>JAWZSL010000013.1:2647500-4147500 GCA_034769285.1 Lutjanus argentimaculatus | reverse complement strand
GTCCATCTGGAGTTCCCAGAGTCCAAGATAGCCCATTTTTCCAGATATACTGTTTTGCTGCTACTACTGGACGATATTGACCTATCACAGCTATATTGGTCTACCTATCAGTACCAGTGTATATATGTTGTCTAATATGTGCTGATATTGATTTTTTTTAAATAGTAATTTATAATAAAATACTAAATAATAGTTTACTGTTTCAGTGACCTGATGCCATTTTGGACAATATAGTTGATTGTTAAATTGTAAAATACCCTGTGTCCATCACATATCTTTGTCACAAGTGTGTAAATGTGTAAACACATTTGGGGGATCATTGCAATATCGGCATATTTATTGATATCAGTATTTTTTTACTCCCTAATATCAACATCAGCCCCAAAAGTCCTGTAACAGTCAGGCCCAATTCCATTTACTATAATATAAAACAGAACAAATTCTAAGTGCAGGTTTGACATCTGTACTTAATAAATGAAAGAAAATTAAGCACAATAAGTCTTTAGACTAAGTGTTTCTGCATTTTATTTCAGATCATCTTTACATCGAGAAGTTGATTATGTCAGTGTTTGTGGAATGACAGATTAAAGGTAGAATAAGTAGGCTTTGTCAGTTGCTGTTGAACACACCAGACAGTTGACTGTCCAGTCTCATTCACAGAACATCACACAGCAAAATGATCAAAAAATAAGAAAGCACAGGCAGAGGGCAGGGTCTTTGCAGATGCAGTCGCCACTTAACACTTCTGCTGGGTCGTGGGTGATGATTGAGAGGGATTATTTTTGTTGAAGTCTATATTTGTGAAATCTGGATTAAAAACATTTGAGTACACGTTATTTTCTTGTATGTGCATCCCAAAATTTCAGGGGAACAACAGTATAGGCAAACAATCCTTTTGTTTGACTGTATTAATTCAATCACATGCTGGATTTTTCCAGATACATTCACTTTCCTCCGTTCACCCTCATGTAGAGGCCTGCAGCTCTGTGAGCACTGTTTAAATATGGGTCTAAGAAATGAGCTGGCACACACTTTGTCTCACCCTTCCAGTTAAAACGTCAGGCACCCCCGCCCTAACACACACTCACACTCAGACACCCTCCATCGACAAAATGCTAATGGCTGCTCCCCTCTCTACCTTCGACTGGAGGATACATGTACATAAACACGCACTCGGCCTGAAGTGGACTCTTGCACCATTGCCCTGCTCTGCAGCGGAGCCCCGAGGTCCCGCCCCGGGGATGGAGGCCAAAACAGCCACATGCATATGGAGCAGCCACTCACGCACTCTCAATGTGCCCGCGAGAGTCTGTGTGTTTGTTAGTGTGGATGAAGGAGGCACTGCAGCACTTTGCATATGTCTGGGAGCGAGCCCACAAAGGACACGGGCCTAAATGAGGGCATGCGCGGCTCTCTACGTGTGTGTTCATTCTCAGTGGGTGTTGCTATGCGGTTTTAGGTGCATCTATGCTATATATGACTGCATCCATTGCACCAATACACCTTGTTCCCATGCGGACTTCAGCAAACTACCCTAAAGTGCTTCCTTGAGTTGACACACCTCAAGATGCTGTGTATTTACACTCTCCAACTACAAAGCTCAAAAAACACACACACACACACACACACACACTAAACGGCTCTGTATTTCTGCATCCTCCTGGGATGTATGTGTTCACCTGGCAGTCTCTCTCGTACGCTGAATAAAAGATGAGTCCCGGGCTTTTATACGCCATTAAAACCCACGGCTGGGGCTGCATTATCCCAGGTAAGGCTACCTGAACCACTCCATCCATCCATCTATGCAGTCTTCCCCTCCGTCCATATCACTCATACATCCGCCTCTCTCACTATCCATCTACCCTGCTTTCAAGAAAAAGTAAACAGGCGATCTTCCTCTTTCTTCTCAATGGAGGATCCATCCGCCCTGCCGTCCGCCCTTCCATTCTTACCCCCTAATCGCTTTCACCCAGCTTTTTTTTATGAAAGAAGAGAGGGAGCACCTGCTTTCCTCCTGAATAATCCATAATCAATTTCACGGTGAGCCTCACAGACAGAAAACAAGTGAATGGAGAACTGCTGGTAGAAATGCATAAACCAGGCCTTCTCTCTCTCTCACGCGCGCTTTCTGGCTTCCGCCCGTGAGCTTTCATACTCATCAGCACTTTTTGGCCATCCAACAAGCATATTTGTGTGTGTTGTTTTTTTTGCAAGTCAGGTCTGTGAACAGGAGCTTTTAACCCTTTGAACCCCAGGTTGTTTGTGCCCAGTTTTCACTACTTTTATTTACAGCCTTGAGGCAAAGTCACTGCATGTCTTAGCTAAGCAGTAATAAGTCAGGCTTGTAAGAAATGCCATCAGTTTCCCTGTGAGTGGTATTATTTTAGTGCAACTTTTATCAAAAAAAAAAAAAGCTTTTACACTTGCTACATTCATATCTGTATGGTAATATGTTAGTTAGCGTAGCTTAGCACAAAGACTGGAAAAAGGGGGAAATAGCTGGTCTGACTCTGTCCGAAGGGAACAAAATTTACCTGCCAGCACCCCTAAAGCTCAGATATTAATGTTGTTTAATCCTTACAAAAAAAATCAAGGTGTAAAAATGAAACACTGTGGTTTCCAGTGTATATGCTGGACTACAATACTGTTTTTACACAAAAATTAACATGCATATGCAGGACTAAACCAACTAAAAACAGTCAATTGACTATTTTTCCAGTGCAAGTGAGTGATTTTCCTTTCTGTTTTTCCTTCTAATGTAAACTAGAAAGCCAAGATTGAATGCATGTCTGTGCAGGCAAGTGGATAGAATACCAACACCAATAAAAACTAGAGAATAACTCAGAAAATCTGTGAAGATACAACACAAAATAATATGTGATATTATGTTTTGCCATTACACTGTTCTCCCTCTAGGTCTCTTACCTCTCACTCTATAACCTTGATATGCGAGTAACCCCTTTTTGCCTCCTTCTCCCCTGTCTGAACAATTTAAATAAAGATTGGGCGCAGAGGAGAACTGAGATGAGTGGAGGCCTCTCCAGGTTGGTCAGCATAAAGCCTGACATACCATCCGGGGCAAGAAGTATCAAAGTAGTGAGTTAAGCATGGCAGTGGTCACAAGATATCATCATCAGATTCATGTCTGCAGGTTAACTGTCACAGATGAGAAGTGAGGATGGAGGAAAGAGAGGAAAAGAGGAGTGGAGTGAACCGGTCGCTGTCATCCCCTCCCGTCCTTGGACATGAGTACCTGTCACTTCTCCTTTTCTTTCTCCTCCGACACCATCTGTCTCTCCATCTCGCCGTGTCTATGACTCTCTAAAGGTAGACTTTGTTCGCTGCGAGGCAGCGACGGGTTGTTGTTTGGAAACAGAAGAGAGTACAAGAACATTTCCACTTTATGAGGCATGAAAAGCTGCAATTTCATCCTCACTCGCTTCTTTTTAATCAAGGTGCTGCTTAGCTCTTGTCCCACCAATTAACTCTAGCTGATGCTTGAATGAGAGTTCATGGACGACTGCATTACAGAGTGCTTCTTTAATGCAGGCCACTCTATTTGACAGATATGGCTGCATTAAAGAAAGAGTGAAAGGGTTGAAGATGAGGTCACATAAATAGAGGCAGGTGGAGGAGGGGGCAGGCAGGAAGGAAAGCAGACTAAACAAGGAGGTTTTACATCTCTCATCACCCAAAACACATCAGGCCAGAAACACTCCCTTCCGCTGCACTTTCCCCTCCCTCTCCCTCCCTCTTTTTCTTGCTCCGCCATGTCAGAAGTGATAAGAGTGCGCTGCGTCACCAGGACTGACAAGCGGTGACTAGCTGGCGGCAGGTGGGGAAGTATGGGCCAGCATATGCTTCCTCTAAACCCACCAAATCCACACCTCATCAAAAGGCAAAGGGATTTTTTTTTTCTCCCCCCCCCCCCTTTCCTCTACTCCATCCCTCCCCCGTTGCTCTCCTCCCATTCTATGGCTTCAGCCCCTCTGCCCGCTAGTGACACCTGTGGACAAAAAGTGACACGGCGCTTAATATTTCATGGGCCGTGCACAGTGGGGCGCGTAATCCAAAGTGAATTCCCTCAGAGCGCTTGCATTTACATGAAATCAAGTCACTCCGCATCAGTCACATCACCTGCACTGCCCCCCGAAAGGACCCCCGCCCTCACAAATGTGGACGCACACACACCTCCTGCAGCCAATGAGTGTGTGCGAAGGAGGGAGTGAGAGGGGAAAAAGAGGCTGCATCATTCATGAGGGTTAAGGCTAACACCATCGGAAAGGAGTGAGTGTTTGAATGAAAGAGAAGTTTCTCCACTTTCCTTCCTTCCTTCCCTCTAAATGGAAGCTGTCTGATGTATCTGTGTGGCTTTGAGACTGCGTGGTCAGAGGATCTAAGTAATAGCATATGTCAAGTGTGCGTGGTTGTGCATGTTTTAACTCATGTCTCGTCTTCTTCTTCACGCTGCCATGCCGTGCGCTGAAGCATCTCACCATCAAACTGAGAATCTGTCTGGACCGCACAGAGAAGTCAATCTGCAACGTCGCTGCACTGGTCTAACCAGTTTCTTCTCCCTGCCAGCTCAAATGCTGTCAATTAGCTGACAGGGGAAAAATACATCATTTATTAATCGCTCTAAAAAACCCCAAAGAGAGAGCCAGAGCTCAGCATAAATAAAAGCACTTAAAAGCCAAGCCGCCGCTGAACACATCTGACAGGGTACGTTCTTAATGAGTTGTGAATTATGACAAGTCTCCAAACGCCGGCTATCTGTCACTGAGACGATTCCCCCACAAGCTCATCACTGACTAAAACAACAGAGAAAAAAAAATAACCACTTCTTTCAGCAGGCAGAAATATTCCACGAAACTACACATGCCGAGCCATTAAACTGTCTCAAATGGCAAAGGAGGGACAAACTTTAAGACATCAATACAGTTTCCCTGTGAGTGCTGGACAAGTGTCCAATCGGACAGACCGAGAGCACTGCTCTGTGTCCAGACACCTACTAAATGAAAATGGAAGAGTGATTATGTGCCTGACATGTATGTGAACTTTGGTCTCACTATTAAAAAAATGGAAAAAAGAAGTTGTTAAAGTTGTTAATTACAACAAACATAATTCCCACTATTTTATTTTGTAATATCAGCCATTTTTATAAAAACTAAATAACGGCTCCTTATGCTGCTTCAGTTTGTGTGTGATTTAATACGGTAGAGAGACATAAATAATAATTTAGCACTACCTGTCTGCCAGAGGTTTAACTTCTCACCTTGCTGCAGTGATGTAGACATGTACTCTAGGAGCTTAGGACATCACTGCTGGGTGTGTTTACAGATGCAAATAAGTACACGCCTTATTTTTGGGTGTCATCAGAGGTAAAAGAGGCTTCAAATGCTGATTGTAGTTAAACGCTGCTTTTCAGCCTGGCGGCCGACACATCCTCTGTTTGGACAAGCAGCAGGAGTACTGGTATAGGAGGCTAAACAATGAACTGCTACAGATCGGGTTAGCAGAGAAACATAACTGAAAAAAAAAAAAAAAAAAATCAGTATCACTTTAGCTATATTTACGCTATTTTTAGAATATTTTCACCACCTTGCCTTGCTGCCAGACAGCCTTTTATGACAGGAAACCACTGTTATATAAGTCAAAAATCGCTCTCTCCAAAGCAACCAGACTCCATTGGCAAAATAATGAAATTTACTTAAATTTTTGGTGTTATTGTGTGTTTTAAACCTTTGATTCGAATTCACCAACTGGCTCTTCAAAAAAATCCAACTATCCCTTTAAGTTATCCATTCAAATACGGCTCATAAACGGCAGATTTGCAAGACAGTGTGATGTATGAAGACTGTCCAGGGTTCAGCTATCCGTTGGGAATTTTTGTTTGAACAAGTTTTTTGATGAAAAAAAAGGACAGAGGAAGATTTTGGAGAAGAACAGAACTGAAGTTTGGTTTGATAAAGTATTCAAGGATAGTCACTGGAGCAAAATGACCTCTGACCCCTCAGCCTCAGGCCTGTATGTGCATCCATGTATGCATGTATCAAGGGAGATGCTTCAGGCTACTGAGCCCTCCTGTACCCCAAACAAGAAACCTTAGGTGCCCCCTAGCATGGGGCAAAGGTCACCAGACCAGCCATCCTTAAACACTGAGCACCACTTTCTTCTTTCAGCAGTTTCAGCTGATACAGCACTGGCTATCACAAGCAGTCCATTTGTACAGGAAATGCCATAATACCAGGCTTTCTTCAAGATGAGCAGATACATGATTATGTGATTATGTGATGTGTCTCTGGGAAAGTGGGAAAAGTTTTGCTAACGAATGTAATAACAAATGTAATATTTATTCATTTATTCATTCCCCTAAAAATGCTTGGAGCCCCAATGGGGAGGCCTCCCTCCCACTCTGAAAATCTCTGCAATACACTGTATGTGATAGGGGGTCCCTGTTCCATCACTCCATTAGCTAAGGGGTCCATGAACTGAAAATGTTGAGGTTAACTTCACCATATACAGTTATTTAGCCTGTAACTTTTACTCAGTAAAAGAAAAGAAAACACGATTGATTACTGTAGGGAAAACACAGCACCCAGGAGGCTGCAAGAGGGCAGAAATTGGAGATGAGAATAAATACTATGACATTCATGTTTGAGCGCACTTTCTCAAAGTCAGGGTGTCTTTTTGGTCCAGAGCACGTCCGTCCAAAGTGGCTACCATGAGGAGTTAGAACCTCCTCTAAACTTTACGATCTATTCGTAGAGCCCTCCAGAGAGACCCGTGTGTGTGTGTGTGTGTGTGTTTTTGCGTAAGTGTGCAGCATGTATGTGTTGTTTCATCTCTTCCTGTTCTAACTCTCTCACGCAGGGATCAGACCTCTTTGCCCTTGACTGCCCGAGCCCAGTGAAACCTGTCCCAGTTGAATCACTCTGTGGGGCATTAATATTTGAGGGAAACACTCCTTTAAAAGCTCTTTCTGGTACAGAGGACTGAGGAAGTCATAATCCCCTGTACACCACAAAAATAACACACATGCCCGTGAACTGCAACTATCATGCCCACCAAAAAAAAAAAAAAAAACCCTCTCCATTTCAGATTGGACGCACAAACAGCTGGTATAGAAATGTTTTTTTTTTTTTTTTCCTTCTTGGAGCTCTATAGCACCCATTAAGTTCTCACATACACGAGATTGTTCACATCAGGCTGGAGTGGCTTTAGGATCCAACTACAAGCTTCTCATGACAACTCACCATGTTCAACTTCAACATCAACTTGTCTCTCTAAAGCTACGAGCTTAAAGTGATTAACAAAGGTCCAAAAGGAAGTGGTCATGTGGAAATTATCCTCAAAAATCAGCATTAAACCTAGATATAAATGAAAAAGCTGTGATGTGTGTGTGTGTTTGTGTGGATGCGTACCAGCTGTGTTGTTGTCTTTCACATGCTGAGTGAGGAGGGGCCAGAAGTAGTGAGGTCTTACAGGTAAGTCCTGCTCCTTCATCATCTTCATCAGCTCTAAAGACAGACCTGCCAGACATACAATTGAATCAAATAAATAATCACATTAGTGCATTTAAGGGATAGTTATGTTTTTTTATATTTGGGTTGTATGATGTGCTGATCCATAGTGTTAGTTCACAGACAAGAGTGGACAGCAAAACGTATTTTAGCCACCCTGTCAACAGCAGTGCATTGCTTATCTTCCTTCACAGAACTCCTGCTGCTTCTCCAAACTGGGGGTGTGCCAACCATCATCTACTGTAGTTAAATACACTGACCATGGATAAGTAAATCATACAGTCACACTTCGAAAAGAGAGAGAGAGAAAAAAAAGAAAGAAACACCAACACCAAATGCAAAGGACACGTCTCTGTGCAAGAGGACATAAAAATCGTTGTAAATGAAAGTAAGTGCTGTACCGGTCTTCTTGGCCTCCAGAGCACAGGACAGAATGAAGCTGAGTGGTGCAGCGTGCATATTTGACTCCTGGAGCTCTTTGCAATAGAGGCTGATCTTCTCCAGTGGCTGTGGCACACACGCAAAGAGATCAAGAGTTAGACTATAAACATTGAAATTAATACTCAACATATCTACTCTTCAACTATGGTCTAACAGCCAAATGTTGACAAGTATTGACCCTTTAAAATAGGGATGCACATACGGATATTTTTAAGCCAGTGGCGATAATTATCTGCTTCTCATGGCCGATACTGTTGAGGTAACTAATAATTTAACATTTCTGTATTTTAGGTAACAAACAGAAGTTCATATAATCTGTAGATTATGCACAGCTGAGGGGAAGAAAGGCTAAGATATAGGTAGAAAAGCTCTGACCAAATGTGACTGACATCACTATTAGAACAAAAACAAAGAATGCTTCTGACTCTTCAAATGTTCATTCGGTTTCTCTATTAAAGTACATCAAAATATTAATATAAAAATAGAAATATCAAACATATTCAAAGAGCTTTTTGCCTAAGAAAATCCAATAAAATGCGTTGACACAATCTGCCAAATCAGATATGGTTATTGCCGATATTTATTGGACTAGACTGGGTGAGGGAGACAATGGAATGTGTCTGTCCACGAACCGTGTCCATGCTGACACAGTGTCTGAGGAAGAAGTTGCCCAGGTTGGGGGAGTCAGCGCTGTGGGTTTCAGACTGCAGGGTGGGGAAAGTCTTCAGAATGTGGAAAGCAGTGTCCTCCAGGCCCTGCGTGATGAGGCTCAGACACAAGTTCATAGCATCTACGAGAAGAAGAACAAATACGGATTCTGCTCAGTCTCATAACACTGTCAAGATTATTACAATACATCATCCATCTGATTCTTTAGCCTTTTCTCCCTTTTATGAACAAATATAGCAAACGTTATCCGACCTTTAGCGAACATATTGCAGCTTACAACAAATTACACTCATAAAAAACAGTATTACTTCTACAAGGTGGTTTAATATGGTAAGCAGAGTGTCTCAGTCTGTTTATTGACACAACATTAGCCACTGAAGATGATGGTGATGTGAAAAAACATTAAGTGTGTGTGTGTGAGCATGTGTACCTGGAACATAACCCCTCTCGTGCCTCAAACGCTCAACCATCTCTGGAACGTGCTGCTGGTGTCCGGCCTTGGCCATTGTGAAGATGACCTGCATGAAGTCCCTGTCCATCAGACTGCAGTCTGCACTCTCTGCTGCCTCCAGAGTCTGGCACAGGGAGGAGAAGGAGGGAGACAGAAGACCGGCAGGAGGGGAAATGAAAAATCGAGAAAAGGAAGAAGGAGATGATTTGGTGATGATAAGGAAGGACGGAATGAATGAAGGTAAGGGAGTGGGACAGACGTGGAGAGAAAGTGGAGTAATAAAAAAGAAGACAACCATTCATAAGTAACAAACTTACACATGTATAAAATGTGCATCAGCATCGTCTTGACGACCACTAAATAAGCACACACACCTGTTTCAGACTGTCCAGATCGCCCTTCTCAGCATAGGCATTAAGCAGTGCTACATAAGTGTCAGGACCCGGTTCAATTCCTGCTCCCTTCATCACAGTCAGGATGTTCTTAGCACTCTCGATGTCCCTGCAAATTGACAGTTTGTTTAAATGATCTGATTATTTAAACACCAACACTCAGTGTACGCTAGTAACCGCAGCACGCTGTAAGAACAAAAGCAGTGGCGCTCACCCTGCACGAGCGTGGCCTGTCACGAGGGAGTTGAACACAGCCTCAGTGATGGGTAAGTCTTTGCCCTTCATAAAACCCAATATGGTGCTGAGGAAGCGGAGAAGAAAGTTAAAATGAGGGGAAAAAGGTAAATCCAAAGGCATAATTTAACATGAAACTGTTTTTGGTTGGTACATAAGCAGAACAGGCTCCTCACCTGGCTCCCTCGATATCTCCATTTTGGCAGTAGGCTGCTATGAGTCTCTGATAGGTGACCTGTGCACAGAAATAAAATGAAATCAGGTGTGCGGATCAGGGAGGAGCTACTTTTTAAAAGGGATATAAAGAATCAGCTTGCATAATCAACTTACAATACACTAAGTCTATCAGCCAGAGTCTTCATGTTTCTGTTTCCTTGGCACCGTTGAGGTTAATGAGTTCATGCAAACAGAAATCTAACCATTTGTTTGTACCCTGCACTGCAGTGCTTACTCTGTTGGGCTGGATGTTGGCTGCTTCCATCTTGGCCAGGAAGTCAGTTGGGGAGAACTTGAACTCATTCTGCAGGTAAACCTTGAGCAGGGCGTTGTAGTGACTCACATCATACTGAGCACCTGCGGAGGACAATATGCACATCTTTAACACCAACATAAGTCTAAGACCTACAACACACAAGGATAAAAAACTCTAATCAAACTTAATTCAAACTTCAAACACATCATGATGGGGCACTCTACCTAGTCGTCAATTCAGTCCCAGTCTAATATTATGAATCAAACACACTTCTAACAGTAATAGCAATTTGTCAAATTATAGTTATTTTGATCAATATTGAAATCACAATTATTCAATGATTTTAGGGACAAAGTTTTTTTGATTTGTTTATATATTCAAACATTCAGAGCACTGCTTTCACTTCTGTGTTATTATAGATGTTTGAGCCGACAGTGGACAAGGATGCGGGTTCACTGTGGTAACGTTAGTGACATTATTCCTCTTGGCCTTTATGTATTCATTGCACTGTAGTTTGCGGCGTTTTTTCAGACAGTTGAACAATATAAGTTGTGTTACTTTGCAGCACAGACACAAGTCTCATACACTCTTTACTTATGATTTGTTCTTGCTTAACATCACTTGCCCTAAGGCCAAAATACTCCCATACAACAGATGATCCACTTTGAGGAAGAAGCTCTTCGCCTTCTGCACCAGACATTTGATTTTCATTTTGCACGTCTGTTTTCTGTTGTATATTACTCTTCTAGTCTGGACTGAAGCCACAACATCCAGGACATTTTGCAGAGGCTGCCACTGCAGGTGGCTGTTAGTTAAAATGTTACTTTGGGAAGCGTGTGGTTTGATATACAGCAGAGTTTTCTGTAAGTGGAGCACGCATTTTAAACATCAATATTGCAGTCAGTCTAGTTCATATAATTGTGGGAAGCTAAAAATATGATTGAGATTAATATTTCATTAATTGTGCAGCACTAAATCATGGTTAAATACTTTTAGTTCAGCAGCAGCAAACAGCAAGACAGTACTTTTTTTTTAAGCAATAAAATGGTTAGTTTGTTGCCATTGGTGCTGCTCTTACCCAACTCCTGCAGCTTGTCCCAGACACGGTGTGCCAGCTCAGTGCGCTCTGCCAGGGGCACCTCTGGCAGCAGGGACCCACAGCTACGCAGCAGCAACAAGGCTTGGTTACCACTGGGATAACCTGTAAATAGACAAGAACATAAGGTGACGATGGATGTAGAGAAAGAAAGAAAGAAAGAAAGAAAGAAAGAAAGAAAGAAAAGCAAAGAATGGTTAAGAAAAAACATAAAGCATCTTCAGTTCAGTGTATATTACAGCTTTATGTTGCTCATGTTAATGAGATGAGTTGATCGTCTCTATCTTCATCTGACACCCTGTCTTCACCAGCCTACCTGTCCTGCAGATGTCATGGAAGATGCGGAGCAGCAGCGTCTTGGTGATGCGACCAGTCCTCCTCACAGAGCTGTCCAACTTGGTCAGAGCCCAGTCAAACTCCTGCGCCTGCTTGGACCGCACGGCAACACTGCTCTCATCCTTCTGCTCTGTGGCCACAGCATAGCTACGCACGCACCCTGCTGCATACGGCCACACACCGCTGTAGGGGATTAGACATTCAGTTAGAAGAACAGAGAATTTTATCCTTCAGAGCTGGTACAAGGGAGGATACAGTAGGTGAAGCACAGTCAGATACACATGGTTCTTCTGAATGGGATGTGGTGAATGGACAATAATACACGTGGATGAAGCAGTAACACAGATACATCTGTAGGTGCTCAAAAGCTGATTGTAGTTTTGTCAAGCTATGACCTTGAGAGATAAAGGACCTGCAGATGACTGGTATTTAATATCATCCTTAACATCAGCTGAGGTCTGACTTTCAATAGCACTTCATGATAAGATGCTAAATGCCAAATGTGACAACAGCTCAACTGAATCGGATTAGCTGCTGCATGACAACATAAATGGTCTTCAGTGATGGGCCTTTTGCTACAAGCCAGCATGTTGATAAGCTAATTTAAAAAAGCATAACTAACAACACAGGATAACAGAACGGACGGCTAACAGTTCAGTTCTCATTATGAATGAAGTTTCTCTAAATGTCTTGATTGTGAATGTTGACACAGACTGTGAACATGATGGTTACACAACGTCTGATCATCACCTTGTGTAAAACAGGAGCCATATTCACCTACAAACCGGCAGCAACTATTTACACTGTAGAAAACCTATTCTAACATAATAATAACAACCACATTTAGTCCTGCAGATCATAATCTTGTGAACGATTGTGTGTCTCTGGCTGTCATTGACCCTGAATGACATCTCTGCTTCACGCTCTCGCGGTGTCTCAGCTACACCGGCTAACAGGCTGCGTGATACCTGGACGCGTTATCCGACACACGGCTCGTCTGTCGCGAACAAACTCCGGTCCTGCTGCCGCACAGAGCTCCGCTGTACAGCCGGCTGAGCGGCGGTCCGTTTCTTTTGGTCCCTGTGACCTGAAGCAAGCCCGAAGGCGAAAACTTGAGCAACCGCGCTGATCGCAAGAGCGCAGCCATGTTTTCTGTCGCACAGTGGAAGGGCATCCGCACCACGTGACCGGCCAAAGAAACACCGCGAGACCACCTCTTCAACGTGAGAGTCTCACTTGACACACTGTGCCATGATGACTATAATGCTGAAAAAGGTTCTGGCAGGTCTGTTGTAACTTTGGTATATTCTGAATAAAGAACAGAGCGAGAGAATCACTTCAGTAACTCAAACAATTAGATTTATAACATGTCAGGTCAGGTAGAGCATAGAGAGTTTAAAGTTTTATTTGCCATAGAGAATGGAAACTGAGCAATATCTCTCCTTGACTCACTGAGGAAGCTCATGAGATGTGTTTAAGAGACCACAAAAAAAGCTAATAAGTGGACCTTGAGTCAAGTTTTCTTTTTGCCAAACTATTCTGCTCTTTCTTATAAGTTGTTATGCAAAAACCCAGATGGCCAAACGAGATGAAAATCATTGTCTCAGGCATTTAACATTCAGCTTACACCTGAGTCTCAGAACTTTTAATGTTATGACCACACCACCAGACACAAGAAAAATAGACATGCATAAGCAAATACTGATATTTGTCAGTTTTTATCTCATTTACTATTCTTGCTTGTCATTAACCAATCTTCCAATTATTAAAGCTTCTACTTTCCTCTTTAGACATTTTTTTAAAAATTTGGCATCCATTGCTTGTCTTAGGTGACCCAAAACTAACCACTGTCAAAATTTAGAAGAAAAGTGCAGAGCCAAAGGTATAAGCTGACAGACATGAAAATTAAAATGTGCTTTTGATTGTTAAATGTTTAATAAGTCCAATATGTAAAGCAAGAAATCATTAAATAAGTGATGTCTGCTTATATTTTGTGGTGGCAACTGTTTATTCTAAGTGACAATAATATTAAACTTTATTTATATCTAAGCTCATCCTGAATCGTATATTACAAGAACAAACCAGTAATAATGTTGAGTGGTTGAATTTCACAGTAAGTGGAGATAAATTATGTTTTCATATATTTTTATTACATCATGAACTTTTACAAACATCAGTATGTTCAAGGAGACATCATTAGCTCAGTTCTTCAATTAACTTGCTCTTCCCTTTCTTCAAGTTCTCCTCAACTACAGTCTTTGCTTTCTCCATGCCTGTCCTCACACCCTCTCTTCTGCTATATTCGTTCCACAACTCAATAGCTAGTGTACGAATCCGGTGTGTATTGTCCAGTGTCCAGGCTTGAAAGAATTCACACTTCTTGCTTGCCAGGAAGTACTTCTGTCTCCTCACCCCTTCCTCTCCCTCTTTAGATAGGGCAGTTCTGGCCTGGGAAAGCACTGAGCGGAGCTGGCTCAAGGCTGCCAGGCAGTATCCTGAAGCATTCTTTCTGTCTCTGCCAGTCATGATGTGAGCCACAGCCTCCACAGCCCGGGCTGGGGCAAGAGGATCCTCCTTGTCGAGGTATCCTCCACCCAAAATGTGAGTTTCTCCGCAGTCTAAGGCCTCTTGTACAGAACTGAACACCCTGTTTGAGTTCAGTGCCTCAGACAGAGCAAGAATCATGTCACAGAACTCAAACATCAGTGAATCAGTGTCGTTGTTGTACAGGCACAGGGTGAAGGTGTAGCCATAAAGTGCATTGACTAAACCATAGCATACCAGGGGAGATGGATTTGCACACAAGGAGCTCAATTTTGGGATTTTTCCAGAAACTGGAGGGATAGTGGGAACTGTTGAACTTCCTTTCTCCTTGCTGGTTTCCTCTCTTTTTCCTCCTTTCATCTTTTTTGACTTTGTAGCTGAAGTGCCCTGACTCTGAACTACTTCTTCTGATGTCTTGACGTCCTTTATTGACTTTTCTCTCTCCAGTTTGCTCACTTCCTCCTCAAGCACCTCCACCAACGTGCTCCCTCCCTCCTCATGTTCCTCCCACCATGGCTTCCACAGAGGAACCAGCCCGCCAAGAGCTCCACCCTTCATCAGACCCATGAAGGTCTCCTTCTCTTTACTGTTGAGAAGTCCCCACAACTCCTCTTCTGGAAGTTTGTCAATATCCAGTTCTGAGAGGCGATCAGCCAAGTCCAGCTCCCCTTCTTCCAGCTCCCCTTCAGCATCATCTCCATCTCCATGCAGGAGCTCCCCTCCTCCGACCTCTTCCAGTTTTCTCAAAATAGCCTCAATTTCAGTTTCACTCCCCTCTCCAGACTGTTGAAGCTCTGCTAACCTGGACAGGAGCTCCACAACTGCACTTCTCTGCTGCATCTCCTTCTCCTTCGTCTGTGTCAGCTGACACAATACCCCACTTCTTTTAACAGGCTTTCCATCCCCCCGTCTGTCCTTGCCGCCTTTTGTCTGAGTCCCACAAGAACCTCCTGCATCTTCTTTCTCCCCTGCTTTCTGTTTTCCCCATATTCTTCAGCTCCTGCAGAACGGATGCCTTGTAAAACTCCTCAGAGCACACAGAGTGATCTGGGCTCTGGTAGCAAGCCACGCTACAGTACTGCAGGTTACAGCGAGGGCAGGTGTAACAGGAGGGCTGAAGTTTACAAAGCATGCAGACTGCCCTTCTTCTGGAGTTACTACCATCCACTGTACTGTCTTCCTTCTGTGTCGCTGCTGGTGTGAGGAACTCCTGCTGACCAGCAGCAGCTCCTCTCGACGGGAGCAGGATCCCACCTCTGCTCACTGTGTCGGGCTCCGTGTCCGTCCACTCCTCCTTTGGACCGATGTCCGTCAGCAGACTCCTCACAGACGGAGGAAGTCTCCGTCTAATTGCTGGATTCATTAGTAGCTGAACTGGATCAAAGCACGATGTTCAAAAGAGGAAGCCTGAGAATTCCAACAAATAAAAATCATGTTAGTTGGATGAATGTAGTTGCGTGTCTGTCAAAAAGTGGATGTGACAGGTTAGCGTGCTAACGTTAGCTTTACGTAGCGTTACGTCTGTAAACCGCTTTAAAAGTGCTTTAAAGATCGTCGAGTAGGTTTTGGACGCAGCGTTCAACATCAGTACAACAAGCTTTCGTCAGCGGTAATATCGTAACGAACAAACTGTACTTACTTCCCAACATTTTTTCTACAACACCGACGTTTCACGTTTGTTTTCGCCATGAGACCGCCACGTCGCGTTT
This sequence comes from Lutjanus argentimaculatus, assembly GCA_034769285.1. NCBI lineage: Eukaryota > Metazoa > Chordata > Actinopteri > Lutjaniformes > Lutjanidae > Lutjanus > Lutjanus argentimaculatus. The sequence continues at coordinate 4,131,633 of JAWZSL010000013.1, read as the reverse complement.
TGATGACGTATCAGCGACTTAAAAAGCAGCTGTCTTTTTTTCCTCTGCTACCAGTAGTGCCACTTCTGCACTACTACAACAGACACTTCTACTACAGTGAGATGATGATGATGATGACGATAATAATAATAATAATAATAATAATAATAATAATAATGATGATGATGACGATAATAATAATAATAATAATAATAATAATGATGATGATGATGATGAATGATATAATAATAATAATAATAATAGAAGAAGAAGAAGAATGATAATGTCATGTGTTAGAGTTAAGAAAAGATAACAATAAGAACAACAGCAATAAACAAAAAAGTTAAAGCAAAAATATATCAGCAAATCATGTCACGTGATCTGCATCAGAAATATAGATGCTGAAGTGTTCTGAAGACTTTAAGGAGTTGTTCACATTAAGGTCGAAGAACAAAATTGAAGTGAGATGAAATTGTTTTGCCAACTTCTGCTTCCAAGGTCAAGAATAAACATAGAATTCCCCAATAATAGAAAATGTGACAGTCCATGTAATTTGAAAAAAAACTGAGAAAATGGAAACTTTTTTGTTCACACTGCAATATTTTGTTGAAAATGAAATGACTGGGATTGCAAAAATAAATGATGATTTCCTGATATCCTGACATGATGTTGCCTATTTTTTAGGTTACTTTTCTACAAAGATGACTTATCTGTTAAATGTGAAAAACTGTTTGCTTTAGCTAATAATCTACCAATCAAATACAGGACAATCAAGACGAAAAGAGCACAACCTAGGCTCATTGGTCTTCATCTAGAAAATGTTTTCTGTGTGAATTGCTGATAAACTGACTGAACAGATAATATTTCTTTCATGAGGTCCTGCCAGTGGCTCTGGCCAATAAGCTGAATGGCTTGATTCAAAACTGAACTTATCTGTAGACCATCTTGGCAACTAAATGACTGAACAAACTGTTGTTATGATGAAAAGTTGTGATGTTATTTAAGCTAGAGCCCCTCTTATCTTTTGTTGGAAAGCAGCATCCTGACTTGGATGACTTGTATGCATGTCTGACTAACCATCCCTCCATCTAACTTTCTGTCAATCTGTGTGCGCATCATGCATGTCTCTCTGTTTGTGTGTCTTCCTGGCTGTGCTGTGTGTCTACATCTCCCGTGGGGCTGTTTGCTATGAGGTGATTGTCTCCTGCAGGGGGTCAAGCATGGTAAAGGTCATGCAGGTGGGGAGTTGTCAGATGGCCGTCCACCCCTCACTGGGCCGAGGGGCTCCCGTGCCGCCTGTCAGAGCCCGTGGGGAAAGGGGGAGGAGGAGGGGGGTCTGAGGTTGACGTGTGCCATGCTGTCTTGGCCCCGCCCCTGGCTGCCGTGCCAGCCGTCCTGGGTAGACTGCTGCCTCCTCGTGTCTCATTTATTCTTCCCTGGCATGTCCTGTGACACGTTAATACCCCCAACACTGAATCCACAAGCTTACTACTGACTGCAAGACTGATGATATGAAGTAATGCAGAATATCATTTAGGTTAGAAAGGCTTTCAAAAGCTTTTTGTCCTCTTTGCATGAATCTAGACACAGGTTTGGTATTTTGGCTTTTGACTGAAAGGATAAGAACAGACATGAAAGATGGGTATGACATGTAACAATTGGGGGGAATTTGGCCAGCAGCAGTGATGCAGCTTTTTTCTATTTTCTATTTATTTTAGATTGAATATTAAAATATTATTCATTGAACTTTGGAGCCTTTTGTGAATAAATCTGTCATTTTTCTTACATATCATGATAATTTAAATGAACCAATCTGAATACTTTTCCAGGACCCCCTGGCAAAGGGCCGTGGATGCCTATTTGAGAAGCACTGGTGTAGATCCTAACTACTAGGACAGCAGGATGTGCCAGTGAGACAGCTAAAACCCTACATTCATAGCCAAAAGATAACAAGGTCCAGGAAATCTTGCTTGATATAAAGTAATGCAGACAACCTTGAAAAAAAAAAAACAGCCTCACTAAAGAGCACCTGTCGGACCAGCCATCCGCGCCATAAAGCGCTTCCTTGTCCTGTTATGACCTACATTTACATGGATATAATCTCATAATAATATTATTAATTGTCCAAATCTTCACTCCACATATAGCTTATTATACTTCCTCTAATATACACAAACACCCAGTAGTGTCAGGACCAGTTCATATTCAGACCAGGAGGAAGATTTGATTTATCAGTATTAGTTTGATAAAGGAAGATCTTATCATCGTCTGATGTACAGTACAGTGCATGTGGAGATCAGCCCATCCTCTTACGCCTTACTATAGCTACTCATGTCAGGGGGCGATGAAAATTTTCAGACTTAAAAACAGGATTGGAGTGCAAGAAAATGTAAAAATGCACAGTAAAAACACACTAAAACACACTCATATACACACACACACACACACACACACACACACACACACACACACACACACACACACACACATCACCCCACTGTCTGCCACCAGCTGATAGGTGACAGAGAACAGGCTCTGCCTTTTGGGCATGTCCAGTGCTGGCATGTCTGGAACTGTCTACTGTACACCAGCAGGGTGTGCGTGTATGTGTGTGTGTGTGTGTTTGCAGTAAAAGAGAGTGGACTTACTGTATGTTGGTGTGGGCTGTTCTGTCATCTGTCAGCTCAAAAGGATCTGGCATTATAGGGCACCCAAAATGGAGTCTGCGTGTTTGTGTTTATGTGAGCAGCCAGAAAAAAGTGTTTCAGTTTGACTCATTGACGATAGCACATAAAAGTTTTTCTTCCTCCACAGTTTATGAAAGTGCAACATGTACGATGATCATTAGGTTATTCGTTCATTTCCAACACGTTAGTTCATCTGCATCTAGCAAACTGACTCATGAATGACTCTTTGGTTCTCATTTAAATAGCTATATAGTTTAGAGAATATTGTAGATCCAAGCCTATATCAATGAACTTTACAGTTTGGCCTGTGATTTTTAAATCATAAGTCACAGAAACAAAATTCTCCAGATGAATCTATCCATATCAGCCACACCTATTAGCATCTACATCGATTTTCCAGCAATTTGAATTTGGTCTAATCTGTTTCCTGCTACTCCTCCTACACATTTTTTCTTTTCCAGATTGTTGATACTCTGTACTGTCTTGCTATAGCTGGGCCTCAGAGTGTGTTATAATGCTGTGGGTGGGGCTTATATTACAAAAAATGTCACATCTCCTGAATGCTTTGTGGTATTGCAACCACATTTGGTGAACATATGTAGATATGATGTCCGAGCGACCATGACAAATCTGGAACTATCTGGCAAAGAGGTGGCGCTGTAACAGCATCATCTAACTATACAGTAAGGAATCTCTGTCTGTCTGTCCTTTGCATATATCAAGAACCTTTCATCTGATTGACTTCTCACTTGGTGGGTGCATTGCTGACAACTAAAGTGAGCGCAGGATCAAGGGTGAAGTCAGGAGCAATACCAGGAGTCAAGCAAACGACCAGCGCCTGATGGGCACAGGGGCATGTGCTTTGAATGACCATGCCCGGAACAGGCACTGCATTAATTCAAATTAAATCCAATAAAATTGCACAAATATGAAGCTAAGATGCTGGGAATAGAGTGTACCAGTGAATGTGGTCTCAGAATGTGTTGTGTGATGAGTCCGTGAGTGTCAGTGGCACTTTGGTGGGGGTAGAAATAGCAAATTCTCAACTGAAACCTGACATAGCAACAACATCCTCCTTCTTCCTCACCCTTTCATCCTCCTGTCCTCCATATACAGTAACATTTTTTCATGAATGAACCCAGGAATGTAAGATCAGCTCCCCAGCATGAAAGCATCAATGTACTCCTTCAATAATTCATCTCCAGGATCTATTATTTACCTATTATTTTCACCTCTTCACAGGAAGGCTTCACAGACCTCCTCCTCCTCTTTCCTTCTCCCCATCTTCCTCCCTTTAATTGACAACCTTTGCCAGGTCACTCGATCCATATAAACAAATCCCTGTTTCCTGTGATCTGTCTCAACCGGCGGACTCTCCCTCTGAGTGTGCGCTGCTGGGTGCAGTGCGGCATGTGATGTGCTAAAACACAGGTAGATGGAGCGGTAGCCTCTCAGTGACCTAAAGCGGCTGTTGACAGCAGTGACAGTAGAAACAAGCAGAAAGCCCACAGCACTCCAAAAGTCAACTTTCTCTCTGTCTCTCTCCTCTCTGTCTCTGTCCCTCTTGACCCAGGCAGGAAATAGAGGGTCCAGAGTATCACAGTAGCCTACACCAGTTATTTCATCTACTATTATTTTTTCAACACCAGTGATTTCATGTACTGTTGTTTTTGTAACTCAAGACTGTTTTTTTTCTGCTGTCTGCTTTTTTGTCTATCTTTTTTGTTCTCATCCAGTCAATCTTTCTCACTCCCCCTTGTGTTTAACAAGTGGAATCTTTTTTGCGATCATCTATAAGGGTGCAATGCAGGTTAGATTACGTCTATAATGGCAAACTTTTGTTTTGCTCTGCGAATTCAAAGCATTGCTGAAGAAACTGTATGCACTTTCTTCTGTTTCTTGATGTTTAAGTATATTTTAGGATCTTAATATGTCTCATTAAGCTGTTTTTTTAATAGACTGGTCTTTTATTATTTTATATTATTGTTATTGATTATATTATTATTTATTATTATTATCATTATTATATTATTATTATTATGAACATTAACAGTGTGATAAAGAGGTCAGAAACCTTGGATTACACAGCAGACCTTCCCCAATAAAAAATTAATAAAATGATAACTTTTCTATTAACATTAATACTTTCTTAGCTCTTAATTATTGTTTGTTTGCTTTGCAATTGTTTGTAATTTTGTATCCAGTTTTTTTATGGTGGCTTTGTAACATCTGTCCAGGGACCATAGATGAAAAATAGCCTCTTGGCTAACTTGTACATTTAATAAATATGAATTTGGGGAAATGTGCATACAGTAAATATGATTCTGAGAAGATGATTGAAACATAACATACAGTACATTATATGAAACAATATCAAAATATAACCATTAATCTTATGTCTTTTTTATTTTTATTCAGAGCAAACCTGACCTTGCTCTGTCTTCTCATGACTGGTTAAAAAAACAAAAAAACTTGTTTGAGACTTCCATGTTCTTGTCTCTCCTTCTCTCTCCTCTTCTCCATCACACCATTCCCGCAGGAGCAAACCTGAGACTGACTGTGTATCGGTGTATCACCCGCCTCCATCTGTCTAACCTCCGGCCCCGCCTCCATCCATCCCCACGAGAGGGAGCAGCGGATCGAGAAAAGGGGAGGAATGGAGGAAGGAGCGAGGGAGCAAAAGAGAGAAGTGCGTCTGTGTCCCAGAGGATTGGTCTCTGTCTGTCTAAATCAGGAAGTGAGAATGTGACAGCAGGAGAGGCAGAGCAGAGACATCCCTTCAGTGTGTGTGTGTGTGGGGTGTGTATGGACCTTGTTGAGCTGAGGTGTCATATATGTGAAGATCACAGTTTCAAGCTAGTGGCAAACCAGGGATGACGCTCTAAATCACTGAAATGCCAGAGACAACTGTGCTGTGATATGTTGTGTGGACGTGTGTGTGTGTCTTCTGGGACATTTGATGGAGATTAATACCACTTTTAGAGTCTGAAAGTGAAAATGTTATCAAGCATGTCACCTTGGAAAAAAAAAAGTGAGTGACATTGTCTCATCTGGACACGCTCACACTCACACACACACACACACACACACACCGATTCCCAACCCGTCCGACGTACCCGCACTGACCTGTCAGTTGAACTCAAATACCCTTCCTTCAGTACCACCTGTCACATTCCAGATGTGTTTATTTAAATCAGATGTTCTTGGAGATTTGATGACTGAGTGTTTGGATTTTTGATTGGTCAAATTATGGTGTTTAACGTTGAATTCTTTGAGCAACTATTTTCACCTTTGCGAATAAGGCAGATCACTTTATCTATCCCCTGGGGTCAGTCGAAATGAGATGATCCATTTTTTCCTGAAACCATCTTTTCCTCTCAATCACACAGTCTTCTTCCACAGTGGATTTTCTTCTCACTTCCACATTAAACTTCTGACTTGTCAACTGAAATGGCCAAGTTCAGCTAACAGCACAAGCATTAATGACAGAACGTGATTCCTGCGACACTCATAATAAACCTTGCTGGGGGGTAAAAGTTTGATGCAGTGGCTGAGGAGTATATTGAATGTAGGCTATAGAAAGTGAAACTACTGAAATTGAAGGATTAAAATATAGTGCCTGCATTTCATATCATGTTTGAATGGCGTACAAAATATTAAGGGCTGTCACTGATTTATAGTGATTTCAAACTGGGTGTTATGTTATCATTAACACTATTAATTAATGTTTTCATACAATTTAATTGATGGTTTGTTCGTTTGTTTGTTTGTTTGTTATTTGTTTGATTAGTCATTGCATTTGGAGTGGCAGTAGCAGCACTTTTTAACCATTTATTCATGACCTTTATTCTTCATTCACTCATAGACCTTCAGCTATATTTCAGCCTTTTGTTCATGACTTTTTTTCTAAAGGACAGATCTATTAATTTTGTGAGTTTTACAATGTTTTTAGATCATTCTGTAGCTTCTCAGTTATGTTTTATCATAATGTATTCTCCCAAGCCCCTCTAAAAAGGATTTCCAACATGAGATTTCTGCATGATGATGTTCCTACATATTAACCCCCTCAGCTGAGGCATGGGACACCAGTGCCCTCCTTTGTCATTGCTAACTGCTGAGTGGGAGTTTTCATTTGAAAAATCTGCCAAATAGATAGATCCAAGTCATCCATAAGTCAAGTGGTGCAAGTGTTAACAACATAAATACAATAGATAACAAATGGATATACATGGAGTGGATGATTATGTACATTGTGTATACATACCGTATATTGTATACAGCAAGCACGATTTATACCGACAGTGTATGATATGTACAAATTAAGAAAACCCTGTAAATCTAAACGGTAAAAATAAAATCTATGATGGAAGTAAATGTGTTTTAGTGTTAGAGGGCTAATGACACTGTATGATTGATTTAACTGTTCATTTGATGGTTGACCTGCAGTGTTCTTGTTTCTGGTTGTTTTGGGAACAGAGTTCTGTAGCACCTGACAGAGGGGAGAATTTGGAACAACTTTTTAGTTCACTATTTCAACCACTTATCCATTACTTTATCTGGTTAAACTTAGCTGACTGTTTCATTTCATTTTATTACATTACTTTTCAACCATTGCATTACCTGGATCAAACATATTTCTCTCCGTGAGTTTGCTAACTTAATTTCACACTCTCAATTGCAACACGTAGTATTCACATGTTATTTCTATTTTCTTCAAATTAGCTGAGCTATTCAACAGTACCCCGGATAACTGAAGTCCTCGCTGGGGTGCAAGTACCCCTGATTGGCTGACATGGATTATGCATCATGCACAGTGTATGTACCACAAAGACACTACAACATTCACACACACTCTTTCTCTCTGTCTCTGTATGAATAATTAGGTAGACACAGGGCTGTCTCTGTGTCTCTCCTCACACATAAAGCTACATGAATGTAGGCCAACTCACTGTCGGCTTCACTTCCCTCTCATTGCAGTCAAAACAACACACTAGCCATTGTCTCCTCTTGTTTATCAACCTCTATATATCTCTCGTTACCTCTATCTATCTTTAACTCTCTTTTTCATGAGGTGTGAGTCACGAAGAATTGTCTCGCAGATCGACAAAACAGCCGCTCCTGTGATCAGGCAGCACATATACGCCCAGATACACTCTCACACAGTGACGTTGATATGGTTATGGTCACATCATTATATCCGTATTAACAGGGGAAAACCTTCACGCTCCAACACCTACATGCCTCACAGCATGCTACCTCCACTGTCTGATGTGTGCTCGAACTCATTTACTCTCTGTCTGTGTGTGTGTGTGTGTGTGTGTGTGTGTGTGTGTGTGTCCGTCCCTGCCTTATTCCAGCTTGACAGATGAAGCTTGGCACACATTCATGGTATGTTTAGCATAATATGTTTATCAAAATGTATATCCTTATTCTATATGTAGTACAGAGACAGAGACTAAGACATAAAAGTTTAAGTCATTGTATAGAGGGGAAGAGCCTCCTGATATTATAAATAAAGTTAGGATGTGCCAAAACATTTGCTGCTTTCATACAGCAAAATAGTGATTCAAACTATACCCACTTTTAAAAAAAACAAAGTATGTACTGTACATGTGTTGTACTGGAATGTGGTCATTTCAGGTGTCAAGTCGTTACCACCTCCGACTTCAAACGTCCATGGTAAATGGAACATACCAAGATGACAGCAGCTCCGACCAGGAATCTGGGAACGATGAAGACATAGCAGGGTCAGGCGTGGATGTGAAGCGGTTGAGGAACAGGTTAGCATTGTTAGCAAGTTCATTTTTAGGTATATATCATCCATTGTGTTGAAAAGCCCTCACGTATAGGTTCTTGTGAAGTAGAACGAGCCTTTTGTGAGGTTATACTCTGTTGAAATAAATTAACTTAATGTTCAGTCTCCGTGCAGGCTGTTCAGATACCTTCAAAATCATTGCTGTTTTTGCCGTTAGCATTTAACAGGCATCTCGCTTACTGCTAACCTGACAGGCCAGAAGCATGTGGGAAGTTGTCTCTAGAAACTGTTTGGAAAAGGGCAGGCACTTTTGAAAAAACACTTGACAGGTGATAGGTTGAACCATCTGACTATCACGTCAGATACAGGCTAACTTCAGCCAAAGACAAAATCTCACCAAAGTCAGTTGGGAGAAGAGCGAAAACATCGTTTCCACCGAGAAAAGCCTTCAGTGCCATTCTTTGCTCTTCTTTCAATGAAGAAATACTCTTCACTTCTGATATAACTGAGCTATTGCAGTATCTGTGCTAACCTCGCTTCCATGGATGCTTCTTGATAGCGTCACACTTAAAATCACACCTGTGGCAATCCATTAAGCATGCTTCTAACAGATAGGAGTTTTGGACAGCGTAAAGTCAACTAATCCAAATACTCTCTGAACTGACTATATGTTTTTGCCAAATGACTGGTGACATTGAGCATTTGTGTTACAAATTTTATAGACCATCAGAGCTGCTTTCATCATCTCCTATGTTGATTAATGTACATTTTTTTTTAATAATTTGAAAATGTTTTTGTAAAATGTCACATGATAATGTGAAACAGTTAAATGCAGGCAATAAATACAGGTGAAATTTCCTCAAACATTATCAGTTAGCAGCATCAAGAAGCATAACTGAAAAGAAAATTCACCAAAGACACAAATACCCATCCACACACACACGGAACATACGATACTTGCATGTAGGCAAAGCAAGGCAACACAATAGAGAAATGTTTCTGATGTTGAGACAGAAAAGGGGAGCACTTGGCATTTTGGGGATGCACATAATCACACACTCGTACTGCGTTAGTGTTAGCTGGAAAAGGTTGTGTGTTAGTGTGTTTGGCAGCTCTCCGACCCTGGCTGCGATGTTGACATTAGTAGACCAGGACACATCACCTCTGCTTTGGGTAAAGGCCTACGGTGAGCCCTCCCTCCAGCACAGCACGGGGTTCTCCGTATGAATGTGTGTGCGACTCTGTGTGTGGTGTTTCAGTACACACTTACAGTCTTTGTTAAAGTGAAAGCACCACAGGTATCTACAATGTTGTAAGCACCTGCTAATGCCTGAACAGATTAATTTGTAGCTCTTTGTGTTTCTTGTGTGTATGAGGGGCCTATAGATCAAACATGCAGTACAATGGTTCACATTCACAGTGTCTTGGGTTAAAATAAAGCTATTCTGTGCAGAAAAGAGTGCTTGACATAGTTTCTGGTGTAGATTCTTCTGGCAGGTGAGAATACTTCACTGGAGTGCAGCTTTATTCCATGCTGAAATATTATGGAAGCTTTCTTTTCACAGTTTCAATGAGAAGACAAAACACACATCTTCAAAACCTTTCCCTGCTCTAATCTCCTCTTTCAGTCATTTGCATCAGCACAAGCAGCCCAGGTTTATATTTTTTGTCCTCTTCAAAGTGTTGATTTTCACCTTGTTAAAACCTGTTGTTGACTTCACTTTCTCACGGCTGTCCGGAAATCAAATCCGATCAAGTTTTATATTCCGCAAATTGTCACCGTGCCAACTCCGGAGGATTGAGTGGATGGAAGAGGACAGCGAGACGCAAACAAACAAGCATGTAGATGAATAACCCAACGCTTATGTCAACAACATGCCCGTCATTGTCAGAGGAGACACAGGCCCTCTCAACCGTGACAATTTGGTATGCGGGAAAAGAAGAAACAGTCAACAAAATGATACAGAGCAAACTAATGGGGAAAAGAATTCATATATCTGAGAACTGCCTCAACCCTAACACTCATTGTCTTTCTCTCGTAGCCTCCTTATCCCTTGTCGTATGCGTGCGTGTATGTGTGTGTGCATGTGCTTCACATGTGAGCACATATGTATGAAGTCCAGAGCTCTCTTTTGATTTATGTGGTGTGGAATGTCAGGCATGTCTCATCATATTAGGGAGCGCTGAGGACGACGCTGCCTGCCATTGCGCTCCGATGAAGGCGCCTCAACAATGGATACTACACTCCCACCATCCTTTAGCCCCCCCTCAACACCCAAATCCCTGGCACTTATCAGTTAGAGGGTCTGTGTTCCCTCAGGGGGGAGGGTTGGGGGTGAGTTTGCCTGTGAAAAACTGGCTTAGGGCAACGTGGGGAAGACTACTTTTCGAGAACTGATCAAGGCTGCAACAGGAAGCAGTTTTGTTTTGTAGGCGATAATGATGTGAAAATTTCTCTGTTGCAGATTTCTGCCTGTGTGCTGTTGCTCATTGGTCACATGCAATGCTGCTGTGTTGTGGCTTTGTGATTCAGCTCATTTTACAGTCTATCACAGATAGAAAAATTTGGTAATTTTGGTAAAGTTTCCAGAACCTTCCAGGAGGTTAGTTTAATGGTCAGGAAAAGTTACTGAAATGTTCCCCTTTAACATTCCCGGGATGGTTAAAGGAGAGTTTTTCCAACCTAAAATTAATGTGGTGGTTATGTTCCTATATTGTCCTTTGCCAAAAACATTACGTCATGTGGTTATTAGAACATTTTGGGAATATTACATTGTACAAAAACATTTGCACATTAGAATGTTAGTTAAATATTCCACAAAGGTTACTTCAAAGTGTCCTCTTAATGTTCCACAGATGTTAAAATAGACCGTTTTTCTGATGTAAAACTAATGTTATTGTTATGGTATTAGAACATTCTAATAAGGCTCAATGAATGTTCAGAAAAGGTACCTTGAACGTTCACCCTTAACCTTCGCTTGCATTACGTTGCACAAAAACATTTGCACAGTGTTCTTAGAATGTTGTGGGAGGATTACCAACTGGAAACCCGTGAAGAACATTCATGGGAAAGTTATGTGTTAGCAGGGACGCTCACTTCACCTCGGCTTCTTTTGTTGAAAAACATCTCTCTGCACTTACTTATTGGTAGAATTTGTCTTCTCTCTTTCTTTTCTCTTTGTATCACTCTCTCTCAAACTCCCATTACTCAAATGACATCTTCCTTTTTTTTTTTTTCCTCCCTCTCCTTGCTTGCTTAGATCTCCTCCTAACCTGTGACATCCATCCATCCATCCACCTACCAGCCCTTTGGTGTCTTGTCCATCTCTGTATCCGTCTCCTGTCTAGCCTCGAGTCACAGTCTTAATCCCAACCTCCATCTTGCCCTCAACCCTTCCACCTCTCTATCCCTGGGCCTGTTGGCTGCAGGTGGGTGTAGCAGGTCCATCACAGGGTGGCAAAGCTGTCATTCTCTGTGCATGTGCATGTATATGTGTGTATGTGTATATGTGTGCAAGCGTGTGTGTATGGAGAGAGGGGTGTGAAGGCAGCTGTCACGCTGTCTCAGGATCATATGCTGGCTGTCAGACATGGTGTAAAGAAACTGACATTCAACCCCCAAAACACACACACACACACACACACACACACACAGCACACACACACACACACACACACACACACACACACACACACACACACACACACATACACACACATCATGGAGTCAAGTGAGAACACACAACCAAAACCTTTATTTCACAAATTCAATGAATATGACAGATTTGGACTCTTATGCTACAATATTTTAGGGTGGGTTTACACCAGCCTTGCTTAGTCTGCTTGAATTGAACCCTGGAGCATCTACCCCCTTGATCCATTTGTGTCAGTGTGAACACTGGACTGGAACTCTGGTGCAGACAAACAGCTGCTCTCTGCTCCGCTTCAAACCAGTCACAGAGGTGTACAATTGTATGTACCATTTCACTGGCTAAAGAAGATTTTCTCTTCCTGTTTGGGTGACTTATGAATTGACCCTTATTAAGTCCTGCCCATTTTTACTCTGTGCTCCAAAGACAGTTGAATAAGTTTGGTACCTCAGTCAGCTATCTCCTTTCTCGCGGTAGTGCAGCATAAAATTCCCCCCAGAAAAGACATATGTAAAAATTTTGACAGGACACCAGGCAATCAGGGTCAATTATGACTCCTTTTATTATGATTTATTGATTCATTCTTATATTAATAAAACTTTCCTAGGCCCATCTTTGTGTCCAGTATCCAGTTCTAACATCATCCAGGATGGTCTCATCTTAAGTTAGCTAATGTTTGTGAAACACTAGCCAACTAGTTAGCTAATGATTAATGTAGATTAGCTTGCTATTAAGCTTGTGTTTTGCTAAAATTAGCTAATTTAAGATGTGAATGTCACTTTTACAGGTCCCTGTAGGTCTTTTCACCATCTTCAAATAGACAAGCTTAGCACATAGCATATCTATGTGTACAGGACACAGGGAAGGAGAAAGTTGTCTGAGGTATCAGTTTTGCTCAACTGTTATTGGAACACAGAGCAAAAAGGGGAGGGACTTAGGAAGGATCAATTAAAATTATTAAAATAAAAATGGCTTCAGTTTGCATTTACCTGTCTTAATTCAAGCCCACGTGGAGAAGCACCAGAAACCAAACATCTGATGCATCTGAGGTGCTGAAACTCTGCCAGCTCCAGGAATGCTGACCCTGCTCTGCAACATCTGTTGACAGAGGTCAAATGAAGAGAGTTCCCTCAAGGATTAGCGAAGTGTTCATTATACATGCCTGTCCCACTGAGTGGATATCATCAACAATACCAGCTCATTCACATGTTTTTGTCTGTTTTTATGGGGAATTGCAAGAGAGAATGCCAACGATCGCTGCACCAAACCTCTGCTGTCACTTTCTCTTTCTACTCCAGCTTGCTTTCTTCATATCCTGTAGTTTTTTTTACTGAATGTGCATGTGTAGGAATGTGCATGTGTGCTTGTGTGCATTAATGCATGTAAGTTCATGTCTGCATGTAAGTGTGTGTGTTGTGGGATTTCTCAAGAGAAGGTGAATGTTTCATCTCTTCGGTCCTCAGCCTGTTCAGGTAAATAACACATTCACACACCACTGAGCACACCATTGATCCACACACACACACACACACACACACACACACACACACACACACACACACACACACACACACACACTACACCATCCCCTTCTCTTGTATACCATTGATCCCTCTTCTCTTCTCTTCTCTTCTCTTCTCTTCTCTTCTCTTCTCTTCTCTTCTCTTCTCTCTTCTCAAAATGCCTGCACAGCTACTTGGTGGTGTGTGTGTATGTTTCTGATGTCCAGTGAGACAGGGGAGGCGGGCAGGTCTCCATCGGCCACAGCAAAGCTGTCGTTTCAGGTTAGTGTAGGCGAGAGGTGGCTGAGGAGGAGGTGGAGAGGGATGAATAAGTGAAGAGGCTGCAGACTGGACTCATGTTAAATGTAGAAAGGCTAACAGACCAGACTGCTGTTGAGCTCTGTGTGTGTGTGTGTGTGTGTGTGTGTGTATGTGAGAGAGAGAGAGAGAGAGAGAAAGAGAGAATGTGTATGATTCTGCATGCGCACATGGGCACTACAGAGGACCTGCTGCCTGTCCCGCTGAGCCTCCAATTAGCACACACCACTAGAGCAGGACACACACACACAGACACACACATACACAAACACACACTGAGGACCCTAGAGAGAGGCCTCAAACCTGCCTGTCAGCTGCTGTTAGATCACACTGCACTGGGCCGACACCATAACACACACACAGACCCACACTTGAATGCAAACTTACACTGAGAGTTAGATTAATAGAAGTTACATATGTATACATATATTCAGTTGAATGTTGAATAAAATGATAGTTGGGGGAGAACTGAGCTGCTGAATAAAAATTCAGTGTTCTTAAATTCTTACCGCATCAAATATTATATAATATATATATAGTGTGTGTGTCTGTGTGTAGAAATATAGGAGGAAAGTTTATAAAAGTTCATGAGATGCATTTGGGAGACATTTGAAGGTCCATGTGAAGCACACACACACAGACACACATGCACTCACACACTGCAGTTGTGTTATCACCTTAAACCCTCCACGGCATTGCCTATTTTGTCCTTGTGCATATTTTAATGACATCATCAATAATGGACATGTACCCATTCTGTGGTAGGGCGAGCTAGGATCTCACAGTGCTACCACACACAGACATACACACAAAATATGTGAGTCAGACTGGTTGAATTTGAAACTTTAATTCTGATTTGGCTGGTTTGTTAGTGAGCTCATTAGTGTGACCTTTACTGGTAAGCAGAGTTAGGAGCAAGTCATTGTTTTGCAAGTCACATGGAAGTCTCAAGTCTTTGCAATCAAGTTCCAAGCCCTAAACTCTGGTTTTTGAGTCCTAAATAAGTCATAATGTAACAGTGAGTTTCCAGCTTTATTGATTTACAGAGTTACTTAGCTGCTAAACTAACATTAGCTGAGCATGAACTTGGTAACTACGTTACAGTAAACGCACAATATGCCACTAGGGGTCAGAAATGCAATGCTCGCTGAAGTTCAGTGTTATCTGCAAGTTGCTCTGTGATGTAATGACGGTTCCCACTGTTAAGTTTTGCAGGACAGGAGCAGGTTGTGATTTGCATTGCATCCTGTAAAAAAAAATAAAATCGTAACCTCTATATACAACACGAACTAAAATACAAAAAGTTGTATATGTCGAACTCCATTTGATTTATTACTGCTGAAAAGACTGCCAATGTGAAATTCTTATGATTCTTCGCCAACTCCAACAAAGTCATCAGACAGACATCTGCATCACTGACGGGCAGGGAGATGGTTCTGATTTAGTGTCTTTACATGAAGGACACTTCAGTGGGGTGAATGCTTTCTGACATGAGCAGTAGAGATGACACACAGGTCATCAACAGTGATAAAAAGAAAAAAAAAAACTGTTGCCCTGCCTTAGCTTTATCTTGTAGTCTGACGTCACCCCCTTGTACTCTTACTCGTCTGCTTCATGTATCGTTTCCTTTTCTTCCACCACTTTCCTTGAACCCCCCATCTCAAGAGCATCTTTCCATAAAGCCAAAACAAATCTACCTTGATGTGCTCCCTTGGGTGAGATCGACGCGACACCACAAACTCAGGGCCAAGCAGAAATGCAGAGCTGGGACAGACCATGAAGATGAAGTGGATGCAGAAACAGAGACGGTGGCCTTCTCCCTGCCTGCTCAGGGAGAAGATCGTCCTTGCTTTGTTAAACGATTTCTTCCAGCTGAACTCTTCTCCCGATATCAGTCAAAGAGAGATCACTGAGAGATCCCAGAGAGAAAACGAAGATTGCATGTATACCCAGAGTTCCCTGGGTCACCTTGGCATACAGCTCACTCAGTAAATCAATCCGTTTATTGCCATTTCAATAGCCATTCAGGTTGTTTTTGTCACCAGGTGCTGTGCACTGGCCAGGGTACAGTAGGACCCTGCAGACTATTCTTGATATTTCTGTGTGGATTTCATGACTGTAATGGCTAAACAAACCAGTTGGAAGCCACTTTAATACAGAGGGAGAAAATGGATGATTTGAAATCACAACACAGATGTACAGAATATAATATATAATAAAATAATATAAATATACTCAGATCAGGGAGAGTTTTAGTAGATTAGAGGAAGGGTTTAGTGCCTTTCCACTCTAACACCCTGTGTTCTCTTTCATACATGTCCACCTGCCAGTCAAGATATTTGAAACACACATTAAGACATTTTGTTATTTATTTCATATTTAATAGCACAAAGCCTGATGATTCCATGTTAACTGTTTTGATGGTGAAACACTTAACATAAAATCAGTTGTGCTAATATCTTTTTCCTGTAATACTAGAAAACGTACAGAATTATTAGTGAAGTATTAGTGAAGTCCTGGCAACTACAGCTGTTGTTTTTTTCTAACCATAAAAATAACTATTTTTCTTTTTACACTGCACACAAACCTCTGATTGAACATAGTGAAGTTAAAATAAATTTTAAAATTTGAAGTACACAGTAAGTCATTTTGTGATTTATTTTGTATTTCATGCCACAAACCTTTAATTATACAGTATTCATACAGTATTTCAGAAAGTATTTTCTTGATAATTGTTTCATGGCAAGATTTAATGGAAAAAAGTCTCCTACTGTACACACATTCACCGGCGTGTTCACAGTAAAATCTACTGTATATCTTCCTTTCCATCCCGTTCTATTCCTGACTCTGTCATATGTTTGGCAGCAGTACCTCTATCTCCCACTAGATGGCGGTACAATACTATTGATGATCCAGCATCCATCTCTGACCCAGCACAGTGGCGCACTCAGCCAGGGCTCTTATTTACCAACTCGGGCCAACCTTTCTATAGCAGGGCATTTTAACAGCACTGTAATTACACTTAAACCTGTCTACACTGTATAGGATACTGTGTCCTCTTCGCTCTTTATACGCCACAGCAGCCTGATGTTTACAGAAACAGGCTTGTGATAGAAAGGTTCAGTTATAGGCTGGAAGGACACCGGCACTGCTCAGTGGCCAGTGACGGTGGTTATATGGTAGCTTCCAGATCACAGATCCTTGGTTTCAACCTAAGCTATAAATGAATTGTGAAGACCATTAAAGGGATAGTTCTGATTATTTGAAGTGTGGTTGTATAAGAACATATGAATAGTCAGAGTATTACCAAAAGTAGATGCCAATTTGGCACACCCCCAGTTTGGAGAGGCAGAGAGGAGCACCAGCATGGAAGCTAAGCAATGTACTGCTGTGGACAGGATCAGCAGCAAAACATATTTTAGTAATTATTGTTTACTTATTGTTTAATTATTGTTACCGTGCGACTTTGGCGAATCTGAGCTAATCTTTTAAAACACAATAGCACAAACAAACTACCTGATCAAGGCAGGGGTAGACCTGAAACTCCTGTGTTCTGTGAGATATAATTACTGATTTTGCCAATGGAGTCTGGTTGAGTGAGAGAGAGAGCGATATTTGGCTCATATAATGGTGATTTTCTGATATAAAATTAAAGATAAAACTTCAAAATTTAAGGTAAACTTAAAATAAGACATGGTGGGAGAGACTCTGAGGCAGATGTTACCACAAGAGTAAAGTAAACAGAGGATATTTCATTAAATATTAATAGAGATTTAAAAAATATTTGTGAATTACATGAAAAAGCAGCAACACCAAGCATGCAAAGCCTGCATGCAAAGAGATTATCACAGCTGTAAAAGTCCAGTACTGTTTGCCAACTTTCAGAATGATGACATTCATTTTATCTTCTTTTTTTCAAAGTAAATCTGGTCTCCATAATGTCACTTGCTGATGATCAGCAACATATGGCCCCAGTACATGCCCTCCCTGACACTAATATACAAGCCATGTACACACATGTTCCTGTGACACACTGAAAGTAGTGGGTGTGTCCCTGCATATGTCTGCTGCTACTGTACGTTACAAGCATGTGATCAGAGCAGTCTGTGTGTGGCTTTCTGTGCATGCACATGTGATGATATAATCAGAGCATGACATATGCTTGAAAAATACATGCACTGTAACTATACACTGATTGTTTTAACTTAAAAACATCCATGTCCATACTGCCTTAACATCTTAAGTTGTCCGAATTTGGAATGACAAGTTGAGGTAATTTTGTGATGATTCAAAACAAATAAACTTTCTGGTTAAATAAACCTGATATTAATTTAGTCGTACTTGAGAAAATATGCTCAATAAGATTAAGATGTTAAGTTGAAGCAACAACTCTTCAGTCCCGGTGACTAAAGATCACAAACACATTTGTTTTCCTTTTCTGCTGTTTCTCAGTGTGAAGAGTCAGTTCTATACAAGTTATACAACTTAACTATAAAAAAGAAATTTTAACTCTCAATGTGTGCTGAGAAGTCTGATCATATGCTGATCATGTTTCTTTAGAAACATAATTTAATGAGTTGATTGAACTCTGTACAGTAGATTGATTTAACCCATCATTTCAAGTCAAAAGTTCTGACGTGTTCTGAAAATAGATACTACACATATAAAGTTTAATAAACTTGAATAAATAAAACTTGTATATTTATGTTAAGTTAAAGAGAAAAGATCAGTTGATTCCACCAAAGTCCAGTGTGATTTGTTTTTACAGTGTGTGTAAGTAAGTGTTGGGCATGCATGTGAATGAAAGATGTCCACTCATAGCCTATGTTCACATGCACTGTTTTCTCCTTATGTGCATGTGTGTGTGTGTGTGTGTGTGTGTGTGTGTGGTAATTTGTACATGGAGCGCAGGCCTGTGTGTGATGGTAATCCGGAATGGGCAGCTGCACTCATTCGTATTCAGCCCCAAGGCACTTCTAGGCCGTCTCGCTGATTAGGGATCAGAGACAGGAGAGAGAGAAGGAGGGAGAGAGTGAGGAAGAGAAAGAGAATGAGAGACAAAGCAGGAGAGAGAGGTCCGCTCCCGTTTAGTAAACAGTTGGTTAATGACTCTAATCCCATTAAGCAGGGGGAGCAGCTTGCCCCCTCACATAACATGTATTAATATGTATGTGTAAGTGTGTGTGGTTGTGATGTATTTTCTCTTTTTCACACGCATGCACGCACACACACACACACACACACACACACACACACACACACATCTCTATACATTATACCAGGAAATGAAATTGATTTGCCCTCATAAACATTTGATAAAGCCCTAATGTAACACTGTGAGCTGTTAAGGAGGCTTGGAGAGCAGACTTATGAAAATGACATGTAAATCAAATGAGCGTTGTATATTTTCAGGCACGATTTGCCAACAATTATTGTTTTGACCTGGCTCCTCAGTTGACAAAAGAAAGCTGCTCCCTCTGAGGAGCAGGAAATCAGCCTTTCAAGTGCTCTTGTGTTTGATGAGTGGAGGGCAAGGCAAGGCGTGATTGCTGCACTCTGCCGAGAGGATCAGACATGGGGTGATTTCATACAAGCAGAACGAAAGCAGTGAAGGCACTTAACTCAGTGTTTACTCTACTAACTTGTGCTGATCCGTAGAAGGAAATAATGACAGAGAAAACTCTCTCTCTCTGTTGTATATTAAACAGCTAATAAAAAAAAACCAATTCAACATCCCAGCTTATGGCCTCTTTCAACATAAGGCTTGTGTGTGTGTCACCTCATTTATATAATATCTAGGTAGCAAAATGAACAAGTGCCTGGTGCAGGGGTTGTTAACTCATCTGTATTTAATGCATCATACTGAGCGCATGAATATGCATGGGAATCCAACTGTGTCAACATGCAGGAAACAGTATTAGAAGCAGATATCCTTATCATCTCCAATATGGAATTATTTATATGGACAATTGCTGTTAAAGGTATTTTTCTTTGGTATTTTTTAAACTGTACCCTATTTTCCCATGTTTTGTGTCTGGGCGACTAATAGGGACAACAAGTTTTGAATTTGGTCCACTGTAGAGGGAAAAATGAAACTGAGCTGCAACATAATCCTTATGGCCAACTGTGCACCATTAAAGTATGTCTACTAAAAGTGCCTGTTTTTGCCCCTGACGGGCTCAGATTGTATTACAAGCATCTGACAACATTATGGAAAGGATTATGGGTCTGAGTGGGCCAGAGATCTACTTGCCCAAAGTCAATTTTTACTTGCCCCTGTACAAGATGTTTTATTTATTAGTGGTTATCAAATTGGACCAAACACTAAAGTTAATTGTCATGTTTAATTTAAGGCTGCGACGTCTGTAAAATGTCAGAAAAGAAGATCTCCATATTTGAAAGGCTGAAAACATTTTTTCATGAAGAATTACTGTAGTGATTAATTGATTAGCAAAATAGTTTAATAGTTTTATTCTTTGTGCCAGATTTACTTAGTGGACTTGGCATTTTACTTTCCTTGGGCAAGTGCACAAGCCTTGTTGTTTTGCCCTGCAGAGACAGACTTTTCTGTTGAAGAGCAAAATACGTTTTATTTAACCAGAAACTGCTGTGCTGTTGCTCTCGCCAAACCCACTAGACTCCATTTACAGAAACTGTGATTTTACCATGGTCATCGTCATCTTTATTAAAACATGATAGAAACAAAATAAAACTCACCAAAACCGTCTTATTTTGTGTTTCCAGTGTTCCGACACCAACTCTGGTTTGGTCGAAATAAACCTGTATTCACCACATTAGACTGGGAGAGGGAGGCTGGATATCAGAGAAGCGCCGGGGAGAAGCAGGGTATAAAGCCAGAATATCTTCACATCTACGCTGTGAGTTAAGGGTTTATTTTGACCAGACAACAAGAGTTGGTGATTGTTAGAGCAGTGGCAAGATGAGCCAAGAGGTTTTTGGTGAGTTTTATTTTGTGTCTGTTGTCTGTTGTTGTCAGCTGCAGTGGTCTCGCTCAGTACTTCAAAAACTGTTGTCCCCGTTAGTCACTTAGACCAGGGGTCATTTTTCAGGCCATGGACCCCTTAACTGACAGAGAGAAGGAGCAGGGACCCCCATTACATATACTGCATTGAATATTTTTGATTCCTCTCTTGTTTGTCCTTACTCGAAGCTGCTAAATCAGCAGCATGGCTAATGTTAGCTGCACTAGCCTCACCCTCTGCACTTTTCCCAGTGGTGTCTGGGAAGGGTAGGGTAGGCCAATGTCAGAGTCTTAAATAGTTACAAGACAATCCATTGTCATTCACAAGAGTGTCTGTAGGCTACTCTTGTAATGATAATACAGCTAATTGGCCATAATTGGTTGTATAAATTAAATCTTTTGGGTTTCATTTTTGAACAAAAAAAAAAAAATCAAACAATGATTTGGCAGGGGATGAAACGGACCTCCTGTTCGAGACTCATCATGACTTAGACACAGAAACATGGGAAAATAGGGTTCAGGTTGAAAAATACCAGAGTTACCCTTTAAAGCAGGCATGTCCAAACTATTCCATGAAGGGCCATGTGGCTGCAGGTTTTTGTTCCTACCAAGCCGGAGCACACCAGGCTTGACTCATTTAATGAACTAATTTCAGCCTTCAAACAGCTAATTAGTCAGCTTGGTTGGAGCGAAAACCTGCAGCCACTTGGCCCTTTGTGGAATAGTTTGGACACGCCTGCTTTAAAGTGTTGCTCATATTTGCAAAAGAATCAACTTGTCTTAATGTCATCCTTAGAAGAAGAAAAGAAGTGACCATTAAAGTGATCCACAGGTGGAGAGCATTTAAAAATTTGTGAGGATTATTTTGCTGACACGTAGAACAATTTTCTCTGACTGAGCCGCAGCCACTTTTCAGCATCATTCCTTCATTGTGATTAACGTTGCACTCTGCAATCATTCAGCAGAGAAGCAGTTACAGTATGTGTCCTGGGATGGGGGTTGGATAGTGTTGAGCAATTACTTCTCAGACAAGTAAACAATATATAACACTAAGCTGCTTATGATATAGTCTGGCTGTGGCCTGAAAACATCAGTCATCAAGTCATATGCTGCTCAATACACACCTTATTTAGAGACACATAAGTTTAGGCTCGGCCTGTCGGGCTCTTTCCGCTTCGACTGATGCTGGTGCTATTAAGCCTACGTACTGCAGTGGAGAATGACTTACACTCTTCTACTGTAGTCTCTAAAACAGCCATTTAAACCAACACCTCTCAGTTATTCTCATAGCCTAAGTTTAGAATTATATATAGATTAAAAAATACATGATTCACAAGTTTAGGACAGTGGTTTAAGATTGTATATCCAATCTGAACTTTGAAAGGGCTTTAAATTCTACTTAGAACTTAAGTGTATTTTTGGAACCATGGTTAAATTGTCTTTATGATATGACTCATGACAACATGAGCAACACAAACAGAGGATGCTTTGTGAAAACTCATAGTCCTCCATTATGATGGGGGTGACTACAATCTTGAGGTTGGTAAAAAAGAAGGCCCTTCTTTTCTGAACATTTGCTTCATGAAATCAAGATAGATCTCTCATGCCATATCAGTGCTTTGCTAAAAATTATTGAAGAAATAAAAGATTCATAAATATATTATCATTAGTGTGTAATTGCCCAAAATGTGTCATGTTGCACTGCCCTGTTTCAAGCAGACAAAACAGACATCGCCTCTAGATTTGGCTTTTTGTGTAGTTCTCTTACACATGTTCAAGGGGAAAGTGAGACAAGGTGTTTGCAATCTGCAAATCACTGCTAGATGCCACTAAATCCTACACACAAGTCCTTTAAAAATGAGCACTGATTTGTTGTTATTGTGATTATAAACACTCATACTTATACAAACACACATACTCTAACTGCCAGCAGGCACACACATCTATCACCCATCACTTACATTCATTAAAGTACGATGAGATTCTGTGGAGGTACTTCCATTATGGATTGGGCTTCCCATCAATATCAAAGCTATATTTAAGGAATAATTTTGTTTGTGTTTCATAATATAAGACTGCACATTTCACTGATTTCATTTACTAATTATTGGGGACCTTCGTTTTGATTGTCACATTTGGGGAGGAAGGGTATTTAGTATGTATACACTGCAGCACAGATTATTTACAAAGCTAGCTTTCCACGTCTGCATGTGACATATGGTGCTTCAAAGTGTAATCCAACTCAGAGGAGGAACTTTTGGTGCTGGTATGAAATGTATTACATCCTACTTACTAAATGATCACATTCATAATTTATTGTATGCTTTAAGTGTTCCAAACTATTTATAAAAATACAGACAGACACACAGGCACCAACATGATCAGCATACTATATACAATGGAAAGACATTAAAATGAGTGGTTTGAATTTTTAGCCTAGGTGAAAATGCATATAAAATGTACCTCCATGTGAAATTAAGACAAGGTCATCCCTTAAAGAAAAGCATGACTCTGCCTTAATAACTCTTGTCTAAATAAGACAAATAAGTTATGTTCTAATGAGGTCAGTAAAGCTTTGTTTAGTATTTAATATTTATTCTTGCGATATTTGATATTGAATATCAATACCTTTACAAATACCTTTAGCATGTATCGTAAATCACTATGGATAGATGAAAGCAATTGGCTGCTGGTAGAAAGCAGACGACTGTTAACTTCTGTGGGCTCTAAGGGCAAATGGAAGCTGTATGCCCAAGTTGCAGCCATGTAGAAAACCTATTAGTGCCTATGCTGAAAGTAGTTGGGAGAGAAACTGATTACTTGGCTAGTAGAAAGATGCAGATTCTTTGATATGTTGCCAAAGTTGCTTAGCCATTTATAAATCATGCTGATGTATTTGACCCTGTCATGTCATGTGGTTGCCCAGAGCCTTCGCTTTCCTTTATGTGTGGGGTGCAGATATACTCAAGACTGATTTGTTTCCTTAAAGCCATAACATGTAACATTTCTTCATTAAAATGTCTAGAAACCCTTGACATGTGTTATATATTTTGTTGAGCTGTGTACTAAGCATATCCCAAATGTTTCCAACAATGGTCAGACGCAAAGAAATATACAATTTATTTAAGCTAATGGTACCTTTCCTGCTAGCTGTTGCTAGATAGATGCTAGTTGCTTCAATTTCTGGAAAAACACATATGCAATTCAGAGAGTGAGGAAGGACGTCTGCGAAAGTGACTTAACATAACATGAATAAAACTTTAATATGACCTCATCAACGAAAATGATTTCTGCCCGAGTAATGTCAGATTTTCATCAGCTATTGTGGTTGTTTAAAAGTGAGGATAACAACTCCTGTGATTCCATGACACTTCACTTTAAACACTTTAAACACTTTAATTGTGAGAAACCCCTAGCGACAGGATATTCGTATTGTACATTTAAAGAGCACATGGACCCACCTATTGCAACCTGTTGTTGATGGGCAATAGAGGTTGGTACTAGTTTTATCACAGTGTACAAGTAATGTTTTTGTCCACCTGACTGAAAGGGAAATCAATTTCTCTGTTGTACAAGAAATTTGATGATATAGAGAAAACATTTCCAACTGAGAGCCAGACTAAAGCACATTGGGCATCATGTAACTGAAGAGATACTACCTGTGCAGGGAGTACATCTTATGACTGCAGTGGATTCTACAGAAGTGTATTGCATTCACTTGAAAAAAACAACAACATATTTTGCTGTCTGTCTCAAAATTAATGAAATATTTTTTCATTAAAAATGTATCTGTTTTTCTGAATTAATGACATAATTTCTCATGAACAAAAATGGCTCTGTATTTCTGATATATAAAATAATTTTTCATGTAAAATTGTTCTGTTTTACTGAATTAATGAGACTTTTTTTTTTTTTTTTGCTGTTTTTCTGAATTAACAAGATAATTACAAGATGACTTTTCACACAAAAATGTTTGCTCTGCTTTTCTAAATTACTGAGCTAATTCTTCCTGTTAAAAATGGCTTTGTTTTTCTGAATTATTGAGATAATTTTTCATGTTAAACGAGGCTCTGTTTTTCAGAGCTACTTCTATCAGGCTCTCAATGCCGTCTTACACCGTCAGAGAACCAGCGTTAGGGGCTTTGGCTCAGGGTTATGGGGGCTGAGAGCCCTGCCAGGGCCTGCTGGAGCATGCTAGAGGCTGGTTATAGGGATATAGGCTCTGGATTGGCTGACAGCTGGCCCTGAGCCTGCTGGACTTATCTCATTCATTCTGAAAAACAAAAACCAAGTTTTCCATGAACAATTATTGTGTTAATTCAGTTGAATGTGATGTATAATGGCATAATCAATGTGTTATGGTCTGCCTTAAGTCTCCTCTTAGTTGGACATGCCATTATAATGTCTCAGTTCCATGTAAGTGTCACAATGACAGGGCCCTGTTGGCAAAAATTGGCACAAATTAAACAGAGTGCAGCCAGTTTTACTAGCTACTTGTTAGCTGCTAGCTTTTCTTGCTATTCCATGTATCTCTGTCGTGAAAAGAGTATTTTATTTACATGTGTGTGTATACAAAAGTTTGGAAAGCTTTTCCTCCTTACACACACAGACACACACGAGCGGCGAGTGCATGAGCAGTCAAACGACTTGTTTTTTACTGTTTACAGTATGTCAGAGGAGAGGTCTGACTGACTCGTTATTTGACCAATCGCGTCTGAGCTTCGAATCGCCGTTTGTCCAATCACAGAAGAGATCTAGCGGCTTGCCTCTCCCGCAAACTGCATGTTGAAAAAGAACGTCATCTGCCTCATACATTTAGCTTTAGCCAAAATTAGCTAGTTGTTCAAATCATAGATACATCTTATCGAAACGACTGCTTTTCTTTTCAGCCGACAGCCTGCGCGCGGGTTATTTATTTGGAGGTGCGCGGGTTGACAGTGCCAAACATGTATATCAAAGCCTTACTCCGATGCAGAGACATGCTGAAAGGAGAACTGGTCGTGTGAAATGCTGGCTAGCCTAATCAAAGCTAGCTGACGAGCAGGGGGCCGAGAAGCGAAAGTGGCTAACATTAACGAGAGATAAGCCTATCACAACAAGCCTGGGCGCTTTAACATACCTGCCGCTGAAGCCACGAGAAGAAGGTCTGAAAAGAGGTTGTTCCTTTCTTACACAGTAAGTAACGTCCGCTGCTCGGAATAAGCAACGGTTTCAGTAACATTGGCTAACGTGTAGACAACACTTTGATAACTGTGAACTTCGCTAGCTGGTTAGCTAGCAACCGAAGTGGCCTCATTTTCAGTTAGGGACAACTGACTAACGCTAGTAAACGGCACTGTGCATCATAACCATAAAAGTGTAGTTGTATGTATCATGATGGTGATGATGGTCTTTATGATAATGTAATTTTAGTTGTTGTGTCTGTTATTAACATGCGGGGATTTGTTGTTTCGTTAAGGCTTGTACGTTAGTTGTTACCTTGGTTTTTGCTGGACAGTTTTCTAATGTACCATCAGCATCAGTATATTAATCTATAATTGATAGAATTAAGTGGTTTATGTTGAATGGCATAGAAACTGTTGTTAATGTGCTACACTTGGTAAATAATGTTGGGTTCATGTTATAATAACATGTTGGCGACCCCCCCCCCACTGTAACTGAATACGTCCTTGTTTTTATTTTCTGATGGTCAAAAGCTAAATGTTTATTTACTGATGATGGTGTGTATCAAGTGCGACACACAGTCACAGGACGCACTGGTTTAATGTAGTTAATATTTTTCACATGTTTATTGTCATGTTCTTATAACACCCCATACAGTTAAAACAGTTTGAGACTAGAAATATGTAGATTACACACACACACACACAGCTTGCACAGAAATCGGTTAATATTAATAAAACATAATATTTTCCCACATTGTTTACAATTGACTTTCAGGTAGGGCTGGGTGATATGACTTAAAATGATTAATTCTGGAATTATTATTTCTATTTCCAGACCATGCAGTGATATTCTTTTATATTTTCTGTAAAATAACATACTGTAAATTCTCAAATAAGGCTAACATATGACGATTTTAGAAAATAATATCACAATACTTTTGAACAAATATCAACATTTCTCAATTTGGCAAACAATATTTTAGGGATGACTAATGGTGCTTTCACAAAAAAAAACTAACAGTTTGATTTTTGAGAAATAATCATCTGTAATGTGGATTTAATGACTCAGTGGGTAAAGGCAAATAATAGAACAGCTAGAACAGTCTGGTAATTTCAGTACATCACATCACCTTACTGTAATGCCAGGAAAAGACAATGTTTATGCCATATCACAATATATCAATATCAAAAATCTAATACCTAGATATCTAGTCTCATCACAGCGTCGATATGTTTCCCAGCCCTACTTTGAGGTAAAGCCTACATTTCATTTTCATGATATTTAGTTTACTCTTGTAGCTAGAGAACTTTTTTTATGCCAACCGATTCCCTAAGGTGTAATTATTATTGGTATATTGTTTGCTGTCAATGTAAATAGCAGAGTCTAACGTTATTATAAAGGTTCCTTTATGTTTTCTATTCCCATTCTGTACTTATGAAACACCAGTACAGGAATTAACTTGTTTTATTGCCTTGTTGTGGTAGTTTTATTGGTTTGTTCGTTTGTCTGTGGCTGTGTGTTTGGCAGTGTGTTTGTGTGACAGTGTGTTCCAGAAATGGCAGCATCATCAGTGGCATGTTTGTGTTGGCACCTTGATGTGAAACCCTGCACTAGCCATGCTGTTTTAGCCTATGATTGACTACTAGCCTGTCCAAAGACATTATCTTGCCTACACACTTTTGGTCGTGTCTGTTGATTGAATCACTTCACATGCAGATGTACGCTCAGATACAGTGTTAACCGGCAAGCTCGGAATAACTCAAAGATGAATTTGTCAAGTGTTGAGAGGGAGAGATGGATAAACCGTGGGTATGTGTCTGAACTGAAAAAGACTTGAAGAGTTGCAGATTAATTTCTTGATAACACTGTTTTCTGTTTTAGAATTAGCCAGCACAAATACTCCCTGTTTAAGCTGATGTTCCAGATGATACTGGAGCATGAAATCTAGGATATGCACAATTATCTATGATACTTAAGTGTGTGTTATCACCTAGACTATTGCAGTTCACTCAAATTTTGTTGCCTTTTCCATTGTGATATTCAGATTATACTCGCCATTAGTTTACCAAAGGGTTATTCACGTGCATAAAGACATTAAGAAAAGCACACATCTTACTGTGACTCTCAGTCAGTGATTTCAGCTGGATATCAGAATCTGGACTGTTTTTTCTGGACCTGTAAAATGCAGCAATTATGGCCAAGATGATGGTTCACTAAACCACTGTGATACATTTTACTGTCCGAATTTGCAAAGATACTCCACATTAGTACAGTATGTCCATCAAGAATTGAGACTGCTTTTGAAACAATTAGCTTTGTAGTATGTAGCAAATGTTGAAGCCTTGCAATAACATGTCATTGATCCCTCTGCCTTGTTCTTCACCGTTTCTCACGGTTTCTCAACTTTTAAAACCTGGGAGTCAAACTGAAGGCAGAACAGGTTACTGGATAGAGAGAGCAGGTAAAAGTACACGTGCGCTTGTTGTTTCCGAGAACCCACTCACAGTCCAGTATAACCTGACACATTTACTTTCCCCCTCTTTGGCTGTAGCCTGATAGACTCCAGTCTGGTCAAATGATGGCCCCAGCTTCCCCGACGCCACTGCACTGAAGATGACTGAAGCTGTCTGTTCAAAGAGCACTTGTTCTGGGAAATTGACTGTATCTGATGCGACTTCAGTGATGACTCATCAAAGATGGGGATCTGCGATATCCCCAGCCAATATGTAAACAGAGAGCCCTTATTGAGGGATAAAACTGATTCCATTTTAGTTGTAATTTTTTATCATAACTGAGGACAGTGCATTACACCAATGTTCCAGATACCTGGAGTTTTTTTTTTTTTTAAACTCTTTCAAATATGGATGTGGCTAACGGATACTCAATCATAGGCGGCGCCAGGGACGGGCCTATGGGGCTTAAAGAATAACTTCGGTATTTTTCAACCTGGGCCCTATTTCCCCTTGTATATGTGTGTGTATGATTGATAAACACAACTCGTTTTAAAATTGGTTCAGTATTGAGGGAGGCAGATGCAGCCGGCAGCCGTGATACGAGTTATAACGGTAGATATTAGGGCAAATACGTCCCGTAAAAGTTTGTGCATTAAAAGTGCTTTTTTTCACCACAGACCGGATCAGATCGCCAGTGTAATCTCTGTCAACAGCATGCTTTACTTACTGCTTGCTGTGTGTGACGACATCTCACAGGATCTTTGTTTGTTGCCGGAAGAAAACAGAGGAGCCATGCTGAGAGCCGGTCAGAGCGGAGTTAGCTGTCCCGGAGTTCAGTTGAAAGTTTTACTGCAAATTTTGAAAACAATGGTTCGTGTTTGTGCTTAGCCGAATTGCAAGAACAGGATGTCGCGCAACACCCCGTACAGCTTTCATAGGCTGACTTTGTCGGACAGCAACATGCTGAAGTTGTGGCTAATTGTGCTACAATTGGATGCTAACACTCCTGTCCAGACACTGTGCCTTGCAGACCATCGGGTCTGCAGTGCACACTTTTCCCAAGATGACTCCTGCCAGCCCAAGAAGAGAAGACATCCAATCCTGAAACACTTCACCAAACACACCTCAAGAAAACAGCTGTCCCACTCACTACAACAAAGACAGTCTTCAACAAGCAAAGATCCCGCGAGATGTCGTCACAGAGTGAACGGTAAGAAAGGCGCTTTGCATGCTGTTGACAGAGATTACACTGGCGATCTGAGCTGGACTGTGGCGAAAAAAAGCACTTTTAATGCACAAACTTTTACGGGACGTATTTGCCCTAATATCTACTGTTATAACTCGTTTCGCGGCTGCCGGCTGCATCCACCTCCCTCAATATTGAACCAATTTTAAAACGAGTTGTACCTATCAATCATACACACACATACACATGGGGAAATAGGGCCCAGGTTGAAAAATACCAAAGTTATCCTTTAAGCCCTGAATCTTCACTGTTCACCACATAACATTTTCTTGTACTAAAACCTGATCATAGCTGAGTAGGAACCAATATGTGGGACAGCTATGTTTACCAAAAACTAAGGTGTGAGAGTTTTAAAATGTTGACTCAAATTGATAACTTATTTATTATTATTGCTGTTGGCAGTCCCTGCAGTTTGTATGCATGCACAATATGTGTCTACATAAATGTTCAGTAGTCTGATTATAATACATAAACACAATTTAGTCCTGCCCTATAATGGCTCCTGTACTTAATCAGCAGAAAGATGATCCCCTCCCTAAATGGCAGTATAAGCACATTAGTAGAAATTGATCTTTTTAAGATCTAACCCATGCTCTCAGTTGTTGCTTTAGAGAAATAAACTGCAAAGAAGAACTGAGCCAAGAGAGTAGAAATACAATGCTGCTATTATATGCATTTATGTGGCACAGGTGCAGTGATTTTTATATGTTTTGGCACCAAGGAAAGTTCTTAGCCTCATGAAGCTCTCATTGTCAGTTGATTATTGATAGAATTGCAAATGACATACAGTTGTTTACTTCTTACTTCTATGTCATTTGCATAATTAAAAAATCCACTTGTATTTTTCTAGTAAACCTGTTCAGGTGTTGGTTTATGATATAAATCTGAGAATTATTCACAGTATCGTGGGCAAACCCTACACTAAATATAATAAAATATATAGACGCTCCCAGTAAAAGGAAGGACAGCTTTGGCTCAAGGTACTTGTACCTGGGCCATGTCCAAAATTGTTTAATTATTCATTATTATACAGCAAATGTTTTATAGTGGATGATATAGCGTGTAAAACAATATTTAGACACTACTTGGGTCATTCCTTTCATATAGCAGTCTAGTTTCTGGCTGCAGTCTAGTGTCTGGCTGCGCCATGCATAGTTTTTTTTTTTTCCACTTCTTGTTACATTGCATTGTGGGATAAATCCTGTATAAAAAATTTCACCAGAAATACAAGCTACAGTAGAGAGACATTGCATAGTAGATGATTTTAGACACAGCGCGTCTTCATTAAGGGCACAAGTTGCATATCATATCAGCTACAGTTGGGCGATATGTTTTTCCAATTTTCGAACCGGCCACCGCTGTCCCCGGGCAAGCTGATAATCCCTATTGGTTGAGCTGTGGAACACCTTCTGATTTCAAGTATCTCTCTTTTACTGAACTTAGACAAGCTTTGATTTCCTTTTAAATGCCATAAAACATTCAAATCATTCAAACTGCACAGACAGAAACAAAATAAAATAACCCAAACCCATCTTGGTTAGTCTTTACGCTATTATGACAATCACCAACTTTGTGGAAATAAATCCTTAATTCACTGAGTTAGAAGTGAAAATGTTCTGGCCCCACAGGCTGTGCTGCTGAATGAGTATGTGTCACAGAGCAGTGGCTGTCACTTACGCAGTTCATTAAATTAGCAAAGTAAAAGGAGTAAAATCAGCAAAAAACACCCCAGAACAACTCAGCCAATTGCTGATATCCTATTGCGCAACCGTAATATCAGCCATACTTGCTGCTGTACCCTGAAATAAAACAGTCAGTTTGACTACAGTACCAACTGTACTTTAAGGATGAAGCAGGAGGGCCTTTATCTGGCATCAATATCCCCTTGTGACTCTTTGTATATTTCTTTTGGCAACACGTGCAAACCATGTATGCATTGATCTTAAGTACTCCAGAACCTGGCTTCTACTGCCCCACCACTCTGTATTTACCATCAGCCTGTTCACAAACTATCATGTTGTCTAATAGTATTTTGATCATATTGTATTAATTTATTGCTCATTTGGCACATGACCAAAAACACAGTCACCTGTCATTTTCCCTCCAAATACATTCAAAATACAGCTAATGCTGTCATTTGGAATGTAGATCTAGATGTATATTAGGCTGTATCACATATTGTACTCTGCAAGTCACCAAACAAGAGTCAGAAGAGAGAGAGACCTATTATGCTAGTGTTAGTTCACTGCTGTGTGTAGTCTGTGGTCTGTGTTTGACAGGCTAATCCGGCCCTGTGTGGATCCCATCAGCAGCTGACTGTTAAATTGAGTTAGCTTGTTAAAGCTACCCTGCTTGTCTGAAGTCTGAGACCTGTGGGCCTGTCTGTTAGCCAGCTTTCAACTCTCAAATGACTCTCAAATAGCATTGGCCATTCACTTCATCTCGCCATGTGGCATGTTAGAAAAAGAGTTGTGTGGTGTGAGTAAGTCAGAGCGAGGTCAGTCTTGCCACATTTGCTGAGACCTAACCCTGAAATGCGAGAGCACTCTAGAAACAACCACATGAACATACACGCACACTGGCATGGCTGTGCTGTCCTCTTGTCGCATGCTGCAACCACCAACACCTACTGCTTCTGTTGCTATGGCAACCACTCAGCTGCCACTCCAAGCTGTGTAACCATGGAGACATCAGAAGGGGTGACATCACTCCCTGGAGTTCTTAGTGCTTACATCAGTGCTTACAAGTATGGTGGTATTTATTTTTTATGCAAGACCAACACGGTATGGCACATATTGTAGCTGCGTGTTGATTTGATGACTTATAATGAGCTTTGCCTTGGTACAGTTTGTATGCAGTTATTGCACAGGTGAAAGAGCAAATGATTTGGTTTGGTGATTTTGCACATGGCTTTGAAATCTGCTCAATAACAAGTTGAACGTTTGTGTGAATGCATTTGTTGTCAAGGTAATAATTCAAGCGGTTTGTATTATATCCCTTTGATATGTGATCAGCAGCCAAGTGTGCATGCCTGCATGCATTTATGTTCCTAAGTGTGTGTTTTTCTGCTGATATGCAAAAGGAATCACACCTGTCTTATCTAACTGAAATTAATTGAGAGACTGGAAGGCACACAAACCACTTTGGAACTGATCATTAGTGGTGAATGAATTTAATATGAATCAATGCAAAAAACTTTAAAACACAATTCTTAACCGTATGATCACCTGTTAGAATTTTGCAAGACGGGGCTGTACATTCCGTACAGTTCACCCAACTGGATGGCGAAATGTAATGGACATAAACATGTGTGTCATGTTTAGGTTCCACACGGGACTACTTCTGGAGTTTTGATGAGGATGGCTGAGTGTGAGCAACTGCAGATGTATTTAATCTGACTGGCACCTCCTGGAGCATTTTGTCTTAAAGGGAAAGAGACCTGGACAAGAACCACACTGTATGCAAGTTATTCCTAAGTAGTTATGGATCTTTACAAATACTTTGTTTTAAAAGAAGCAAGTAGTCCCACAGTGAGAAAAATTTAAAATTGTGATGCATCAAGATGCAACGATAATCATTTTATGATTGCACCACAGCCCTCTGAATTGGAATCGAATCATGAGGTGCCAAGAGATTCCCATGCCCATTGATCGTCCACTCTTTCCTTACCTGTAGTGAGGTTGATTCTGTACTACTAACTTTCTACTACAAGGTAATAATGTTTGGGTCCATTTTGTAAGCAATATGTAAATAAGTAAGTTGGATAAAGTTGTTTTAGTTCCCACCGGAACCTCAGACTATTGAGGGACACATCTGGTTCTCCACCATAACCACAAACTATAATGTTAAAAATAAAATGATCTAAATAATAACATAATAACCATAATCATAATATTTTTGACAAATTTTGAGTCAGAATTAGATTGTTGTATAGTAAAAAATTGAATCTAAACTAATTAAAATTTCCTTTTTTTGACTGCCATTTTACAAACACAAACACAGTTTTCAAACAAGCATCTGATATGATGTAGTTAGATACTGTATTTTCTGTGGGTTACTTTTACTTTTCTCACTAGTATGCTGTCTTTGGCTTGGTCTGTGTGGATCACACACTAATGTGAGCCAATAATATATCAACCTCAAACATTACTGGGAGTAAAAGCTTTGTTTTGTATATGTAATATTCGGAGCTATTTTAAAATGCATATTCCACTGGTTTTCTCAAGTCTAAGTTATGTCCCAGTTGCTTTATTTAAAAACGTGATAAAACATAAAGTAAAAACACAAGTGTCATAAATCATATATTTGTGACTTGAGTCTTAAAACTTCTACACCATAGCTGCATAGCAAAAGCAACACATCAGCAGCACAACAGGAAAGCCTCAACCTCTCTCACTGGATCCGTTAAGCCACAGCACTGCTTCATACTCGCAAGTGATTTTGCAGAGCTCACACAGGCCAATACAGAATAATGTACAGTATTTGCATTTGCGAGTCCAAAGTGTGGGTCCAGGCTGTCATGCGGGTGGTGGTAGACAGTGTTATTAGTTAAGATTTATATCTTTTGTGAGATAGATGTGAAACAGATGATGAAAACGGCAACCGCAGATGACGTAGATGTCTTTCCTTTTTTGGCCAGGTAGCATTTATTTTTTTCATTTTTGTTGATGAAATGTAAACCATGCTTTTACTGTTGACCTTAAATCACAAGTTAACAGAAATATGAAATAGTGGGGAACTGGGCAGTTCTTACTTTACATGGTTTAGCCTTAACCATGTTTACTGGAACCTTGAGTATGCCTACAAATTAACTGTAAGTAGCATTTATTCATAAATCAGGAATTAAGGTAGACGTTAGGGGTGCAGTTTCCGAGACTACCAGGCCATTAAGTAGTGTGACAATCAATATGAATGTATAAGTCAATGTTCTGACATTAAGTAACCAATTAACAGAGGCTTGATAGAGAATTTCTCTGTCCCATCAAGCGGCCTGATGCTGCAGTTCATTTAGCTAATGCAGGTGCAGTTATGGACAGATAACACATCCTCTCAAGTTTGTTAATGCTCTTAGTAGCCATTTCTGGCTGGCCAAAGAAGCTTTTAAGCTTGCTCCACAGTCTCTTACAGCATAAACCAAAGTGGCGGGGATATTCAGGATATGATGAGCAATGATCACTGTTTGGTTGAATTGTTCCTTCAGGCCTATTAAGTAAACAGTAAAAGAAACACACACATGGTTAAAAGCTCCAGCAGTCCAAGTTCTCCCACAATCTCCTTAAAACTCTGTGGGACATGTGCATGGTCTACATCTTCAGACTCTCAAACATTCAGTTGGGATCTGTAATCTATTTTGTTGGCCAAGAAAGCATGACCACTATAATTTTGAGTGCAAACCTAATTTAAGCCCACAGTCTGATTCAACAACTGGAAAGTGAAACCTGGGCAGTATACATTATGAAATGCTGTATCTGACTCATAAAGCACTTTTGCAGATCATATTTCACTTTGGTTCACTTCATTAAGCACACAGCTGAGTAAGTAGTATTTGACTCTGGCTAGTGTATGCACTTTAAGTAATATTTGAGAGAATATATGCAGTAGGTTTTGCACAAGTTAGAATTCTAAATGTTTTTTTAAACACTGCATTATATTCTTTCTCTTTCAAAGAGAATTATTGCCAGCTGGTTTTGACCCTTTTAATCCGGACACAGCAGCATGAATGTATACTGTATGTTGTCATTCAACCTAACTGATCAGAACAGATGTCTGCAGATTTGTAGTTATGTCTTTAGGTAAGTGATAAACATATTGCAGTAGACCACTGTTTTTCCCACCCTCAAAGTCTATATTGATTAGTGTTGTTTGTACTAGTCCTGCTTCTGCAGTGTATACTGCTTTTTTTTAATATGAAAGTTATGAGCTAACATTTTTCTATTTTACCTTGATGATTCATATGACCTTTCCTCTACAACACTTTCATTTTGTATAATTTCATTTCTAGCTGCACATTTCAGTTTAATGGTTGCTATGAGTGGCTACACTGCCTCTTTCAGGTGAACACACTCATAGGGGAAGTCTGGAGTTAACGTTCAGTTAGCTTTACCAGTGAACCACACTGTTGAGCCAAAATGCACAGTACCAGGGTCCTGCCACTGGTACATCCAAATTGAATGAAGCCATAATTAATGATATTAACTCAACCTGTGATAAAATGTCAGCTTAAGAAGGGCCTGTTGTCATGCAAATATCCCAAAAGAAGTGGAGAACCTTGTCATACATGTGGCCCTGCGAAGAAATTGCAGCCAATTATGAGAATATCTTGGAAAGCAACAAAGATAAAGTAGTACAACTCGAGCAAACAAGCAAAGTTTATTTATATAGCACCTTTCACAGACACCAGTCGAAGAAATAAAATCAAATCAATCAATCAAATAAACAAAACAAAGACACCAAAAAACACCAGAACATAGGGCGCAAAATCAAAACATAAAATATCTTATGCTACCTAAATGCTTTCTGAACAGACAAGACGTTAGCAGACAAATATTTTGGTGGTTTGTTGTGTTTTGTTTTTTGCGCTACTTGAAATATCAAAAAGTAAGTGCTACTAAAATAACAAAATATTACAAATAAATATTTACCATGCATGGATGAGTGGTGGTAAAGCAGATATTACTTTACCTTTAAGAGAAAAAAATTAGAGGTCAAACAAAATAAAACATGTAGAATATTATGAAGTAGAAAAAATTTGCAAAATGAATGAAAGAAAATGCAAATTGGACAAAGAAATCTATCAAACCAGACAGTCTTGAGGATTAGCATTTTAAACTTGTTTGTTATCAATCGGTACAGGCCTACAGTGACTGAACTGTCAAATTCAGTGTCTCTTTTTGTCCTTTTTCTATCTCTCTTTCCTCGTCCACAGGTAACTGGGTCTTTCTAGGCCAGAGCCATGGGTGCGTTCCTGGACAAGCCC
The DNA here is from genome assembly GCA_034769285.1 of Lutjanus argentimaculatus. Classification (NCBI taxonomy): domain Eukaryota; kingdom Metazoa; phylum Chordata; class Actinopteri; order Lutjaniformes; family Lutjanidae; genus Lutjanus; species Lutjanus argentimaculatus. Next base: position 4,094,919 of record JAWZSL010000013.1, on the reverse strand, counting down.
AAGACAGAGAAGCACAACTCACACGGTGAGGGCAATGGCCTGCGCTATGGGCTGAGCTCCATGCAGGGATGGCGGGTGGAGATGGAGGACGCTCACACAGCTGTGTTGGGACTTCCTGCTCCTGGTATGACTGACTGGTCCTTTTTTGCTGTGTACGATGGTCATGCTGGCTCAAGGGTTGCCAACTACTGCTCTAAGCATCTTCTGGAACACATAATCAGCGCTAGCTTTGGGGCCGGAGGGACACAAGGCTCCCAGGCTGGTTCAGACAGCTCCACCACTGACCCTCCAGCAGCAGGTCCTCCTACAGTGGAGGCTGTGAAATCCGGGATCCGGACAGGCTTCCTGAGGATTGATGAACACATGCGCAGCTTTTCTGACCTTCGAAATGGAATGGACCGTAGTGGCTCAACAGCAGTGGCAGTCCTTCTGTCACCTGATCATTTCTTCTTCATTAACTGTGGTGACTCTCGAGCGGTTCTGTACCGCAATTCACACGTGTGCTTCTCCACACTTGACCACAAGCCTTGCAACCCACGTGAGAGAGAGCGCATCCAGAATGCTGGTGGTTCAGTGATGATTCAGAGGGTTAATGGGTCACTAGCTGTATCAAGGGCCTTGGGGGACTATGATTACAAGTGTGTGGATGGAAAGGGCCCCACAGAGCAGCTGGTTAGCCCTGAACCAGCTGTATTTGACATGGTTCGGGCCCCAGAACAGGATCAGTTTGTGATCCTGGCATGTGATGGCATCTGGGATGTCATGTCCAATGAGGAGCTGTGCGAGTTTGTGAAATCTAGGCTTGAGGTGTCTGATGACCTGGAGAGAGTCTGCAATGAAGTGGTGGACACCTGCCTGCACAAGGTGTGGACATATCTGTTTTTGTGCATGACTTTTGTTGTGATAGCCACTGTTTGCTAAGGGCTTATGAAGATTGAAATGTGTCGAATCTAGCTAAAAAGTCTCATGACTTTTTAAAAAGGATTGTATCACCATGAAGGCCATTTGAATTCCCTGCTCCAAAGGGGACTATATTATGAAATGATGTACATAAATGTATGACGTACATAATGTTCTAAAGAGATGTTTTTTTGATAACAGGAAGTAGTTGTAACAACTTTAAAGGGATAGTTTGGATTATTTAATGTGGGGTTGTATGAGCTACTTATCCATAGTCGGTGTATTACCTAAAGTAGATGCCCGGCAGCAGGCCCCCACTTGGATAAGCAGAGAGGGGCACCGGCATGGAAGCTAAGCAGTGTTCTGCTGTCTACAGGGTCAGCAACAGAAGGTGTTTTAGCCACTTAAAATTGGTCCTGAAAAATCATTATCAGTTTAAGTGTACTCTATATTTATAATACTCTCACTGCTTTACCTTGCTGTCAGACAGCCTTTTCTGATGAGAAAGTGCTGTTATTTAAGCCAAATATTGCTCTATCGAAACCAACCAACCGTGGGTGAAATCAGTAATTTTACCTCCCAGAACACTGGAGTTGCTGATCTGCCACTGCCTCGATCTGTTAGTCTGTGTGTCTTTGGAGTTTTAAAAGGATAGTTTGGATCCACCAAAGTCGCTCAATAACATAAACAAACTAACAGATTGAGGAAGCAGTAGACCAGCAACTCCTGTGCTCTCTGAGATAAAGTTACTGATTTCACCCATTGAGTTTGGTGCGCTTGGAGAGAACATAACATCGGTTTCCCGTTGGAAAAGGCTGTTTGATGACAAAGTAAAGTGGTGAAAATATTTTAGATAAAGCGTACACTTAAACTGATATAGATTTTTTAAAAGTGGCTAAAATACATTTTATTGCTGACTTTATCCACAGCAGTTTGTTGCTTAGTTTCCATGCTAGTAATAATATCTGCTTCTCCAAACAGGGGATGTGCTGACTGACGTCTACTGTAGTTTATACTTCCGATAAGTACCCCATACAACCCCATATTAAATAAACCAAACTATGCCTTTAATGGCCCTGGCATATGACTAAATTGTTTCTCAAAAAGAAAGGGTTGGTTGGGCAGTTCAGAACATCATTATATTTTTCAGCATAATAGCTCCTTCTCTTACCTGCTCTTTCTACATTCCTCTCTCCTCCTGTCCATTTTAGGGGAGTCGGGATAACATGAGTGTTGTGTTAGTGTGTTTGCCCAACGCTCCCAAAGTGTCAGAGGAAGCTGTGAGGAAAGATATTGAGCTCAACAAATATCTGGAGTCTCGAGTGGAAGGTGAGGATAGATGGGTGGAGAAAAACAACAAATGTTGACTGTATCTGCAAACATAATGGGGTTGAATATAAAAAAAATGTTGTTAGTTATTTTCATAATCGTTATTTTTCCTGAAAACAGCTCTGTAATGTTCAGATACTTTGTTTTAAGTGAATTTAAATAGATTTTTAGTGAGTTAATATCATATGGTGTTTGCTTGTATAACAGCTGTGGGTTTTAAAAAGACATAGGTGGGAGAAACTGGTCCTATAAAGGTTTTTCTTGGAGACACAGGACCCAACTGAAACTGTGTATCATATCTGTATGCATGTTTTCTCCACCAACTGACCCTGCCACTCTCTATTGTCTAACCTCCAGCCAAGTTAGCTCCGGCTCACAGCAGAGGAATGACACCATCATGACCTCCTTTTCCATTTCAGCAAGCATCTCCCCTCTTTATTCCCCGTTCGCTCCTCTCCTCCCTTTCCCTCCCTAAATGCATCTTTCTCTTCACTCCCTCGCTCAAACATTCCCTGGCTTGTTTGGATGGATTCCCTGCTCCCCTCCTGTCTTTCTTGTTGTCCTTTTCTTTCTCATTTCATCCCATTTCTTTCTGTCTTGGGATGCATGGGGCCCTCTGATGAACATAGTGCAGCATTTCTTGTCTTTGTTGGTTATGTCAGCTCTCATCCCTGGCTTCTGTTAGTTTATGGAAAACCAGGGCTAATTAGCTGTTTCAGTGCCTGGCCAAATAACAAATGTATTCTTCAGCTTTGAGACTATGTAAAATTAATCTTTAAATGTCTCTTGTTTTTACCAAACTGGTATCAGTGTTGTCTTGACTGGAATGGAACGAAGATAGGTTGTAAGGCTATGTAATGCAGATGGTTAATGTGTATAATACTGCCTGTTAATGTTTGCTTAATGGTTTGACAGGCACTTCAAAGTACAAAAATTTGGTTTGGGTGAAGCAGAGCAGATATTTGGCTTCAGGTGCTTTCTAACACTGGAAGATATCAAGAAAGAAAGAGGGAATAGACACAGAGGAGAAAGGAAAGAGGGAGAGGAATGCTCTGGCTGAACATTGACCTGGCCTCATGCCACTCTCAACTTAGTTGCAGGCCTCTTTCTGTCACCATCTCTCTTTCTCTGACACACTCATTTCCACAAATTCACTCGTACGCTCTCCGTCTTTACTTTCTCTCTCCTCATTTGTCACATTTTTGGTCTCGCTCCTCTGTTCTGCTCTGTTCTCTCTTCCCTATCTTTCCCCAGCTGTTCTTGGCTATCACTGGCTCTCTTAATACTGACTTGTGTAACAACAATGTCTGGTGTTGTTTTAGAGATGCTGTCTCGGCCAGAGGAGGTGGGGTTTCCGGACCTGGTAACAGTGATGAGGAACCTGTCCACCGACAGTGGCATGCCTACACTGCCACCAGGGGGAGGCCTTGCCAGCAAGTAAGGACCTCCGCCCCTCAAAGGGATACTAGTGTTGTTTTTAAACAGGAGTTGTACATAATTCACAAGTCATAAACATCTGGAATAAAAATATAATAGTTGGAGGAGAATATAAAAATCAGCAAACATCATTAATCTCCAGTGACCAGTAGCTTCAAAAAACTGTCAAGAGCAGAGCAATTTCATCATGATATGTCATTATTATGTCTTAGGTCAACAATACAATATTTGCCTATCACTGCCAAAATCTTTCATGATTTTGATGTCAGGGGCCTGCGATCGATATGAAGTGACATCATATGCCCATTTAAAACAATCAGTTACAGAAGAATAATTGTAACAAGTTAAGTGCAGTAAATTTTGCTTAAAATTTACTCCGCTAAAACATAAAACATGGCTAGACAACAAGAATATTTAACAAAAGTATAAAATTTGGCTCAAAAATAACTGTCAAGGTTCATAGACAAAACAATTGTGTATTGCTAGTCACTATTATAAGCCAGTAGCATTTTACATTGCATAAATTAGCAGAGCAGCCATTTGAAGTTTCCTCTACTCATAGTTTAACAAATTACAAATTAAAAGTTATTTATATATTTTTTTCTCACTGCAGTTTTAAGTCACCTCATCTCAAAAAGTCTACATGCATGTTTTTTCAGCCTAACATTGATGAAACAGAGCAGCCATTTCCTGAGTATTGCTTGAGAAGTGCTTTGTCTGTTGACCTGTCTTTTAAACACTGCTTAATCATTCCCAAGCGGTGGGGGCAAGGGTTAAATAACCTCAATAGAGAAGGAAAAAACCTGCACCGAACCCACTGGGCTTAGGGATGTGTGTGTCTTTTGCACAGGGTTAAATAACCTCATCATCTTTTTCTTGGCTGCTTGCCATTATCTACTTGGTGCTAGCACTGTTTTTTTTTTTTTTTTTAGGACAGAAGTGCGTTAGGACAAAAACAGTGATACAGACATGCCATGGAAATTTAAGTTGCATTTTGAAGATGATGCTATGGATCAATTTCTTCACTTGATATTGGATGATATTGGATCATTGATTTTTGAATCGACAATACTAGCAAGATGTTTTCCTTTTTTTGACAACTACCCCTGATTTTACCTTGTTTTTCCACATACAGTACACAGAATTGAATAGCTCAAGAGACCTAATCAGACTTTTGTATCTGTTCTTCCTGCAGACGCAATGTTATTGAAGCTGTATACAACCGTCTGAACCCATACAGGGAGGAAGATGGGGTGAGTATCAGTATGTGAGATGAATATGAGCTTTGTCCTTCTTTGACTATTTACATAACACTCATACAAATCTTATGCTAAAGTCTTAAGGCTACATAACACACCTGAGATATCAGCTGCCTAATTTGTTAAGTTTATCTTTTTCATACAAGTTTTGGTGTTCTTTGAAAACCTCTTAATCTACTGTTGATTCATCCCCTCTGTTGGACCAGGCTTGTGCTTCATGTGTGTTGAAGTTATTTTCACACTCAAAAGCAAAGCAGATGAAGTATTACAGTTGACTGCAGAGATGGCACTGAGCCCATCACACCCATTATGATAAACATCTGTTTTTTTTTCTGTGCATGGTGCATGATGCACACCTTCCTGTCAGCTCTCATAGTGGGTTATGCATGCATGACAACACAGCTTTGTCAGTAGTCTTTCTAGTGGAACTGAACTCGTGCTCTTTTGCCAAATACAGTGACTGTAGGTGAAAGCATTCTCTTCTCGTGTATTTGTGGGAATATCTCTTAAGTGTGGGACTCCCTGTGCATCAAAGATTTCTTTGATAAATTTGTTTCTTTGCTCCCCCCTTCTCTGTGTTTTATTTGTCCTCACACGAAACTACCCTGAAGGACACTTTCTGAATCTGTCTGTATTTATTACTGAAGTAAGATACAGTGCAATTCCAAACACTTGTATCTGCCACTGGTACTAGAACAGTCTTTTCCTTTTTGAGGATGATGTCATGGTTGTGGTGCATAGTATACTGAAATTTAGGCGCTTTTTTAATACTTTTTTTATTAGAAAGGGTTTGGTATTAGAATTTACCAACTTTCCGTACTTCCTGTAGGTTGTGTATTGGTGTGTTTATACAGAAAATGAAGCATATTTTCACCTTGCGCAGGCACCAAGGATGTTCGTTTGTATTCACTTCAGGCTCTGACTTAACTGCGTACCCAAGAGACTCCAGTTCTTCTCTTTAGTTACTCTTCTTTCTCCTTTCTCCTCTCTGTATGTCTGTGCCATTGACATAAATAAAGATGGACGTGGACACGTCTCCACTTCCTCCCAAGGTGCAAAACTGAAGCCAAAATATTGTGGATATGAGTGCTGCCATCTTGTGTGGGTGATGTCACTTGGAGCCGGAATATGTGCAGTTGTAATAGTGGTTGGCGTCGTACTTTCAAATTCCCACCCATTTGCTGGGCTCAGCTTTCAATAATGACGTGAAACCCATTTTTTATAGCATCAAATAACAAATAAAAACCAAACTAATCAGAGAAATGTTAAACATTCATCAGTGTGATAAGAACTTCCTGAAATGACAGGTACGATACTTGGGAAAAATGTATTTGACACGTACTTTGATGTTTTAGTTTGGCTCATTTCGTATCTATTATGATGGAGGGGGCTGCGTTTATGCCAGCCACCAGGGGCAGTAGAGATGTTTTGGCTTGACTTTGCGAAGCCCTCATGTTGTCTATTTCTGTGTATGTCAATGGTCTGTGTGTTCATGATATAAAGTAAATCGGATCAGAACAGAATCTGATGTGAGTTTCAGTGTTCATTCCTCCAGAAGCTCTGGCTGTAACCCTGACTTTCTCCCCCAAAGCTCAGTGGAGCTCAGCAGCTGTCTGTTGGCAAGCGGTGGCTGTCCCTCTGCTCCACCCAGCCCTCCACACACACTCTGCAAAGCCCTGTGATACAGGCAAATTTGAATATTTTCAGCTTGACTTTCACCTTGTGCTCAGTTGTTGCAGGCAGCATTGTATTGTGAGTTATTTGGGGTTTTCATTTAGGTGCTTTTTACAACTGCTAAATAGCCAAAGACCATAGGGCTATTAGCACTAGCTACATGTCACTTCTAAACTGCAGTGGCAATTAAAAAAGACACACTCCCATTGTAAATTTAGAGAACAGTGCCCATAGTGAATATAAAGCTCCTTGCTAAAGAAAAAGTGGTTGTGTTGTTGGAGTAACATTTAAGTGGAAATGGTGCGTAGTTTTAGTTTGTAGCTGTGGAACTATTCATAGAATAATGCATGAGCATTATGCAGGGTGAGCCTATAATATATATTAACATTTGACCCAATAAATATAACCATAGATCAGCAATTTGTCCTCATTTGTATAAAATTAAAATAGTTAAGATTTCACCGTGAACTCACTCTGTGGATCTCATCGTTTTGCAGCAGCATACTGTATGTTCAGGGATAATATGTGTTGAAGACGTTCTGTTTCAGTTTGTCAGGTTTCGAGTATTGAAACAGTATCATTTCAGGCTAAAGTTTTGGTATCAAGTATGGTGATACTAAACTTGGTACTGGTTCATAAAATTGTAAGCTTACTTCTGTTGCTAGAAATCGGATGCAGCTCTGAATCCTTCAGCTTTGTGCTGCGTTTGTGTTATCAGAACTATTGAAATTACTGGTTGTAGACTTGGATGCACGCACTTGCACAACCCCTTGCAGACACGCTGCAGATAAAGCAGTAGTCAAAACTAAATAAATTCATATAAAAATAAGTGACAATAGGTAATGCCTAAACCAACACGATGCACAGATTTATTGTAGCAGACAGAACCGTGGATTGAAGAAAGGGATAATCCACTAAAACACTGAAGTATAAACACTTATGTTGTCCTTTTGGAGTCTGTGTAGTAGTGATCGGGTCCTGCCTGCACACCTGCCAGACTAAATCACAAGCAAGACTCATCTGTCAATTATGATTTGAAACCCCCTCTTTACAGCACCAAATAACAAATGAAAAGCAAGCTTATCAGAAAAATGATAAGAACTACATAAAATGACAGGAACTGTTTGGGAAATGACTTTTAGTTTGGCCCCTGTCCCACCTGCTAACGTGGGACAAGGTTTATGACTTATACTGCAGGTAGCCACCAGGGGGCAATTGAGAGGTTTTGGATTCAGTTTTTGGCTCGTGTGGCCATCCTTATATATGTCAATGGTAAGGATGTAGTCTGGCACACAGATATGGAAATATGCTCTTGTGTCCTGCAGAGATCTCTACTTCCCAGAGAGTATGTGTGGTCCTGTTACTTTTTGATGCAGCAGATTGGTGGTTACATACGTGAGTGTGTGTGTTTGTATTTATAAGTAATGGATCAGATGTGTCTATGAGGGAATGGTGCACTGAGATGACTCTTAAGAATTGTTAGCATTGCGGTGTCATGATAAAAGTCTGTCTACTTGTTTACTACCTGGTAAGTCTGAAGTATTCATGTGTGTCTGTGTGTGTGTGTGTGCGTGCGCATATGTGTATGTGTTTGCAAGTGATGGACATGTCAAAAGCCCTGAGGTGGACCCTCGCTCCTAGACAGGGATCTGTGTGTTTGGTAGCTTGTGCTGGAGCTGAGGTGATGTTCACCTCGTAGTGTTGTCTTCGTTTACCTGTAAGGACGTAGAGTTACTGTATTTGCCTTATGCGCACATGTACACTCACACATTAACACACATATGAAAACATAAATAGATTTGGATTGTTTTGAATTTTTAGGAATGGTGTAATGTTAAATCGGTGAGCACAATGAGTTGCATAATTACAGGTAATTAACAGGTAACAGCTTACTGTTCTTCTGACAAACTTCTTCAGTTAAAGGTCCTGACAGTAAAATGTCTTGTAGAGGCTTTGGGAGGCTACAACATCTGTAAACACGTGCTCCTCCAAAACCTCTCATGTTTAATAGTTTTATGTCAAGATTTCACAGACACATGTTAAAGGAATAGTTTGGATTTTTTGAAGTGGGATTGTATGAGGTACTTGTCAGTGTATTACCGACAGTCAAGTGCACAGATCTCAATAAAATGGGCGTTGCAATGAAATTCAGCCCTACACTGCATTACTTTATTCTGTTTACAAGGTTCATTATTAGAAGGTAGTTCAGCTTGATTCATCTGAATTATTAACATTTAAATACCCTCTGCCCCCAGCAAGTGGACAGACTATTAAACCAAACTCCATTCTAAAAATTGGCGTTCTATGGTAGTGACATTTTTTCATGGTAAAAACTTTAGTTAAACTATCACTAAGATTCTTTTCTGATTCACTTTAATCTACAGGCACAATTGGCACACATGACATGTCAACAGTAATTTGTTGCTGGTGTACCACTGCCTCAATTTGTTTGTTTGTTTGGTGTTTTAAAAGGTTAGTTCAGATTCATTGAAGTCATATAGATTTTTATTTTTAGTTGGCTAAAATATCTTTTGTTGTTGACCCTATCCTCAGCTTCCTACACCAGCATTCCTCTGGTTCTCCAAACTGGGAACATGCTGACCACCATCTACTGTTGGCAATACACTGACTATAGATAAGTACGTCATACAGCACCACTTCAGATAATCTGAAATATCCCCTCAAGATCATCACCTGTTGGGTAACCTTTAGTAGAAAGTAGTAAAAAAAAAACTGCTTGTCATGAGAGTTTTATTCATCATGACTTAAGTTTACACTGGCCAGTATCCATCAAGGCAGGAGTGATAAGGAAGGAATAAAACAGACTAAAATCAGTGTGATTTCTCTCTTAAGAATATGTTTTATCATCGCAGCATAGTGGACTAGTTTAAAACATAGTCAGCAAATGGTGTGTGGTAAAGTACACACTTATACACACATTCATACACATTGATAAGGGATGTATCGATTTGTCTAACTGTGTGTTCACCTCTGATTAACGCAGCCCTCCTGTTTCATTTGGTAAGTGATCACATATATAACTGTTACACCCCTCCTCCCCCCTTTTTCCAACCCCTCATTTACACACACACATACACACACTCACACGCATTCTTACACGCATGTAAGTGGCGACCTGCTCCGCATATACCCCTGTCACTCCTTCATCAGTCTCTACTCCCTGTTCTGATCTACTCTCTAGCATGTGGAGCTCCATTTAGAGTTTAAGGCGTGTGTTTGTGTGTGAGTGTGAGTGTGAGTGTGTCCAGGTTGGATGAGAATGAATGGTCGTTGTTTCTGGTCTTGTCCGTCCCTCTCTCTCTCTCACGTCACACGCACTCAAACACGCATGCACTGGCCTTACCCGCATGCATCGCTGTCTCACTCAGTCTTTCCACAACTGCACGCAAGTATATACCAGTCTCCGTATTTCTGTGTCACTCCCTGCAATAAGACCAAAGGCCTTGGGATTGTTGTGTTGGCATATTGTTGCAGAAAGAAGCTACACACTGAGGTTGAAAGTGTGCCCTGGCTTACAATGCTATTGTAACTGCTTTTAAACTTAATTTTGTTATTTTTTTGTGCTGTTGATCAGAGGAAAACCTGGCCTTGAAGTCCATGTTGGGGAACAAGATCATTGTCATTGTAAAGATTGTGTTTCTCTTTGATAACTGTGTGCTCTTTTTGTCCTCCCTCTCCCTACTTTGTCTTCTTCTCTGTTATTCCTCCTTCCCCCAACTCTTCTATTTCCCTTTTCTCTCTTCTTCTTGGTGGCTTTCCTCTTGCAGAGCGGAGCTGAGTTGGAGTACCACTGGTAGATGTCCAGCACAACTGCCTGACACCCCCCCCCCCCCAAAAAAAACAACAAAAAAAAAAAACAGGACCACTTTTCCACACAAGATCACATCCATAGTCACCTTTTAATTTCCTCTGGGATTTTTATTTTTTTTCCCCCGGCAACACAGAGAGATCAATCGAAGCAGAAATCCCATTTTTTTAAAAAACAAACAACACGCCCAGTGTGGAGGACTGCCAAACAGAATTTTTTGGTTCTTTTTGTAGAACAAGAACAGCTGCATTAATGGTCTGAAAGCAGAACTGCATACACAGTCTATACATCAAAGGAGAAGCAAACAAGCACAGTTTCTTTGGCCTGTCGTTTTCTTGCTTTCTTTGTGGTGGTTGTTTTTGTTGATGATTGACAGAGACTCTGCTCTGCGGTGTCTTCCTCAGAACTGAGAGAGAAGGGAGGACCTCGCAACTCAGCCAACCAGTCATTTCCAAACCAGCCACTCATGGATGGGATACTGAAAAGACTAAAGTGGTTTGTTGGCTGCATTTTTTTTTTGGCATTATTTGTTTTGAAGTGTGAACTTTATTTGCGCCTGACTGGCAGCCAATCGACCACACAAGCTTACAACTCCCTCACACCTCAAGCTATGATGTCCAGTTTGGGTGAGCTTGGGGTTTTGGGCATTACTGGTACTGAAATTGGGCCCAACACTTCACTTGCCTATGTACCCAGCTCGCTAGAAATGCCTCACAGAACTCCTGGATTTAAAAACTTCACTACACCTCTGGGGTAAAGCCTCAAAGGGCCCGGGAGCACAGAGCAGAGTCTGTCTGAAAACAAAACTCAGCATGGCTCCCCCATACTGCGTCCAGACTGAGACAGGACGTGGGACTGGTGTGCCTGGATACAGACAGGAATTACATGGAGACAATTTAAACTGAAGTGTGATGACTCCTCTTGCACGTCCCTGCTCACTTCTCTCCTGCTGTCTCTTAACGGATATTATCAAACAGCTGATTTCTCACTCTTCCCCTCTGTCCCTATATTTTCGCTTTTGTCTGTCTCTTCATCTGACAGTCTCTGCTGTCGTTTGCATTGGCAGACATTACCAGAATCATAAGCTTTTGAGCCTGCTGTTGTTAAAGAGATAGAAAGATAGAAAATATATATTAAATTCATATATAAATATATATATAGATATATATTTTGATTTGTTTGTTTCATCTTAATTCCCAGCCATGGTATTCATTGTGGCCTAATGTGTCTGTGTGTGCGTGTGTGTAGAGAGAAATAAAAACACAAAAAAGTTGCACACACAATGTTCCTACAACAGCAGCTTTCCAAAGACAGGGTTTGGAGTAAAGGAATTCCTGCCTCACCTTCTTCCCCCTTTCTTCTCAACACATGCATACACACACACACACACACACAATCCTGCTTCTGCTACAACTCGCCTTTTCTATCTCTCAAATATCCTGTGTAAAAAAAAAAACTTAAAAAAAAACAAAGCCTTTTTTTGTTTTGGTTGAGAAAATTCCATCATTTACCTTCTTTTTTTTTAAAATGTCTAATAATTTTTTGTTATATATGCTTTTCAGAGTACTGTGGCTGTGGTCTCATTTAAGAGCCTGTTCAGATCTGGTATTAACATGCGTCCTGGGTGATGCGATCACCAGTGGACAGCTCTGAGGTCGTGAGTTCATACTTGGCATTGCAATGCGTCTCCAGATGCGTCTTGAGTGACCACTTGTGATCAGATTTCACTTCCCTGCTCTGTATACAAATAAACACTAAAACTATTTAGTCAGTTGGATCTCCATTTACTGCCCATTTGGCCATTTATTTGTAACCCCCTTTTTACTTTTTTAGTTCAGTGCCACACTAAACTTCTCTATCAGCCCACAGTGACCCTCATGTTTTACCTGGACTGTCAGCAACTCAGCCAAGTGACACTGTGGGATTTTTTTAACTGAACTATGAACAGGAAAACTCACTTATACTTTTTCTGACGGTGTGGAAATCTGATGTTTTCACATCACAGTAGGAGAAGAAAGCCATTAATGACAGAAAAAAGTATGCGTCCCAGCACACCATGGAGCCTCTCTCCTGTCTTTTTTTTTTAGGGATTCTGGTTTACTGGTACTCAAACTTCCACTGCAGGTAAGCCATAGGTAATTTGCAATATAATAAACAAAATGAATGTGAATGTTGAATGTGATCTAAGAAATCAGATCTCAAACGTCACCTGAGTGTGTTCACACCTGTACTTCAAGCTGTCCACCTGTGATCAGATCATCCAGGACGCATGTTCATACCAGGTCTGAACAGGGACACCGATGGATAACAAAACGACAAGGGGAGCGTGAATTATACCTTGTACAGCAGATTGGGAGAGAAGTATGTTTTTGGTGTTTCACTGTATGAAGTAAAGGAGGGACACTGTAGGACAGAGGACACTCGAGCTGTGTTCACACGATCACTGAAATTGCTGTCCTTAAATTCTCCACAGCTACCTTCATAGACTTTGCCTCAAAGGCGCACAGGATGGTCGCTGGGAAACCCATAGTTTGACTCTTTGGACTGACCAGGAGTCCATTTCATTTCTGTCAACCCATGCACTAATAAGTGATTGAAACTTCAGACACGAATATTTGTCAGAAAAAAACTCTTCTTTTTGACACAAAGTGGATACACATACTTTGCATATGTATTCTTTTCTGTAGATGCGTTTAAAATAGACTCTAAGTATATACAAACCTGTAATATACACTTCTTTTTCAATCATTCATTCAATGGCAAGTTCATTGTGCTTTCTGAAGTGGCAGTATTGAAAGAGAATAGGCCTGACAGAGTTTGCTGGCTGACTTAATGTTCTTGTGGTACACTTGCTCTTGGTGCCATATGACAAATAGGTACTTGAATGTGTAGTTTTTTTGCAGTTGTTCTAATGGGATGATTGATTTTTTTTTTCTTTGTTTGTGGTGGAGGGAGTGGGAGGGGTGGGATCTCTATAGTTGTGCATGTTTTGTGATTGAGGGAGGAGTGTATTTTGTGTGTGAGTGGGAGATGTACTGGGCGGGTGTTGGGGATAATGTGGGCATGTTCAGTGTGGTGGAACACAATGGGCCTCATGCAAGAACTGCTCGTACGTAGGAAAATTTGTCACATTCACCAGTTTTCTTGTATTTTGAATTCTCTCCAAGTTACAAATACAATTTACGAAAGGTCTAGACCTGTCGTAAGAGTTGTTTAGTTAGTCTGCTGTTATCCAAGCCAGGTTTTTCCCCCAATGACTGAATATTTCATTAGTTTGAAGACATTTTGAGTTTGGAAAAATAAATTACATTCATAATTATGTTGACAGTTATGCTGGTTGACTGCCTTTCAAATTACAATATAATCATAAATTTACACTCAAAGGCTGTTATCATTACTTTAAATTGTCTACTGTCAGGCATATTGGCCGTATCTCCATAAACACGCAGGTTTATGGACGTGTCTGTCCGAGGGGGACATCCTCTGTTACAGTGCCTGACAGTGCACTGTAACAGGGGATGTCACTTACTATGACATTCATTCTGTCCTCTGTCTCTGTGATGGAGACTTTCTTTTGACCTTCTCCTCGCCTCGCTGTGGTGAGACTTCTTTAAAAAGTAATTTTCATATTGAACCATTTCTTCTTTATTTCAGTGATTTCAGTGGCATTAACAGGACTGTTTTTTTCTTGTTTCTTGGCTTTAGCAGGTCCCCTCATTCCACTGGTGATGATGTTAAAATGACAGATCCATATGTGACAATCTATGAATGAAGCCTTCTTGACATAAAGGACAGGAAGCGTAGCCTTATATGGTATTATCGGGGCCTTAATTATATAATTTATAAATCTCACGAATGTGCACTCATGCACAGTTTGATCATTTACACAGTTTTCTGAAAGTGAGAGTTTGGTGAATCTGACATGGCACTTTTGCTCAACCCCGCCATACGAAAAAAAGAGAATGTTAAGACAAGAACACAAAAAAGTTCTTGCATGAGGCTCGTGTTGGAGAGGAAATGTTAGAAAGGTGTAGATGAAAGAAAAACAAAGAAAAGTAGGACACGGCAGGATTATAACTTTTCTTTCAAGAACTTTTAATTGCCTATTGATGTTTCAAGGAATTCAGTTGGTTCACTTTTTTCAAATCCTAGAATAGTTGATGATTTTCACTGCGTCTGAGTTGACATTGTTCCTCAAAATAAATCATTCCCACTTGTGAACTCCTACATTATATTTCCTGACTCAACATTGTGGTTTTACCACACTGAACACAGGCCTCAGTTTTGGTTCATGTTTAAGCTATATCAGACACTGGGCTAGGAGAGGATTAATGGGATAATTTGGAGTATTTGAAGCTGGGTTGTAGTCAGTGTATTAGTTACAGAAGATGGTGGTTGACATGCCCCAGTTTGGTGAAGTAGAGAGGAGCACTGGCATGGAAGCTGAGCGATGTACTGCTGTGGACAGGATCAGCAACAAAAGCGAATTCAAAATGGTCCACCTACAAAAAAAAAAAAAAAGAAACATCACTTTAAGTGTGTTTAGGATATTTCCTGTTTCGCCTTGCTGGCAGACAGCCTTTTCTGACAGGGAACCACCATTATACAAGCAAAATGTCTCAAATGTCTCTCTCCACACCAATCATCTCATCTCACAGAACACAGGTGTACTGCTGCCTCAGTTTGTTAGTTGGGTTGTGTTACTCTGTGACTTTGGTGAATCTGAACTGTAAAACACAGAAGTCACACAAAAACACAAACAGATGGAAGCAGCAGTAGACCAGAAACTCCTCCAGAAACTTTCATCCAGTTTGCTTGCTTTGGAGACGGTCATATTTGGCTTGCATAACAGCGGTTTCTGGCCAGAACAGGCTGTCTGACGGCAGGGTAAAACAGAGAAAGTGTTCTAAATATAGTGCACACTTAAACTGATGTTGATTCTTTTTAGATGAGCCTTTTTCAAGTGGCTAAAATACTTAGCAGCTAATTTGCAAAGCTTCCGTGCGAGCGACCCTCTCCGCTTCCTCAAACCGGGGCTTGCCGACTGCCATGTACTGTTGGTAATACACTGCCTTTAGATAAGTACCTCATACAACCTCACTTAAAATAATCCGAACTATCCCTTTAAGGGAGGGAAGGATGGAGAAACATTTATTTTTCTGAATGTAAGTTTTCATTATTCACACTGAATAGCGACTATCCTTACCAGCAAATAGCCTCTCTGCTGGGTGCAGGAGCAGATCCTTGTTCACGATGCGCTTCAAAGAGTAGATGTCCTGACTGGCACTCACCATCCTAGTCTGTTGCACCACCCTAGCCTACACTGCCTCCCGTGGTACACTTGGTATAGGTTACAAGTTAGACATAAATACAATGGCTCCTAACACACAGATACCACTGCATGGACTGAATACAAGCAGCATCACATTTTCTCCTCATCAGTCATTTAATGACAAACGAAGCTCTGTTGGCTCCCTTTTTGTTTTGACAAAAAGCACTTGATCGCTCTTGGGGAATATAATCTGAAAACTTGTGTAGTAAAGACTTTTAAGTTTTTCAAAGGATTCTTTGGAGGTTGTTGTGACGCCTGAATGATTTGACCCCGACTTGTTGCTTTGATTTCAGGATATGTTGATAAGTAAAGATCATTTAACAAAGCGCATTGTCTCCTGAGCCTGTCAGTTATTCTGTGTCGGCTGGGTCAGTGTGGACGCCAGACGGCAAGCGAGAATTTGGAAACAGAAAAATACACGTGACATTCCTGCTGTGGGTTTTTTTTTTTAGAAAGGAGATGAACCCTTGTTCTCCGCCGCCTCCTTTCGTCTCTGGTAACTCTTCTGGTAACTCCAAACTTGTTTTTATTTATTCCTGTGCTTTTTAGCATTTACAAAAATGTGTTTTGAAGACAGTATGAGGTAATGATAAACTAGTGAGAGTAATGTTTGGCCCACTCATGCTCACTTTTCAGAACACTAGACGAAGCTGAGGTTTTTGAGGCACCCAGAGGATTCACCGTTCCTTCACCGTTCATTCCCTTTACTAATTTCCCAGTATGCTATTGTGATGTTACAGACCATACAGTGAACATAAACGTCAATAAAAGATCGATTTAAGTTTAAATGGTTTTAACTGTTATGCTTTTTTTCAGTGGCAATTTGAAATGTCAGCTTGTCTTTTTGTGAACATTCACTGTTCAGTACAACGCAGTAGTAAGTTTGAACATGTTGTTGTCCAAAGACAGTTTGTGCTATTGGTGGTCTGCGCCACGGCTCAGAAAAAGGCTTTGTGAACAAAAAAAGAAAAAGAAAAAAAAAGAAAACATGTCTACCAATGCAACACTTGAATTTTAAATGTTCCTTAAAATATGGTATGTGAAGTGATTGAAAGTTGAGTAGTGCTATATATCCATCAAGATTTTTTGGGTGCCAGTTGTGGAGTTTAGGAGATATCGGCCACAGAGATGTCTGCCCTCTCTCCATATGATGGAACTAAATGGCGCTGGGCTTGTGCTCAACACAATACGTTTAAAAACTTTACACCAGTGTCTCCTCTCTTTTACTTAAGATAATCCGCAGACCTTGTTGTGAGCAGTAGGAACTACTTTCTTTCTAGTACAAGGAAATAGTTCAAGTAGATTCTTCTGCAGAAAGAAAGTAGTTCCTAAATGAAGCTGCTCATAAGAATGTTTGTTTTTATCTTGAGTGATCAGGTCCTGATTTCTGGAAAGAGACGCTGGTGTTGGGTTTTTCAAATGTATTTTATTTTATTTTTTTTTTTTTGGCGCTTGGAACCCCACATGCTGAGTGCCTAGTGTTCTGTTATACTGGTATTGACAAAAACTGTGAGATTCAAGAAACATAATATTGGTATGTTAATAATACATGTATGATTATGTTGTGAAAAGTAATCCAGTGCCTCATAAACATACTATATCTTTAAAGATGAATTTGAATTTCTCTTTGAAACACAGCTCACACATCAGTGCATCGGTTTAATGATCCAACACTAGAATGTAAATCTACAAAAGAATACATTCTGCACAATCAGTGCTTTGACTTGTCCATTTTAGTGATACTCAGTGTCCTGCCTGCTTTGAATAAACAACTTTTGTGATTATATTTTCACACATAAACTTCACCCACCACCTCTCCTCCCAGTCAGCACTGCCACAAGCTAATCTCCAACCATTCCTATCAACTCTCCAGTTTCCCACATTCCTCAGGTGGCACTGCTCTTGTGTGTGTGTGTGTGTGTGTGTGTGTGTTGTGTGTGTGTGTGTGTGTGTGTGTGTGTGTGTGTGTGTTACTCTGACCCTTTCAGAGAAGATAAACTAGTCACTGAGTCACTCAGTGTTTCAGAAGAAGAGCTGGAGCAGCAGGGTTTGTTTCCCTCTTCAGAAATCTCACTAAGATGAGTTTTAAAGGCGAAGCCAGTGACATGGAGCTGGGTGGGTGCACCAGAAACGTCGGCTATCGGGATGCAGAGGACGGTGACACCATCACCGCCGTGCCAGGAGAGAAGGAGGACTCCACCGCGGTGAGGCTGGAGCAGCAGCAGCAGCAGCAGCAGCAGGAGGAGGAGGTGGCGGCGGAGTACACGCAGATCAAACCGTACGCCGGGATGCCCAAGGAGGTGCTGCTGCTGTACTCCTCCCAGGCCAAGTACCGAGTGCCCCGGGAGATCCTGTTCTGGCTGATAGTGGTCTGCACGCTGGCGCTGGTGGCGCTCACCATCACCGTGATCGCGCTGTCGCCGCGGTGCCTGAGCTGGTGGCAGGTGTCCCCGGTGTACCAGGTCTACCCCCGCTCCTTCAAGGACTCCGATGGAGATGGGGTGGGAGACCTTAAAGGTAGGACGCCCCTGACCCTGCTGCGTCAAAGGGTCTTTTTTTTTTTTTGTCTCAGTCGATGATCTTCCATCCACAGATTTATCTTCCTTCTGTTCACTTTTGCAGCACGTTCTTGGAGTTGCACTGATGCCCAGATGCCCTCTGACAATAACTCAACATGACAGTAAATGTAGGCCTGATCTGACACCAGATATGGGCTGTATTTCAGTTAAATGTATTTAAAATATGCGTTTAATTACTTTTGAGTATTTTGTAATATATATTTTGCTGGGAAGAAAAAATAAGATGTAGTTTGCAACAGAATACTTGTATTTGTAAATTTGAAATACTTAAAATACATGACTGAATGTGTATTTTGATCTAAAATAAGACAGATTTACTTGGCGGGGCATACATTAATTGGATGTAATCTTGACTATGTGCAAAAAGAGGACACTGCTGTTTTTAAAAAAATTGCACAAAAATGATGAGGTGGTTAATGTGGTTAGCAGCATAATTTTTAAGTCACTTTCTATGTACATATCTCTATGTACATGGAGGAATAATTATATTGTACTATAATGGTACATACCTTTTTTCATTATGTTTATACTAGTATGATTAATAGAACCATATGACCCAAATACATGTTAACACAACTGGTGACAACGTCAAGTATTAATGCAGATTCAGCTTTTCTTTGCCTTCGGACTTGTCATTTGGGTCAAAGTACTGCATTATGCAGTATTAATCATTATCATGGCTCTGGTCTGGCAGGAATTCAGGAGCAGCTGCATCACTTCGAGTACCTGAACATCAAGTCAGTTTGGATCAGCCCTTTCTACCGCTCTCCCATGAGAGACTTCGGCTACGATGTGGAAGATTTCCGGGCCATCGACCCGCTCTTTGGAACCATGCACGACTTTGAAAAGCTCCTGGCTGAAATGCACAACAAAGGTGTGTACTTCAAGCGATGGCGAATCAGCACAGGCTTTGTTTTGGAGGTAGCAGCGCTGGCTCGACAGCAGGGTTCAACTCTTTAACCATATTAATCTCTCTCTGCTTCCACCAGGTTTGAAGATGATCATGGATTTCATTCCCAATCACACCAGTGACCGACACCGCTGGTTCAACTTGAGCCGGACTAGAGATCCTCACTACAAGGATTACTATATCTGGACAGACTGTAATGCAACTGCACCGAGGCCTAATAACTGGGTTGGTACTTGAACTGTCCTACTGAAAATATAGTCATCAGAATGTTAGTTTCCTCATGTCTAATCCTCTTCTCTTCTGTTTCCCTCCTCTTTTCTCTCAGGTGAGTGTGATTTGGAAACTCATCATGGACTTACGATGAAGTTAGAGGACAATGCTACCTGCACCAGTTTCTCAAGGAGCAACCAGACCTGAACTTCAGAAACCCAGATGTCCGCAAAGAGATGATTGTAAGATAAAGCAACCACACATGCTCTTTTGCACATGCTTTCATTTTCTAAAATCTTTGTCTTGCCCATTGCACCACAATCCTGTCTAATCTTTAGCAATAATAAGTGATGGTCAACTGACTACATATTAATTTAGGACAGTTAACCAGTTTGTCCTCCTGCTACACAATACATAGTTCAACAGAATGAATGACAGCCTTTTTTGTGCATGTTTATACTCAGTATTTCTGTCTTGTACCTTAATGAAAGGATGGTTGAGGTAAGTGTAAAATACAACATTTTTATTACTTGGTATTTACTATTTTATTTTAGGATATTATTCATTTCTGGCTGGAGAAAGGGGTGGATGGGTTCCGGATGGATGCAGTGAAGCACATCCTGGAGGCTGCACACTTGAGGGATGAACCACAGGTGGATCCAAACAAACCACCAGTGAGTGTTACCTCTCACTTAAGCTGGTATTATGCTCCACTAGGGTCCATGTTAGGTAAATTTCATAAGGTTAGGGTTAGGGTTAGGTTAGGTTAGGGTGTGGGCTCTGTGTGGACATCTGTGTACCCGTGACTTCCCATGCAGCCACTACAGACGCTGATCTACTGCATGTTTGGAGTGCTTCCATCAAGCAGACTCCAGAAAGTAGTACAAACAAAACTGGAAGGCGGCCATGAGGTTTGCAGCTGTCCGTGTATGCGTCCGTTCTGGACTGCAGGAGAGGCTTTAACCTCATTTGGCTATCATTAGCTGCTTTTCCACTATCGTGCAAAACGTGGGTGAGGTTCTGTTGCCACTTCCAGTCTTAGATCTATTGATTGGTCAGCTCCCATTGGTCAACTTCAATCAAATTTAATGTCAGTGACATCTGAGGGTGCTGCTGAAAAAGTCTTGAATCTCATACAGTTGTAGTCATTATTTTGGATAAATTTACCTTAAGAAAATATATACATTTAGACAATTTTTTTGAGGGAGAGTTTGCTTTGCTTTGTTGGGATGTCTCATAATTGTAACTAACAACGGAGTGTCTATTTCCACCTGGGTGAGAGTTGGCACACGCAGCTATTCAGCTATTCACACTCGACCCCCTTAGTTCAGCCATAAGTAGCAACAAATTTGCTGTGAACAAGAGGCTGCACTGGGTAAGTATCCCCTGGGAGAACAGTGTTTGAGTCCTGTCCCAGGTGAGTAGGATTTTAGCGAAGTGTTAAATTAGAAGTCCTACATTTTTAGACTTACCTGACTTACTATTATTAAATTATTATTTTCAGTTTTAAGCCACAGTTTGATTAGGTTTAGGAAACACAACTACTTGGTTAGGTTTAGGGAAAAGATCATGGTTTGTCTCTGCCATGTGGGTGTAAATAACCACATTTGCTATTTGCATCCTTGGTGCAAATAGGAAATAGCATTGTTGGCTATGGAGACCTGGATGCTTGTCTCTGCCATGTTAGGCTATATACACCCAGGTATAAATTGCCACATTACCTATTTTCATACTGAACCATTGGATACATGGGTGCAAACCATTACGTATACTTAACAATAATAATAATTGGCATATTACTAACTACCCGGGTGCAAAACATGCATTGAATGTAAGAGAATAGTTATCAATTCTTATAATATCAATAATAGTTAAAAAGTTGGGATTGTGTAAAACAATAACATCAAGGTATGACAATATCACAATAAAAAGTTCACAATATGACATTTATTACAAAATTAAAAAAAACAAAGAAAAATTACCTGAAAAAATGTGCTTCATTAATGTGTAACATTTTTTGTTTGTGTAAAATTTGGTTTTCTTTTCAACTTTCAGTTGCTTCTGCTTTCCTTCTTAATTAAAAGTACTCAATAATGACCTAAATATGTCCAAAAAAATGGCATGAATTGTCTCTGGCAATGAAAGCTTGATTTATTTATGTACAAAAACAATGCAGCAGTCAGTAGCAGGATAAATTTAAAATAATAAAAATATAAAGCATGAAATATTACGATAGATGTCACCACAGTCTGATACGGCATTTTTTTTATTGTGATATCGCTGCATTTGATATAATGTTGCATCCTTTGTAAAAAAGTAACAAACAACGTTCAGAAGGTCCGTTCAGTCAGTACTGCTCTGTTATGCTCCCACACCTGGCAGCTCTTCTATCTCTGAGAACAAAGTTCAGTTTAGGTAACAATCTTTGCTGCAAACGCCAGTTTAAGAAATTATATTACAGTTTTACTATGTCATATAATATACCATGTCAGAGTCCAGATTTTAACAATGTGAGGGATCAAAGCAGCCCTGTGGGCAGAAGCAGCTCCACTGAAGCAGTGCTTTACAGTGTAGCTGGCAGAACAAACATAATCAACAGCTGAGTGGGATCACACTGTATATGATGCATCATTCATCATTTATCTTTGGCTTAAATGTCAGGTTCACCTTGTGAAGTACGGTTCTGGAATCCAAAGGGTTCATGATTCATGCAGAGTTCAGCTCACTAAGAAAGTGTTTTGTTCCGTGGAGGCTGAAGTTATTTCTCACAGACAGAAGATTAGTAGCAAAGAGGCATATTTTGGTGGATTAGCGAGTCATTTGGATTTACTTACCACTGCAGAATAACTCTGTGGCACTGAGACTGACTTGTCTACTTAGTGCTGACTGAGAAATGTACTCACTGCTGCAGCAGTCCCCTCAAATTGACCAACTGCTCATTTTTAGGCAATATCTCACTCCACGTTGTACTTTAAAGTGATGTTTGATGACAAAAACAATCACTGTTAGGCACTATAAGGAGATTTTTATGCCCTCATAATATAATGGAACCAAAACATTGCAATAGAGTCACAGCTGTGTGTTTATTGGGATATTGAGTTAAATCACAACCTTGAATATGATTCAACCAGTCACACCCAAGCAACTATCTGCATTATCATTCTTGCTTTAGTGGTTTGCTCACGTGGCTGCATGTGAATAATACGAGAAACAAAACTCCTAATGTGTGTGTTTTTGCCACACAAAAAGACATACCCTGGTTGCCTATACATTTTCCAAAGTCAAATTCAAGCACTTTTCAAGAATTTTCAAGGTGCATTTTCAAGCTTTTCCAGCTCCATACAGCTGTGATAAATTACAGATTTATATACATATGCTCTAAATGATTGTTTCACTTCTTCATCACATTATATCTGATGTTACTGTAAAATAAACAATCAAAATCGTTTCATGATAGAATTCTACAGAAGGGTGACAAATTAATTAAAAACTCAATAAAATTTCATGATTCAAATTGTGTCACCTGTCTGTAGGTAGACTTGGTATTCTATATGACCTAGCTGAGCTGATATATGACTTAATTTATTCCTTTATCTTAAACCTGAACTATGCAGCTAGGTAGTGATTTGTGATTTTATTATGAAAGTAATACAATGCAATAATGCAATGCAGTTTCAAGTACTTCATCCAAAATCCAAGCACTTTTCAAACCTTGAAAACACTACATCAAAATTAAAATGTTTTCATGTGCCCTGCACACACATTAGGTGTTAGTTTTGAGGAGTATTACATCACTGTCCCTAAACAGGGCTTTTAGCAGTGAAGCAAGTCCTGAGTGAATGCCCTAAAATAGTTAAACTACTGCTTAGCACTGGTCATCACATCACATCAGATCATAGGCATACCTTAACAAAACAGATTTTTCTGGCCGTGTCTCTTTTTACTGTGTTCTTGAAATTTTTAATTACAATGAACAATGTCCCAATGAACATTCCTTACACACAACAATAGTGCTTGGTCACTGAACCCAAAAGTCTGTTATCACTTGGCCTCTACTCTCTCTGTATCTGGTTTCCTCTTATTTTCGTTCTACCTGGGGCCTGTGATTGGACCCTGTGCTTTGGTCTGACAAAGGAACACATTTACACCCAAGCTCTACTAACTACCAGTGGGCAGAGGAAAATACACACGAGCTCTCTTAATCCCACTATAGTTTATGATCTAAGGCTCTACTATGAATGGACCATTGGTACCCTACCTGAGCCAAATGAAACCTGACCATAACACTTAGGCTATTAATCTAACAGACCAGAAATCCAATAATAGCTACATCACCTCATATTTCTTTGTATTCATAACACTCCAGGAGTCTGTAACTTCAGAGTGGGATCTCTACCATGACTACACCACCAGCCAGCTGGGCTTGCATGACCTGCTGAGGAATGGAGGGCTGAGATGGACACCTACAGCCGTGAGCCTGGCAGATACAGGTATAGGATCTATATCAATACAATAATGTTGTTGCATAACTTGGTAATGCTCTTACCTGTTTATCTGTAATTAGCTATTATATATGATGATGCCATATGAGCTGAACAGCTGCCCCATACATAACAAAAGTTGTTGCTCCACTCCAGGTTCATGGTGACAGAGTCGTATGATTACCACGAGGTGGACAAAACCATGATGTACTATGGCACCCCACTGGTTAAAGAAAGTGACTTCCCCTTTAACTTCTACTTGCTGGACCTGCCTCAGAACACCAGTGGCTTGTGGGCTCAACATCTGGTCCACCTGTGGATGGCTAACATGCCCAAGGGACAGTGGGCCAACTGGGTGGTGAGTTACCACAGTCACACTGATACGTTAGTTTCTTGACACCTTTAAAAACAAGGCTGCCATAGGAGGAGAAGACCAAACAATCTGCCTTCCAAAGACTTAAAGGTCAAAACCACAAGATTGATGGGTCGGTCTCAGTATGTGTCTGATTAAATGGTGCTTCTCGTCCATGTCTCTATAACCACATTTTATATATTATTTCAGGGTTTCTGCAGGTTTCAATAAGTTTAAGTTAAGACTTAAAATCTTTTAAAGACCATTATGAATGCAATTTAAGACCTATTGCTCATCCGTACATGCAAAAAGCATAAAGGATATGAAGGAAAATCGGAGTCCTAGAGTTACTTTCAAAGTAAATGAATGATGCTCTTGATGTAAATAACACTGTATTTACTATACTGGACAATGGCAGGTGTTTGCTGCTGGCTTTTTATGGCGGCTTTACGATTTCTTACTTCCCATGTGACTCTAATGCCTTTATACCCAAAGTTCTTAATTTGAACATTTCCTAACAAGGTGTTATCTACAACATGCTTCAACATAATACTAAATGCACTGTTCTTGAGCCACATCTCACTGAGCTTGCACTTACCAGTTGTAGATGAAAGTAACAATTTTAACTTATTACTTCTAGAGGTACCTTTTTGATGAGAGCAGATGCCTGACTTGGCTCAGAGTTTGCATTAGTGGTTTTTGGTTCCATGTTGGTTTTGTTTTGTAGTTGTTACAGTGTGATTAATACAGATTTTTCACAAAAACGTAACGTAAATTAACTTAATAACTGAATCAATTTTCAACACCTGTCAAAATTCTACTTGAGACATTCTGAAACTTGTTAAGGTCCACAATTCAGATGATTTTAGACTTTTTAAGGATCTGCAGAAACCCTGTGTTTAATACACAGGATTGGGTGTACATTACTCATCAAGCTAAACATTGATAGATGGTGATAGTAGTGAGTCTTTCCCTACTTTTTTGACTCTTGAGCTGTTTTAACAGGTAAATGTTCCTGGTGTGGGAAGTCTATCTTATCACAAAAACAAATGGAAACACTGACTTGTTAAATCTTGTTTATGCATATGAAAACATTCCTCTGTGATGAGGTGGATCATATGGCTAGTTGAGTCCAGAAAGTAACTGGTGACGGATTAGGTGCACACAATAATATTTTGATGCAATGGGCATCCAGAGTGATCGGATTGTTCAGTTCACCTTTGTCAAAAAGAAGTGTTTCCAGTGTGAGCTACATTAACCTGCTCCTCTCAGAGCAAACCACATTAAGGCCAAAGTGAAAGATACTGTAAACTGCTGATTGTTTCAGTGTTATTTACTGTGACAGTCGTAGCCCACAGTGTCTCCATCTCAGCCAATCTCAGGCCTCTCTCCCACTTTATCAATCTATCCTGTATCCCTCACTTTTTACCTTCAGCTTTCATGACCCCCAGCCCATCCATTTCACCTTGCCTTCTTCCTTATCTCGCTCACCTCTCCACTTTCTCTTGTATTTCTCTTGCCTCTACTGTTATCAGGTTGGGAACCATGACAGGTCTCGAATTGCCTCCAGTGCTGGTCAGACCTATGTTCGTGTCATCAACATGCTGCTGCTGACCCTTCCAGGCACACCAACCACCTACTACGGCGAGGAGATCGGCATGGAGAACATTAATGTCACAGACAGTCAGATACAGGACCCTGCTGGCAAATACAATTCAGTCAGTACTGTGCATACACTGAAAAACATTTAAATACTCACTGCAACAAGTGCAGTATGTGCATAAAAATAACCTGTTTATATACAGCCTGGAAAAGGGCTATAAAACTATAAACTATCTCTGTATAGCAATTATGAAACTGAATGATTTAACCTTCATGAAGGTAGAATTTATTGCAGGTTTGTTGTACTTTAGACTACATTAAACAGGGGGCAACTGAGTGCAAGTACATTACAGTGTGTCCATATATATGGTCAAACTATTCATTGTCAGAAGCTGAAGTGGCCAAATAATTCCTGTTCTTTCACTGCAGAGTGCCAGTCGGGACCCTGAGCGATCTCCAATGCAGTGGAGTGGTGACATGAATGCAGGTTTTAACAACAAAACCAACGTCACCTGGTTGCCTGTACACCCTGACTACAGGAGTGTCAATGTGGAGGTACAAAACTGTGTAGTGCTGTCCAACTCTGGACAAACGTCTGACCAGAGCTTGCACAAATTTCATCATGTCTCCCCTCACTAATCTTTCTCTTCTAGGTCCAGAGGAAGGATGAAGACTCTGTTCTGGCTCAGTACCGTTTCCTGAACGTCCTGCGTCAGTCAGAGCTCCCTCTTCACCGTGGGTGGTTCTGCTACGTCCACGCTGATGCCAGTGTCTTTGCCTACCTCAGAGAGCTGGATGGGCTCGACAGAGCATTCCTCATGGTGCTTAACTTTGGTAAAGAATCTGTCAGCACGGATCTCTCCTCTGTTAGTGAGTTACCAGAACAGTTGAAGGTGTTGATGAGCACGAACAAAGTCAATGACGGCAAGGTGATGCAAAAGTCTCATATTGTGTCAGACGCAGGCGAGGGTTTGGTGATTCAGTATTCCACCCGTACTCGGTTTAATCCCAACCACCCTGAACGGTGTTACATCTCTGAGAAGGCCTGCTATCTGGGGGCCATGGACATACTTTATAAATGCTAATGTGACTGGATAATGATATTCTGCTACAGTTTCACAGTAGTGATCAAATCATCAAGACTGGTCTTTGGTATTGCCACTGTATTGGATTAATATCACATAATAAAGAGGACCACTGCAGACACATTCACTTTTGTCTTCTCTTCCAGCAGTGTTGTTAAAGATATGGCCACCAGTGTGTCATCCATGTTGGCCTCGCTGTAATGATTGATGTTTGGGTCATTGTCGTTTGATTCCTGACTGCCTCCTGACAGCTTTGCTATCTCTTTCTCTTGCGCGGAGGCCGAGGAGGGTCCAGGCCCAGCTCTGTGTATAGGAACGCTAGCTTGAGGGCCTCCTGTGTTAGGGAGAAAAAACAGAGGACAGCGTGGGTATCCTCTTGCAGTTTTCACAGCAGAGTTGTATTAAATTACCACAGATAAATGTTGCCAGCAGCACTGTGCTAAGCTAACATTAGCTAGATAAATGCAACAATGATGGTCTCTTTTCTACTTTCTTGAATATTTTGGGGTTCACTTAGGTTACTTTACTGATTGACTGGTGACTGTTACAAGACTCACATAAGTTGTGCCATTCACCTGCTAATCAAGCAGCTTAGCATCAGCTGAGTAGGTTAACTGAGAATAATGCAAGATTCATGATTTAATAAGATAAATGCATCATGAGACGCAAACAGATAGCCAGCTCAGTCTATGGTTTAATTTGAAACTACTGCGAGTGAAATTTGTGCAGGAATCGATGAGCAGAATCAAAATTTAAATTTCATAATGATGCCTTTGGAATCGTAATTTTGGAATCGATTCTTATTTGGAATTGTTTCTCAATGCCCAACCCTATTTACAAGTCATTTCGGTGGTAGAAATTCCATTGACCTCTATTATATTTCAGCGTCTCAAAACCGTAGAAACTAAAATGAAACCTTTCGTCCACATGGCCATATAGTTCTGGAGGCAAAAGTTATTGTGACTTGGGTAGACTACTGGTTAGATTTTCTGTATGACCTTTGAGGGGTCAATAAACCTGGATTTTAAAGGTGTAAGAGAGAAGAAGACTGCATACACACCTGAACTATAGGTAGAAATATTTCATACTAGGGATTTAAAATTTTAAAAGAATTATACCCATTGAGAAAAGTGAATCAAATAGAGATACTTAATTTGTCTTATTTGTAAGTGTATTTGGAATCACACATTTAAAACCTGGAAAATAACACACTCCAAAGTGACAAATCCCTTTAAGACTGTTCCAGTCTTGAGGGAGAGTGCATTACCTCCTCCAGCATCAGATCAAAGTCTTCTGGTCCGAGATGATTTGCTCCAGATTGGATATTCAGAACTATGTTTGGTTCTGGTTCAAGTTCTAAAAGAAACAGGAAGACAGGGAGAAAGAGATCAAAAGCAGAATGAGGGAGAAGAGGACCTCTGATGTTTCAAACTTCCTTTAAGGCATTTCTCTTATCTTATTGTATGTCCACTTTCTCTGCTCCCCTTCTTTCTCTGTCCAGTTGCTCTCTCTCTCGCTCTCTCTCTCTCTCTCCTCCCTCTGTCTTCTCACTCTGTCTTCCTCTCCTTTCATTCATTCGTGTTCCCATCTGATATTTCCCTCCCTCTTCTCAAGCCCCTCCATATCCCCCCCTCCCCGTCTCTGTGGTACGGGCTGTTTCACAAGTGCGGTCTTGACCTTGACAGCTCCCAGTCTGTGGCGTCTAATCTCTTGCTCTGATACACTATCTCTTTACCATGCTAATGGGCCTGCCCACTGCCTGCATGTGTCTATGCCATCAGCACTTTATCAAAGACTCCGGAGAACACAGAGAGACAGATTAGGGAGACATACACACACACACATTGCCTGGTGTATGTGTGTGTGAACAACAGGAAAGAGAGAGAGGGGTATAAAGAGGAGTACCATCAATGTGGTGAAGGCAGATTATAAGTGAGAGGGAGAAAGAGCCTGTCTAGGGAGAAATGAGAGCAATTAGCTGACACACACACGCACACATGCTATACTGCAAGGTGACCTATTCTATACTTTGGTCATGAACTTCAGATGCTGTCAGTAGTTTCCCCAAACAGACAGCCATATGTCTGTTACTGCTGTCTCTCCAGACATGGACACTGACACTACTATTGGGAGTTGACCCTGAACTATTCAAATTCTGATGATACAGAAATTACAGCTAAAAGAATGTGGAACAAGTGGAAAAACCATGCTGGACACAGAAAGATGTACACAAACACATTTATATAACAGCATGCATGGCTGTACACCAGAGGTGGGAAGTAATGAAGTGTGTACTTTTCCCACCTTTGCTGTGCATACATCTATCGTACTATCGTACTTAAGTAGAGCTTTCAGGTATGTGCTCTTTACTTGAGTATTTATTTTTCTCACAACTTTTTCACTTTTATCCTCTACATTTTAACACAAATATCTATACTTTCTACTCCTTACATATTCAAAACAGGTTTCTTACTTTAGTTTTATTGCACTTGAGGGAAATTATTGATTATTTTTATTTTGCATTATTGCGTGCCACGTTCCTAACATCAAGACAGATTTCAGCCCACATGAAAGGGACAATAGCACCTAGAAAAATTGATTCCCTGGTGTATCTTTCAGTGCATATGACTTATGACAGACATAACAAGACAGAAAAAAACATAAATGGCGTAACAATATGAAATGAACGAGAGAGAGATTCAAGCAGAGACACTGCACAGAAACAGTCCTTCAGAGGGTGACTTTTCCCTTTTATACTTTGAGTATATATCAGAGCCTGTGCTTTTTCACTTTTACTTGAGCAAACAAGTTAAATCAGTACTTTTTTACAGCTAGCTGACAAGTATTTATACTTCCACTTGAGTACAGAATGTGTGTACTTTTCCTATCTTTGCTGTGCACATGTGCATCAAAAAGTTCAAGAAAGCATGCACTTCTAACATGATAAATACTAGGTGCTGGACAGAAGTCCATGTCAAAAAAAGAAAAAATTAGGCTGCCCTAGGGTTGCAAATTGTAAGCACTTTACTTAATCAATCATTGGTAATAATACCAAATGGGTTTTTGCCTCAAATCAACCCTTATTTCCACATCAACATATTCCATATTCACTGCTGCCATTACATACCCTATGAAACATAAAGACGTAAAGGCCTTCATATTAAACAGATAGCATTAACATACATAACATTGAAGATCAATTAAATTTTATTTGATCGATCAAATTCTTAACGATCAATTAATCAATCACTGATTAGCCTGCACACTAGATGATGCTCCCATGGACATTTATTCCTATACCACCGCCTGTCTGAAGAAGGGCTTGCACCTGAAACGTTACACGGTGGCACAGGAATAAATGGTCATGGGAGCGTTATCTTGTGTGCAGACTCTATTTGCATGCATGTGAATCTCCATGATCAAAAAATGAGTCAGCTGATATAATAGCATGTGTGAGAGTATACATGCGCATGTACCTGATTCTGGCCTCATGGTGAAGTGTGTATGAACAGCGCTCTTCAACCGCTCTGCATATTTGAGAACACCTGCCAGAGGAACTCTGACATCACCGCTGTAGGCCGTCAGAAGAATCGATGGGTAACACTGGTTCACACAAACACACAAAATGGTTAACTTACAGTAGTTTTCTTTATTGTTTTTGGGAAAAAAATATTATCAACGGTCCTTTGTAGTCCCTAAATCAACATTTTAAGGCAATTCTGTACATTCTTCAGAATACAATAACTACTAGTGGGACATGGGACTAAACGAGGAGTTCTGGTCCTGCTTTGGACAGATGTCAACTTACTCGTTTTCAGAGAGAGCCTGAAAGCCACTAATAGAGCCAGTGCTTAGTCAAAGACTGGCTTTGGACTAAAATTTGGGCCGTGGTAATTTACAGTGGCTTTTCAGCAAAGTCTGAATTAAGTCTAATATGCCACAATACATTCTTCATTCAATAAAAAACTGCAGCTACATCTTTTTTTCATGGTTTAGCCTATCCATACCTGAGGAGTAATGTTGTGAAGGGGACAGTAGGAGGAGATGGTGAGTCTATGTTTTGGGTTTCCCACTGGATCCCCCCATTCCTCTCTGTCCTCCAAAGTTAAAGGCAGTCTGGGGTCCTCCATAGTTCCCAACACATCCAGGAACGGAGCCTGTACACAGAAAAACAGATGGTTTTGGATCTGAGTGTGTGTATTTTAAGTCATCTCTTATGGTGAGGCACTTTGGAGTAATGCCCCTGAGGAAGGCATGGAGTCCCTCATATTCTTATTTCATTAGACACAGAACAAAACTAAAAGCTACACAATCCAAGATGCAAGTACACAACCGCACAAATCTTCAGTGATTTAACATCTTACCTGCAATGTAACAGCCCGCATCATGTGTGGGTGTCTGTTGCACAGTGCTCCCACTGGCACACCCCCGGCACTACAGGCTGTAAGGGCAGCGAGCGAAGGAGAGGAGACTCCTAGAGAAAAAAGGTGATGGAGACAGGCCTGGAGGTCCTCCACTCCTCTCTGCTTCCCCTCCACACGAGCTTGTCTTTGCCAGGACAGACCCCGCTCTCCTCCA
Source organism: Lutjanus argentimaculatus (assembly GCA_034769285.1). NCBI lineage: Eukaryota > Metazoa > Chordata > Actinopteri > Lutjaniformes > Lutjanidae > Lutjanus > Lutjanus argentimaculatus. Next base: position 4,063,362 of record JAWZSL010000013.1, on the reverse strand, counting down.
CCTCTAGTGGGTGTGAAGGTAAAGAACACAGATTCACATCAACACTTAAATGCACAATATTTAAATTCTGCCACTAGTGAGCTCTCCAACATTAAAACAATAACAAAAGATGTAGTTTTTTGACATGATGAAATGGCATGGGATGATGGAGATGCTTTCTTTACTTTAAAGAACCAAATAAAAATAAAAATCAGAAATAAAAATCAACTGAAGTCAAATTTTATGTCTATAGCCCAATACCACAAATCATAATTTGCCTCGGGGTGACCTTATAATCTGTACAGTGTGCACCACTCCCTGTCCTGTAGACCCTCAAAACAGTAAGGAAAAACTGCCAAAATATTACAGACTAACAGACTATATTTTTGAGCACGCTCTGCATATCATCTGATATTCAAGTACATGTTTAATAAGCAGGTCTTTATGTCTTTATATGTTTGACAGTCTATGAAATGCTGGTAGAGAATATACAGTATGTCGCTGTGGACATAAAGCTTTGATTGAGGAGGAAAAAATGCATTTGATGTTGTTTGGTAAAAGCAAAAACTTTTTTTTTAACTTCTAGTCATGTTTGCCAACTTCCTTCCTCACTCTCTGACTTATCCAATGTATCCCATGTTTTCCTCTAAGTTATAGCGACTAGTGGCTAGCTGGCAACAGCTAGTAGGAAATGCACTGTTACCTTAAATAAATTATTCATTTCTCTTGGTTTAACCATTGTTGGAAACATTTGGGATATGGTAAGTAAGTACACAAATGAACAAAATATATAACAGGTATAGCATTTTTAGACATTTTAATGTGGAAACATTACATATTATAACTTCAAGTTTGAATTCCAGACTTCCCAGACATTTTTCAGCAATTTCTTGCTCCATAATGTTGACATCACTTGATATAATACCTGATGTGGCAGTAGGCTAGAGCCCAGCCCTGCTCCAGTAGTAGCCTTTTCTCTGGGCAGAACTCCATGCTGAGATCTCGGCCATAAGCTCCATAGACATGGACCAGTAGTGGTGCCTGTGTCCAACTGTCCACAGGTGCTGTATGAAACAGTGTCACTGGCACCAAGGAACCATCCTACAGTGGAGAGGCAGATATACTGTTTAAGGTATCATCATTTGCACTTCTACGGGTGTATGTAGAGATGCATGTCAGTGTGTGTCTGTACTATTGAGGTCTTCTGTCTCAGGTGGCTAGTTGCCCAAAGAGCTTTGTCAGTGGACACCTAAGTCTCAATACAAACTGCTTACGTACTTCTCTGCTGATACTGTTTCAGTGTGTGCATGTGTCTTATATGTCAAGTGTTCTCACTTGGCTTCTGGCCTCCAACCGTGTGGTGGTATAACTGCTCTGGTTCTCTGTGGAGGACCCATCTTCAGTAGTGGATAAAAGTAGCCCATCTTCAGGGTTTAGACAGTAGGGCACTGGTGGGTGTACTGGAGATGAAATCAAGAACTCGAACACACTGCGTTGGTCTGCTATGTGTGGTTTCATGGTTGTGATGGCACAAGCCCAGGAGGGGAGCTTGGGAGTTTAGAAATATAAAGGTATAAGAGATTAAAAGATATGTAAAAAAAAAAAAAAAAGACATATATGTGAAGATGTGACAATGTGTATATTTCATCTCCATCTGGGACAAAATATCTAAAAATATAATGCAGCCTAAAGCTACTACAAGGAGTTTAACTGCTTATGAAACCCTCTCGATTTCAGACTGATGCCTGATGACCTACAAAAGCAAACAAGCCCATCTGTCAGAAGACTGACTATTTCTATATTGTTATTCTTAGTGCCTGCCACAGGGTCAGATTCTCATTGAAATCAGTTTGTAATACAGCCAGTTAAAATGAAGGAGGACGAGATTTTTATTTACATCATTCTATTTTTGATGTCATATTTTGCGGTTATGTCACTGGAAACGCTACTAATTTTGTCCACAGGGGCCACTGAAATCAACAAGACCACACAAGCAAGGGGTATATTAGAGAGCCAGATCGGTCTATATTAGTATTTATGTATATTATATACTATATTAGATTTTTTTTTCACAACACATAATGCAGATTTCTTTTTTTGTTTGTTTTATAGGCAGCATTTTATGCATTGACCAAGGTGTTCTATTTATATATAAATAAAACAGTTAAAGTTTACTGTTTCAGTGCCCTGATGCCATTTTGGATATTGTGTATTTATACACAAATAAAAAATATCTGCCAATATACCGACATTGACCCCCAAAATCCGGTATTGATTGGACTCTAGTTCTAACAGTTTTCTGTCGTACTGACCTGTACAGTGTATGGCTCCCTGGGATTGGTCAGTGGGACCACGATCAGGATGAGTTCACCGGTTGGTGTTCTTGCAATCAACACACAGTGGTCTCCAACCAGGTCCATGTCTTTGACTGCTGTGCCAGGATCAGGGGTGAACAAGGGCACCCAGGAGACCATGGATGGGTCTGAAAGAGGGGCCTGCACCACCTAATGAGCATACAGAAGGATAAATCTCCTCACTTGAGAAAATAAAAAAAATATCTTGAAGTTAAAAAGATTTATCTGCATGTTTTCTTCTTCCAAATATAATACTTGACAGAGATCATATAAAATAAATAAATAAAATAATAAAATAAAAACAAAGCAGAATCAGCAACAGTAGCTATGTTTCTGTCTGTGTCTATATATGTACTCTATAAAAAGCATGTGTTTACATATGCATTGTATAAACTCTACCTGATATTCCTGTCCAGGGCCTGTATTAGCCAGTATAATCAGCGTCCTTCTCCAGTGCTCCACATGGTACAGGAGGTCCAGCTGACGGGGCTGAACCAGGAAAGGCTCTAAATGGGATGCTGTTATATCAATCAGCAGCACCTCTGAAGTGGTCCTGCTGTTGCAGTTGATGCTCAGTATCTGTCTGCCTCTGGAAAGGGCAACCTCCACAAACACACTGGGGAGATGTCGGTGTTTCGATTAGAGATGGTGAGGGAGCAGAGACAACTTAGATGTCACGTTAGTTACACTTACTCAGGATGAGTTTCCTCATACACAGAGGCTGTCCGCCCTCCGCTGGAGGTCAGGTCCAGACGAAACACTCTGCTGCAGCGCAGACCCTCCAGAGTCGTGTAAAACAGGACCTCGTCTGTGGCCCACTCTTCACCGGGGCAGACACAGACATACATTTAGCCAGTGCACTATTATCTCTCTGTTTTTAACAAGTGCAAACTCTTTGAAACATACCAAAGCTAAAGACTTTGTCCACAGTGAATATGATGTGTGGAGGATCCAGCAGAGGGGTATTTCCCTTTCCAAGCTTCACAATCACACACCTGCATTATCAAGGACATCCCTTTTTTAGTTCACTAACTGTAACAGTTTTAAATTTGACAATGAAGGAAAACAAACATTGCTGCCAAATAAACGATTTTCTGTATGTTTGATGCTGTTCTCTTTGTTTCACCTTGGCTCTTCTCTGTGATTAGTTTTTAGTGTGGCAGCAAGATGCTTTTCCTCTGGGGACAGACGTATTCTCTGAACAGTCCACTGAAATCCGGGCTTCCTCTCTTCATTATAAAGTCCTGTCTTCTCCTCCTGTACAGAGACTTGTCCTAGATTTAGCACCTGCTCTGGCTCCAGCTCACCTGCAAATGGGAAGAAGAAACAGAGTCATTCACAAAAATAGGAAAGCCACTGTTCTGGATAATGTATCACATGAAAAGTTGTAGATGAAGATGTGGAAGTATAAGAACATATTATACAACAAAATGTACTGCTATTTAATTTCTGTGATCTCCTTTTTAGTTTCCTTTAACACATTTTTCAATATAATGTCTATGGATTAACTAGTGTATAGAACTCAATATCATCACATGTCTCTGTTCCAAAGGCTTCCAGAGTTGTTGCAGTCAAGCTACGCTCATGTTTTTTTGCTTACTCTGTCTCTTGTCCATTCTGTAGATGCCATCACCTTCAATGAAATACACATGGTGATGTCCACACACCTGTGTCAAGAGAAATTACAGTAACTTGCAAAAAATAATTATGAATTTCACATATAATCTGAGTCTTTCAAATCCTACTCATCCCACACAAAAATGCTCACCCTGTGTTACTGACACCACAAGGGTGAATTCCAGCCTTAACACTAGGAGATGGGTCATGATATAAAACTTGGTTGCTATCATTGTATATCTGATAGGCAGGGGACTGATATGTAACTGTTAGGCTGTTATTTATTTTTTTTGTATTCACAGTGTTTATCCACCAGTCCCACTGAGGTAACATCAAAATCATGATGAAAAGCAGGCCTTTACTTACCACTGAGTGATCAGGTATGTTGGAGAACCTGCGGTATGTTGCCTTCAGTCTCCTGTTGAAATACCTCTGCAGGTCCTTGTACCTCTCAAGTCCAGAGCTGAGATGATCAACTGAGGAGTCTGAAGTACCCTGATATAAAACAAGTTCATTAATTAACACATGACTTTATTGTACCCTGTCCAAGAGTCACTGGGACAACACACTGATCGTCTAAGAGTATTGTAGTTTGTAACCCACTCAGTGAACTGGTGCAAAGCTCACACTGTTATTTTGGTAATAGCCACAACAGATCTGTAATAAAGGAAGAGGTTTGCATTTTTGCAATATTAAGCAGTATAAAACCTGCTTCTGTTTAATATGTTATAACCACACTATTAATGTTTTTATCCACATCTAAATTCACACTGCAAAAGCCCTGTCTCTCTCACTGGTGACATTATGTGTCATTTTTTTAGGTTGTAAGGAATGAGAAAGTTGTGTAACTGTCATTTTCTTGTGTTATTGTACAATTCAAGTTAGAAGACTCAGTTTGATCATTGATAATCATGCACACGTGCTTATGTGTCCATTTGCTGTAGCTTATCCCGGGTGCGTGTGTGTGTGTGTGTGTGTGTGTGTGTGTGTGTGTGTGTGTGTGTGTGTGTGTGTGTGTGTTCAGTTTGAACCCTGCGCCCTCATCTGAGGCTCCGTACAGGACCAGTTTTGTCAGCACGGTGAAGAGACACCGTGTTGAATAATGAATGACTTGGACAGCTTTAACAGTCAGTAATGTTACACCAAGCCTGAGGTGAGTAAAAACAGCATCAATAACGTTAACTGAACACCCTTACCGACGAGGAGAGCCGTGTTATCCGTTTGTAAACGGCCAGCCTCCATAACAGAGACCCAGACGGTGCAACGAGACGAGCGGACAAACACGCAGAGACGAGAGAGCGGCCATTGTGAAGATTTAACAGTTAATCAGCTAAATTAACACATGATGCTGTGTTTTTTTTGCTAACTGTAAATGTCACGTACTGTGTGTCATCTTGACAGTAAACGCTTACACGTTTAATATGAGAAATAATCATCAACCTGTACAATTTATTGTTTCGTTGTGTAACTAACGTCAGTTAAAACAATCGTTCCGTTAACCGTTAACGGCAGCCAGCAAATTCCATGCACGTGCGTGATTTCCTAAACAAAGCCCGCTGTTGATGACGTAGTGAGAATGCCAGACTAAAATAATCAAAACCCGAGGGGCGCGGCCGCCAGTTTGTGCTGAAAATCGAGCATGATTGTTTCGACGGTCCATTGCTATGCCTCGAATGCCAGAAGTGTACGGAAGTAGCGTGCATCCATTGTGGGTGTAACAGGTGATCACAGTCGAGCCATATCTGTAATAATTTCTGCGGTGGTGTCGTTTATAGAGAAAGCAGTATTTTTGTACGTCCACATTGCTACCGATAACTGTGACAACTCACCAGCCAGTAAATCTGTTTACAGGTTTATTTCCGCACATAACTTCGAGGGGTAAAATGGAGAGAGACTCTACCGGTACTGCAGAGAAGACAGAGCCGGCTTCGCCTGTGAGGAAAAATATCAATGAAGACACCTGCGCAGCTAAGTCCCAAACCACCCAGGATGGGACCTGTGCTACCACTGATGTCGCAAGAGCCAGGTGGACACTACTGAGACAGGTATTGTTAGCCTCAAAGGGAAAGAACAACCCTTTTATGGTTTTGGACTATTTTTTTTTTCAAAATGTGTTGATTCTCCAACATGAAATGTGTTGTAGGACTTCTCTATATTTTGTATTTCCGTTAGAATCGCTGTCCAATATAATTGTTGAATACTAAGATGTTGGGAGCTTATTGCAGCAGTTTTTTCTGTCATATTTCCTCCTTATTTTTGGCTACATAGTTGCTGTTTACTTTGAAATACAAGTAGTTGACTTAATATTTATTAAAAGCCCTACATGTGTGAAATATGGAGGGAGGCGATGTTTTGGAGCATTCTCTCCATGAGACGTCATTACAATCTGATATTGTAATACACAGTATAACCTAAATATTTACCTTGTAATTCTATCAACAAGTACTTTTATAACCCTCTCTTCTTGCTTCACTAGTTGGAATCTATCTCTTTCCTCTGGGCGCAGAATCTGATTAACTACAATATGTTAGAGCCTGGTACACAAGAGCAGTAGCTGTAAAAGCAGGGCTTCTACTTTTTTCCCATAGATGGGCATTGCACAGATGTTACACTTGGCTGACAAGAAAAGCTCCCTGCAATGAGGCTATTTGCATTCTGCTCTTTTCCCTCCTTGAGCAGTAATGACTTCTGTGTGAATGGACTCCACCGATATAGATCATCTAAAAATCATATTGTGTTAATGGCTTTATTACAGTAGTGGAGTTTGTTCCAAAAAGGGCAGCAGCTTCAGCAGCGTGGAAGTATTTTGGTTACAAAAGATCAGATGTTTAATGAACCACTGAGATTAAGGATATTCAGCTTTCTTCTGGTGAAATCCAACACATGAAAACATGGCGTTGTTATTGAAATTTTGGACATATTGTGTTACATCAAGTTAAAAACCAAAACATGGCCATTAAAGAAGACAAATGTAAAATTGGTTGCAAATGTCTTTCACCTCCATTGCATGTTGGACTGAAACCTCACACTTCCAAAACAGGAAACTATGACTAGAGTTGGGACTGACCTGCTCCAGTATTGGTATCTGGTGTTGATACTAACATAATTCAGTCATTGGATATTGAACTGACGTCACTGATCCACATACTGATCCAGATTCCATAGTCTGATGTTTTTATGAATTATAAATATGTAATCATGTAATTGTAAGCCCATAGCCAAAATGTTGTAGCACAAATTAATTAATTACTCAGTTAGTAATGAAACGGTTCACAAAGATAACCAGTAGTCCCCATAATTTTTTGGAGGTACACATACAGGTGGAGCATGTGCCAGCCTACAAGCCCACTGTTGGAGCCAAAATTTTAATGAAACAGTCTGCAATTGAGTGAACAGTTGCCGAAGTCAGCATGTCCTTAGTTTGGAGATATTTTAGACTCGAAACAGAAAAGCAAGACAACAACTTGTAATGTATATAAAGCCAACATTTCCAGTGTGGAAGTTGTAAGTGTTTATTGACAGATATCCAAATTCAGGTATCAGAATCGTATATGTGCCGAAAAAAGTGGACCAGTGCATCACTAAACATGACTGATTCATTCTGTAAAATGCCAAGACGAATCAACAGATTTACCAGTTAAGGATGTGGCCATTTGTGTAACTTAAAGTTCATTAACTTCCCTTTGTTTCCACTCCCAACTATCACAGGTGCTGCGTCAGAAGCAGGTGGACAGTCCAGAGGTCAAACAGGTGTCTGTTCGCAGGTTTGCCACGTTTGACCTTTTCAGCAGGAAAAGGCTTGTGACACAAGATCCCACTGATACCTCAGATGACCAGTGGGTGGAGTACAGAAGTGTCTACTTTCCTGAGTACAGTGCCTTACTCAGGTACTCACAATTTAATGGATGTGCATAACAATAATATAACAAAAACATGTGGAAAACAGTATGCATGTAAAAATATGGGCCTTGTTCTTCAATGTTTGCATGCTGGCATAGATAAAGCATGGTGACAGTGCACCACACAATGATACCACAGCACATCAGACTAGATGGGTAAAAGTCAGTAATGAACAATTTCTTGTGTCATGCTATTTTCACCATCAAGGGTAAAATAACATTATCTAAATGTATCTAGAATCTGTGGTTTGTTGTGAATCTAAAACAACCCCCATTGTCTAATGCACAGTGGGGTTTGTTTGGGTGGTTGTGGCTGGGTGACTGTTGCCTGGGCAAGATACTGAACCCCAAACTGCCCCTGAAGGCTGTGCCATCAGTATGTGAATGTTTGCGTGATTCTGTGAGTAAATGGGTGAACATGGGTTGAGCAAGTGCTTTGAGTAGTCCATGGACAAGATAAGTGCTATATAAATGCAAGTCTATTTACCATTGTTAAAGCATGTCCTATAAATCGTGTTGAACTGTAGTGATTGAAATACTGTTGAATCAATTGCTCTGTGTAACTCTGATGTCCACACAAAGATGAGACAGTCGTATGCAACTACTGTAGAATACAGCAGAAGACATAGATTTTGCCCATGGAGGTTCAAAAAAAGTATCTGAGAACATTTTCAAACTTGAAACCAAAGATAGTTACTTAGTTATTTCTAAATGTTTTCAAATGCAACAAATGTTTTACAAACATATTTTGGCCAAACAGTTCCTCTACAACATAGTAATGTCACCATTTGAGATTTGCCTGTGCTTATTTTTTGGATTTTTTTCCTTTGGAACATTGACATACTTTAAAATAATAACTAAGATTCTTTGTCTCATTTCACTGTCTGTAAGAAAAATGCACAATATAGCAAATTCTGCCAAACTGCTGTATAAGTCTCTGTATTTTTGTGTCTCTCAGGGATAACCTGGGACCTCTTAGAGTTAATGAAGTGCTCAACAGTTTTGACAACACTGGGAATGTCTGTAAGTACATAGTTTATTACTTACTGCTTGAAGGCATTGTATTTGTAATATTTTTTTGTGTGCGTGTGTGTGATTATGTTCTCAGAGTTTGTTTTACCTGCACTACTCCCTGGCTTTTATCCCACACACACACACACACAAACACTCCAACTTTGTGTTAGCCTCATGCTGTGTGCTGTTAGTGTTTGATTGATGGTTTGATGGAGGTGCTTTGATTCCATCTCTTTCAATGGGAGTATGTCTCTTGTGTGGCTTCCACAGCGGTTTATCATGTACTTATTCCTCCCAACTACCTTCAGATGTCCTTTAGGAGGAAAGTGGGCTGCAGTCTTCTTATTGCTTCAGTCGACAGTGATGAGGGGTTTGGGAGAAAGGAAAGAGCATGACTCAAGCAGGGATTTTCTCATGCTCTATGATATGGAGTGAAATAGCATCACCTCAAGAGCCTTGATTTCACCTTCATTCTGTGAACTTTTGGTGAAACATTGAGCTTGACTGAGTTTACCTCTGGTGAATTTAGTTCACTTTGACTCTTTTCACTCTGTTCAGTTATTACTTATGCCTTTTAGCAAAAAATACAGTTTATGGCTGCTGTATGCATGTGTGGAAGCAGTATAATCTGTAATTTGTGAAGCAAACGGGCAGAGAAGGTTTTTTTTTAATGAGACTGCAGAGAATTATTCTCTGTTATAAGTGCTTTTTAGCATACAAAGTTAATGTCATTGCATGCGGATTTCTTGTATTATCAATGTAAGCTATTATAGCAATGCAAACAGCTGTATGGAAATAGTTTGGCAGCACATAGTGGAAGTTTTTGGTGCTAAACCAAGAGCACAGCACAGAGGAAACCACTTGGACACAATCTTAAACTTTACTGCGCCTTCCAAACTAATGTTAAATAGGAAAATAGGTCTGAAATAGCTTGCCCACAGACACTGTAATATAATCAACTTGCTGCATTTTTTGGTTATTTTTGTTTGATTAATTAGGAGGCCCATCAGAAAAGAAGGTGTTTTAAGCCCTATGGGAAGTCCCATCTTAAAAAGCTGTCCTCTGAGTAGACAACATCTGAAAGATGAATATTGGCAAACGCAATTTCTGTTTGATAAGAATTTACAATTCTCTAAGAGAAAATTTTGGTGAGGACAGTCATTAAGAATTGTCTTCTTAGTATTCTTACATATCACCGTGTGTTATGCTTGTTTTTGCTGTATGTAATGATGTGACAACATTCTGTCAGCAAGTTGTAATATTGCCACTATCACAATATGATTTTTTTTTTTTTTCACAAAAACAAAATAACACCATTATTGTGAACAATATCATATGGCACACTCCTAATACAATGCAACTTTATTGTCCAGCTTAGTAGAAATTTGTCTTTGCCTACACCCCGGCAGTATAAAATACTGCAGCATTACAACATTATAACATTAGAAACAACATCAACATTATGTATTATTAAAATGATTAAAAATATGGGTAATATAAATATGAGTTAATCTCAGGAAAGATTAAATCGAAAGCAAATGGCCTTGTTTAAATGTCTTTTGAAGACGTCTCGCTAGTCTGACAGGCATGAACTGATAAAGCTTCTTGGATGAGAAGCGAAACATCTTCAAAAGACATTTAAACAAGTCCAGTTGCTTTCGATTTAATCTTTCCTGAGATTACAATGACCTGGACGAATGAGAACATTCACAGACAAATATGAGTTAAGCATCACAGACCTTCTTCACTGACAGTATATTCAGATGTGACCTCTTTCAAGTCATTATGTACCTCTCTCTGCACATGTCCATCTTCACAGGCATGTGATGGGGTATGACAAAGGTCATGGGTTAGTATTAACCAGCCAGATGGCTCCACAGTAGTGAAGATCAGAGGTGAAGGTCATGACTAAGGGCTACTTCATCACACACTGGGATCAGACTATATAAGTCATGACAGAGCTCAGTGGCAGCTCCCATTCCAACCTGATAGAATGGATAATCCCCTTTTTCTGCAAGTAGACAATAGGATCAATACTTTTTTATTTGGAGAGATGAAAAGAAGCCATCATGATGTTTTTGCCTTTTGGCCCACTGGAGCCTGCACTGGGTTCTTTGTGTTTTGCAGATACCTCATTGCCTCTGTTTGTCTGTCTCTTACTCTTTTAGAATAAATAAGGTAGTGAGTAATATAAAGATCTTCCTCTACTGACAGCGTACTCCTCACCTCTCTTTCTCAATCTACCCCACTTAAAATTTCTCCTCTTTCTTCCCTCCATCCCTCCATCCCTCCCGCCCAGCTGGAGTCGTGCTTGGCCAGATGGGTAACTGAGTTCCTGACTTGGCCGGTGGATTAGCACAGCCGGAGATGAGAGCATAGAGGAGAGGAGAAAGGGGGGAGAAGGGGAGATGGTGGGTGGGCATGCCAGAGGTGGAGTGTGTGTGCGTGTGTGTGTGTTTAAGAAGTGAAGAGCCACTAGCAAGGGGACCTTGTTCTTCAGACAATGAGCCAGCCATCTCCCTCCTGTTCTCCATCCCATGTTTGGGACTAGTAATGCGTGAGATCAATTAGGATTGGTTGAGAGGATGCTCTGAAAGGCCCAGAGGTGACCCTGTCAGAGCTCTGGGGTATATTTTTGGGGGTGGGAGTCAGAGTGAAACCCCTCTAAATACACAAACACACACATACCTACTTATGTGTGCTCCTCACAAAGATATGCAGCCATGCACTTATGCGCACAAAAAATCTACGCAGTCTCGCTTATAAGCACATATTCACTTCGCCCACCATCACACCCTCTCCACCATTCCTGCTATCTTGATAATCCCCCACCCCTGAGGTGTGGACAAGCCCAAATCCTAGGGGTCCTTGTCCTCCTGAATAGCAGGCTAAAAAGCCTGGCCGGATTAGCCCACTGCCTCCAAAATGTGTGGACTCAGCTTAAAATTGCTGCCCCCTCTCAGCGTGACCCTCTCTCCCAGCTATTGTGTTTGTCCCACCACTGTGCACGTATGTGAACAATATGTTGTTTCTTAAGGTGACGATAAGCTGGAGTCAATGGTTTCATTTCAAGACCGGAGGATCAGGAAAGAGGTCTCAATGAAGATGTTTTAGGAAATGGAGAGTGTATCTTAGAGATGACATCATATCACGGAGTGGACAACATACCGTTTTGAATAAACCAGTCTAAAGCAGTGACTAAAGTCGGCATAATTGCCTTTATTTACTGTATTTATCATATTTATTCTATTTATAATCTCACACTGATGGACTTTAATGTACTAGGCTGTTTTATGTAGATCTGTGGTGATTGTTGGGTTGGGTTGTTTGTTTTTGTTTGGTGTCTAGCCTACCTGCACAGGGAAAGCAGATGCAAATGAGCTGCTAGCTAACTCTGGTGCGGTTATTTCCAATTATGCACTGTCCCTGCAAAAATAAACAATAAAAATGGAAAATATCTGGGTTATTAGGGAAGCATTGCCCAAATTTAATAAGCATTTCACTTCTTTCTAAGAAAGATTCAACCCCAGATGGAACTGTACAATATATGGTTCAACATTTAATGGAGAATAGTATAATCTACAGCCGCTTATCAATTGTCTATATCAGTTTGTTGTGTAACACAGGGCACACACTCATACCAAAATACTTAATCAAGCACAAAGAAATAAAGTAAAATGATAGAACTACAGGTCAAGTGTGGAAGACAAACAGGGGCCCTAGATAGAGCCTTTTGCATTTTGAATTATTTTTTTGGACACAGTAGGTTCTCCTACATGTTTGGAATGACACAAGGTGTTCTGCAAGCTCACCACTATGCCAGAGGAACCAAGACTCCACTCAAGACTCAGGTCGCTTCAAATCCAAATTGGTCTTGTGTCTTTGTGTCAACATACATGTCATACCTGAGTGGATTCAAAGGGAACTGAGAAAATTCAATCAATCTTTATATAATCACAAAGAGACAATATTTCAGTAATCAGTAGTATTTTAAAAATACATTAAAGGAAATTGTCTAGTTGGATATGGTATGTTTTATTGCTGGGGCCGGAGATGAAAAAAATACTTTATATTATTTCTTGAAATTCATCTTTGAAGCAAAGAAACAAATAACAGTTTTGTTTTAATCTAAATTCAGTTTACTCTAAAAAATTAGTGATATAGATATTCACCTGCATTTGCTCTTGATCCGGTATCCAAATCCAAAGCACCCCCTCTTGTGGTAATCCAGAAGTCATGGAACTGCAGTTACATTTGTAACTCGTTATACGTTGTAAATGAATAATTGGGCCTATTTCAGACAGATCTGGATCACTTTGAACTATTTGAACTCTGAACTTCCGACCTTCCCGGTCCTTAAGCTGACAGTGGGGGCTTGTAATTGTAAGAGAACATTGTATGGGGGTTGTTTGGGGTTTTAGGGGTGCTTGTTTCCTGCTTGGGATCAGGATTTTAGGACACAATACAGGCCCTTGGGGTTGGATGACTAAGAATGCATCAGAGGAGGTGTGCGCATGTGTGGTGTGTGTTTGAGAGGGTTTAGGTAGAGCTTGTTGACATTGCAGAGCTTTTGCTAAGAGGGCTTGTTGGGGTGCGGGGTTACTTGTTGGGTTCATGTTGCAGGCAAAGGTCACAGTGACAGGCCGGTGTGCCCATGCACACACACACACACACACACACACACACACACACACACACACACACACACACACAAACAGGAATAAATTATCTTCACTGCTTGTTTTAGTGTCTGGAATCCTCCACTGCAGTTCAGCACAGACTCATTTAGAGCGATGCTTTCTCTGCTCCTGAATTAGTGTGTGTGCATCTTTTGTGTGCGTGTGTAATCAAGAGCCAACCATCCTAATGAAGCCTAATAGAGCCTTCTTCACTCCAGCTGTCATTGTCTGAATGGCTACTAGCCTTTCAGCCTCTCAGTCATCCCTATTATCTCCCACAGACTTCACCTATCACCCCCGCTGGTAAATACTATAAGCCCAGAATGTTTGAGTGTTGTAAGGGAGAGCCGTGGGGGGTGGGGTGGGGGTGGGGGTTAGTTTGCTGGTCATTTCTGTGTGTATATCTGTTTGCTGTTGATGGGGAGGATGTTTGTAAAGAGGAGAGAGGATAAATGTCAGTATAGATAACATTTTCATTGTTTGAATAAGACAGTAAATACTCTTTACAATCAACCAATCACTGCTGCACGTCAGCCTTGTGTTGGACAGGTGTGTCTATGTGTGTTTTCTGTATGCAGTGGATGTGTCACAGTCATGTATGCGTGTTTAATGTGTTGCACTAGCGTCTAAGTGTTCTTAGAGACTGTGTGTGTGCGCATCTGAGCATGCACATGTGTGTGTGTTGTAATAGGTGCCCCCCGTAGCCTCCCCTTGTGCCAAGCCTTTAGCGGAGCCCTGTTTGCATAATTATGCTAATTCATTGTGCCATAGTGCTAATTAGACCTTGTTAGACAATAGCGTTGAGCTGGGAGCTGGCAGGCATACACACACATACGCAGACACACACACAGGCACACGCTCACTCAGACTGTTGTGTCAATGACAAGGTTTGTGGTCCCCCTCTGCGCTGTTTATAACATGCTCTCTATAGAAATGGTTCTCTGCTAGTGTGCTCCGGACTGAGCTCAGGTGTCTCTTACGATTTTGATTTAAGTTAATGGAACAAAAATCAATGTGAAACAAGAATACGCCACAAGCTGTCTTGGAATATAATAAAAGTGGTCCATGCTCATGTTCTCATTCTCTCTTTTTCTCTCTTATTCGACAGAGCTGTTGTTAATTGCTCCTTTGCCAGCAATTTGTTGTATTTTTCTAAACTCCACTTAAGTTATCAGTGTATATTGTGACAATAAGTAATAATACACACCTCAGTTTACTCTCAGTTGACCATGTGAGTTGATTATGTGTCAGTCCAGGACTTGTGCATACAGAAAAAAAAGTTTTTAGTATTTGTACTAAAATTCAAATACTACTCTTGACACCATTATGCAAGAAAAAAAGTATTTAAGTGTCTTGTAATGTCAGTTAGGGCTGGTTATCATTTTAAGAATTAGGATTCCAGTACCAGTATCCTTAAAGTGATGCTGATGCCAATAGAGTACTTCATTCTTTTTAAATGGTCAACTCCGTCAAATACACCACGCTCAACTTCACCACATCATAGACTGTATGAGTTGTAGCTGCTGTGGTAGTGGGCCAATCACTGCTGACATTAAATCGAAGAACACTTGCTTTTGCTGCGAGCGAAACACTACAAGTATTTTTTTTTTTTCTAGATGTGGGTGCAAAAAGGATTGAATGCAGGTTTGACTGCCGAAGTTCTGACACAACTTGGTACTGGGTTATTTAGGTAAATACCGTAAAGGTATAAAGTACGATACCCAGCCCAAATGTCAGTAGTTTTTAAAATGCAAAGAAGCTATAAAAATCAGATAACCCTAACTGGCTTCAGAATTTTTTGCATAGTATGCAACAGACATTGTGATTCAGGAGAAATTAAATAGATGCTTCAGCTGTTGGAAATTAGCTAAACTCCCAAACAATCAAAAACAAACAAACAAACAAATGTTTACACTCATAGTTTTACACAGAAGCTTACAAGAGAGTTTTCAGCCACAGTTGTTTAACAGGCTTTGCTGTGATAGGGAGTAGGGGTGTAAGAAAATATCAATACACTTGATATTGCAATTCAGTTCTCAAAAACACTATCGTAATATTGTGATACATGCAGAAGATTTGTGGTGGTGGTTCATGTTACTTTGTCTTTAAATCCTTGATGACTAGATAGTTGTGTTGTTATCTATCTGCACTGTTCTGACGGGATAAAAAAGTCACTTTTTAACTCAGATTTTATGCATATGGTTTTCCGAAAATTACATTTAAAAAAAATCAATATATCTCCTTATCGCAGAGGGAATGCAACTCATGATTAATTTCATTGTTGATTAATCTCTTGATTATTTTCTTGAGTAATCAGTTAGGTGGTTTATAAAATGTCAGAAAATGGTGAAAAATGTTGATCAGTGTTTCCCAAAGCCCAGCATTCTTTGTCCACAACACAAAGATCAGTGTATTGTTATAGAGGAGTAAAGAAACGAGAAAACAATTATATTTAACATACTGGAATAAGAGATTTTTGACTTGATGATTGATTAATAATCGATTAATTGTTGCAGCTCTATATCGCAATATATCACAATATGTATCTAGTATCCTGAATTGTAACCCCTGCATATCTTATCACCAGATTCTTGTCAATACACAGCAAAATGTTCAGCTTTATAACTTTTTGAGCTGTAGTGTTTTGTTTTAATAGGACAAGCTACGTGTACCACAAAATGATAAACAGGGATCAGTAAATTTGGCTGTCCACACAGTCTTTACTGTTTCCTCTAACTTTTTTTGTTGGAGGTTGTTGGTAGTTTTAGTGCTGGAAACAGCAGTTTACAGCAGTTTTTTTCCCCCAGTGTAAATTTGAAACAAACAAATTATAACAAATTTAGGAGAAACAGTTATTATAGACATTAAGTTGTTCAATTCATCAATTTTTCAAATAAACCAAATGAATCATTCTAAGCACAAATTAAAAATGTGCATTTTTGCTGCTTTCATATGTTGGATAAAAATGACAGACTGAAATGCTCCATAACTGTTCAAGCGCATTTTTAGTCATTGCCACAGTAATTATTTCTTAAGTCAATAATTTAACCACTAAACACAAAAAGACAGTCACACAGTAAGTGGATGTGGCTTTTAAAGTGTGTATGCACATGTGCTTCTAGTGTGTGTGGTGGAGGAGTGGGGGGTTGGAGGTAGTGTAAGCAAGACTTGAGTGGCTTGAGGGCACATTGAAAGAGTTGCCGGTTGACTTAATTGAAAGTAATTGATTTTCGCTTCTGTAGCCTTGTCTCCTCCATCCGTCCACTGGAGGAAACAAGGAACAGGGACTTGCCTGAAGTAGCGCTGGGTGTTGGAAGCTTCTTGACACTTGAGAAATAAACAGTCGCCACACTATATCTGAGTACAACTTGATGCTAATGTGCAGATGCAGACATAACACACACATACACACGCGCACACACACACACACACACACACACACACACACACACACACACACACACACACACGCACGCTGAAATTCCCTGCAGTAAACCACCATTATGACTTTGAGCACAATAGGGATTGAAGGTGAGCTGTTGGGAGTAGCTTGGCTCAAGGAGTCCTCTCCCATTATAGCCAGCAGTTGATTATGTGAATTTGTGCATGACTGAGAGTTTGTGTGTGTATGTGTGTGTCCAGATGCGTGTGCACGTGTGCACTATTACCAGTAAGCGGTGGGGATTAAGTTCAGGAAATGAGTAGAGCGTTAAAGGGTGCTTCCCTGCCCAGTGCTCTTGCATTGTCACCACTGCTAATACTCAGCTAATTACAAGGACATACTTTAACAGCAAGCTCAGTCCGTAACCCCTCATGTCTCTCCACTCCTTTTCCTCCCTTTCTTAGGTTACCCCCTCACCCTAGAATTAGGGGATGAAATGAAAGAGAGAAAGAAAAAAGAAAGAGTAATAACAGGTCGCTCCCCTCCCTAAAAGCTCACCCTCCCTCTGGACGGATACAATTATTGGATTTTTCTCCATTTAAGTCACCCAACCCCTATGTGCCCCTCCTGGCAATGTCCCCTATGGTGCCAGTGCTTAGCATACACTGGCCCCTCAAGCCATGTAACACACACAAAGAGAGAGAGGGAGTGTATAATATCATTGAGTTGTGATTAACAGTTGGAACATCACCCCATCTAGTAGGCTTTATCATACAGTGTACTCAACTCCATCCTGTTAGTTTTACAGCCTTTATTCCTGTGGCTTTTGAAAAAAATATACAGGGTGTGTTAAAAGCTGAGGAGGCTGCACAAAGAAGTGCTCCAGCTGTGCTGTTAATTCACAAGTAGTTATGCTTTATTAGTTGCAATGCAAACTCTTGTGGTAATCATAGCTCAGATTCTTTCTTTCTTTCTTTCTTTCTTCTCTGAAAAAAAATATTTTTTTTACACTACTTTGAGTAAGCATAATGATTCATTCAAAGCAATAAAACCCTCAAAGATATTATTTTCTCTGATTATAGCTACTCATAATGTTACTTCTGGGCTGCCTCCAGTATAGAATCTTTTACATTTGCCTTTTACATTATCACCTGCTGTCACAATGATGAATAGTTACCCCTCTGGGTATAATTGCACAATAGAGCATGAAAGTGGCGCAAATTTTCACAACTTTTAAGAGACATTTCACCTCAGAATCCCCTGGCCTTTAGTTCTATTTATCACTACTATTTATTTGTAGCAGTTATCAGCTGCTGCCATTCAGTCCCTTTATATTGGAGAGAAGGCAAACATCTCTTTTGCCAATATCTCAAAGACTCTGTAGGTTAGACCAAAAAATCTAGATGGATAAATAACACTACAGGCCAGAGGGAAAATATATTTTTGATTTTGAGGTGAAGTCACTTTCAGTAAAAAAAAAAAAAAAAAGAAAGAAAGAAAAGTTGCATACACAGATTTTTAAAACGCAAGCATGAGATATCTTGAGCGATCTTGGTGAACCTTTGATATTTTTACAGTAAGTGTCTACTTTGCTTGTCTGTGTGTCTGCATGCATATTTATGTGTACCATAATGTAAATGTATGCACACTCACAAATGTGCTGAGTATGCTTGCATTAGAGAGCTAAGTGATTAGTGCATGCTAGTTAATTTGGCCCCACTCCCTCTTGTATCCATCAAGTGTACCACTCTATACTTCCAAAGGCACAAGTGTGTGTATGTATTTGTTTATGTATGTGCACGTCTGTGTGTGAATGTCCCTGATGATGTTTTAAAACAAATACATGATTAATGTGATTAGTGTGTTAGTCTGGGAGTGAAACCGCTATAGTAAATGGCAACATGGGCATATGGGAATAGGCTTTGGCTCCACTCCAGACACCTAGTTTGTGTTTCTGTGTTTGTGCCGGTTTAAGTATTTTCTTGCTTTGCATTGGTTTCAGCAGTTCATTTTCAGCTCATGTAAAGCTATAAAAAATAATCATGCTGTTTTAGAATAATTTGTTTTTCCAGATCTATTTTCTTTTTTAAATTTACAGCACAATTTGCTTAAGAAGGAACTATTTTACTGGAAAACCTTTAAAATAAATGTTTTATTCTTCTATTGTCCACCTCGTAAAGGACAGAGACATAAAACTTGTTTTCATCGTGAAAATCTTTTTAGGAAATGAAAAAACGTTTTAAGTGCTCAAGAACCTACATTTTGTCTTCAGGAACATGGTGGTAAGTTCAGCTGAAAGTCATACCAACTCCTGAGCTAGTGGCCCCAGAGGTAATGGCTTTGACTTCTTCTTCTGTTTAATTCAAAGTCATTGGAAGTATGGTGACTCGTTGTTAATTATCAATAAATAGATCATGAGTTCCTGGGACTAGATCCTGGAAGTGGAGCAGCTGCCTGTCAGCCTCCAACCTGTCAACACGTCTTCGCTGAAACTGTGAATGTGTTTGCCATTTAGCTAAGGAGCCATTAACTTGCTTGGTGACTCACTACACAGCTTTAATGTACAAACTGCTACAGTACGTGTTCACTCTGTCAGTCTCTCTCTATCTGGAGACTCCCTAAATAGCCCCACGGGGGCCTTTAACTGTCTGTGGGCTGTGCTAATGCTAAAGTAGGTGTTGACGCTAATGGGTGTGCTAAATGCTAATGTGAGTTAGCGTGGGCCTCTGAGGGGAAAGTTAACAGATTTTCAATTGGCCCCCTGAGAGACCGTCCTAGTCACTAACTAGCTGTAGCATCTCCCCTGGCTCCAGGCTGAAAGGACTAAAGCTGTTGTAGCTTTTCTAACTGCAAACTGCCATATTGCTTTGGATTCATTTTTTCATTTTCTAACATTATGGATAAAAGGATTTCAAAAAGTAGTCTATTATCTGAGATTGACATTGAGTGTTAGAAGTTAGAAAGACTTAAAGAATGTGATAGTTACAAAATACTGTATCATCTTATGGTTTATATATTATCAAACACTAAAATTTAGTTTTGGACGAGTTTTAGACCTCTCTCTCTGTCTCTCTCTCTCTGTCTTTCTCTTTCTCACACACACAGACTCACACACACACAGACCAACACACACAGTGTCACTTGCACATGCACACACTTTTTTACTCTCACTCTCTTATTCTGTCCGTCTATCTGTCCACAGCAGGCCATGGCGCCACAGACCTTTGTGTTTGCCAATTGAGGCTGAAATACACACTCCCCCCTCCTCCTCTCTCCCTCACACTCACACACACACGCACACTCACTAGATGAGACGCAATATGTACTGAGGGTATTAAAATGTATATTTTAAATAAATAATTTCATAAGCAGCTTTAAGAGTTTTTTTACAAGCTGTAATGTGATTTTTGTGTAATTGCAAAAACACAAAGAATATTTAGAATACTGTTATTTGGGACTGATTAGGATTCGAGAGTTTCAACCAATATGTATTTCTATATTTCTTGTTTAAAGGTACAGTGTGTGAGATTTATGGGATCTATTGGCAGAGTGACAAACATGGAATATAATATAATTATGTTTCCATTAGTGTACAATCACCTGAAAATTAGAATGGTTGTGTTTTCGTTACTTTAGAATGCGACATTTATTTCTACAGAGGGTGCGGTTCTTCTTCCACGGAGACCACTAAGGTCAAAAGTCAAAAGTATCAAAGTATTGATACTTTTTCAAAGCCATGTGTTTAAAAACAATATCAACATTCAATAGTATTGAAAGTACCAATGCTATAAAAAATATATCTAAGTGCTTTTTCCAGACATCAGTTCAGTTCAGTCTTTATTTCAAAAAGGATCCTATTTTGTGGACTAAGGACTTTTTTGTTTTTTTGCTTTTTGCTGTGCTATCAAAAGAGGTATTGTTTCTTTAGTCTATTATTATATTGAAGTTTAACATTCCGGTATCGTGACAACTCTAGTTTCTACAGTACCCCAGAAAGGACAAACCAAACATTGGCTTTAGATGTGGTCTTGTGCGAATGAGACAAGGTGTTTGCAATCTGCAGGCACACTTCCAGATGCCTCTAAATCCTACACACTGGTTCTTTAAGTAGACTGTTCATTAATGTAGTCACTAGTTTCTATTTTAGTAGTTGTGACTAAAGACCCTCAGAGTAGTAATCACTTATGGGCCAGTTAAGACACTGGCTGTTGTAAAAATCAGATTTACTAAAAATAAAATGATTTTTGAATTTACTTGTATCACAGTACAGCTGTGAGTGAGCGCAGACCTCACAATAGTTCATAAATAATATGCATATTCTTAAATGTGCATACTGTAAATTTGTTTTGCCAGCATGTCACAATGACCGACACCTATGGGTTGTAATGTAGGACAGTGTCACTGTCCTTGGTGCTGAAACAAACAACCAGAAGCCATACAAATCAGAAAACCATAAAAGTCCAAATACAAAAATTCAGCCGGACTATGTGAAACCACAGCAAAAAAAAAAAAAAAGAAGAAAAATGGCTGCCTTTTTTTTTTTTTGTTTCATTTATCTAAACCCAACCCTAAAACTCTCCAGTGACTTTAACAGCTATTAATGTGCCAGAAACAGAAAGTCACAAGTGATCAGGAGTAGTAATCACACAGAAGTCCACATAAAACATAATCCAAATTAAAAAACATGGTTCAAACAGGATTCATGAAGAGCGTTTCACAAGAAATTCAACAGTGTGACAGTGGCACATCACATCAAACACAACCACAGCTTAAACTTAATTGATGTGTATGATAGGTTTTTGTTAGATTGTTTTGCTCTATAAAAAGTACACCCAAGTGACATTTTAAAAATTGTTTTGACCGTCCAAAACCAAAAGGTATCCTGATGGCAGTTCTATAAAACAGATAAAAGAGAAAATCCTGATCCTCCGCACTAATATAGATCACAGGCACTGTATGAAACAGGCGGGGAGCTTGCCTTCACAATAATTTGAGAAGAAAGCACAAAATGATTGATGCATACAGCATATACACGTTTATTTATTTTCTGATTTTAAAAACGACTATGCAGAGTATGCAGCGCCTACCTTGCCTACCTCAAAGCACACCACTTCAAGAATCAACAATTTCTTACACACTTGACTGAGCAGGTTTGAAGGGGAGGGAGTAGTAATGAAGGAACACTGACACCCTTTCCAGTCTTGTGTTTTACCCTCTTTGTCACCTTATCTCTAACGATACAGGGGTACAGGCCTGATATACCACTAGGTTCTGATGTCGATAAACACATTTTTTTAAAGGCTCATATGCACATACACAACAAACCTGCGTGTGTTAATGTGTGTGTGTGTGTGTGTGTGTGTGTGTGTGTTGTGCTTAACATGTAAGTGTGTGTGGGTGTGTCTCAGTAGGGACAGAAGGGATTACAAGAAGATTGGTGTGCAACCAGGTTTTCTAGACAGATCCCCTCCAAACTCTCTGTGCTGCCCCACTGGGCCTTTCATCAAGTGTGTGTGTGTGTGTGTGTGCCTGTGTGTGTGTGTTCAGGGCTGGAACTAGGGAAGGGAGGGTTAAGTGTGGGATCACAGATGGAAACATAATTTTTCAGTACCCCACATCTTCTTCCTCCATTTCTTTCTTTCTTTCTTTCTTTCTTGCTTTCTTTTGCTATCTCTCAGTGTGTATTTTGACTTCTTTCTTCACTGTCAATCTTTCTCTTATTGTGACTTCAAATGATACCATTAAACATCTTTATACACGAAAACCAAACTACACACAAATCCTGCCTTTTTGTGCTTGTAGGCTCCATTGACCTCACTGTTACCTTTACTGCCTTTAATGGTCCAGTGTATAAGATTTATTGGCAGTATATGACAGAAATTAAATATACTATTTGTAGGTATATTTTTATTAGTGTATAATCACCTTTATAAGAATTGTTGTGTTTCTGTTACGTTAGAAGGAGCCGTTTACATCTCAGAGGGTGCGGGTCCTCTTCCATGGAATCTGCCATAACGAACTGCCATGTTTCCACAGAAGCCCAGAACGGACAAAACAAACATTGCCTCTAGTTTTTTGCGAGTTTCGTGGCCTCTGTAGTTTGACTCTACAATCTATCCCCTCAATGCCACTTTCCTTCACACTGGTCCTTTAAGATAAACCTGAACATCATGATTTGATTGGTGACGCTGTGTGAGGATACTCAGTGTGGCAGGGCTGCCTCAGAAGTTTGTTTACTGTAACACTGGGAACGTTACATACATGTATTAAAACATTTGTCAAATGAAATTCCTGTGCTGCTACATACAAAGCATAACACCTTCAGAAAAGGTGTGTTTCCCTACTTGAAGAGCTTGGTACGATGGATGGTCATGAATCGAGAAGAAGTTGGACTGCAGACACTTTGTGTCACTCTGGGTTAGTGCTGAAATGATTAGTTGATTAATTGATTAGCAGTTAGATAGAATTATTATTTTAACTATTTTGATAGTTTACTAGTTTGATAGTTGATGTTTCCAGGTCCCTAAATGTGGGACATTTGCTGCTTTTCTCTGTTCAGTATACAATGTAATTGTAAATTGAATATTTTGGGGTTTTGGACTTAGTTAGGACATCTGCAGACATCACATCAGACTCTGAGAAATTGTGATGAGTATTTTCTGCATTCAGTGAATTATCAACATTTACCACCACTCCTCAGTCACAACTGGCAAAAAAAATGCACGTTTAAAATGGATCTAAATACATGGTCAAAATCTACAAATATGATGAGAAGCTTTTTAAAAATAAACAATAAATTGGTAAAAAAGAAGTTTCACTCCTGTGCAGAGAGTTGTAGCTTCCCGTGTCAGTACTGCAGGTTCTAATTTTCTCTTCCTGTTCTTGCTGGTGACATCTTCCCTCCCTGTTTCAGTCCTTTCCACCCTCTCTGCTGTGCTTCTTCCCTCCCTCTCTGCCTTCCTCTCACTCTCTCCACCCACCAGTGATTGCACAATCTTCCCATCACCACCATAATCATAACAGCCCAGATTCTGTGCCACTGTGTAGCCACTGCCGGTCTGAACACACACACACACCCACTAATACACACACACATGCACATGTGTCCTGGAGGAGAAATACAGTTGGAGCTTTTATGCTGCTTTCCCAAGTGGCTGTTTTCGAGCGCAGCCACAATGGAGGGCCTAATGTGGATTTGTTTAGAGAGCTGGTTAATTGGAGTGGGATGCTCTAATTGCACCTCTTTCATGGTGTGTGTGTATCGTGGATGTGTGTGTGTGCGAATGTGAGTGTCACCTGGCCTTTGTTTGGACTGTGTGCAGGAAAACATTTGCTCAGCTATAACTACACTACACAAACACTATAAGCTACATAACACACACATAAGGGGTGTGAAGTGTCTAAGTACAGAGAGTGGCAGGAGAGAAACAAATAGAGACAGAAAGAATACATGAATAGTACGCCTTATAATAGAGTATAAGCTACTGTATGTGCACAGCCACCCCCCTATTTATGAGAATGGACAACTGTTTGTACATGTGCATCTGTACAGTGCAGCCACTGTCTGTTTTTGTCAGTGTCGTCCCCCAGTTGGGGGTGCTCTAAGTCTTTGTATGACTCCACTGCTGGCATATGTTTGTACATGTGTGTTTGTGCCCGTGGATGTCTGGTTATTTGTATATTAGAGCTACTGGGCAGTTTGTAACGTGTTTGTGCTGTCAAGCCTCAGTGTCCTGGTATGCCTTTTGCCTTTTAAAGAGGCACACTAAATCCACAGACACATACTGTAGAAATACACAGGTGTTAGATGGGACTGATAGTTTTCAGTGTGGTTGTTCACTGTTAGTCAGATGCTCAGCATTTTAGAAGATACATAGCTGTGGGGCAGGGGTGGAAGTAATGAATTACAAGTACTCAAGTCATATTTTTGGGTACTTGTCCTTTTTTGGGTAATTCAACTGTTACTTAAGTATGCACTACACTGTGTAATCTACCTTTTTTGGAGCCAGTAAGGCTGTCCTATCGTAAAAACATGACAATGAAAACTGGGAAATACGGACCAAAAAAAAAAAAACACAAAACAAAACAAAACAAAACTAAAGACCCGCACAGGTTTGGCAAGGTGACTGTGAACACTGACCAGAACAGGATGAGTTGGGAGTAATTAAGACTAGAGCTGTTACGATTATTAATAGATTAGTCCAAATGACCTGTGCTCTGCTTCTCAAATGTGAATATTTTAAGGTTTCTTTAGTCCTGAATGACAGTGAACAGAATACCTTTTGGTTGTGGATAAAACAAGACATTTGAGGATGTCACCCTTGGCTTTGGGAAACAGCATTCAGCATTTCTCACCATTTTCTGACATTTTTTGGAAGAAATAACTAATCGATTACCAATAAAATGATTAATCAGTGATAAAACTAGCAGGTTGAAGTGGGAGTGGCATATAACAAAAAGGCGCATAACTTGTAAACAGACTCACGTAACATGACCAAACTAATGAACCGTGTGCTGTAGACTCTTGGGAAGCATCATTCACTCAGCAGAGCTGACTTATTCCCCGCCTCCTATACAATAACCATTCAAATTTCATAGCTAACTGTTTGTTTTAGGCAGCGGTAGGATCATCAGTAACTGAGAAGAGTTCATTTTTCATTGGCGACAGTTTGCCTCGCCCCCTATACTTAAGCCACGCCCCCTTTCATAACTTATGTCCCTGTCCTTATACTTTAGCCACAGAGGTCAAGTGGTTTTGTATGTGTGAGTGTGAATGCATACACTCGTGGATTTTTAAAAACAGTAGTTTTATTTGTAGTTGAGTAATATTTCAGTAATGTAGTCGTACTTGTGCTTGAGTACAGATTTTTAGTACTTTTTCCACCACCACATACAAGTGACACGGTAAAGGAAAAACCTATTAAACTAAGGCATTTATAAAAACTAAGTGAGAGAACTTTCATGATTGCAGACGCTCTCACTGTCCGAGAGAAGAGAGGGCGAGGAAGTGCAGCTGATACCAGAGTATTAATACTGCAAAAAAGAGTATTGAAAGCATTTCAAATATTCAGTATTAATATTTACCAATTTATCGATATTTTTGACAACATTGCTCTCCACTTCATTTTTCCTTGAATTTGTCACCTATCTACATGTAAAACTTGGTAGCCCCTCCACTGAGGCTGAACAGTTCATCAGAAATATTATTGAAATCGCAATATGGCCAAGTGCATTGTCCAAATCGCAGGAGGTATGGTAAAATGTGTCACAATATACTATAATAAATGAAACTTTGTGGCGCTACAGAGATGCCCTGGCCTACAAATCATGTTCTCTGTGTTGAGGTATATTCTGGTTTGGTATGGACCCCAGCAAAAATCACATCACCATTTTTCATATTTTTTTTCTGTGAAAATGAAATGCAAACAATTACCATTTGCACTAAAATTATGACTTATATCGCAATAGCAATATCCATCAAAATAATTACAATATGATTTTTTTTTTTTTTTTTTTTTTTTGCATGTCATTCAGCCCTACCACTAATAAAAGCGGATTTCAAAAATAAAACAAGCCAAAGTGACACAACAAAAACTGAAGGTAAAAATTAAGTATAACAAAAACAAAGTTTTAAATGAATTGGCAGTTTTATACACTGCCCTCACTCCTCTTCTTTCATTCTCCTCGCTGTCGTCCACTCTCTATTCTCTCCTCACTGTATCCATTTGTTTTTCCTTTTTGACTCTCCCCTTTTACTCTCTGTCTGTCCAGCTTTCTTTCGGTCTCAGTCCACCATCCACTTATGATGATTGTGGTGTGTGTGTGTGTGTGTGTGTGTACCTCTGTGTGAGTGCAAACACATGGCGTGCCCTAAGTGGGCCATAGGCCTAAAGCTAATCAATGATCGTCATTTAAGCCCATTCTCATCCTGCAAACACACAGACACACGAACTGACACACACACCACAGTGCTTTGCTGATCAATTGAAAATAAGTGTCATTCACTTTTGCTTGTCTGCTAAAGGACGTGGACAGAGGCGGGATGGTCCATCTCTATTTCTCTTTAAAATTGTCTCTGACTCTTTGTGAACTTCTATGTTTAGTTTTCATTATGAGACAAGAGAGTGATCTCTTTTGTTAGCATAAGTGTATGCGTTTCTCTTTGCTGGGGTGTGCTCGTGTGTGTATTCAGGTGCACAAATGTGTTTACAGGGTCAGTCAAAATGGAGATGTATTATTAGTAACCATTCTGAGCATGGTCACTGTAGTTCCCCAGCAAGGCAATCAGATCACTTAAGAGTCTGCTTGGTCTATGGTCCATGGCCTAAAGCTGCCTGTCTCTCCTTGTATGTGTCTCTCTCTCTCTATCCTTTAATGCCCCTCTCCAACACACACAAAAACCCCAGCAGCCATGGCCATCACCCCTTATCTTCTCTCTCCTTACCCTGCCTCTTCTCCTCTCTACCACTCCTGCCTCCTGTCCTTTACCTCCATGGGGGAAAAAGGACAAGGTCATGAAGATAAACATAGAAAAGTGAAAGTGGAAGAGAGGGAGACAGAGAGAGCTGAAATGAACCATCTCATTTGGACATTAGCCCCTGGGCGGCTGTGGTAAGAGGCTAGCTAGCCTAGCGGATAATGCCCAATTGTGTATAAGGCATTATTTAGCTTCAGTTAGCTGGTTGCTTTGACAAGCTATTACTGAAAAGAATGAAGAGTCGGGTAATGCAAGCCTTGTGTGTTTCTGTGTGACAGGTGGGTATCTGCCCCGGGACCCAGTGGCATAGACATTGCTTTACTTACGTTTCTGGTGCACAGTGACCACACACAAATACACACAAATGTGTGTGTATATATGTGTGTGTGTGTCTTGACAGCATGCTTAGTGGACTGTTTCCATCCATGCATGCATAGTGATGACAACATTGCCACAGAGTCAGAGTAGGCTGTTTAGTGAAAGGTCCCTTAACCCTGGTGACACTTTGATACTGAAACCCATGAATCCGTAGACCCAGAATCGTGAATCAACATCGATATCAGATATAAGTTAAGCATCTATGTAATAAAAACATATAAAGGCAGATTTTATATTAATTTTTTGACAGTCGTATCCACTTCAGTTTGTGCCAGGTGTACAGTTTCAATATTTTTTTTACAGTAAAGTTTATTCAGTTTGTATTTTTACTTTGTATTTTGACTTTTCTGCAGTAAAAGTAGTAGTGTAGTGTAGTAAACAAATGTCTTATTGTACAAAATAACAGTAAAGGTAAATCAAATGGTGCACCACAACAATAACCACAGATGTCTTTTAGATGCCACCTGCAATGTGCTGGATTGTCCTCATTATCAAAGAAGTGGTTAATCACACGGTCATACAAATAATTTCATATTGTCCAACTGTCCTACCATTATATTGTTGATTATATACCTATACTGTATCATGTATGTATATTGTCTGCAATAGTGTGCAGCAAGGCTCCATTATGTGACTGCTATCATCAGCAATTGTGGATGTTTTAACCTCTGTTCCTTTACCTCTTCTTCCTTTATTGTTAGATGCTTACATTTTCATGATATCTATCTATCTAACACCAATGGGCCTCACCAGTTTCTGACCACTCAGAGGATCAAAACAACTATTATGCTGTTGTGATTTTTCCACTTATGTTTCTCTCAGTGCTGATGTGACCCAGGCTCCTTAAAAACGCAGGTATCCACACACCCTGCACAGCCATTTGAAAGAAATTTAGAGTCTGATCCACAGTTCGCCTAAGTGTTCACTTTCAGGGATTCTGTAAAATGCTCTATAGCTGTTTACAATTGCACAAAGTAGGTCTAATTTTTGTCTAAAACACACATTGGTGGAGAGCGCTATGGCAAATGGAAGACTTTACTGAGCTCAGACTGTTAAATAAACAGATTTGTATCCTTAGCTTTTGAAAAAATGTTTGGTGCTTTAGTAAAGCCAGATATTTTAAGTCTCAGTTCAGAAAACTAATAGATCAAACACTGACAATGTTGGTACTCATCAGCTCTTCGCGATGAGAAATTGTAGTCAATAGAATAAGCGGACAGAGCTTCTGGATCTGAAAAGTGAAGCCGATGCAGAAGGGCCTTACCTCTGCATTCTTTGTAATGGCCAGCAGGGGGTGACACTGGTGGTTTCAAAAAGAAGTTTGATTGCGTGGTGTCTTAGGAGAAAATTACCCTACTTCTCACTTGATTTATGACCTCAGTAAACAGTTTCCTAATGAATTTATGGTCTCAATTAGGCTTTTTCATGCCTTCTTACTCTCCTGACATGTTACTGGGGTACGGTATTAGGTGGTATTTGTGTAAAAAAAATGGCTCAACTACATTGTACTCCATTGTACTTCATATACTCCCGCAACATAGGCGGATCCGATCATCATAGTGGCGCTATTCCTAGGAGGAATATCGGCACTATTTGCTGGAGCTCACCTTCGGTCTTGAGAAGATGCAGCCTGTATTTCCTGACAAAGTCATACCTAAACTGTAAATTTACAGTACCGTCTCTGGAATATTCTGCCAGAATGACAACTTCACTGCTCCCCTTTCCCTCTGCTCAGTGCAGTCCTGTAACTCTGTCATCAGTAATTAGTCTGCCCCTCACCCTCTGTAAAGTTATACTCGCTACAGTTACACACTCACGTCGAAAACGCTACTCTGACCAGTCAGTAGGCCGCAAGTTTGTTAGCTTACCTTTATCAACAGGACTGAATCCAACATAATCCAGAACAGGGGCAGATGCATTTTTCTTCTTTTTAATCAGTTAGTCCTGGAACTTTATTCCTAAAACATCATGTTTCTTCTTCACATGAAAACTATGTTTGTCTGCTCAGCTGTGCTGCTGCGCAGCAACTGACCCCTGCTGATGTAAGCTGCACGCTACAATACAGCATCTCAGTATCAGGTTAATAGAAAGAGGAGCATCTGTATTTATGATGGTACTGAAAATCACACTGTGGGGATATGCTGGTAAAATGTTTTATATATATATAATATGAGAAAGATTGCGACCAGGTGGCCGCCTTTGTGTTTCCAGTTTCCAGCAGAGCCTCATGAAACTCAGATCAAACTGTAAAACAAGGCAGTGCTGATCAAATATGGATAAAAAATGTTTTTATTTCTCGCCTAAAATGTTGGCAACAACCCTAATGTCAAATTCAAGGCTTCAAATCACTAGTCAACAAACCAATGGGTGATGTCAGGGTGGCGCCCTCTACTAATTATTCTACTGTCTATGTGAGAAATACACAGAATAATAAAGTTAAGTAGATAAAGACTTGCATTATGCTCATGTTTTATTTAGTCCTGAATTCTGGACTTTCAATAATTTTCTGTATTTTCTTCACGTAAATAAGTAAAACAAAACTCAATAACAACAACAAAAAAGTGCAGTAATAATGGTGATCCTGTTGTTCATGTATGCTCAGTAAAGAAAAACGTGGATGGGCTTGGAGAGAAGAGGAGAGAGGGGAGCGGCGAGGAGAGAGAAGAGGAGAATGTCTAATAGAGATATATCATTACACTGTTATATGTGTAATCTATTGTGCTGCCATTGAACAGCAGCAGCATGAGTTTGGCAGTAGGCCATGCACACACACACACATACACACACGCTGTGCCTCCAGTGGGGCAGTAATAGAGGGTGTGAGTGTATTAGTCGCTACAGTCCAAGTGTTAAGTGCTGGCCTGGTGTGTGTGAGATCGATGACAGCCGGGCGGCCCCTCATCCACACTCGCACACACATAAACACACACACACAGCTTTGACACATAGCCTGGGGTCAGGGGTCATATACAGACATCTCTGTCTCCCACACACACACACAGACATCGCCCTCTCTACTTCTGTGTCTATACGTAAAACACTTTGTGTGTCTGTTACACACAGACACACAGCCATACATATACCCATCCTGTCCTGTGACCGCGGGGAGGGGTCTGCTGTCAAGCACCGGTGGTCCATCGATACTCGGGCAGTGCACTAATGCCTGCTGCCCGCTGATGGACGCTGGCCTGCCTCCAGGGACCATTATACTCACTGGGACACAGACAGACAGACACACATACACATACACAAACACACATCAGTGCACGAGCACTGAGCACATAAACAAATCTTGTCCTTGCATACACACACAGTACATAGGTAGGATCAAAGACCACAAATACATGAATGTACAGTACATACATGTATTTTGCATATTTTCAGAGCTCTGCAGATCTTTAAGTTTCATATTGTATAACTCACACAAGTATTGGATACAATACAATACAACCTTGTGAATAAAGGTAATGCAAGGTAAGGGGAAAAAAATCAGATATAGCAAAATATGGGCATGGTAGAACATTATCAGTTTGGTGGGCAACAACAAAAACACCCAACATTAGCACATAAAAATTTAATTAAACTTAACATACAAAAATTGTTTGTTACTTGATATACAAATGTATTATTGAAAAAGAATTCACTTGTAACTTTGAACAGTGTATAAAGTGCATAAAATATACTATTATATACAAACTCAGCCACCATGTTTCAAAAATTTGTTCACATAATTAGATGTAATATTACGTGTCACTTATCAGCTGGGAGAACATTAGGGTCTGTTGTCAACAAGTTTAAAATATGTAAAGATAAAGATATTTAACTCACAACTTGGATAATGCACGTGTCCCCATGTGAAATTCTGCTTCAGGTATAGTTTGGTCCTGCTTTGGCTGTTCAGTTACGGGTTCGATTCCTGGTTCAATAAGACAAAAATGTGAAATGACTGGAATCGTCTGCTTAACATGGCAGAAAACCGAGTCAAGAAGGAGTTTTTTCTCTGTTGTACATCTCACAGTTTTCATGCTATTTTTGCAGAAGCTGAGTTACTAAATGTAGGGTGATAATTTATCATGCTGCATGAACAAAATTGGAAGAAAGTTACTTGCTATATTTGAAGCAAAATAGTTAAAAGACATTTTGTTAAAACCAAAACTACAAACATATAATCAAGTTAAGCTTAGCTGAGAACAGGAATCTTTCCTCTGGCCCTTAGTTGAAAATGAGTCACATTTTCTTCTGTACTGACCTTTTTTATGGTGAGTTAAGAAAACCAGTAAATGAAATGTCTTTTCAAAATTCAGAGATGTTCTGGGGCATTGACATTGACAGAAAGGAACGGTTGTTTAATATTAATGCTTATAAGTCGGCTACCTTTCTTTCTAAAGTTTATGTGTAGTATTCCTTTCAATTTATGTTGCTACTCAGGTTTCTGTGCTGATTTGTCAGCCTGTTTGGCCTGGGCACAGTGTTTTTGCATGACATAATAATAAAAATCAAACCGTATATGGATGTTGTAAATTCCTTTTAGCTTCTTGTGTTGAGGAGTTACAGATTCTGACAGAAAAAGCAATTTAATGTCTTTAATGGTCTTACTGTAAGACCTGTAACCTTTTTTTGATTTTGGCTACACTACCTTTCCAATAGGTTTAAACAAATTTTCACCTAGCAAGTTGGTCAGGGCTGATCTGCGACAGCACACGTCATTTTTTGTAGCATTTCATGATGCACCCCACACAATCTCCTTCTTCCTTGTCCGGAGCCAGGCAGTCAGGTCATTAGGTCATCAGTGCTCACATGGCTAAAATCACCTGAGTGCTGCAGGATCAAGTGCGATATTCTGATACTTTGCCTTGTTATCCCTTGAACTGCAATCCAGACACCATTAGTGCTACTCTTCTCTACTTTACTGTGGCTCTCTGGTCCTTTTCTTCGTTCTCTTTTCCTTAGCACCAGACCCCTCATTTTTCCAGCTCCCTCAAATCCATCCAATTGAACACACTCTCACAGATCTGTATTACTCACTGAGTGTCAGGCTCAGCACCTTTGTAGGTGAATTAGCTGAACAACAAATGTGCTGAAGTGTGTGAAAGAGAAGAAGATGAGAGAACAGATCCTGCAGGGGATGAAGTGAAGTTGGTCCATGTGCCTGACTTCTTCAGGTGTTGTACTGTAAATCTGGTTACTATCACATGTAAAATCTATGGTGGCTGACAAGGGCAAATGCACTGCAACGTAAGAAAATGCATGCAAATAAACAATATAATAAATATCTTCATCAATTTGACAAGACATGCTCAGTATTAGTTGAAAAAAACACTGCATACGCACGACACAACCAAATACCAAAACACATTGCAAAGTGGTCATCCTCACCTTAATGCTGCCCCTCCCTAAAAATGTCAAATGTGATAGGCTACTGCTTATCTCTTTATCATTACAATCTGTAGCCTATAACCTACCTGAGGATATTTCTCGACCATTAATGACTATATGATTGTCATGCAGGTGACAGGTTGTTGGTCAACACTGGAGGTAGGATAGTTGAGGTTAATCTGTCATAAACAGTAATCTCCTCACAAGTCATTAGAATTACTGATTGAAATGTTGTTCGCTCTGCAAGGTCTTGTGATTTGCTTGCAGCGGTCAGTGTACGCTCAAAGTAGAGCGGCAAAAGAAGTCAGTTCATTGTCGTGGAGCCCCGAATATCTGTACAGAAATTTGAGCCAATCCATCCAATAGATGTTGAAATATTTCACTGAAAAAGCTTGCTGTTCGTGTTAAACAGAAGTTAGGGCATCACCCTGGACCAAAGTGATGGACCGCCATCCCTACAGCCATGCTGTTAGCGTTGCTAAAATTAAGGCCCGTATTATTTCATCTTTTCATTATTATCAACAGTTTAGATCAAAAGATGAAACATAACACAGAATTTAATCTAATAATACTTGAAAAAATCTAATAATGTTGTCTGTGATATCACTTATGCCTCCATGCAACAGAACTTGAAATTGCACTTCTAGTTTTGTTTTAGACTTCAAAGCCCATGATCATTGTTGTATGTCACAAAATTCAGTATGTTTATTATATATGTTTTAATAGTGTTTATGTCAGAAGTATAACAGGCTTTATAGAAGGATAAATTTACTCTGGGTGATTTATTAATAATAATAAACCATCAACATTAAATAAAGGCAGTATTATTCTTTTAAATTGGAGTGTGTGTGTGTATGCCTCAGTATGTGTGTGTAAACAAAGCGTACTATAGCAGCAGCCTCACTTCACTTGAACAAATGCCTGAATAACACATTCAGTGAATGCGCTATAAAGAAATGTAACAGCAGTTTCTTTGTACATGTTAAATTGTTTGGCTCAGAACGGCATTGATCTCCATGCCTGGCTGTATGCTGTCATTACCAATAGATTTTCTCAGATATGTTTTAGTAATATTAATTTTTTCCTGAGTGAGAGGGCTGCTTTCATGTATAGTAACAATTTGACTGAAAACAGGGAGTTATTATACTTTAAAAATAACACCAAGTAGCATTGTGATCTCATTCAGTCCTTTGTATCCATGGTTGTCGGCAACAGCAAAAATGAGAACTTAAGTCTGGTTTTGTTCCAATATTGATTGATCTGCACTCTATGAATTCCTCATTAGCAGTAGCTAATTACTACCTAACACTGCAACAGACTCTTTGTTTTATTGGCTCAGCACAAAAACAAGGCATCCCTAGGGCTCAGAGAAACCACAGTCCCATAATATAATAACATAAGGGGAAAAAATTAATGTGTAACAAGTTCCTGTGTAACTCTTGATGGTCTTTGGAGAATAACCATTAGAAGAAAAGAATAATTAGAGTTGATAGAACATTCTGGCACTGAAGAAAGTCGACATCTTTGGTATATAAGTGCTGTCTTGGTGCTGTTGGCACTTACATGCTCACAGAGGCGTGAAGTCCTTAGTTTGTAAGAAATGTGAATGGTAGTCAATGGTGAGACACAAATATTTTTTTTTTATTCCTGTTTGAATTGTGCCATATGATGTTTGTCAGTCTAAAAGATAATTTTACAAGGCAAGAAAGTCACCGTCTGTCATAGTTTTAGTTTTGTGTGAAACCCCTCAGTGAACTACATCTCTACATCACGTACGATATACGTCATCAACACCAGTATTGCTGTTCGTTGTGGTGTGGTGGGAAGACAAAGAACAAGCAACAGTTTTACGACAGCAACTTCTTGACTTGTGAAATTGTCTTTTAAATTGACAAACATCATATGTGTGATTCATAGCACAGTTCAAATGGGTCCCATGGTAGTCCACCACAAGAGGAGGGACTTTGTCTCTCAAAAGGACAGGGTATCCTTTGTAAAACCACTGATACCAGTACAAATACCACTTCCTTCAAGGTGATACCGTTACCAATAGTGTACCACATTTCATACCTTTTTTAGCTGCGGCCAGCTGGTTGGTTGATCAGTTAGTCCACAAAAATGTCCCACCTCTTGGCGGCCACAGTTTTATTTAGTGCATTTAGTGAAAAGGTGGGTCATGTGCCAGAGGAAAGCTGATTAACTGTTCATTCCAACTGGCAAAAAAGAGGGCATGCGAGTGGCCTATAATTTCTAAATGGCCAATCTCATGAATTGTTAGTTGTAGACTTTTGTTGGAGGCATCATTGCACTCAGCAGAGTCTCTTTTTCATTAGTGACTTATGCCACACACCCTAAACTTTAGACACACCCCTTTCATAAATCTGGAAACCGTTTCAAGTAGACTCTTGTGGGAGGCGTCACTGGACTCAGTAGAGCTCCTTTTTCATTGTGATGGTGCCACAAAAACCAATCTGGGCACAAAAAGGATCGAATCTTTTGACTGGAGTTGTTTCGATACCACTTGATACTGTGTTATTTCAGTTGGTAACATAAAGGCATCAAGTACCAATACCTTGCAGTACATGCTTAGTGTGGAAGCCATTCTGTCTTTTTGTCTCGCTGTGTCTTTCTCTGTTTAGTGATTAAGAAAAAATAATAAAATGCCTCGTTAAGCTGCGCTGTGGACAACGAGAAAGAGCAGAGTCGTAGAAGAGACAGGGACGGTGAGGAGAGGAGTGAGAAACACAGCGAGGAGAGATAAAAACAAAGTGAAACATGATGAGTAAGTAAACAGTGAAAGGACACCTTGAGAAGACAGGGAAAAGAGAGAGATGGGTCCTGACAGGAGAAGGGGGCTGTCTACAGATTTGCCTGCATCAAATCCAGGCGCCTGTGGGCATCATCACAGCACAAGCACACGCACCACACACACACACACACACACACAACAACACACACACACACACACACACACACACACACACACACACACACAAATACAAATGCACACACAGATGCACAGTGATAACCCATCAGCACTGGCCAAGTGTTGTTTAATCCAACCTGACTTGCACTCGACAGAAAAAGCAAATTCACTTCCACTCACAGTCTGGAAAACGGAGCGCTCTTCACATAAATGGCAGCGCTCTGAATTACCCCGTTTATGTGTGTGTCTGTGTCTGCGTGTGTGTGTGTGTGCCCGCTGGCATGCACACGTGCACACACTCCACAGCTCATGTTTTTATTTTTGTGATGATTTTTTCAGTGTGTTTGTGCATGTGTGTTTACATGTATTGGTGGTGACAACCTCTTCAGCAGTACCCCCTTCATTGTGTGACAGGCAGATAGCTAGGCTGCTCTGCTCCCTATTGTTTGGGGGCTGTCATCAAACCCTGCTTGTACAGCCAGTTATACTGCCTGTGTGTGTGTGTGTGTGTGTGTGTGTTTGCATGGGTGTGTGGGAGAGAGTTTGCACTTTGTTGCACTTCTACATCTTCATGTGTGTTAATGCATATACCTGAGCGTATTTTTTGTGTTTGTGTGTTAATGAGTAGGCTTGTTTTTGCAAAAAAACAACAACAAGGATTTGCTGTGTACATGAGCATATGTGCATAGGTGAGTGTGTGTTTGATTTGTTTATCTGCGCGACAATGAGAGAGAGAAGAGAAGATGAGGGCTGACAAGCCATTGTTTGACAGACTGATAGTTTGGCTGGAGCGCTCTACTGTACTCCCCTCTCCTCTCCATTGTTATGTGACTTGTCATTAAGCCCTTGTTGCCCAGTCAAAATGGGCCGGAGTGCTTGTTAGCCACAGCACTGTCATTTGTTGAGAGGAGTAGGTGAGCCTAGCACAAACACACACAGACACACGCACACAAACACGCACATACAGAGATACAAGAGGGCAGATGCACAGAGTGGGTACTGCAGATGTGAAAAATTATTTTTGCTCAGTATCTATGGTGCTCGATGTATTATTAACATTCTCATATAATGCTGTTAAAAAAGACACAAGCTTGTGCTGATGAAATTAGGAGCCCTGCATTGTTGACAGAGCTAAGCTACATTTTTCAAAGAATAACTTAGCTCTGGAAATAAATTGCTTTACATAAAGGGTGAAAACTGGAAGAACTAATGTCCACTGCCAATGTAATTTTCTTCTCATAAGAAAGAATGAAAGTATAACAAGGGCAGCATACTAAAAACTTTGTGAACACAAAAAATACATGGGTGAATATTTGTGATCTTATAGTTTTTTAGACCTGCAATGATAAATCAATTAATCAATTAGTTGTCAACTGTTAAATTAATCGCTTACTATTTTGATAATGGATTAACTAATTTGAATTTTTTTTTTGAAAAAAGTCTAACATTTTCTGATTCCAGCTTCTTAAATGTGAACACTTTCTTCTAATTGTTAGTTGCAGCTCTATTTGTTTACCCTCTATATCTATTGTATAAGCTTAGAGTTATGCTTCTGCAAAGATGCACATTAGAGTCTCTGCAGAATTACGTATAGAGGGGTCTTAGGCTTGCAGAGAGACCGATGTGCACATCTCTTTAAGGTTACAACTTGGAACTTACATACTTTGAGGCTCCTGTGGACAAAAATAATGTCAAAAATAAAATTAGATAGATAAAAATCTCCTCCTGGTTCTTTTAAACAGGTGAACATACTCCTTACTGCAACTCTGCCAGGGAAAATGTAAACAAAGGCTTGTTTCATCGATTTCACAGAGAATCCGTCCCGGTAGCAGCCATGTTTTCATAACCAGTTACAACCTCAATGTAGTAGCTTTAATGACAACAACATGTCAAACAATCTGATTGACAGATTCAACTCCTGTCAGGACATGGTTTTGATACAGAAAATAAAAAAAAAAATCACATAAATGTGTAAATCTTTAAATACAAGCCATGCAAATGTCTCTGAAAGAACCCTGTGCACGTTACCTTTCTTGTAGCTCTGGAGAAACATGTTCCAGGCTTAATACAGCTGTTTGTTAGTGCAACATAAATATATGCTCAAACATATAATTGGATCCTCATCCAGCATCCTGGACTGTTGATGGACAGAAGTATTCGAACCTCAGCAACTTCAAAACACTCAGGAAACCTTATATGATGCTTATCACCTGCACTGCTGCACCAGACAGATGTACAAGGGCAGAGATGGATTCATAACCAGACAGACAGACAGGCCAGTATACCTCACTGGTCCATTTCCTGTGTCAGGAGGGACGAGAACAAACAGGTGACGTCACTTCCTCCTGAGGACAATCACACAGGAACGAGTCAGGAGCCTCCCTAAGTGCTGTCATCGCCATAACAACCCCGACCACAGCCAAGAACGCACACAAACACACATACAGTTTACACACACTCACACAAACACACAACGACACTATTGTTAGCTCCAAACCGTCAATAAGCTCAGTTTATTGACATAATTTTGAAGCATTGTATATTTCTGTCTGTCTTTTTTTTTTTTTCCAGATCTCGCTTCCTTTATCCTTTTCTGTCTCCCTCTTATGTAGTCAGTTTCAATGTTTGTGTGTTTCTCTTTCAGTGGGAGACGCATTGAATTTGGTCAAATATCTCTCTCCTCCTTTAGCTTCAGGTTGCAACAAATGTGGAGCTATGTGGTGTCACTTGTTACTTTTCATCAGCAGAAGCTCATCAATTTGAAACTGCTTGAAAGAATTTTGACACTGGAAAAATTAAGTAAAGCAACCCTGAAAGTAGTGTGTGTGGGTGGCCTTGGAGTCTAAGATGGGTACTATCCAGAGGTGGCAAATGTGCACACATTCTTTACTCAACTAGAGGTGCAGATACTTGTGTGTGAAGTACAGGCTCTGAAATGTACTCAAAGTATAAAAGTAAAAAGTATCCCTCTGAAGGACATTTCTAGTGCCTGTTTCTGTACAAAGCTAACTGAACCTCACCTTTTCTCCACAGTCAAGTCTCCCACCATCTGTTTCATCTTTTTACATCGTTTACATCATTTTTCTCTTGTTACATCTGTCGCACATATATGTGCTGGATACACCAAGGAATCATCTTTTCCGTGTGTTGTTGTTGTACTTTGATTACCAGGTACTTTTGGTACCAAGTAACTGCTGTGTACCCTGTTTGAATCTGATTTTCATCCCGTCTCCCCCTTTCTTTTTATTTCTTGTCAAGTTTCTGCTTTCAAATGTCAGCAGCAAAAGCCCAACAAAAAAAGAACTTCACGAATGCAGTATCAGTGTCTGATCAGTAATGTTTGTTAAGTGTTTCTGTTATACCACTTTAAACATGCCTGTTTGATGAAAGAAAACCAAATGATAATGATGAATAAAAATTTCAAAAGGTCATGGGGTCACTAATGAAAATTAATCTAATAGAAAACTGTGAAAATTTATTGATGATACAATAAAATTTTTTATCCTCCTACATACATCACTGTAAAGTGGACCACTTTATTGTACACTTAAAGCAAAAACCAAAAACTAAGACCTTGTGGAAGTACAGTTCAGAGAAGGCCTTACAGGGCACAGTGCTGCTCCTCTTACCTGCAGTACTGTTTCTGGCCTGAAGGTGGGAGCAGTGGCTGCAGTTTGACAGCCCTGCTGTAGTAGAGGAAGACCTACAGCACACAGAGCAGCTCCTAAACAACTCTCTACTTTTCTTGTTTGAGTACAAACAAAACATACAATGGGAGCGAGTTATAAAGTTTAACAATCATATTCAAAAAGTCTGTTATTTAATGTCCGCATTTGTTATTCAGTGTGTTTTAACTCGTCTGTGGTTGATGAGGAATTTAAATTTAATTTAATGGAGTGTATTTTCTTTTGTTTTCTTTTTGAGCTGACCTGTCCTGTGCCCCGGGTCTATTCTATTTACTCTAATCTATTCTGTTTAGTTTTCGAGGAGTGGCGTA
The DNA here is from genome assembly GCA_034769285.1 of Lutjanus argentimaculatus. NCBI lineage: Eukaryota > Metazoa > Chordata > Actinopteri > Lutjaniformes > Lutjanidae > Lutjanus > Lutjanus argentimaculatus. The sequence continues at coordinate 4,023,284 of JAWZSL010000013.1, read as the reverse complement.
TAAAAAAAAGGGGTGGGTGGGGGTGGAGGTGGGGGGTGGGTGGGGGTGGAGGTGGGGGGTGGGGGGGTGGACGTGAACAGTTGATTACACATTGTCACTCTCTATGTATTTGCCTTGATGTGCGCTCCTATGTGTGCTCTTAATTGATTGACCCGTTGTTATGGATCGCCTTGTGGTCGGCACCAGTCAATACTGCCAGGTCTTAGTTTTCCTGGGTGGGTGGGTGGGGGTGGGGGAGAGAATGGGGGAGAAGGTAAAAAAGAAACAGAGAGAAAGAGAGGGAAGATATTGATCAGGTGCCATCGAATTCCACGTTTACCTGACCTTCCAAACTGCTGGCATCATCACTGCAGTACGCCGCTGATGTTCATTCCTCTCTGCTTTCTTCCTGCCTTCCTCACTTCACTGTCCTTTTGTCTCAGCCCCGTGTGGATTTGTGCGTGTGTGTGTGTCTGTGTGTATGTGTGCATGCATGCTTCAGCTGCAGATAAAGCCTAAATTGAGCTGTTTTGATTGTTCACTGAGAGTGCCCGCAGCACAAGGCCCCTCGGCTGAGGAGCGCACACACACAGACACACACACACACTTCCTCACATTCAGCCCCTTTCCAGTCACTCTGCACTCCCTCTCCCCTGCTTTTTTATTAAGTGGTGTTGGCAACAGCAGTGAAAATTCTTTTAATTACTAGTCAGAATAACTTTCTGTCTTTGGAATGAGGCAGGCTACTTGTTAACACCAAACTGAAAAAAGCCTCCCGCATGTCTTAATGTCTCACAACCACTAATCCGCGTTTACACGTCTTGTTTTTTGGGGCTACATTAGCTTTAGGCCTCACTATAGTGAGGTTGTTTAGTGGAAGGTGACTTGGAAACGAAATTATCTGAAGATTAGCTGTTCTAGGGCTGTCCTCAACAGAAGACACTTTTAGTAGAGTGGTTGTCAAGAATTTCTTTGGCAAATTCTTTGATGATTTAATAAATTGTCTCTCTGGTATTATTCTCCAAGTGGAGCTAGTCTTATAGAAGGATCTATAAAAGATCTATAAATAAAGTGCTTGTGTAAGTTCTAGTACGTTCCACTTCAGAAAGAGAGTAGTTCCTGCATGAAATGCTCACAAGGTCTGTGGATTATCTTGAATAACCGGGTCATGATTTCTGGAAAGAGACACTCACAAATGGAGTGGCATTTATTCACATTAAATTTAAGAGAAGGCAGACTTCTCTACAGCCTATATATTCAAAACTTGACAACTCACAACAAAACTATCCAGATGGATAAATAGCACTACAGGCCAGAGGAAAAATATGTGTTTGACTTTGGGGTGAACTGTTACCTTAAGATTAAAGCCTGACCGATATATTAGTTGACCGATATTATCAACCCAATGTTGGCCTATCACAGCAATATCCGTTTAGAGCAGTATCTGCATATGTGTTGTGTGATACGCGCCCATATGAAAACTTTTTTTAAATTTTTTTATCAGAACACAATATATTTTGCTCTATTCATGTTTTTCTATTTATAAATATTAATAATTACTAAAAATGCTAATTAAAGTTTACCATCTCAGTGCTCTGATATTATTTTGGACAATAAAGTTATTAAAACAAAAAAAAAAAAATATCTTGCTTTCATTACATATCTTTGTCACAAGCTACTTTTGATGGATCATTGCAAACTTTGTGTTTATGTATATCTTCTATATTTTGTATATTATATTCTGTACAAAGAATATCAGCTTATATATTGATATAAGGATTTTTTTTACTCACTGATATTGGTATCAGTATCAGTTGGGGCCTAGTTAAAATGCATAAAAGAATACAGACTGAGTGTGTGTTGCACACCTTGCGCTGCTCACATAGATTTACAGTCAAAAGTCAGTGTATGAATATGAAACACTGGTGTTTATTCATTTCAATAAGATAACCACACAGTGATATCATAAGGTGCAAGAAGGCCAAAAAAAAAAAAAAAAAAAAAATAGAAAAGAAGGCTTTAGAGACACTCAGGCTTAATGCAGGTGTATAATGAAGATAGGCTTTTGGTCATATTGTACTCCAATAACTGTCTAGTGACTTAAAGCTCGACTTTATCATGAAATACTTTGATTGGACCTGAGTGTGCAGAGTCTTTTTTGTTTCATCGCTTTTAAATATAATGAAATATAAGCAGTGTCATCCTCGTCCTCAGCAGAGGTCTCCCATGGGAATCCCTTTGCTCATATACCAGATGCAGAAGCATCGGCATGTCTAGTTTCACGTGGATTTAAGAGAGGAAATACATATTAGATGATTTGAAAAGGGAATGAACCTGAACCAGAGTCCAACGATACCATACAATTATGCAAATGCACTCTTAAAAACAAACTGCACGCACATGATTTGGCAGAAAACGCTGTAGGAGAGTGTGAGAGGTGCGTATGTGTGCACATGGATGTTGGCATGTGAAAACAAATGCACTGGACATTGTTCTGTGGCTGTACACAGACACTTACACACACACACACACACAAACAGAAACACACACACTCCAGGGATGATGTCTGGCTAGGTGGATAAAGTAGTGCTATTGTAATTCGATAGATGGCTTTCCCTAAGATAATCTGCCTTAAACAGATGATCATTTTGGGAGTAGATTTGATTGATGTGGGACAGGCAGAGAAAGAACAAGAGGGAGCAGGAGAGAGGGAGAACGTCTGTATTTTTAAGTTTGTGTGTGTGCGTGTCAGTGAGTGTGTGAGCGAGACAAAAAAAATTAAAAGGGTACGTATGGTGAAGAACATTTTTTTGTGCCAGCTGGACTCTAAATGATGCTCAAACTGGGACTCTCTCTCTGTCCCTTTCTGTTGCTCTCTGTTTCTCTGGCTCTCCTCATTTTTTCAATGTTTATTGGACCAATCACGCTTTCCTATTTTCCCTTGTTTTGTAGCCTTTTTAATAGCATCTATGATTGTGTGGATATTTGACCCACATCATTTCAAATACTTTGTTGCAGCAATAATGCACTTTACTTCTTGTTTTATGATCTGTAAGATGTAGAATTTTGGTTTAGTTTAGGCAAGAACAACCAGTCCAAAATTATATCAGGACATTGAAACAGTAAACTGTCATTGGTATTTTGTAATAATTAGCCTATAAAAAAAAAACAACACAAATAGAGCAAAATGCTCTATGCAGAATGCTGCTTGTAAAAAACAATTAAGATTTCTTCACCAAAAAAAAAATCTGCATTATGTTCTATTAAAAAAGTTTTCATGTAGGCACTTATCAGACAACATATACACAATACAGACTGATATGGCAACGATAGACCAATATCAGGCCATTAATATCAGTTGGCATATATATTGGTTGGGGTCATGGGAACATATATAGACAGGGTTTGGATATCCCTCATTAGTAGGTCAACTCTCAGAATGCAGTCAGGCAATGTAGTAAATACTGAATTATTATGAAAAAATAAAAAATACTAACACATAGTGTACATAATATTTGGGACAGGCAGGTTTGTAAGGGGTCAGTTCACCTTACAACAAATACATTTTCTTATTTGTTCCTCATAGCCTCATAGTTTATATTATTTATTTTCTGAGCCTTAAACAGATGCTGAGTGTTGACTGTTGTATACCAACTTTTTGTCTCTCTCATGGGCACACTCTTCACTCTTCACTCGTATCCAACGTCCATCCACCTACCATCCCTCTCTCATCCCTTCTTAATTTCCGAGTGGCCTTTCATTTGCTGAAAAAGGGAGATATCGTGAAGGAAAAAAAAAACAGTCTGTCCTGTCCTCCTTCCTTCCGCTCACTTCTATCTGTAATGTATTTTGTGTTTTCCTCTCCTGCTCGCTCTCTCTCTCTGTGTTTTCCTGTCCCTCTCTCCCAACATAATCCTCCGCTCAAGCCCCTAGGTTGCCGTAGAAACATCAATAACATTCCTGCTTGACAACATCTTAGTGCATTAAAGTGGTCGTAGGGAGACTCGGCCCAAAAGAGGCACACACACACGCACCCGCACACACTAACTGAAAGCCATCACTTGGATTTCCGCAAAAATAGCCAAGACTCTGCCATGTTGGGGTGACAGGAAGAGGAGAAAAATCAGGAAAAGTGAAAGACTATAATAAATATAACGCGTATTCCAAGTGTGGTAGTTACAACCTGTCAAATTTAGTTCAGTACATAATTAGATTATTTTTTGTATAGAATTAGTAACTAGTACTTAGTGGTTATTACACCAGTCACATAATGTTTATTACTTATAGTACAATAAAATCTGACCCAACACATGACACTCCTGCAGACGCTGTGTTTGTTCGGACACAAACTTTACTTTATCACTGTCAAAAGAGTTAGAAGAACTAAATTTCAATTTCCTCAACTTTCTTTCATGACAGTGAACGTGTGTTTTGTTTGTCACAGACACTTTAATTTAACAGTTGCTGCTGATATCACAGAACAGATTTTGCAGCAGGATGTTGTTTTGGTGATGATCGGGATCAGGAGACGTCCACTCTGCTGCTTTGTTGTGGATCCAGATCCTAATTCCCTGCCAGGTGATGCAGGCAATGCTGCTCTGTGACCCTGACCTCTGACCTCCCTGTGTTAGGGGCAGAAGGTAATCAGGCTGCAAATAATGATTATTTTCATTACTGATTAATCTGAAGATTATTGTTTCAATTAAATGTGCGGTCTATATAATGTCAGAAGATAGTGAAAAATGCACATCCCAATTTCCTAATGGCCAACGTGACATCATCAAATGTCTTGTTTTATCCCTCCAACAGTCCAAAACCAAAAGATATTGAGTTTACTGCTGTAAAACAGAGAAAAGTAGCTCCTCCTCACATTGGAGAAACTGAAACCAAACACTGTTTGCCATTTTTTCTTGAAAAATTACTTAATTGATTGCTCTAGAAAGTTTTTTTCTGGGCTCAGCTCATATGTTTGTGTTTTAGGACACCTAAATATCAGGTAGGGCTGCACAAAATATTATCTAGATCTCAGTATGACCAAGTGCAATATCCAGAATGCATTAGCTTGGATTTTTTGATAAAGGAATAAAGTGTGACAAAAAAGCATCATAATGAAATGAATGAAATGAAATGCTGCAGAGATGCCCAGGCTTACAAAGTGTGTTCTCCAGATGTAAGACAACATGTTTGTTTAGTACAGACCTCAACAAAAATGATCATGATGTTTAATAGTTTTTTTCAGTGAGAATGAAAAATGATCATTCCCACTAATCATGAATCATTTTGCATTTGCAAGATCTGTCAAAATAATCACAGTCTGATTTTATTTAGCGTATTGTGCAGCCTTACAGTCAGGTGATGAATTTGAGAGGAAAATTTATTCGCACCTTCACCAAGAGCTTGAGGAGCTGCCACTGCTGAGACTTTAATAAACCTTTTCTTAAACCTTTTCAGTGAAACATCCAGAGGGAGAACAGTTTAAGCTACTTTACGGTATTTTTAGATGGATTACCAATATTGCTGCTCAGAATCATAAAGAGTTTCCTCTGTTTTGTCCCATGTCAAAGAAGTTCAGTAAAAAAATGTAAAGTGCAAGTAAGTAATTTCTGCAAGACGACATTGAGCTGCTCTTTTCCTTTCCAGTTGCACTCTGAAGAGGGTGTGTGTGTGTGTGTGAGAGTGACGGTATCCGCTAGAGTCCACTCTCGGCTTAGACTAACATCACTTTCTGTCTCTCTCTGTCACTTTTCCTCTATCTGTCTCTCTTTCCTCCCGCCCTCTCTCTGTCGCTCAGTCCATCTCAATTAATACTCTCCCACCTCCCTTCGAGGGCCTATTATACATTAGCCCTCTAAATCGAATCTCATGGAAATTGCCAGGGAGACTAACGCTACCAGTTTGACTGACACGCCGCTGGATTTGTATTCAGGTGAAGAACGGCCGGCCAAGCACCTACACATGCAAAATTACAAACATGGATGCATGAACGCACTCAAATGGTCAGCCACATGCTCGCTACATTACTGAACATGAAAGCGAGCAGTTTGGACACAAACACGCACTTACATACGCGTACAGTGAGTATGCAGTGCTTTTGAATACACACACAGATTATTTAATGTCACACATACAGTATAGGGCCAAAGGGTGTGTGTTGTGTGTGTGTGTGTGTGTGGTGTGTGTGTGTGTGGTGTGTGTGTGTGGTCGCTGTGCGCGTGGGTGGTGTGTGGCGCGCGCGTGTGTGTGGCGATAACGATGCTCTCTCTTGGTGACAGCGGCTGCAGATTGTTCCACGGACAGACCTGTCATCATCCCAGTCAAATTATTCTGATTGGCTGCTGATTTCCTGATGGCGTCCCCCTGTGTGTGTGTGTGTGTGTTGTGAGAGAGAGAGAGAGAGGAGAGAGAGAAAAGAGAGAGATTGAGAGCCTGTGTGCTTGCATTCTTGCATATGGGATCCGTGTGTGTGTGTGTGTTTTCCTGATGGAAGCCCCCGTTTCATCATCTGTTGCCATCTCCACGGTGACTGTGCTGTGTCTAATCACTTGATGTGATTTGTGTTGGTAAAACAACGCACCTTCCACTGATGAGGGCCTCCCCCCCGGTGTGTGTGTGTGTGTGTGTGAGTAGGTGTGGGTGTTTGATGCAGGCACCCTTTGGGGCTTCCAAATCAACATTGTCAAGATCCCGCTGTCCCATTATACACAGACAAGCCTTTTTGTCTGATACGCACACACACACACACACACACACTCACCTCTCTCTCTCTCTCTCTCTTCTGCAGGCCAGATACATACTGAATTTGTAGCAGATCCTTGTAAAACACTGTACAGTTGTCTTGTGAAGCAATCAGGACAGATTTTTATACCATCCAGGTTTTACTTCACTGTTATACATTGGTGACTTTCTCTCTCGCTTACACACTCACACACATGCATACCTTGTGAGTGCTCTACTCAGACAACCACATAATGGGCTAAAGAGGTACACGAAACAGATGGTTTTCCAGCTAGCCGCCTCACTAATGCTAACAGGACATGTCACACAGGGAACGAGAAGAAGAAAGAGGGTGAGAGAGATAAAGAGGGAAAGTGGAGTCGGGAGAGATATATTTATACAGAGACACAAAGTGACAGAGACAGACAGGCAGCATGGAAGATTTACATTGAAATTTAATGAAGAGAGAGGTGACAGAGTTGTTAGAGTGGGCTCAGAGAAAAAGTACTTCAAGGAAAGGGACTGTTAAGTTTAAAGTAGCTAAAGCACTGCTGCAAACCCTGCTTTAAAGCTGAGTCTAGTTTGGATGCCAGTTACGGATGAACATCTGTCCTCCCCCTAAATACACTGACTCTACATCATATACTGTTTCTTATCTGTTAGTTTGGACTTGTGACAGCTGTACGGTTAGTTGTCAAAACTTGAGGCTTTTTGACTACAGATTGAAATGTGTCTGTAGCAACAGTATCAAAAAATGGTTACAAATGTTGAAAGTTGGAACTGAAGATTTGGTGAGATTCTTTAGGCTGGTTTACTCATGACTCTGTAGTACTCACAGGTATTTTATCAGCTCCAGCTCTGATAGGCTGCGTTGGAAGCATGACACCCGGTGGGCAAACTAATTTCCGACCCTTTTCCAGTGCAGGCTTGAAGGCTTGTTGCCTGCGTCAGTAACTTCTGTGACTACTTTGGTCTTTTTTTCATACACATGTGCTGACTTAGCTTGACTTGGTTTCACTCATTTCCTTTAAATTCCTCACAATAAAAGTCACCTGTTATTTTGTAATCTAAAAGCTTTTATTATGAAGCAGCAAAATCAGGCAGTGTTGGGGTTAATCAGCAGTAACTTAACACAGCTCCTGCACAACAGAAACTGAAAAGAAAGCGGATACCTGAAAGTACAAACAGAGACGCAGGAAAGAAACTAAACTTTAAACCACAGAGATTCAGTCTGATGTCACACATAGATACTTTTAAAAACATCTTTTTCACTGCTCTCCTGAGCAGATATGAGCTGAGTCTTGGCTTCTGGCACACATCAGAAAAAACAGAGTCTTGTCTACGGGCAGTTAGAAAGGTGTTTTGTTTATTAGCAGGCCTAGCAACACTAAAAAACTGCTTACACATGCTAATTTTGGTTTGTTTATCTCTAATTCCTGCAAACTAAAACAATACCCAGTCCAAGTGACAAATGTTTGTTTGAGTTTTATGTGACAAATATGCAAAGTTACCTCCAAGTAAGGTCTTTTTTTTTGTGTTCTTTTGTGAACCTTGGTGCAATGGGGTGTGTGAGAACACATGCTACACACAGACGGACAACAGGGATTAAATAAGAGATTAAAAACCCCTGAAATACAAGGGGAAAAGACAAAAAGACATGCAGGAAATGAGACAACTGTATTTTTCCATTCCTTTAAACTCTCAATCCCTCTCCCTCCTCTACACCCACACCTCACCCAGGAGACTGTGTGTTGCCAATCTGTGCCAGGCTGTGAAACATTAGCGCCATGCAATATTCAGCAGGACTAAGTCAGGCTTTTAGCATCAGGCGGGTGCAGGCTCTATATGTTTAGAGGCAAGCCTGCAGCAAGAACAATCTGATCATCTAACAAGGAGAGCTTTCATCGCTTAGGATGGTGTTTGTGTGTCTGTCTGTCTTTTCATGAGTGTACACAGAAAGTGTGTGTGTGTGTGTGTGTCACCATAAAAGATGCTCTGTCCTTTTCAACTAATGTGACAGAGTTGGAAAGTGAGAAATGGTGCAGAAATTATGTGTGGAATGAAATGTTGAGAATGGCATTTGTATTTGTCTCGTGCAGTTATGGACGTTCTGTGCGCTTCCTCAGATTCTTATTTTGATTTTGTTCTTTGTGACCTGTGGCACAGACTCAAACAGAAGATGTTGTAGTGTTTGTGGGAGCAGATGCTGGGGTGTGCTTTCTTCCATGGACCTCTGACTTGTGTACAACACCCACCGGCGCACATACAATCTTCCCTCCTGCTACATGTCACAATGCAGCTGCTTCTTCCTTCAACAATAACCCATAGAACACCACACAAAGCCCGCTGAAACATCGTACTGTAGCAAAGGACAACACAGGCTGATAAGTCAGGCTTAAATTTATTATAAACACTCAATAGATCAGTACAAATGAACAATAAACCAAGTATACAAATTTCTTCTTGCTTTAGCAGTAAACAGTGAGGGATTATAACAGGTAGCAAACAACACAGACTGAACCACTGGAACTTTTTTGGTGATTCTGCTTATCTTATTTTCCAACTTTCTTCTACTCATCCTCTCCAGCTCCTTCTGTTTGCCCTCTTCGCCCCTTCCAGTGGAATAGACCCTTGTACAGAATTCCACCTAATTCTCCCAGTATTAACCTTCTCTGCTTGTTTTTCCATCTTGCATTCATCCCGTCCCTCCTCAATGTTCCCTGTAATTTTACATCTCCTCCTGAATGTTTTGGACCTCTTCTTCATTGTATAATGAACAAGTGGACAGTAAGAGAAAGATGCTAAATAAGAGCAGGTTTGAGATAAATCTGATCATGGAATGTTTTCCATGTTTCCAGGAATTAATTTTTCAAGCAAAAATGCCAAACATTTGATGGTTCCAGCTTCTCATATATGAGTCTTTGCAACATTTCATGGACCGTAGGATGGGCTTTTTTCTTTTTTTCTTTTTTTTTTCTGTTCTCTGGTGTGTTAATTACCAAATGGTGGAGGGTGGAGTATAGTATAGTAGTTTCTCTACTTTTTTAAAGATTGCATTTAATAATGTAATAATCAAATCAAGTGAAATTAAATCTAAAACAAATCATTATTACATGTATGAAACTTGGTAAATTCATGATGCAAACAACTTGCAGTGAAACCATTTATTAACCATAAAAAACTAGGCTTATAAGATGCTCCATATTTTGCACAGAAGTAAAACAAAAATAGTGAAATAAAAGTTACGGTGTTAAACTAAAATTTCACTGCTTATTGCATTTTTTGTATGTTGTTGAAATGCAAACAGTAAACTTAGTTTCAAACCAGAAACTCTGATTGTGGTATTAGGGCTGGGCGATTGGCTTATACATAATATGCCAATATTTTTAGCCTATGTCATAATATACAAAATATATATCAATATAAACTTTCTCTTAAATAATACACCATGAATTCTCAAATAATGATGATCTTCATAGAATATGATGCACTGTTGTAGATTAATCTACCCAACTGTGGATAAAGTAGGGCTGGGCGATATGGACATAATCAAATAAAGACTTTTTAACCAAATACCTCTGGTGATTTTGCGACAGTTTTGTAGGTGCTTTCATAAATCATTAACACAATGACATTTTGAATAAATAATCATCAGTAAGTTCAGAAAATTAAATCACTTTGCTGTAATGCAGCCTTTAAAACCAGGAAAAGACAACACTTATGTCATATAAAGATATAACTATATATATAACTATTCAGAATCTAAGACGATATCTGTTCTCATTTTATCGATGTTATATTGATATATTGCCCAGCCTTATGCTGTAAACCCCTTTGTCCTCTTGTTTTTTTTTTCCCCATTCTCTCTTTTACCATCTTAAATTCAGACTCCATTTCTTCTGTGTCCTTTCCTTTCCTTCCTTTCCTCTCTACCCTCTCTCTCTGAAGCCTCTTCCTCCCTCTCTCCTCTACAGTTCACAATTGTTTCATTACCTTCTGACACATATTATCTGCGAGAGCAGCCAGGTCTCTCTTATGCACATATATCTCTTTATATTTTTCTATCTTTTACTCACTTTATCCACCCACACCACGCTCACTCACACATATTCTGGTCCTGGCCTCCTGAATTCACTGCTTTGGTAAACTGTTAAACCTACCCACGCCATCTAACCTCGTGTTAATCCACCATCTGACTCCTCTCGCTGCCTCTCTTCCTGTTGCTCATCCCTTTCTGGCAAACAGCAGCTCTTGAATAATTGCAGTGAGGAAGAAATTTTCAATGCATACGTGATGGGCTCTCTGAAGCATCTCTCTCTCCCTCTGAAAGTCTATCCCTTCTTCTTAATCCTACCTTGTCTAACTGAAGAGCCTAGTTTTACACACACACACACCATACACACACAGGCTGCACACACAATTTGGATGAAAGCAGCTGACTGCAAGAGGAAATGCATAGGGAGAGAAACTTATCTCTCAGAGGCACTATGTTACTCGATACACACACTCAAACATCAACTGTTTGGCAGCACATACTCATTTATACACAATACTGCACACACTCAGATGCACACATATCCAGGTGCCGCACATACAGCCATTCACATACATTCACAGGTCAATTGCTGTTTGTAACACGACCTTAATGAGAAGTGGTTTTCTGTATAACAAAACACTTGAGTTGTTGATCATTCAGTTTGCCCATACATCTGTTCAACAGTGCAGTGTGCGTGTGTGCACATGTGTGTGTGTGTGTTTGTGTCTGTGTGTAGGTGTGTGTATGCAAGATCACACATAATGTGGAGTGTTTTAACACTGTCATGATTAGTGCAGTTATGTGTTGTCAAGTGGGAGGAATCACTTCCATTTAAAAAAAAATGCACAAACATAATGATGTTTACGCACACGTACACACCGACACATACACAACAACAACAACAATGCATCCCACAGAGGGATTTTTTGAGAGGTAGAGTGTTATGCTCACTTGACAAATAATACAGACAAACCTTAACACCCATTTGTGGTGTGTGTGCGCGACCAGCTCACATCTCAGTTTTACATCAGTTTTATGAAACACACACGCATGCTGCACACATGCGTACACCTCTCACTCCTGTTAGTTAATCCCCCCTCCCTCCAGCTGTGCAATCATAATTTAAAGGTGTTGTCTGTATAATTTCTGTGGATTATGTGATTAGGAAGCTATTGTGGCAGATTAATGTGTGAATGAGGTTAACCCGTGATGAAATGGCTTTTGTCAGCCTGTGCCCTCTGCAGCGTATTGTAATGCTCTGTCCTTGTCCTTTTGTCTATGAGTGTATGAGTGCGTGTGTGTGTGCATAGAGAGAGAGAGAGAGAGAGAGAGGAGAGGAGAACGAGAGAGAGAGAGGAGAGAGAGACAGGTGTAGTCCAAAGCCTTCTAATCTTTAAGCCACCATATTTATTTATGATCATATGTCTCAATTTATTCCTTAATGTGTTGTGTGTTAGTCTGGTTTAAGCCTCACCTCACTTAAACTCTCCTCTCTTACCCTCCTCTCCTGTCCTCTCCTCTCCTACCCTCTCTTACCCTCTCCCACCCTATCCTACATTCTTAGAAATAAGAGTTAAGGTTCTACACAGAACCACTTGCACTGAAAGAACCTTTTTTTTAAGTGTTTGTCAAGGGTTTTTTTGATACTAAGGGTTCCATCATGAACCCTTTTCATCCAAAGAACCTTTTTTTGAAAGAAAGATATCTTCAAGGATTGCTGAAATACTTGTAAACCTCTTTCATCAAGGGTTCTTTGTACCCTAATATATAAGGAGGAGGAACGCTATTCGTGGTTTCTAGGTAAAACCCTCGGAATATAAAGGGGTTCTCGGTAGAACTTCCTGGAACTTCCTAGTAGAACCCATCTGGGTTTCTTTTAGCACCTGGATGGAGGGAAGGTTCTGGATAGAGAAAGAGAGTGTTTTGGATGGAACCGTTACACCACAGGGGGGTTCTTTGTAGAACCTCTTCAGAACTTTTCAGGTTCCAGGGCCGGTTCCATATTGGTGGAAAAGGGCCCTAAAGAGGGTTACAAGTGGAACCTTTATAAAAGTTTTATCAGGAACCAAAAAGGGTTCTCCTATGGGGACAAGCTGAAGAACCCATCCTAGCCTAGCCTAGCCTAGTCCGATCCGATCTGATCCGATCCGATCAGATCATATGCTTCCCTACCCTATCCTATTGTATTCTATCCTAATCTGTCCTGTCCGGACTTATCCTACCCCACTATATGGTACCCTATCCTCTCCTAGCCTACTGTACCCCACTGTACCCTACCATGCCCTACTATACCCTATCCAGTCCTATCCTATCCTACCCTCATCCCTTTCCCTCTTTCCTCTTTTCTTTCCTTTTTTCGACTCTCCACATTAACTCTATGGAGGGAGAGTGGCTGACATAGACAGCTCAGAGCAGGCGCTGTAGCTGGATCTAGATGGAGCTCTGAAAGGAGGAGGAGGCACGGCTGTGGCAGAGCCTGGAGCCAGCTGTCACAAATAGAACATTTAATAGTGTCTCTCTTTCTCTCTGTCTCTCTGGAGCTGGTCTGCTGTCGGCTCAGGTCATTCCAGATAGGACTCTATCTTAGGATGATCTCACTGACAGCACCCACTTTAGACTAATCACTCCATTTAGACTGGAGTGGCCCTGAGGTGGGAGGGAGAGAGAGAAAGAGAGAGGAAAAGAGAGACAGAAAGAGAGAGAGATGACAGAGATGAACAGTTACTACCCCGCAGCAGGAGAAGGAAATGAGGGAAGATCCAAGCGAGGGCTACGCCAGACTGATACTGAACGAGAGAAAAAGAGAGATGGCAAGCAAGTTTATTTTAGGACCCATCTGTGAAGCATAAAAATTGTTAATTGAAATGAGGAGTGTTTTGCTAACCTTGGGGTATTTGTGTGAATATACATGCCTGAGTCTATTAATGCAGGCCTGACTATTTGTTTGAGCTTGTTTATGTGTGTGTGCAGTAAACAGGAGAAAGAGCATGTATTTGAAAGTTGAACAGCCCACTAGACTGTGGGGTTGAGGGATTGTCTGCCGAATTGGCACATGACAATGTCCACAGTTAAACATTGCAATGCATAATGATGTCATTGCTGGGTCTAAAAGGGTCTTTGTCTCCGTACCACGTGTCGCTAACTTAGTTGTGTTTAAAAAGAAAAATAAACACTATATAGAGACGTAATGCAATGAACAGGTTTGTCCAATGTAATTGTCATGTCCACATCAAATAAACAGTAAATAAATAAATAAACAGCAGCAACAGCTTCTTTTTATTTTCTCTCCCACATGTCAAAAAGTGAACTTAGGTAACAACTCTATGGCAACTCAGAGGGGACACACAATCCCAAATACAGAGGGCCTTTGAATCCTGCTGTTACGATGGTGGAGGGCTCAGTGATTAGTGACTGTCAGTCAGTGTTTGTGTGTCTCAGAGTTTCACCTGGGAGATGTGTGCCAGCGTTGAGTTCACTATATATGTTCATTACATCCAATAAATAAACAATAAACAATAAATGTTAAGAAAGGAAATAATCTGTGGTGCCCCTGTAGCTCAATTGGTAGAGCATGTGCCGAATATACTGAGACTTTTAGTCCCTTGTAGCGGCTGCCGGTTCAACTCCCACCCATGGCCCATTTGTTGCATGTCTTCCCTCTCTCTGCCCACTTTTACATTTTCAAATAAATGCTTTTATTTAATCTTTTTTTTAAAAAAAGAATAAAAAGAAAGGAAATAATCTTACACCTGTTTTCCTTATTAAATAGAAAAATACAACCATACTAGGGCTGTCAAAGTTAACACATTAACGCATGAGATTAGTCTGGAAACATTAACGTGTTAAAAAAAATTAATGCGTGATTAATTGCGTCACGTGACTTAGGTAGAGTCTGTCTGTGTTTACAGTCTGTGGTCTGTGTCGCCACTGGAGTTGTCACCCGTCCACTGAAATACGGAATCCTCCCATATTTGAGGATTAAATAGCGCGTCCCGTTTTGAATCAGACGGGGTTTGTCTCGTATTTCCGTCTTGAATGCAGCTTCATCCCACCCGCTGCCCGGTGAAGAGCCGTCCGACTCTGCCCGTGATCGGGTAAAACTCGCTGCGAATCAGTGGTTTGATCACAAACGACAGTGGAAAACACTGTTAAACTCCTGGTTTGTCAGTGACAGTGACAATCAGACTAGTTGTAACTCCGCGAGTGTTTCCTGTGACGGACGGTGGCCTGTCAGATGTACGGCAGCTTCAAGGGGACAATATTCTCCATTCACAACAAATTGACCATAGACTGTATGGATGTGACTTGTTTATGAAAGTTGAGGTGTGCAGACGGATACATAGGCATTTATTTAATACACTAATCAAAATGTAGTGCTGATGTGAAAAAATAAACAACTATGATGTGTTATTATTTTTCACCAGTCTGTAAAATTGCATCCTTAAATTGTAATGGATTAACTGTATTGCATTCTTCAATACTATATAAGAAAGAATAGAAGAAAATACAAGTAATATTAGTATATATAATATGTAGTATTTTAACTGCGATTAATCGCGATTAATCACAGAGTAGCATATTTAATCGTTTGACAGCCCTAACCATACACCTTCTGAATCCAAGTTCTCTCTTTTACTGAATGAAGATTAGCTCAATTGCCTTGTTAGCTCAGCGTAAAACACATTTCATTCAAACTCGACAGAAAAACAAAATGGAAACCAAGACCATCTTGGTTAGTCTTTCCACTGTTCCAACAATCTCCAGCCTGGGTTTGGTTGAAATAAATACTAAATTTACTTTGTTATATGTGAAAATATTCTGGCTCAACGTGCTGTTTTCCTGCTAATCCTTCTTCCACACAGTGAGTGTGTACTATGCCACTGAATTAGAGTCTGTCCTTGAGCAGTGGCACTTGCTCATTCCTTGAAGGCAGACCATTACATTTGCAAAATAAAATCACAAAAATCTCAAAAATACCCCCCCAAAAGATTAAAAACAAAAACAACCAGTGATGGACTCTGCCAGTCACTAATATCCAACACATTTGTGCAGTTGCACAACCCTAGTTTGTAAGAGGAGATGTCACTGCCAGAGAAAGCTGGCCACACAAAATGGCAAAAGGGATTGACAGACCTACAAGTTGTAAGTCAATTTAGAGAAATATTAACTTGATAGGGCATCACAATAAACTTAGTCTCACTTACTAGAACAAATGAATCAAATTTTTCTTTCCACTATGTGTTTATAGAAAAAAATGCCGAAACACTATAGGGCTGCTCCCTGTGGACACCACAGATGCAAAGTAGCTCTGAGACAGAGCACTTTAGGTGCTTGGAGGAAGAGAAGCTTTGCCCAATAAGGAGATAGCATTACCTTCGGCCTTCTGCTGAATTTGCAGTGGTGTATTTCCAGCTCACAGTGACTTAATATGACATAGTCTCTGGCTTATGTTTAATATCTAGTCCTGGCAAAAAGTTGGACATTTTTGTGGTTAGTGTAGTTAGCACATATTAGCTTGGAGGGCTAACTTTTTTACTATATCACACCCAACACTGTTAAAAAAATCTGGACTTAAGTAAAGCGTTGCTTGACAGACTATATGGGAAAAAAAGGAACTAATAGTTGGATATTCGTATTGAACAGCCAAATTCGATTCGACTGACAAAATTTTGTGTTCGTTAAAGCCCTAGAAAACACTTTACTATACCATACATATTCTGCAAACAAACCCGCGATTAAAGATTTTCACATTTTTGTCCTTGTATTTTCCACTGACTCGTTTTATTTATCTTGAGCAGCTTCTTTTCTTTGCCCTTTCACCCACAGTGGACATTGCTGCTCATGCTAACTGCTAGCTCTCCAGGTCTTCTCTGCATTTAATCCAACAAGCCTTAATGTTGTAAAATAAACATGGTTTGTATAAACCTAACATTGGCAGTTTAGAGCACAATACAAACACGAATAGTTTGTTTTGTCTGAACAACAGTCCAAAAGTCAGAGATATTCTATTAATAATGATATAAAAAGAACAATCCAACAAAAGTTTTTTTTTTCCATTTAAAACGTTTTATCAATGAAACAGTCAGTAGCAATGTGCACAGTACTACTAAATGAAAAGCATTCTTTCATTGAAAAATGGATTGACTTGTTCCAAAGATTTAGGAGTGACAATCTATGAATTCAACGGGACCTGTCTTCAAGATAATGTTTCAACAGCTCATGAAATAGCTACAGAGTACTTGCACATGCACTGACTACTGTATTGAAAGTACAATGTGTGATCCCTGATGGAACGGTCTATTCACTGAAGCCCAGTGTGTGTCTGTGCATGTATGAGTCTTTTTACTGTATGCCAGCTAATAATGTACAATAGCTTCCTCTCTCCCATGTGTGCCTCCCCTCCTCTCTCTCTGAGGCCAGATAACCTCCACCTGTCACTCCTCATCCTCTGCCTCTCCCATTCTTCCATCTCTCTTTCCATCCGTTCATCCCTGGGTGTCCCTATTCATCCAGAGTGATGGAGTTGGTCTGACTTGCCTTTGCCTTTCAGTGTGGGCGAACACATACACACAAGCACACACACTCACACACAGACTTTGTGTTCGCCACCCATTTACCTGACTCAATGCCTCTATTCTCTGGCTCCAAATTGACCGTTGGCTGGACAGATGGACGGATGACCCGTGGTGGTCCCTCTCTCTTCGCTCCCTCTCTCTCACATACACTAACAGATACACACAATAAAGATATCCCCATAGGGCTCCTTCAAGCACACAAATATGTGTTCAGAACACATTCTTTTCTCCTACTTTTTATAACTCTACCTCAATTCTACTCTCCTTCTCTCTGTCTCTCTCTTTGCACACCTTCAATTTAGCAGGTTTCAGAGTTTCTTTGTATGAACACAACATGAGTGTGATCACTTCCTTTAGCATTATGTCAAAGTTTCATAGTTGTATCACAATAAAAACCCAACTTCTATCAGTCTGAGTTTGATCCAGGGTTGGAATAGACTTTATGGGCCAGGTATATTGACTCTTTTAGACACAATGCACAAAACAAATGTACTGGGAAATACTGATATAGACATACAGCTTAACAAAAGGAAGTAAAAAATAAGCATATTATGGATGCCATAAGGATGTGAGGAAAATTTTCCACCGGTTAATAAACTTGTGACAACACCAGTGTTACCAATTATACTGCACATTTTACAAGAAAAGACATGAGCAAAGATGCACAAGATCTGTAACATCAAGGCGCTTACTGTGATCTTTAACATTAGATCTTACTTTGAACAGAGGGAAATTTCGAGATGCCAGGTCTATCAAATTTCCCCCACACTGACCCCAACAACTGCAGCTGATACCCATAGACAAGTTGTTAAGTTGTACGTTAAGTAAATGCCGACTGTAATGTTAGCTCCTTGTCAAGGCAAGTTTGGTTTGGCCAAGTTAGCCTTATTTTTGACAACTTAGCACCAGCTAACATCTCAATGGTAATATATTGAACAACAGATTGAGTTACTTACTTTTATGTCATGACTGTTTGGTGCTGGGGCTCTGTATAATTGTCCTTCATTTCCTAAAGCCCAAAAGATACAGGCTATTTTTAAATATCTTTTTTCAGTCCAATCAAATCCAAAATCCAAATATATTTATTTACAATAACAAAGGGCTGCAAATCCAACAGGAGATTTTTTAGCACGTTTTCTTGAAAAATGACTTAAATGAATAGATTGCTGTATTACAGTAACTCGTATTTTTGGGGCACTTATGAGTATATTTTCAAGTCTGTACAGTACTTTTACTGGTACTTAGGTACGCATTAAACTATGTAATTTACTTACTTTTAAAATTGTAATTGAGTGCTGAGTACAATTTGAATTAATATCAAAACTTTTCATCTGATTTTGTAGCCATTCACGCTGTCTCATCACCGACAGGCTAATGAAAACCAGAACATATGGACAAAAAAAAAAAAAGCCCAAATGCAAGGTGCACAAAGCATTGATGTCAATAACAATGCCAAAACTTGTGTGTTCTTTTCAGTACCTGTGGCAGAATAAAAATACAAAAAATAAGAAATTATTTAACATTGATTTGCTTCATTGAGACCTACATGGGTGACATTTGCGTGGGAAGCTCCTATAATTGGTGGAACTTGGTGGAAGCTACAATGATTGATCAAATTTGCAGAAAGTTGCGGTGATTGGACAAAAATTGCAAGGTCATGCAGAATTCATGGAGACTGGTTGAATTTGTATGAATCATCAACAACATTAAAAGGTAACTAATACTCTAAGTACTTTTTGAGAAGAATACTTTGTGCTTTTACTTAAGTATTTTTCTAACACCAGTAGTTCTACTTATAATTGATTAACATTATAGTACTTGTACTTGAGTATAGATTTTTAGTACTCTTTCCACCACTGGGTATACACAGGTTACTGATATTATATACTTGCTATTGCACAGTGTGTAATATTTGCAGTGTATATAGATCTATGAGGTGAAAAACGTACAGCATCTCTGATATACGTATGAAAGGTCTGGCCTCAACATGGCATGCATTTGCTGAGCCCTTGTATCATACATAACTGTGGCTTTGTCAACAGCCTGCAGGCCAGATCTTTTCCATCTGAGGTTAATCCTACAGAGAGAGAGGGATCCCAAACCTGAATATTACCACAGCTCAAATCTCCTCACAGTCAGACCCACTACTCACATCTCACACCTTCACACAGAGGGGTTTGCATGTCAAGATAAGTGGAAAAGGTAAAGGGAGACAAACACACTCCTGTGCAGCACACTGAATGGCAAATGCACACACGCACGCACAGTACATACCTGTATAAACACTTATACATGCACACAGACAGACCCGTTCAGGGGAAAGACACACATACAGAATCAACTCACACAGATGCATGCACACACACATTCATGCACAGACACACACTGGCAGTGGAGCTCATCTGTGTGGTATCTGCTCTCTTCTCTCTGCAGTAGGCAGATAAGTGCCATAGTCAAACCAGCGAGGGAGAAACACTGTACTAGATAGGCCCTGTAGCAACACTCCGTACTCCCTGCAGTGGCTCTGTGCGTGTTTGGGTTTGTAGAGACTGAAGCAGAAATGTATTTTGAAATTTACGGAAATCCTTCTTCTCGAATTTCAGTCAAATTTTAATGTGAACTTAGAATGAAACCTCTTATTAGAGCTGAGTTAATCATGTTCAACTGTGAGTTTCAAGTCTTCCTTGTTTGTGCACAGTTACTGGGCATGTTTGCTGAGAAACAAGGTTATGAGCATTCAACTGGATTTGGGTCACTAAGTATATGTTGTCAGTAAGTTCCTCCTTTAGCTTGTTTTGCTACTTTGTCATAGACAAGCATTACTTACCTTACAATGAAACGGTTACAACCCTTTATCCTTGATCCATGACTTGTTTGGTAAAATGTCAGAAAAGGGTGAAAAATGTGCATCATTGTTTACCTAAGCCCACGACAGTATCCTTAAATGTCTTGTTTTGTCCATAATGAAAGGATATTCAGTTTAGTGTAATAAAGAGTTAAGACACCACAAAATATTCACATTTAAGAATCAGAGAATTTTGATTTTTTTCTCAAAAAATTGCTCAAACTGATTAATTGCTCATCAAAGTCGGCAATTAATTTAATAGTTCACAACTAATCAATTTATCATTGCAGGTCTAATCTTATTCCAATCATGACTGTCTGTCTTACAGTAAATGCCAAATCATTTAGTATAAAATCATTGTCTACATTTCTCACAAGCATGATGTACTGGTTTGACCTGAAGTCACCTTTTCAGTACTGAGTTTTCTTCCCTGGTATCCTGTCTGAACCTTTTGTGTCCTTCATTCCTGTGCCTGACATGCGTGACATTCTTTGATGCTTTGTTTATGGCTGTTTGCAATAAAGAGCAATCCAGTGACTTTACACTAAATCGTACAGTCTTCTCCATTTCCAGTCATTTGTGCGCAGTTGTTCACAGAACCAGAAAGGGTTCTGCCATGCTCCAGGCTTTTGTGGTGCCAGTCTTTTGTGTGCAGTAATGGGCCCTACATTTCTGCGTCCTACCCTGTTGTGCCCCTCTCTGTGGTGTCCATCTTATTCTGCTCCTTTGCTGTACTCAGCCTTGCTATCCGTATCTCCCCTCATTATTTGTATAATCATGTGTTTACTGTCTGCACAAGGATTAAAAGGACGACCCCAGACTGTTAACAACCGATAATGAGAATGAACTCAGTAATAGCCAGATAACTGGTTTGCTGTTTTATAGTCTCATCTTTGTTTTGCCTCTCTTTAGCCTGTGATCTCTGTGTCAACACAGTTGCATAATTTGACTCTGGCTTGTTACCAAATTTGTTAGATTTAACTCCCCTTTGACTGAGGCACATCGAAATGCTCTGTTGTCATCTGTGGACTGACAAGAAACAATACACTGTTGTGTTCTGAGTTTTCTGCAGCACTAAATTGATGTGATGACTGACAAGATATCACTTAAAAAAGTCTTTGCTAGCTGCACGCAAATTGGCTCAATTCAGTTCAGTTCAACCTGTGTCCTGATCTGGCATTGAAAGCCATTGAAAGTGTGAGTGATCAACTACACATGGGGTGTAGGCTTTACCAACTGAGCTACAGGAAAACCCTGGAATGTCTTAAAATTCAAAAGTGTCCACTTCGACAGAAGATTGAAATGATTGGATTCTGTCACTGTCACCTTGCAAAACATGTTTTTGACCAAAACTCGAGAATTCATGTGCTAATTCTGACAAAATTTCGTACAAATATCTAATGGGATAAAATGATGAAGTAATGACATTTTATATCCAAAAGGTCAAAAGTCAACTTCATTGTGACACCATTTTGTTCAGCTTTCTATCAGTCCTCTTTGCATTGTAAAAATAGTCTATAAGTGAAGACAGCATGTTTCTCACTGGAAACTGTTCACTGGTATCATACATGTCTATACAGTCATAACTTCCATTTTGCCCGAAGAACACACTCAATACCTTTTATTAAACTCTTTCAAATATTCACTACATATGTATTATGAGAATCTGGACAGACAAGGATGTAAACTGCAATTTGACTGGTTGGTGGAGGCAAACAACTGTGAGGCAGTGATTCTAGTCCTCTGTGATTCTGTCTGCCTCTGTGCACTTGTGTGACCTGGTGTGGTATCATACAGTAGAGCACTGGTCTGAAGAGCTCCATTGATCTGTACACTGACCGATAGACCATTGACTACTGCAAAGCCCTCTGGGTAATAAAAAGAAAAAAAAAGTGGCAGTATTTTATCTCCTAGCAACATACAGTAACACCATCCTGAGGCCTTTCTTCCTTCTCTCTCTGTCTCTTTTTCTTTCTTTTTCCCTATTCTATTTTTTTCTGCCTCCTCAGACCCAACAAACACTTGAGTCGACTCCCTTTGACTGCCTACTCCTTGTGTGTGTATATGTGTGAGTCTGTGTGCGAATGTGTGTGTGTCCCTCAGGGGTCCTTGTGCATGTCCATCTCTGTGCTTTCTACCATGCAGGATAAAAGCCTTTCAGCTGTGACTGCTGCCAAATCAGCCCCTGCCACACCACCGCAACTCCACTCCAGCACCAGTTAACTATCACACTGCTGTCATTAGAAACAGAGTGTGTGTGTGAGTGTGAGAGAGACACAGAGATAGAAAGAGAGATGTAGAGGATGAGAGAGAAAGGAATAGCACACCCAACAATCTAGGTCACAGGATTCAGACGACTGAGCATCAGTGATATGTTTCTGATCAGGTCCACTGGTGTGAACTCCTTGAGCACTAGCTATAAGGAAACACTCTGGATAGTCTCTTCTTGCATGTGAGCATAAGGTTCAGTGAAAGGGGCAAATGTGGTGTATTATAGGCTAGCTTTATCCACTCACAATCAGACACCATTCGACAGCATCTTGCTTTCTTAAAGGAAGTAGAAGAAGATGTCTGGTGTTATTCTATGTTTCTTTATTTTCAACAAATCTCTATAAAAGACCAGAACTAGCATATATGAATTCATCACTCTGGCAGTGTTACCTGTGTAACCAAAGCTTGATATAACTTATTCATCTGTGCCGTCAGTTGCACTGGATGACACACACATACACTTTAGTTTGGGCTGATCCCACATACAGCAATACTGAAAAAGGCTCCAACAAATACACTGTTTACTCCTTTTTAGTAACATTCACTAAAAACAACAGCCCAGCTGGTTCAACAAATACCTTCCAAAGTATATATCTGTGACCCGTGTTTGAGATTTACGTCCTCTGTAGGAACTAATATGAGTGAGTGCCATAGAGTAGTCAGAATGTATTTAGAGACTGACAAATGAATTGTTGAGTCTTTTCATGGTATTCATAGACAACAAGAAAAGTAAAAAATATCGCCACCCTCATCCTTTTATATGATCGTGTTTAAAAAATGAGACAGAACTGTAAACCGATGAGATCTCAGTTGAGGACAGAAAGTTGGCTTTATTTATATACAATGCTAGTGCACAGATGGACACTCATACCTCATAGCTTGCAGAATATCTACCACCATTTACCTAACACATAATTACTAAGTCAAATACAGGTTAATTAGGATTTAAGTTATGGCAGTACGTTTCATTGTTGTTGCCCTTTGAATGGCCTCTTTCTTATTTAACCAGACATGTTTTCAGTTGTGTCTGTCAGTAACATCCAATTTAAAAGGTTAAGGGGATATTTCCTCATGTTGTATGTAAGGGGTTTAAGTTACAGCCTCCCCAAAGCATCTGACTGAAAGCATTAATAGGGCATTATCTAACCGTTACGTTACCAACTTATGGTCAAACCAAAACATGCAACTTACAGGGTTAGGGGGCACTTCCACACTTGACCTTCTCTACTAACCAGCTCATAATCCAGGTAGCTTGCCTGTTGACAATTGTATTGTGGAGGCCCTAAGTAGCTTTGTGCAGTTAAGACCCTTAACAGATCAGACAGCTCTCCTGTATGTCCCACACGAGCACTGTGTAGGATAAGACAGGTCTCAGATACAGAGTTGGACTATCATTTCAACTTCTGGTAACTGAGACATTCAAAATCAGTTTGTCCTCCTCACCTTGTTAATCCTGATCTTAACCTTTCTGTCTCTTCTGTCTTATCTTTTTGTTTAAAATGTGGATAGCACAGTAAAGCACTCTGCCAAATTGATGGTGCTTTTACAGATATAAAGATTTAGGAAGTACTATTGGGAAGGTGTAGGGATGGGTACTGTTAACATTTGAAAACATTTGAATTGATACCTGTAACTGGAAATCGCTACTGGTACACAATGGTACCTTTTGGCACTTTACTCTCTCTGTAATTTTAGTTGTAAAAAATAAGTCCAAACTTATAAATTTCAACATTGTTATTTATTTAGAGCATTTTGTTATTTTTTAGAACATTTTAGACAGCTCTACCTCCCTCTTACCACCCAAACCTGTCACACAACCTCTAGGGCTGCAGGACAAGTCATAAATCCTGCCTCCCAGCGTCACCAGCACAAGATGGCAGCACTCGTATCCATATTTTTTCCTTCACTTTTGTACCGTGGGAGGAAGTGGAGGGGCGTTGTCCATCTTTGTTTAGAGTCAGTTGTATTGGTATTTTCTTAAACACCTAACAACCTGCTGTCAACTTGTTGTCGTGTGTGTCTCGGAGGAGGCATATGTGATATCCTTCCTGTTATGTGGCTATTGTTACTACTGTATTACTTGTATACTGTAATATTTCCCCGTAAATAGCACAAGTTGGCTTCATACCAACGTTTCAGATACACAAAAAAATCTCACATACTGTTTGAGCATACTGAATGGCATGTTGGTAAGGAATTTCGAATGCAGCCAGTGGCTAAGTGTTGACTAACGCTAGTAAAAATGCTAAGAGAATGTCAAGTTTTGAGTTTTGAAACAGCCTAACTACAATTGCCACCACTTTTAGCTCACTATTGCTGTGTATTACTGTGACTTGAACAATCTGCAGGGTTAATGACTCTCTCTCTCATTCAGTTCAGTTAATTTTTTCAATTCAGTATGCTTGATTGGCATAAATGTCTTATAAACAATATTGCCAAAGCGATTCTTTTGCACCCAGATGCACTTTCAGGAACCGAAATTTGGCACCAATTGATTTAACATGAATCACATAATATAGTCAGTACCATTAAAAATACAGGTTCAGTACCCACCCCTAGATTCCTGAGCAAGAATACTCCCCAAGATCAGAGAAACACTGAGGTCAACAAAGGAGCAAAGAGGAGGGGGGATGAGAGTTGACACATAAATGGAGGAGAAAACAGGAGAGGAGAGAGGAGCGCTTTCTGACAGCAGAGGTGAGGGGTCAGATGTAATCAGCACCTGTGTAATTCTTCTCAGCAAGTCAATTCTCTGTTTGTTTGTTTTTAATATTCTCTCTCCTCCCAACCAGGGTGCATGTGTGTGTGTTTGTTGGAGTTAGGAGGGTGGGGGGCTGAGGAATGAGGAGATGAGAGGCTGACTATCAGATGGCACGTGAGTGTGTGGTTAGCTTCCTTGCAGCTCACGTTTTGGGTCTTCGATTAGTTTTTGGGGGCATCACTGGAATACATTGTTGAATTTTTATCTTCGTGCGTGAGTGTGTGTATTTGTGGGGTGGTGAGGTTAAGAAGATGCATTTGGTATGAAAAATCTCAATACTTCTTTTCTCTTTCTTTCCTGCCCCCCTCCAACCTTTCCTGCTCTGTCAATCATGCTTGTTGCCATGGTGATGGAGAGGATTGCATTAACATGGAAATAACACATTAGGTATGCTTGAGTTTGTATGTTTGCCATATGGCATATGTTATGTCTCATCCAGTGTGTCTGGTGTTTGTGAGCTATGAGTTAACCTCAATGTGTGTGTGTGTTGTGTGTGTGTGTGCTGTGTGCGTGTGTGTGTGTGGGCAGATTGGCACTGACCTCTCTCTTTCTCTGTCACACACACATGCACCCACAGCTGTCCTTAAAGCACAGATGACTCCATACCTGCTGTATAACATATGACTCTTATGCTCACAAGCAGCCCACAGCACACTGACCAGCTCGTTCTCCCAGCAAGCACAGATGGCTCAGATGTGTGTGTATGTGTGTGTCTGGTTATCTGTGTTTGCATGTTGAGCAGTCCGAGAGCGTTGTTGAGGAAACAACAGGGTTGATAATTGGACATGTCCGTCGAACACCCGCAAACGAGCGCTGTCCCCTCCCCACCGAGGCGCTATAAACATGTAAATGAGAACAACGCCGTTCTCCTCTTTTCCCACCTCCTCGTCCATCCCCTCCATTCCATCACTCATCACTACGTCCACGCCGCAATCAGCATGTGCGGGAGAACAGGTCATATTGTCTAGTTGGTCCTAGCAGGGACACTGGCTGAATATGTAGGCAGGGGGCTCTGCATGGCGATTAACATGTCTGGCAGGAGATGGGACGTGTTAGGACAGACAGGAAAGTGATGGACAACTTATCTGTTGGAGTTAGAACAAACAAGAACAATCACCATCTTTACTCTGTCCAGATTTCAATAAACACAAAAAAAGGATGTTGTTAAAAGGAAAAAACTTGAAAAAAACGATTTTCTGCTGCAACCTTAAAATATGTTTATGCACGTTTTGGAGGAAATATAATTGCCATATGGATTAAGTTCATTGACAATGTTCCTCCAGACCACAAAAGGCTACAGTACATGTTCTTGTACTGCACAGAAGATGGAATAAGGTAGTTGGGTTAGATGTTGGATGAACGTGACACAGGACATCAACACTAGATTTTACATCTCCAGTGTCCTGTGTTGTTAGGTTTAGGCTACAAAAAACACTTTGGTTAAGGGCAGAGAAAGGTTTTGGTTAAATGTTGAAAGTCTTATGTCACCATTGACCTTTTTGATGTTTCACCAAATCAGCAATCTTTCCCTGGGATTCTCTAAATGTTTGTGTGTGTAAAACTGCGTGTAAACTTGATACCACCCGCACAAATGTGCAAACTGATCCACCCATGGTGCGTACTGAGGACTGCGTCTTTCACATGTGCGAGACAGCATGCACTGTCCATTTAGTACGTTTGCCTTGCAGTATGGGGCGTTTCAACCCTAGTGTGCAAAATACTGGGAGGAGAAAATACCACTATGCACTGCACATGCACTGCGATTTACCAAGCCTGAAAATAATTTGCGGTGACTGTGACTGCATCTCTATGTAATACGTTTGAAAGGAAGGTGCTAATCGGCCCAGTGTTGCGCACAGATGGCTGCTGTTATTGTGGCATGGAGGAAACACTCTAATTTAAAGTCATTTAAATCATTCCAGTCAGTTTTTATCTGTGTTTACAGCAAGTTTGAGTGAGTTTGAGTTTAAAGCAACAGGATGCAAGAATTTGTATTTTTTGTGTTTTGGCAGTTTCAGTGTGAAATTCACTTAAGCACCACTGTTGTAAACATGGACCGCTGGAAATGTGTTATGAGTACATTACTTATGATCAAAAACAAGCAAGAAACAACTTTTCTCCTCCTTTTCTCCAACTTTTCTAGAAGCCAAGCTCGGTGTCTGTCTTACAGGTTTTTATTTCACGAAGTTCTCGCCATCAATGAAAAGCCAGTCTGAGATTTACTCTTGTCCAGCATCCTCTGTCAGTGTCCTCTTTGGTCTCTTTGCCTCTGTCATGACCTCTGCCTCTAGACTGAGACCAGTTACGTTTCCCACTCGCCCAGCTCCAATTCTGGTAAGACACCGGCTCCTGTCAGCATTCCCTGCTGGGAAATTCAAGCCTCCATAACTATGAAGCACTGTCATCACAGGATGGCATCTCTTTTCACCAGACATTAGACCAGAGAGATTTAAGTATGTCAGACTTCCACACATTTTCAGAGTAAAAACCTGTAATTACGGAATAACGATAACTCTGCCCTAAACATAAGATGTTAGACATGTTTTAGTTGCCACAACCAGATATTACAGAGAAAACAAACAAATGAATGAAATGTTATCAGTGAACACAGATGGATTCACATTTTGTGAGACAGACAGGTGTATTAGAAACATTTCCTTGGTATGTTGATGAAAAATATAATTTGGCAGCATGTTTCTTTCAAAACATGTTTGCTGTTGCAAATTGGTACTTTCTACTTTGAGGATACTGGGTTGATAGTGCTTTTTTAGCAGATCTGTCATAGAATCAACCCTGACCTTCTATTTTTTGATATGGGAACTAAAAATGCGAACAAAAATTGTCCAGTAAGGTCACATCTCTGGTCGTTAAATTACTGCTCACGGAAAGCAAAAAAGAATCTTAATGATTTTGACATCCAGTACTCCCTCTATTCAAAACAAAGGCTTTCTGAAAACCAGTTACAACAATTATTACCCTCAAAAATTATTTCACGTGCAAAAAACATAGTTAATTTAAATATACCCTAAACTGCCTCTTGTTCACCCCCGCCATAGCTTGGCACTTTATTTGCTGCAGCTTGGATCACAGTGACACTTTTTATATTGTGTGTGCAGTATTCACACCTTTTAGTGTTTTCTGTCTTTTGATGAGTTTTTAACACACCTCAACCGTTTCAGTTCAGTTCAAATCCTTGACAATGTTGTGGACAGAAAATGGAGTGACAGTCAGTCAATCAATCATAATGCAAACCATTCAGTCAGTCAATCAGGTAGTTAGTCAAACAACATTTCAGTCAATCTAGAGTCAGTTATGTACCTTCCTGCTCCTCTATAATAGGCAGTATTAGACTAAGTAGTGTTGACTAGCTGTGCTTGTAACAGTGTTGCATTTACACAGAAAAGCTTCCATCAGTATCCATACAACATCAGCAATTGTGACGTCTGGGAGGCCACGGGAAAGGTAATTTGAGCAAAAGAAAATGACACCTTGGGAAAAAAAAAGGAAGATCGAGCGGTGAAATAGAGAAAGCAAGTAGAAAGAAAAGAAGAGAAAAATACATGGTGATTTACGCAAAAGTCCAAATGACAGGGAATTGGCCACGGACACCTGACTGTGTTATTATATCACCATCAACAACGGCGTGCTCCTCTGCCAGGGGGAAGGACAGCAAGAGGCTGCAAAGAAAGGAAAATAAAAAAAAAATAAAATGAGTGAAGATCTCCCTAACACAAACAAAACCCCTCCAAACAAGCGTGTTTTCTTTTGGCTCGTGCAGCGAGTGCAAGGCTATCAATTCAACCTCCCTGGGGTTTTTTTAAACGGCACCATTGCTCGGCTCTCATTGTTGTCGTATTGTTTGTCAGGGTCCAGGCGGGGCCAGGCAGAGGAGGTGGTATCAAGAAGAAGAAGGGACAATTTGATGGATGTTTGTTGATATCTAGACCACTAGGGCTCTGATTGCCTAACATTAAACCAGCAATAACAGACCAATCATCCCACTTACACCTCCACACGCCGAGCAGCCGAATTGGATCAAACTGGCTTTTTCTCTCTGTCACTTTCACACTCATCCTCTCTCCCTCTCTGTCTCTCTCACTCTCTCTCAGTCGATTCCTTGCTCTTTTCTCCTCTCTCCTGACATGCTTATTAGCTGATATTGATCCAGGCTGGTCAATTGTCAGCTCCTCTCATCCGCACCGTATTGACGGCATAATCAGTGAGAGAGGAATGGAGGGAGAGACAGACGGAGGGAGGGAGGGAGAGGATGATAGGCAGATGAAATTTTCTGTCAGTGGGTAAATTATTGGCTGCTGGCTTGTTGACCCACAAGCTACTCATACCTCCTGGACACACACAAACACACACATGATCTGCCTCATTCATGAAAGTTAAGTTAGTTTTTGAGTGCATTTATACGTAAGAAATGAATGTCGTAAAAACCTGTGTTCAGGTTAGATCAGACTGTTTTTTCATTATAACCATTAATAAACGTAACAATAATAACTGTTGCTCTGGAAGTGGAGAACACCTGCACTTTACAACCAAACTGGGGTTAAAAAAATATGAACCAAGTAAAGTTATTTGCAACCCTGTAAGGTTAAGGTAATGAACCTTAGCATGGACCCTAAGCAATATACTGCGTGAACAGATCAGCCACAAAAGGTATTTTAGCCACTTAAAAAAGTCCATTTAAAAAAATCACTACCATTTTAAGTGTGAGCTATACTTAGAATATTTTCACCTACTTTGCTGTCAGACAGCCTTTTTTGACGGGAAACTGCCGTTAAAGAAGCCAAATATCGCAGACTTTGATGAATCCAAACTATCCTTTTGAAACACCAAAGTCACACAACTGCACAAACTAACTATCAACTAACAGACTGAGGTTGTGGTAGACCAGCAACTCGAGTGTTCTGCATGATAAAATGATTTTTGTCTACAGAGTTTGGTTGGTTTGGAGAGAATGATATTAGGCTTGTGTAAGAGTGTTTTCCAATCAAAAAAGGCTGTCTGACAGAAAGCATAAGCAGTACAAATATTCAAAATATGGTGTAAATTTAAACTGATATTGATTTTTCCCACTCATAAGCATCTGTGTGTTTTGACCAGCAACATGATAATCTGGCCATTTTTTTTACTTGTTTGACCTAGCTTGTGGCAATTACACATTTATGACTTGAAAGCCCATAAATGGATTTTATATCCTGTAAAAAACATTACAAACAAACAAATTAAAAATTAAGCAAAATTAAAAAGTATTAACTCAACATCTTCATGCAATGTAATATTGGGACTTTAAGGAAGCTAATGTCCAAATATGAAGTAGATTTTACACATTAGCCAGATTGCACAAGTATAAATGTTATTTAAAATGTGTCCCAAATTGTAGCCACTTTAGTTAGCCAGGCTTAAATTCTCTGTGTGACATCTATATTGTTGATTTCCGATATTTCCATTAACAATGTGTACTTTTACATGTAGTAGTTTGCATATACATGTTATTCCTGACAAGTACATTTCACATGATGGTTCTTTTATTCAGTTTTGTGCCAGACTAAGCTTGAAAACCTGACTTCAAGGGCTAAACCGTTGTCTTAGATTTGCATCACACACACACATATAGGCAACTGTATGTGTGTGTTGTGTGTGTCTGTGTGGGTATGGGGGTGTATTAAATTAGAAAATGAAATCTTATTTGATAAGTGGAGTGTCACGTCACATATGCCACTTGTGTTGTGACTGTGCCATGCCCCCCTAGAGCCTCCCCCGACTGCCCTGCCTCGCTGCCCAGCTTCAGGGCTCCGTCTCTGGGGAGAGAAGCAGCTGGCATGGCCCCTCTCTCGCTGGAGGGCTGGCGCCCATTTCATATTCTCCCTAACGCCGTGCAACACACACAAACACACTTGCCGGAAAAACACACACTCGCACACGGCTCCTTCTGCATATTAAGTTTTAATCAGGCACTTAGCTGGGCATCTGTTACAGCTCTGTCCGCGTAGCGCGTTAAGGACCTGTCGCCGCAGGTTACAAGCCTAACAGATCTGCTGACTGATAGACCCCTGGCCCACTTAGCGTCTGACGTCACAGCTGTATGTGCTTGAAATCTGTCTAACTGCCTAGTTGACCCCTAAATCAGAGAATGTCATTGCATTCATTCAATGGCATTTTTGCTCTGTGATTACTCTGAAGAGAAAATGAAAAGATAAAAGCATGAGAGGCTGTCAGATTTTTGAGTTGATGCACATGGTTAAAGGATGATTATTGGATTTGTTTTAACTATAGTGGTGTGTTTACTGAAGATGATGTGCTCTTAACAAAAAGATGTGCATACACCAACACAGTCAACAGAACAGGTCCGTGTGTCTATGAATTCCACTCATTTTGGATGATTTTGCAGCATGTTTGCGTCCAATGTAGGGCTGTATATCGTTAAAAAAAAATCCTATTGTGATTATTTTGACAGATTTGCGATTGCAATATGATTCACAATTAGTGGGAATGATCTTTTGCATTACAGTTTTCATTTTCACTGATAATTAACTATTAAATTCATGATCATTTGACATTGGTTGTATTACTCTGTTTAAAATGGTGTGAGAATATTCAATTTCTTTATACTTTGTGAAGTTATTTTGTTTATTGGGTGTAGCGAACACACACAGCATATGTAACATAGTGAATTTGCCACTTGGTTACATATCGCCCAACCATTATGACATTCTGACTCTCCGTGTGTTTGTCTTTTGTGCTCCTGAATGTGTAATTAATATGAGAAGTCTTACACTCCCTCTCTATTGCGTTCACCCAGCTATAGTATCCATGAAAATGTCGAGCTTCAGTGGTTGAAACCCAAAAGAGTAAACGAGAGCCAGTTTTCAGTACTGTAAACACATTCTAATTCATTCTAAACACCAGTATAGAAGCTGCACGCCTCCACACAGACGGCCACATTTTCACTTATTTCAGGATCATTCTTACAAGGTCAAATAATAATAAGTCATTGTTTTTGTGTGAATTCCATGTATGTGCTATTACAGGCTGAATAAACGGAGCACCTGTGGGCGATTCAACATAAGCAGCAGGTAGATGGTAGATTATATCAATTCAATTGATAAGCTGTGCCACAATTCAAGGTTGGGGTGAAACCCTTGAATTATTATTTTGGGTTAATTACTCAGTGAAATTAAGGAGAGGTATGACCATCTAATGGGTTGTATGTGGTGTGTGTGTGTGTGTTTGTGTAGGTGAGTGGTTTGTATGCAAAAATGTGTTTCCATCAGCCTTCATCAGTACATCAACTTTTCCACCCCATTTTTTCTTTAAAAAAAAAAAAGTGTTACCAAATGAACAAAAACAAGATGGAGATACAGCAGCCATGCCAGTGGCTCTGTTGTGAGGGAGCATACATACTAGTCAGTACACTGTCAGGCTCACAGTGAGTCTATTAACAAGTTAATGTTAGCAGGTATAATGTTCATGATTCTTACCATCTAAGTTTGCTCATTAACATTAAACAAAGTACAACTGAGACTGATGGGAATATGGCAGTCCTTTCAGTATTTGGAGAGATATTTCTGGTTGGATCAAGACGGGGGGCCAACTGGCTGAACAACCATCTTACACTGCCGTTTCTAGAGCCCTGTGCTGGCATGGCTAAATAGAGAAGGTGTTACTGGTGTCACGTGGTGTTCATGCAACGATTACGATTACTTGCCCACTGCCCCTGTTTAAGCATGCTATACTTGGTCAGACAGTGGACACTGCAATTGCAACCTGATTTCCCAAAAAAGTGCAACTCGAAGACCTTCAACTCGAAACTTGATACTACCAACCTTCCAAGCCTTCATTTTGTTCAAAGTAAGGGGAAGATGTAAAGATCTAATGTTAATGATGAAAGTAAGCACTCTAACGCTACAGATTATTAAATGGAAAATCACCTGTAAAAGGGAAATATATGGATAGAAGGAAGCAAAATTACGCAAAGATGTCACACACAGAGAAACAAAATGGAAAAAAAAAGTGAGAGGGCCCCTGTTCTCGTTTTTTTTCTTCCATTTGATCTTTTCTGACAAAGAGAAAGTTTGCGATGGAAAGAAAGGCAGGAGGACAGGTGAGGAGTTAGATGTTGTTAGACAGACGGAGCTCGGTCACCTTCATTGATCAGAGGAAATGACATGCTCCTTCCCCAGACACACACTCTCTAACACATCGTATTGAGTGAGCAACCTTATTGAATCTGACATGAGGAAGTTGTCAAGTATCATATGAGTTGTTCCGTGTGTGTGCGTGTGTGTGCGCATTTGCACGTGCGCGCATCTCACACACACAAACACACAACTGAACCCACAATATCTCAAAAAGGGCTCCCCTTGCTCACACACCTGCTACACCAAAAGACACTCGGCACCAACATTGTCTTTGCCTCTTTTTCCTCATGCACACTGTTCACACACACACATTTCCTATTTCCATCTGTCCCACACACACACACACACAGACACACACCTTCCCCTGGGTTTTGAGGTGACAGTGACGTTGACAGTTTGAGCACGGGTTGGGTGTTTTTTTCTGCGACAAGTAAAATTAGCAGTCTGCCAGCAATTCTTTCTTTCTTTCCTTGTTTTTTTTTCTGACTGCCTGTCCACTCTCTCTGTCTCTGGCTGCTCTGTTCAGTGGCCCACCACATCGTTTCTCTTCCCTGCCACCGTACACACATACATGCACACTGTTTCTCTCCTCTGTCAGCCTCTCTGTGCCGCCTGACGACTTAATAGCTCCCAGTGAGTGGATTTGAGCACTCCGCCTTTGTGTGTT
Source organism: Lutjanus argentimaculatus (assembly GCA_034769285.1). Classification (NCBI taxonomy): domain Eukaryota; kingdom Metazoa; phylum Chordata; class Actinopteri; order Lutjaniformes; family Lutjanidae; genus Lutjanus; species Lutjanus argentimaculatus. The sequence continues at coordinate 3,989,286 of JAWZSL010000013.1, read as the reverse complement.
TACACGCACTTGTCACGCCCGCAATATTCATATGGTGATGAGAAATATTCATTTCTGGAGGGGGAGAGGGGTGGAAGGTGTTGGTGGTGGCCCAGGGAGGAGGGAGGTGAGGAAGGAGACAGGCGAAGAACTCACAGCCCTGACACCTACTCTGCTTTAATGCGCTGATGCCCTTCCTGTCTACAAGATCTCAATCTGTCTTCATGTCCATCAGTCCTGTTCATCTGTCTTTTTTCTCCTGCTTTCACTTTTTCTTTCTTTCTTTTTTCCATTCATTTATTTCTGTTTGGCCCAAAATATCCACCAGTTCTTCAGGTTATATCTGCCCATTCCTTCAATCATAGTTTGTTCTGGTTTCATGTCTACATTTCTGTCTTAGCAACCACGGTCTTCAATTGTTGGCTGCTGCTGCCACTGGAGTTCTTGGCATGTTGGTGCCTTGTTCAAAGGCATTTCACAAGCAATTGGCATTACAGCAGATTTTCTTCACTATGTTCTCTGTGGATGGTTTCTAAAATCTTGACTGTATTTTCTTTGGTAAACTTTATTTATTTATTGGAAAAATCTCCTGTATGCTGGATTCATTTACATTTCAGACCATCTTATTGAAAATTTTGCCCATTTCAACAACTAGTGCAAAAATCTAAACCCAGAGCCTTGTTTCGACTTGTTTCTGACCTTTAAATTTGCTTTTCCTCTCTGTGTCGTATTTTTATGCCCAGCATAGAGTGGGAGGAAGGGGAGGCGTGATCAGTTGGGAGGTTCATTCAGATGATACAGCGCAAAGCGAGTTGTTAATATTTTGCAAACTGTATCTTAGACATTACATTAAATAGACCAGACATCTCAGAACCACATCTGTTTCTGGCACTTGGGACAAATGCACTGAAATGATGGAAAAATGCTTAAAAATCAATAAACTGATTTAATTAAAGCTACAGCAAGCAGTTTCTGACTGGTTGTGAAACAATTTCAGTTTAATACTGATGTCTCTATATGACCTACATAAGCAAACATCACCATCAGTAAGAAGACTGGCTATTTCTTTATAGTCATTATTAATGTCTACTACCAGGTCGTTTTTTTCTTGAAATCAGATGAAATGAGTCTGTGTTTATGTAAATTTTCCCCAATAAAGTTACAGTGAGTATTACATTATACAGTTAAAAAGAAGCAGGAGATTTTTATTTAGGTAATTTTATTTTTGCTGTTGTATTTCATGGTTATTACTGTGGAAGGTTCCTCTAAAATGAACAAAAGTAAAGTTCCCTGTAGTTGTTTGAAATACTGCCCATCCAGTAGTTGAAGTCAAATCAGCATAAAAAATAAAAAGCAGGAACATCAGTAACGCAGTCTGCATTGATTTATAAATGAATATGAGTGATTGTAACAGTATCTGTTGTCCACAGCTGCTTTATACTGTAAGAAAAACTTCTCCTTCAGCTTATAAAATACCTGCAGCCATCTGAAAGCAGCGGAGCAGATCCGTTGATAAATGTGCAGCCTCAGATTTGAGTACTACTGCAGCAGAGAGAAGTGCATTACGCACAGCCGTCCATTGTGTTTACCTTGATTGAATCATGTGCAAATGGCACCAGGCTGCTACAAAATAACCACACGCACCTCTGTTGTCGTCATGCACCAATGTGATTGGCTCAGCTGTTTCAGAGTTATGAGACCAGTGATATGACTGGCTGAGAGAGTATTTATTAATCACCACGGCCTTAAATCTATATTTCATTTCACCTAACCCATTTCACTTTGCACTGCTGCCGCGATAGCAGGTGTACTTGAAGATGCACGCAAAGTCTATGCACTCAAACCCACTCCTTTGCACTTGTTTTTTTTTACCATTAGAACAGGGCTGAAAATCTTACCAGGCTAGAACTGACAGCTGTACAAAATACTAGAGTTGGGTGAAATGTTAAAATTTTCCAACCAGCCACCATCAGCCCAGCAACTGGCAGATGCCAATATATTCGCACAGGTGTGTGTGTCCAGAGTTTCAGCTGGGAGATGTGTGTGAGATGTGTGTGAGATGTCTGCCCCTCAAAAAACAATCAGCGATGGCCAGTTTCAGAGCTGATGTATTTGTCCAATTGTCTAACCCTTCTAAATACTTGGCTTAGTTTAGGACCATTTCAAACTTAGTAAAAATTTCAAAAATCAGCATGCTCTTGTGGCTCCTCTCTAAACAGACTTGGTCCAGCCAACAGGAGACAAATCGACTAAGAGAAAAAATGAGACATCAAGTGGCTTAAGTTCTTCGCCCTTTTCCATTTTCAGAAATATTACCAGGCACAAGAAAATGTGTGTGCATGAGAAAAGGGAATTTAAAGATAGTATGCATATTCCTACAATACATTAGTTTACTTTAATTTATCTGATGCTTTTATCCACCATCAACTTACAATAAGCGCATTGCAAGAATCTTGCAAGTACATCAAACTTCGCCAAATAGGCTAAGTGCTACATTTATAAGAGTTAGAGAAAAATGTGTTTGTTGGTTAAATCAGTATTGTAACTGCTCCAAGCCTCAAAATCTGAGGGACAGTTTGACTACAGTGTTTGTAGGGTAACAAGACAGTTCCTACATTGATTGGATGGTATTGGATTGCTAAAGAGAAGCTAATGTGCAGAGGCAGAGAGATGATGTTCTGCGTTTCTCGTCTTTCCCGCTCCTCCTCTGTCCTCTATTGTTGAGCAAGCGGCCGGTCCCTCGGCTGCCACCGGCCCAGGACTTATCTTGACACCGGAGCAGCAATCACAGGCCGGGAGATTGAGCGCTGTTTATTTTGTGTCAATATGTCCGCTACGACCCTAGGGCCAGAATGCAAACACACGCGCACACACAAACGCACACACACACACAGAGATTCATTCACAGCCTTGCTCACTCAATCACCACCTACCCCTGTTGAAAATGAATGTATGATATCTTGCCTTTCACTATTCACATCTCTGTTTCTCTCTCTCAGCAGTGTGATGCTTAATCTCAGTGTCGCCCCGGTTTTGTCTGATATGGGGCAGCACCAATGCATTTTTATTCTCTATCTTATATTGCTTTTTTATTCAAGGCCATGTGTGTCTGTTTGTGTGTACCAGAGTTTGTGTTTTTTTGTTCTGCAAATTTAGACCATGTGTCTGTGTAGAGCTGTGTGTGTAAGTGTGTGTGTGGTGTGTGTGTGTGTGTGTGTTGTAGACGTAACGTAGCTGCCTGCCTACAGAGTAAATCATCTCACTAACTAAGCAGCACCATCTGTAACCACTGGTGACCACCAAACCAATGACAGGCCTCACCTGCTCTGACTGACAGCTGACATTGTCCCAGACCCTGCTGGTAACTCGTGGCAACAAATTGGTCTTGTTGGGTGATGATTGGGTGACTGGTGTGTTCCAGTGTGTGTGTGTGTGTGTGTGTGTGTGTGTGTGAGAGAGAGAAAGACAGAAAGTGAGAGAGAGAGGGGTGGGGGGACAGGCAAACAGAAAGAATGAGGAGAGCTTATCCCTCCCACTCAATTACTGACCCTGACTGTGTGTGTGTGTGTGTGTGAGTATGTGTGTGTGTGTGTGTGTGTGTGTGTGTGCACGCGCTCTTCCCTCCCTCCCACTCATCTCAAGGCTCTGACAGTTGGCTATTGTCTGCCTGCCTCTGTCACTTATCAAATAATGCAAGTCAGTCCAACCCTACAACATCACCCCAAAAGAAAAATAGAAAAAAAAAAAAACGTTTTCATCACTCTGAGTGTGTGCGTGATCGTTAGCACCATAGTATAAACCAGCTCTCAAACATTTCCATTGCCCCATGACCCACACGTACGTTTAACGATACACTTCTGATTTTGTATCAAGTACAATAGCATCTTAACTGTAAACTCCAGAATTTCCTTCCAGCTCAACATCATCAGCAAACTCGAAGGAAACTTCCGAAGCTCCGTTTGAGCTGTAACAAAATTGAGGAATGCCACTGTCTTTTTTCAGTTGTTCCCCATGAGGAGAGACCATCATCCTGGAGAAAAGGCGCTACTTTTTTTTTAAAGGACTTTTTTTTTGTGCGGCCGCTCTGTGTGCTTCTAGTTGAAAATCTCCTGACTTTTCAAAACTGTGGTAGGAAAGAAAATGGAGGAGAACGTGCCTTTTTTTCCCCTGATGCACGCTGGAGAGCCAAGATTTAACTCATGTTCAGTCCTTTTGTAGCTTCTAACCGAATCTCTGTAGTTTGAAGTTTAGTTTCCCTTTTGCATCCCTGTTTGTACTTTCATGTATCTATCTGGTATATATTTATTTTACGGTTTCATATCCTGTTTCAGCTGTGTATGTGTTAAGTTACTGTATATGAACATCCAATATTTCCAGATTTTGCTGCTTCATAATGAAACGTTTGTGAAGAATTTATAAGAAATGTGGTTAACCAGCGTTTTAGAGCCAGTCGAGTCAAGACGGACACAGGCCCTTTTTTTGGTTGTGTTTGTGAGAACTTTTTCATGACAAGATCACCAGACTAATATAGAAATAGACTTAATGATGTACTGCTCTGATTAATTATAGCGTAGTGACTGTGCTCCTTCGCCATACAGGTTAATGGTAGGCTATATTTAATAAAACTGTTATGATTTCTTCGGATGTTAGAGGAGGCAGGCTGGAAATTAATGACAATGAATATTTCCATTTGAAAATTTCTATGTCTGCACTTTTAAAAAGTGGTAATCTGGTCAGCATCTACTCTCTTGGCACCCTTCTCCAGAGGGACCAAGATAAATGCACAAATACATGTATACTCATGCACACACACTTCATGGGAGCCATTTCAATAAATTCCAATCTCTGTTATGAAATATTCATCACAAGCTTCTGTGCCCAGTTACAGTGCCATGCTCTCTGTATGTTGCCTGGGTTTGGTGTCATACACAATCTCTCTCACACTAGGTGTTAAAGTATTCTTTTCTTGTTGTTGTCCCACCTCTTCTGCCCTTCTCCATTTCTCCATTTCACTCTCGGTTGCTCCGCTACTCTCAGACAGTGTTTCTCTCTCTTTTTCAGACCCTGTCTTCCTTCCACCTTTCCTTTCTTTTCTGCCCTTTCCCCCTCTTTCTCTTTAACCACGTTTGCTTTCATGCCCCCTGCACAAAAAAACTAAAATACAAACCTTCCACTCAAACTTGGGACCACCGACCAGTCAGATTCCTGATGAAACACAGTCATCAGTCCTACACAATCCTAACAAAAGCCCACTTGAGTTTACAATAATGTGACAAGTAATAAGGACCAATAAATATATTGATATGATTTTTATGTGCAATACTTTCTCATAATAATAAAAACTACTCACTCCTATTTAAAAGACATAGGCTAATGTAACTGCTGTCCGCACTTATTTTGAGCCGTAGCCTTGCTTTTAAGATTTGGAAATTATATCTAGTTTTTCTAAAATGTATTATGTTTTAGTTATGTGAGTACATTACATTATCACGTTATGTGCTGCTGTAGCAGTTTTTCCCTGCAGGTACAATCACCTGACTGTTTTATATCATCTACTTAGCCCTGGTAACCAGACTTCATAAAAAAGCAGAATATGGAGTTATATCCAAGCGGTCTGTTCTGTTTAGAGGTCTGTATGGTAATACTGCAGCACCCTGGTGTTGTTTTCAGGTGTGAGCAGCCAGGTGTAACAATACTGTGCTCCTACACTGTACTTCAGAGACTGTGAATCAACATATCATGTCTCTTTTTACCAGTTTGATGCTGTCTCCACCCAACTGCGTGTAGTTAAACTCAGAAAAGTATGTCAAATTTCCCTCTTTTGACACTGGGGGGGTGTAACCCCCCTTCCCCCATGGAGAATATGTGCATGTATCCAGACCATCTAAAAAAATAATCAATGGTCAAAAAAACAATGAATAATAGTTCATTAGTTGGCAATGAAAATGTTGTGAATTCTGACCTCCTGTGGGCCTAAAAGGTGGCTCAGAAAAGTTTGTAGGTTGCTCCTTTGTGGAATAAAATTTTGAGTCCACAAAGTTTCAGTGGATTTAAATATAGTAATGGCCCAGTTTAACAGCAAAAAAAGGATCAAAACATCTATAGAAACATCTGTAACAACAATATTTGTGGAGGACTGAGTGTAGAGGGTCAGTAAATGAACCGGACTGTAAGTGTTCACTGCAGTTTAAAATGAAACAATGACAATGACGGTTCACTGACAGAAGTGTCATTTCAAAATGGCTTAAAAGTGAGTGAGTATCTAAATCATGCACTATAATGACATAAAATGGGCCTCAACCTTAGAAGGCCTGAAAAACAAAAAGCACAAAACTCAACTCAGATTTTTTTTTTTTTTTCACTGACAGGCTCATATGGCTATATTTACAGTACAGAGGTGAACATTTAGCTCCAAGTGAGCACTCATATGCGTGTATGCGCGCACACACACCCACACACACGTGGAGAAGGAGGTGTTCTGAGGTACAATAAGCAATGGACCAGGGGGCCACATCCATTATGTTTCAGTCTGGCTGTATGAGCACTCCTTTGTCACCTTGCACAATGGACACACTCTGAAGGGGGCACAGGCAACTTGTGTGTTTTACTTGAGATTCTGCAGACAGTTTTTATTTCTGTGTTCACTATAATAATTGCATTCCAGTGACTGTGCATTTACCATTGTGATTTTCCAGTTTGACTTCTCACATGCAAAAAACTCCATCTTTAGTCACCTTCAGCGGTTCCCCATCGCCCCAGTAAAGTCCCTCCCTGCCTGTGCATTTGAAAAGAGACATGGGGGAAACGAGGAAATGACCCATGCTTAGCCACACAACATGCTAGCTGTGCTCAGACAATCAGCATAGCATTAGCAGGACTGTTGAATGGAGCCATCATGGCTGCCTAACCCTAGGGAGCCGGTGATCTGCCTATGGGCTTTATGGAAAGTGGAGGTCCTGCAGAGCCACTGAGGGCCACAATGAAGGCCAGTGTGGGTTCTATTAGGAACTCCTCGGAGCTGCTGAGGAGCAAGTGTCATTGTGCTATGCTCCTCTCCTCTCCTCTCCTCTCCTCTCCTCCTCTCCTCTCCTTCACTTTCTCTTTGTTTTATGATCATCTCACCTTGAATGGATTTAAGTGATCATGTCACAGGCCGAGGTACACACACACTGCATGACACACGGCTGTCGGTGTGAAGTCTCCCTGCTGTGACATTATGTCCTGTCACACAAACATGCATTACTGAATCATAATCAGATAACACAAACTAGGGATGCCCTTATTGATCAGATGCCAGTCATTATCGGCCAATATTAAGTCCCCCCATCATTTTCTGTTTCCAGCATGACTCTTATAAATCCTGTCCTCGATAACCGTCATGCTGGTTATGATGCTTGCAGAAGTACGAAGCCTTATTTTGATCCGCTCCTGTTTGCTCTGTTAATGTTTCTGCATCACATGGTTAATATAAACTTAACCTGTATTTGTTTCAAATTAAAAGCCTTCTATTGTTTCAGTAAACAAAATCCCTTCTGTTCTTAGCAAGACTTTTATTGTGAACCTACTCACCTGCCTGTCTGCTTATGTATTATATGTATTTCTAATGGTGTATGTATTTATTTTTACCTCACCTCCTTCTGTTCCTCTGTCTCTGTCACTCCCTACCTCTCTCAGGTGTTGCTGGAGGTATTATTTTGAAGAGATCTGCCACTATATGTAGTGAGAGAAGGAGAGAGGAGCAGACAGGCAGACAGAGGTAGAGAGGGAATCAGATGGGGCTAAGTGGCCTTTCGTTGCCCCCAGGGTGCTCCGTTGGTGTCCGTGGGTGCTCTTTGTCCAGAGCTTTCACTGTGATTAGAGCGTTTGAGTTGACAATTCACTTAAGACCCCTTTTCTTTTTCTCTCTTTCTCTCTCCCTTCTACTCTCACACCCACAAGAACCCCTCGTCCCTCCACCCACTATCCCCTTGCTCTCTCTCAGGGTATATTACCTGTTCTTGTAATGCAGTTAAGCTCAGCTAGAAGCCTTTCCTCGTAATACCACTTAATTCCCCATGTGGCAGCCGAGGTAACTGCAGTGAGGGAAGGAGAGAGTGAGTGGTGACCGGTGATGGTGGTGTGGGTGGTGGTGGAGGTGGAGGAGGGAGTGTGGAGATGAAAGAGGGGGAATGGGAAAGCTGCCATCTACGCTGCTGCTGCTTGGTGGGTCCTAGCCATCGACCCAGCGTGATAATGGCTCTGATTGCAGAAGACCAGCATGCCTCTGCCTGAGAGTGTCATGTAAAATATGGGACATTACGTAAAGAGATACATACATGGAGCTCGGAGAAGTGAAGGTTGAGGGAGGCTCTACTTGGATTAGTCCTCCTGTAATGTGGCATTCCTGACAACTAGGGAAGTCTGAATGTCCAACCTCCTGCTGGGAAAATGCAATGGAGCGCTGCTTAATGTCAGTGTTTCCAACTAGCAGATTCAGGCCAGTTTAAGACACCTACCTGACTCCACTGGCAGGCAATCATGTTACATCATCTCAGCCAGAGGTACACAAGGGATCCTACATTTAAAACTTAGTTATTACTGTATTATTGTAGGGTTTTCCCTTTTTGAGACAAAGGTGGCATGTGCATCATCACGCTTTCCTTAAATATATTGATACAAAAAAGAAGAAGCACTAAAATCCAATTAAAATAAGTATCTGTCCAGTGTAGAATTATAGTCACTGGGTCACATGACATGAAAGCTATTGAAAAATCTGCAGTTATTTTCTATTGAAGTATTTATGTAAAATAAATCAATTACATATTAGCAATCAAAATAGTCGTGCTACATGAGATCAAGTTAGTATAATTTTTAATCATAATTTTCATGAAGAAAATAACATTGGTTTTTGCCACTCAAATGGTAATTTATTTATGGTCCCTGAGTGAACTGGCAGAAGTTCATGCAGCACTTGTTGCATCTGATCAGGCAGAGACAGGACGAAAAGGAGGCTTCTCGTACAGTCATGATTCAGGCCTTTTACTGTGGGATCGATGTCCCACACTTTTTAATCTGACAAAGTACACATAGTAGGATACAAGCACAGCAGTTTTTGACCCATTAATCAGGGGAAATACCCACATTGACTAGCATATGTGTTTTCTAAATGATCTGTCAAGTACTGGCGCACAAGGTGACTTAAGTTTGATGTCCAGTTCTGTTCATGGGTGTAACTTGAGCTAACCTAGCTTTCATAACAAACACACATTTGTTTGCCTTACAATTACCTTGATCTTGCAGAAATTATGAATGTGTCATTACCTTGTTGCATGTGCACATGCACGTGTTTGGAATAAGCTCACCAAGGCAGTTGCTGATAAAAGATACATTTGGTGTTCAAAAAAACATTAGATAGGCAGGGAAAAACTTATCATTTAGGGCTACATGATATTGTAAAATAATTGCATCAATTCATAAATCTATGCGATTTCATTTCTAAATGATGATGATTCACTTGCCTCTATAGGACAAACAAACCACATCACAAAATCCCAGCTGCCAGACCACACAAACCTCAATAACACAATATGTTATTCACTGCATTGCCATTTTTTCATGTTCAGTAGCATATAAGTAAAAGAGGAAAGAGACTAGAGGTAGTCCAGAACTTTGATATATCCTATGTTATATTGTCTGTTTAAAGTCCTGCCTAGACAGCGAGTGTCTCAGACACATTTTTGTTACTTAGGTGACCAATAAATGTTTTTGTTGTAAAAACAAGAATCATGTGAGAAAATCTTGATCTCAATTGTTAGGAAGAAAAATCACGATTCACATTTTAGCAAGAATCGTGCTGACCTAGTACATTCATTCAGTCATTCATCTTCTGTAACCGCTTATCCGTGAGGGTCGCGGGGGGCTGGAGCCTATCCCAGCTGACATTGGGCAAAAGGCGAGGTACACCCTGGACAAGTCGCCAGTTCATCTCAGGGCTGACACACAGAGACAAACAACCACTCACTCTCACATTCACACCTACCGGCAATTTAGAGTCACCAATTAACCGATCATGCTGCATGTCTTCGGACTGTGGGAGGAAGCCGGAGTACCCGGAGAGAACCCACATGGACATGAGGAGAACATGCAAACTCCACACAGAGTTTGGGGAGTCGAACTCAGGGCCTTCTTGCTGTGCGGCAGCAGTGCTAACCACTGCGCCACCGTGCCGCCCCTAGCCCTAGTACAGTTATTAAAAAACATAAGTTATTAAAATGCATTGTTGAGACAAGTTTGCTGCAAGGTAACTGCATCTATGTCTTTCAGTGTTGCTCTTTAGCTTCTTTAGCAAGCAAAGTTCATGCCTTTAAAGTCCGCATGTTTTTTCTAGTGTTGTCAAAAATATTGATATATTGAAAAATATTGATACGGAATATTTGAAATATGTTCAATACTCTTTTTTTCACATTATTGATTCCCAATACCAGATGAACTTGCTCACTCTCTTTTCTCTTTGACAGTGAGTTGAGACACAGTCCCGCCCCCCTCACTTCACCACAGAGCTGTCTTCTTCACATCACTTGTCTCATTCGCTATATCCATTGTCATGTTATAGGCTCACTATATCTATCTCTATTGAAAAATCAAAAACTTTATGCCCTCAATGTTCAGTCAGTTTTTTCCTGGTGGTATTGAAAATTATATTGAATATTGATATTTTTCTGTTCTCAGAAGTCTTCTATATTAAACTAAATATGTTTGGGTTTTGGACTGTTGGTCAACTTAGTCTTTTGTTTTCTGGCGTTTTATAGACCAAATGATTAAGTGATATAATTGAGAAACTAGCCTGTAGATGAACTGATAATTATTAATAAGTAATTGTTAGTTTTAGCTCTTGACTTGAGTGCACTATTAATCTCTGATGTCTTTTTTTGCCCTTTCTCTCTCCAACAAAAGTAATAAACAGCTATTTACACACAGTATCAATGAAACAGCAAACCAGACTACACAGAAATATCCAGTAATAATTAACTACTAACTCCACTATTCTCTCTTTTTTCCTGTCAACTCTTTCTCCTTAATACAGTAGCCAGCCAGAGATGTGGACATGAGACATGAGAGGAAGGGATAAGAGAATAAGTAGCAGAAGAGAGACTGAAAATGACAAAGTGACAGAGAGAGAACGGAGGAAGGAGAGAAGGATCAGAGGAAGAAGGAGGATGGGGTGACATTGCTCCTGGGTTAGTGCTCCAAAACGGAGTGCTAAAATCATTTCAGCTCAGATAAAGCTCTGGCCACTGCCAGGCTGCCCCAGGATATCTGCCCTGCTCATCTGCCTCTCCAATGAAACGCCTGCACACAAGCAGCCTTCAGGCAGCTCGCCACACACAAATGTGAATGCACCCGCACACACAGATGCAAATAGACACACACACACACAAACGCCAACTCAGTCAAGGAATACGCACGGGCAGTGCTGTATAACATGTGCACACATTCGCTGGCCTCTCATGGCGAGTTTGTCGCAGTGCAGTTTATTTCAGTTGAGAGAGAGAGAGAGCGACAGAGAGCCCCGGGGGTCTCCTTCCTCTTCTGTGCCTCCCAAATTAACACCCTGCCACCACCACTCCTCCTTCCAATCACCACTGCCCACTCCCATTTGAATCATCTATACTTTAGTCAACAAACTCACCCTTCATCCACCCCATTAACCTTTTTCCTCTCCTGCTCTCACCTTCCCAAAGACTGCTTTCACCCTGCCCTCACCACCGCTCTGTGCTGAGACTCCTGAAAACATTTCACTTTACTCACTGTGGAGTCATGCATGGTATTTTAGCTTTTCATCCTTGCCAAATGTCAAAACCAATGTTGTGATCTTCTCAATATAGCTTGAATAGCTGGACCAGATTTATTAGGGGATCACAGAGGTGACACAGTTGACAAACTATTAAAAATCAATTCAAAGTCAATATGAGTATTTTATGCCAACACAGGCAGCAAATCTGCTGTCATTACTAAAGTTTAAATGTATGTTTTTATCCGTCTTTTTCACAATAATTGCAACATAATTGCTTACTTAGTACAACTTCACGAAAGAAGACAGAAGGTATCAAAGTGACTTAATAGTGAATAATAGTGTAATAACTGACAAGCGATCAACAGCGACAAGCAGCTGCTGAGCTGAACGTGCAAGCCACCAAATCTGTCCTTAGGAAATTTAAATCAGCCAGCTTGATGTTGGTCGGAGCGTGAAACTAAGAGGCCAGTCACAGGCTGAGGTGACCCTGCAGGCAGCCAATCATGCAAGTGGCTCTGCACAGCAGACACAGTGTATGACTGGATCCCATAAGAGGCATAAGACTTTCTGTAGAGCCACTGCAACACCACATCAGAAGTGTGGCTTTCCCTCCTCTAGTCTCTTGTCTCTTGTCTCGCCCCACATTGTGTGCTATGAAATCTTATCTTTTATAGAGTTATGATGCAATAAACTCAAATTTATAATCATCTCTGCTTCACTCTATGATCACACCAAACCGTCTTTGCCGTTTTCTCCCATTTCTCCAACCAAACTAATATTCATACATAACTGTCCATAAGTCAGTCAATTATGACATCCAGATTGTAACAAAAGTGACATGAAGTGATTGAGGGTAAAGAGAATAAGACTAGAGCTTATTTCACACAATTTCATTTGCTACTCAAGTCATTTTCAAGAAAAACATCATGCCAATAAAGACCTTTTGAACTGAAATGAATCGAGAGTGAATAGGCAGACAGGAAATGGGAGAGAGAGAGAGAGAGAGAGAGAGAATGGGTATGACATGCAACAATGGTCGCCAGCTAGAATCAAACTTGCGATGGTTATGACCATCTGGTTGTGCAGCACGCACTATAACCATTCGGCTACAGTGGCTCAACATCCTCTATTTCTAGCTTCTTAATTATCAAGATTTGCTGCTTTTCTTTGTCCTGTGTTATAGTTAAGTGAATATATTTGAGTTTTGGACTGTTGACATACTTTCTGACATTTTATTCACCGGCAGCAGCAGGCTCACCAGACCTTAAGCGTGTTATGTAAGTTATGTGACATTAAACATGTGGCTAATGTTGTAAAACGGTTGCAGATTGGTTATTTATAGGCACAAAACCCTCTTGATTAGGTTGAGGTAACAATACTACTTGGTTAGGTTTAGGAAACGATTGTGGTTATGGGTTAAAATAAATACATTATGTATGTCACATGACAGAAGGCGTTACTTGGCATTGCTTGGCAGCCACTGGACAACGTAACAGTATTTAGACGCGTATTTGATGTATTGCGATAGGTGAACATTAACAGTCAATTTACGCAGTTAAAACGTATTCCACACTCAATTTGACAGTCTGTCCTTGTGCCGCGCTGTCTTTGTATCTCCCCACTCTTCCCTTTGCTCCCTACAACCTCTACTCTATATTATGTCTTCCCCCTCCTCTCCTCTCTGTCTTCTTCCCTCAGCACCTCTTCACCAAGATAGAAAATCCGGATCTCATGTTTAAGGCATCAGTGCAGTTGTTGGGCAGACTCCTGGATGCTCCAGTGGTGTAGATGTGATTTCTGTCACCCACTCCCTGTTTCTGTCACTCTTCCTGAATATATCCTCTTCTCCCCCCATCAGTTGCCTTCCCCTTTGAATTTTGATAACTTTGAGGTATACAAGTCATGATCGTTCCCTGCTCAGTCCGACTACGATGTGCTCACAGAAGTACAAACACACATAGGGCAGACATGTTTTCACCCAAAACTACACTTACGTATGCTCTTGCACACACCTCCTACTGGTCTTGGTAGAATTGGTGTAGAGTTGTGTGCTATCATTTCCTGTCAGTCTTATTTATTATATAGTGGGAGTCAGAGTGTCTTAGAACAAACTTTGTTTTTCTAAATTCATGTTGTCAGGATACCATAATTTTAAAATTTCATACAATAATAGTTTTAAAAAACAATACATCTTTTAATATTATATCAAAAAGGAAGTCCCTTGTCATCTTAACCAGCAGATGGCATTTCTTCCATTGTCATGTGAATTGTTGCTCATCTTTTTTCTGAGCGCTCGTCTACGTCGGGTTTGGACCTGCAATGATCAGCCACTTAATCAGTTTGTCAGTCAACAGAAAATGTTTGTAATTTTAATGCAAAAATACCAAAGATTTATCTTTTACATCTACTAAGATGTGATAATTTGTGAATGTTCCCTGCTCTATATAATTGAAAACTGTATATATTTTAGTTTTGGACTCTTGGTCACTGAATTACAATGCAATTATCAGCAGATTAGCTGAGTTGTTCATTACACCCCTTGTCTCAGGGAGATCGGAAGAACTTACCACGTATCGATCATCTGGGGATTTCCAAATGCAAGGTAGCTGCTAGAACAGCGGTGAGTACAGCTGCTAACAAACCCACGCCCCTTACATTTTTTCAAGGACACACTTGCCTGAAACGATGCTCCCCATTCTCCTCAGCAGTAAGCATGCCCAATATAAAGGGCCGCCCTAAAGACTTTTGATTGGTTCTTAATGGAGTTTTTTTTTCTCCAACTGTGTCCACCCAGTTTTATCAACAAAAACTGTGAGATTGTCCTCAGTCTGTATTAAGCGAAGCATTCAGAGACTGACCTGTGAGTCTATTACAGCCCTTTACTGCAAGTGCAATGATGTGTGTGTATCATAACACACTCACCTGTTTGTTCTTTGTCCTTGTATCATTTGCGGATGAGAATTAAATTTGATGTTCAAGGGTGGACATACGTTAGGAAACGAGATATACTGAAATGGAAACTTGCATTATTTGACACAAATGATTTTATTATAGCTGTTTATGAAGCAGGACGGCACTCAGCAGGCACAGAGGTCGCAGCCGTGCTCAGATAATACCAGACCAAGTGACACAGCGTCAGGTATTGGTGTGTTCTCGCCCTCCACAATCTCATTTATTTTGAGATGGGGCTTGTTTGAGAAGTGCTTTTTTTTTTAAGCAGCGCCTACCAAGGGCACCAATTTCTGTTGAAAACAACTGGTGTTTTTAAAGTCAAATAAGGTGACTCTTGCATTAGGATTACTATCATCAACAGTCACAGGATATTGACAGTAGAACAAAAATAGAACAGTTTTCACACATATTACGCCGTTTGAACAGTCTTGTAAATTGAAGCCAGCACAGGATAGTAAAATGTATGTACAATAAAGACGCTAAAAAAAAAAAAGAAATATTTTGATAATATTCAAATAATCAGATGCTTTCATTCTATATCACAACATATTGTTTCAGGACTTTGCTGTAAGCAAGGTGATTCTGTTTTTTCCATTTCCCATCGGTTCATATTCAGAGAGAATATCGCAGGTTGAAGGCAGGGAGGGGCTCAGTGGCAGCTGTCATGCTTTCTCATATTGTTTTATTCTTTCTCCATGATCCAAGAATCAAGAACCTCTCATCAGCCATTTTATCTCAACCTGTCCTGTTCCTCCTCCTCCCTGCACACTTTTCTCATTTTCTACCTTCCCCACTCCATCCTCTCCTGCCACTTTCACCCTCCCAGCCTCTCCTCTTTTTCCTCACACTATCCCAAGTCTTTTCTCCTTCTCTTTCTTTCTCTTCTCTCCATCTTTCTCTACTTCAATCACTCCTGTTCCCTCCTCTTTCTCTTTCCCCAGTCCTAATTGTTTATATACATTAACATTCAAGAAACTAGATAGCCTGGTGCAGGTGACACCCTGTAATTTGACATCCTTGCCTTTCTCCAAGGAAGGAGAGAGATGCAATCTGTGACAATCTACATTGTGGTGTGTGTGTGTGTGTGTGTGTGCACATGCAGTGTAATCTGGGGTTGTCACACGGCCCCATGCCACTCTCCGTATGCTAATCAATGAATGAAGCTCTGCAAAGCTCTCGTCTGCCAGCTAAACCCCACACCTCAGTGCTGATATGTCTATTAGCCACATGTCAAACTCCCTCTTTGTTTCTGCCTCCTCCTGTCGCTCCCCACATCTCCTTCCCTCCCCTCTCATTCGATCGTTCCTCCTATCTGTACTTCTGCGCTGCTGTCTCTCTCTCACTCCTTCTATTTCATTCTCCATACTTTATTCAACTCTCCTCCTGTAACCCTCACTTCTCCTGTGTTCTTTTGCTCCACTCACTCACTCTGTGCCAACAATGGATGCACACCAGATGTAATTTCATCAAGTGTACACTCTCTACTTCTCTTCATTGTCAATGAGAAGTGCAAGGCATGATGGGATGGTGAAGGAAGCTGGTTCATGGAAATAGTCGTAAAACATGGATATTATGTAAACAAGAGTACCAATTCCAGCTTGGGTACTCTTCTTCATTTTGCTTTATGCTTGAGTAATAAAGTGGAGGACAGACACAAAAATAGAAAGGTGTACATTTCCTGAAATATATCACCCATTTTTGTAGGGTTTTAAGGGGTGGTAATTAAATGAAGGAAGTAAAATTTTATTTTAAATGATGTGTAACATTATATAAAGCAACCTGTTATTAAGCAATGTTGCACCTCAGTCATGCTTACTGACTGCTAGGGGTGGGAGAAAAAAGTCTGTTCTCTTAAGTATAGTGATTATTTTTTATATTGATGATGCCTAACACATAACGGGAATTACCATGAACGGAAATTAGCATCACGATCGCTGTCATAGATATCTATTGTACTTACATGCTTAATATAAAACAGCATGTGTGCCCATATTTTGAGACATATAGTTCCTCTGATCTGTGGAAACAAACTAATATCTGCTGACTTCACATTGGTAACTCTATTACTCTGGCTTCAACACTCAACAGTGACTAGCTACAGCAACCTCAAAGGGTCAAAACTCAAGCTCAAAATTCACAGCTTGAAAGTTCATTTTCATATGTGAAGGATTTTTTTAATAGGGAGATAAGTGTATCGTCCCAGCCCTACTGACAGCATCACTTCAGCTGAAGTTAGTGCTTTCTAGAGAAAATACCACATATACAAACACAAAACTGCTTTGCTAGCTCAATCTTGTAATAAGATATCTGCTAAAAAAAAAAATTCATGCACAGATTTAGCTACTATGTCCGCAAACTTGTAACACATGCATTTTAAGCCAGTAGTACCTGTCACATACTCACCGACATAGCTGATGGAGGATGCTGAACAGAGTTTCTGTGTGATCCAAACATTTCAAATAACTCTAGAGTGCTGTAAAGTCCAAATGAGTCAAAGTCAAAGTGATTTGAAAAAAATTTTTTTGGCTTTAGCTTACTGGCACAACACCTGTATTAAAGGGCTTGTCTAAAGGCACACGTATAAAATTTATATTCTTTAAAGAAAGTTGATTTATTATTCTGTAAATGTTACTTTAACATTATATATATATATATATATATATATATAATATATCATACAACATACATATATATAAAAGCACTGTATGCTGTCATGCTGATTTGAGCACATTCTAATCGTCTCGTTGACCAATCACATTGTTTGGTCACAGCTACCTGTTTTATAGTATAGGTTTGTAGTTTGCGCACTTAACAGGAAGTTCTGACTTTCTGTAACAGTGCAAAGAAAAGTGTTCATGCTTGCTCTACATATATCATTGCTCTGCTTTTATGTCACTCCTACTGCAGCACTGTCCCGTGCAACAGCAGCAGCAAGCTCCAGATGAGATTCAGGAAAAGAGTCTGTCAAGTAGACAGACATGCTGACAGACAGGTAGAGGAGAGATAAAACAAGACGTTGTCATGCATTTGTCTTAATGCTTTTGCAAGCTTTAAGACAGGATGACAGACAGACAGACAGACAGGTAGACAGACAGGAGTGGAACCAGGCAGACAAGAAGGCAAGCAGACAGTTATAGGGGCAGTTAGACAGGCAGTCAGCCCTGGCATTTTGCAGCAGATAAGTAAGCTATCAGAGGAGGGGGATAAATAGCAGAGTAAAGATTGGTCCCGGCCCCTCAGAGAGGAGCGGGGGGCCACAATGCAGGCGTGGTGGGCAGATAGCCCCCTGCTCTCATTATACTCTGCCTAATCCAAAACGATGTTTACTCAGAGAGAGAGAGAGAGAGAGAAGGGCCACGCTTATCGAAGCCCTGCACAGTCCTCCAAGCGTGTGTGAGTGAGTGCGTGTTTGTGTGTGTGTGTGTGTGTGTGTGTGTGTGTGTGTGTGTGTGTGTGTGTGTGTGTGTGTGTGTGAGTATGTGTTAAAATGAGCCTATTCCAATGGAAAAAGGGATCAGGAGTGTCTCCAAGGCAGACTCTGTTGGCTAGAATGTCGATGCTTATCACACATTGCCTGGCTCTTCTGGTGAAAGGCGAATAGGCTATCTAAACTGCCTATTCACAGCATGTGTGTTTACCATAACAGCCAAGCAGACTGATCATTTCGTAATTGCTATTATCATTATTATTATTAACATACGGTTATTAACAGTTCGAGCTTTGACAGTACATGACCAGATCAGATTTATTTAGGGGCGTGAAGATCCTTAAAGGACAAAAAGCATTTTTGATTTTGAAATACTACAAAATAAAATCTTTTTTTTTTTAATCTGTTGATTTGTGTTTGCATTGCAGCTTTTCAGCTGACTGCAGTCGACACGTGATTAATTTACTACATGATGGTTCCCTGAAAGGCTGAAGTACCTCTTAAATATTTCATGTATTAGTATGTACCTATGGGTTATACAGATTTAAGTATCAACGTACTGTATTGACTGGCCATCTCTCTGTTTTGCTTGTCCAGCAAAGTTATAATTAAAAAAGCTTATAATTCAAAAGAAAAAAAAAACGCATTTTAAGGTGTCTCTAATTGCAAAACTCTTTGGAAAATTCATTTTAATCTTGAAAATGTAGTTGGATAATTAAATACCAGGGATGTAAGAAAATATCGACACACTTAATATCGTGATATTATCTTTTGTGATACTGCATCGATTCTGAAAAGACTGTGTCGTGATTCATTTTATGTTGTGTTTAAACCCCCGACCCCAACATAGCGATGTTGTTATCTATCTTCACTCAACGTTTTAAATTCAGATATTATGCGTATGGTGGTGTATACTACACTTTACCTAATATTAGATTTAAAAAAGCAATATATCAACTTGCTTACAGTATCACCAGTGTTGCCCGCCCTATGGGACCCCCTGCCCTTCTTGAAAGAAACTTTTTTCTTTTTTTTTTTTTTTAATTTTTGTTGTGAAATCTTCTCTGTCAGATGTTTTTGTTCAGAGACTTCTTTTTGAAAATGAGCGTTTTAGCTTCCTGTCGCTTTGCTCATTTGCCGCTGTGTTTCTGCCGGTGTAGAAGTTACAGACAATGTGCTGTCAGGTTCATGTAATACGATGTCTTGACTCTCTTTTAGTCGTTCATGATGTTGAACTGTCCTGTGGATGTTAAGTGTGTTTATTGGGCAGCTGTTATGTCAGTAAAGACTCTTTTCGTTAATTAGCCTATTAAGAAATTAGCCTTGCCATGTGAAAAGCTAACTGGCTAGGCCAAATAGCTTTTCCTGTATTAGTGTGTACACACAAGTAATGTGTTTATTATTCACACAGTCACATAAAATATGCTGATCTCATTTTACAGTCCTTAAATGCTTATAGTTAATGCTGCAATCAGTAACAAGTCACAGTTATGTAGTAAAGAGCTGAAATCCAACTGATGACTCTATTATATTATTGCCAATACACAGCCCTATCAGGTATTTGACAAAATGTATTTTTTAATTATAAATATTGAATTTGTAGTAAGCAAATTTTATATGTACAGCACCGTTCACAGACACAAAATCACAAAGTGCTTTAAAGCAACAAAAAATAGACTTAAAAAAACAATTAAAAACAGCAACCACATAAAACAGCACAGGGCTGACAGTCCTGTGTGTGTTGTTCTGAGTCCTGATTGACATATTGCTTATTAGGAGAGAAACAGTATGTTTTTGTGCATTGAGGAGAACTCCTCAGTTTGAGAAAACAAACAATTTTAATGTGGCAAATGGAACTTTGTATCTCCATATTTTATCTTTTTTTTTCATAAAGCAATGCTATTGAAAAAACAACCCTGTCTGTTTACAAATATTTAACCAATGACAAAAATTAAAAAGACCTCGTGAGCTTGACAATTCAGTATTCAGTTATATTAAAAACAGTTTTTTTTCCATCTCCTATAACAACATAGAACTGTTTTGACTCTTGTATGAGGTTTAATTCAAAGATGGTTCTAAAGAGCAGTGCTGCAGTTGCTAGTTTTGGTGAGCCTATCGCCCTCCCAAATACTGTTTTTTTTTTTTTATTGTATATTGATGCCGTTTGAAAATGTGTCAAAATGTTTGTCCCAAAATGCACAGCAGTCTGGAAAACAGACTGTGGTCACCATCATTCAGTATCAAAATACTGTCCAATCAGTAAAAGTGTTACACATTTACAGAGTACAGTATATTTTTTTAAGTATCACAGAGTTCTCACTGTTTATTGTCAAATTCTAGTGGTAACAAACTACATGCAAGCAGCTCTCTCATGGCTCACTGTAGTGCCATCTACACACACATGCACACATGCACATACTCATACTGACAAATGCACACACTTTTAACTCTGTACACAATCTTCTTCAACCTGTCTCTGTCTTTCTCTTTGACTCTCTCTCACATACAGACCCACAACACACACATGCACACATCCACTCTGTGGTCTTGTGAACTGTGTGTACCCTGTCTAGGCTGGCCAGGGTAATCTCGGGCCTCCACTAAAGTAGCCGTGTGAGAGGACAGATTGTCAGTTGATCATGGCCAGCCGAGAGCCTTATCCCTTATTGGATCGGCCATGGAGGAGGCTTAGGAATTATCTGAGGCCTCGCTTAATGTGGAGACGGATCACCGCCAGAGAGCCACGGAGCCTGAAGACACGCTGCGCCTGAGGGGAGGGAAAGACACTGTGTGTGTGTGAATCAAACCAACAGAGATGTGTGTGTTTGTGTGTATCAGTATGTAGTGATAGAGGCATGTGTGTGTGGATGTACGTGCACAAAGCAACATCATGGCCCACTTAACCCCATCTTGACACCTCTCTCTCTCACTCCCTTTCCTTGCTTATTTTTTTTTGCCTCACCCACCCTCCCTCCTATTACTCCTCTCATTCCCATTCCTCCTCTTTCTCTTTGTCACTCCTCTCCATGCCTCATTTTCACTTCTCTTCCTCTGCTTCTTCATCATCTGCCCCCCTTTTCTCTCTCCCCTTACTATCCAGTCATTCCTCAGCCCCATCTTTCATTTTGCTATCACCTCCATCTGACTGTCTTCGTCCATCCTGCTTAACTTCCTCCCTCGATCCCTAACTCTAACTCACTTATCTTCTACACCCCTTTAAAATATTTCCCATTCTCCTCCTCCACACTGTTGTTTACGTTCCTCTCCACTCTGATCATCTCTCTCCTCCTCCTGCATCTTCCTGCTCCTCCTCTTATCTCCTCTTTTACTCACCCTATGCTTTCTATAGCCCTATACAGCGGCATTCTGTCCTCAGCAGGAGACCTGACAGAGGTTGATGAAAGAAAGGCGAAAAACAGACATTTTATTTTCCGAAGATAAAAGAAAGTGAGCTAAATCGTTGTGTTGTTAAGAAAAACTATTGACCAGTGCCTCATATCTCAGAGCCATCATGTGAAACTGTAAATACAGCAGCTGACATCAGTAATGATTTTTTTAAAATAAATTGTAAAGCAAACACAATGGTCATTGGCTGGTCTTATATGTAAACTGACATTTGTGATGGTGATGGAACAGTCCACCCCAAAATAAAAAATACATATTTTTCCTCCTATCTTAATAATTAATTATTAATCCATCAAGATTGTTTTGGTGTGGTTTTGCAAATATTGGCTGTAGAGATGTCTGCCTTCTGTCAAATATAACAGAACTGCTGAAAAACTCAACAGCAATGTCTTTTTCCAGAAATCACCACCAAGTTACTCAAGATAATCCACAGACCTTGTTACGAGCAGTAGGGGATATTTTCTATACCAATCATATCAGTAGGCAGAAGGAAGCGTGCATCGTTTCATGGACAAGACACCTGTGCTTGTGACAGGATGTAAACATTAATGTGTTCTTCTTGGACACCTGAGTAGAGGCAAGCTTCCTTCTGCACAGTAATACAGTTTGTGGGTTTAGTTCTGTAGAAAGAAAATGGTTCCTACATGAAACTTCTCACAACAAGGTGCTCTGTTTAATTAATTCCTGGTACTGAGAAAGGCCTTGTCTCAGTCAAGTACTGTAAGCATAGCTTGTCTCAGCTAGTGAGTTATTTTAAGTTGTCTTTCCCCAATTAGCACCTGGATCCTCTCCCGATATTTGAAATAGCCCTCTAGCTAATTCCTTCCCCGCTGTCTGATCCCTGGCCTCGGAATGACTTGGGATCCCTCTAGAAGAACTGCCAGACGTGGGTGGGGAGAGGGATGCCTCGGTGACCGGCTTACCTGTCTTAGCCTGCTGCCACGGTGGCCCAAACCTGGATAAGCAGCAGAAAACCGAGGGATGGATGGATAATTCCATCCCTGTGCATGTGATTACTGACAACTACTGAGGCCAGATTAGAGCTGCCGTAAGTCTCGGAGTTCCCAGGGTCAGCCCCGGGTCACCAGGATGTGGAGGGGTGAGCATTTAAGAGCATGACGTTATACAGTAGATTCTATGGGCAGCTGCAACCTGTTGACCTCCACTACAGTTGACATTGGTTGTATTTGAGTTTATAAAACACACCAGGAACACATCATGTCTTAGTACTTGTTTCTAAGCAGGCACAGTATCAAGAAATGCAAATGGACAGCATGTGACTGCTTGCAGTACTTCTGGCTTGTATTCAGCTGTTTTGTTTCAACCTGGGTGAGTGGTCATCAGTAAATGATCGATTACAGTAGGTCTTCATTAGATAGGCTAGCACGGGAAACAAATATGCATGTATGCATGTACAGAAACTGTACTTTTAACAGGGAACTCTGTATTGAGATCATGTTTGGATTTCATCACTATTGATCCATCTTTGACAACACTGCTTATTTGAACATTTGATTTGAACCAGAATTCTGCTTGAAATAAGCAGTGATGATTGGTCAGATAGTGTTTGAAAATAAAATAATGAACGCAGTTACATATTACATACATATAATGGCACAGCAGCAATGAATAAGCCACTTCAAATTAAAAAAAACAGGTTTGCAAAAGAGCAGTTATCAAACCTCATTTATTAAGTGAACACATGCAACAGATATGCAAAGCCACCATACATGGTGCAGATTTACTTTTTAAGAAACACATTTTTTTTTTATCAGAAAGACTTAAAGCTCTACTTCAGTGTGTTTTGGCATTTTTATGTTTCATACAACCCCAATTCCAAAAAAGGATAAACTTTATTGTTTTTTGTAAATATACACTCATTCTGAATTTGCAGCATGTTTCAAAGAAGTTAGGACAGGGGCAACAAAAGACTGGGAAAGTTGTGGAATGCTCAAAAACACCCACAAGTAAACAGGTTAAATGGTAACAGGTGATATAATTTGGTATTAGAGGGGCATCCTAGAAAGTCGTTCAGTCATTCACAAGCATGGATGGGATGAGGGTCACCAGTTTATGAAAAACTAACAGTGTTTCTTAACAAGAAAATGCAGGACTTTAGGGATCAATGTTGTACAAATAAAGTTTGAATTGACTTGTGTGTGTGCTACGTTTCAGCGTTAACCCACTGAGTGCCCCTGCAGGGATGTAGCATTTGCTAGTTAGCTGGGGATGTAGCATGTTAGCTGTTGAGCATCCAGCTCAGCAGCTAATGGCTAATCAGCTGTTTATGTCCTGCAGAAGTCAACAATGTGTTGTTTGCTTAACGGCGAGACATATCGATGCTAATATCTATGATATCGCTCTTCATGCCGATGATGTTAAGCAGTATGGTTGCCATGTATACTGATAATGGAACACGTCTGACTATTAGCCACGCCCCCACTCTCTGTTTGAGAAAGAGAAAGAACTTACAAACGTCAGTTAAAGTGCCTGGAGTGAAGCTTTAACTGTTTGTACATCTTGCTAGTTCTAGTTATTCCTCAACCAACAGTAGCAACCCGGAGGCAAGTTAGCACTGTTTTAGCACACAGCCACATTAAGGTGCACATATGGTTTTTGGGGTAACACCACTGACGAGGCTTAGTGTCTGGGACGGATAGCTATATTAAGCCGATGCACACATCCACACACACCTACACTGCTTCCTTTCCTCATCTAGTAATTGAAGGTGAGAAATAATTTCATTATCCTCACGAAGAGTAATCTGCTCTCTACTCCTGATCCCCTCATTTCCTACAGTGCACCTCGACCTGGGAGGCACACACATAGACAAACAGGCACCACATACTTATCACACATGCATTCACACACCTACACACACACACACACACACACACACACACACACACACACACAGACACACATAGTTTCTTTTCTTTTTTTATCACCCTGGGCTATTAATGTTATTGGAGTTGGGGATTAACCATCAGATTCACATATGCTTTACAAAGCTTTATTACTTAGTGCTGTCTGTCTTGCTCCCTTTCACACACATGCATGTGTTCACACACTCACTCACATGCACACACACATAGGCACATAACTTTAAATTCAAGAAAGTTAATCTAGAAGTGTAGGTGTAGGTTAGTGGACAGGTTTAGGCCTTCAGCAGACAATATGAAAACATGGCAAGAAATATTTACATTGTTGGTTCTGGACTGAACTCTTGGTCACAATGTTATCTTGTATTATTTTATCACAGATTGCCCGGAGGCATGTTGGTTTGATTCGTACAGATGTACAGTCTCTTCAGGGATGTGTAGACACTCTGAAAGAAGGGTACAGTGAGGCTTTGTCTGAATTCTCCCCCTGACACCTTCCCCTTCAGCTTCAGGGTAGGATGAAATGTTGCATTACCACCCTCTACTGTTCATTTGCCCAAGATGTTTTGGGTGGCCCATGATGTCAAGTGTCATGGTGACACACATTGGTGGATGCGGGGTGGGGGGGCCAATGCCAATTGACAGGGCAAAGGTTTGTGGCGGGACATCGTTATGTTTCATGTGAACACACAATCACAAGGTGAGGGGTTAGGGTTAAGGGGGAAGGGAAGAATTAGGATGCAGCTTAAGACACAGAATAACCCACACACACATTTACTCTAGATGATGAACAGGGACTGAAGTTGCTCCAATGTCTGTTTTTAATCATTTGTTCCATCTGCCTGATGAATACTGGAATTGAATGTAAATACATGCAATTAATAGTAATAATTATGTTTAATTAATGAAAACTGAGATGAGAGTAAATTTAGATATAGAGATTCTCAATGTTCTTAGTTTGAAAAATATCTCTCACATTAAAACAATAACGAAGACAACGTAGTGTGACGATGTCAGGAAGTCGTGGGGGATCGTGGGAGTTGTCGTCTTCACTGCTAATTGCCATTGCCAATGAAAGTCTGACATGACAGAGTAAATCATGTTCAGGTGTGAGGTAATGTATTAAAGTTTTATTCATGTTACTTTAAGTCACGTTCGCTGACTTCCTCACTCTCTGACCTATCCGACGTACACTGTGTTTTCCCGAAAGTTATAGTTGTTTTAGGAAATTACTTGTTTGTTTGTTTTTTTGTTTTTTTTTAATAAAAACTTTAACTGTATAACTCATTTTTAGAGATTTACTTCTTCAGTGGGTGTCAGTGAACTAGCAATAAAATGTCTGTCGTCATAAAGGATAAAAATCCAGGAGAAATCATTTATATGCACGACAACAAATACCACATCTTGAGTTCCCAGCATTGCTCTAAGTACAGTAAAGCTTTTCTACACTGAGCGACATGACAGTATAAAGTTTTCTGTACTTTGTGACAAGCGCCTGGCTGAAGGGGAATAACAGACGAAATTTAAAATGTCACTTTATTTAAGCTTTACATGTCTTGACACACTCTCGACACATAGTATAGCTACTCTGGCTGTCATTGTGTTTGTGTGTGTTTGTGTGTGTGTGCTGTCAAGCCAAGAAAGCGTGTTTTTTTTCTAATGGGGAAAAGGAATATTTGGACATTTTATCAATAGGCATTATTAAATCCTGCTTGCTTGAGCTAATCTTGGCGGACCGGAGCGAGGGGAAAGAGAGCGAGCGAGTGAGTGAGAGAGATAGACACAGGGAGGGAGAGCGAGAGAGCAGTGATGTCTGCCCCATGAGGTGAAGAGAGACCGCCTGTAAGCCGCTTATTATATCGACTACCACCTTTTCTCTCTCCTCCTCTAACCCTCCCGCCCTCCCTCCACAGCTTTCTCTCGTTACCTCGCTCATTTTCTGTCTCCCTCTCTCGCTTGCTTTCTCCAACTCATTCTATATCCCCCCCATTCAACAACTCCTTCATATAAACACACTCACACACAGACGCACATGTGCACACAAACACACACAGACAGCGCCAAGCCGAACCTTCTTGTTCAAAGCCAGAAGCAAAAAGCTGAAGTTTTATTCAAATGAATGTTTACTTTTTCTACTGCCAAGATGTGTGTGTTTGTGTGTGCGCGTGTTGAGAGACAGAGGGAAAATACCACCAAGCATGCAAGTGTGTGTGTACGTTAGTGTGTGTTACATGCACGGCAGAAGGAGAAGGGCTGACAGTAGGTGATAAGCCAGACAGGCCTGCACGCTGTGATTATCACCCACCGGACCCCCTGTCACACACACACACCACACACACACACACACACACACAACACTTGCATACACAGTGCCCAATGAGAGAGTGTGTTGCAAGGATTTAGGATAGACAGACAGACAGACAGACAAACATAGACAGAGAAGCCTTGGATCACAGGCTAGGTGGAAAACCACAAGAGAAGCAAATGAACACAGACTGGAAAATACAATGCATCCAATTATGTCTGACTGAACGCTCATTGTTTTTATTTGGGTTTTATATCAATATTAAGGTGTTTTGATGTTGAGACACTGGAATCAAAGCACTCTGTCACACTGCAGATGCTAGATAAATAAATATCTGTCTCTGAAATGAATAAACATCAGCGAGTAAATGAGTCTTTAACCCTCCATCTATCTCTTTTTGTTGTAGGTGTGTGGCCGTCTGAAGAGGTGATGGCTCATTACTGTGTGAAGAAACATCACATGTTCAAGTGAGTTCTTTGTCTCTTTAAAGGTGCTCATCCTGTTGTCAAAAGAACAACGCATGCTCCTCAGATGGTCCCATTTCCTGAGCTGGGAAGTTGTTATTTAATAACGCTAATAAATAATAGGGCCGAGTGATTTTGGATTTTGGGGCTGATGCTGATACCAATATCACAGAGTAAAAAAATTCAGATATCAATATGTCAGCCAATATTCTTTTTACAGAATATAGAATATCAACATACATTTTTTTGCAATGATCCCTCAAAAATGGACAAAGATAAATAATAGAGACAGGATACTTTACCTTTTACCAATAAACATATTAACATGAAGAAACACAAATAGAGAAAAATAGATGCATATATTAAAGGTATAATCAGTAGGATTAGTCTGAGCTGCTCATAAGCACGCCTGAAAGGTAAGTTGATCGTCGAGGTTCATTCCCAAAATGTTAAATACTGATGTTTTGGGTTGGTAAAGAATCCTGAACGCAGCAAAATAATGAGAAAATAAGGAAATACAGGGAAAGGAGAAGATCTCTGTAGATACAGCCAGTGATTCATAAGTAATTATTGAAAAGAATTGTTTACATGAGTCTTGTTTTTAAGGAAAATGTTGCATATGATGCCTTCAACCCTGAATTAAGGAAAAAGATCAAATATACATAAAATTCTGCCAATCAAACAATCTGCATTATGTTTTGTTAAAAAATGTTTTCATATAGACATATATTGGAGAACATATATGCCAGTACCAACGGTATAGCTGTGATAGGCCAATATCAGGCCAATAATATTGGTTGACCAATATATTGTTTGGGCTGTAATAAACTTAATTTTTCTAACTAATCTCGGTAACTCTGTGTGGACAGCAACAAACAGTTACAACCTAATACCTTATTACAAATTACTACATGTGAACAAAAACTGATATGCAAAATGTGAATTCATAAAAAAGTTATCAACCAAACATTTACTTTCGTCCGCCATGTTCCCACGTATATGGCATCAACAGACAATAACTCTGCAGCTTGTGTCTCAGACTTTCCGAGTTGTGCTCTGACTTGAGGGGAACATTCACCTGAATTTTCCCAGTCGGGAACTAATTTTACCGATTTTTCCATCACCACATGAATGCAGGATAAAACAAGGACTAACAGCTGTGATTAATTACATTGACCAGGATCAACAAGATTGTTTTTAAGGTTGTATTTAAGCGTCAGTTTAGGAAGTCAGGGTACATCGTTATTCTAATCCAGACAGTTAAGAGTTTTTTAATTTTTCTGTAACAGTTTGACATCAGTAAAATATTTACTGCTTAAATATTGAAACATTACTGTTTTGTTCACAAATGAGACACTCAGAAAGATATTTGGCAGCATGTAATCACTTTCTTTCTACCATGTTTGATTTCACGAGAAACCTGCTATGTGACAGGAAATTGCTTTATGATACAAATCAGGAAGAACAAACTTATTGCCGGGCAAAGCATTGCATTTGCTGTAATAACAGATCGTGGAACCACAGTAGAGACAGACTGTTGGAAAATCCTTTGAAAATATTTCTGCTCTTCAGTGAAATTAAAGAGAAAATTGAAAACACACATCAGCAGCAGGGTGGTGGAGGTGGAGGTGGAGCAAGGTAAAGTAGCAGCATACTTGGAAATGCTAACACACAGCTGTTTAACATTTTTTCAAATGCAATTACACCAAAATGTATCAGTTCCCCTACATTTAACCTGTTAATCGACTATATTTTGACAGTATTTCAAATTAATAAGCACATCAGCACCGGCGCTTTCCTGAAAATGTCTGTAATTTAAATCGGTTCGACGTGCAGTAAATGCCTGGCGCTCGTGTCATTGTGTGCCTTTCCATGCCACGCCGTGTTGTTCTGTGTTGCTCTTTCCCCTGCTCTCGTCTGCTGAGCACTGGCCTGCCCTGCGGCACGGGGCTCAAAAGCACCCAGGCACCTTTGATTTCCACTCAAGGTGGAACGTCACCCTTTGATTTCCTGTTTTAACATTCAAGAGGCGGGAGGCGAGGAAGAGAGGGGTATTGATCAGAGCAGCATAGTGAAGGTCAGCGAGGGAGGGAGGGAGGCAGGGAGGGATGAAAGAGGACAGGGCTAGAGATGGAGGGGAAGGGGAGATGAAAGGAGGAAGAGGATGGAGAGAGGGGTTGAATGAGCATGCAAGCTACACGACTCTGTGTGTGTGTGTGTGGTGTGTGTGTGTGTGTGTGTGTGTGTGAGTGTGTTTTCTCAGATTCCCGCTGATTGAGCTTGTGCTTCTCAATGTTCAGTATTCTGCTTTCAGGTTGATGGTTGAATTGATATTTCTTACCCTGCTGTGTTTAGTGAGTGTGTATGTGCATGTGTTTGTATGATAGCAAGTGTGTGTGTGTCTGTGGCACAGTATCTGTGGTGTGTGTGTGTGTGTGTGTCTGTGTGTGTGTCTGTGTGTGTGTGTTGGTGCTAAACTGCTAGGTTTGGCTCAGCAAGGTGAATCTCACCCCCTCTCCTCTCTCTGTCTCTCAGGGGTGCAGTGTGTGAGTTAGGAGGAGGTATGACTTGTCTTGCTGGGCTCATGGTAAGTCACACACAAACACCACACACACACACACACACACACACACACACCACAACACACACTTGTATCTTCAGTGCCTGCAGGAGAAGTGTCTTGACTTCTCTAATGAAATTGACCCTCACCAATCAATAAACAAACAGCATGGGCACACAGTATCCATACCTATTCATATACATACCATTCACTTCTTGTGTGCCTCTGTGTGTGTGTGTGTGAGAGAGAGAGAGAGAGAGCGAGTCTATGTTTGTGTGTGTATGTGTGTGTTTTTACCCGCATTAAAATAACAGTAGATCATTTGATCAGTGTTTACCACCTTAGGCTGTATTCACAAAACATTTCATGCCTGTAGGTAGCTCCTAGCTGCTTGAATAACTTCTAAAATTCTAGTTGTGTTCATCCAAAGTTTAAGTCTCCCACATTTTTGGTCTAGGAACAATTTACAGAGCGTATTATTATTGCTGAATATAGCTGTTAAGTCTGTGAACAGTAAGGAGTTTCCTTGTGTGTGTCAGTCCCTGTAGGCTCCACATGCCACATTCATTTTATTTACTGAAATGTAAGTGCACTGACATATATATATATATTTTTTTTATTTGCTTCCCTGTTTTAATGTATTGGGCACACAAATTCCTTAAAGGAGAAATATGTAATATGTTTACTGTACGTAATCATAAAATGACTGTGATATGTCATCAGAGATTAAGGAAACATGCAGACAGTATGTTCTCCTTTTAGAACCATTCCAGTGCAAAACATGTGTTTTTGTTTGCCCGTTTCACGTTTATTTACTTTGCATAGAGTTAAAATGAAAGCTGAATGTTCACCAAATGAATTTGTGTCTGTTAATGAGTCATAAGAAATCACTGACATCTTTAGGGTGTGACAGTTGAAATTTTAAATCAAAAACGGATTAAAATGAAAAGCAGGTTTGGCGATCCTCCTGGTAATTTTTTTTCTCCACCCTTACCTTCTAGCCAACATCTTTTGAAAGACAACACGGCCTAGCTTACTGGCAGTCTGCAGCTGCACTTTTGTATCTTTTTTAAGAAGGATTTTAAAATGTAAATGACAGTTGTCTGGGCATTAAAACAATAATCTTTACAAATCAAGACTTGATAGTCTAACAATGGCATAACCATCTATACTTAAAAATGTTTAAATCAAAAATCGAGTTGAATTGTGGCCTTAAAATCAAAAGTCAAATTGAATTCAGGATTTCGGGAATTGTGATGCCCCTAAGAAGAAGTGGATGTTTATAATGGTTAAATTGAAATTATAATTGGCTTATAAAAAGCTGAACAACTTGCAGTGTAGGACTCGTCATCGCTTGTTATAATCAAAGTATAAGGTTGGGCTTGTGTTGGCTCAGGGCTTGATTACACTGCAGATACCACGGATGCCTTTTAGTTCTGTTAAGAATACTTTTTGGAGTCTGAACCCTGCCTCAGCTTCAAGACTGGGGAGGAAGAGCCGGGGGGGGGGGGGGACTCCAAATCCAATACTTTGGATTTCGGCTGCAATACCTATTTTTAAACGCTACACATTACAGATTTTTGTGTTATGCATTTCACCTTTAATTATTGATATGTTATGAACAGTATTTCTACTTGTTACTCTTGTATTTTTAAGCTGATTTAAGCAACACAGACTCAACCAAGAAACACAATATTTTCCTTATAACAAGGTAAACCACACTTCTCTCTTCTCTTAGCTTAAGCATTCCCTTCTTAGTAAAATATTGCTCTCAGCAGCACTGTTAAATGTCTTAAGAGAAAACATTCAGCTAGCACCCTTACGTGTCATTCAGGTAGACTCAATAGTAAGATAAAGTCCTTTGTGAGTGTGGTCCATTTTTCTCTCAATATCAGGTTATAAAAGGGCTTTGCATAACGAATCTACCGCATGTTTGATTGCAGGAAAACCAGAATGCCACAAAACGCATTGTAGGTGAGCACTGCTGCACCTGATCACAGCACCTGATACTTGCCAACCAGGAGACTGGATTGTTGGATCATTGGCATATTGTAATTAATGCAGCATCAATACTGGCAAAACACCCTGTGCTGCAGATTTGACGTCTAGCAAAAAAAATTCCAAATAATTTTCAGAATTTGAAAATAGAAAAGAAAAGGTTTTTCAGATGTGAAGCCATTTATTAGGACTTAAGGACTATTTTATACAAAATCTAATGATTATAATATGCTCTCTGCTCTTTCATTATGTTTGTCTGCACACACAAATCAGAAGACCACCTGAGAGGTGACACCTAGCTATATGAAGTTGCTTGAGTCAAAGTAAAAGCTGCCCAGTATTGACAC
This sequence comes from Lutjanus argentimaculatus, assembly GCA_034769285.1. Classification (NCBI taxonomy): domain Eukaryota; kingdom Metazoa; phylum Chordata; class Actinopteri; order Lutjaniformes; family Lutjanidae; genus Lutjanus; species Lutjanus argentimaculatus. Next base: position 3,957,194 of record JAWZSL010000013.1, on the reverse strand, counting down.
AACATACACACACACACACAGACACACACACACTGACATACTGAGATATACCGCAGTCTGTCAGCCATAGGGTTTATTAGCTGGGGTCTTAAGGGCTCCTCCACATAGCAGGCGTCAGTGTCCAATCGATCTGCTAGATGCCATTCTGTGTGTGTGTGTGTGCGTGCGTGTGTGTGTGTGAGTGTGAGAAAGCCTGGTTTTATCTCTTGGCAGTCAATACACCATGTTTTGACATTGGTGGCTTGAGATGGAGTCCTTCCTTCGCACCTCTCCCTCTCTTCATCCCTCCTTCATCTGCCACTGACACCACATTCAAGTTTTTTCTCTGTCGTCCGTGTGAACAGTTCATTAATTATGTGTTTAGTTGTTGCATTCCTTCCCCTCATTCTAGCCTGCTTTTTGTGATTCATTCACCCCCTGATTTCACTTCATCCTTCTTTTCTCATACACCCCCCAACAGTTTCCTGTTAAACTGCACTCTAGATTTCAGGATAACATTAAATGCAAATCCCTGTCTTCATGGTAACGATCTACCAACCCATCACAGGAAGCATCAATCCACAGTACATCATGCAATCAAAATGAGGATATGTCACCTTAACATTTGTAGCCTCAATCCCAATTTGATTAAAATAAGCTTCCCATGGCAGACCTGTCCTGGCCATTTCTGAATCATCGTTAATCTGCTGTATCCCTGGCTATCTATGTTATCACATGCACTAACAACCCTTTTTTAGTTGGTTTTTAGTTGCCCTACTGATGATTGTATAGCCATGGAATTTTGTGAAGACATTTACGGTCATCGGAGTAAGAGCCCCGACATGTTAATCTCCTTTCACCAGAGGGTAAAAGTTTCCCCTAACTCTAACGTGTAATGCCAACATCAGGCTGGCATTTTTGGTTCGCAGTGAAATGTCTTGACAGCATTTAAATGGATGGGGAACTGTAGAAGACCGACACTAGAAGAGACCAGAAAAAAAAAACAGCACGCTGCTTTCCACAAAGATGAGTTGAAGAGTGAGTCTGTTGTGTTAGCACCACCAGATCTCTGGCAGACCAACCGCTGCAGGATGATGAAAAACGCTAACTGCACCGCTTGTGATTTTTCCCTGGAATGTTGCCACACACATGCACTTCATAATATTGCAAATACAAGAGCTTTCATCAGTCAGCCATAAGCTCAATCAGCCTTGTGTGACCTCATTCGGCATTACACAGTGACTCAACAAACCTTTATTTAAAGAAAATCTTCAAGATTATAAGGTTTGAACGTGTTTAGTCACAATAATGAGGTTAAAAGAAAGGTTTAGGTTGAAACAAGTACTGTGCTTTGTTAAAAAGTATAGTTTTTGGTTTGATGTCATATTATCTACTTCATAGTAGCATACAGCGTTGTATATTTTGATAACCTTTGTTTAGATTAACATGTATGTGAGTCTTTGATCCTTCCTGACTCTGCATGTGTGTACAGTGGTGTTGGTGGGTGGCGGGTTGTTGCTCATGGGTTGCAAGGTTGGGCTCCTGATCTTTCAGCTGGATGCCCTGGTTCAGCCTGGAGGTCCCTTCCTCCATTTGAGCAGATGGTGGGACGCACAGCACTCAGTGACCCCCTCACACACCCTGCAGGGCCTTAACATGTGTGTGTGTCTGTGTGAGTTTGTGTGTGTCAAAGCATGCTAGCATGTGTGCTCTGTTTTAGAATTTTTCATGCACTTTATATGTCACATCCTGTATTTTGTATACGCCATACAAGTCAAGCTCACACTGAATCAGCTATATAGGATTTGCATGCATACCAACACAATAGCTACTTGCACTTAGACTCACTCATGGGTATATGCACACACACACTCCTTAACAGAAATTGACAGCCTGACACACACTTGCTGATATAAAAAAAAAATGAAAAGAGAATGTGAAAAGATGAGGTTATAGTAAAGCACACACCTCTCTATCTATATCTTCCTCACACACAGACACACAGCGCAGCACAGAGCTGTCTATCCATTCTCCCGTCTGCCTCCCTCTCCCGCTCTTTCTCTTCGTCTCTCACAGTCTGCTCTGCAAAGTTATATGAAGGGCATCAGGCAGGCCCGGCGAGCCGAGTGCAGAGTGACAGCGGCGAACGGAGTGATGGCTCGGCCCGATAAACACCCAGCGTCAAATGAAAAGGCTCTGCGCTTGCCATCATCCCCTGTCACAATGCAATTACTGAACAGAGTGATAGCAAGATAGCAGCCCCCACCGCTAGCCACAATGATAAAAGTATTGACTGATTTGATTGAATGATTAAAATAATGCAGACATAAAAATGGGGTGAAGATAGTGAGGGAAATGGCAGGGAGGAGAGGGAGCAATAGAGAGAGAAGGTGGGGTGGGCTGGGCTGCCAAGAGTGAAGCTTTGTAGATATGGTTATGTCATTATTGTGTGTGTGTGTATGTGCACGTGGTGTGTGTGTGTGTTCAGATGTTTGCTTCATCTAAGGGTGCTTTTGGTTTTGTTCTTTTGTTCTGTGTTGTTTCATTCCTCTGTCTCTTTCCTGTCTCCCTGTCTCTCAGGTTGCCATTTGTGCTGACGTGAAAGAAGTTCTGCTATCAGATGGGAACGAGAAGTCCATTCAGAGTATCCTTTCATCGTCCTCTCCCCTTCTCCTTTTGTCTATCTCTTTATCTCTGCCTCATTCCTCTGGCTCACATTTATTTATATGCATTCATATGGATTTATTTATGCAAAAACTTTAGTCTTTTTTATTACGGTTTGAATTGGAAAACGTGTTTTCCTGTACACACAAATTAATCACGTGATAAATTCTCATATACAAGCATGTTGTCTAACAGCCTTTAACATGTTGTGTTTTTTCACCAATTCGGCACTTAAAATTCTAACACATCCCGAGAAATATGACATTTTTACATATGCAGTAAGATTTCACAGCTGAAGCCATGAATTTCACACATTTTTTGTGTCCCTCAGTTGCCAGTTTATTATGTAAACCCAGGAGGCGATTTAAAGGGGGATGCCCTCCCCCTTTTTAACAAAATGACTAAAATGCATCCCCCTTGTTAACCTGCCATCCCCCCATTCTATCTACCTAGCAGCAGCAAGAGTGCAGGGGCAGAGGGGTTGTTTAGTTGAATATGTTAGTCTAGTCTGCCTGACTCACTGATCCTTTATCTAACTGAGCTTTGTACAAGTTAGATTCTAAGGCCCTGATCAGATCTCATCCCAATTTCAGAGGGGAAGGTTTTGAACTTCTGCGTTGGACTTGTCTTCTTGGAGCTCACAAGGAGGTGGGGTCGGGGCGGAGCTGCTGTCACTACATTGTGCTCATTATGTGAACTTTTACTGCGAGCTGAGAGAAGTAGAAAACAGGCCGGTTTTAGCAACACTTTCTACACAACTTCATGCTGTTTACAAGGTTCATTATTAGACGGCAGGTCAGCTCACTTTATGTGAATTATTCACACTAAAATACCTTCTTCTCCTGTCAGTCTTTAAAATGGGCAGACTATTAAACCAAATTACACTCTAAAAGCCGGTGGTTTATGGAAGGGCTATATTTTCTTTTTTGATTCACTTCGATCTACAGGCACAATCGGCACACATGTCATTTATTCAGTAACATAATTGATTAACCTGTCATGAAGTGTTTGGCACAGTTGTACGTTACACTGCAGCAGTGGTTTTCATCAGACGAAAGGGAGGTATGTGGTTCATAGGAGAATTGAGATCTGCACCTAAGGCCCAGGTCCATCCTCTTGTTAAAAATCAACAAATGACCTACTGAGTACACCTAGCTAAAACTAATGCAGTCTGATTAAACTATTAATCAGAGAGTTGTTTCTGTTATTTTGTCCAACCTGTTTATATAAGTGAGGGCAGAAAATAATAGAAATGCCTCTCAGTCAGTATTATGCAATACAGATCAACATCACTACAAACTATGTCCTCCAAAATAACCATGAAGTCGAATCAACCCCTGTTATGAAGGTAGGATTTACTGCAGGACTCTTGTATTAGACTGGATTAGTTGTAACTAGTTGCACCTGATAAAGTGGAAACTGGTTTTAAATGTACACCAATAAAATAATTGCAACCCATTAAGTACAGTAGTAATATTCTGTTCTCATAGTTTCTGCTTAATCAGTCATGAAACTGTGTTGCGGTTATTATTGTCTATTAAACATCAAAAACATCTTGCAATCTAAACCATTATTGTTGCTAATCAATTCTGCTAATATTTTAATCTCTTCCACACTGTGTGATTCTGCTGTAGCTATACAGCGACTCTGTGTATTCAGTATCATAAACAAAAAGTAGACAATATGCTGTAACCTTGGTGTTTCAGCCCTGAAATCTGAGATTGGGTTGGAGTGAAGGAAGAATAGCCACCCACCTCTTTTATCTTTAGGCAAAAGCGGCAGATGGGGCACCCACAGTGACAAATACCCAGCACTAGCGCTCAACATGGCATCTACCAATCCTAGCTGCCCACAATGCCATGTTAAGAGCACAGTAATTGCCATCCTGTCAGATTTAGTTTGAGACTTCATCTAATGCTACGGCTAGGGTTAGGGCTTGATGAGTGTTTTAGAAACAGGAACAATCAAGGTTTGTTTAAAATGTTTTTGTGTGTGGTTAAGGTTCAGGCCTATAATTAAGTTTTTAGGACAAATCTTTAGGTGAGATTTTTTTTGGCCAACATTTGTTCTTTGAGTGGGTTATTGATCAACTCTGTCGGCTTGCAAACCATCTTGCTCTTCTTTCCTACCCATTTTACACTTGTTTTCCCTCTCTTTTCTCCCCATTTTCTTTCATCATTCTTGTCCTTTTTTTCCCGTCCTCCCAGATCTCGCTTTATTCACTCAGTGACTACACAGACAAGAAAAAGAAGCCCGGACTCGCTCACAGTATCTTCACAAAAGCAGGAAATATAAATACACATTTCTTCCCTATTGACCGATATGGCACTTTCCATATTTAGCTGTGCTTACAATATCTCTGTCTCATCCGGCTACAATGCTCCTTTACCGATCACAATAAGACCAAACAATAACATTATGGAGCCTGTAAAACACACACACACACACACACACACACACACACACACACACTTGGGCACACAAACAATACGCCATTGACCGACTGCTTTGTTTCTCAGAACAAACACATAGAGAGAATTGTAAGTGAAATCATAGCAAGAATGGATCGAACACACACAGAAAGAGGGAGGGAGGGTTGAGAAAGACGGATAATTTGTTCTGGGCTCAGCCAAATTGGCCCATTCACATACTGTAGGCACTGTGTGGCATTTCCTCTGGCTGAGGAAGCTGCCCGTCTTAGCCTTGTGCTAATGGCCACTGTTTGTCTCATTGTGCGGCTAGTGTTACAATAGAAAGAGATAGTGGGTTGTGATATGGCTCGGTTTTATACAGTGAAATAGATGAGAAGATATGCGGGGAAAGAAGTTGTGAATAGACCACATTTAGATATGTCGAGAGAATAGATTTTTCCCATTCCTTGGAAGCTGTGGACCTCATTTATAGTGCAGGAATACACACATCACACACACACACACACACAAACACACACTGTAGAGAGGAGACACTCCGTTGCTGTGACCTTGAATACTCATGGTGGAAATCAATTGAAATGTTCCATTAAGAATGATTGATGCATGTCATTGGATGCTACTTGTCTACTTCAAGTGATAGAAGCAAATATTCCTCCACTTTAATGTTCAATATTACTCAAATCTCTCCCTCTTTCACTTTTTCCTCTTTATTTCTGTGTGTTTTCAGCCTGTGTGTGTGTGTGTGTGTGTGTGTGTGTGTGCATGGTGCGTGCGTGCGTGCGTGCGTGCGTGCTGCGTGTTTGTGCATGCGCTGACCTCTCCCCCAGTGGTGTGCTGGTGATGAGATTACAGTAAGCTGCTCTGCTCTTCACCCTGTCATCCCTATGCATAACACACTGATGCACAGGTGTCCAGCATGTGTGTGTATTGTTGTGTGCTTATGCTTGTATGTATAAATGCATGCTATCCTACATATTATTGTGTATCTGTGTCTGGGAGGCCTCTTTGATTTTGGATTGGCTCTCCAGCTATCACTCCATCTATCAACTTATCATGCATTCCTGCTCTCTCTCTCCTGCTCTCTGTCTTTGTCGATTGGATTTGTCTCAGCTCTTTGCAGGCTTTAAAGACAAGGAAATCCTAATTGAATTGCTTCGCAACTCCACAAGCCAGTGTATTACTCGACAACTTGACATCAATCGCCCTCCTTTTGTGTGCGTTCATCTGCATGTATGTGTTTGTGTATGTGTGTGTATGTGTGTGTGTGTGTGTGTGCGTGTGGGAGGGACAGTGTGAGTTTGTGTATCTGTGGTTAAAAGCCTTCCCATTGATCCAGCTTGAGGCTGCTGTGATCTGCTTCTGCAGGCTGGCTCTCAATTCCTGGAGGTCATCTCTGCTCACTGATGTTGTCTCTGTGTGGGTGTCCACATGTTTAGACACCCAGCCACATTTATAGAAATGTTCTTGGATTTATGCTTTAACTTGGTCTTTAAAATAGTTTCAAATTCTTCTTTAAACAGAAAAGTGCAGCTGCACATCACCTGTAAGCTGCACTGTGTCATCTTTGAAATGCTGTTTTGTTGTTTTTTTCTTCTTCAGACATGCAGCTTGAAAAAAATACTGGATAATTACCAATCCTGATTTCAATCCATTTTCAATTTAGCTAATTTCGAGCGATTTTGGATTTAGAACTGAAGTTGCGACACCTTGAAAGATACCCAGCATAAAAACCCCATTTGTGACTTATGCACTTGTGATCTATAAATTTCAAATTGATGGCAGTTTCTCCTTGTATAATGCAGGCACAAAGGATGGCAAGACATGATGAGATAACAGTGATGGTAGAGGAGACTGAAGCTAGGGCACACATATTATTCATTGGACTAAAACAAACAAAGCCAAACAAAGCCAAGCACGCAATGTGGGAGTGTGTCGCAGTTAATTCCTCACACCTTTATTTGATAATTCCATCACATTGTTCATTAAGCTAGGAAAAAGTTCACCACAGGCATATGCATATGCATCCCAACTGAAATACCCCCGCATAACCAACAGGGAAATCACTTGCGTCAAGTCTAGTCTTTGCTCAGAACAAAATAATTTCCATGTCAGAGTAAGGTTTTATGAAAGACTACTTAAACACTGTTTTCTGTGTAAGTCATACATGATGTTTCACGAAGGATTTTGATATTTGGCAATAAATTAGCATTTGCAAAAAGATAAATTAAATTAGCAAATTTATATTAAATACACTCACAGTAGAATATTATGTGATTGTGACATCTTTCAATCTAATCTGATGGCAAAATTCTTTATTTGTAGAAAATATCTGTAAGACAACCCAAGTGAAAAACTGGTGCAACCTCTGTGTCGAACTATTTTCATGGACACCATTGTCTGTCACAGTGTCTTTTTTTGGTTCTGTCACTGGGTGGAATTATCAAATTCTACACATGGTGGCTTTAATTTTTTAAGTCTAGGTCATGGATTCATTTTGATCTCCTGATTGACTGTCCATTCTGTAATTTTACTGTTGGTCTATTTTGTACACACACTACACTACTGTCTGTCCATTCTGAAAGAAGGGCCCCTCTGCTGCTAGTCTTCTTGAGGCTTCAACCATTTTTTTCTCCATTAAAGAGGTTTTTTGTGGGGAAATTTTTCTTATCTGATAATGATGGTCTAAGGATACAGGGTGTTGTACACTGTACAGATTGTAAAGCCTCTTTGAGACAAATCAGTGATATTGGTCTATAAATATAAAATGGAATTGACCTCAGTACATAAACCTCTAAGATCTTTGAATGTTTTTTTTTTATCTCAACATCTTTGGCCACATGTTTGTCCACATAAAGCGATAACATTTATTTCATATAATATGATATCTTTAAGCATCATCCTCCAGGTGAGGATGTAATATGTGTGTCTATGATGAATCCTTGACCACAGCACGTCAGATGTACGAGGGCTGGTCGAGAGGAACAGGCAAACTGGAAAGTTTGGGTCAACACATGTATCTGCCAGGTGAGACCATTTTCATTTCTTTATGGAAAGATAAAATACCTGACCTCTGCTCTGTGCTCTTTATCACTGCAGTTAGCTAGAAGAGTGGAATTTGTGTAGCGTTTGTTGTAGTGTTAACATTTTTAGCTGAAAGGGCCTCGCATATTTCTTACAAGTGCTCACCTTGATTGGGGCACACACCATGCTGTACTGCAGGACAACAAGTAAACATAGCATACCATACTTTATGCCACGTAGTGAATGTTTTTATCTAAAGTGAGTACATACATTTGTAGTTTGGGAATGTAAAAGTAGAATGAAAAACTCTAGCCATGGCTGTATTCTAGTCAACCCAGATACAGCACAACTAAACCTCCCATTTTAATTAAGTAGCTTTTTGAAGGATGCATCCAGGCTTGTTGTTGACATTTTAATAAACACCAACAAACGCTACATGACAGTAAAGTGGAGGGTAAGTAAAGGACACAAAAGCTGCACAGTATGTAAGAGAAATGTTTCCCCCCCAACAGTACAGTTTGAGAGTGAAGTGCTGCAGAAGAGAGGAAGATTGCAGTGATTTGTTGGCATATACACCTATTTTCAACTCTTAAAAAGTTGAGTTCATCTTCAAACCAATGCCAACATATTATCTACTGAGTGGTGGTATTTCTGTTTTCATAGTCTAAAAACTTCATTGTAATTTCACTCATGATGGTTTAGTTTCATACAAACCCAGTTCCAAAAAAGTTGGAACTCTGTGTAAAATGTAAATAAAAACTGAATGCAATGATTTGCAAATCTTATATCCAACCTGTATTCAATGAAATACAGTACAAAGACAAGATATTTAATCTGTGGGTTTATTTTGTAAATATGCACTCATTCTGAATTTGATGCATGCAACTTGTTCCAAAAAAGTTGGGACATGGGCATGCGTGAACATCACCTTGTCTTTTAACAACAGTCAGTAAGTGTTTGAGAACTGAGGACAGTAATTGATCATTTTCCCCATGAAATCATCCTCGATAAACGCAAACCTTGCAGTGTGTGCCTGTGTAAGATTAGAGAGAAGAGGATCTGTGAAGTTTCTCCTGATGCAGCTTCACAGATTGATGATTTGTGATGCAACCAGATCTTAAAATCTGTCAGGATTTAAAGCACCTGTAGTGTGGGGCCAGCCTGACATGCAGAGATTTCTCCAGATTCTCTGAGTCTTTGAATGACATTATGGATTGCAAATGGTGAAATCCCAAAATTCCTTCCAGTTTTGTGTTGTGGAACATTGTTACTGAACTTTTCGACTATTTGCCCATGCAGTTTTTCACAAAGTGGTGACCCTCCATCTATGCTTGTAAATGACTGAGCCTGTCAAGAATGCCCCTTTCATGCCCAGTCATGATACTATCACCTGTTACCAGTTAACCTGTTAATCTGTGGAATATCCCAAAAAGATGGGGTTTTTTTTTCACTTCCGTTGCCAGTCTGTTGTTGCCCCTGTCCCGGCCTTTTTGGAATGTGTTGCAGGCATCAAATTCAGAATGAGTGTGTAAGTTGAAAATGATTTGCGAATCATTGGATTCTATTTTATTTTATATTTTACACAATGGCCCAACTTTTTTGGAATTGTGGTTGTATTTAAGATACCTAAACCCAGACGTCACCTTACCACAAACTGTTTGTCGGGGGCCATTTCCGGCCCCCACTCCCCTCCCTGTGTATTAATAGCCAAAATACAATATTATCCTGCCCACAAAAATTAATTGTACTTACAGTACAATTAAGTCTGATTTTTACCTCGACTAAATGTCAACTTTATAAGTTTCTGTATTTAAATTTGAAAATAAAAAGAACAACAAAATATCAAACCTTGTTAGCTACATTCAGTATTACCCATTCTTCAAATAGACTGTGTGTGGTGTGTGTGTGTGTGTGTGTGTGTGTGTGTGTGTGTGTGTGTGTGTGTGTGGTGCGTGTGCGTGTGCGTGTGCGTGTGTGTGTGTGTACGTGTGTGTGTGTACGTGTGTGTGTGTACATGTGCATAGAGTCATCCAAGCAAAATGATTCCCTTTGATAGGGAGTTCTAATCCAGAACCCATCGAGGGAACTTTCCACCACCCACACACACACACACACACACTCTCACACTTCATATGCAAGGACGGGCTAAAAACGTAGTTAATTGTTGTCCCTGTCTCAAAAAACGCATTTTGCCATTGACTGACTGTTTTGCTCCCCTTCCTCTTCTCTCTTCTCTCTCTCTCTCTCCGTTTCACCCTCCTGCGCATATTTACATGAGTGGAAGATGGAGTGAAAAAGTAAACGTATAATTAGGCTACATTACTTTGATTGTTTTCTTTTCAGATTATGCCTGCTGTCATCGCCGCGCCGCAAGAGAGGGCGAAGGGCACGATGCGATTGGACAAGGGGAGGGAGAGGGAGGGGCATTTCGCGTGATGGTGTGTGCACATGCATGCGTATGTGTGTGCGTGCGTTGGGACCTCCTGCCGCGAATTGAGATTGTGTTTCTAGCGGGGCCTAATGTTTTGTTTACTGAGTGTTAATAATGCCTAATTAATAATCCCCCACTCTGCCTAACCATCTCAGAGAGACAGAGAGAGGGAGGGAAAATGGTGTGGAAAAAGAGATGGAGGAGAAAGAGGCATCAGCACGGCCCTTACACAATCTGGAACAACCAAATTATAACCAAAGAAAAAAAGAAAAATACCACTGATAATCTACTGCAAAAACTTTAATGCTGTTTACTGCTGAACAGACAGAACATTGACAAACCTGGCAACAGACAGTCAGTGCTGCCAACAGAACACTTCCTTCTCCAATAGCGAGAACTGCACTTACTCTCACCAAAATGCTTAACCATAATGTAATATTTACACGTCAAAATATGCCTCCCCCTTTTTTTTTTTTTTAATCTTATCTCTTTATGGTTCTCACCACTCCCAAAGCTCATCATGTCAAACTCAGGCTACAGCTGTGATTTTTTAAGTGGGGTCCCACATGGGTGCCAGAGAGGCCTCACAAATGCTAAAAAAAAAAAATGTAAAAATTAAAATGTTAGTGTACAAGTTTAGCAGATACATTTGCTATGGCATGATTTTACTGATGCTCATGTGCACTGACAGGGACCTTTTTGCATTTATTATAACTTTTTTTGTTTTGTTATGTGGTTAAATAAAGGTTAAATAAAAATATATTTTCTTTTTTATAGTGTTTTTTTTAATTAAAGGAAAAATCTGTAATATAATGTAATAAATCATAAAATGACCACAATATGTCATCAGATATTAACGAAACGTGTTAAATTGAAATATTCGCTTGTCTGACAACAACACTACTGCTGCAGTTTCCCCATTTGAAATTTCTACTCCCGGCCGGAATGACTGTTATTGTTTGTTATTGTTTAATGGGCGGTCCTAAGCGGCTTATCGACTAGAACTCGTCCTCGCTTTTTATTGTCAAACTATCAGGTTGCACGTGTCTAGCGCTCATGCAGTGTTCCTGCAGCTTTCCCAAGCTTCCTCAAGTCTGGGTAGGTGGGGGGAAAACAACTCGCTTCAACCATAGATGAACCATAGATCATATATTAAATAGGGATTCAACCTATTTAATATACTGTCTGTGGCTCCAACTTGATATTTGAACTGCAGTTCTCATTTTTGGATTCACAGTTGCTATATTTGTCCTTTAAGAGTAAATTAAAACAGTAGCAGATTAAAAAACATTATTTTATTAAAACATGGTTAAATATACTTTGGATAAATTAATATTTGAGATTTACAGGTTATAAACTGCAGTTAAGTTGCTAGAATTGACAACAGATGTCTACTGTCAAGAGGTGTATAGATCTGTTAGTGTGTATAGAGGTTTGTACTATATTGTGCAGTAAAGTGCAGACCATTTGTTGTCCTTTTTCCCACTTTCTGAATCAGTATACTTACATACAGGCAGCTTTATCAGTGGTCATGCCAGTGAAGTAAAAAAGAGGAAGAGAAAGGACAGAGTGGACATTGAATAGCAACATGTATCGAGGTGGCCATTCTGTGTGTCTGTGTATGAGTGTGTGTTCACATGGTATAAATGTCAAGTGTCATGTCAGAAGCTCCCTCTCTTTACCTCGCAGATGACATGTCTTCCCTCCCCGACACTTTGTCCAAGTCTCTACTGAAGCAGAAAAACAGTGGGTGTCACAGAGAGAGGTGTCTGGGAGCAAGAAGCTCAAAGCATTGTAAAGAGAGAAAAGAAGCGGTGAAGGACAAACTGTTGCAGCTCGCCGTGCAGCTTCACGACAGCTGCATGGCTTTTCTTTGGTCACCGGCACCACAAATTCTAAACTTTTTTTCTGCTTTTTTATGTGTTGTTACAGGGTGGTGAGATGGGACTGTGAGTCAGACATTTCAGCACTAGAGGGTCACTTTGACATTGTCATGTGTGCAGACTGGTAGGTACACACACACACACACACACACACACACACACACACACACACACAGATTTATCTCCATGTGTTCGTTCATGGCATTAATTTTCACTTTTGCATGACAGTTCTTGCATGGCCCCCCACCAGCACCTGGACCTTCCCCTGCCTTGTCCACACACACCCACCCACACCACACACACACACACACACAACACACACACACACACACACATACATATGCTCAGATGCTCGCCTGCCTCCATTTTACACCAAATTGCCTCGTTTTCATGCTTGGTGTCCCAGCAAATGGATGACTTAGGCAAATTGCAAATAATTGCGCCTTGACAAGCAAGGAGACACAGTAAGATAAAGAAAGAGTTGAGGGCGGATGGAGGGAGGAGTAGAAATGGAGATGGAAATGGAGAGATAGAGCAACATAAACATAACAATTAGCCCATCGGTCATTGAAATGTAGATCTGGTGGCCAATCAAGAATTACATCTTTTTTATCGCTCAGTTGTACGGTGGGAGGTAAAATGCATCAGGATTTTTTGTGTACCCTGCACAGGAAAGGAACGAATCATCTGTGAAAGCAATTGAGAGTTTTCATTGCTCCGGTTCCTCTTCTTTTACTTTTCTTTTTCTTTGTTGTAAATCAATCAAAATGGATGGATTGTGCAACCTTGACTTGTTTACACACACACACACAACACACACACACACACACACACACACACAGGGCTGTAGTGGTAAATAAAATGGGAAGTATACCTTGTTCATTACAGCTGCTGCATCCTGGTCCCAGCCAGTACACACGTATCGGGCTTTTTCATTGTCACTTTTGGCTGTGCCGAGTCAAACCATATCATGCTGATTTGCATTTTCCATTACCAGCTATAATGCGCCGAGCCACGCTGAGTTGCGCCGTGTCGCCCAAAATGGACCATCTACGGAGTGGGGCCAAAGCGTGCATTTTTTTTGACCTCATCAAGGTTCAAGAAAACCTTTAGATGACTCAGAAGGGAGAAGCACAGAGTGTTTTAGCTGGAGAGGAGAGCTGCTGACCTCAGACTTACAAGTCAGTCTTTGCTCAATAGAGACTGAGGACCATCTTCCAAGATATGCTGAAGGCCCTGGACAGCATTGGGCTGCTTTGGCTCACATGTCTCTTCAATAGCTATGGACAGTGCCTAATAGGGCTGGGTACCAAACTTATATACTCATCATTTGGTACCAAATTTCTATACCTAAGGAGCAAACCTCATCAGCATCAGTGAGCAAAAAAGCATGCACTTGTGTCAAGATAGAATAATTCTGGTGATATGCTGTCTCAGGTTAAACGTTGTGGAAACATGCAGGAAAAATATTAAATTATGCCCAGAGGTGGGGATCATTTTTTGTTTGCTCAGTGAACCAAGTGCCACTTATTAACTAGTCAGTGCGGCTGTCTGGTCTGTTACCTCGTCAATGAGTCTGTTCACTTAAATGTCGACTCAGATGGAAGTCCTGGTGCATCCTCTCCTCACCACCATGGGGCTGTATAACCTGGTGCTGAGGCGGAGAGTGTGTCTGATGGCTGACATGTTGTTGCATACACACCAACAGGTAAAAGTAGAGAAACACCTCAAGTTGACAGTCAGAGCTGGTGTAGCTGCTCTTTAGCACAGAGAAAGTTAGAGGTGTCACTCTGACTCTAATTTGAAGCACCATAAATGTCACCTACATAGTCATTCCCTTCTTCCCTGGATTAGGCAGAGCACTGTTTCTTTCGACAGTTATTGATATTTGTATATAGTTTAATACTGTACCGATATTCCATCACTTTCTTCATTTGTAGTCCAGTTAGTTATCTAAGTTGAGCAAAGTGTGCATAGTAAAACAGTTTTTCCAGCAGCTCCCATGTATGCTTTTTTTTTGTTGTTGTTTTTAAAAATCTGGTGTTGAAAAAAGTAATATTCAGGACCCAGTATCAAAGTCAAAGTATCTGTACCGGTATCCAACATTTTTGAACTGTAACCTTAGGCCTAAGCGCAAGCATGATGGTTCTCATTTTTTAGGACTGGTTGTTGAATAGTAGACCTCCTACTTTTTTTTTTTAACCTATTTTAGATTTTTAAAGGCATTCAAACGCATTTTTGTCAGTTTACCACCACACCTGCACACACACACACATACACACTTGCACACACACGCTGAGAAGATGGACATGCTCTTGGGTGAAGTGAAAGTACTTGACTATTTACCAGCTTCACAAACACTGAACAAAATTAGCTTGTGTACTGTATGTGTGTATCTACCTGCACGAGTGTGTGCATGTGTGCTAAGTGCAGCATTAGCAAACGCCGTTATCATTATTGTAATGTCACGGTCATTACAGGTAATAGTCAGGTACAACACCCAGAGAGAGAAAGAGAGCAGGCAGCTAATAGAGGATATTTTACAGTGGACCAGTGTACCTGCACATGTGTGTGCGACAGACAGAAGCAGATAGTGTGAAAACAGAGTAAATTGCACGTAAATTTTTGGTATCGCAGGTTCTTCAGATTTCTCATTTCTCTCAACAGAGATGCATGCTTCAGTGACGGGTCTGTGCAGTGTGTGTGTGTGTGTGTGTGTGTGCGCCGCAAGATGTTTTTCTGTGTGCTGCCATCTTTTCTGCGTATGTGAGTGAGCGATTGTGCGATAATTGCAGTGGTGGTGGTTGAAGAGTGATGGCTGACCGATTAACGGGCGCATCATGGTGATGATCACCTATGAAAAGGTCAACAACGTGGCTTCCACTCCGATTAATTATAGCTCCTACTGGTAGTAGTGGAACCACCGCTGAGAAGAGAGGGGAGCAGAAGTGAGGAGGGGAGTAAGGACAGGAGAAGAGTTTGGTGTAACATTGTTTAGTCCATTATCTGCTAACTTCTTTGGATATCCTGCCTTTCTTTGCACAGGGGGCATTATGCGAAAGGAGAATTGTTGAGTTATAGTGGATTTTGCTGTTAGACATTTTATTTAAGTGCTGTTTCAGTATGAATCTGGTACCTCTGATTGCTTCCTTTTTTTAATGTAATGAAATTGCACCACTTGAATAAGACATTATGATTTGCCTCAAGGTTAGTATACTGCTAGATGCGGTCTCTAGATATTAAATGTCAGGGCCAGCTATAGCCAGTCACAATAGCTGTTGATTAAAAAATAGAGCTACAAAAAAATAGAGCTGCAGTTATGTCAAATGACTTCTGCTGAAAACGAATAACTTTTGATTTTGAAAAAATGTTGCAGCAAGTGTCCTTCATACTGTACATATTGTATATATGCAGTAGTCATACTAATTTGTCCAAAAGAAAACAGACCTGCTGCTAGCAGCGTTTTCACAGAAAGTTACCCACTTTCTGTAAGTACTAAATATTTCTCCTGTTCTTCCTGTTCTGCCAGCTTAACCTGTTTAAGCAAATAAAGCTTCACACTCATTTCCCCATCATTGAACAAACAAAAAGGAGGTGTAGAAGAATGATGGGAAGCAGATGGGTGAAGAAAAACAAGTAGACCATTAGAGAAAATGAAAGGCTAAAAGAGAAATCAGCATTCAGTTAACATTCATATTTTCAGTCCCACTCTGCTCAGAAATGTGTTTTGCTTATTGTTGCTTCATTTGGATGTTTGAGCTTCACTGTGCAGAGTTTGAAGAGTTTTCACATTCATCCGTGGAAGGAAGAAAGCTTTTCTGTTTTCAGCTGAAGACTCAGTTTATCACACATGCGTACGAGCATGATGTTATGACACCACCACTAATATGGAGCCAAACACAATACAAAAATTAAAACGTGTGATTTGGAAACTTAAAACCCCCTGTACACATATACTGAGAATGGACATTTCAGCGAAGTACTGTAGGAGACATCTTGTGTTGGGGTGAAACCTTTGACGTGAACAGCACATACATATTGATAGAACTGAGGAGAAACGGCACAGTATGTAAGTTCTGCCGCTAGGGGTCTCTCTCACATTACAACAATGACAAAGACGTAGTTTCATCATATCGTGAAGTAGCGTGGGAATCATGGGAATTGTTTTCTTCATTGTTAAACAACAACCATTGCCAGTGAAAATCTTTCTGTCATGACTCGGGCAGAAATGATGTTCACAGACGAGTAATGTACCAAAGTTTTATTCACACTATGTTTAGTCATGTTTGCCACCTTCCTTTTTCACTCTCTGGTGTATTCTGTGTTTACCAGAAGTTATATCGACTAACACCTAGCAGGAAACATATCGTTGCCTTGAATAAAATACAGATTTCTCTGGGTCTGACCATTGTTGGAACCATTTGAGATAATGTAAGTACAAAACTCACAAAATATATAAGCCTGGTCTCGCATTTTTTGGACATTTTTATGTTGAAACGTTACATATTATCACCCTATGGGTGTTCTCACATCTGCATTTTTTTAGTCCAGGTACTTTGTTTGGGCACGTGTGAAGCCACTAATCACATCACAAACCGCACTGACAGTCTTGAGAAGAGGTGGTCTCAATGCAGTCCCACATGAACTCTGGAGTGGTCCATTTGTAGTAGCACATGATCTGACCATGATCCAACCCAACTACCAGGTGTAAGATAACTTCTGTTTTGATTTGGTAACATAAATAAAACTGACTTGACTTGACTCAATATTAGCTGCCTTGTTCTGCTCAGACATCTGAAGGCAGCACGTCTTCTTTATAAAGTGTGAAGCAGTGTGAGTTTTTTTTTTCAAGAAGTGCATTAGGTATTTTCCCAGTATATTGCCCAAATAATTACCATGGTTATGAGCGAATGCCAACTCTGCTGTTGCTCATTGTTAAATTACAAATCAATCTTTGTCTCACAGAAGACTTGTCCAAAAGACAGGATCTTCTTCCTTCATTTACTTTTTTGCTCCCATCCCAGACATATCTGATCAGAGTGAACGTGGTTTCTAGTGATACATTTCAGTTTGCTTGGATTTTTCCTTGTGTGAAAAGAAACTGAACCAGCGGGGAAAGGCTCAGAGTTTACAAATTCATCAACTGTTTCAGAGCAGAGAGAACTAACTACAGGTGTGAAAATCTTGTCATTTTCCAAAAGTGTAATCATTGACAGTCAATATTTAAGTGATTCACACAGACGAAGATAGACAGCAGTGCAGGACTGGGGAAGTGTTGTGTGCCCCCTCACATCTGGTGTGTGTGTTGTCTGTCTGTCTGTGTGTGTGACAGACAGAGACAGAGAGAGAGGGGGATTCCTGCAGTGGGCATGTGGGTGGCAGAGGATCCTTGGCTGGGATGTTGGCATGTCTGCTTTCTCCAAAAGCTGTCCATGTGTGGGCACTGAGATAAAGCCCTGTGTATGTGTTTGTGAGTTTGTGCGTGTGTGTGCATTTTTCTAATTTTGCACTGTATCTATGTCAATTGAATCTCATGTAGATTCACACAAGCACTTTTTATGCACACACACGTTTTTGTGTTTCACTTAAGAGTTGAATTGGATTAGATTCAGAACTATGGACATTTTACTGGTACATAAACACACACACGTTCTTGTTGAAAGCTCTATGTGATGACTTGGCACAATAGCACCAGCCTGGACAGAAGGTCAGAAATATGTAATGGCAATCTGTTGCACTTTGGATGACGCTGAGACAATAAACAAGGGAGTGCTGCTCTGCGCTTGCAGATGGTGATGAATAAAGAATTATTTAAGTTTAATTTATGATACAAAAAAATCATCACCTTCTGCACCTTCTGTGGGTCACGCTGTGCTAGTGTACTCTCCACTGCATAGAACAGAATAGGTCATTCGGTCATCACATCAATCAATTCTTTGGTTTAGAAGATTATTAAGGCTCAGTTCATTGTGTTTTATGTATCAGTCGCCTGATATATCGGCCTGATATTGGCCTAATGTGGGCCCATAACATATATCGGTATAAGCTTGTGAGTTTACCAATATCCACCGATATGAAAACTGTTTTTAACAGAAGATACGATGCAGAAAGGTGATTAAGATTTTGCACAATGGAGAGCATTTATGAGGTCTGATGTTTATTTAACTATTTATCTCATTTTTATTTATTCTTTATTTTCTCAGTGTTTCTTCCTGCGGTTGCTTGGCATATGTATATGTTAAATTATTGACATGTTAAATAAAATATGTAATACCTTTGCATAGTCACATGGTCATATTGTGCAAAATTGGTGCCCAATCCACATAGAAATTTTTTATTCCCGCTCAAAAGTTTTTCTCCTCTAAAATTAGTATAGGTATCAGACTCAAAAATCCCAGGCTCTTTGTCGTGGTCCATATTATGCACAAGTCCACACTGATTCTTAAAGGCTGTCTACTATCTAAAAAAGACACTCTCATTTGCTTTTTTTATTTTATCATCTCTTTCCAAACTGCACTTTGTTTGTAAACCCTTTTAATTTTTTCCAAAATGTTTCCTCTACGTATGACTCCAAATTGAAATCATTAACATAAACATTAAATAAGCTGATAATATTCTAATAAATGAACAGACAGTATACCAGTATATTATCAGGAATTAGGTGTGTCAGTGTCAGTAGAAATATGTCATAACTTGAGTTGCTCAGATCTCATTCAGGTTGTGTCAAACATTAACACTACTTACATTTGTAGTAGTTCTGCGCTGTTAGTCAACAAATAGCTAATAACATCTCAATGGCTTCTTAATCTATTTTATATTATTTTGCAGAAAACATGAACAAAAAAAAACATAAGAGGCCTCCAGCTTTTTTTTTTTTTTACCACTTCAACAGAGTGATTCTTAGAGGCACACTTAGTGTCTTTGCCAAGAAACGTGTAAGTCGCTTTCTAGGAATGTGATTAGTTTAACACATTCAAGCACACACATACACACACATACCATGCATCCTTATAGACTCCTTAATAGGATGAAAGAGTTGAACTAGTGTTGTGATGCTTAGACAGTTTTTGTATTAACTGTCTTTTTAAGAGGGTCGAGGTTAAAACACTTACTGCATAACACTTCACTCACTCTATATTTAGTGTTTGCGTGTATTTTGTTTTCTTTTTCTGTTGCTATACCCTTCTTAAGTGACTTAGTCTTGTTTCCCAGGAGTGATTTTCCCAGATGATGTGGGACTGAATGCTCTGAAACTGACTGGATACACTATGTGTCACAAAACCTGAAATAAATTGTTAGGTAATTCATTTTATTGTCTCAGTAATGTATATAAACAAACAACCTTACATATATAGATGATGTCATGTGTTTCCACAGTCTCACCCTTGCAGAAATGACGACATCCTGTGTGTTCAAATATGTGTGTAAGCAGACAAATATAGCTGCAACGCTCTCACACAGGCGAGCCCTTTTTCGTGCTGGAGATCACTGGGCCATCCTGGGTGGGAGGGGTCAGCGTGAGACAATGGGCCCTCTGACAGTCTGGGGCACCCGAGGTGACCTTAAAGGGGAAGACCAGTCAATTCAAGAGTCCATAAATATTACACTGGCACTATTAAACTGTGACTCTCCAAATAGTGTAATAAACTGTGAGACATTGATCTACATGGCAGAGTACAACAAGAATATTACTTTGCATTGTCTACATTGTACTATACATTCAAAGTGAAGAAAGGCCAAAAAGTCAAAACAAATCAGTTGCTTCTATAATGCCAATATCTGAACTATAATGGGCAGTGAAAAAACAGCAGTTTAAGGCAAATAAATAGTTTTCATATACAAAAAGTGACTCCTGCACAGATGGATGGCTCAAATGAATTAATTTAAGTGATAATTAGCAGCATCTGACAGCTGTAAAAGAAGACAAATTCAATTAACACATGTCCTTGAGATAACCAACGTAATACTAAAATATCAAGAAAAAAATGCTGAATTATTTATTCATTATTTATATTTATTTATTTATATTATTGTTATCAAGGTGATAGAGTAGGTTAATAATGAATACATTTGCCAAAGGTCAAAACTGCATCAGTATACAGAAACAATGGTAAAAACTGAAACGAACAGGATATATGATGGAGATACATGATGGAGATGGTGGGCAAATACTGCCAAATGGCGTATGCTAATGTGGCTCAGCTTCATAGCAGTGGTGATTTTTTCCCTTTTAAATTGAAAGTATCTTTCAGATTCCACACTTTCTTGTCCTCCCGTAGATGGTTTAATTTTGTTTTTGTTCCCTTTTTTCTGTATACCACAAACTGTTTCTGTTCAAATGAATAATTTCTGTCCAATGCAGTAATAAATTTAAACTAATGGCGCCATCATCCCTAATAGATACCTGCGAACAATTAATTTTAAATTGTAATGTAACATGATTTGTTTATATACAACTAATTTGCTACAGCAAATGGATTTTTTAGGGAAAAGTAATGCCAACCAAAATATGTTTTCTATTAGCGTAGTGAGGAAATGTTGTTAATTAATGTACCTGGAAAAATATCAATAAAATTGCTACTGAACTGAGTAAAACATTCACTGACAACGTATTTCATTTTTTTTCCACCAAAATAGGCAAACCTGGCAAGGCACTATCCAGTTGTAGTGACTGAATTGTTACTCAAAAGGCAGCAGTGACGTGGGACATAAGATTTATTTATTAATATTTACCCAAAATGACAATCTTTCTCCAAGTCTTAACCAGTACTTATATAGCCTAACCACAATATTTCCTTACATTAACAAACCCCAGACAACTCCTTGCGAATCAGCATGTTATATAAGTTTATTTCAAGAAATGTCTGTGAATATAATACAAGCTGGAATTATGTTTGTCACCATAACGTCATTACAATTTAGTAATATATAATTACAGTTTGTAGCAGACAAGGTTGTAATTACTTACAGTAAACATTTACTGCAGAATAAATAATGGGTAGGTTTTCATAAAGGGTTACTTTATGTAACATGTGACTTTATGTTACTTGTCACAATCTTACATGGTTAGTTGTAGACATCTTTTAAACTTTTTTTTTATCAGTAATGACAGGCTCTTTTTTGTCCTTTAACTGTTGTCCTCTTGATGACACGGTGTCCTTTCCTTGCCCTCGGTGTGTTTGTGTCTGCGTGGGTGTCAGCTGTTACCTCCACCCAACAAGCTCACTTCCTTGTTTTCCTTACCACTCACTTTTCCTGTGAACTGATATCTGTGGCAAAATAAACCAAACACAAACCTCTCACCTTTCTAGTCAAATAAACTTCACACCTCTGTTTAACCTTAGAAGAACAATAAACTTCACAAACACGTACACCCATCCTGGTTTCGGCAAGAGTTTGTAATGGAAAGTCCTGTTTTAGGTTTTGTTGTTTTTTGTTTTTTTTCATTTAAAGTTTTTTCCCATGTCCCATGAACAGAAGCATATCTGTGTAGATATGGGCAGAGATGCTGAGAGGAGAGTGTGTGATGTGCACCCCTCATTCCTCACTGGGATCAGAGGATTTTGTATGAGTGGAGGTCAGAGGCTGTGATTGGAAAGTTACTTCCAGATTGCCATTCCACTGGCCAGTTGGACGGATGTGAGGGATTATGTCAAATCTGCACTGTATTGTTGCATTTTAGTCAAATTACTCCACTCTCATCTGTGATAATAGGTACACACAAACACACACACACGTACAGATAGTCACAGACACACACACTCGCCGCTCTACTTACTTGCATAATGGATTGAAATTTGTCTTTGTGGATATAGAGACAGGTGTTTAGAATGATTGGAGTTGATTTGGGAATGTGTGTGCATGTGTGTGTTGCATGTATGTCTGTCCGTTATGTAAAATCAACTTGTTTTCAAAAATTGAATTATGTTGGGATAAAGAAATCAACACTTTATCATAACCAATTTATATTTAATATCTGGGCCTAAACAAGTTGCAAGGAGCCAATTGTCA
The DNA here is from genome assembly GCA_034769285.1 of Lutjanus argentimaculatus. Classification (NCBI taxonomy): domain Eukaryota; kingdom Metazoa; phylum Chordata; class Actinopteri; order Lutjaniformes; family Lutjanidae; genus Lutjanus; species Lutjanus argentimaculatus. Next base: position 3,934,773 of record JAWZSL010000013.1, on the reverse strand, counting down.
CCACAACAATCAGCACATAAATTACCCTGTAAAATTTTCTTTTCATATTTATACCTGTGTTAAAGCTCACATTTATCTTTAATACCATCTTAACATCTTTATTTTTTTCTCTTTTATGTACCATGTACTATATTTTTGAAGAAGAAATATGTCAGAGCTTAAAACCAACACCCACATGCCTCTGCTCAACTCCTTGTTTTTGTGTTGAAGCTCTTCTTCATTTTTATCAAATGGTGCCATTTCTGAATATGCACAGGGGAAATGTCAGATCCTTCAATCTGCAGTGTGTGGAGATTTATTCATTAATTACTGATGTATAGCAGCAGAGTGACTGTGACTGACTGGCCTGAGTTTTCTCTTGATGACTGTGGCACTACAGTAGTTGTATCAGACTCCAGTATTTGTTCTTTTATCTGAGAGAAGAACTACAGTCGCCATTAGTTCCAACCAGCTGTGATCAAGCTAAATGCTAATTCGCAGGAATGTTTCCTGTGCTTTGTTGTGCTGTTTTTGTTGGAGTTAAAGTGGAAACTGTTTCCGAGTGGCATTGTTGTGCTGCTGTGTCAAAGACAACAGGTGTTGTGTTGAAATCTATTTCCCCATTGATATGTGTTCCCACTTACCTTAGACACTGTTTCCTCTGAGTTAGAGCCAAACTTTATGAAGAAACATGTTTACTGAGGCACCGAGGTGCATTAAAGTTGTTGCAATTTTATATTAAATTTGTCACAATGTGTATTGCATTTTATAACAAACAACTTTTTGGATTGGTTTTACACGCATGTCCTGCCTTTCTCCCAAATACCTTGAAGTGGTGCACGAAGTACTCGACCCCAGTACTTGAGTCAAAGTATAGATACTCCTGATCAAATATTACTCAACTACAAGTGAAAGTTGCTCAGTCAAAATTTTACTTGAGTTAAAGTACTAGAGAATACTATACTTTTTAAAGATTAAAGTACATTTTCTAATATCAATACGTTGCTGTATTGTTTTCACAGTGCATTTACAGAAGCTTGTAACTCTCTGAAACCACCTAATGAATGCACTAAAAACTAATGTAACTGTATAAAAATTACTACATGCAGTATTTTTCACCCCAATAAAAACAATCCAACATTAAAAACCTACCTGGAATAATTGATCATTATAATAACATCTTGAGATTTAATTTTGTCTTTCTCTTGCCGTTGCCATTACTGCGTTTTGTTTGAATAAAAGTAACGAGTAACAACAACCTTCCTAGAAATGTAGTGGAGTCAAAAGTACAATATTTGTAATGTTGAAGTTTCAAAAAAAACAAATACTCAAGTTAAGTACAGATACTCAAAAAAATGTACTTAAGTACAGTACTCAAGTAAATGTACTTCGTTACTGTCCACCACTGATACCTTGAACGTGCATTTAGCTTACAGCTGAGGTGACCACCATCCTTAAAGCCTTCATATTTACTAGCAATTGTTTTGAGAACTGTACAGTGCTGAGTACTATGTTTGTTAAGATCTGAAAAATGGCAATAAATTTTAAGTCAGAAAAATGCCTCCATGTGAGCTGATTACTGTACCTTTAACAAAAAGAGTCCTCATCTATGTCTCATCTATGTCTCAGTCTCTGTTTCCCTTCTTTCTCCTCGTTCATACAATTTTCCCGTCCAAAAAAAAGTGCCTCTAGAGCTTGTTTTCCTCACATCCTCAACTCTCTTTGCATTATCAATATTTATTTCTTTTGTCTGTGACCACTCTTAATTCTGCTTGCAAACATACACTCACACACAGTGGCTCAAGCTGTCATACATACTGTACAAATGCAGTTAGACATACAGTACACAAATACAAACCTGAATGCACTACAACATCTACACACACACACACACACTCCACCATAGAGCACACAAATAATCTAATATTAATCACTTAAACAAATTTCTAAGCTGTGATTTACTTATCATCACACAGTGGCTGTATTATAGCTTGATATATGGTACATGAGTTATTTAAATGTGGTGCTTATCATATTATTTGTGAAGCTGATGGAAACAAGCATGCACAAATGCTCTAATTCTCATGTACAAAGATGTAAACACTGCCTCTCCCACACACACACATGCAAGTTAGAGTACAGTGGTGTTTAATGTAAAATGGAACCAGTTAATTTGATTCTGTAAACATTTATTTTTTTTCCTTTGTGTGTTGTTTTTTGTTCTTATACCTTCATATTAACTTCAGAGCGCACACTCCAGGTATTAATTCCACAAATTCCAGACGCTTTGAAGTGTCACAGTAAAAGTGTGCACGTCTGCGCGTACATATGTGTGTGTGTTTGTTTGCTGTAGGCGATGGTATCTGTGCACGTTGGATTTTCTGATGTTCTGCATTCCTCTCAGTGCCTCGACAACAGGCCGAGGTGAATACACACGGAAACTCAAACGTAAACAAAAAGGAGAGCATCTTACTCATGCAAATTGTTTTTCCCCTCTTCCTGTTGGTGGATTTATTTGTGAACAAAAGAAAATAAATAGCCTGCTGCTTTATCTGGAGCTGCTATCACAAGAATGCATTCTAACCTGCCTCTCCGTCTCCCTCTCAGTTTGTTTCTCGACCAGTACAGAGCCTGCCTGGTTGATGCTATAAGGAGATTACTGCAGCCCAACGTAAGTGTGTATGTGTGTGTGTGTTTGCCTCTGTGTGTCTACTGTATATATCTCTGCTTATCCCCCTTCCTCTAAATCACCACCCGCTCTCCTCAATCATAATTAGGCCTCGCCCAAAACCCTATACACATTAATAGTCTGACAGGATTAATATCATGTAATGCTTTAATGCTTATTATGAGCAACTTGAATGCATCGCTCTGATCTCCGCCTCGCTCTCTCCTGCCTTCCCTTAATCATAAATCCGAGGCAACTTCTCCCTTTTGGCCTCGCGATAAGACCTCACGCTGTGACAGCCAAAGCAAATGGGGGGAAAAAAAGCAAAAGGCTGGAAGAGATAGGGTTGAGGTTTCTATTCATCTGAGGGAAGAGGGCTGCGTTTTAAGTACGGAGGCCAGACTGGTATAGGGAATATCTGCTTATGAAAAAGAGGTGAAGACAGCACTGAAGGGAAGAAGATAGGGAGAAAAAGAAGGAGGACAGGACACAGGATGGGGTAAGGGAGGGGACAGATGGATAGGAAAGATGGAAGAAAAGGAGGAGAATGATGAAGGTGTGAAAAGATGGACAGTGAGGAGAGATGGAGAAAAAACAGGAAGGGGGAATTTCGCTGAGAGGATTGATGCACAATACATTTCTATTTTAACTTAAAATCCCAACATGGATCTTGTTTGAAATCTTTTATAGATGGAGAAGCCGAAACGTGCAGGCTGTAATGTGGTTTAGGGCGGTAACTTATTTTCATTCATCCAAAATTTCAAGGCAACTTACCTTAATAGATTTTCGAGTTTTGAGCCCAAAGGGTTTTCCCAACTAATAATGTTTTGCGATACTTTACTTTGTTTCTGTAGATAAACTTGAATGTTTGTGTTTTAGAAGCCCAAAAAATTGTTTCAAGAATTTTAAAGTTAAAGTGGAAAGTGGTTAATAATTTAATATTTAAAACTTAAAGATTGTTTTGTTTATTTCACAACTTAAGAGTTTGAATTTGATACAAAAATCTAGTAAAGTGAAGTTCCAGTTGCCTTGAGCTTACTCAACTTTTTTTTTACAATGTAATTGTAGTTAATTTAATAGTTGACAATAATGAGCTATCTTTGCATCTTTAATTTGGTTTTCTGTTCAAAGCCAAGTCATTAAAGGATCACTTCACCCAATTACAAAAAAAAAAACAAACAAAAACAAGCAAAACAAAAAAAATCTAAATGTCTGTCCTGTCCTTTCATAAACAATGACCCTGTTTCTCTGAATAATCCACAGACCTTACTGTGAACTGTTTTCAGTTGAACTACTTTCTACGGAAGAAATAGTCCCCATGAAAACCGCTGACTACATGTTCTATGGATAATCCAGCAAAGTTGGAAAGAGATATTGTTGTTGTAGTTTTCAAATGTCATTTTTAAATGCTGTCATCACCTCAGATGTAATTGCATTCCCTTGCTTTATTGTGGTGGAGGCAGAAATCTCAGTGACAGATATCTTAAAAACCTGGGCACATAAAACTGAAACTATCCGCTTTGCCAGATACCACGATAGGTAAGTGAGAAAATATGTTTCTCTGTAATTTGGGTAAACTAACCCTTTAAAATCCACTTTCCAGTCAGAGGTAAGTAGACAGACAAAAGGAATATATTATTTATATTACGTTCAGGTTGTTGCCACTTTCCTCAGCTGACATTTCAGACAGGGACATGCGCAGTAACACCTCCAACCTGAATCTGTGTCTCGGTTGCAGCTGAATGCAGAAGCTGCTGTGGTTGAATGACAGACATGACATCTGGCCATTGTTGTACATCTGTGTGTTAAGTCTCTCTTCATGTCTTTCTCCCTTTAATCCAGAGGAGATAATTCAGGGGCTAATATGATTTGAGTGTCGGCCATCAGACTGTCGCTGCCACAACAAGCTTTGCCAAATATTTAATAATTTGCTAAGCTGATTAAGCAATTAACAAAGCAATTAATTCTCCCATCTAATGGCACTAATTTGTTGTTTCTGACAAAGGTGGTCCATCCGGTGGGCTAGATCCCCTTAATCAGCTGATTAGTGCTGGGAGGAATTTTGTCTGTTTGTTTGCTTTTACTGTGTTTTTACAGAAGGAGGGAGGGAGGGAGGGGGGTGCAACTGGATATACAGATGAAAAATCATCTGTCAAATGGAGTGATCCTGCTGTTTTCTCTGCCTTTGTGTTCATTTAGCTCGTGTGTGTATTTGCCGTGTGTGTGTGTGTGTTTGTGTGAACATCCCTCTTTGCTCCATTTAATTAAAACAATAATAACATGATCAACATGAAATAAAACTGAAAGCTGAAGGATTTCAAAGAAACTTTGAACCTGTTGGTAATCCTCTTAGTATTTACAGGACGTCTGTGATGGTTGTGCACATGCAAACACTCTTTCTTTCTCTCTGTCTGTCTCACACACACGGGCACGCACACTCACACGAGAAGACAGTTCATACCTACACGTGTGTTCACATTTGATCGGATTTGTAGAGCTTTAATTTTTTTGGTTTATCATCTAATATGTACCTGGTAAAAATCAAAGGAAAGAGAGACTGTGTGTGTATGTGTGTGTCTATGTCTTTGTGTGTGTAAAGCTAATCAACAAATGCTATAAGAAATAAGGAGTAAAATGTACTGTGCACGTTTTCTACCCAGGGCATGGCGTTGGTGTTTGCTCCACTGCGCGGTGAAACGCTGAGGCTGTTTTGTCAACTGGCCCAGCAGGCCGGACTCTACGTCTCTCAACACCAGCAGTATGATGCTCAGGTCATGGATGTTCACTTGAAGGTAAGAAGCAAGTCCCGTAATAGGAAGACATTCAGGCAAATAGCTAAAACAAAGTATTTTATTCCTCAAAAATGTTTCAATCAGTCGTTTGTTGTTGGTGTTTTGTTTACTTTTCTTCATGACTTTAGGGTGTCACTTTTTCATGCAGTTGATGTAAAAGTTTCACATCAAAGAGTTGAAAGTGTGACAATGACGACAGTATGAATAAAGTCACCTGTCCACTGTAGGACCTTTTCCCAGGGACAAGGAACTGTTGGAGGAACTTCCTTCACAGGGACCAGAGTTTATATGAAGGTGTGGGGTCATTATTTTACCCCCTAAAAAATCACTACTTGGATGGTAGCACTTTCCAAAAGTAGAGGACAATTTGGGGTGGGGCTTGAGGCTGACGATTTTCGATCAGTTTGTTTTTTGCTCATTGTGCTTCGACAAATCAGCGTGGAGTGAAAGAAGAAAGCATGCGACACATGGACAGGACAATTAAGCCTGTTTGTTGCTTTTTATGGTGTCATTGTTTCTCTGTTTTCTTAAGCAAAAATGACATGTATGTAAAAAACAGCTTTTCATACGTCAGCAGACTAATTTTCTTAATCTTGGTGGGTCTTTATACTAGACTAGACGTTTCGTGTACTTTGGGTGAAAATACAGCTTAAATTTCTATCAGTGTGCATGATCATCAACTGTTTGTTATGAGGATGTTTTTGAGAATGTCTTAAGGTTTCCTGCAGCCAAAGAACAGTTCCCATGACCTGATTCTGATTTTCCCCCAATAATACGATACTGGCCATAGAACTGTTCCTTTTTAAGACGACTACACTGTAAGAGTCACAGGTCCAGATCCACGGTCCTCATTCTGGCAACAAATAATTTGGTTAATTTGGACTGCTGAAATGTCACATTTTTTTAGGTGAACATTTGCAGAAGTCAGTAACATCTGAGCATTGAAAATAGCTCAGTTGTTCACTTGAAAATGTGCAAAGTCTGTTGCTACGTAATAAAGAAACAAGCAAAAATCCAGGTCGCGTAACGTACACTCAGCTTTAATAAAGACCACCGGATTAGCCTGACGTTTGATGTTTAGAGACACTTTGTGAGACACACCAGAGCTAAAACAAGCTGCCTTAACTTGGCACCATGAGAGAGACGAAGCGACGGAAGGAGAGAAAAGGACAGTGAAAAAGAGAAAAGGAGCGACAGAAAGCACATGAGTAGGCAGTGTTAAAAGAAGTGGTGTCCAGCTGTTAACTCCATTACACACACAGCTACAGAAGAACAGGACAGCAAGGAGCGGGCTAAATTGGTGCACACACGTTCACCTACACTGGTGGGACAATTGGACAGACTGGCCATTAAAGTGCCTGTTAAAGTGGCCTGAACCTCAGCAAGGAAAATCTCACTCCTTCTCTCCTTCTCTGTTCATCCTTCACTAAATTTAGCGAAAACAAGCACTTAAATATTCTATACTTAAGAGACTCTGGACCCTTTTAAACCACATTTAGGGTGAGCACACATTCACAGAGCGACTGACTTAAGACAGGTCAGATTGTCACAATCCACATTTAGCCTCTATACCATGTGCCAGTATGTCTTTCTGATCATGTTACTCCAGCCAGTAAAATTTTCTTCTTATTCTTTTCTGTTGTTTGTTACCGGTTCATGCACACCCAGTCTTTTCAGAGGATGGTAGCAAACATGCTTTGTTTGAGTGAATTTTATCAACATAACAAGGAAACTGTTCACTGTCAATATACTATGCTGTATGTCAGTGGTTCTCCCTACAGTATCAATGCAAAATAAAGTATGGCTAACATTTTTGTGGTTATATTTAGGCCAATGAAAGGACTTTGTTGAAGGTAGAATATGCAGGATTGTTTGTAAATGCACCATTTAAAGTTGGCCACCCCTCCCCAGTTCAACGAACGAGAGAGGGAGAGACATAGAATGATCAGAGTGAGGCCTGTTGTTAGTGAGAACAAATAAAACGTTATTTTCTGATGTTTCACTGCAGTTGCGTTTTAAAACACAAATATGTCCATGCCTCTGCACAATTCCGGATTTTGTATGAATACAGCCGAAGCGATCCTCAGTCTGCTCTGCCTGGGTGTGTGTATGTGTGTAAAACTCTTTTTGCAGCTCTCACAGACAGAGAGCAATGAAAAGAGACAGATAATATGATGTAACCATGGTCGCTATGTTTTTATAGTGTCCCAACATCAAAGCCAGTGTGCTGCAGTACAAGAAAGTCACATTTCCTGAACTGGAAAGAAATGTTGCCAGTAGTGAATATAATCCAGGCAATAGTCAAATACCCTCCAAAAACATATTTGTCAAATCAAATGAGTAACTTCTTTTTTTTTTTTCTTTTTTTTTTTGCTACATGTAATCTTCTGTTTCAGGGGTGTTTCAGTCCTATTAGTTCATGGGCCACATGCAGCCCAATTTAATCTCAAGTGGGCTGGACCAGTAAAACCATTGCATAATAACTCACTGACTTAATAATAATAATACTTAAAAACAACACTTCTAAATTTTCCCTTTTCTGAAGTGTAAAGAAGTACAGGTACATTCTGGAAATGTTCACACTTAATGAACCATCCATTTACAAAACAAATAACAAATGGCCTGAGAAAAAATAAATATATATGTTAAATATAAACAATATGTCTCATTTTTTCCACAGTCAGTCAGTCTACTATCATTACACGTGAAGAAATAAGAACTGTTCATTTTTCTAGAAAACGCAACATTCTGTGTCCACTTTTTTCACTTGCGGGTCCCACTTAAACAGTGACTTACATTTGACAACGTTGTGTCACATAACCTGTGTGTAAGCAGTGAGGGATCTACAATAGTGCATCCAGCATAGGGCTCGCTACTCTTATTATCTGCACAAGCCCCAGTGGACAATCTGGAATAGCGGGGCATTTTATTGAAAAATAGGAATTAATGACTTCTCTGCAATTTTCGCACAAAAATCGTTATACAAGTCGCAGTGGCTGATCAGACCTTGACCTCTTGTTAAAAGTGGAAATGGGCAAATACTTGCTTTTCAATATGTCAGATGAGGGAGAAATATACATATATGATGAGAGGACTTTCTAAATGAAAACAATGATATTGGAACAAGCTTAAATGAGTGAATATTTGTAAGGGACATTCAATTTACGAGCATGGCTTCAGATGAAAAAATCATAGTTTGTGTTTTGGCCTGCAGCACAAAAGGAGCTAAGTGACTTAGAAAAAGGGCACAAAATTCTAGAAAAGGAAAAAAGGGAGGAAAGAAAAAGGAAAGAAGTTAAGAGGGACAGAAAAAAAGAAGAAGTAGCTTCAGTGGGATTAAAGTGGATGCTGCCACTGCCTTAAATTTAAAAGAAATACAACTTGGTTTGAAAATGCTGCGGGGAGAATTGATTGGGCCTCAAGGCCACAGAATATACTCATTGAATAATCCTAATGGTTCAGCACCTCAACCGCTGGGGAAAATTGCCTCTCAGACCTGTTTTGGTGATGAGAGTTCCTTGACAACAGAAAGTGTACAGCAGTGAACAGTGAAATTCAGATTGATTCAAATTGATGTGGGATAAAAAAAAAAAAAAAAAAAAATCACCCTGAAATTATACTCTTTTTTTTTGGCATGCAAGTGGACTGTCAGACCGGTCGGCTCAGGCTTGAAATGCACACTCCCGTCTGTGACACACACACACATGTCGCGCATGCACACACACACTCATGCACAGTGGGGTCAGGTGCTGCGTGTGGATATGAGGACAAGTTGAAGTGCCCCCCTCACATCTGAAGGTGATTAAGTCTCCTCTGCTTATCTTCTGATGAACACTCTGAACAACCCCTGTGTGGGTTTGTGTGTGTGTGCTTGTATGTGCCTGACTGACCATTCTAGACACACATACACACACACACACTGTGCACACAGCTAAGAAACAAGCTATATCACAATCCCACACAGACCAGACATCACTCAGACAGCATATTGGCTAGACATTACACACAAACACACATACCACATGATGATATCACAGCGAAACATACACTACCACCGTGCACCCACCCACGCACACAACACACACACACACACACACACACATCCAAAACCCATGAGCAGCTGCTACTCATTTGCACTACAGATTAGCTTTCTTCAGCTATATTTACTTTCAGTGGGTGGACCAGAACACAAGAAAATGCATATCACAGCCGACAGTGGAACACACACTATGGATTTTCTTTCACTGCAGCTTAAAACAATCAAAGACGTCCCCACCAAAAGCAGGTGTATCCATTTTTTGGAAAAAAAAAATGAACTTGATAATTAATGCTGAGTGTTCTAGCTGTTAAAATGTCTCAAATTTGTGAGCAAATGCTTAATGCTTGTTACACTGAATTAACTTTCACTGTCGCTGGCTCTGTCATTAGATTATGTCTATTTTAAAAAGCTCCCTTCCTTTTTTAATTGATAGTTGATTGATGACTCTCATTCCTGTTGTCAAATACCAACGTTTTGGGTTGGTTAAGTGTCACAAGCACAGTAAAGTAATGAGAGAATAAGGAAATACAAGCAGGCGGCAGAATCTCTGCAGATACAACCACTGACACACACTTATAGTGGGTCATAAGAGATGATTGAAATTGATTATTTCCATATGAGTCTAGACAAAGTTTTTTTTAGGAGAATGTTTCACATTTTATAGTAAATAAAAGTTACATTATTTCATAAATGTACAAGTTCAATAAGTGATTTGTGATGCATTTTCAAGAATCAGTTACTTGTTAAATATGGGTGTCAGCTAGAACCATAACGACTAATTGATTACTTGATTAGTTGTCAACCATTAAATTAATCACCAACTATTTTAATATTTAATTAAGTGGTTTGAGTAACTTTTAAGAGGAAAAAGTGAAAATTATCCATTTCCATCTTATTAAATGTGAATATTTTATGATTTCTTTACTCCTCAATGACAGTAAGCTGAGTATCTTTTGGTTGTGGACAACACAATATGTTTGAGGACATCATCTTGGGTTTTAGGAAAAACTGATCGACTTTTTTTTTTTGGTGTTTAACTAGACCAAACGACTAGTTGATTAATTGAGAAAATAATCAACAGATTAATCAACAATGACAATGATCGTTAGTTGCAGCCCTAGTGTCAACAGAGCAATATGGTGGAAATCAGTTATATATTCATTAGGAAATTTGTCCAATATTAATATATCATTATATAGAAAATGTATGCAAAATCATATGTTAAATAACCTGATTAAAGGAACTGTGTTGTGCATTAAAGCAGACAAATGTGTTAAACAAAAGGCTGACTTACTAATTTTGTTTGCCAGTATATTTTGGTTGGAATCATTAGTTTTGACAACAAATATTTGTAAACCTATATGATCATATATAATACAGGGTTCAACAGTAATGTTTTTCTTTTCACTTGCCCAGTCAGGCAAGTGAGTCAAAAATCTACTTGCCCAAAGTTAATTTTTTACTTTCCCCTGTACAAATTGTTATATTAGTGGTTATGAAATAACAACAGTGACTTACATTAATTGTCATGCTTAAGCTAGTGCTGCAGCATTCATTAAATGTCGGAAAAAAAACTGAAAAATGTCCATCCCAGTGTTTCAAAGTCCAAGGTGATTCTTTGAATGTCTCATTTTGTCAGTCTATATCCTGAGGTATTCAGTTTAATATGATAATAGATGAAACAAAGCAGGAAATATCCATATTTTAGAAGCCATTTCGCAAGAAAAATGACCTCAACAATTAATTGATTATCAAAATTGTTTAATAGTTTAATTCTTAAAAAGATTTACTTGCTCAACATGGCATTTTGCTTGTTCCAGGCAAATTGACAATCCTTACTGTTGAGCCCTGTATCTGATATGATACCACTGAAAGACGCAAAATGATGTCATCATTGTCGCTCAGTTTTCACAGCAGTATCATAATATAGTTGCTTAAGTTTCCACGTGTCATTTAGGCCAAGTTTACTTCTTCTCATGCTGCCGTAGCGACTCACAAGCTCCTCCATCTGGCACAGATGCTGTTAAACAAACGTACCCCCACTTGCTGCGAGTATATATCCCTTGCTGTGTCGGTACGATGCATGTCAGATTTGATTTTGTTTTGAATATACTGCCTGTCTTAATGTTCGCTTTGTGAGTGTAAGTGTGAAAAAGAGAGAGCGGGGAGTGTTTTTAGCAATTCTTTACAAACCGTCTCCAGACCCCCAGCTCGCTACTCTGCAGTTTTCCAAACATACACACACTCTCGCCCTCTGACACAAGCACACTCGAGGGACTGCAGACAGCAGGCAGGCAGGCCCGATGTGCAGCGGTAGTGTGTGTCTAAGAACTGTGTGTGTGTGAGTTTAAGGCGTGTGCTGGGACGGGCAGACAGGGCCAGCGCGTTATCCTCTTATCCCCACTGTTGTGGAATAGAGAGGCAAGCAGCTGGAGGGACTGCAAGAAGCCTGATAATGCCAGCGCTATTTTCTAACCCGCCATCTTAATCTTGTTACTCAAATGGTTGTGAAGAGAGAGTCATGAATTTTAATTTCTCACACACACACACACACGCAAGAGGAGTGTGTGTGCACATGTGTAGATCCCCCATCTCTCTCACATGCATAAATAGTATCCCCACTGTGTCCATGCACTCACACTCTCCTGCCTTCCCTCCTTCTTTCTGTCTCCCTCCTTCACTCTTTTTCTCTCCCCCCTCAGCTGCCCGTTTCTCCCTCCTCCCCCCTTTTCTCTGACATATCTTCCTTCACCCTTCTCCAATCGCCCTCCCTCTGCTCCCCACTATCTTCCCATTTCCTACATCACGACCCACTTCTCTATTTATTCAAGCCTGTCCTTCTATCCCTTCCTCTACTCGTCTCTCCATCCACCCAATCCCTCATTCTCTGTTTCCTAATCCTGCCGAGGGAGACCCCAGACATCCGGTTCATCCGTCCCCTCCCTTGTCTCAGAGCCCCCCCACCTCCCCCCTCCTCTCTCTTTTTCCACCTTGTTCACTTTCTCTCCAGTCGGCACAAGCAGGGCAAGAAAAAAAAAGAGAAGGAGGAGGCAGAGAAATAGAGAGGCACAATGAGAGCATGAGAGAGGGAGACAGAGGCTGGAGCGAAAGTGGCAATAAAATAAATGACTTGCACCTTGGAAAGGAAAAAAAAAAAGGAGAAAAGATTGTGGGGGCGGCGGGGTGGGGGGGTCGGGTTGAGAGCCGATTTAGCCAGCCACCCATGAAGCTGATTAGGCAGCCTGCGATCAGGAGGAACAGCTTTGCTTGTTAAACTTTTCACCTCTGCGAGCTCTTAGCCCTCACCGTGTTAAGGCCCCCTCCCTCCCTACCTCCCTCCCGATCCCTCCATCCCTCCATCTATCGCTTCCTTGCTCCTTCCGCCTGGTAGAATTTGAATGTGAATGCTGGCCGTGGTCCCCGTAGCAGGCTTAGCACGGGGGGCAGGCAGCTGCCCCTCCACGCCCAACCACCCCCTGGGCCGTCTGCTCTCTGCCTCTCTCTCTCTGGGGGTCACAGGTTCAACCACAGGCCGGTGCCTGGAGGGATGGCCACAGGAAGATAACGCACATGAAGGGCACCGGGGGAGAGAGGGAGGGACGGGAGGAGAGAGGGGAGGAGGCAGACACGAGCAGTTTGTTCACACTCGACAAAAAGGAGAGAAACTGGAAAAAGGCAGAATGAGTAGAAGTGGTACAGAGGAGAAAGTGATAAGACATATGAGAGCAGTTTGTGTCAGAACCTGAGGTAGCCATTTAAATCACACTAACCTCCTATTTTCTGGGTGTTCTGACATCATAGACTACAGTATATCTACAGGAAATGTTGAAGACCAGCACTTTATCTGGTTTTACACCAGTATACTAATGGTGTGTACATGTAACAACTTGTAACTACTTTTGTATGTATCATAAATAAATAATCTGGGCTATCAGTCAGCTCTTACAACATGTAATGTATGTGTTGCTACAGCTACTGGTGAGAAGATGAAATACGACCACTTTGAAGTCATGAAGTCGTTCACTTTACAAAGTAATCTACCAGAAATATGCGCTTCCACGCATTTGATTGTTTAACAAAGTCAGCTGCTGAAGTTGTTGTGTCTCCATCTGTAATTTTTGACCTGCACATTTTGCATACTATAATTTGTTTTCTCTTAACCACTGCATAGTTTTGTACGTGAACAAAATGATCTTTGTTATCATTTTTTCCAAGTGGAGCTCAATAATGTATTGTTAGTTCTTCATGGTTCTCTCCTGCAACTTGATTGGATGCTGTCAGATTTATTCAAATGTATTGAATCTGGGAAATTAAGTGTCAATTTGCTGTGAATGTATTGTGTTAACTTCAGTTGATTAGGAAATTAGGAAAAATGAATAGATTTGTGGCACACTATTTAAAACATACTTTGTAATCTTTGGACTTGGGGAAAGAATCAAGTATTCTCAAATCAAAATGTTCAAGTCCAAGTGAATTCACGAGTCGTCGATGTTAAAGTTTAAGTAGAGTTGCAATTCTTTTTTTATTTTGCCAAGTTGGGTCTAAAGTCATCACATTTGTCACTCAAATCTGACTTGAGTCCAAGTCATGTGACTTGAGTCCTCACCTCTGTCTTTAAAAGCTCTGTCAACACAAATTGTTTTAAATGTGCTCTATAAATACATTTGATTTACTTCACTGTTTTTGCCGGAGTCCTCTGTGTTGGCACCCCTGCTGTATCATCACAGTGGTCTCATTGAAATGAATCAGAGACTTGTGTGCAGTGCTGTCAGCCTGGACACGGCTTAACAACCACTCAAATGATGCTTCAAATGCTCCACCATACACTACATGCTACATACCTGCACAGACACACAATATACTGTATATTATATGCATTTATAACTGTGTATGTAACGATCCTGTTAAAGGCAGACTGGGGAGGATTTTTCTAAAAAACAATTTATAGACTCAATCATCACTTCTGACTCACTAGAAGTGTGTGGCATTGTCTGTATCTGCAGAGATCCTGCCGTCCCGGTTCGAAACATTTTTGGACGTCAACCTTTGGGCAGTGGGTGTGAAGCCCCAAGCCAATAACAGTACGCGGGGTGTGAAGTCGGGACTCTATAAAAACGTTGTGACAAAGTGCCAAATTGCTTTGTTGAGTCGGGGAGGAGGGTAACTTTTATTAGGGAGTTGAAGTTCTCCTTTTTCTTTTAAATGAATTACATCACAGTTAAGGACACACTCTACCATAACAACAAAATGAACAATTATGTCTTTTTTTGCACTGTGGAACAAATTTAAAGGACACACAAGCTGATTTAGATATTTTGATGTTTGTATGAAATAAGAACTACGGCCCACATCAGCATGATTTTTATGAATGCCACGAAATAGCCTAATTTGCTGGGAAAACGGCACACAGTCAGGAGCTGAGTTTGCAATGTAAGTAGGTTTGAGTTGGATGGAAAGCACCTGCCGCTGATGGGAGTGAATTTTGGGTCAGTCTGAGTTTCTGTTTGTTGTGAGGAAACCTTTTCACACAGTTCTCCCCTATCCTGGTCTCGCCACACACATGTACACACACTTGCAGACAATCACACACTCTCACATGAGCAGACCCACTAAACTCACTTTCATAAGTCTCTGATCATTTGGCCAGACACAGAGCGAGCTGATTAGCTGGTGCATGCTGAAACTGCCAAGTCTGCTTAAAAGGGCACTGAGTGGGCATGACATGGGCACCCTACAAAAGCTGCGTGTGTGTGTGTTTGAGAGTGAGAGTGTGCACTCACTAGAGCTGGAACAATTAGTCAGTTAACGAATTCAGCAACTATTCAGACAATCAATTAATCATAAATTTTCAAATAAAAATGCCAAACATTCTCTCGTTCCAGCTTCCAAAAAGTGAGACTGTTCTGCTTTTCCTAAAAGTTTCTTTGGACTGTTGATTGGAAATTTGGAGTTTGGAACTCATTTGTTTCAGTCCTAATGCATATATTACTGCTGGACCATGTGGCATAGTAAGCTAATGGAATTAATGACACATAACAAATTATCTGTATTTTAGCTCATGTGTATCACATTGGTGAAATTGTAGGCCTCTGTGCCAGAAAACTACAAGCTATGACCAACAGCAATTTAATGAAGGCATAAAAACTACAACCCCAATTCCACAAAAAATGAGATGTTGTGTAAAACTTAGATAAAAACAGAATCCAATGATTTGCAAATACTTTTGACTGGGAAAGTTGTGGAATATTAAAAAAAAACCCACCTGTTTGGAACATTCAAAAGGTAAACAGGTTAACTGGTAACGCCATAGTATCATGATTCTTCGTAAACATTATCTGCTTTTGAGCTCCATTACTTACTGTAATTACACATTATCTTGATCTAGTCTGTAAAATTTCACAGAGAAGATTGATAACATTATATAAATATTTAGATAGTGAAATACTAAAGATTTTTAGTTTTGCAGAGGCATTTTTGCCTTAATTTCAGTAGTGGACATTAGAGAATGTGACACGTTTGAAGGAAGAGGGAGGAGATATGACCTGCAACAATGGACTCAAATCAGCGATGTTGTGACTAGATACATAGATACTTTATTTGTCCTTGGGGAGGAAATTGGCAAGATCACCTGAACTTCCTAGGGAACCAGGACACCCCAAAATATTGTAGAGATTGATAAAATATTCTACCAAACTAAAATATGACTTTCTATAAAAGTTTTAGTCTGTGTTAATGCTTCTCTTGTTGTTTAATTTTCAGATGTTGAGAGAAGGAAAAGAAGCATACGATGAAAACATCCACTACCCCCTCCTCATCACCTTGACCAAAGGACCTCAACCTGTCAGCCACACTCAGTGACCCAGAACAAGTGAGCCTTCAGTGCTACATGGCACCACTCCACAGGCCTTTGGATATTTGAGACGGATTGATGCTACAGAGTCATGTCAACGACGTGATCCACAAGTGATCTGAGTGAGGAGGAAGAAATGCGTCGAAAGAGCAGTATTAGAACACAGCAGGGTAGGGTTTGTGTCAAAGTCGAGTCAGATTGGCACAGAGAGCAAATCGAGGATTTATTATGAGAGGATTTATCATTAGATGGTGCATGGCTTTAGACAATATTTGAGCGTGCATGTTTTGTAGTTCGAGCGTTGGTGACGAACAACCTCACTTTCTCATGCATCTGAGGAGAAAGAAAAGGAGAGGCCGATATATTCTGACCTAGTATGTTTTAATCATCTGCCAAATATCTACTGTCAGTCTCCAAAATAGTCACTCGACGATCAGTCAGCCCTTTAATCAGTTGACCTAAAACTTAATCACTGCTCTATTCTGCCAGTTATTCACTAGTTACTAGTCAGTCATTCATCCTTTCGGTTAAACAGCCATCCAAGAAAGTGAACCACATTGCCAAATACTCATCTGGTCAGCCAGTTAGGTAACTAGTGAGTATTTAGTTACCTTTAGTTACCTATTAGGGCAGAGTAGTTATCATTAGTTATCTAGTCATCATTCCAGCCAACAAGCCAATCAGTTGTTTAGTCAGTTAACTAGTTGTTCAGTCACTCACTTACATTTCCTCACTTCTTCCTGTAGGCTTCATTTTTTCAGTCAGTTGGCCCTCTTTAACCAGTCATGATTAACCTATGCCACTGTGTTTCTGGCCCCAGCATGGAGGCCAGCTCTAATTCATTAACTATCACAGACTGTGGAGCAGCTCGCAGTTTCCTGTGCGTTTCTTTCATTTCTCTTTGTTCCCTTCTTCCCCCGCTTTAATTTCTTCTAATACAACTCATTCATCCTAGTCAGAGGTCAGTATTAATAACTTCTTTTGTGCATTACTTCCAACAGTGCATTAACACATTAAGGCACTTTCAGAATGAGGAGCAATTGTTGCTGCGGGGAGCTACGGCTAGCATATTCCTCAGCGACATCGTCATGGATACAAGTAGTCCGCTGTACATCACTTCATGTAATTTCATTCTACACAGCTCTGTTAGTGTTACAGTCTGTGTTTGAACTGCAATTTGTTCTGACTGCAACTCCAATAACATCCCCTCCAGCTCCCAAAATCCCAAAACAAAAATGTAAAACTCAGCTCCACTGACAACAGGAACAGAAATTTTGCTTTGCAAGTCTGTTTGAGTCGCCAGCTGAATCCTCCGTCACTTCATTCACAAATATTTAGCACTTCAAAGTGACTTAAAGTGAGTCATCTGATTGGCAACAATCAGATCCTGTGGCAGCTGCTAAACACTGCTAAAAGCTCCAAGTCTAAACAAACCTTAGGAAGTGTGTGTTTAAAGAGACAGAGAGAAAATACATGTACGTGCACAGTTATTCCTGCTGCTCCAATTTATTGACAAGTGACCCCAATACTGTGGAATAGATCAAAACAATATGATATACTGTATCATACTTTTTTCCTTTTCAATTTTTGTGTGTGCACCCCCAGTGTTCACTGGTTGTACACAGCCATGCAAGCTGGTTTCCTGATGTC
Organism: Lutjanus argentimaculatus; assembly: GCA_034769285.1. Classification (NCBI taxonomy): domain Eukaryota; kingdom Metazoa; phylum Chordata; class Actinopteri; order Lutjaniformes; family Lutjanidae; genus Lutjanus; species Lutjanus argentimaculatus. The sequence goes on along the minus strand of JAWZSL010000013.1, from coordinate 3,916,795 downwards.
CACTGGCTCTGTGACTTCAGCATCACTCTCAAAGTGTAACATTCACATTATAATATATATAATGCCTACATACACTCAACAACAATATTAATGCAACAGTTTTGTTTTTGCTGCTGTTTTTAAACAGTTTGCCTTGGACTGGTCACAATAAAAGGCCACTCAAAAATGTGTAATTTATCTTGAAAAAAGACAATTATTAGGCACTGAACTGTGATTATTTCATGCAGGACAACAGACAGTTGCCCTGCATAGCAAAGTCATAGCTAAACCTACTCTGCCTCTGACTGGCTAGTAGTCATTGCCTTAGCTGGTTGGGTTGGCAGATTTGGTTAGGTTTAGGCATGAGGAGTGATTGGTTAGGGTAAGAAAATCAGGGTAGGCCAATCAGAGGCAGACTGGCAATTTTTTTCCCAGGAGGGCAAAGTCAGGTCCCACCCTACTCGGTCCCAAACCGCAAAAAAAATGTGAACAAAATTTGAGAAAACACAGACGCACAGAAGAAGAAAAAGTGGGAGCAAAAACAAACACTTGTTATTGGTTTACTCTTACATATATAGATCAAAAAATGTCTTCTTTTTGTTTGTAACCTCTCCGATTGAGTCTCTGAAGCAGCAGAAGGAATGCTAGTTTTCTTTCTGCTAAAATACTCCATTCAGAAAATACAGATAGAAAGATGGCTTGCTCCACTTTGTAACTGAAATGTGTGAAAACAACTCAAAACATTATAAGAAATCCAGCTGCTGGAACAGGAACAGGACGCAGCCACATCCAGTGGACATCCGGGGTTAGACCATGATTTCAAATTGATCAGCAATGTGCAACTGAAGCGCTTGAAAGTTTAATAATCTCCCAGTAGCTTCAAAAGCAAAATACTTTACACATTCTGACCATGCTCCTCTGTTTTCTGTTGGCATTTTTTTCTAACTGCACAATTAAGTGTTTGACTCAGGTCTTTTCCTGTGCATTCAGCTGTTTTCCTGTTTGTGGTATTAAAGAAATGCCAAGTGTCAGAGGGTCACTCGGCCCTAAAGTTGTACCTATCACTAGTAAAGTGTTTCCATATTTCACTGTGATCCATTGCTGTATACAACAGCCAAGAAGCTATGCAGTATCTCTCAGTGGCTGCTGTTTACACTCCTCGTGTTAAAAGAATAATCCACCTTCAGAAAGAAGAGGTATTCCCTGTGTGTAACTACTCAGAAAAGTAAATTAAGCCAGTTTTATCAGTGCTCTCAGTGCTTTGAGGACTTAAATTGCATTGCAAAAATGTTCCCATTGCAAAGGTTTAGAAGTATATTTAATTACATTATTATCAGTACTGCAGTTTACTGGACACCTTTGATATCTGTGGGCTAACACAGAAAACACCATCCCAACTGTGACTGCGTCTAGTGTGACATCACCACCATGACCAGTGATGTCATTTTACAACACGCTGTTTACTGTGACATCCGTTCTGCGTTGCTGCTTCCTCAAACATCACTGCCTCTCTTTGTGGCAAAAAAAGAGAAAATGTTCACCTGGTGCACCCACAATCTGCTGTGATGTTCTTCACAAGTGATGTTGTCACTCCTAGTTGTGATATTATTTCTGTGTGATAGGACACTTACCACTTCTCACTGTGACATCAAGAGACAGTCGGTGAACCGCTCATAGTAAGTGTTATTTAGAGATGCTCATACGTCTTTATTTGGATTTGCTTACTAATAACACTGATAGTGACAAATCCAACAGTTGTATTAGAGGAGGCCACAGAGGAGGGTCTGTGTTGCAGCTAATATTTCCTTGAGCAAACATCATACAGTTCCAGAGGTTTTCAAAGTGGGAGACAGGCCTCTCCAGCTTTTATTGATTACATCACTTATTAAAAGGAGATCACACAGAATAACCTAAATATGTGTGATTTGGTTAAAGACATTTTCAATATTGGGGAATTTTACTGTTTTTTTTTTTTTTTTTCACTTTTCCAGAATCACAAATGAATAAATGCCATAGGATTGACCTTTTTATGTATTTATTTTAGTCTGAAGTTATGTAAAACAGCAATATTAGTCTATATTGGTTCAACTGTCAAGTGTCAATGGGATCAAATGTCTAATCACGATCCCATAGACATCCAGGTATTCAGCAAGACTGAGCAAGTAAACTAAGACGGGGCGCCTTTTTCCAAGCTTTGTCTGAGGGGAGGCCCACAGTCTCAGACTTTGAAAAACCCTGCTCTAATCCAGCAGGTTTATGTCACTGTGTTGTGGGATGTCTCAGCTCAGCTATTATTTTGATTATTGAACAAAATCCTTAGAATTGTTTTGCAGGCCATGTCCACACTAATCCAGATCAATTTAGAAGTTTGGTCCTTATTTCCACACTCGCTGTGTTTTTTATTTCAAGCACCAAAAACAGAAGTTCAAAATTTTCCAATTTTGGTTCATTTTAAAACATTTCAAAAAACATTAACGTACCCTCATCATGTCACCTGGTTTAAAACCTCTGGCTCAAGTGTTCTGTGCATGGTCTACAGCTTTTTGCTTTTTAAAATCTTTTTGGGGTTTGACACAAGAAAACAAACTGTACTAAATAAATATTTCAATTCATTCATTTAAGTGTGGACATGGCCTCATAAGTTTGTCTCATCAGTATATCAAATTCCCTCTGCTTCACTGTAATCTATGTTGTATTTAACAGTCTAAGGGTGGGTGATTTTTGTGAATGATTGAAAAATAAATTTTCTTCAAAAAATTTGGGACTCTGGGACTTTTTTCTATTAAATTATTCCTTGGACAGTTTACAAAGGACAATTTAAAGTCTGTGTGAAGCAATAATAAACATGTGTTCCGAGTCTGACACAACAGAAAAATGCGTTATTAACCACCCAGCCAAATTTGAATGGTTACAAAATCGCCATGAATGCAAAATTCAATTTCAAAATCATGAAATATACTACTATCAAATAGCACAATGAGTATGGTCTGTCTTAGCAGGTTTATTGGACTATATAAACATACATATTTGAGCCACCAGAACCAGAGGACAGTGACCTACCTGAGAATCAATCTGAAACTGCAGCTAAAGGTACGTTCATGACATTCATATGAGGAGGTTCATTCATGAGCCAGTTCGCATGTGGCAGGTGAACTAAATGAACCAGGCTACTTAAGTGAGCCAGTCTTCTCATCACTTGCACTGATGCTCATGCGCTCCAGTTTATATAGTGTTAGGATGCACATGGCTCCAGTTTATCATCAAGCCATGATTTAAGGCCCACTCAAAAAATCCTGACCACAAAAAGAGTGAAAAAAACGGTCTAACATTATGCAGATTTTAACAAATCCACTGTAACTACAGGATTGTTTCACTAGCAAAACCTTGCTCAAATTTGGAAAACTTATTCCATTATTACAAAATAAATTTTCCAATTCTTTTATCATTTCAGTATCACATATCAAACAGTTTATATTCTGTGACCTTGCAGATGTCTATAGATTTTTCTGCGATGATTAATATATTTTCCTCAGTTAATTCTTATCATCGCGGGGGGGTGGTTGACAAACCCACTTCTGAATAAAATGTGTGTGTTCCATTATTAAACATCCAGTGTTAAATGTCCACAGATGTAATAAAGTTTGCTTCAGGCCCACATCGGCCATGGCCTGTGTTTGAAACACAATGGCCTCCTGCAGGCTAAGCTGGTGCCAGACAAGGTAATACACACAGATACACACACATACGTTCTCTCACACACACATACACACATATCAAGCCCAGTCAACAGTCTACCCCTCCACAGGATGAAAAGAGAGAGGGATAAAGGAGGGAGGGAAGGCAGTACACAGCAGCTAATCCTGCAGGCTCACTCTTCTGTTTATCAGTCAGAAGGAGGGAGGGAGAGTTCGCAGAAAGGGAGGGACCAGCGAGGCCTCCTGATCTGTCTTTTGATATTTTAAAGAGGTCTGTTCTCTCCTCCCTAACACTCTGCTGGAGAGACAGAGAGAAGAGATAGAAAAAGCTGCAGACAGAGAGACAGAGAAGGAAGGGCTGAAAAAGACAAGAAGGCAGAGGAGGAGGAGAGAAAAGAAAGGGAATGAGACATGCTGAATGGTTGGAAGGAAAAGGGGAAGTGAGACAGCTGGAAATGAGGTGAAAGTAGATCGAAACAGCGGGGAAAAGCTTGAGCCATGAAAGAAAAGAGAAGCTGACTGAGAGACTGAGATTGACTGGCCAAGTGAGTGATCGAACAGAGAAAAAGAGAGAGACAGAGTGCTCCCGGCTCGACACAAGGGCCCCATTAACTTGACCACTTGCCCTTTGCACACAAAGGCAGGGCCGGCCCACTGCCCCTCCCACCCAATTACCACGATTAGGCTCAGTGCACTGTGTCAAGATGGAGAGGGAAGGAAAAGAGAAGAGGGGGAGAGAGGCGAGCACAGGGAGGAGGAAGAAGTGGACAGAGGGAGGAAGGGAAAGAAAGCAAGGACCGGAAGACGCGAGGCGTGGATGATGAAGGATGACAAAACTGCTGTTAACATGTAAGGGGTCTAAACTTTTGAGTTAGCACCGTCTATGCAAATGAGTGTTCTGTGGTTGCCAGGGGGAGCGCAATGCACAGTGTCCCCTGTAAACTTCCACTACTATGACTTCCAATTTGTCTGTATTTGCTTGTGTTTTCCTATCTGTATACAGTTTCCTGTTTTAATCACCAACTATTTTGATAATGAATTTATAATCTTCCTCTTCTTCAGCTTCTGAAATATTAATATTTTCTGGTTTCTTTACTCTGACAGTAAACTGAATATCTTTGGGTTGTGGATAAGACAAGATACTTCTGCTTTAGGAAACACTGATCGGTATTTTTCACCATTTTTTAACATTTTATGGGCCGAACAACTAATTGATTAATCGCGAAAATGACGGACAGATTAATCGACAATGAAAGTAAGCCACAGTGTGCTGTCAAATTTGCGTCTCAATTTGCTTTTCCTCTTTGCAGATTTTTAATTTTCTAAATTAAATATACTATGCGTGCGTGTGTCAGAAGGGTAAAGATGTTTTCTTCAGTTGCTTGTGCATTGTCCATTTCCATGCGCTTTCTTTAAATCCACAATAATTAAATTGTCTGGCAACTTTGGGGCAGCAGAATAAGCTATATATGTTTCTGTCCCTGTTACCAGTATGAAGGCCTTCACACACTAATAACGACACAAACGAACAGCATGGCTATCACATCAAGTGCGATGGGATTTTGCGAATGAATTGTTATGCTTCTAAAAAAAATTACACCTCGCCAAAAAAAAATGTAATCAGCATCAGTGGACCTGGTGCTCCCTTTACTTAATAAAATGAACAAAAAATGACATACCTGAGTACATTATTGAGAGAAAAGAGAATTTGGTGAGTTTCACTGCTTGGCTCAGGAGCTGAAACTGTGCTTCACAACATATTTCAGGATGTCCAACAATTTGAAGCAATGCTGCAACATCTGGCACCAAACCTAAAGAAGCAAAAGAGTATTTTAGAGAGCTGGTTGACCCGGAGCAGCAGCTAGACATATGTCTGAGGTATGATAATGTATTATATGATTTTTTTAGCACTTCCAGATTTATTAATAGCTTCAGCAGTACGCATTTTGTTCATTCATACTTATCTACAGGAGGGGGGTAAACCAAAGTTTAAACAATGAGGTTGCCCATCGATTGTTGAAGCTCGATATACACACCATCATCATACTGAAGCTCATTTGCTATTTTCTTCACACATTGTCTTTGAAATTGTTGACTCTGTAGTTTTTTTTTTTCCCTTTTATCATGTAAAACAGAGTTCTGTCAGCAATCACATTGAATATTTTGAGTGTTGTCAACAATGTGAAGTTTGATTGGTCACATGTATACATGTCAGAAGCAAAACCTCTGAAAAAACTACCTTGGTCTGAGAAAAATAAAAGCTGCAATACTGGTCAGCAAAGTTCTGTCATTGATGTGAAAGCTTGCATTGGTTGGACACAAGTTAAAAAAAATATTAACATGCAAATTAATCACACATAAAAGCCTGAAAAAATGCCAGGTTCTTAAATCCAGTATTCACTCTCCTTTTAACTCTGTTTTGGTCTCTACCAGCTCCTGAAAGAAATATCTGGCTGTTTAGCAAATAACTGCTCTACTATGTTCTCCAGTTAGTAATTAACTTTATCTGTCTGCTGTTTGGTGCTGGGTAGGTAGCGTACAGTGGGTTTATCAGAGCTTTATTGTTGAAAACAGCCGCTTTAGTGAATCAAAACAGAAAAGCTGTGGGTCATAAAACCAAAACAGTGAGTCGAGAGACCTGTAAGCATCAAGGGATAAGTTGATCCCTTTACATCAGGCTCTCTTGGCCACTGTGAATTACATGTACATTCATAAAATGTGCGTAGTGCGATAATAGGGAAATTTTTAAAACTATTTTCATCTTTTTAGCAACCATTATGGTGACCCCCTCACCCCAGAATAACACATATACACCCACATCCCCCTCAGTGACACAATATCCACCGTCCACATCCTCCATACAAAACATAAACAGGTCAACAACCTCATGATTCAGTGCAGCTACCCCCACTCTCTGTAAGGTGTACAGTACACACAGGTGTAGGCTGATACAGCAACATGAAAACAGCCCTGACATATGAACACACACACAGACAAATGCACAAATATTCTGCAACACACTCCTCATGGGCTCAGCTGCAGTCCAGCCATGTTGTGTTGTGCTTTGTTGATATTCTGCCGCCAGCTAGCTGGCATCCCCAGAGCCTTGGGCTGGTTGCCACTGCAGAATGGTGCACTATACCACTGACAGGGAACACACACACACACACACACACACCGTATAGCCACACACAGTTTCATCCTTCACTTTGACTGGCATGTTTTTGGTGCTCTCCAAAAAGTCTCAACGCGTCTTAATTTTTGTTTTTGAAGTGCAAGGTCAAAGAAAGAGGCATTTAATTTGATCTAGGCCAAATGGATTGCGTTTGTATTTTATTTCATTTACTTTTATTTCAGAACACTGGCATTTTATCATGCCATTGTTTTATATTTTCTATGTAAAGTAGTTCAGCCAACACTTTATAGGTGACCTGCAAATTAACCCAGAAGAACACTTTTATGTTTTTTGCCACAAAAACATTCTTTTTTTCTTTTCTTAAAAAAAAAAAAAAAAAAAAAAAAATCATTACATTTGCCAAAAAAAACGGTGCAGATAGTATTTTCAGGCATGCACACATACTTTTTCTCACACTCAATGAGATACAGATGGTGTGTGCCAGGTGGGCTCAGGTGGTCAACTCTACCTGACTGTTTGACCTGCACACTTCCATCCACAACCACATACTGACATGAGCCATATGCTGCAGTGTATATGTGTGAGAGTACAGTGTGTGTGTGCATCTGACAGTCCAACATGTTTACACGTCCTCTATTTTGTACCCCCACCTCCCCTCCCTCACCACTTCGTCCATCGCCCAAAATCTCTCAAAACCTTTCAAGCCTTTTCCTCTCTCTTCTCCTCCTCAAGGCAATTTGAGGAGGGCTTTTTAAATGATCCGCTCATTATCGGTAGTGGAGTCACTTTGGTTTTTCAGCTCCGTCTGCTTGCCTTCCTGCTTCCTTTTGCCCCCCTCCCCTCTTTATCTCTCCCTGTTTTTTAAGGGGGCCTTTTCTGCTTGCGGCCCCCCCCCCGCCCAAACCCGCCCTCCTCCACCTGCACCCCCCCCCGCACCTCCCACTTCTCCCTCCAGAATGGCTTTTTGGTCCGTTTGTTTGTGCTCATGAAGTGGAATGCAGCAAAGTCCCTGAGAGCATTTTTTTCTTTTTCTTTTTTTAAATTTAGAAAGCCATCGAGTACGAGTTGACGTGGCAGAGTGGGTGCTACCCCCACCTCCCAAACGCACACACACACACACACACACACCACATTCACAATCCTCCTCGTACACACACCTGATGCTGGCCTTGACGACAATAATGTTTTCCATTACAAGAGAAGGAATTGGGAAATATGTGGAGGTGGAATTCTGTGGTATTAATGCAGTCACCTGGAGCAGAGTTGAATAGGATACTGTCTATACAGAGTGGGAAATGTGCGTTTATTAATGTGTGTTGCTTTTGTCATTTGTCGACACGTTTAACAGACGTAAACACAAAATCAATTGTGCCTTGACTCCCATCTGTTCTCTCAGAGGCCTGCCTGGCCCTGTAGGCTGCTTGTGATTATCCCCATTTACCTGTTCAGCCCCTCCATCTCTAATACCCATTAAAGCTCTCCATCTGGATATGCAGGAGGCTAAGTTCACTGACTGACTGGAGCGAGCTGAGGTCAAACTGTAGGCTATACACACACATATACACACACACATGCACGTTCACACAGTACAGTGATGCTTACACATGAGCTTATAGCAATGGACTGCTAATTAAGGGGGCTGTGCTGTTGACGAAAGCACTCAACTTATCACTGATTAGGTCAGGCTGGGTAGATGCGAGAGACACGGAGGGAGAAAGAAGGAGGAAACAGACTGTGAGACAACATATAGAGCGACACAAGTGGTTTGTGTTGGTTGAGAGTCCTTCCCATAAATGTTGACAGTCTCTCGTGGCAGTGTTTACCCGACTTTTTAATGGCAGAGGGCCGACATCAGCCACTGTAGGAGCCACGCTGAATTAACACCTGCCTCTCTGCATACAAGCAGCTCCTTTCTGTGCCATTGTCTGCTGATGACTTTGTCACTCAGTTAATCAGCAAGGCCATCAATCAGTCTGGGAAACAGCTAGTTTGTCAGCGAGCCGCCAAATCTGTACATTTAATGAGTAACACAAGCAATTAGTGAATTCAGCCACCAAACAAGCAGCTGGTTGTATTGTTCCTTTCGTATGATTATGTATTTTTGTCCATGAATAAAAAAAATCTACTTTTTGTTGGTGTTCAGCTAATATTTATCATGAGAAAACTGCAAATAAATCAAAATAAAAACTAATTCCATGCTTAATCTGCCCCTTGATTCATTACAGATCCCCTCCAGGAATGTTTTATAACATGTATCAATAACCAGAAAATGCGCCATGTTAAATGATGTGTCGACCTCGGCTCTGTAGTGCGTATCAGGCTGTGCTATCCTAAATCTACTGGGTCCAGTGACAGATTACACACCATTCCCTAACCCTGACTTAACTTGCCTTTCAGTTGCCTCCTACTGTTGCCCAAGCAAAGAGCAGATTCTCAGCAGTTTGACTTGGCCTTATATCTGTATTGTGGGGGTGGCAGTAGCTCAATCCGTAAGGGCTTAGTAGCCGTTTCAAGTCCAGCTCAGACAAAAAAGTACAGATTGGACTGGTAGCTGGATAGTTGCCATTTCACCTCCTGGGCACTGTCAAGGCCTTTAGCAAGGCACTGAAGCCCCAACTGCTTAGGGCACTTCTTTTGTGGCAGCATCCATCACTTTACCGGCTCTCGCACATAAAATTATATGTGCATGTGTGTATACAAGCCTCTGTGTGTGTAAATAAGTAAAAAAATAGATTTTCCCCCAAGGGGGACTAATGATGGGATGTATCTTCCTCTGCCCTTCTTCTGCTTAGGCTAAACTGTTGTGTCTGACTCCACTGACTTGATAGGCAGCATCATCTTGATGCCATGGCACACTCAGTTGTCCTTATGTAGCTCCACACATCCTAGAGGTAGTTGACTAGTTATGCAGTATCAGAAAACTTGTCTCACCCTTCTCTGACCTAAAGCATCATTGAGTCAGAATAGAAGTTAAACTATCAACAGTAATTAAAGGTGGGGTAGGTTTTTTTTTTTTGGCATCACTTGGCAAAGGCTCCATAATAACCTTTCAGCATACTGTAATTCAACTGAGACAAAATTAGACTTCTGCTCCTCCTCTTGGCTCTGTTTTCAGGCTCTAGAAAATCTGGTCCATGACGGGAGACTAAGATAGTTGATTCTTGAGTGTCATTCCTAAAATGTCAGCATTTCTCCAGAAGTTAGGGTACTGATATTTCAGAGACATGGTCGGAGCCATAGATTTTAACTTGCACAAAAACCTCGATAAAGGATCGATGAGGCCGGTTAACGGCTGTCATCCCCTTGCTAACAAAGGGGATCACATCCCCCCTCAACATCACACTTGTGTAAGTTGCATGTTGGACGCAATTGGCTTCCATAGTTTTAGTAAAAATCTTGTATGACACATGTTGACCTTCTTCAAAAGGAGATGGTTCTAAGCGAAACACATTTTGAATGGAGGGCACTCCATCTAACCTTTTAATCCAAATGTAAACAAAATGTTAACGCCATCGTCTTCTAAATATATAAAACATCAACTGGTAAGTAATATTTGTAATTGTTACACATAAAACAGGCTTTTTGAAGCTAGGAACAGTTGAGGGAAAAAATAATAATTTACACATCCAGCTCTTTGATGACATGTGAACATACCTGCAATTTATGAGGTGATAAAGCAGCACACTAGGCTTTTAACAGCTCTAAAGGTAAACAATTGTTTACTGGCTTCATGATCAGACTGGATTTTAAGTTATACTGTACAATATTGTACTGTACAATACTGTAACACAACATACATTACATGGTGTCAGCCTCGTGGGTTTAAAGAAAACAAGTCAGTTGTGAAAATTTATAAAGGTGCCAGTTACCTGACTTTTTTTTGTCCACCGTCAGTATGACCAGCACCAGCCTGTATGATAGTTGTACTGTAAATCTTGCCAAACCTTCATTTATGATTTATGAGGTCCCTGTGCTCCCATCTGTCTGTCTGTCTGCATCCTCATTTTGTTGTCTTTCCATCTTTCCATCATTTTTCTCCTCCTCCCTCCTGCCCCCTCTTCTCTATGGCCTATGTGCCTGTGGTCGCCAGGGCAACAGCTCTAACCTGCCGACCCATGTTCCCGTGGGCCAGGGGGCCATTAGGGGCCAGTCAACAAGCCTCTCTTCCTGCCACAAGTGGTGCTGGCGGGATGGAGAGGGCCCTCGTCTCTGCTTTGAAGGTCAACGAGGCCGCAGCCCGCCACTCTGCCAGTGACTCTTGGGCCCCCCAGACCAGCACGGCAAAACACAGCTTTGGAACGAAGGTCCAATTCAACCACACGCACATATAACTATTGTTACACGTCCTGGGTTTGAGTGCATATCCTGGATGTAACAGTGAACTACTGCTACACTTTTCCACCATCCAGTGATGACATCAGTTAGTTTCCAAAATGTTAGTTTTTTTCTATCATTAAGTGTAGTTTGACAAGCATACTTTTTACTACTCAGGTTTTCTATGATCGCTTGCTTCATGGTGGAAAAAATGGACCCCCTATCAAAATAACCTCACCAGTGATGTCCAAGCTTTTTGGTTTGTATCCTCTGAACACCAAGCGATGTCCACTTGTGACCTCTGGTCTCAAGTGTGTCATGAGTGACTTGTGAGCTACAACGTACATAAGGATATTTTGATACTTTTTCTATACCACATGTTCAAAACAATACAATATCTGTTAATTATAGTATTGATAGTACCAAAGCTATAAAAATATTATTGTTATTATCACTTAAGCTTTAAGTATTTAAAGATGTATTGAAAGGTGTATCAAGCATTGTTTTGTTTTTTTTATACTAGTATAAGTCAGGTCAGCTTTATTTAAATAGCACAATTCACGCGGTGGGCGAAAACTCAGAAGTTTTAAATTCTGGTATCATGACAATTAGGGTGACTAGATGTCCTGAAAAATTCAGGACAGTCCCAAATTACAATCAGTCTGTTGCACTGATTAGAACATAGGGCCTGATGACTGACATCAACCACTGACTATGTTTTTTTTACAGAACGTAATGTAGATTGTTTTTATTTGTTGTCTTTATTGGCACCATTTTATGTATATTTTTAAAATTAAAATTCAGGTTTGATCAACCTGATTTTTTTAATGTATAGATATTTATAATTATTAAAAAATATGGGTCAAAGTTCCAGTACCCCTTATCATTTTGGACAAAAAAGTATACTGCATCTATTAAATACATTTGTCACAAGCACTTTTGAGTTATCATTGAAATATATTCTGTATAAAGAATATCAGCTGATATATCAATATCAGAATTTGTTTATTTCCTAATGTTGTATCGGCATTGGCCCCAAAAATCCAGTATTGTTTGGGCCCCATTAAACTATCATAAACAACAGACCCTTGATGTCAATCGATCAGTTTAAGGAGAGAGCGGCCGCCACTGGGGAGAAATTTGTAATAAAAAATATCTTTAGAAAAATGTGTTTGTAAGCTTCACCAACGTAAATACAATCTTAGCTGCTGAAAAGATGTTTAAAATCACTGTTACATACCTGTCGACTGTGCCAGGACACTGTGCTTCACCCTCAGAATATTGATGAGAAATGATGTTACTCTAAATTATTCTATTTTAATCCCTCTGACATGACACGCTCACCCCCAAGTCCCTGTCCTGAATTTCTCCTCATCTGGTCACCCTAGCAACAACTCCAGAGCTATACAAAAAATGTGGTTTTCACTTCCAAATAGTTTTATTTTTAATTTTAGTGGTATAACTATCCACCATTTCAAAAGGAGAAAAGAATCATTAGAGATCTCAGTAAAAGGAAGGATAATTTTGCGCAGAAGAAAAATGTTTCTGATTCACTCCTATTCCCACTAATCATATTGTGACCCTTCAGATTTATCTTGCAGCCCTTTAAAGAGTGTGAAACCACTGTAAGAGACTATAGATGTACTGTGTGTACATGTACTTTCTTCTCTTCTTATTTTTGCAGAGCATAATTTATACGTATGAGAAATTTGAAAAATGTACAATTCTGCAGAATTCGGGTTTGTGAGTATTGAATCAGTCAATGTAGAGCAGCTTTTTCCTCACAGTCTTCCTCTATGTCAGCTTACAGGGTGGCATGCACCTGTTCCAAACAATTTTGCTGCTATTCTGTCTGGGGGAGGGAAATACTCCAGTAGCCACTTGTCTGCCTCCTTAGGGGGAAATGTACATAGATTATGTCCACACTAATCCTTCTGCGACAAAAAGGCATTTTGCTTCAATACAGTGGTTTGGTAAGGGTTTCAACAGATACACTCATCCGTACAAACACACACTTGCACACACGCACACACACACACTCACACACTTCCCGTCCATATGTGCACAAGGACGTTGGTGCAATTAACCTTTAGCTGATTCAGTCCGAGTACTCTGTTTGATTGAATAGAGCTGGAGCGTTCCCTAAGCCATAACCACAGCCTCGTGTGTGTGTGTTTGAGTGATTGCAAGAATGTGTGTCTGTGTGTGTGTGTGTGCGTTTGAGAGAGAAACAGAATATGTGTGTGCATTTTTTAAATACTGAATGTTGAACTTAAGTATTGAGAGAAGAGGAAGTGGCCTACCTCTTAGGTTTCTAATGAATTCCTGTGTGTCTATGCCTGTAAATCTTTGCGTGTGTGTGTCCCTGTGTATGTGTGTGTGTTTGCCCCGCACTCGCCACAAGTGCAGCCACTTCTCCAGCCAATGAGTTCAGACTCTGAGCTCCAGTGTTACGGCCTGGGTTTATCCTGCAGAACGAGCGTCCTCTGCTCCAGCTTGAGTCTAGCCTGCAGCCCTGGCAGACTGTCATCTGTTGAGAGTCTACTAGCCTTGAGTTCTCTTTTTGTTATTGGCTCCAATGGATTGAGCTAAGTATGTGGTGAAAATATTGGAAGCCCCCAAAATATTGGCACGATTCAGGAGAACCAGCTTATTGTCACCCTGCATGTGCTGTATTGCATATGTTTTAACTTTGTCATTGTCTTTGCTCTGTTTACTCACGTGTATTGTATCATAGCTGCGATTACCTGTGCACCTCCTAACTGAGTCTCACCTGGTTCGCAGCAGCGGTGAGCCATTTATCTGTAGTGCAGTTTGTGCCCTTCAGTGCCAGATAATTCAAACAAGTGCCCAGCTGTAGAGGCAAAAGCTGAGCACTTTACTTGTTGCAGCTGTTGGCCTGATTCCCCTGCAGCTTTGCTGTGCCAGCGAGCCTTGATAGGAAACAAGAGTGTCTGAATCTCGCTCACTTATGTCATTAGACAATAATGCATTCTCGTTCCACTGAAGTTTCACTGGATTATCAATTATTGATTATTGGTCTATAAAATGTCAAAAAACAAACAAACAAACAAAAAAAACCCACAACAACAACAACAACAAAAAAAAACGCCAACTTCTTAATTCCCAAGGTGATGTTTTTACTAGGGATGCATCAAAATACAAATATGTCATTTGGGAAGGCAGACATAATGCAATGAAATGGATATTTCTTCTTCCTGAAGTTATTATTCAGGAAAATAGTACAACAGAACAACAGAAACAGTACAGCTTACGCAAGTACCTGCATTGCCAATGAATATTAGGTTAGGAAATAAATTTGCCCAGTTTGACATGATGGCTGGTATAAACCATGCCCACCTTGCACATTGCTTGCTCCGTTCTAATAAAACCCAAACCCAATTTGCAATGATATGAAAAGGAAAAAAAGAAAACAAGACTTAAATGATTAATCAGTTCTCAAAATAGTTATAGATTAGTTGCTGACACTGTTTGAGTTCTAATAATTTTTAATTGTTTGTTGCCCCACTTCATCATTCACCAGGATGATACGATGATACAGGATAATAACGAATATAATGAGTTTTAGTTTTAACCGCACCACTTATTTTTACTGCAATTACAAATAAATAGCTCAAAAACAAGCTCCTCTTCCACCACTAACTTGCTGTTTGGATGCAGCAGCTACTGGTAAATACAGAGTCGAGGGGGAGGATGGTCATGATGTACTCATGCTTCAGAGAAAAGATTACGAAAGCAAATGATCAGAATCTGTTGAAAACATGTGGCAGCTAAAGGCAGAAATATAACAAACCACCATCACTGGTTGTGCAAGGACTGTTTTTTAGATGAGTGTGTTAAAATATTATTTCCAGCTTATATCAGTAATTAATGATATAATATAAGATGTTGAGATTATTCCAGACAATAATGGTGCAGCGGCATCCCCCTCAAATCACCTACTGCTGATTTAGCCTCCTAATATGTTGTAAACCTTCACGGTCTGCAGTTGTGCCATGGCATTTGACCCACTGCTGTTTTTAATAACAAAATGAGTGTTATACTGTATAACTCACTGATGTCTCTAATCCATTACTTATTGTATTGTTAGGTTTCTATATCTCTGAGCACTTGTGTGAAAATGTGTGTTTTAGTTTTGTGTTTACTGTTTCTAAGTAAAATGGCATATTTGTCTTAGTAATTATGTATATACAGTATGTATTTACATGTATCTATATCTGTATCTGTATGTTGATGTGCATGCATGTGACCATATGCTACTGTATAGCCCTATCTTCCCTGCAGCGTACTCATGCTATAACGTGGCTGCGCTAGCTTAGAGTCATGCAGCGTGCTGTTATGCGCTACTAACTCACACAGCTCTATTAATTAGCTGTTTGATGCTGTTAATTGGGCTCCCACTGCTGCACTAATTGATAACGCCATTGCCATTGACAACACGAAACACAAACACAGAGAAGTCTCTCGCCGACAACCTATTCAAGCACCAGAGAGTGAGAGTGGGTTGGATGAAAAGCAAGAGGAAGTGAAGGATGAGAGTCAGCAACAGAAGGGAGGAGGGAAAAGAGAGACAAAGAGGGATGAGATGGGGGGAGTAAAGAAGGGCCAAGATGTTAGAGTTTTTCCATGTTTTACAATGTAATTTCCAAAAGTTGTTCTACATATTGATTACTGTTTTGGCATTCACGACTGGTGGCTAACTCTCACAAACAACAGTCTGTGTTTAGGTTTCCATTGGATGAAAATGTAAATGCAATCTCATGTGTCAACGCTTGGTAATAGCAATATCATCTTTCTATTGCTCTGTGATCTGCATAGCTCCACACCCCTCACCTCTCTAATGGCACTGTTCAGCTATTCATTGAAATGTCTGTTATCATATATAGCGTGTGTTTTTACCTGTCACTGTCTCCCATCCTGAGATGCCAACGCTAAGCATTGGAAGTCAAAACAATATTATATGAGCAGTCACATTATAAATTTCATTTTGAGAGAGGGAATGTTTATATTTGAATTTCTCAATTAGTATTTCACACGGGTGCCACTGAAAAGTGCTGTAATTGTCACTTTTTTTGTGAGCAAAGCTCTTATGATTGTTCAGAAGCTTTACTTTTATAGTGGAGGGCCAAAGAGTCACTGAAAGAATGTTTTTAATTTACACTTTTTCAAATGGATATGAGATACTTTTAAATTTATATAAGCTGTTTACTAAAATTAAAAGAGAAACTTCACTACTTTTCCGGTCAGTGTTGATGGTACATGTGGTCAGTTGAAGCAATAAATTCCTCTGTGCTGCTGTACTGACCAAGAAAACTGCATGTGGAACTGTGTCAGCAGTGTCTATACCAATCGCCCCACATCCAATATGCCCACGCCCATGTTGAATCACCACCCTACTCTGGTCTGTACCTATTACTTTGTTGGCCAAAACATAGTATTAGGTGACAAAAATACTCATCTAGCACACTATCTGGCTACCCAGAGGAGGAGATGAGAAATCCAAGCAGAGATAGCCTGTAGTTCTTCCTCTAGAGATCTAGGGACGGGCATTCTTGCCAACCTTCGCTATTTTTCTGGGAGACTCTAGTGTTTTTATTGCTCACGGTTTCTTCCCTGGGTCATAACTCTCTTGTATTTCCCCAATTTATGACAAATTTTCACACCTTTTTTCCCTTTTCACTATCACAATCTGTTTCTGGCACTGTACAGTGTGTTAAGTCCTGTGACTTCTACTGAAGTCTGCTGTTTCCACTTGGACCACAATACAGCTACACCAAATGTCTTTTCCTGGCATGCACATGATGCACTAAATGCTAAGCTAAATTCTGTGGTCCCATTGTGTTTTCCAGTTATAGTGGCAGTTATAGGTTGACTATAGGCATCTGTTTGCAAAAAAAAAACCAAAAAAAACAACCTGTGTAGCTATTATTTTGCTATTTTGATTGTTTGAAAGTCACCAGAATGAGGAAACCAAGTCTGTGAAACTCTAATTTTTGTGGGGAGAACCCCCTCTTTGGTTTCACAATACTCCCTATATTTGTGGCCTCATGGTTGGTAAGTATGCATGTTGACTGGCTGGCCTGCTATGAAATATTTTGACAAATACTGGGTGGATTGCGATGAAATTTTGCTGAGATGTTTAAGGTCCCCAGAGGATGAATCTCAATAACTTTGGCAATCCACTGACCTTTTGATCTAGTGCCACCAGGGGACCAAAGTTTTCACTTATCTAGTTACATTTCTCCACATACACTGGCTACACTGTCACACCATTTGGTACAGACACCTTTCGTTCGCAGACAATAATTGCGTCTAACGCTGACCTGACTTTTTATGTATAACTTTTCATGTAGTGACATCATCATAATTTGATAAGGTCACAAGATGAAAATAGGTAAACTTAAAAAACAACAACTTAATTTGTTTTTTAACCAAATACCTGCAAATTTGTCAGCATGTTCCCATAATAACATTAACATTTAACTTAAAGCATTGTGTACATTGTGTGTGGCTATAGACTCATAGTCTTGTTTCTCTATTGGCTAGAGGCTGCATCCATGGTGAGTACAGCTCTGCCTTTAATGGTGGCAGTAGTGGCAATTACAGACATACCAGACCATTACTAGCACACACACTACACAACACACCACACCACACACACACAGCCACACACACACACACACAGCTCTTTGGACATCTGGACACACACCTGTTACCCACCTTATGCAGTACCTCCAACTGTGCACCACACACACACTCACTCAATCACACACACACAAACAGTCTTTCGCTGAGGCTTTTTCTTCCATTTTCTAAAGAAAAGTACTCTCACTCTTAAGCAGGTATATGGCCTTCCTACTCTCTTGCTATTATATGTCTTTCCATTAGAGGCAATTACTGCTCAGGCTACAATGCTAGCTCCAACATTCTCATATGGTTTTATCACTTTTGGTCAAAGAGCTGGCTTGTTCATGTCAAGTATGCATTGTGTACGCCGGAAAACAAGTTACATGATACTTCGGTCAGTAATGGCATGTAGCTGTGAATTATTTCTTTTTTTATTACATGTGATGTTTTGTTTTCCATCGTTCACCATATTTAATTTGAATGTAACAGGTCAATATAATCAACAGATGAAAAAAGATAAGTCAACAAATGTATTTTTATTTTTAATATTTTCATATTTATGGGGATTTATTGGCAGAATATAGCAGAAATGGAATATTATATTCATGAGTATGATTTAATTACTGTTTAATTACCTGAAAATAACGTGACGTTGTATTTTATTCTAGAATGAGCCATTTATATCTACGGATGTTGGATCCTCTTCCAGGAATGTCCAACAAGGTTTCTAAAGTCCGCAACGACAAAACAACACTGGTTCCTGATAAGACCTTTTGAGTTTTGCACAAGTTTCACAGCCTCTGTAGGTTTTCATGCTTGGAAGAGGACAGTGAGATAAGGTGTGCAAACAGCTCAACACTAGATACCACTAAATCCTACACACCGATCCTTATAACGAGTTATCAAATACAAAGCAAAGTCTGAATTTATGGTCATGTTTATTCACTGCTAGTGCTGTCAGGGACAGAAAACAAAAGAATCTGTCGTAACATCTTTAAAGGAGCTATATAGAAGAATTTTAGACCATTCAAAAGCTAACATGCTAATTGGCATGTCCTGGCTCATCCTATCCCAGAGTACAACTTTGTTCCTCGAGAGGTGATAGTGAGTCACTGCCCACAGTCCAACATGAAAAATGAGAAGTTGTGCTGCCTCGAAGGCTGTTCAGCAGCAAAGAAAAAGAAGAGATGGAAAAGGAAGCAAAATAAGAGTAATAGGTGTAGTAAGTGATACTGGAAAAAGATTGATTGTTGAATCTCATTCCCAGGTCATAAGCTGTGTCTGGCTGCAGTGAGGTCTCCTGTCATAGGCTAGATTTTCTAAAACCTGCAAACAGAGCCAAGATTATGAGCAGAAGTCTAATTTTCTCTCAGATTAAGTGAATTCCATTATGATTAAAGGTTATCATGGGACTTTTGCCCAATGAAACTGTAGTGCCTACCCCAGCTATAACATCAGGGGATGAAGAGTAAAGGGATGAAGTTTAACGCCAAACTTGTGTGTTTTTTCTAGACTGTTAATGCTAACTTCGGCTATGTAGCAATAGCTCATAAAGGTAGCTAATTGTATAACAACTGACAGTGTTCATATGTTTGCTAAGAAAGAAAGAGTAGCTTCTTTAAAAAAGTGTCATGTGGAAAACAGGTCCAAACCCTCAGGTTCAAACATTTGCTGCACTCAGTTTAAATCAAACTTTCTCTAGTTGTTATATAGCAATAAATTTCTGTCAAACTCCCATCGCTCCTGAGAGACTCATAAACCAGCCTTGACCTGACAATATGGCGTCCAGCAACATGAAAGACAACTTCCTGTATTTGGCCCGAGTGGCCAATAGTGGCCTGCTCTCATACATCAAACAGAGCTCAATAGGAAATGTCCCTGTGGAGACAATAACAATCTTGGTGGCTTTGATTTAGCTGGAGACCCCACTGTACAAACACCGCACGCAAGGCTGTGTACCGAGGCTAAAAGCTACGCAAAACCGGACGGAGGCTTTTATTATGTTCAGTGCTGGACTTCAGATGCTGCCTGAACTTCCTGCCACCAGACAGAATTTGTTTCCTGTGTCGCCAGGACACAGTGTGTATGTGTGTGTATTGTATTATTAGCACTCCTCTTTGTGCTTATTGTTTTAATGTTTTCAGTTTTGCAATATGCATTTTCATTCTATGGTTAGAGTTTGATTCAGTTGAGCAGCTTTTCTACAAAAATGCCTCAAAAGACATTTTGCTTACATTGCTGTAAATGAGATTTATTTTTTCAACTAACCTGCCTCATTAAAGCTACTACAAGGAACTTTCATATTTTGTTGAGTTTAAAGGCGCCTGTGGACAAATGCAGCAGGTCTCCCCTGCCATAACCAAAATATATGTGAAAAATAAAATTCTGGAAATAAAAATCTTTTCTTCCTTCTTTTTAATTGGCTAACATACTACTCCCTGTGACTTTGTCTGGAAAAATGTAAGCACAGGCACTGACAGGCGTTAAGAATAACTACATAGAAACAGCCAGTTTTCTCGCAGATGGTCTTGTTTGCTTATGTAGGTCATTTCAAGGCATCAGTATTAGTTATAAATTCCTTTTAGTAGCTTTAAATACAAAAAGTTAGCTGCAATAATTGCAGCAAATACCTCTCAGCACTCTGCTTTCATTTACAGGACTGAATAATCTGATTGTTAACCTTTTGTTGCACAGAATTGATATTCTCTTGACTGTCAATATCACATCAAATCTGATTGAGAGAAAACATATTTGCACCACAAAAGAAAAAGGTTTAAACAGATTTACTTTTAATCACAGCCTATGTTTTGCAGTCTACGCTGTGTTTTCCTCCCAAAAAACAGAAAGCAAGAGCAGAAGAGAGTCTTGCATGGGGAACAGATTTGCATATCTGCCATGCCTCCCGACAGGCAGAGAAGTGCTATCCTGACAGGCCTAATGAACTAGCCGTTTAAGTGGTCAAATTATACACTCATCCCTTTTTATTCTCTGATATCCTGTCTTTGTACAGGTGATGGAAAGGCAACTTTCCCCATTCACACCCCTTTAGAAAAACCAACCTCGCCTAATCCCTACTCCCTCTTCTCCCTCTTTCTCCCTCTTTCTCCCTCTCTTTCTCCATCTCTCCGCGCTCTATTCCATGACATTGGTGGAAAGTGCAAGCATTCATAGAATAGAGGAGAGAGAGAGAGAGAGAGAGAGCGGCAGAAGGGAAAAGGCAGTGCTCTGAGGCCCTTTGTGGAAAGAAATCATGTCGAAAAATAGAGCCGGGGCAGGAGAGAGAGAGCGAGGCTGTCACAGACCTCAATGGCAGCATTATGTAAATGGCTGACATCCCCTGATGTAAAGCTGAATAGAGAGACATTAATGTCTTGTGTATATTTAAAAAGCCTGGGCCCAACTCCTCAGGATTGCGAGCGGCAGATCCCGTAATCATGTTGACGAAGTAATGGCAGAGAATTAGTTGTCCATTAAAAGTGTATTATGCACCACGCTGGCACATGAAATTACTCTCAAATAGTGGAATGGCTGAGGGGGAGTGACGAGGGAGAGCAAGAGAGAGATGGAGGGGAGTGGGAGGAGGACGTTGATGGATAGTTTATGCATGTGTGCGTGCATGCTCGGGGGCGTGCACAGGCGTGCATGTGCGCCAGTGTGTATGAATTCCCCTGCTCTGACTAGGGGGAGGCAGGTGATTGACATCTTTAGACTTTGAGAAATCAAAGCACTGTGAGTGTGTGTGGATGGGCGCACAGCAGGACCTGAAAGATTCTAATGAGGTTATAGAGGGCTGGGTGTCACACACACACACACACAGCCGCACACACATTTACATATGCACATGCACACTCTCCGCTCGCACACACAAGTATAGATATGTGACAAGTTAAAAGTGTGAGAGGGGAGCGTGCAATGGGATAATAAGATGCAAGAGGGGGTGAAAATGTCTTCCGAATTAGTGAATAGATGGAGGCTCATTCTTGGCCCCGTTGGCTTTTATTGTTCTCATGCACCACATGAACCACAGTCAGCAACCTAATCCAAATATCACAATATAAAAGTAATGTAACTTGATTACTTGCTGTTACTTTTGGATTAGCTCAGTACTAAATATGGTGAAACTGTTTAGCCTAATATGTTTTATGTTTGTTGGGAGTTCTTTTTTTTTCCAGATAACCCTTCCTTTGTTATGCACAGCTAGATTAGCAGCCATAATTATGCACATTTAAATGTACTTTGTCAAGTAACATTAGCTTTTCACGCTCAATAATTAAATAAACTGACCTAAACTTATTCAGGTCAGGGGTTTGTGTTTTTTACCCGCACACTATCACCACCTACAGTCCCCAAATATTTTTCAGTAGTAGCAGTAGTTGTAGCAGTTGTATTGACAGGTTAAGCTAACTGGATTTCTGTGTTGCTAACATTAGTGGTTGGACTGTGTAGCTTAATGTTGGTGGTTTATCTGTGTAGCTAAAGTTAGCAGTTGGCAGCTGTAAATGTTTAATTAAATTAGGCGTTGAGTTCTTGGATGATGACAGTATTTTCACAGCTGAAGTCGCTGAACTGTCACTGCACTGCGATGTTGTTCCTCTTTTCTGAATTAATGACAAAAAATTTCCACCTGAATAAACATGTGGTGTGAGTGGTGTTAGAGACTCGTAAATGTCGTAATGTGTGTGCACTGCCTATGCTACATCATTCTTTATTTTAAAACTGCAATCCTGCTAATAATCCCCATTTTTATTAAATGTATCTGTAATCTGATTACATCTTTTTCTGTAGCTCTAATGGAATACAGTTACCTTCTTTTTGTATCACAGTTACGTAATTCTGTTACATACAATCTGTTACTCCCCTGACCACAATTGACAGTAACATAACACTTGATATGAAGGAAAAAATAGTTTTGTGATATGAAAAGTGGCTCGAAGCAAAGCTAAAAGGAAGCATCTCACTGCACATGGACAGGTGGTGTCAGATATCGCCTCTCAGTCATATTTGAGCGGCAGTCTTTAGAGTGTGCTGTCATATTTGTCAGATTGCAGCGTCCTTTTGTCAGGCCTCATGTGTGGTATTTGTAGACCGCAGCGTGCGAAACTCTTTAAAAACTGCTTCCAAGCCAAATTCCCCTACATTTGTTGCACTTGTCAAATAACACGAACAGCCTATCACTTTTCTGTAAGCTCCTTCCCTGCAGCCATATTCAAGGAGCACATGTCACAGGCACAGAGGTTTGAGTTTTTTAGATGCCAGCCAAATACAGTGAAGTTAAAATAAACATCTAAGTGATGGTTTGCCGTCCCGCCTCCCTCCCTCCCTCCTTCCTTCTTCCTTTCTTTCCTCCATTCTTCTCTCGTGTCTGAGGCGATAGAAATGTAATTCAGATGTCAAAACGCCCCGTCTCGCGCTCTCCCTCTCGCCCTCTCCCCCATCTCTCTGTCTTTCTCTGTCCTTTTCTAGTCCGTCGTTCCTATTGTTCTGGCGGCTGCTCCTTTATCGAGCGAGACATCGCCGAGAGGGGGAAGAAAAGAAAAAGATGACATGCTTTCTCAGCCCGTTGCGGCGCGTCCCCGGCTAGAGTGGCTTGTCATTTGAGCGATAGAGGACTGACAGCTTCCACTGTAGAGGGAACACCCCTGCGCCATAATGGGACTGACTGGGCTGCCACAGACCTGTCTGTCTGCCTGTCAGTCAAACCTGTCCATCAGCTCTCTGTGACACCAACCTGTCTGTCTGGCGGCCTGGCCGTTTGTCTGTCTTGCTCTCAGCCTATAAGAAACTCTATAAGCAGCACAGTCTGTTTGTGGATCTGTCTTAATATTGACTTGAGTGTAAATAATGCAGCCTGTCTGTATTAGGCTGGTCATTGCGCTGTCTCTGCAGTAGATCTGTGTCTGCCTCCCAGTTTTATTTGGAGCTTTTCCTCACTGAGCCTACATTTACCAAGTATCTCTCTATCACGTCACACATTCCCATCCTCTCCCAGTTTGTATCCCACCACCTAGCTGCCAAATCAGCTGTCAAACTACCCCCTTTGAAGGCCAGTTGATTGCTGTGACATTTCACTATATATCGCCATTCTCACTGCACCCTGCTGTACGTGACATATGCAACAATAAGATGCACATACCCTTCCTCCTGTTCTCAATAACAATGCACTTTCCCCAGTGTGGTTAAAAGGAGCTGTTGGAAGTGCCTGAATGGCTTTGGACTGCAACTGGTTTGAAATATGTATGGTCCCCTCAGCACACTGATTTAATTGCATCAAACAATACAAGGCCAACTATGAAGTCTTATTTGTTTTAAACATTCCCATCTTCTGTGATCATTTTGTGGCTTTTATTGTCTTTATTATGAGATTGTTTACAGTGGGAAATGGCATGAAAGAGAGAGGTAGTGGCTTTTGATAAAGATAATGAGCTAAATTTGTGAAGTTGATTGTATACCAGGCCACCAGAACAAATCAGCTGAGTTTAATTGGGAAGAAAAAACACCATAGAAAACGCTAGATGTCATGTATGTGCACCTGACACGCTAACATTATAAACTGTCTACTAAATGAGACAGGTGGCCCCCCACCACAGTTCAAGGACAAATCACACTTTGATATAAATATAATTAAGAAAGTTTAAAATAATAGTAGATGAAGTGTGAGCACTTGAAGAAGATACAAGCACTACTTGATTGAATATGAAAAAAGGATCTTTGCTTTTATTTTAATTACTCATTAAAGCCATCATTTGTGAATACCCTTGCTTTTGCATTTTACTCTGTGACTCTGATCCAACAATATAATATAATGCAATTTTTTTCTCATTCATAGACTCATTGTATAGTCAACTCAGTATACAGCCACAGTGCTTCAATATAAGTTTAAGCAGAAATTACTTGACAATAACCACATCCTGATGAACTGTTTACATTAAGTCACAGTTTAACAACTGAAAAACGTACAAAAACAACTCGGGTCTCCCAACACAGAATCTATTCTACCTGTTCTCCTTTTGTCAGTGTTAACCTTGATAATAGTTTGTCTAATTTAAAAGTCCAGTCTGTATGATTTACAGGGATTTATTTGCAGAATATGTCAGAAATGGAATCTAATATTCATTCAAGTATATTTTCATGAGTCTATAATCACACAAAAATATGAATTATGTTTTTCTCATCTTAGATTGAGCTGTTGATAGGTCCTCTTCCATGGAGGCTGCCATGTTTCTATGGACAAACCCAACATTGGCTCCAGATGCAGCCTTTGCATTTTGTGTGAGTTTTGTGGCCACTGTAGGTTCTCCTACACAAGAGGGAGAGTAAGATTGTCATTTGCAGTCTGCAAGCTCACCATCAGATGCCATTAAATCCTACACACTCGTCCTTTAAAAGGTAGGTTTTAAGTCATAAATCCTGTAGGTTTAGTGTTTCTCAAATACCCCTGGGGTACTTTGAAGTACAAAGTACCCGTAAGGGAGTGTAAAATGTTAATTTAAAAAATATCAGTCATGCATAATTCCTAAAATAATTCTATTATAATAAGTCAATAAAAAAATGTAAAGATGAGTTTAATTAAACCACATTTTATGTTCACTATTCCTATTTTCAATACAATCTTTAACTCTACTAAAGGGAGTTTTAATATTTGGTTGATTTTGCAGGCTATGGACAAAATTGGTATAATTTCCCCCACCATAACTGCAAAATACAATGTCAAAAATAAGATGATCTAAATAAAAATCTTCTCCTGCCTTTTTTTGAAACCAACAAACATACAGCTCACTGTAACTTTGTCTGGGAAAATGTAAACATAGGCTCAATTCATCTGATTTCACAGTCTGACCCAGTGGCAGGCATTAAGAATAACCACATAGAAACAGCCAGTCTTCTTGCTGATGGTCTCATTTGCTCATGTAGTTCATATTGGCATCAGTATTAAATTGAGATGATTTCATAGCCACTTAAAACTCCTTGTAGTAGCTTTAACTAGTGAAAACTGTCAATGGCTGTAAAACATCACAGAAGCAAAAAGCAGCTAATGCAATCGTGTTCACTGTGAGCGGGAATACAACTGAAAACAGGGAGAGAGAAGTGAAAAAGAAAGTGAAAACAGAACGGAGAAAATACTGTCAGCATCAGGAAGAACATGTTTAAATGGGATTTAACTCAGTGAGCTGACACTGATGGCACAGCGCTGTATTGTACCTCTTTATATACAGTAGGCTCTAATTTCCACCAAAAATGTTTTATGCTGGTCAAGGGGTACTTTGCTGAAAAAATATTTCAAAAGGGTTAACTTACTGAAAAAAGTTTGAGAACAAATAAAACCACCTTTCACAAATAAACCACCTTTTCACTTATGCAGGGTTTGCAGGCTCCTCTCCTCTCTCCTCTCCTCTCCTCCCTCTCCTCTCCTCTCCTCTCCTCTCCCCTCTCTCCTCCTCTCCAGCAGTCTGGCACCAACAATAGCCATCAGAGCCCCTCTGAGGGAGGCCATTGGGGCACAAAAGCATAACGGAAATGAGGGATAACTTCAGGGAAGTCTGGCCTCTCCTACTCATTACCTCCCTCTGGCCCTCCTCCCTCCCCCTCCAGCATCTCCTCTCCCCCTCACCCTCACTCTTTCTGTCTTGTTTGGAAATGGGTGATAACTTCTGGGGCAGGTTGGCCTCTCCTGTCCCTCTCCTGCCCCACTTGTGCACCCCTCCTGGCCACTTCTCTCTCTTTGCTCCCTTTCTCTGTCACCTCATCCCTCATCTCTTGGTCTCTGTCTTCATCCATCCTCATCTCTCTTGATATGGACTAATTTGTAGGGTGATTTTGACACAGAAAGCCAGACCTTGTGGTTCCTCGGGCACAGGGGCAGGGAGCAGGGGGCCTTTGTGACACAGGTTAGAGAAGTCATAGTTAAGAAAGGACCTCTTCTCTTCTCTTGTATGTGTGTGTGTGTTGTGTGTGTGTGTGTGTGTGTGTGTGTGTGTGTGTGTTTTGGGGGCTTACAAGGGAGAGGAAGGGGGTCAGGAAAAGGAACAGAACTTTCTCCTTTGTGTTGTTTTGTGTTCTCTTGTGTTGCTCAGAGGAAGAGCACAACAAAAAGGGGAGAACCCAAATGATTTGTCTGCCCTTCCCTCCTTCCGTCTTGTCCTCCACCCCCTCCTTGTTCACTCACTTACTTACAGGACCCTGTTGAATGGGCAGAAATGGCCTCGAGGGTGAAGAGAGCCACACAGACAGACGGACCACAGTGTGGAGATGTTTGTCCAACAGAGAGGGAGAAAGAGTGTGCGAAAGAAAGATGGAGTCAGGACCACCTGAGTGTCACCCTCACCCTGTTTCGCCTCTCTTCCCTTTCCTCCTCTTTGGCAGAGGGTCACCATTCAGCCCAAATCGGTGACAAAGATGCCCAGTGTGCATTAGGAGAAAAGAAGTCAGTGTCTCAACAACAGCTTGACTGCCTTGCTTTAACTACTGTGTGTGTGTGTGTGTGTGCGTGCAGGGGGCTGGGGTGCAGACCACACATAATCAAAGATTGTGACAGTAAGACAGAGCGCAGAGGGCTTAATTATCTGAATAAATAGGCCTATGCTAAGTTGTGTAGTGGAGTTGTTTTAAGGTTGTTTTAAGATAAAAATGTTATTCCACATTCTTTACTTAACAATTTTCACGTCTCTAATTAAAAGCACAACTGCTGAACTCACAGTTACAGTTAAGTGATAGTTGTTGACTGCGTCTTTATTCCATTTCTGTACTTTCTCCTAATTTGTAGCTAAATGAACAATGGGAAATTCACACTCTCATGTAATTCTGTTCCCACCAGGCTTTTCTATTTGATTACAAGTGGTTCCTTTGCAGAGGTGTTGTGGTTTATGCCTATTGTTTTTAGAATTATGTGTATTGAGAGATGTTTTTATAAATTGACTGTTATTGAGGGTGATTAATTCTGTTTTATTGTGAGGCAGTGGTGTAAACATAGACAAGCAGTGCAGTTGCACTGGGGCCTATGAGGTGGGGGGGTGGTGGGGGGCTTCAACAATGTATTGGGTGGAGAATGGGCCCTTGCAAATGAATTAGCTAGATTGCCACTATGGAAATATGCATTCAAAGAAGAACCTGCATTATAAAAGTGGTGCCACTCACTGTACTGTACATGGCCTTGAAAATGCAAAGCCATCTCCATCATGGTTTTACATGTTTATTTATTATTACTATTCCACATAAACTATAAAACTATGAATAAACCATTTAAAAAACCTATTAAATTAAATGACTGATTTCTTATTTTCTTATTTACAGACAGTGCAATGGTGATTGTAGGGTGTATGCATGTTGATGCTGTCCAAAGTCTCTATTTGATCATGTGACAACTTTGACAGTCAGCACTTTTCACGGGTCTTTCTTTTATAACTATCACATCTGTCTGGGTCAAATTGAACAGAACAAGTGAATGATTATCAAAAACATTTTTAGTGTCCTGCTGCATTTCTTATGCAGATTAGGATTATTGACATAATTGACATTTGTATATTTATTAAATGAATATAAAGTAATGGAACAGACACTTCCCTATAAACTGACTCTAATTGACAGTCCTGTACTGTCAAGAAAATATGTCTTACTGTAGTTCTGCTGCTGCATCTCATTGACTCACTTTTGAGAAAGTTACTTTCATTCTATCGTCATGATTACAACGTGCATACAGCAGCCGCCTCGTGAAGCAAAGCATCATGGGAGTGAAGTAAAAGAAAAAAAGAATCACCATAGTTTTGAAATTGTCCAATTGTCCAAATGTTGTCATGTATGAAAAAACAAAACAAAATGAACACTGTAAGCAGACTACTTGATCATAAGCAAATTATTTAAACTGTGTTTTTATAGAATTGTTATGTGTGCATTAGGGCCCATCATTATAGCATGTCCTGGGGCCCATCAGAACTACCTTACGGCACTTTTGTAAGGCTGTACACTGAGGATTTTGGGATTAGAATAATAGTTGCAGTCGTTTTTGCTCAAGCCCTCATTACTTCCCTATAGAACAGACTGAACGCATCTGTTAACTCATCCTCAACTGGAATCCCATCTCCTTAAAATCACATTTATTTACTAGTAATTTGCAACAGTGAATATGTTTTGGAAGAAATGTAACCCCACACAGGTGTCATCATATTGAGGAAATGTTATTAATTAACTTTTTTGGCAAGTTGCAAAATGTTGATAGTGAATCTAACTGTAAAATGTTCATTAAGCATCTGCATTTCATTTATTTTCTACTGTATCCTCCCTCAACTACAGCATGACACAACTTTTATTGTCATGTTTAGGCACAAGATCATGGTCTAGGTTTAATGCAGACTACAATACAAACCCCAGCCACCAGTGTCACGGTCAGGTGCTTCGTACACAAATAAAGCATTTCCCTCACTCCAACAACATAATCCAGTCACTGATTACGTGTCTTGCCATAACATAATTGGAAAAAGTTATTAGTAGAATGTAAACATAGTTTCTAGGAGACAGGATTGTCAACCAAAGCTATGTTGCAACACAAACCTGATGAAGACTGTGTCGAAACACTTTGTTTGCACAGTTACACTTGTGATATAATAATTAGGAGATTAAATTAACATACATGTCACTGACTTTTGCTTTTTTGTTAATGGCTGTTTGGAATAAATTATATTTATCCCACATTCTTTACTTCGTTTTCAAGTTTCTAGAAGCACAAATGCTGAGCTCACAGTAATCCAATTTAGTGACCAGCTAGTTTAGTTACTGCAATGGCCACGAACACTGCAAAATTAAAAGTTTGTTGTGTAACACAACTTGATACTGGAGTCCAAATTCAAAATATTAGTGCGAGTTGTTTCCCCACTCCCTCCTCCCAGATTTGAAGCTCAGACAGGTTGCAGGGAAATTGAATCTAGAAGCACAAGACAAACATACCAGTCCTGCGCTCTAAGTTGACCAGCTTTTCATAACTCTGTCAGTTGTCTGTCAATGTAAAGTTCAGCCTGTTAACCTGAAAATACACTCTCTGGAGTTGGAATTCAGTGACTGCCTGCCTTACTGGTTGTCAGCCCCTATTAACATACTGCTCAATTTAACTGTTTAAAAATCTACTCTTTCGCAAAAAGATTATTGATAATTTCTTACGGCTCATAAACAGACATAACTCATTGGCGAACATCAGGATGAATTTTAGTACCACGAATTTTGCAAGTTTCCTTAATCTCTGATGACATATTACTGTAATTTTATGATTTAGTAACAGTAAATATATTTAATATCTCTCCTTTAACTCTCTCGTGTAAATCTGATGAAAATCTGCCCGTGTTACCTTCCAGCTGACACCGTCATTTCGCTCCTCTCTCTATCACTTGTTTCCATTCTCTGTGGCTTGTTTTCATTCTCTGTTTCTCAGAATAACATTGAGTTTGGCCACACTGTGTGTCGGGCGTACACTGAGGAGAGGGAGAGGAGGAGAGAGAGGCCTGCATCCCATTAATCTGCCACATATGGTGGATCTGCAAATGACAGATCCTTAATGGTAAACATTGACGGATAGCGTTTGCTTGTTTCTATTGGTGAGCTGGATGGGTACACTTGTGATAAGTGCTCCATTGCCGAGGAGAGAGATGGTGTAAATGGGGCAAGAGAATACCACTAATAAAGCTCCCCCCCCACCTCTGCTCCTCAAGCTAGACCTTTTGTCCCACCTGCTATTCTCCGGCTGCGAAATTAGGCTGCACCCCTCCTCTTTCTCAGTCCTCCTTTCTTTATCCACCTCTTTTCCTTTTGGGTGAACGGCCATGTGAAGAGGTTCATTACCGCTGTGGCTTGCCCTACTCAGGTATGGCTGGGTCTGTTCCCACTATAGGCCCATAGCTCTCTCTGTCTGGCCCCGCTGGCTCCCTGGAAAAGGGAAACATGGCACACAAAGGTCCTGTTAGCACTTCCTATGAAATCAGCAGTTTTCTCTAGAGGTACAACGCTCCAATTACCTAACACTCAGAGGATGCTATACCCCCCACAACACAACCCAGTGCTTCAGCGTGTGTGTACGTGAGTGTCTTAGTCCTCACCATCATGGTATTCTTCAAGGAAGGGCCTGTGCTAGGTGGCTAATTAGCACTGAAGACACTCTCCTCCTCCTTTTCTTCCTCTTCATCCTTATGCTTTTCTACTCCTCCCCTTCTTGCGTCCTATGAGTGCATTTTATTTACCATTCTACCTTGGAGATGGTGGCCCCAGCTTCCTCTTACACTGCTGCCTTGACACACCATACACTACACAAGCAGGCCATCCACAATCATCCAGGCCTCTACTCTGCAGAAATGCACATTGGAGACCCCCAAGGAGAGCTCTTCATGGCTGGGGATGCTACTTGGAGATCAGGGGTCCTGGATCCCTGGATGAATGGTTGTTCTTCTCACGATGCTGTTAACAGTCTTGTTAAATAGCTCCATAAGGGCCATGTAGACTTTGTTAACAGGAGGGTAGAGCAGAATGGCCCAAATCATGATAACAAAAGGTGTAATTTTTGACAATAATAAATATGATACATTGTGTTCATTTCTCATTATTCCACATTATCACATGATGGGTTTTGGTTCCAAAATACTAACCTAATAAAACGACAGTTTTTCACTGGTTATGAAACCATATCTATTTAATACTGATGGCTTTATATGACCTACATAAGCAAACAAGATCATCCATGAGAGGATCGACTATTTCTATAGGTATTCTTAATTCCTGCTGCCGGGTCAGATTTTCAGTGAAATCAGATGAAATGAGTCTTTGTTTACATTTTCCCAGGTAAAGTCGTAGTGAATAGTACATTCGGCAGTTAAAATGAAACAGGAGGAGATTTTTATTTCCATAGGTTTTATGTTTGATGTTATCTTTTGTGGTTGTCTGTGAAGATTCTCAGTCATCCAGGTCATGGTATTCGTAGAAAAACTTGTGGTAGGCAACTGGACTTGGTAGAGTTCTTGAAGACGTTTCACAGAACTGAAGAAGCCTCTTGAAAGAGAGGCGAAACGTCTTCAAGAACTCTACCAAGTCCAGTTGCCTACCTCAACCTTTTCTGTGGATCTTTTGTGGTTATGGCGGAGGAAACACTAGCACTTTTGTCCACAGGGGCCTCCAAAATCAAAAAAAATGTGAAGGTTCCTTGTAGCAGCTTTAAAGAATAGCAAAATAGGGCACCGTTTTACAATAAGACTATCCTTATAAATCATTTATAAATGGTTTATACTTAAGTCATTAATTAAGTTGTAAACACTAATATATCATTTATAAGTTGTTACAACACATGAAATAAAGGGGCAACAGTGACCAGTTGCTTGCCAAATAGTGAGCCCACCTTTATCTGTACTGTTAAAGGGACAGTTCACCTTCAAATCAAAAATGCACATTTTCCCCCCTATAGTGCTATTTATCCGTCTAGATTTTAGTTTTGGAGATGCTGGCTGTAGTCATATCTGTCTTCTCATCATGGGACTAAATGGCACTTGTGCTTGTGGTGCTCAAAGCGCTCAATAACAGTGCCTCTTTCCAGAAACATCATGACATGGTCAATCAAGATAATCCACAGACCTTGTTGTGAACAGTTTAATGTGGGAACTATTTTTCTCCTAGTAGAAAGTAAGTACGCCCAGTAGATTCTACTGCAGAAAAAATTGCTTTTGAGTTTTTCAAATGTATTTCTTGGCGGTTTGAGTACTACAAGCTGAGTGCCATTTAGTCCCATTATATTCAGGAGAGGCAAATATTTCTATAACCAGTATCTCCAAAGCTTGACAACTCATACTAAAATGATCTGGATGGATAAATAGCACTACAAACAAGAGGAAAAACATGTATATTTGATTCCAGGTTGAACTGTCCCTTCAAAGAATAGTTAAATAGTTAAATCTCTGAAAAATAGCATTTTTGAATCAATTGAAGTCTCTATTACTGCTTGACTTGCATGCCAGTAATCAGCAGTACGTGTCAAACTGTGATTTCATTTTGTGTGGAAGCCTTGAGCCAAACACGACCTGGAGCCAAATACAGTGAGAACTTGGGTGGTCTCAAAGATCCACCATGAGAGTTAAGAGCAGTGAAAGCAGAACGTAAGTGAATCAGGAAGAAGAGATAAGAGCGTCTCCTCAGTACAATAAGACAGGTGTGGAGAGGAAGGGACTGCAGGGGAGGAGGAGGGGACTGAAGAGAGGAGGAGGGGGGAAGAGGACAGATGCATTCACCGACCACAGACCTGGACTTATATTTCACTTTGGGTGAAAACTTAGCAGCCATGGGAGCCGATGACTATTATTTTATTGTTTTTCATTACAAACTAGTAACTTTCCCTTCTGAAACTGTGATCCAGAGATACTTAACGATAATGATAGCTAGATCATCTTCATGTATTTGTGTGTTAAGTTTTAAACAATTTTAAAGTACTAGTTTTCAAATTTCCTTAACATTATGATACATAGCAGTCAAGTTTACAGATTAGAATTTCCAACCAGAATAATGTGCAAGTTTACATTGAACAATTGACTGTATGACCTATTTTATTGACTTAGAGCTACTACAAGGGTTTTTTAACTGGTTATGAAACAATCTCAAATTAATACTGATACCTCTATATGACCCACATATGTTAAGAATCCACCATCTGCGACAAGAGCAGCTAATTCAGATGCTCCTTGTAGCAGCTTTAAAGGATAAGGCTAGTGATATGTTTGGTTTTGTCAAAATTCAATTCAATGAAAAAACATAAACAAGCAATAGACGACTATTACTACCACTTTACCCCGTGCCACTCAGCTCCAAACCCATTTGATCCCACTGAAGTGTCACAAATATATACTCTATTTTAATTTATTTGGCAATGTAGTGATTATTTACTTCAGCAGGACAGCATGTGTGGGAATGACTCAAAATAAACTACAGTGCACAGTGAGGCACAACACAATTATCAAAGCCAAAAGAATTCACAATAATGGAATTATTGTGATTTCTATAGAAAATTCAAATTTAAAAGAATGCTATCAGTTAAAGTAGGTGGTGGAAAGAGAGAGAGTCTGTAACCAAAACTGATTAAAAACATACCGTATGTTTAAGAGGCACTGGATTATTTACATGATATTAATGTATGTGTATTATTGACATGAGTTCTTTTTTCTTTCTTTTTTATATCACAATTATTTTCAAAACCAATAAATTGTGACATCTCTAGTGCACAGTGCCCATGTTCATTATATGATTACACTGTTTTGTACACAGTGCAACATTCTGGCACACTTAATTAGTGTATAATGGCGGATGCATATTCAGAATCGCTAAATAATCTATAGTAAGAGCAAACTAAACAAAAATGTTAAATTTACTACATTTAGAACCTGTTTCAGCATCACTTCCTACAGTGAAGTCCCATGAATGGTGTGGGATGTAAATAATGTTTTGTATTGTCTGTCTGAACTCCTCTCACAGACGAGCTCTAATCATAAGGAAATAGTTTCTGACCTTTAACATAATCTTTTATTCATTTCAGCTTCATCCTCATAGCCTATCAATCATCATGGGCTCGATCTATAACCAGATTACTTAGAACTACCCTATATAAAACGACACATACTCACAGACAAACATGCACACACACAACCGTAAAACTATAGGTATTATTACAGTAACATTATCACTAATGGTATTGGTGGAGATTTATCCCATCTCGCTTCCTATCATATCACTAGATGGGATTAATGGATCCCTGAGCGTGATGCTTGAATTAAACTGCGCTCGCTCAGTGCTAGGTGTGGAGATAAACACATCCAAGGATGGACCTTTGAACCAGCAACAACTCTGCCCATCTGCCACTCAGCTGAGAGTCTGAAGCCAAGGGCACAATGATACTTCACTCACTGTAAAAGCATTAGCAGCCTGAAGCCAGAAGGAAATGGACTGTAGACTGACCTTTGACTTGATGACAAATTATCTCACTTCAGCTTTCTTTGTAATATGTTTACTTTTTTATTCTTTTTATTTTAGACATCTACTTTTTAATATGTTAACATATGTTATATGTTTTATATATTAAGATTTACTCATCCAGGGACTCAGACTGTGTTCTATCACATTCACAACACACATCGATTTAAATGCTGCACAATTTCATTCCTCCAGTGTTTGCTCCGATTATCTATTTTTTTAAGACTTATATTCTAAGCCGGTGCAGGGATTCAAAGAAGTCATAACACCACCTCTCTAACCTCTCGGCCTCCGCTGCTGACTGGAGCTGACAAGTTAATGTTGGCTGGCTCACTTAACCGCTTAATCAGGGGAGTTTTTGGCCCCTGTTAAGGCTATGCCCAACGTACCAAAAAGAAAAATCCTGTGGGTACAAAATGGGTTGACGCTCTGTGGATCAAAAAAGATGTTTGCATCCAAGTAAAGTGCAGATGTTTTTTTATTTGAACTTTAATTTGAAGGGGACATTTGCTCAAAAAGAGCTTTTATGTTTAAGACATTCAAGATTTAAGAAAACGTGTGCAACTAATTTCAATACAGGAACCTCTCCTTGTGTGTTATTATATATTGTTATAGCAAGAACATGAAATTACACCTTTCATGAGAGTATAGTTCTAACCTTGATTTTGTGTTGAGTCGGGCAGTGGCCCAGGATTCTGTGGCACTCTGTCAGGGGGTCCAGGAAAAGCTGTCAGATTCATTTATTTATTTTAAATATTATTTAAAATAATCAGAAAGTGCACTTTATTGTATGTATGCACTATGTTGGAAACACTCTCTTGATGTGTGTGTATGTATGTTGTGAGTATTCTGTACTGACATGGTGCAAATATTTTAAATACACGTCTGTCGTCTTAATATATTTCTCTAATGTTGTTCTTTCACATAACTAAGTAGAAATGTGAAAGAAAAAGGCAACATCACATTCCCTGGGTCCCTGGTAGATTTTCTATATTGTAAGGGGTCCTTAGTTGAGAAAATTCAAGAACCTCTGGAGTGGGGGCTTTGTAGGGGAGAGAAGAGAAAGTATTTGAATATTTTTGCCTTTATTTTCAAATAATTTGCCACTCATTTAATAATTAATATAAATAAAGTTGAATAAAAAGTTAATTAGAATTAAAGGTGGAATCAGTAGGAATTCTCTGAGCTGTTTGTAGATGCACCAGAAAGATAGTTGATTGTTGGGTCTCATTCCCAGGACGTCAAATACTGTATAGACGTTTTGGAGACATCCCAAGCAGAGCAAGATAATGATAAAATAAAAAAAATACAGGCAGAGGGCAGGGTCTCTGCAGATAGAGACACACTTCTAGTGAGTCATAAGTGATGACTGAGAGGAAGGAAAATGTTACATACTATCCCTTTAATATGAGTAAAATGGAATAAAAAGTCAGTTTAAATTAAATAAGAAGACTGTACTTATTGGTTACATGCAACACAGCCGCCTGTTTAAATATTTTAAATGACTGCTTATTGTTGTATAATAATAATAATAATAATAATAATAATTCATTGTTGTTTGATATAATTTATAAGAAATCCAAAATTAACATAGTCAAGTTTTTTAAAGTTATTTCCCGTTTTTTGTGTGTCATCTATTTTCGCTTGCAGTTAAATGTGAAGAAATGAGTTGCAGCTCCAGAATAAAAGCGATTAAAGGAGAGGGGATTATTTTGAATGAGGTCAGTGTTGATGTGAATTAAAACAGCGTCTCCACTGGAGGCCTAGTCACTCAACCAGACAGTGCAGTGCCGTGGAGGAAGAGGAGGAGGAGGAGGAGGAGGAGGCTAATATTAGGAGAGGCGTTAAAAATCCCTTTTCTCATCCATCCCTCTCTGTCTCTCCTCCCTGCACCACCACCTCCTCTCTGCTCTTCTCCATCTCTCCCCTCGTCTGAGAAAGCCGAGTCCTGAAAGACAAGCCGCATCATCATGCCATTAAATATTTAAGCAAAACACTGAAACTATATGAAAGATTAAGGGTGCATAAAAATAATTAAGGATTATCGCAATGAAAAATGCATGCTCGC
The DNA here is from genome assembly GCA_034769285.1 of Lutjanus argentimaculatus. Classification (NCBI taxonomy): domain Eukaryota; kingdom Metazoa; phylum Chordata; class Actinopteri; order Lutjaniformes; family Lutjanidae; genus Lutjanus; species Lutjanus argentimaculatus. The sequence goes on along the minus strand of JAWZSL010000013.1, from coordinate 3,879,984 downwards.
TGTAACCTAGGAGTTCATGATATGAACAATACAATATTAATGGTGTGGAGTGGAGGAGTGTGCAGGCAGTTCTGGAGCCTCATTAAAAGCAATGTGTTTGTGTCTGGCCCAGGCAAGGCTGCGAGCTACAGATACCAGATCAACCCGCATTGTTTACAGGTCTACTAAACAAACAGAGGTAATGAAACCATACAGTGTAATAAGAAGAAGGTGTGTGTGTGTGGTGTGTGTGTGGGAGTGTGTGCGTTTGTTGAGCAGGGGATACCTTACCACGGCCCTGTCTTAATAAAACACAGAGATATGAAACCAGCCAGCAGGCTTTGTGTAAAATAACATTTCCACATGACATCAATAACAGTGTCAGTGTGCAGCCACAGTCAGCTGCGGAAGGTCATTTTCAATGCAGGTCGAATAGCGGGGATATATTCAGGGCCGCAGACATTAGAAAGCAGCAATACCTTAAATCACATTACCATGAACAGACTCCATTTCTTTCACTGAATTATAAAAGCGTGAACAGCCTCATATATCTTTTATGCCGTGGCCCATTTTTTTTTGTGCAGAAGTGTGCTCATTTCTCGCGGGACATTGATATTTTAACAGTGTTTTAATTATTGGACGAGAAGAGCTGAAGGGCCGACGCAATGATGAGGTTTCCCCACATCGCTGGTTTTCAACAATGTCAGCTCTTTGACACATTTTCAGGTCATTCCGCGATGAATGAAATACAAATGAAACCCATCGCCTATTGGAATAAGGTATCAATAATTGGCGGTGCAGCGTAAAAAGGCCCCGACCGGAGAATTTGGGGAGATTTGACCTCTCCTGAAGCGGAGGATTAGAGGCCAAACATCATAATGGGAAAGTCATTGTGTCAGCGGATTATGCAACTATCTTTAGGTGCCAGCACGGATATTATATGATGGAGTGAAAATGTGAAAGTTTGTCAGATATCTGTCAGAAAAAATACCCAGTGGTGCCTTGTGGGAAATATGCATTGTGTACCTGCCAAACAGAGTTTAATTTCATGTCAATTCTTGCATCTTAAGTGTCTCATTTTCCTTTGCCAGTTTTCCCATTATTTATTAAAATAATCGTTAGAGATTGTTTATAATTATGTTATTAATTTGGCTGTAAATATTTTATAACTGATTAGTAGACAATTATAAACAAGTTGCAAAAGTTTTCATACATTAGTGTGGGCTCACTATTTGACAAGATCCAGTTACTGCTTACATAAATTTGTGTGGTACTAATAATTAACTAATAATAAACTAAAAATACTTTACAAAATCTAAAAAAAAGTAAGGTATAAAACAGTGGCTATTGAAAATGTCAAAGTAAACAATCTTGCCAAAGTCTTAGTGTATGAATCAACTAATTTGGTTAATTTTGTTGCCGAATGAAGCTTTTTGACTATTAAGATATGCTGACAGTGGTTAAATGCGAATAACTTATTGACAAATATCTGATGAAGCTGACAGGTAGAAATGCTGCAGATAGAGAAGACAACTAAGCTAAGTGGGAAATGAGAAGTGAGGTTAAACAGTAGATAAATGTGGGTTCGCTATTTGGCAAGCAGTAGGTCACTGTTGCCCTTTTTATCTGTAACAGCTTATTAATGATTTATAAAGTTTTTACACCTAATTAATGACACAATTCTAAACATTCATAAACCATTTATAAAGGTATTCTTATTGTAAAGTGGTACCAAATAAATTTCTACTCCATTTATAATAAATTGGACAACAAAAACATCCTAAAACAAACTTAATCACAACCTATTATCCGAATAATTTAACTTTCAAGAAAACAATATGATTTTTAAAAAGAAATGACGCATTAAGACTGATGTTTTATACACACGCGCGCACGCGCGCACGCACACACACTGAAGTGCTGCTGTCAGTGTCTCCTCAATGAGATGCTCCCTCTATTAGTGCGGGTGAGCGCACACTGCGGCTCCGCGGCGGCAGATTAGACGCAGATTCTGCCGCTATTATGAATTCAAATACATCCTCCCGTGATTGAAGGGAACCATTACAATAAGCCACGGGCTGCTGCAGATAATGGCACGAGGTATGCACAGCCTTCAGCCGCCCTGACAGGATATTGAACGGAGGTGAAAAGTTAACAAAATTATCAAATAGCCAGAGACCGCTGCTTCCTCAGATGTCACCGGGGCGAGAAATAAAATAATAATACGAGAGAAATATGCGGGGCTCCTGTAACAAAAAGACACAGCGGCTCAATCACAGCCGCACTCTCGTTTTAACTACTGTTAAATAGCAGAAAGAGTCCTCAGTATTGTAAATAACACGCATGATTTATGCAACTTGATAAATGTAAGTGCACAAAGGTAATGCAAGATAGTATCTGGTGAAAGAGTCTCCTATTAGGGTTGGGTAGTAAAAGATTATATGTAATCAGGATTACGTAATCAGATTACAAAAAAACAGTATAAACAGCCCAGATTACATTTGAAAAATATGTAATTATATTACAGTTACATTGTCGAGGATACCTTCATAACATGGTAATTTTACACATGCGACACTTCTTTCATGATAAATTGTACTCCGTTAACTCATAAAAGAGCGTCAGACAGACAGGGTTTCTAGACAGGTGCTCCACAAAAAAGAACTCTGTGCAAAAATGTATTTTATTTACACTGAAAAAGTTTTGAGATGTCTAAAAAGAAAAAAAAAAAAGAATATTTATGGAACTCAAATTTTTGAGGTTGCAACCAGTTTTTAGTATTAGGTGCAATATTTCCAATGTTTGATTTTGAAGTAGTCCAAACATAATTAAAAAGTAATTAGATTAGATTAAATATTCTTTTGTAATCCAAATACAAAAATTCCCGTGTATGTCTAATTTGTACTCAGTAACTGACTACATTTCAAAATAACCAACCCTGCCTTTTACAAGCAAATTTTCACATGTATGTTCATAATAATCACTTCATCATTGTGTTTTTTATTTTAAACCAAATGTCTAAATGAAAAGGATGGCCTTGCAGTGGCAGTCTATTCTCTCCGCAGCAGTCAGACACAGAGGGGCAGCAGCAGCTCCATAATCATCTCAACAGACTCCCTGGCTCGTATTGTTCCTCAGTGGCAACTGTCAGAGTTAGGTTAGCATGTTGTAGCTGGGTTTCTTAGACAGAAGGGAAACCCGGTGAGCGAAGAACAACAACAACAACAACTGAATCAAACGTGGATGGGAAGAAAAGAGGAACCTCTCCTGCGTCACTGTAGAGGTAACAGAGGAGGAGGCCACTCTGGACACATTTTTAGCCTGTACGATTTTAACTGTGCATTTTTGGAGTGGAATTATGCTGCAGCCTGATGTGATTTACAGGTGATTTTTATTTTAAATAAGGCGATGCTGCCTGTGTTTTTACGTTTTTCCCCCTCTAAAATAGAGCCAAAGCATGAGGCTGCTCTGTGTTGTTGCAGTACATGTTTATGCAAATGTGTGGTGTGTGTGTGTGCGCGCCTCATGGAGTCGTTCTGCGGGGAGAAATGATAGTCGCATTAACCCTTCAACTCTTATTTCATGGCTGCCTCGTTAAGAAGCTTGTGGATTTAATTACTGGCGGTGGAGGCTGGGAAGGTACAAGGCCCCGTGTCGCCGTGTAATTGGAAGCATTTCTCTCTACACCCAACTTAACATTTTCCACCCATCTCTAATTGTCGAGTACAATTCACACTCATTAATAAGGCGAATTATGTAATTTTCAAAACAGGACTTGGGTGTGGATGATGAAGGGGGGTGTTTGAGCAATAGACTGATAATTCCTGCGGACTTGGAGCCACATTCAGTACAAATACGCTGCATGTTGCCCATGCTACTGCTGCTGCTGCATATAGGCAAAGCTATAATTAAAACCACATCAATTTTAAAAGGCTTCTTTTGTGGATACATAGCATTAGTGTTGGTAAAACTCTTAGTGGCCATACATACTATACTTTAGCTTGTGAAGTCAATTTCAAAATAGCTGTCTTTTAGACCTTATTGTGGGCTGCACACACACACACACATGCACACACACGCTCACAAATGCACCAGCTAATCCACATTAAATCTTAAACTGTCAAATCACAGAAACAATATGGATATCTGTCCATATACATTATGTCCCTTTACTAGAATTTAAAGGATCATTTTGCTTAAATCACATGTGTCAAACCAGAGGCAAGTATGCACCTCATTTTTATGTGACCCATGTAAGCTTGCAAAGAAGATAATTTGTAAGTGTGTCACAGCTTTCAATATAAAATCAAAAATTGAAAATTGAAAAGAGCTTTCAATTTCAATAACCAAAATCACAGGCACAATTGGCAACTCTAGTAGTATTTTTTTTTCCTCTACCCCCTCCTACTTGCAGCCCTGATGCATGTCAGAAGAAAAAAACACAGCACTTAAAAGATGACACAGCGTAGCTTACCTGCCGTTATCACAGTTGGTACCATATAGACAATCTTTTAAAAGAAAAATTTTAAAATGTAAATAACCGTTGTTAAGGCTTAAAACCAGCGATCTGTTGCTCTTTACAAATCAAGGCTCTGTAGTCTAACAATGCCAGAGCCATCAGTGCAAAAACAAATATATATACAATTTAATATCTAATTCTATGCTGCATTATGGAAGAATGGTGTCCATAAACTATATGTTTCGAGTGCATCCACATTTCGTTATCCACGGATGGATTAAGGTGTCCAGCCATTGGATGCCATTATTGGCTAGATAGCGTTAAGGGGTGGATATAGACATTTTGGGGCCTAAAGCAAACACAGACATCCCTTGTTCTTCTCCCTCTTCAATCCTGGAATAAATAATAAGTCCTAGCAATAAATGTTTATCTATAGTCTGACTGCCTCCTAAAAGAAGCTCTTCTGAAGTCTGGTGATATGGCAGCGGTTACTTCTGTATCTCTTGCCAGCAGGCAGCAATGTGAGCAGGCTGTAGTTGGGCTGGGTATTGTCTTTTAGTATCCTCCTGTTTTCTCCTTTTTTCAGCACTGTTGGGGTAGCTGTGATTAATTTTTCAACAGTCTGGACACCACTCTGAGCTGTTTGTTTGCTTAAGTTTCAATATCATATAGTAATTTCCAATAGTGGCATATTTTGAAGTTGAATTTTAGGCCACATAAACTGAAACAACCCATGTTCATTTGAATTTCTGACTTACACTTAATTGTATTTTGCATATTTAATCAAAAATATGTATAATAGTTGTACACTTATGTCTGCCATTATTTGTTTTATACTTCTGCTTTCAGTGCTAGTTATTAATCCATAAGTTATTAATAAATCTAACAATCAAATACAGAGGCAGTTATGTAATATGATAACAATCGGTACATTCAAAGAGTCTTACATTTACAACTGACCCTCTGAGGGCAACTCAAGCTGATGTGACCCAGGATGAAATTGAGTTTGACACTGCTGCTCTAAATAGCAATGATTTGATGCAAAACGTTTTTACATTCACACCTGAAGCCCACTCATTTTCTCTATATTGATAAATTTAGCTATATCTCCACAATGTATATAATACATGTGTATCAGAAATGGTTCAAAATTGGCTTCATGGCACCTTTCAAGATTACAGCTGCACAGATGTTTGATTAAAAAGAAGCAGAATATCAAGACTGACTGACATTTTTTTTTTTTTTTACACTGATATTTCTTTTTTGTTGATATGGTGGCTAATCAGCGCTGAATTCAGAGATAGAGGTATATTTCATAGCTAACAGCTGTAGTAACTGTTTACAACAAATAATAAAAATAACTGGTATTATAAAAGAGGCATTAGAGGAATTTAGGAGTACTTCATGAATGCTGCAAAAAGGGCTAGACTGCTAAAAATATTTGACCTTTTCATGAAGGGCCTTGGAATATAAATTAGTTTGACTATTGTAATAGGATGTCTTCTCTGTGGCTACTGTATGGCTGTCGTCTTCATTAATTAACTCCACCCCCTCTGTCCTTATCAGTTCCCTTCTCTTTTTATTCACTTCCCTGTTCTCTCTCCTCCCTGCCCTCCCTGCGTGCCAGGTATCAGAGTGGCTTTGTGGCTTTTTCAGTTTGCTCACATAGTCATATCTTCTCTCTCTCTTGTTTTAATCACCAGTCAATAACCCGCGATGACTGTGTGAATGGCAACATTTAATGGGCCACACTTCATTTGCTCTTTTAAAATTGGCTCGCGTTAAAGGCAAACAACAACGACAGGCCCCGCCTGGAATAGAGAAATCACACATGGTGACAGTCGTGGCGAGGCGAGCCGAGGCGAGGGCCGAATACTGCTGCAAATGAAGTCCTCAGCCACAAGATTCCATTAAAACGTCGCAATGTGATACCAATCTGCAACTTTATTATTGCTGGGCCCACTTCCCCCACGCCAGCACTGCTGCCACTGTAGCCGCCGCGGTACTCCATTCTGCATTATCAGAAAACACAGTCATTAAAAAGCATTTGACCTTTTTGTAGCGAGTATCGAGAAATTACCTTTCCTGTTTGGTTCTCACCCCCCCTCTTCCTTCCCACCTTGTTCGGCGAATAAATCACTTCACGGCAAATTGTAATGCAACTCCTCCTTTGCTCTGAGTGGCGTTAGGTTCCCTCTGCCTCGACAGCGCCTGAGGAGATACCGCCGTAATTAAATGTTACATCTGCCAATTGTTTCACAGGCACAATGAGGAGGAGGGAGGGGACGGCTGGAGAGCAGAGGAAGAGGGGTAGGAAGCGGTGGAGGAGACAAGTGGAGGTGAGACAATGCTCCAGGGTGGACTGTTTGAAGAGAAGATTGCAGAGACCAGCCAAGGAAAAAGGGAGGAAGAGAAGGGAGTAGACAGGTAATAGGAGGAGAGAAGAGGAGATATTGGAGCAAAGACAGACAGATAGAAAAAGCTCTTGGCCTCACATTGAGCATCTCAGTGTCATCGTCCTAGTCTGTATTGATCTGATGTGTGTGTGTGTGTGTATCCTTGTACGAGTGTGTGTGAACGAGACAGACAGATGAAGTGTTAGAAGTGTAACAGCGTATCCTAACACTTTGAAATCCTCTGCTCAGACAGCAGCTATCTCAGATATCTTGGCCTCGCTGCCTTTCACTGACACCTGGAACCAATCGCCTTGCATAGTGGAAAACATCCAAAGTGCCTTTGGCTGGTGTGTGTGCGAGTCTGTGTGTGTGATAATGAATATTTATTGTCTCATGATGCATCTCATCATACACCTCAGCATCCACTGACGCACACACACATTTAGGCTATATACCCACACCCACACCACACACACGCAGCTCCTCCCCACGTCCACAGAGCGAGCCTTTGTTTACCCCTGGTGAAATGAAAACTGCGACGGGAGTTGCTCTAGTTGTTACATATCACCCTGTGAGCAATTAGCAACTGCACAGGGGGTGGAGGAAAAACATACACCGTCCCACATGATGTGATGATCTATGTGTTTGATTTCCAGAAAGTGCAAGTGTGTTTGTGTAAACATTATAACTATTTTTTTATTAGATTATTTGTAAAGCTGCAACTAATCATTACTTTCATTATCGATCAATCTGTCAATTAATCAGTTAACCTAAAAATGTGATGTGAAATGTTCATTACAATTTCCCAGAAGCCCAAAGCAATGTCTTCATATTGTGTCTTTTGTCTAACCAACAGTCTAACACCCAAAGACTCTTCATTTACTATCATAAATGACAAAGAAAAGCAGCAAATTCATATATTTAAAGCAGTATGTATAATTATGCACCCAAAAATGAGTATTGCAGTCCAAATAGTGAGTTGGAGCCATAGACAGTATTGTTTCTTGTATCTCTGATGCCATATCATGGTCACTTTATGATTTATTATAGTACATATTTCTCCTTTAAGAAGCCGGATCCAGCAAATGTCTGACATTTTTGCATGAAAAATGATTGAGATGATTAATCGATTGTCAATTGTCAATAGTTGGCAACTAATTTTTCTTTTGATCAACTAATCGATTAATTGACTAATCGTTCTAATTATTTGTGCCATTATTTTCTGCCTTTTTAGACAAAAACAGTGGAGCGTCATAGATGAGAAAGTTTACAGAAGCACATGGAGTACATAAACTGCATTTGAAGGATCATTCATAAAGAACATATTTTGTCACACTTTATCTTTAGTTTTTAGAGGTCCATGGAAACAATTTTGGTTTTCTTTGCTCTGGTTTTTCAAGATATTTGTCTCTGACATTTCTGCTGCTAGCCCCAATACAATGCACGTGTATGGAACTTCCTTTGTGGTGTTCACAGCATTGAAAAATGACATTTAATTCAATAATTTAATTCAACAACATCTCTAAAAAGATTCAGTGTCCCTGTTAGTTTTCATAGGAGCTATTTCTTTAGTTAAAAAGTAGCTTCGGTGAAAACAGTTCACAGTGAGGTCTGTGGATTATCGAGGACACTGATTCTGAGAAGAGATGAGTTTTTTTTAAATTTTTTAATATAGTACAATACTATTCAGCTCTGTTTTATTGGATTGGACGCAGAAAGCTCAAAAACCCCAGAGAATAAAGCCAAAATTATCTCCCTGGTAGATACTACAGAATGAAAGTGAGAAAATGTTTTTTTTTTTGTGCACTTTTTAAAAGCATTTTATGAGATTTTTAGTAATTTTAGTCAGGTAATTATGTGACAGCTGCATTCCACCAATCATCAATAACTCCAATAGTACATACAGTAATATTCAAGTACTATATTGTACCGTATCCTCAGGCTGCTGTTACATTAACCTAAGCCGTGCCACTGTAGCAAATCAACAAGGGGATGAGGAATGGATAAATGGAGGGGTTATGTGGAATAAACCCTGCCTTATGTGCTGCAGGGTAGAGATGCATTTCCATAACAGCGATAAATTGGATTTAACGGCAAATCATAGGCAACAATGGTTGAGGACGCTCAGGGCTGTTGTCTGTCCCACCCTACAGCGAGGATCTACGAAGACCTCCGCGTGTGTTTGTGTGCCTAAACGGGTCTCGTCTTGGTTAAGGTATGAAATCGCTCTGACCGTAAGCACCTTCTCTCTCCAGCCGTGACCTGTTATCCATTTAGTTGAGGAGAGTCAGGGGAGTGCTTGTTCCTGCCCGCAGGCAGATGCCAGCACAGAATCAAGCCGAACAAGCCCCACCAGGCAGACTTTGAGCTGCGGGGAGCTCCTACCTGTTACACCTGTGACTCAGGCCTACAGGTGCCATGACGACATGGGTCCTGGGTCAGTGTGGGACTTGATCCAATCCAATTTGCTGGTTTAGAAAAGTACTTGACAGACTCCAAACTAGCAAAGTTAAACATGTTTTCACTTACAAAAGACAGTAAGTTGTGAGAAACTATTTGTATATTTCTTTCATTATTTTTTAGTAAATTTCTTCCCATGTAAGAAATAACAGAAGACAGAAATTAACCACAACTAGCTTGTATGATTCTATCATGCAAAGTATCTTCAAGGTAGTTTTATTATTCTTTATCTGTACTTTTTAAAAAATACCAGTTAAAAAAAGAAACAGTGCACAACTTAAGCTAAGATGTGTAATATGTCCATGAAGTACAGACTGTAAATTTACATGTGCAGTCCATATTTCAATGATAATTAAATATGGACTGTTGACAATGACATAGGAACTGTTACTATAAATGTGCAATATTCAGTGAAATATGGATGGGTGATGTAAAGATGTCAATGAAATGCGGACTGTTAATATAGCTGTGCCACATGATGATGCCATACAGACTGTTTACATACATGTAGAATTACAGTCATTTTCACTGTGCGTGTTTTGAGAACTTGTGAAGTTTTAAGTATTTTACTTAAAACCCCACAAATTAACAACTATAACACTCAGTCTGGGCAGGATGGACCTAATTTTAAAAAGCAAAGACTACAGAGAACGGTGACACAAACACACTCACACTCCCACAAATACGCACACCTCCCACTGACGGTGATAACAAACAGTGATTAGCATGTGAAAAACAACACAGACGGGGTGTAAGCAAGCAGATGCCTGTTCCCCTATTAGCCATGTTGATTAGCCCACTGCCTTAATATCTTTGTTTTGGTGGATGCGTGTCTCTCCCACTCTTTTCCGCTCTTTCTCTCTACCCCTTGACGGCACACCCAAGGCCACCCTGTAAAATCCGAACTCATCCTAAAGCCAATTCCTGCCTCTTTTACCCAGAAAACAAATACACAATCAAACAACACTAAGCCAATTTCCTCCCTTGCCGAAGCTTATTCACAGACACACACTCACACACCACCACAATAACACACACACACACACACACACACACACACACACACACCTCCTCTAATTTCCTGGGGCCATGGTACTGGCAGGGAGTGTGTTGTAGCGCCAACAGAGCTCTGTGTTTGGGGTAATTGCTCTCGCTGCGTTAGTATGGAAATCTGCAAATGTGTGACAGGGCCAGATAGCTTCCTCCAATGTTGTTCTGATCCTGCCTCTAGGCCCGCAGCCAAACTATTTTATCTCTTAATGCATTAGAGTGATCTTCCAATTAGCCCACGCTCATAATACTCCCCCATTCCTGGTGGCTGCCTGCTCTGGGCTGCACGGAGACGGGGAGGGAAGTGCCGTGTATGTAAGTGTGTGTGTCCACGTAAAATGTGTGTGTTCTGTGGCTTGATGGGATGGGGCGGCGGAGGAGGAGGAGGAGGTGGAGGTGGGCGGGGTTGGCGACCAGGAAAAGTGAAGTGGAGAGGATGCGGCGTACGTGTGTGTAAGTGTGTACGTGCATGCAGGCGTATACGAGCGGGGCGGGTGGGTAGTGGGTGGTGGTGTGGCGATAGTTCTGCTTGAGAGGTGAAATGAGGTGCTTATTGTGCGCGGCGTGGGGGTTGCGCCGTTAGTCCGGGGCTCCTGTTGTAAAGTTTGCTGATAAGGGGAACCCGGCCCTTGAGCATCCATTCTCCTCGGTGTATTAGCGCTCCCTTATCAGGGGCCCAGATAAAAACCGGCATGCCATTTGCCTTCGGTGGAATTAAGCCCTCCTCCTCCTCCTCCACCTCTTCCTCTTCCACCCTCCTCCCCTCTCCTTCCCTTGTCTGCCTTGGCTAACCGGGCGGGCTGCGATTAACCTCGACACTGTCCAATATCCTCGGCAGACTCCCGCCCGCAGATTAGCCGCTATTAGTTATGACCAACTAAATTAACCACCACCGCTTCCCTGAGAAGGAGAGAAGGCGGGAGTGAGAGATGGAGGTGGATGGAGGGAGATGGAATGAGCATGAGGTGGTCCATTTAGAAAGAGAGGGACAAACAGGGGGGAGACTGATGGAAAGAGGGTGAGAAGGAGAGAGGGATAGAAAGAGAGGCCAAGTGCTCAGAGCAGTGTGTGTGTGTGTGTGTGTGTGTGTGCACTCTGAAGTGGCTCATTCTGTATCGCACTCTCTGGGATGTAGGTATTGCAAGCCATACAAACACTCTGGTTGCGCTGATATCCTAACACTTAGATGATATGCACATGGCACACCAACACTGGCATCACCAGGAAATATTCTGAAATCAGAAAGAACTGGAGTCATTATTTTGTCATATTTAAAAAATCAAATACAAATTCCTCCTATAAATGTTCATGTCGACTCTCTGTCACACAAACTCTGGCTAAAACATTGCTCATCGTCGCAGTAATTTGGTGCATACTATGCAATTTCATTTATTTACTTAATGTCATTTCACTTGACTCCATCTCAAATTATAGAAAATCTAACCATTGTCTCAATGGACTGAGCCAATCATCACGATAACTTTGCCTTTGAGTAAAGCGCTCTCCTTTTCAGCAGTGTCAGTGCCGCTGAATAGACCGTCAAGTGAAAATAAACACAATTTTCTAGCAGTGCTAACTGTCACAAACACTCTCTGGTTGACAGCGTCTCTTTGGTTTATGAGCCACAGGGTTTACAGCAGTAAACATCCTCACATTAATGGCATTTCTGTGGTCGATTTGTTTTAATTGCATGCAGTACCTTGTTGGAAAACATCAGGGGAATTCAAACAATGGACTCATTGAATAAAAACAACTCACACAGGCACAAGGAATGATATTGTACTGCTAAAGTAGATGTTATTTAAAAGTTTTAATTATTAAAATAATAATTAAAAAAATGAAAAAAGAACACAAATACTTTGATATGAACTGACTCAGTGGAGGAACTGGCTTTTCATAACTATTTGAAAAGCACTGTTATTTCCAGTATCTATGAGTATAATGAATGATCTGTGTACAAAGTACATTTTACATTCATTCACATTTTTACATTTACAACTTAAAGGCAATTTAAAAAACATATGCAATTCTGTTTTTGAGCTTCTGTATCAATATATCAGATATATCCAAATTCTGTTATAATTTAAAGATAACTTAAATTAGATGTGTTTGTTACATTTTTACTTTGTTTTTGATGGCTCTCAGACCAGCCTGCCAACTCTTGACTGAGGGTCTCAAGGAACATTATGACTGTGTGTGTTTTGTGTGTGTGTGTGTGTGTGTGTGTGTGTGTGTGTGTGTGTGTGTGTGTGTTTGGTGTGTTTGGTGTGTTGCTGTTGATTTGGGAGATAGACATGGAGGCTGTGGGCCATGGAGCACACACACTGTCTTTCTGTTTGCATGAGTTGACCCCTCTCTCTCTCTCTCACACACGCACACACACACACACACACACACACACACACACACACACACACACACACCCAAACACACACAGTCACAGTATCACACCACACCCTGCTAAGCCTGTGCTAACAGTATTAAGCCATCACATCTGGGCTGTATTGACAGGAGATGCAACAGGGCAAAGCACAGCCACCTTCACGTGGCTGCTGCAGCCTTTGTGCCCAGGGCCATCGTCTCTCCTCTGTGTTTGACTTGTCCCTCTTCTCCTAACCCCCCCACCCCACGCTGCCTTTTCTCCCAGCTTACCATGTGTTGATATGATATTGGAATTCATACGGCCCTGAAAAGACACGCACAGACACACGTGCTCAGACAACCTCACACATCCAAAAATCAATACTCAGCAGGTTTATTCATTCAAGGAGCTAACTGCAGTTTTAATTAGAGATCTTTTTAAAACATCCATCCAGTATTTGCTTTTCACATCAAGAGTTCAACTGTGACCATGGATTTATAGTTTATCAGGAATTATTGCTTTTTCTGAGGTAAGAATGACTGAAAGCTGTGTGATGTGGACAAAATCAATCATATCATGGTATTTTTGGCCCAATACCTTGATATAAATATTTATTGATATTGCAACAGTATTGTATGACTATGATGACTATTGGTTCTTTCACAAAATATTACCACAATGAGATTTTTGATAAATAATCATCAACAATGTGGATATAATGACTAAGTGGGTAAAGCAAATAATAGAACAGCTAGAACAGTCTGGTATATTCAGGAAATTACAGCACTACTGTAAAGCAGCCTTTACAACCATGAAAAGACAATACCTATGCCATCACGATATAAGATATCCAAAATCTAAGACAATATTTAGTCTCACATCAATATATTTTCCAGCCCTAGATTGACTACACATAACAATACTTGTCAAAAATATGTTTTCATTATGTTTTCATATTTACATGACACCGATGTGAAAAACAAGTCTGATTTAGAAACAAAACATAGATTATCTTGAGGTGGTCTTCCCCAACTTAAATGATATATTTGACCAAATAAGCAAATATTTCTTCAGACTGTTCAAAATTCAACAACACAAGCAAAGTGAAATAACATTTAAAAGTCCAAAAATACTGTTGCTGCTGAATAGGGTTACATAAGTGATATTATATCAATATTGTGATATAAGACAAGATATCATCTTCGAATTTGGATATCTGGGCTATATCGTGTTATGGCAATGTCAGTATAAGTTTGTAAATATGTTACTATGTGTACATACAGTATGTTGCTTCTTTGTACAAATGCTGCTATTATAGCCACATTTTATTTTACTATATTTTATCTTTTTTATTTCTCATGTATGTATGTCCCCTATGTGTCCCCCTTGCACCATCTTGGTGAATCTGTAGCCCCCCTTTTCGTTTACATATGTGCCTCCACTTTGTGTTAACGACAATAAAGTTGAATCGAATAGAATAAGTCTTGTCTTTTCCTGGTTTTAAAGGCTGCATTAAAGTGATGTAATTTTCTGAACTTACCAGACTGTTCCAGTTGTACTATTATTTGCCTTTTCGCATTTAGTCATTACTGATGATTATGTATCAAAAATCTCATTGTGTTAATATTTTTATCAATTTATTTGGTCAAAAATATTGTGATATTTGTATTTGTGCAAATTGCCCATCCCTACTGAAGAAATATATACATATGTTGGCAATATTTGAGAATTTATGGTATGTTATGTTTGAGGAAATGTGTATGTTGAGATATTATTCATAAGCCATATCATCCAGTCCTATTGCTGAATACTGAGCAATAATTCTGTGGTGTTTTTGTACATTGTGCAAAGGATAATTTCTCTATAACATGCCCTATATTGTCACCATGTAAAATACTTGGACTTTGAAATGTAGCCCACCAACAATATAGCCTAAGCTGCCGTGACGACCTGTTATAAACAAACATGTCACTATGAAAACCAAGACAACATGTGCGAGTGCCGTACACATGGTTTCCTTGTATTTGATGCTGGCGGTACAGTGGTGTGTCTGGTTCACAAGATTGCTCGGTGACAGTGTGCCTTCCCAAACCAGTCTTCTCTTCTCCTTTTGTACTTAGCTGTCACTCAGAAGCCTCGAGTATTGGATAACGCCATTGAAAACGGTCGCTGTAATTTTAATGGGGAACCAGTGGGCTTCAAAGGACAAGAGAACATGGCACGGTTGTTGCCCTCCACCATGTAAAACGACAACAGGAGAGTAAAGCTGCTAGTCCCCCGCTCCCTCTCCCACCGCCACCCTTGTCCACAATGGAAAAACCTGTTTATCTCCGCGTACAATTAAGAGTGTGAAATTCGAACATGCCGAATTAACTAAGAAACCCTGCTTTTGTTACAAAGGAAACAAAGCCTCAGGAGAGAAGAGAGGGAGAGGGAGCAGGGACGGAGGAAAAAAGGATTTCTCAGTCATGAGAGAGAAAGACAGCGTGGCTCACTGATATCCAGAATAATCACATTTCCCTCAAATAAATCAGACTGGTTGGCATGTGGTGCAAAACACACATACGCACACACACACACACAGCATTCATCTACAGATACAAACACATGCACAGGTTTAAAACCATCCACCAGAGAGTGTTGCATTTTCTATGACTTTGCACACTGACTTTTTATTTTCACCATCCTGCTGAAAAATACACACCTCCACGCACACACACACAATACCCTGAGGCTATATGACAATGTGCCAACCCCACCCTGTGCGCTTGTTCATTCACCCACTGTTTTGGCCCGCTAACAGGCCCCTGGCATCGCGAGCCAGCCAGACCACCCTGACCGGCCTCCTCACACCATCCCCTCTCCGTCTTCTCCTCTCCTCCGAGCCAGCAATCCAAGCAGTCAGGCTCAATGTGGCTTTACTTACTGCCACAACGACACCTTGCATCGCCCCACTTCCACCTTAAGAGAATGAGTAATCAACAAACTGGGAGCCATTTGCAGACTGTCAGTCAAATCCAGGACTCCGCTACGCTATCAGTCCACCGCCCGTCACCAAGCCCTCCTTCCCTTCCTTCCTCTCCTCTAATACCAATTTAAATCGTTCAACGTGCCTTTCCTCCCGCTGCCATTATTCAAAAAGATCATAATAGTTTTCCCTGTGCCCAAAGCACAAAAATCAATTATTTCCCCACAAAGACTTGAAAGTACTTAGCGCGGGCCTGCGAGGGGAAAAGCTGTGGGTTATATCAAATTGAAACTGCACTCATTACACAGGCACACAATTAGTTACCTCTGGTCTGCCTGCCGCTCTTTAATTTCCGAAACGGCATATCTGTATTATAACAGAAACAAGCATGCAAATGCTATTGTTGGGGATTTAGAGAAATCAATAGGACGGCTGGCGAGAGGCGTTTGGTGGCGCTGTCACTCAAAATCTGCTGCCGGCGACTGATAAAGGTCTGAATTCAAATTAGCGCCAAAGCCGGCCAGTGACATCAGAAGTGACATCCGAAATAAAAGGGACGGCTTCATGATATATGTAATTATTCTCCTCGCATTTGCGCTACATTTTTTTCTTCACTCTCCCTCCTCTTTTCCTCCCCTCCCTCATTCTCTCTTTTTCCTCATTGTGTGTACTTGTGTAACTGTGTTTTGCATAAAGGGATTAGGAGTGCCTTAATGAGAAACTGTAATTGTTTTTTCAGCCTCGCTCTATGGATATGTTCACGTGTGTGTGTGTGTGTGTGTGTGTTGTTGTGTGTGTGTGTGTGTGTGTGTGTGTGTGTGTGTGTGTGTGGATATTTGTGTGAGAGAGACAGACTGAAAATATGCCTTGAATGAATGTGCCTTGTTTAATGCAAAATGAATACAGTATTGAAATAATATGTTTTTTCTCTTCCATATCAGAGGACTATTGGTGTGAAAGCTAGGAAGGTCTGGGAGAAAACTATGTTATGAAATACATTTCCGCACAATAATGAGCCAAGAGCTGATACTGAACAATGGAAACATAACCAGCCTCGGCTTCAGATTTTCTCAGATACCAAATTATTGACATCTTTTCATTTTCAGTGTTACCAAACTTTTCTGTTTTGCAGAAATCCTGATAAGGTATAATAGCTACCCAAATACATGAGTGTACTGTAACAGCGTGTTTAACAATGGATATTACACACACTGGGAACCATTTATCAGTGTTTTTTCCATTAGTCAGTGTTGATGAGCTGAAATGCTGAACTGAAGTCTCTTTAAAGTACAAACTGCATTTCAAATGTTGTGAAAACTGTAATTGTTGGCTGAAATGTTTTTCACAGACAAGTATTCATCTGTTAAACAACATATGTACTAGGTCAAAATATACAGGCCTTTTTGTATATATTTAGTAAATAAGGCCAAGAAAAAAAAGATGTTGGCACTTTTGTGTGCATTCCAGGAGTTACAGTATTTTAAGTGTTGTAATTTACAATTAGTAAGTATGCCTCATTTATGCCTACTTCTGTCAGCAATTTCCTACATTTCCCAGGATGCCTTTTAGCACCCTACTCAGAGAACAACAGCTTTGCAAGTTTCCACACTTGAGGGAAGTAGAGAGTGGAGGGAAAATAATGCTTTAATGTGATGTTTGTTCAATGAGGGCATAATTTTCATTTCATCTTTGGAGGACACATCCACTGGGAACTCTTCAAGCCACTACAATTATAATCTTTTACAGCAGCAGAGTGATGTTCTTAATGGAATAGTATTCATCTGAATAATACACTGCATACCATAATATACCCTATGGGACTCAACATGACATCCTGACCCGAACAGTGTAAGAAAAGGTCATTAGCAGAGGTCCTCTGTAAAATAATAATTTTGCCTTTGATGGTTGATTTAAGTGGTGGGAAGACTATATTTTCTCTCTTAGAAATAAATCAGATAATGGAATTAAGACAATAGATTCAAATTGGAGACTTAATAGATTAATAATATAAAAAATAGAATTTATGATTTTGTAAGGACCCGCAGACATTCTACCAACAAATAATTCCTTGAAAAGAGAGAGACTACACCCAAAATTCTGGGACTGTGGAATGTATGTGCTATATAGTGACATCAAAAAATCCCACAATGGAATGAAAAAGTAGTTTCCACAGTATATACACTACGTTGTGCTAACAATCTTACAAGGCAATACTCTGCATTTTGTGGAAGCAAAAATGACTGTATAACACTACACTCATTAGTGATGACACAAACTGAGTAAGAGTAATAAGTGAGTAAACTATTGAGTGTTTATTATTTAGGGAATAGTAAATGACTGAATGAGGAAGGGATTTCAGACACAGTGAGGTGAGGGTTAATTATCAGTCATGTGAGTGACCCTCATGAAAACAAACAGTCACTTCCAAATTAATGCACTTAAGCTACAGTTAACTGTCTGCATTGCTGACGTAAGGTAGCACCCTCAAAGTGATATATAAAGGGAGGAGGTTGGGGTGGATGAATGGGCCAAACACCTTTATTTTAACTTACCTATAAGTTAAATTGTGTCACCTACACAACGTAACTTTACTGTAAGTTATGGGTGCACTTATGCAATGTTTAGGTATGAGGACGTGTTGATTCCAACAAAATGAAATTGGGAAGCCAGTGTGGGATTGTGTTCTTGGTTGGACCACTTGAGACGAGAAAGAAATGGAGCAGATAGCAGGAGATTATAAGTTCATCACTGGCATGTGAAAACAAGCAGCTGCAGACACTGTATGTCAGAGGTATTAAATTACTGTCTACACCTTTCCCCGGCCGACAGTGGAGGTAGAAGGGCCTCAGTACAGAGGAACGGGTCATATTAAACTGGGGAAAAACACAAAATATTAGAATTTCTTTCACTCTGAAATACTTGAGGGTATGAGGATGATTGTCATGGGCACTTGACAGAGCTAATTGAGGACCAATCATTTAAATGAAATTACTGGAGGTAACATGTCTCCCTGTCTTCCCATAAAACTACATCTATGTTAGTCAGTATTAAGTGCCTTTTTAGGCTGTGATTGGACCAATACATAGAGAGATGAAATCCTTCCCCTTGCAGTGCACCTCAGGAGACCTTACTTCAAAAAAAAATATGAATGGTAGGCAATAGCAAGAGAAAAATATTTTTTTTAAAATTCCGTTTGAATTGTGCCATGAATCAAACATATGATGTTTGTCAATAGAAAAAATAATTTTACAAGTCAAGAACACAATTTGTGGCAGGTTTTGTTGTAGTTTGGTTCAAGCTTGTGTGAAACCACTCAGTGAACTACATGTCATCGACACTTGTAACATTATCTTAACTGAACTGTTTTATCCAGCGACCCCTGCTGCTTTTATCAGCCAGGAAGAGAAAGAACGAGCAAGACCCGTTCCTTGTGTGATTTCATCCTGGCATTGTATCTTCAGCAACCAGATCTGGAGATGTCACTTATTCGGCCGTTGGCTGTGTATTCTTTCTAATTAAATACCTTCACAGTCTCATACTTAAACAGTTTTATGACAAACAGAGACTTCTTTGACTTGTAGAATTATCTTTTAAATCCACAAAAACACAGTCTGTGTAATCCATGGCACAATTCATACTTCTAAAAAGACTACTGTTCATATTTTCTCTGAACTAAGGTCCAGGAAGGGACTTAAGTTCTCTATTGGCAATTAGCTGAGTCCATTGGCAGTTGTTTTGTTTGTTTGTTTGTTTGTTTTTTTTGTTTGTTTGTTTTAAATTTAGCTTATTTGATGGTCTGCAGACCCGCTGTCAGGAGGAGGATGAATGAGAGGAAAACAGCCTGTAGAGCCAGAATATTTTGACATCTCATGCAGGTAATTATGGATTATTTTGACCAAACCAGGGTGGTGATTGCTGTGCAAAGACTAACCAAGACATTTTTGGTGAGTTTTATTAAGTTTTTTGTCAGGTTTGAATGAAGTGTGTTTTACAAGTGGTTAAACGGGGTAGAATAGATTAAGTAAGAGTAAGAATGCATGTCGCATTTTCACTGACCTGTGATACTGGCAAGATGTTGATATCTTGTTTTGATTTTGATTTGATTGTAGTTGATACAAATATCACATCTGCTCCGAGTCAGGGCAGGGTGCCTCCATATTTAAGCACCTGTTTTGTTGGCATAAACCCAACTGAAGTGAGAAGCTAACTCTTCTCCACCCTGTATTTGACCCCTTCTCCTCACTCTGACCCCGCTCCAGCACAGTGGAAGGCCTTGCATTGTATATATGTGTGTGTGACAGTAGGGTTATAGCAGATGTTTTTGGCTATAAGGGTTTTGTGACCGGTCAAGCAGTTGACATCACGTTCATCCCTTTCAACCCTTCACTACAGTATTTCTGCATTCCTGTTCCTCTCCTCTTCTCTCCCCTCTGCCCTTCCACCCCTCTTTCCATACCGTGATGCTCACTTTGGAAGAGCGGAGTGATCAGCCATATTTCTGCCTTGTCCCGGAAACAAAGCCTTGTGCTCTAGGCTGGGCCAGAATGAAGTGGGGCAAAGTATGCAGGGGAGGGGAGAATGTGCCCTTTGTTGCCCCCCTACCCCATTCTCTCTGTCTCTCCATATCCTGCCTCCCCCTCCTCCGACTCCCACCCCTGCTAGTTCTCCAACACTGAAGGGAATGGTGAGGGAGGGGGGGGTGGGGGGTTGGGGTGGCTGGTTCATTCAGCATCGGTTAAACGTTTTCACAGCGGCACAATGCCGGGGCGGAGTAGGCAGGTGCAAGCCAGGGAGAGGGAGGAATGGAGGGAAAGGCAGAGGGACAGAGAGGGAGAGGAAGAGAACAACAGGTTGACCTACAACAGACCGTAATCATGTAGCACCATTAACCCCCTGAGACCCCCCACTCTCTGTCTTTCTTGCTTTCTCACTCTTTCTTTCTCTTTTTCTCGCTCCCCTCACCAGTGTACACAAGCTTACTGCCCCGGCACTTGTAAGACCAACCAAGAACGCTCAACACACACACACACACACACACACACACACACACACACACACACACACACACACACACACACACACCACACACACACACACACACACACAGAATGCATGCAGACACACTCACACCTCAGTGGCACATTTGCACTCATTTCACATAGATGGCTAGTCAAGTGCGAGTAAAACACACATTCACGCGCACACACACCAACAACAGAGCGGGCATATAATACGTCAAATCACACATGCTAAGATAAGCACTCATGTCATAATATGGACACACTCAAGCACACACACACACTGGCTTTCTCCTGGCCCAACCAAGTGTGTGATGATCAGTAGGAAGGCTGCAGGAGAGGAGGGAGTGTGTGTCTGGGTGTCAGC
Organism: Lutjanus argentimaculatus; assembly: GCA_034769285.1. Classification (NCBI taxonomy): domain Eukaryota; kingdom Metazoa; phylum Chordata; class Actinopteri; order Lutjaniformes; family Lutjanidae; genus Lutjanus; species Lutjanus argentimaculatus. Next base: position 3,858,925 of record JAWZSL010000013.1, on the reverse strand, counting down.
GTATGTGTGTGTGTGTCATTCATCTGCTGCCAAGGAGCAAATCTTACTCACTAAATGCCTGTTAGAGTTTATTTGTGTGTGTGTGCGTGTGTATGGTTGTAGGTGGATGTGTGCAAGGCTAGAAGAGTGTGTTCAGTGTGTCTTGTCCTTTTTTTTTGTTGTTTTCAAACCTACGCAACTTATAGAGATTTACTTCACTGACCTTGCCTGCAACAAAAATGCATTTTTTCATAGTGTGCACAGTTTGATAATTTTCTTTTTTGTAAGCATTCAAAAGATGGAAATAGTTTCTATGAAAAAAAAATGGTTTATAGAATAGATATAGATATTTTTGTGCAAATACATCTGGAGATATCCATATTTCTTTGAGTTCCTCTAAAATATTTCCACTTTTCCATGATCTTTGGCAATTTTGACAATGGGAATATGTCTTGGGTGAGATCAAACAAATACAATCTGAGGTATTGTGAAGTAACGTTAAATGTCAAGTCATTTCTGATGTAAAATATAATACTTTAATTAGTATATGTTTTATTATGGGCATCACTATTGAGTATCACTATTTACTAGTCGAGACTCCTGCTCTCTGCCGTAGTTAAAGTTCACTGTGAATTCAGTCTGATTTTGATGTTAATGCGTTTTAAAGGAATTTGTGGCTGTTTGTAAAATAAGATGAGATGTGGTCTTCTCTCCAAAAAGCAAAAAAAAAAAAAAAAAAAAAACAAAAAACCCGATTACTTAAATGCTCTCAATTTCTTTTACTCTTTTAAAGCCCTTGAACATCACACTGAGCCTCCAAGGCTTCTGCGAGAGCTGATTCTGTATTACCAAATCTCCTCTGAAACACCTAGAGCATTTTGGTTTACTTGACAGAAGGCATTTGTGTGCTGTCAAAATGAAATGCTTAAGATATTTACACTTTATTTACACTCAGTCAGTTACTGGGACTTATGCAACAGTTTTATAATTTATCAAATTATGGAATTTTTAGGCGGCAAGGAAAACCAGATTGCCAGGAGGCCTGAAAGATTGGGCCTCATGCATGAATCATTCATACACAGATTTGATCTTAAATTGTGCCTCCAAACAATTAAAGAACTTTTGTGGCATTCATCGATTCTTTCGTACTTCCTGTTTGTTCTTTGGTAAGATCAAAATTTAAGAGTGCCCACACGTAAGCCAGTACACGCAAAAGTCAACTTGTTTTTTGTGTCTGTGAAATGTCACCTGCTTCAGCCCGACAGAGAAACTTCTCCAATGATGGCTCCAGTGCACTCTCCCATGTCTGTTCTTTTGCTGTCCTCCTGTGGCATTTCCTTTCCCTTTATCATTTTGTTTCTTCTTTTTTTTTGCGGGTTACCTGTCAAGTGTTAGTGGCTTGTTGGTTTTTGGTTTGCACACGGCACTTAAGTCCACTGCCCTACATGGATTTATCGGGGTGTTTCCAAAAATAAGAAAACATCATGCATGAGGCCCATTGTGATTGCATCAAAAAACATTTCAACATTCCTTCTTTCTCATCAGTGTTCGAATTATATGGTGGCTTTCAGGGCAGTCCTGTTTTGAGGGGGTGGGAGGGTACTGCACACATGCATCCATCTAACATGAATGTGCCCACCTACATGCAAAAATATATTATCAGTACATTTCAGTCTAGACAGAAAATATTTAGCCAAGAACAACAAAGAAGCCAAAACATCATTCACTGCGCATAACGTGTATTGAATGCACCCTGATGCATGGCTGTCCACAGCAGAAACAGGAAGCATTGTTTTTATAAGACACAATGATCTGAAATTGTCATTGATAATAAATTGTTGACAAGTGCTTAAAGGTAGAATCAGTAGCATTTGTCTGAGCTGTTCCCAAATGTACCAGAAAATAGCTGATTGCTGTTTCTCATTCCCAGGATGTCAAATACCAAAATTTTGAGTTGGTAAAGCATCCCAAGCACAACAAAATAATGAGAGTAAATACAGGCAGAGGGCAGAGTCTGTGCAGATACAGCCCTCACCACATACTCCTAGTGGGTCACAAGTGATGATTTACAGAGATTATGTTTATATGAGTCTGTATAATGTTTTTTGTAAGAAAATGTGTAATATTATGCCTTTAACTATCAGCCTATAACTTATTTCAGGAACCTAAACATACAGGAAAATATAAATGTTATACATAAAAACAGTGTCACCAAAAATTATGATATTTTTGAGCTCCCCCTAAATTTCTCAAATGAGGCTTTCAGGGGAGCTCATCTTTCGACTTTCGACCTTTGTCTCTCATCGACCCTACACTATTCGTCCTCCTCTTTCCTCTGTTACCTCACTCCTCCGCACCTCTTCTGTCCCCAAACACACGTACTGCTCTGGATCCTTCTCTCCTATCTGTCTCCCACAGGTGATCGATGACCCTGTGAACATGAATCTTCCATTAAAGCTGGAGTGGCGAGGTCAGGATACACTTCCTAGTTTTCTGTCAATCACTTCCTCTTCCTTTATCTTCAGGCCTTCCCTGTGTATTTTGCACATTTTCCTCTTTTTCTTTCCCCTCTTCCCCTCTTCTCTCCATGTCAAATATCTTTCCTCCTTTCTTCAATCTCTTCCTGTCTTCTTCTCATCTATCCTTGCTGTCTTTCAGACACAGGTTAACAAGAATTGACAGCCTCCTCCTGTTATATTCTAACTTTCTGAGCTGGAGGGACTGCACTGCACAGTGTAATACAATATGATGAGCTGCGTTGTGCAGAGAAATGTAGGGTACGGACAGACATTGTTCTCTTCCATGGACATGACCACACACTTAGCGAAGTGCAGATTCATCACACACACACACAAACACAAGGACGCAGACAGAAGTAGGCCTACTATTGCAGTACCATTAAGCAAAGCAAACAGTGGCTGGAGTCCCATGTGTCTACCTTACTAATTTTGAAATGCCCTGTGATATTAACGTAGGCAAATCAGGTCACATCTGGCTCAACTCTGGTTTGACAACTGCACAATACACTTGGGCTTCTTTATCTCTAAAACTGCACTACCTACTATCCGGATCCCTCATTGTCTTCATTGCTGGTCTCGCTATTCCCAAGTCAACAACAAGCAATGACAGAACCTGCACTCGGGGGACTGTTTATTTAATCCAGGATTCAGTAATACATGGATGAACCACGAATAGTGGATGTAAGCAACCCATTAGCTGCCATGTAAAACCAGCTACCAGCAAAAAGCCACTATAGCCCTAAAAGAATTCACTGGTTCCAGTTAGAGCACTTCTGCACTGTTGTCAAGGAGACTGACCACTGTGTTCGTTCAGTGGAAAAATAATTGTGCTTGCCGTATTCATCATTACATTAGCTTTACATTACCTACATTAGCTACATTGTATTTTTTTACATTTGGGGCTGCATTGTTTTCATGTTGATATATATATATACTGTACGTGAAGAGTTTGCAGGCAATTAATTCCTCTCATCTACACAAATTGGCCATGTCTTAATATCTTCTACCTGCACTGACTTGAAGCACTGTTACGGCCACCACCCTTCTCAACCAACTCTCTTTACCAAGCTGACTAGTATGAGAAATACAATTGATACTTTTGCTGCTGAGAGAAGGCTTTGTAATCAGCCTGTTTTCATTACCAGTGTGTCAAATACAGTGGCTTTGTCAGTGCCTTGTGCTTCAAATTATTATGCTGTAGGTACCCCTGAAGTGTGAATTATGGAGGCACCCTTCTAGCATTATGTTATGATGCACCGTCGAAGTCAGATGATGTAGTATAAAGAGTGAGAAAATCCACATATGGAGGAGGTGGGGTGGATCGATGTGTCTAACAAACACAGGACTTTCACCTAAGCAATTCAAGTATGATTTCTTGTTAAGTTATGTAGTGAAGGCTACATAAGTTACGTAACATACTTAAGTAGGGCTGTACCAAATAGTTTGAAGCTTCGTCATAACATTGCCATTCGAATTCTAAATCAATATTCGAATGCTGCACAGCTCTTTCTTTTTTCTCATATATCACTGTATTTCTGCACAGTTGCGTATAGAGAGTACGCTACACTAATATTATAGGCATTACACTATTTTTAGAATACGTGGTGGCTGTGTTGGATTGTTTATGAACATTTTTAATAACTCCAGAGCGCTGTAAAGTCCAAAGTCCATATTTGTTGGTGTTCCTTTCAAAAACAACATTTTCACTACAGTCAAAAAACTGTTTGCTCTCCCACTTGCCACACACAAGGGTATGGCATGGTGGTCTAACAGCAAACTAACAGTAACATCATTTATCAACAGTAAGAACATTTATGTTGATGAAACTGATGAATTATGCTCAATAAGGAAACCAATCCAATCAGTCACTTTATTCAAACAGAGGATTTTTTGGGGGCGATCATATTATATGACAGACATTCAAAGCTTCATTCAAAAACCTCAAAGGTAGCTTGGAATATAAAAAAAGTCCTTTGGTCCAGCCCTAACATACTTATTTAAACCTAAACCATAATCTTTTCCTACCCCTACCACCTCTATATGGTCATAGTGAAACTGAAAAACTCACATTAGTCAATCATTCTAAACATTGTTAATAAATACACAACATATTTATTTATTTTGCTTCTGAGGGGTCCTTAAACACTAAAATTTATTGGATTGTGTGATTGAAAGAGTTGTCTGCTGAGGATACACTCTATGAAGGGTGCAAGAGAAAAAAAAATGTCTTGGATCATTAAAAAATAGGCATGATGTGCATATTTGTGGCATGTCATACTGGAATCTCTCTGAGTCGGTAGACGTAGTGTGTATCAGTTCTGTGACATCTAAAAATGCTCCAAAACATGCTTCAAAAATGTCTGGCTTGTGTGGATTGCCCTTTAGTCAACCTCAGTGAGTGGTGTTTGAAAGACACTAAGTGTTGTTTTGATGCAAAGTCTCCATAATCTCAAACATCAAACATTAATGGTGTATTAGGTCCGTATCAAATGACTTATCTCCACTATTCAGTATCAGCTTTCTTCAAGAATGGGAACAATAGTCATGATTCTGAATGTCACACCTCTGATTTTACTTAGAACATGTCTGGACAGCCACAACACACACAGACTGATAGTTCTTCACGTTTGAAAATATACTTTAATTGTCCCAGTTGAGCGGGGATTCCCCTGCTCTTCAACCCCACGTTGCTAGAAATACAATGACTTGTTCTTGCTGTTTATCCAAAGTAGGGGAGTTTTAGTTTTTGGATAGGCATTTAGAGGATTAGCTGGGTGCTTCCAAACATTCCTGTGTAATTAGACACCACTGCTGTCAGTCATCAGAAGCAAAAAGCTGATTGGCTGAGTGTCAAATAAATGGCTGCCTTTGGGAATGTCCCCGGTGGAGTGTCAGTAGTTAGTCCTCGAGTCCTCAAGTTCACTCACCTCATCTGCTTCATTCAAAGTCACTGGAAGAGAAAAGACCTGGGGGTGAATGAGTGTTTGAGTGTGTCTGAATGTAAGAGAGACAGAAAGAGTGACACAGAAGAAAGAGGACAAGGACAATCGAGGAAAACCCTCTAAAGTAGTTCAGAGGGAAACAGGAAACATTTGCATCATCTAAATCTGACTGAGATGGGTGGAAGCGGGAGTTAAGTGGGGAGAAGCAAAAACAAAAGGAGACCTTGAAAGAAGAGGAAGTGAAACAGATAGAGGACAGAGCAGATATGTGATGAGCCAACGCAGAAGATGCTGAGACAGAAGCAGAGCCAGAAAAGAGTAACTGAAAGGCAGACTCAGGGCGAGGGGTTGAGGGAGAGGAGGAGTACGAGGACGCAGGGGGAGCTAAATGTGGATCGTCTGATCTGGATCATATCGTCAGCACTGATGAATGATAGATGAGTGGAGCATTACCACCCCTCTGCAAACGATGGAGAGAAAGAGAGGCAGGCAGAAAAACAGCACAACAACAACAGGCACGCTGGAACCCCGTGTCCCGCAGCTGACCCAAACATAACTGGGACGCCTCTCTCTTTTTATTTCTGCATCTATCTCTTTCTGTTTCCATCTGTCCTTGGTAGAAGAATGACAGTGTTTGTCATTTGGTCAAATGGCTAAAACAAAGTTATGTTACCTGACAAAGACCTCTTGGCGCTGTGTGACTTGTGACATTTGACTTTTAGAAACAAAGTAAAGTAACTTAAAAGAACCTCATTGGGAGGAGGTCGGGGTGGACAGATAGGTCAACAAAGTGTGGGACTTTAACTCGGAAGACGCTTGTTCCTGTCAGCCAAAAATGTCCATTTAACCATGAACCACAATCTTTTCTTAAACTTGGCAATGCACCAGTGGCATATTAGATGAACGTCAAATAATTTTTGCAAGGCAACCGTTGCATAATTTGCAATGTGGCACTGATGAATCATGTTATCCTGCTATTGTGTTGCATTTGTTTACAGGAATTTGGAGCAGAGGTGTAGTGGTGGTGAGAATACATGTGGTACGAAGTGTGTATACCCGCATCTGAACAAGGAGACCTACCTAAAAATAGGGCTAGGGTTTGGGCAGAAATATACTTGCTGTTAAACCCTACCTTCACTTAGACGTAGCATTTCTGATGACGTGCACAACCATCGCTCCATACGAACACAAGATAAGTGAGACAGCCATGATGCGTGAACTCGTAGTTAAAAGCAAGTGCATCTCCAGCTTTACTGTCTAGGGGAGAAGCACTATCTTCAAGAAAAAACTCTAAATTAAAAGTAGAATTGGTCCCATAAAACTACTAAAATTACTCAAGTCAAAGTGAAAATGACCATTTGAGAAATCCACTCAAGTAAAAGTAAAACAGTAGCTGGTATATTAGATTACTCAAAGCAAAAGATACATTCCAATTTTAACGATTTTTTGGGTGTTACCAGCAGGCGATTTGATGCTGCCCCCACTTGTTAGCAAAATGAACCAAAAAATGCATCACCCCCTCTCCATCCTGTAGTAGCAGAGAGAGTGTAGTCTAGCCTTCCTGACTCATTGATCCCATATCTGACTAAGTTTGTGTATGTTAGAATCTATGGCCCTGACCATGGCTCTGAAATATCCGCAGCCTTACCATGTTTCCAGCCCTTCTGTCTGTTTCGTTTTATAATACACTGAGCCAAAAATCGTTCATGAGTCAGTTCGCTAGTCACAGGTGATCAAAATGAACACCCACCATGCATCTCCCTTGTTAAGAATTAACAAAAAGGTGTAGCTACTGCAATTATAAAAGTAATGTTGACCTTTAAGTTGGCATTCTAATACTACACTGTATATTCTATTGTAAATATATACTATGTACTAACTGTTGGTTTTTTAGATTTTGGTATAAAAAGTGAGGTCAGATGTGACCAGGAATTGTCGCTGGAAGCTGCCTCTTGTTCTGGGTTTTGCTCTGTCATCATCACATCATGGTCGAAAGACAGGTGGTGCTTATTTTTCTTCCAGGCAGCAGTCACTTGTAGAGGCACTCCTTGTGCGCTCTCCCCTCCAGCACTCAATTCCCACATTTAGAGCAAAATATTTGTAATTAAGTTATAAGTTGCAAATGTATCTAAGTAAAACGTAGATTACCGATTCAAGAATATACTCAAACAAAGCATAGAAGTACATTTTAAAGCTGGAATAGGCAGTTTATTTTTGGTGTGATTGGGCAAAAGTTCCATAATAACCTTCAAGCATAATGTAATTCAAGTGGTCTAAGAAAAGAGAGAAAAGTACTTCCACTCCTTTTCTTCTGGCTCTTTTTTCAGGCTTAAAAAAATTTAGCCTGTGATAGGCTGGTCAGATACTTGATTGTTGAGTCTCAATCTCAAAACATTAGTATTTGATGATCTAGGAATGAGCCTAAACAACTGTCTTTGTCCAGAATATCTCACTGCACCTTAAAAAAAGGAACATAAAAACTATTCGTCACATTAAAAAAACTTAAAACTATAAAAAAAAAACTTTTATGCTCACGTGTGTTGCTTGCAACGTGTTTCTACCCACTGCCTGCACTACACAGTTGATTTGGAGGACTTGTTGCTCTCAGTGCATTTTTTACACACTATGAACTGATTACTTGCTGCTTCATTCTTCTCACAATGTGCTCTTGCTCTCACATTCTTGTTTTTCAGATTTCAGTTCTCTCCTCACATATTCAACAGATTTCTTACCATTCTCTCAGCACATTTTTTTGATGTTACTAATACACTACACCGGACTGATCCGTTGTATTTAAACTATTGAATTTCATAAATTCACACTGTAGTCACATTGAATGTACATATGAGTGAGTGATGGTGAAACAGAGAAAGAGAATGAGCACAACTGTTTGACTGGGCTTCTTTTTTTTTACATGGCAAGGTTGCTTGAGATAGTCATACACAAAAACACACACTGTGTTCCAGCACCAAGATGGTGGAAGGACAAGAGAGGACAACACAAAGCCCTATTCACTGATAACGCACAATAACATTCGTTTTCTGCCTCTTAGCAAAATATTATCAATTCTTAACAAGACTGTGGGCCTCCACTTCTCTCTATTAATGGTTACAAAGGCAGGTATGCGCCTCTCAGGGTGAGGAAAAGATGACATTCCTGTGGTTACATCAAAGTGCTTTGGAAGCAGCACTTTACAGTAATAATGTCACATCATCCAATGAAAGGAAAAGTTTGCAGTTGTATTTTCAGTCATTGCTGTTCGTTGCAATCCTTTCTATATAAACATAACTTCCCAACCTTGAAAACTGTAGTGTTGCAAGGCATCGTCAATCATTTAAATAAGAGTCTTCTGAGTCACTCCCTAATTCTATATTGGAGGAGACGGAATTATTGAATTATTGTTAAGCATGTACCTCTAAATTAGTTAAGAAGTTTCCAGCATACATAACATCAACATTAACTCTGCAGAGGATTTGCTATTGGCTCAATATAGTTTCTTTTGCACATAAAATCTGCAACTATTTTTTACTGTTTATATTGCTTTGTCCACGTTATTAAAACGGATGAGTTTTAATGGCATGATGAGGCTCATCAATTGAACAACGTAAAAACAAAACTTAATTGTGTTAAAAGTCCAGTGTGAAACCTCTAGAGGGGTTATTGGCAGAAAAATGGCAAAAAATTTAATACAGTATTCATAAGCATGTTTTCATTAGTGTATATATATTAGGAATTTTTATGTTATTATGTTTCTACAGTGGCCCAGAATGGACAAACACTGGCTCTAGATACAGCTTTTCATGTTTTGCGTGACAATCGCAGGTTCTCCTCCATGCTTGGAAGGGGAGAGTAAAGACAAGGTGTTTGCATTCTGCAAGCTCATTGCTAGATGCCACTAAATCCTACACACTGGTCCTTTAAATCGTATCTTGGGATGTGATCAGACCTTGAGGGCAAATGTTTCGGTTTGCAAGAAATGTTATTGCTCAGACTCTAAGCCGTAGAGGGAGGATCGTGGATTTCAGTTTCTACTTTGTCAGTCCCCTCCAAAAACTCAGATGGCCATATTTTAAGAGATATTATCTTGCACTTAACTGTTTACATTTGGTTCAAACTTTTATGCTCCATAATGTATTTTCACTTATTTTTCTGTGCTCCTTTGCTAAAAACTTTAAATTCCAGCTCAAGTATTTTTTGTAGCCTTGTTTACCAGCATGCAAGTTGCACTGCCACTCAACCATGATTTATCAAAGGAATTTGACCTTCAACCGAGTCTTGCTGCCTCTCTTGAGAAGCCAAAAAAAGTACAATGGGTCCTTAATAGCAATTCTGTACGAAACATTAGGACCAATCTTATCGTGATATTATTGAGAAATATTGGGGAACTTTCCAGCATTTATATACAGCATCAAACATTGCTGGATCACTGGTGATTTAAAGTTGAATAAGCTGAATTCTAGTGATGAATTAATTTTCCACCGCTCTTCCCTTCACTCTCCTCTAAACCCACTCTGTTGCTCTGCCTACGGCGAGTTTCCTTCTCCGCTCGTTCAACTGAAGAAAAGCTTAAACTCCCCCTCAGGTAAGGATGTCTCCAGGGAACCCACAATCTACACACACACAAACACACACACACACACACACACACACACGCTAAACACACCTGCAGAGCAGCAGTGAAGGTTTACAGCCTGTGTTACGTTAGCTTAACATTAGCATCTGTTTAGGCAGAGCTAATGAGGAACTAAATGGTGAAGTGCTGTGAAGTGTGTCGTAAACTGTTTGTGTGTCACTAAATAGGGTTGACACTGTGTAGATAAGGGCTCAGATAAGGCAAGCTAATAGATTAGCAACTGCAGGCTAAACAGCCAATTTGTCTACTGTTACAGATATGGAACAAAACAAACAGCTTATTCTACCGATGTGCAAGTTAGATTTATTCATCATACAACACAGGGTTGTATGGAAAGATTAAGTTGTACCCTTGTTGGCTACTCAAAAAACAACATTAAAACAGCATTAAAAAATCTAGTATATTGGTTGAAAACATAAAAGTAAACAAGCTATTTTACATGGTGGAACATCGAGGATGATATAAGCTTCATATTCCCAAACTGGGGTACATGTACCCTCAGGGGTATGTGAACTGATGTAATTGATGACATGCTTGTCTTGAGTCAAACAGCTGTAAAAACAGTGGATGTGCCATTTCCTATAAAGTCTCCACAATAAAAGTCTCCCGTTGTTTTATTATTTAAAAGCTTTTATTATAATGCAGCAAAATCAGAAAATGCTGAATCAGCAGTATCTTAACACGACTCCTGTACAGCTGTGAACACAAAATACTAGAATAAAGCTGATACCTGAAAGACCAAACAGTGATCCAGGTAATAAACTAAACTTCAAACCTCGGCGATTCAGTTAGAAGCTACAAACGTACTGAGAGCTGAACATGCAGAGACTTTGAAACCTCTTTCTCTCTGGTCTGAGTTGAATCTCACAACACATGCTTGCTTTTGCATGACTAGTTTAAGGTCTACATATGTCATAGCAATGTAACGAGTTGCTGTCAACATCAACTCCAGAAACGCTATGGTTGCTGCTTCACTCCGTTCATTGAAGCTCACAGAAGAGGAGGGAAAGGACACACAAACGAAAAAAACGTGAGCTGAAATTAAATTAGTGTACATAATATAGGTAAATAAAATATTTTGGTTGTTTCTTGACAGTTTGGTAGCAAACATACTGCTAAGTTCATCAGTCACCAAAACAGAAAAGGAGTTTTTGTTTTTAGCAACGGAAATTACATGTACAACGGTACTTTCCAGTAGCTGGTTTGAATGGTGTTCACACTAGAAATGAACCATTCCAGAGTTCACTTTACAGTGGTCCAAGACCCCCCTTTGAGGTGGACCAAAGAGCTGTTGTGATGCTCTATGCCAGATTCCAAATCTGGCGTTCACAAAAACCAAAATGAACTGCATCAAGGGGGGAAATGCTCCAGGGTTCAGTTCAGCCAGTCCAAAAAAAGGCTGGTGTGAATCCACTCTTAAAGAATAACTAAGGTGATCTTCAACCTGGGCCCTATTTTCCCATGTGAATGTGTGTGTATGATTGATAGGTACAACTCGTTTTAAAATTGGTTCAGTCTTGAGGGAGGCGGATGCAGCTGGAAGCCGCGAAAACGAGTTATAACGGTAGATCTTAGGGCAAATACGTCCCGGAAAAGTTTGTGTATTAAAAGTGCTTTTTTTCACCACAGTCCGGCTCAGATCGCCAGTGTAATCTCTGTCAACAGCATGCTTTACTTACTGCTTGCTGTGTGTGACGACATCTCGCGGGATCTTTGTTTGTTGCCGGAAGAAAACAGAGGAGCCATGCTGAGAGCTGGTCAGAGCGGAGTTAGCTGTCCCGGAGTTCAGTTGAAAGTTTTACTGCAACTATTGAAAACAATGGTTCGTGTTTATGCTTAGCCGAATTGCAAGAACAGGATGTCGTGCAACACCCCGTACAGCTTTCATAGGCTGACTTTGTCGGACGGCAACATGCTGAAGTTGTGGCTAATTGTGCTACAATTGGATGCTAACACTCCTGTCCAGACACTGTGCCCTGCAGACCATCGGGTCTGCAGTGCACACTTTTCTCAAGATGACTACTGCCAGCCCAAGAAGAGAAGACATCCAATCCTGAAACACTTCACCAAACACACCTCAAGAAAACAGCTGTCCCACTCACTGCAACGAAGACATGCTTCAACAAGCAAAGATCCCGCGAGATGTCGTCACAGAGTGAATGGTAAGAGAGACGCTTTACATGCTGTTGACAGAGATTAGACTGGCGATCTGAGCCGGACTGCGGCGAAAAAAAGCACTTTTAATGCACAAACTTTTACGGGACGTATTTGCCCTAATATCTACCGTTATAACTTGTTTCGCGGCTGCCGGCTGCATCCACCTCCCTCAATACTGAACCAATTTTAAAACGAGTTGTACCTATCAATCATACACACACATACACATGGGGAAATAGGGCCCAGGTTGAAAAATACCGAAGTTATCCTTTAAGTTTCTTGAGAAATAAAGCTGTTTCTGAGTTTTCTTTACCAGGACTGCCGTAGTAATGCTTTGCAGTGTCATCCATAACAGGTTCTCTGTTATGCTGAATCTAAACTATCCATGGAATATATCACAATTATTTTTGATGAGAGGATTTTTAGTGAGTAAAGGTCACACACCACCCGGTCTGACTTCAATGGCATTGACCTTTGCTTAAGTAAAACAAAAGAGCTATTTTCATGATTTTCCACTCATGAACACAAGACAGTTGCACAGGCAGACAGCCTTTGCCATTGCACAGATATTCTGCATTTCCAGAGTCATCACTGAGTCATCTTTCTCAACACATAGCATACTGGTCAAGAGCAAATGACCTGCACCACAAGAGGAAGAAATCCAGTGATAGCTGAAAGGTATGCTCTTTCTTTCTACAATATTCAACATAAAATGTTCATTCAAGAGGATTCAGTCAAGTGGACTCACTGAAGGTCAACAACATTTCTTTATTATTAAATAAAAAATCATAATCAACCAATCAATTTAATGCTGGTGCTGCTATAGCATTATGAAATCCCTTTTTGGAAAATGCCATGTGGTGCTTGACTCAAGACCTCCATATGGAGTACATGCAACACTAAAAAAAATACGTGTTACCTGTGACTAAGATGAGTTTCTTTTTGTTCCAGCCTGTATCATAAACAACATTGATTCAGCTGGGTAGTCGAGGCAACACATTTATAGTTTCTATTGACCTTACGTACCTTAAAAGCATGTAATCAAAAATCAAAAGAGGAGTTATGGTGCTGAATCATGTTTCAGCAGCTAGTAAAATTAAAGGTAATTATTGTAATGAATGTAAATATTAAAGTTACAGGGTCAGTTCGCAGAGTTCACAAAAAGCTTTTTTTTTTTTTTTTACGTACCTCTTGAGGTGTTAGGCTATGCTGATAGTTTCAGTTTGATGTACTGAGTTTTGGAGATGCTATCGTCCTAAATTTATGCTTCCACCTCAATACAATAGTGGTGAATAGAATCATTTATGTCCAGCTTAAAGCTTAGAAAAATCATATTTGAAAAGCTCAAAAGCAGCACACCTTTACCAAAATAATGTTTACAATAGTCACTTAGGTCAGTCCACAGACCTCCATTCAGTCAAGTATATTGTGTGCAAAACATTGAATTGAACACTAGGTTTTTGTAGTTCCTCACTGGTTTTTAAACTTTATAATACAACACTTTTTCCAAGTTTATAAAGCACTTATGTATTATATGCATTGGAGGGACTTTGTCTCAGCGATGTCAAAAGTGTAAGAGCCAAGTGAAAGGAAATTTTTAAAATACACTTGAACCACTGCTGTGTTATTGTAATCATGGCTGTAGTCCGTATTCAGAGATCCTTTTATCATGACTTGCACATGAACAGCATCTCTGGTTTAAATGTAGAAAGTATGAATTCAAATAATGTGTACAATCTGAATTATAGTAGTTGATTAGAAGAAAATATCCATAATAACTTCACAAAATCTCGTGGCCTTTATCACTGCTTTCAATCAACTGCCATTATTTTTCAGTGTGACATTTACAGGGGAGGCAGACAGGCTGAGACTGTCTGTGTCGTCTTCAACTTCACAGTCTATAATAGGATTAGATTAGAGAAATACGGTAAATGAATTAGACAAGTAAAAATATCAGCCCCACTTTACAATTAAAACTACCCTCATAAATGGTTTAAAATTAGATTGATTGACATTGATGTGGGCTCACCATTTCAGATCCGGTTACTGTTTACTAATTAATCTTACTGAGTTATTAACATTTATAAGAGGCAAAAGGGAGCCTGATTGAAATACGTAAAATGGTGCATGCTGAGTTCGTTAAGGTAAGGTCCAATCAATCTGATCAATTCTCCCATGGAAAAAAGGCCACAATAAATGGCAATCATCAGTGAATGATGTTGAAGATCAGTGGTACCCAACTCTTTTTGCTTGTGACACTTTAGGACAAAGTAACACCTACTTGCAACTCCTCATCACAAGGTGTGTGGCTTTGAATTATGAGCAGTTCACCCTCTGTTTCAGCTGACATCTTAGACACAAGCTGATAAACTTTAATGAGACATGGAGGAAGGATACATCTTCAAACTTCAGGCGCATATGGCATCACCCTTTTGTGGGTTCTATAAACACAGGGAAAAAAAGACTCAATTTAACCAGCATTTTGCTGTATAAATAAACCATAAATTCAAATGTATTAGCATTAGCAAATGTAATAGTTTTAACTGAAAACATTAGTGCCCAGCATGTTTTAATTTTTTTTTTTTAAGTTCAGGTAATTTTGTAATGATTCAAAACAAATAAACTTTCCTAGTCAAGTAAACTTGATATTGACTCAGTTGTACTAGAAATCATGTACAATAAGCTTATAAGATATAAAGTTGAACCAACAACTGTTCAGTCCCACTGATGAACACGACAAACATAACAGTTCTTCATTTCACAAAAAGAACTTTGATGAAGCTATATGTACTTTGTTCCAGCATGGACACAAAGACAATATGTCAAACTGCCCCCAATGAATTTATTAAATTCTAAGAGGGGTAGGAAATGAATTTAACACTAGCTTTCATCATGGTTGTGAAAATAAACCACCACTACTTATCTTAAAGTGTATTAGAGACACACACAGCAAGTTTTCATCATATGTTTTCTTCAAGCTATATAAAAAAAGAAGAGTCTCAGGAAAGTTTAAACTCTTGCTCAATGCATGCTGGGAGGTCTGCTAATATGCTGATCATTCTTTGGAACTTTAATTTAATGAGTTGACTCATTACTTCAAGTCAAAAAACATAGTTATACAAACTCACGTTGGTATCCTGTAGCTCAGTTGGTACAACATGGGCCACGTGTATTGAGGCTGTGAGTCCTCTGCTGCAGCTGTGGGTTCAATTCCTGCCTGCAGCCCTTGACGCATGTCATCGCCCCACTCTGTCCTCACTTCAGTTCTGCTATTAATAAAAGCATAAAAAGGGCCTAAAAAATATTTCTAAAGGAAGAACACATGTTTATAAGTCCTAAAATTTTAAGTTTAATTTGAATAAATAAAAATTGTATAACTACATTAAGTCAACAAGATAAGATTAGCTCATTTCAACAAAATTCTTGTATTTCGGGTAATATTGATTACATGTATTGCTTTTCTATATTGATCTTAGATTTGACAGGACCTAAATATACAAATTACTGTATGTCCTGTTGATATTTCCTCACAAGTCTAATTTTTATCATTATCTTATAATTATATCATTTATGAGATATTGATGAGGACTGCTATATTTTTAATGTCAGTATATCAAACATTTTTAATTTCTTCATCAGCTGTCTAGTCTGATGGAGGGTAAGGGATGGTGTATCTGTGTGGGTACTGGTACTTTCCGCTATGCAGTTGTGAACAACCAGGGTTTAAATCAATGATGATGCTTGCTTACCTGGTCAGGTATAATGTCAAAGTTTTTTCATAAAATCATATCACTGCATACATGTAAAGACTTGAAAAGTTTTATGAAACCTTGAAAATATAAATAACTTTTAGCAGATCGTGGATTGATTTTCCATTTGAAGATGAATATCTGGTCGGCTGCACCTGACATTCTCATCTGGTGTGATAATTACAGTGGAGAGCAATAGACGGGTAGCGAGAGAAAAGATCACTGATTGAATAACAGAGGAAAAGATGGGGATGAGTCATGAGATGCTGATTATTAGAACAGTGGCTAAGATGTTAGACTTACAAAAGGTCATTAAGATATGGCAGCATTGAGATATCACAGATGAGAGCGGTAAAATACTCAGACAGAACGATGTGCAGACAGCAGAAAAGAAAGTGAGGTGTGTGTGTGTAACGGTACGTGCGTGTATTTTGTGACTGTTCATCTTCGTATGCCCCTTTTTTCTGTTCCTTTCTCACCTTTTCTTTCCTTTTTTGCTCCCTTTGCTTTTATTCTGTCACTCTCCCCTAAATCTCCCTATGAAATCTACTCTTGCCACGGGTAATTACAATGAACAACTTCATATGGCTGCTCTGCCTGCTGCCAAGATAAGGCGGGGTAGCACAGCTCACGCATACACACACACACACACACACACGCACACACCACCATCCCCTATCTTATCTCCATCGTCACAGAACAACCGCCTTCTGCCCAATTCTGCCCTAATCTTCTGCGTAAACAATACTGATATTTCACCACCGTCCAATGAAAGGAGGAGGGTGGAGGAGGAGCAGAGGAGGAGGAGGACAGAGGGGAGGAAGGGGACGGAGGCAGGATAGATGGAGGAGAAGGCTGCGAGACTGATAAAATCACTCCTTTATAAAAACTTACCTCCCTCTTGCTTGATTCAGCCTCTGTTTGACTGTAGTGTACATTTATTTCTGCGGGTGTGTGCCTCCATTTATTCATACAATCCAAATCATAGCAAGAGTTTGCATGGAATTATGCAGGTGTTATAAAGATATACATTTTCACTTTTGCAGCTGTCGCTATCTTTGCTCCAATAGCCCCGGAAATCCATTTATAAATGCGCTTTAAACTGATGGCATTTCAGACCTGCAGTTTCACTCAATCTATAGCTTTGTGGGGCTGAGTGCACATTTACAGATTGTAAGACTACTTATATGTCTTCTTTGACATTATGGCAAAGACTCCCACTGCTTTTTCACAAGTTCACAATTACTGTAATTAAACTTTCTTAAAAACTGTGGTTAATGTAACAGTTCACTTATGGTGTTGGCAAGTTTACCGGTAACTCAGCTTTGTCAGCCAATGTTGCAGTGGATTTGTTTAAAGGAAAGTTCTGCTTTATTCCAATTTGGGTTCTATTTTCATAATGTTAGTTGTCATTCCTATTTGCAATGACAAAACTGTAGTCGCTTCATAGTGTAGATGTAGTTCATTTCTGAGATCCAGGAGCATATAAATATGACTAAAAAGTTAAGTTGCATCTATTGTTTTGCTGGTAACCAGCCATGACCAGTGACAAGCTGGTGAGCGGACAGTAGGCATCAGATATCTGATTTTGTGCCAATTTTACATACATGCTCTGAGCAGTCATTCGTGTAATGTGCACAGCAACACTGACTGTAACATCACAGCCATATTCAACAGCGCTGGTCACAGCCACACACAAACAGAACGGGATGAAGAGAAGAGAGACAATCTGTCAGGGAGACCAAAACAGCTAAGCAGCTGATGGTGTTGCCAAACAATGGTAAACTTTCTCATCCTTGAGGCTAATGTTTTCTAGCAGCAGATATTAAAACAGATAAATTAAAATTTCACCTCCAGCTCTGGCTGAAGAACAGACAACCCATGTGAACCGATTCTCCTCAAACATTTAATGATTCAGACTCGTTTAGCTTTTTGCTATTGTTATTTCTCACCGCAGACCATCACTACAGCAAGCTACTGCACTACGTTTTGTTTATAATTGCTTCCCCATGAGATTACGTGAGATCTTGCTCTCTGGCACAATTCTCTCAATAACATCCTGTAGTCTGTGATGCACCATTATTTTCAAATCTTGAATTGTGTGCATTTTAAATGAGTTTGAGACGTATTTGAGATTAGAGAGAAGAAAATCAGTCAAGTTTCTCCTTATGTACCTGATGCCGCTGGATTTCAAAATCGGTTAGGATTTTGGGAAAGAAGGGGGAGGGGGAAATGGAGGAGAGGGCAAAAATGTGATGAAAAAAGAAAAATGTGAGAAAAGATAGGACAAGAGAGGGGTGGAGAGAGAGAAAGAGAGAAGAGGACCAGGCCTGGCAGTAATTTGGAGCACTTTTGGAGAAAATGTAAAAGTTATTTGGTTGTCGAGGTTTTGAACATACAATTTAATTTTCCATTTAAAAAAAAGTTACAAAAATGTTTGTGTGTGCTGTCAATTCTAGTTCTTGGAAGGAAGAAAATTGGAATTGGCCAGACAGACTTTTAAAAAATTGGAAATCTTGGGCAAGAAAATTGCAATCGGTGCATCTCTACTAAAAAGAAGTCAGATGGGACAAAACAAAGACTATCAAACAGGTTTTTAACAAACCCCAGCTTTGTCAAACTTATTTGGAAGAATGAGTAAAATTATTACAGTCCTTCTGGTTCCACTTTTACCTATTATATTTGCCATACTTGTGCATACACACAGGTGTCCTGTCCAAAGAAGCATTATTACAGAAATTTTGTGTGCTCTCACTTCTGGTTTTACCCCCAAATAAAGTTGTCAAGATATCTGACTAAACTGTTGCCTCGTTTACAATCAGTCTGATCATAAATACTTCAGATTGTCTGACAAAGGTTCTACACTCTCAAGTTATAATCAATATAAATGAGGGCCATGACTACAACACAGCAGAACTATCCAGAATTCAACATTTGTAGCTACAGGTGAGTTAGAGTGCCCTACCCTATAAAACAGGAATGACAGCTATTTGATAAACAGCCCACCTTTGTTAAACAAGTTATGTTTAATACAATCACAACCTACTATAAAATAACTAATTTAAAGGCATTGTAATATTCTGAGTATTTCTTTACTGTAGTGGTGATCAAAATATTACAGTGCTTGTAAATTCACTGGCATACACCTACATCAGCTTTGATTGACATCCCACTCAACAGGCTTCAACAGAGGCTCCTGTTGTGAAAACAGTATTGTTTGCTTTTAGTGACCTCAGTCTATACCTCAATGTAAAACAGCCTGGATTCTCCGAAGTGTCTTGGCATTTAAATAGTTTTAGCTGACCTGCAAGTCCGTGGGACTGAAGCGATCTGAACGCCGAGGCTTTTAAGAGGATGCCCAGCTCTGCCGTGGAGCAGCACAAACTGACAACAGACCAAGGTTTATGTATATATTTAGATTTATAATTCAGCTCCTACACTCAGCCAGTTTTCTTCCCTGAAGCCACAATCACAGGAGCACACACACACGAGCCGCGTGACCTTTCAGCGCAAGATTGAGAGAGAAAAAAGAAAGCAATGTCAAGGAAATTAAAGAAAACCTCTGTTATGACTAAAAGCCTCCCATCGCGCTTTGTGTGCGATACTTTGCATGTATATCTTGTTATTTCTGTCTCCATTAAACTACAAAAGAGGCCTCTAGTCTAAGCAATTGAATCTCTCCCACTCTTTGTCATCCTATCTCTCCCCCATCCCATCCCGTCCCTCACCTCCTCCCTCGGCGGTGATGGTGCAGGATAACCTCGGGGGGTCTGAGGAGAATTAGAAATGAAAGTTGATTTAATCAGTCGCTCACTCACATACACCTCCTCAGTCCAGGTTAGAGGGGGACAAGGTTGTGTGTGTGTGTGTGTGTCATCAAAACACGGCAGCTCACTCCAAAGTCTCTAAATCAGCCAGGACATTTCTATTGTCAACACAACACTAACAGCAATGCTGAGGCCATCTGTTTCCATGGGAAACTGTCCAACAAGCAGCTTTAGAACCTGTTCATTCACATAAACATGTTGTTACTTCTACTGTACATTAACACAAGGCAGAACAAATCCCATTGTTTTGTAAAAAGAAAAAAAAATGTTAATTTTATTTTAGGCCCAAGTGTTATTTTTGTATTTGTATTAGCCAGGCTGATAGAAAAGTGTGTCAAAGTTGAATGTACAATGTCATTACTATTTTTTACTGATCTGATAAGCCCCCTGATGATCATAATAAACCTGTACCTGGTATAGTTGTTCTATAATCCAATTTTCCCTCTGGATTTGTGGGATGTCATGGAAGTCGTGGATAATATCTGGAAAAGTAGGATGACATTTAAACACACAATATCTAAGTTCTGCTGCCAGGGGTCTGTCACATTAAAACAATACCAAAAGACATAGTTTGCTGATGTTGTGACGTAATGCTGAATCAAGGGAGTTGTTGTCTTCATTGTTAAACAGCCACCATTGCAGATGCAGGCAAAATCATGTTCATGGATGAGGAATATATTTAAGTTTTATTCACATTTAGTGTTCATGTTTAGTCATGTTTATTCTTCTCACCCTCTGAACATGTTTAGTCATGTTTATTCTTCTCACCCTCTGAACCGACGTACACGGTACACAGTTATATCAATTAGTGACTAGCAGGAAACGCAATAAATTTCTTACATATTACTTAAATAAATTGGGAATTTCTCTGCATTTGAACATAATTTGATACGATTTTTATACATGATTGTCATGTTCTCCAGACAGCAAAGAATACAACTTTAGTTGGGAAATACTGGTCTTTTATTTGTTTTTGTTCTGTCGGTATGAAATTTGAACATATCGAGTGTAAAAATATTGCATATTGCATATATTAAGCTTCATTTGTTATAGAGTTTAAACTCTGCCACAGCCCCCTAAAATACCCTGAAAAAATGTAAAAGATAAAGAGCCTCAGTCTCTTATTATTTTATTGCAATGAATAAAAGATCATCATTCCAGACAAATGTTTCTTTCAAGTCCATTGCAATCAGTCAGGTTAAAAAATAAAAGTTAAATTAATAAATTACAGAAAAAACTAAATGATGCAAACTCAACCATAGCAAAAGCAATGGGAGAGAACAATAAAACAAAACAGTTTTTAAAAATTCTCAGTTCTTAAAGCAATACAAGCAGACATCTTTAAGTCATGTTTTTTAAAATTTAATATCAATACACTCTGTTGCAATATAAAGATTTTATATACAGATCTGTATTTTTGAATAATAAAAAATTAAACTTGATTATGTGACAAATATGTAATAATATTTGGTTACTACTTTGAAATTAAAACGCACACAGAGCAAGCCCACGAGAGCAGCTTATTTACCATTCCCTCGAGGGATGAATACTTGTTTTGCAGCCTGTCCCACAGTAAACAGTGTGACAAAAACATCATACAATATGTTTTAAATATTTGACAATAAAAGATAACAGCGGATGATATACAGAGAGGTGATTTTGCCTCCCTTTTCTTTGACAAAGTTATAGGGAGTCAGATAAAGGAGGTGTCTCCTCTTGACAGATTTCCAGCGGGTGATACTGTGAGAGCCCATTTCAACCTGGTCGGGGGTGGATTTCACTCTGTGCTGTAGAAGCCTATTTGTTGTGGAAAGGATTACGGTGACCGATCTAGTCGCAAACAAGATTAGTGGCAGCGGATCATGTTTGATTGGGAAGCTCCAAAACAGCCCTCACCACTGTGAGACAAGTTGTTGCCCTGCTTATAGCCAGCAGGATGGAAACTACAGAATTCACATGCAAATAATTTTGACTTTTTATTTCTCTCTCTGACCAACCAACTTCTATATCGCTGGTTTTTGTTGTTGCAGATCTGTCCAGCTCATTCTGACAATCAGGAGACAACAAAGAACACACTGAAGTAATTTTGCCTGTGATTTGGAGATTGAGCTGGAGAGTCATGTCTTTTTATAGAGCTGGACACAAACACACACAGATGCACACACACACACTAACACAACCGCGGTCACACACACTCAGGAGTATCTGTAATCCCTAGTTGAGACAGGCAGACACCCCCGGTGCATCACTCTCCTGTTCATTTCATAGATCTGTCATCGTCCCCGGACAAAAGCACCTCGCCAGGATGACTAATCTGCGCTCGGCTCGCTGTCCTGGCTGACTCAGGCTGCCATGTCGATTCTATTTCAGACGTGACTCAGCGATCGTTGAAGCGAGCTATGATTGGAATGGAGACAAGTCACACAAAGGGGAGACAGAGACAAAGATGGAAAGAGAGCAACAGCGAGGGGGAGAACGAGGAATTCTATTTATTCTCAACTCATTAAAACTTCTTCAGGGGCTGAGATGACTAGAGGCAGAGCAGCGCTTATATCATTCTGTGTGTGTGTGTGTGAGTGTCTCAGTCCTTTCTCATCTGCACTGACAGTGAAGGCTCCAGGGCTGACACAAGGGACAGCCCACCTCAGTCTGGCCCAGAAACCCTCACCTTGTCTGGGCCACTAAGTACACCGCAGCCCCCTCCGTCACCAAGAGTACCCATCCAGACAGTGATGCTGCTTCGCTGGGGAAGCTGGGACACGAGGGGTTTTGGGAGTCAGGGCGCACGTTGATAGGCCGTCAGACCAAATGCACACACACACACACACGCACACACACACACACACACACACACACACACACACTGAGAACATACAATATCAATATGATGATATGTGAGAGAAATTACATCGCTGTTTCTTCCATCACCCCCGTCTTTTCCCCAACCCCACCACCACCAAAACCACCAACCTACAGTGTCCTGACATATCATTCTCAACGACCCAAATTTGTGAGCTAAGCAGAGTCTGACATGCATACACACTGGCACACACACACACAACACACACACACAGGACACACAAACTCTCAAAGAAGCACATACATTCTCAACAAACCTGCACATAAACATTGCTTTTAGCTTCCAGTTTGTCAGGAACGTTTGCTTCTAATATTCTGTCCACCATTTATATCTATGAGAATAGACTAAATACGAGAAACACTTCTTAGCATAAAGCAACAAATTTAACAGCACCACAAACCATAGCCTTCAAGATCACCCTGAAGTTGAATCAACAGCTTTTTAAAACAGTTTCAACAAAATCTGAGCATTGTAACCTTCATGAAAGTAGAATTTATTGCAGGATTGTTGTTTTAGACTGCATTAGCTGGGTGTCACACATGCCAGAACATATTTTCAGTAGCGAAAAATGTCACAGTTTGGGTTGGTTTAGGAAACAAAACTACTTGGTTAGGGTTATGGTTAGAGATTAGGGTTACTTTACAGTCAGGGTTTGGGTTAGGATAAGACCATGTTCGAGGTTATAACAACTACATTACATTGCGTTACGAATAATCATGTGATGTCACTGAAGCTACTCGCTGCATGCAAGTCACGTAAAGTATGTAACATTATGTACCTTAAAACTTTTAATAACGTTTTGGTTTCCACGTAAAATACAAACCCCAAAGTTCTGTTTGTTTGACTCATTCATCCCCACCTCCTCCTCTAGATGCAGACTTTGCCCTCTTTATACTACTTCGAAAGCCTGCTAGCCGGTAATGTGCGCATCTGTATGAGTCACCAACGGGCGGTGACAAAACATTGGTATTTGATGAGCTGGGAGTGAGAACAGGCTGGTTTAGGCAAAAAAAAAAAAAAACCCGACTTAGATTAGATTTAGGAGAAGGTCCTGGTTTGTTATGTTACATTACAGCCGTTAACTTAAAGACTTATGTTAAAACAAGTTGACAGTGACTTTTGGTTTTACATGTGACATGAACACTGGTCTCCTGGACAAAAGTCCTGTGATTGGTCTACCCCAAGCTCCATCCTACATGGACTCTCTTGCTCTTTATATCACCTGACATTTTTTTATACATGTTATTTGGGTGGATCTGCTCTCCACAGAAGTTAATCGTAAAGAATAACGAATCACCCGCATTCAAAATTGGACTTTGGCATATGCACTGTGCACTATTTCAAAGTATAAAGTTGTGTTTTTTGTACACAGATTGAAGAGACGAGGCTGGATAACCACAGACCCCAGCTGGTAACTGTTACAAAACAAACACCGATCTGTAAAATTGGGACAGGAAGTCTTGAGGTTTTAGACAAGCAAAATCTGCTGTCTGATGTTGGAGATTCTTTATTCTGCCCCCTCTCTCTCCGTCTCTGTTTCCTCTCCACAGATACATTGCAGATCGGTGGGCCTGCTGTCTTTGCCAGGCAGCGGTACACCATTCCTGCTGAATTATTCACATCTTGCGGAGAAGAGGAGCAGAAAGAGACAGACCGTATAAAGCCAAGCTAATTAAAGTAGTGGTATTAAAAGTGTGCCTGTGTCTCATCCAAGAAGAGAGGAAAGAGAGATCAGTGGTGATACCTTTCCTCTCTCTGCGTCTCTATCACTTGTCCCCCCGCCTCCCTCCTTCTCTCGCTTCACTTATCCCCCTCTTCCCTCGGCTTTCTCAGGAAAATTACAACCTGACTGCTCACTTTAATATTTCAGCATCTAAGTGAGTGTGACAGCCTCTCCTTTGTGTCGTTCTCTCCCCCCCTCCTCCTTCCTGTGTCCCTACCTCCATCCATCCACCCACCCCTCTCTCTGCCCCAACCTCCTCATGTCGTTTGCTTATCTTTCCCCCAGACGGGTTCAACTTTTACCATGTGACAGGAGTGGGGGGGAGGGGGGGGG
Source organism: Lutjanus argentimaculatus (assembly GCA_034769285.1). Taxonomy (NCBI): domain Eukaryota; kingdom Metazoa; phylum Chordata; class Actinopteri; order Lutjaniformes; family Lutjanidae; genus Lutjanus; species Lutjanus argentimaculatus. The sequence continues at coordinate 3,834,203 of JAWZSL010000013.1, read as the reverse complement.
GCAGAAAAAAACAAAAACAAATCAGGCTCAAACTGAGGCCTCTCTGCCAGGCTATCAGGCTGTCTCGCTCCATCTCTCGGTGAGTTTCATGACACATACGCGACCATGAACCTACAATGAGGAGAGGTATCGCTTCGCCCTGATGTACGCCACTCACACTCCAGCTTAGACGCACACAGGCAGTGTTTCAGAGTGACAGAGAGGGTAGTGATCTCATCCACAGAGACAGACACGGACTCAGAATCGGTGTGTGTGTGTGTCTTTGTGTGTATTAGAAGTCACCTTCTATACTGGAGCCACTTCAGCACATCGGTTCTACTGCAAACAAGCATGAATGTGTGTCTGGACATACATGTTGGAGTACAAGAGGTGTACTTGTTGGAGTAATAAGAGTGTGTTATTGGAAGTGAATAGCCACGAAGATGGCTCAGTGTGTTGTGTGTTCACTGGCACTATGATACACTTCAATAATTTAGCTCCTCTCCTCTACTCCCCATTCATTCTATTTTCATCTCTGCCATTTGATATCCCTGTCTGCTTCCACTCTCCAAACTGAGCGTATTGTGTCCAGAAGGCAAGTGAAAAATATACAAAGAGCCGGAGGAAACAAGCTCTTTATTCCAGAAACTAGGAAAGTAAATGGTGCAACAACAGCATGCCAACAATGTATGGACAAAAGCATTCAGGAATTACAAATCCGCCCCAACACATGCGTTGGTATGTTTGCACACAACCACAAACAGAGACTCTTGACGAAGTGAGCAGGTAGCGACATTGTACACAACATTGATCATATAATTTACTCCTCTCTATCAAGCTACAAGGCTATTGATCAAATAATTCTATATGCAGGCCTCGGCCACTGCCAAATTGCTAAAATGGGGCTGCTCTACTCAAAGCATGTCCCATAATGGTTTTGGCATTGATCGCGGCTATCCCTCACTCACTCCTAATGCAAACAAACCGCATTCAACCGCACAACTTGAGAGCAAGAAAGGCTACGTGAATACGGGCACAAATCACACACAGACATGCTCACAGAGAGCTGAACGGCAAACAGAATGTGCACAGATTGGCACTTCAATGTGTATAAATAACATGCACACACACAAGCTTTCAGCATATGTCCTGTTTTATTTGTGTGTTCATCAAGTGCTGAAATGAACTATTTGCTGTGGGTGTGAGAATAGAGCTGCGTTGTAGAGTGGCAGGCTGGTTTTTAGGAATGATTGGAAGATTAAGGCCAGTTGAAAGGCCAATTTGACCCCATTTTTACTCTGAAGGCTCAGCTGACCGATTTCCTGCTGCTGAGTCGCCTGGAGGCTGGAGTCACTCACACACATGCACACACATGTACAGTAGGTGTGTTAATTCACGTGCAGCACAAAATGCTCGCATGAATATACATACAATACCTGTGAGTGTGCGCATTCATGTACAAATGGATACACATGCACAGATGCCAGTTGCTGTTTGTGACAGAGAGTGTGTGGCGAAAGGTGAAAGGAAAAGAAATTAAAAAGACACAATAGGATGAGTGAAGCGGAGAGAGACAGAGGAAGTGACAATGGTGATGAGGTCCAGGTCAGAAAATCTCATTGAGGGGCCTCCCTTCACTGCCAAAGTGCTGTTTTGTTACTTACATGTTTATTTAATTTTTTATTTCAGGCAGAAAATATTATGAAGAAGCAAAAAAAAAAAAAAAAGTCTGGAGAGAACCTCTTTTTCTTTGGGCTGTCAACACAGGATGTATTTCAGTCACGTTTTTTCAGCTGTCCATCTTGTGTGTCTGACGCAACAGATACATTTCTATTTTAATCAATAATGCTGTCTTCACAGGGCTCGTAATTGCCCATGTTTCACCCATACTTTTAATGCGTAACCATAGTCTGACTCACAGGAAGTAGGATTTTGGAAAAAAGTCTGCCACTGGCTGACTATTTCAGGATACAGTCTATTTTCATTCCACTATCTGAATGTTATTTTTCAAATGCCTGTCATTACATGACACTACAACAACCATGCTAAAAACGGCAAGTTAACCCTAACCAGGTCGCTAATGGTACAAACGTAAACCAGCTAGGAGCTTTTACCTTGTCTTTTGCATGAATTTAGCCATTTCAACCACAGGATTTGCCTCCCCACTTGCAAATGTTCCACCAATAACAGTAACTCCCCGACAGTATTTTGCAGGGGCGCTGTTGCTGCATCCTGGGCTTAGCTCCGCCCAAGACAATTGTGATTAATTTAAAGAAATACAAACAAGCCATTTTTTCTCCTATTCCCAAGTGATAATGTGTGAAGCTTGATCCTTCCAGTGCTGGCCCAGAGCTAGCGAGGAGATGGGTCTCACAATGTGAGACTACCATAACCACAACCAAGATTAGGTCTAGCTCTGATCAGCAGTGATTAAAACACGACACCTGGGTGGATACGCTAATTTTTGCCCTTTTTTCGCCAGAGGCAATGAAGGCTTCTTACCTCCGACAGTAACTTCTGCAACTCTTTAGCTCCTTTTTCATACACATGTGCTGCTTGACTAGGTGTGTCAGGCCAGCACATGCCTGAAAGTGTAATTATGACGGACTCGTCTTTAGTCAAGCATTTGAGAGCCAGATAAACATCTTATTCCTATAAATTCTTCACAATAAAAGCTCCCCATTACCTTGTTATCTAAAACTGTTTATTATGAGGCAGCAAAATCTTGAAATGTTAGTTTTTCATCAGCAGCAACTGAAACAGCTGAGAGTGAACATGAAACAGTAAAATAAAGCAGACACCTGAAAGTATAAACTGCGACACAGGAGACAAATTAAACTTCAGACCACAGAGATTCAGCTAGCAGCTACAAAAGTAGCGAGAGTTGAACAAAAAGACACTTTTTAAAATGTCTTTCTTTCTGCTGTCCTTCAGAGACATAAATTGAGTCTTGTTTTTCCAGGGTACAACAGAAAAAAAAACAGAAATTCATCTACTAGCAATGGGAAAAGGGTCAGTCGCCTATTTTTAGTGGGTGTAGCTGCATTTAAAAAACTTGCATATATGCACTAATTATGGTGTAAAAACTGTATAAGCTGCACAAAAATCATCTTTTTCTCTCTCTTTTGGCCCTCCGTCCAGACTAAGCCAATTTTCTCTCCTTTACAAAAAGGTTTTCTAAAATGCCAGACTTTAAGGTGGTTTAGCGACTCAAAATCAGGAGTACATAATTCTTCATCACGAAAACAACCTAAAAATGCACACACATTAACATCTAATTTAGCTGACTTACTGTGGATATATCGTCTCAGAGAGAGAAAGAGGACTGCGTGAGAGCTGAGATGTGACAGTAGAAACGTAACACAGGAAGGGAGGAGAAACACGGAGGACAGAAAAGGATGGGAGAGAGATAGAGTGTGACAGAGAAGGAGAGAGAAGGAGAGTCCAGCTGGTGGCAGAAACAGAGAGAGATGTAAGGATATGACACCTCCTGTCTCTGCAGTGGCCCTCGCTGGCCTCTGCTGGAACATACATGACAGCCCTGTCACAGTCATTTACTCTGTCTCTTTATCAGGAGATATATATGTAGTGAGGAGGAGAGTCACACACAGTGGGCGAGAGAAGGACAGACTGAGAGAAAAGAAGAGAAGAATAAGAGCAAGAAAGCGACAAGGGGGATGAAAGACTGAGAGAAAGGTTAAAAGCAGTAGTGACATTGCATCAACTCACTTTCACATTGCTTCCACACTAGTGTCTCTCAGCCTGCCACAGCGCTGATGTCCTTGACATACCACCAGCCTGTGTGTGTGGTTCCACTCCTTACAAGGCAAAGTATCTTGGAAACTTTCTAAAGCTTGTTCACATCCACTGAATACAAGCATCTCTTTCACATTAGTTTTAACCTTCAACAAAAGTTTTAATTTTGAAAAAACCTGCTCTCTGTGCACACTCTCGTAATAATACTGTCATTTTACTATAACTGTGCACATCTCTCCTTTCTGTCAGAGGATTTTAGGCAAGTGCATTTGTGTTATTCCCAAACCAGGGGTTTAATCTGCCTCCACTCTTCTGAGAAGGCCTTTTACAAGATTTTGGAATGTGGCTGCAGAGACTCTCTCCCCTTTAACCACAGTTAACAGTTGTTCAGACCGAAAGAACACAGCGATAAAGGCGGAATAAGTAAGATTTGTCCGAGCAGTTTGTAAATGCAACAGAAAGACAGTTGATTGTTGATTCTCAGCCCCAGGATGGAAAATACCAGCAAAATAATGAGATAATGAGGAGGTACGGGTGGAGGGCAGGGACTTTGCAGACGCAGGCGTTGCCACACTCTTCTGGTGATTATTGAGCAGGATTCTTTTTTATGAGTCAATACATTATTTAAAGGAAAATCTGCATAGCCTTTAAAAAAATGGGAGGGACAGTGTTGGTCAAGGAATGTTGCTTCAGGACTGGTGAGACACTGAATATGATCCAGAAAGGCCAGTCTGTGAAATAGATCCAGGAGTTTCAAATATTATACCAAATTGAAACATTTCATTGGCCTATGCAGTGTGTTGCCAGATGACATTGCATTAAGTAAAGGTGCAGTAAAGGAGGATGCTGCGTTGAATACAGCATTGGGGAGATTTGGCACCAATGCTGAGCTGAGCAATAAGGCCTGGACAATAAGGTCCATGTAGAACCAAGCTGGGACCAAGCTGTTTACACATGAGCTGTGATCTGATTGGGCTAAACCTCCAGCATGCTTATCTGAGCTGAAGATACTGTTTGACTACTGACTACTACTCTCTTTCTTCATTACTAAAACAATATTTATCACCAATTTATCATATTATATTTCAGCACAATTCTTCAAAAAGGGATGCCCAAAAATATTCCACTGGTGTTGGATGGTGTTGGGGTCAGGCTACGCCAAACTAAGAAATGGCCTTTCTTAGCGCACTTTGGAATTGTGACTATCAAACTGTTGCCACAAAGTTAGAAGCATGATACTGTCTCAAACAGGGCTTTTTCAAAGTGTGGACCAAGATCCAAACCTGGACCAAAATGAATATAATATGTTATGAAGTGACATATTTTCTATTTTGAAATAAACTTTCCATGGATCAATAAATTGTTAATGATATTGAATACACAGTGTAGCTGGAGATCCCACAGCAATCCTGTGCTCAGATGAATGTAATTTTAACGTGGCCTAATTTCCCATTGTTGAGATCATTGTCATGGTAACGTTACCTGCTGAGTGTTGTATGTTTGATGTATTAAATTTGCTATCACCACTAGGCTCTAATGTATTTTGACTATCTTGACTGTCTTGAATGTATGTTGCTCGAAAGTTATATGTGAGTTGATTAAATGTTATTTATTATCGCCAGTCATTCTGGACCTCTGACCTCTGACCTCATATGGATGGACTGGTATTATGGTTATTGATATCAGTAACTTAACAAATGTTGATAAATTAAAGTAACAAAATACAGAATCTATATCCATATGCACACCTCTTTCCCCTTCCACCCATACTTTGTTGTCATCATCCATATTCATGCCAGTGGAAGCAGACAGGAGAGAAAACATCTCTGTGCGTCCCATGATTTGCATGTGATAAATAAATGAGGTGAACCAATCAACATAGCTTTTTGTGTGTGTGTGTGTGTTCAAGTCCGTGGCGCTCAGCTGGTTAAAATTGCATGACAGGAGGAGGGGAGGAAGAAGCGTAAGAGAAGAAAAAATGATCGGTCCAGCACAGTTAGTTTATGTAAAGAAAGAGAGCCACTGAGTGAGAGGGAGAGGGGGAATGGGAAATGCAGAGTCTTGGAGGGCCCTGTCGCACCGCTCGACACAATAATGAATTTCAAATAAGTTATTCACTTCAGGAGTAAGTGGCTGGCACCCACTCCTTACAGCTGGTTTGTTGAGATAATTGATTTTCAAATAGTTTTGAGGACGAGGAACAGGGACGGGGGCTGGTGGAAGAGGAGGAGGAGAAGGAGGAGGGGGGAGGTAGCAAGCGAACAGGGGATGACAACTACAACAGGGGAGTGTGCATATGTGTAGCACGGGTACTTTTGAGTGTGTGCATGTCAATTATGTGTGTGTAGTGTGTGAGAGAGAAGTTACAGGGATGTTTTAATTCACGTAGGAAAGAGGCCGTGTCGGAATGGAGGCCGGGGTGCTAGCTGTAATTAAACTGATACAGCTCTGCAGGCACCACACACACACACACACACACACACACACACACACTCATGTAGGAAAGATGAATTTTTCATGTCTTGCACGTCTACTTCATCTCCACTGTGTCTCCTCTCTCGTCCTGGCTCAGGGCGTGTTGGCTAGCTAAAGTTTGCGCGGCTTTTCGCAGGGCTGTTAACATGGCAGCCCTCCTCTGCTGGCTGCACTGACACAGATAACTGAGCATCCGGGATGACAGCGACACAGACTCAATGAGATGCATTAGTGGCAGGATTTGAATTGACAATGTAATTTACCACATCTCTCTCCCTCTCTACTGCTAACTCTCTCCCACTCTATCTGTCTCCACCACCCTCTTTTCGCTATCTCTCTGTTTAATTCAAAGCAAGAAGCAGAAAGTGAGGTGAGGAAACTCAAGCAGCCGCTGGGGTTTCCATCATGAATATGTTTAACACATTAAACATCATACAGGAGAGAGGTGGAACAACAAAACAACGATTGCTGTCTTGCATCAGATCATTTATAAAGGATCTCTGTAAAGTTGGTAATACATTTTAAAATTGTGATTGAGAACAGATGATACTGATATGAAAAGTTGTACAGATGTCCTAGTAACCTTTTATATTATGTATATATCGTAAATATATTAATGGGCAAAAATGCTAACTGCTTTTAAAAATAACTCTCATCAGCTTTGTTGTGTGGCACCAGTCCAGTTTAAAATGCCTCCTCCATCTAACTTAAGTAATAATATATTTTAAATTTGCATTTCAGTTGATGATGATTCATTTCATTTCATTTCATGCCAAGAAATACACGCAGGTGAAACAACAACAATCATTTTGAAATGAAAAAAAATAAATAAATAAAATCAGATGACCCAAAAACATAACACCTGTGGCCACTGCTGTCGCCAGCTTGGAGCCATAAAAAAGGTTTGCAAGGTTTTACAAAAGAATGTGAATCACAGAGGTCCTTCAGCATACAGTCATAAATGTATACAAAAAATATTAGGCCGATCCCTCCAGTAGTTTGTGAGATTAGGTGCGGACAAGCTCCACATCCATTGATCATGCACACACGTGCACACGCACGCACAAGCACACGTATGTGCACGCACAAGCAATCACAGAGAGATAATTAATGCGGGATGTGTCATGAATTCTTCTTATTCACTAACAAATTATCAAGTCACTCCAGCTTAACACAGTAGTAGCTCATGCTTAATACATAATCAGTTGAGGAATGTTACTTCACAGTTACTTCATACATTAACTGATATGCATCAAGTTAGCTAGAGTTTTTTCAAGAGCATTACATACTTTTTTTTATGTGACTGCACTTATCTGTATTATATCAATGTTTGTATCTAATAACTGGTTTGATTAAAAACAAAGCTTCATATTTCTATGAGAACGGTACTGTTCTGCTAAGCAAATACACGGGTCTGGAATAAACTTTTATGTAACTGGAATGTGACAGAGCCAGAGTTACTTGATCATTTGTTAGTGGTGAGTAACAGGAATTCATAATACATCCTGCATTAATTAATGCATTAAATCATCATGGATTATTAAGCACTACTAAAAGGTAGAACAAGCTGGATTTGCTAGTTGTTGTTTGTAAATGCACGAGAAAGATGATCGTTGAGTCTCACTTTCAGGACGTCAAATACAGACATTTTGGTTTGGTAAAGCAGGCTGAGTGCAGCAAGTTAATGAGAAAATAAGACAGCACACACAGAGGGCAGGGTCTCTGTGGATGCAGGTGCCATCACATAGCTCTGGTGGGTCATGAGTGATGATTGAAAGAGCTTGTTTTTTGGGGAAAACCCACCATAGTTTGCCTTTAAGTATATGATTTGTACCCCGATTGTAAAGTGTTACATTAAGATCTTAATTTAAATAAATATGACTTTTTCTTTATGTTCAATTGATTTAGGTGTTAAATTACAAACCACAGGATTATTCAGTCAGATTGCTCCCGTGGCTGTTTGAGTGTTTCAAAATCTGCACCAGACATTATTATGTCCATTTTCAACTATTATGAAGCAGGAATTTACATTAACCAACATTCTGGATCAGTCCAGAATGTGAAGTGACAACGATGTCAGTGATCTTTCGAAAACCTTGACAAAGTGGTGTTTGCTGCCTAACTGTTACTGCACTTTAGTTGTCACGTGTCCAGAAAACGTTGACAGTGAACTTTCAGAAATGTTGTCATTGAACCTAATCCAGGGTTTACAGGATCGTCCGCTACCAAAGTCGTTTGACTGGTGAGTTGTGAACGAACACTATTTCCACAACTTGCTCAGGCAACAGGACATTTTGACAGCTCTGGCCTTGGGCCTAGATACTCATTTAGACCATAATTGAGCTATAAGCTAAAAGTGTAATCAGGATAGCCTCTATTTAGCACCTGACTGTCAGTATGTGTGTGTGTGTGTGTGTGCGTGTGCATGTGTGAAACCCAATCCTTGTCATTGTGCAAGAGGAGGAGCGAGGAGCAGGCTCTGTGCAGACATGTACGCAATCTCTGGAGCCAAATTCTCACATAGGACAGAGGGTTGCAGGGCTAAAATCAGACACACATAATATGCACATGTACACAAACACACACACACACATACACACACACATTCAAGCTAATTGCACACACTTGAAAGCACACACTCAGAACACAATAGTTTTTTTGTGTTTGTGTGCATGTGTACATGTGCGTGTGTGTGTTCTTTCTGATTCAGATTGACAGGATGCTTAGGAGGCTGTGTGCTCACTATAATTACACACACTTGAGAAATGTCGGCTCTCCATGTTGGAGAGGAGGGTGTAATCAACGCTCTCTCTGTCATACACACACACACACACGCACACACCTGACATTCTTGCAAAGATTAGCAACACACCTCTTTGGTCTGGAATCCAATCTGAGGATGAAGAAAAAAAGTCAGGTACACACGCACTCACAAACACACGCACACACAAAGGAAGCATCACTGTCATCACAGTCATCATCAGTGACAGCTGTTGTCTTATCATCAAATCTGTCATCATCATCACTATCATCATCACCTTCATCGTTGCACATTGTTGGCAGCAATCTTTGTTTATTACTTTAGTCAAGAGCTTGTAAAACATAAACCCATTTGTGCACACGCACACACACAGAAATAACACTTTGTGTCCATGTTATGGATATTTTTTTTATAAGTGACGCACCACATTCCTGCTGTATTTACAAGTTCATGTGGAGTTTAGATATTAAGAAAACAGTGTGAGCAGACAGAAAATAAATAAGGAGATTCAGTCCAACATAAATGTGTATATTTATGTACAGGGTGGGAAATACTAGTTACAACTACCAAAATTGCTGTAATTTGGGGGGGGCATTTGTACTTTCATGAGTATTTTTTCAAGTCTGTCATGAAAATAATAACATATAGAAAAGAAAAAAAGAAAGAAAAAAAACAAAACACCACAGCAGTCATAGGTTTGGAGAGGTGATCACTGAGCAGGCCAGTGCAGGAGATGGGAGTAATTTAGACTGAAGATTTGCAGAAACAGAAAACACTTTTCAATTGAATGCCTGCTATTGATAATGCATTAAACATCAATTGTTAAAAAGTAACTTATACTGTAAGTAGTTTTTGAGGACAATACTTCACACACTCATAGGCCCGAAATACAGACATGCACACACAACCCATAGAGATGCAATTGTGGAGAGAGATGTTACTGATGGGTCCCCCCAGACTGAGCTGCTGCAGGATAACGCCAATCATTTCACTGTTGTTGCAAAATATCACAAAAGTGTCGTCATAGTTTCACTATGCATGTCAGCAGTCAAATTTCCCACACCTTAATGAAATAGGTTCTTTGCAAGTGTAGTGGGTTTTTATACATATTCATATGTTTGTTCCAAAGATGACTCATGCGCAATTTCCAATCTGCCATCCTATGTTTGAAGTCAGGTTTAAGCACCTAAATCTTACTGGTTAAGACCCTTGTGGTTACAAGACACTGACTGCTTTTAGGAAATTGAAAGCACACCATGGTCTTCAGTTCCAGCATCTCAGAACATCAAGTTACTTAGAGAGGTCAGTCATTATTGACAGGCAGCTCATTCTCATCCCGACTCTTCACATACTGATGTTTTGTCACCGCCTGTCAGCATCTCATACTGATGCAGAAGATGCCCTTTAGCAGCTGTATGAGACTCTGCCAGAAAGCCTTTTTTAAGACACATGGGTAACACTGATATGGTCACAGCTTGGGTAGGTTTAGGAACTAAAACTACATGGTTATAGTACACTATGCTCCATTATGTTACATTATGTTATGTTTTGGAAACAACACGCAAGAGGAAATTCATGACATAAGTGATGTCATGCATGTAATGTTCTATAACTTAGAACTTTTAATAACGTTTTGATTTTCACATGGGACATGAAACCCAGTCTCCTGGGTGAAAGCCATCCACCCACCCCACTTTCTGCAGATGCAGACTTGTCCCTCTTTGTACCCCAGCGAAAGCCTGGTGCGTCTCATACTGCCCTGGATGGTTTTACATTCAAGTCACTTAAAAAGCCTGGTGTGTCTCATACAGCGGCGGATGAGTTTACATTCAAGTGACTTGGAAGCCTAGTGTGCACCTTTCAGCCACTAACAGGTGCCATGCATGTCTGTATGAGTCGCCAAGGGGAGGTCACAAAACGTCGGTATGTGACGAGTTGGAAGTGAGACCGGGCAGGACTGAGGTCTGGTTAGTTTCGGGCAGGTAAAATTACCTAGTTAAGGCCCTAACACCGACTGATGTTTGGAAACGGACAGCGCACCATGGTCTTTAATTCCAGCATCATACACTTTGTATAACGTGAAGTTACTGAGAGAGGTCAGTTATTATTGACAGGACTACAATGGGTTTTTCAGCCAGGAAAAGTAAACAAGCCATTTTAACGGATAATCAAATAAATGAACGTTCAGGACAGTCACCCTTCAATCAAATCTACTAAATAATAAATTATGGCCTTAGATAAAACATAAGAGTTGGTCTTGATGTGAGTAACTGAAGCTTCAGCCATCATTTTTTTTCTGCTTCTCCAAACTTACTTGTTAGAGCAACTTTCTTAAAGCCTAAGCTGACTATAAGTGTCTGTCTTTTTCTTCCATCCCTCCTGGGCACCTTAATTACCTCGGGCACCATTTACCAGAGGTTATTAAGGAACAGCTGTCTCCTCCCTATGTTTATGTATGTATGTTCCTGCCCTCCCATCTCAGCCCTTAGGCTACCAGTCCTGCCTTTTAGCATAACAAGCGTGCACTCTGCAATCCAGGTTCCATGGTCATTATTCTGCACCCTGTGGTCCCTGCATTCCCAAGTACTTCCCCAGGTCCTGGGCCTCCCGCAGGGCAGTGTTGAGGGAACACTGTTTTCATTAAGACGGTCATTTTCTGCACACTGTGATTTGTGTGCGTTCTTTTAAATAGTTTTTAAAAAGCCAGGGCCCCTTGCATTAAATACCGCCGCAGTAGAACTATTAAGTGGAGAGAAGCAGCCGGACAAACTGTCGCTGTTATGGCATTTCAATTCCATCCCAATGGGATGGCGTTAAGACACACACATGCACAAACGGGCACACACACACACACCACCTTGGCCCCTGTTGCGGACAGACGGCACGTAGTTAAACATCTAAACATCGCCTCTTTTTTCCATCCTTATTGCTTTTGCACAGCTTTTATTATTACTCGGATGCTCTGAGGGGAACTATGGCACACACACACACACACACACGTGCACGCCACACACATATACCCTTACTTGCACACACTCACATACACACAACCTTCCACTGTCTCCTCTTTACCAGCAGCCATTATTTCCCTTTGCCGAACTTCAAGACAGGCAAATTAATTACGGCCTTCTTGATCTAGAAACAATTATGATTGCTGCACGGCCTCCTCAGCGGAGCCTCAAAGTGTCATGGCTGCCACTCCCAGCATCTTTGAAGCGTCGTGCTAGTGGATGGCACTATTAGTGTGGCACTGCAGCTTATCACCATGGCCCCATCACCCTCCTAAGAACTCTGCGGCAGTGTACCCTCTAATAATTAATAATTACCAAATCTAACAGTAGATATGCTTTTTCTCATTAAGGAGGAACAGAGATACTTGATCATTTCTTTCCGTGTGTGTGTGTGTGTGTGTGTGTGTGTGTGTGTGTGTATGGCTGTGTGCACATTCATATGTGTAACTGTGTGCGTTGTTGTGTGTCTTTGCAACCCTTTCTCCCACAAAATACTACTAGTTTGCTTGGCAAAATATGTTTTGAAGGAAATTAATTATTGCCTGGATTACATTCACTGGCAATTCTTTTTCCAATCCAGGAGGTGTGAAGTCATAAGGGGAGGCTGGTTAGGCATGCAAACAACAGGCCAGGAATGGGGTTTGCATCATACGTCCTGCATGTTGCCTGGTTTAGGCTACTTAAACAGTGGATTTACCTCAGTTTTGGTTAAATATTTAAAATGCCACTGCCTGTCTGGTGATTCAAGTGAGTGCAGACTTTTCCTAACTTTAATATTTCCTAAACATAACCATTAAAATGTCAATCCTGCTTTAGTTCAGCAAATTTGCAACATGCACGCTGAGATTTGCAACACTGACCATTTCCCCCCATGCTCATTTTGATATGTTTAACTATTAAGTTGGAAATGAATCTGCAAATGGGCCTGATGAAGGTAGCGAAATGCTGCAAATAAATGTAATCCTGCAAGTCAAACAGTGTGCAGGATTTTATTTGCAACTTTTTGGTCCACTCTTCCCTCTCCGACGCACCGGTCTCATCAATTAGATGTATGAAGTGTTCTTTTGCTTTTAGAAACATTTAACTATTAAAGGTGGAAATACACATCTTTGCTTTAACTTGTCATTATGAACTTAATGTTGATTTCACACAGGCCTGAGCAATAAAACAATAGCAATATCTATCGGTGATAGACACGTCATCAATAGCAATAAAAAAGCAGTTTGATAGAGCGTTCAATTTTTTTCCAAGTTTCACGTAAGTGCACTGAATGCAAACCACCACGAAAGCACATAATGAATATGCCCCAACAGCAGACAAATCCCACGTGTGCTATGAGTGACTATGAGTTTTTTGTTGTTTTTATAAGTCAGACAACAATCAGATGCTCCTTTGCATCAAAAGGAGCGAGCTGAGGCGGAGTAGCTGTAAAGAGTTGCTGCAGAGTGGAACGCCATGCTCAGCTTACTGCCACCGGGATCCAGCTGCTGATAAGTGGAAGAAAATGGACGGATGGGTGGACACCTGTCAGACCACCATAAACTTGCAGGAAAAGCCTCCCGACCAAGACCAGTAATACAACAAACTTGTATCACCTCAGCCACTTCCACCCTTTGTCGTCACAAATGACTTGATCATTAATTATTGATATGTACAGATATGAAACTTCACTTTTGTGATAGATGCTTTATATCGACCTGGCCCAATTGCACATTGGAATGGCTTTAGAATAATGACACCATCCATGTTTAGACTGATTCCCTTTAAGCCTTGCTTTCATCAGTCTGCCACCAGCATGATTTTTACCAAGAAAATTATGTCTCCATTATAAACTAAATTAATAAACAGATTCATACTTTTTCTCCTAGTGTTTTCTTCTGACTTTACTCCCCCCTTCACCCCGACGCCAACCCCTGCTGCAGTTTGTGAGAAGCAATAGGTTAATGTTTGTTAAGGTTATTACAATGCAATGCAAATCATTAAAATAGCTCTCAATTTACCTCTTCAGGGGGCAGCTAGGTAGCTCAGTTGGGGGAGTGTGTGCCAAGCATACTGAGGTCCTTTATAGTGGCTGTGTTTCATTTCCAGCCTGTGGCCCTTTTGCTGTGAGTCTTCCCTTTTTCTCTACCTGGTTTCCTGTCATGTCTTCAGTTGTCCTGTCCAATAAAGGCAAAAGTTCCCCCAGAATGATTTAAAAATGTTCCTCTTCAGTGAACATGCTTCTTACTTCTCTCTTATTCCAAAGCGTGAACATTTCTCCATGGAGCTCAACTCTGAGGAAATGCAAAGTGATCCGGTGTATACACAGGTGTTATCTTTGCAACAGCTGCACAAACAACAGCAGCACTTGGAAATGCTAAGGCGAGAGTTGAAAAGTTGTCTGTTTCCACTTTAAAACAAAAGACATAGTGTGACCTATGCATAACATTGTGTATACCGCTAGTAAACTGGTTTGCACTAAAAATTAAAAGTACTCATTTGCCGAAGATTACAGAGCACCAGTGATGGACAGGGATCAAAAACAGTGCTGGTATTTACCAGCCCCATTTTCAACCTCAGTCCCACAAAATGCTCACATAAAAGCTTAAGATAAAACCATACAGAGCACGTATTTAAACAACACACAGCATAATCTCTACAGTCGTTGACATATGCTGACAACAATTTAACACAATCTGAGAGCGATATGATACGTTCCACTAAAGGCACATTCAGCACAAATACATAGGCTCGACATTAAGGCATAATAGTACCACAGCTCTGCCAAAACATGAAAAGAGCACTGCAGAGCTACAGGAAATAATGATAAATAAATGTTTCTTACCTTTGTGAAGTTAACAAGCTATGAAAGAGTTGGCTTTTCTCCGCAGTCTTGTTGATCACATCATCAGAGTCCAGATTAATTAGGAATTCTTTCTCTGTTGTGAATAAATCTGTTTTTTGTTTTCACGTTTTTTTTAAACCATCAGCCTTGTTTCATTTTCTTTTAGTCTGGCAATTCTGGCGTAACATAAAATTTCTTACCTGCTCCACTTCAAGTTTCTGCCCTCACTTGACTTTTCTACTTGGTACATTGAGGGGAAGAATGTATTGGAAGAATGTATTTTTTAAGCTACAATTGGGCCAGACTCATGCATAAATGCTGCATGCATAAATAACTTTCTGAATCAAAATCATAATTATTTTTATTAATGCAATGATGACCCATTCAGAGCTGCTCAAGTGGTACAGCAGGCCAAGCACAAACATACTGTATCAGTTGCTGCCTGCCTGAATGAAAAGTCACAATCAACTGTCTTTTACACAGGTTAGTAGAGTCAAGTACAAATAAATAAAACAAATCCTTACTGTCACAGAACTAGGGCACATAGAGCAGATTTCAAGGTATTAATTTTCTTACAAATACATGAACTAATACAAATTATTTGCACATGAAGCTTAGTTTGCAGGAAATGTTTTAACCCGAGAGAATTTGCCATTCGCTGGTGTTTTTTTTTTTATGTGTTTGGTGTTTCTGATACACTTGAAGTGCAAAAAGAAGCAGTGTAAGAAGAAAACAAAAAAATTTCCACACTCATGTATATGTTTGTTTGTCCTGAGTGGACGGAGAGCCTGTTTAGGCAGACAGACATTTTATCAGCCTCCCCTATCATAACTGAGACAGGCGCTCAGTCATGTTCACGTCAACTCACTGTCGGTAGCATAGCAAAGTCTGCAGGGGGCATTTTCTCATACGCGTACACACACACACACTCATGCACGCACACACACATACACGTGTCCCAGATTCTAACACAGAAAAGCACTTCATGGACAGCCTGTCTGGGAAAAGGTGTGGACAAGATATTTTTTGGCCTTTTTTCTTGGAACTGCTGAGCTACGCTAATAGTTCTGCATGCATGTACACACACACACAAACACACACACACACACAGGGCCCTGTGAGATGGGTCTCACTCTGCTGTGTGGGGATGAATCCCTGACAGCACCCGTGTTGCACAGTAAGAGACCCCTATTTCTACCACCCAGAGGGAGGGCAGAAGAGACAGAAACCAGCGAGACGAGGCAGGGAGAAAAAAGTTGTCCCCATGTTTTTGCCTTGTCTTCCTTCCAGCCTCCTTCCTTGTTGTGCTACAATACATCAGCAGCATGAGACCTGCATCTTTATACAGCCAAGCTGCGAAAAATGGAATTATTTCTCTCATATGATGAGTGACCACAAAGGTCGTTGGCTGTTCTCAAGTCTTTGTATGTCAGTCCATGTTCCCCTGAATGGAAAACCTGCTTATCAATAAAGAGGCCAAGCGCTATGAAAGGCCAGAATGTGGGGCGGAAGAAAGGGCTGACTTTTAAAGGGTCTGGTCTTCTGGAAAGGCAGCACACAGGGCTGACAGAATAAATGGCAAACTCATAAACCCTCGCTTATTCGGACTCAACTGCAGAGCTGAATACAACGATAAACACCTGCAATCAGGAAACTCTGGAGGCTGTGTTTTTGTCTCTTTTAGACATGTGGAGGTGATGCACCGATGTGTATGTATGCATATGAATGTGTGGATGTATTCCATGAAGATATATTTTCAGCATCATGTTGCTTTAATTTGAGTTACAATATGTAAGTCACACTCACAGTGTGCAAAAATGGCTCAAGCATTCCTTTGGTCAATCAAATGTGCAACAGATAAGCACAATATAGCCTTTACTGCAGAAAATCCACATAACAGGCTTGATTCCTCATGAACGTCTTCTCACAAACACCTCCTTTCTTCACCTGTTTTGTGTGTTGTTCTTTAAGAAGCAGCATATTTTACAGGAAAACACATAATAAAAAGTTAATTCAGAGTTATGTGCCTGACATATATCTGCACTCTACTAAGTGCACTCTTCTAGTTAATGATGTTATTATAAAGTGTCATTTATTTTTACCTCTACAGCCATCCAAATTCATTGTCCGGAGTGACAGGGACACTGATTCAGTAAAGACAAGTTACTGTTGTAAAGTAATTTTACTATGTATTGAGCATCACAAACAAAATTCCCCTCACCTGAATTGTGTTGTTTTTTTGTTTGTATATTTTGAGAAATGTAATCATCAGATGTAATTTAAACCACATTAAAAACAAATCAGGTCTTTAAGTATACTGAGCATTGGAGAGTTGTTACTTGGCTTTCATTATAACATAATTATTATTTGATTGCCAAAATGTCACTCAGACAACATACTTGTGTCGTGGCTTGTATTTTGAAATGTACAGGGAAAAAAAAAAAAAGAAAAAACGGCTCAGCTATATAATTTATTTATCTAAAAAATTAACCTTTATAATTAAAATGATAAAGTATTGTATAGGAGAGAATGGCACAAAAAGGTCAAATCCATCAATCAATCCCTCTCCCCTTCTCTCACTGCATGTCCCTCATCCCGTCACTCATGATTTCTCATCATGTCTCCTTTGGCTTCTTGCCTCCCTCATCTGTTTCCTCTATGGTTTGTTCGTAACATTCTGCCTCCAGCAACATAACATTACACCCTGCTACTGAATTGGCATTTTGCATGTGTGTGTGTGGCGTGTGTGTATGTTTGCGCACGTGCGGTGTTCAGACACCGGCAGGCAAGCAATGGCGTGGGTGTGAGTGCCTGTACCTGTTTCTATTCATGCTGTGTGCTTTTCCTTGCCTATCTGAGTCCATGTGTGTTTACGTGTGTGCACATGTGAATGGGTCTGGTGGCTCGGCTGTGTTAGCTTCATGGCTGCCCCTGACCTCCACACCTCTCCCACAATCAACCTTTCCCTGCCCGCCTCACCGCACTAACCTGGACTATTGTCCAGCAAAAAGCGCTTTGGAGAGCAGCACCTCCACCAGGCATTAGCATTTTAATCACAACACATATGCATGTAAACATTGTGGTGTCAGGTGAGTGTAAAGCCAGGAACAAAAAGAGAATATATCACAAAAGAAGTGATTTTATTTGAGGGAAAGAATAATCTCCATCACAATGGGAACAAGAAACAGTGAACTTCCATCAGAACAGAATAATAATAATGTTTATTCAGTTAATAAACTATACTGGATGTACTTTACTTTCTGCTCATTTTTCTCACAGTGCTGTGATTGCCTCCCTGGTGCTGATCCACAGGTGTTTTAACAGAATAAAGGCTCAGTCACACTTTGTCCAAAGGAGGACATTCATCCTTCTTAATTGTTACTATTTAGATTTACTACCTAGTGAGTTAACTGCATACAAAAGCTTTTACATAAAGAAGTGATTAAAGATAGGTTAAAAAAACAGCCTTGTTCTATAAGAAGAAGAGCCATTCATTTACACACAGTATGGAAAACAACTTAAAAGGCTTCCATGTGTTGCCATAGTTGCTTTTGTTATATTATGTCATTGTGTGTGAGTTGAGTGTTTTCGTACCAGAGTGCACTTCACGTGGCACGGCTCGCTGTCAATCACCTGACACCCACAGGGAGAAATGGAAATCTCTGCCAGGAAGACATCTCACATTAAATTTCACAATCACATCCATGTTTGTCATTTAGCTGGGATATAATTATAAACTGCAAGTTACCTTTAGGCAAGTTTTTTTTTTTTTTTTTAATGATGAAACAAAACATGATGTTTACTGCAAATGTTAAAACCTCTACTTATATGGCAATGAGACAATTGGATTTTTAACACACAGTATGTTAGTTCGGCTGCTGAGGTCTCGCTCACATTAAAAAAAAATAACAAAACACGTAGTTTTATGATGTGAGGTAGCACAGAATCTTGGGAGTTGCTTTCTTCTTTTCTTATTTTGTCAGACAACCAACATTTCAGATGAAAATCTATCTGACATGACAAGGCAGAAGTCATGTTCATGGACAAGGTGATGTAATAAAGTTTTATTCCTGTCATGTTTATTCACCTTCACTGAACTCCTTCTTCACTCTCTGATGTATCATGTGTCTCCCTAGGAGTTATAGCAACAAGTGGCTAGTATCCACTATAACCTTCTCTGGGTATGACCATTGCTGCAAACACTTGGTATGATGCATGTACACAGCTCAATAAAATATAAGATATGCCTAGCATTTTTTGACATTTTAATGTAGAAATGTTACATATTATAGCTTTAACTCTAACTGGTAGTCTACATAAAAAACCTTTCTCTATCCAATAAAGTACTGATCAGTACACAAGAGACACAGCAACAAAATGAGTTCAGATAAAAAAAACAAACAAAAAAAAAAAACAAAACAAAACAGGTCAGCTCATCAATGTGGCAGTTTTTTGTCGTTTTTATAAGTCAGATAACAATCAGATGCTCCTTTGCATCAAAAGGAGCCAGCTGAGGCGGAGTAGCTATAAAGAGTTGCTGCAGAGTGGGACGTCATGCTCAGCTTACTGCCACCGGGATCCAGCTGATGATAAGTGGAAGAAAATGGACGGATGGGTGGACACCTGTCAGACCACCATAAACTTGCAGGAAAAGCCTCCCAACCAAGACCAGTAATACAACAAACCTATTGTCCAATAAAGTACTGATCAGTAGAATATGACTCATATTTAAAACGGAATTAATTTGCCAAATTAAATGCTCTAATTACATGGAACAGTATTATGATCAAATGATTACACTCAGCGTATTTATAAAGTATGTGTTCTAGAAACATTTGGTCATAAAGGTATGGTTCAGATTTTTTGTATGCAGTCCTCATCCATAATCAGTGTTTTACCTACAGTAGAGAGCGATCAGTGTAGGAAGCTAAGCAATGTACCGCCAGCAGCAAAATTGCTACCAAAAAAAAAAAAAAATCAATATCAGTTTAAGTATTCGCTATGTTTACAATATTTTCACCACTAGACAGCCTTTTCTGACAGGAAACA
The DNA here is from genome assembly GCA_034769285.1 of Lutjanus argentimaculatus. NCBI lineage: Eukaryota > Metazoa > Chordata > Actinopteri > Lutjaniformes > Lutjanidae > Lutjanus > Lutjanus argentimaculatus. Next base: position 3,814,348 of record JAWZSL010000013.1, on the reverse strand, counting down.
ACCATTATATTAACCAACTGTCACTCTCCAAAGCTACCAGACATCTTTGGCAAAAACAGTCATTTTACCTTGCAGAACATGGGAGTTGCTGATTTTTCGCTGCCCTGATCGGTTGGTTGGTTTGTGTCATTATGTGTATCTGAACTAACTCTTTAAAACACCAAAGTCACACAATAACACAAACAAACTAACCGACTGAAGCAGTCACAGTCGAACAACTGTTCTGTGAGGTAAAATGGTTGTTTTTGCCAAAGGAGTCTGGTTGCTTTGGAGAGTGACATTTGGCTCATATAATGGTGGTTTCCAAACAGAAAAGGCTGTCTGGTGGCAAAGTAAGGCAGTGAAAATATTCTAAATATAGCGTACACTTAAATTGGTACTGATTTTTTATGTGAACCTTTTTAAAGTGGCAAAAATATATTTTGCTTCTGACGCCATCTACAATAGTAAATGGCTTAGCTTCCTACGCCAGTAGTCCTGCTGCTTCCCCAAATTAGGGTACACTGACCACAGATAAGCACCTCAAACAACCCCAGTTCAAATAATCCGAACTATCCCTTTAATGCATTTACACATTGAGTGTTCTGTCTTCCTACTGTATGTCACGGTGTAAACCCTCCTGAGAGAAACAGTGACAATCGGTAACAGGTTAACGCTGGTTCCTGCAGGTACAGTGAAAGAAATCCCCTCAGTTACATGAAAATCACCCACTTATAAAAAGAGGTGTCATGTTCCAGGTGACTCCAGTGCCATGGAGTTATGCCTTGGCTTAATAAAAAGAAAAAAAAAATCATAACCAGGCTAAAAATATGCAGCCTGGCTGAATGAAGGCAATGAGAAGGAGGATGAGATATCCTCCCGTCTTAAAAGCAGTCTTCCTCTTTCATGCCATCCCACTCTCCGATTGGTATAACAGGTAATTAGTGGCGTGTCATGGCCCTGGGGAGCTGAGGAACGAGGAAAAGGTGGGTGAGGAGAGAGACGGGGAGAGTGAGAGAGAGATTTCTGATTACCTGACAAGTTAGGGCTGGAAAGGCTACACTTAGCCCATTAAAGATTTTTTCTTCAGCGTGACATTTGAGAGCAGCTGCGAAGCCGCGCGCCACCTTGCCATTTCCCTGTACACTGGGCATCCATTTAGGGACAGGGATGGAGAGAGACAGACGGAGAGAGACAGAGAGGGAGAGGGGCCACCAGGCCATCTCAGCAGCACAAATGGATTTCATTCACCAAGGTGAACTGTAGTACACTGATAAATGCACTTCCTTGAATGTCAGCAAATGTCACCCAAGAAGCCATTTGCCACTGCTTTAATAGCTTCCCCAGACTCACGGAGGGAGTGACAGAAAGTAAGAAGGTATGAGGTAAGATAAGGAAGATGATGAGTCACATGGAGGGGAGAAAAACAAATGCACACATGCACAGCGAGGTAACACAGAGGGATTAAAGCAGAGAGAGAAAGAGAACAGACGAGAACAAGGTTGGGCTATTGTCACTTCCACATGATTAAGCAATTAGCTATTTGAGATGCCTCCAACAAGGTAGTGCAACTAGACAGAAGTGGCTGTTTAGAACATAATACCTCTCCTGCTTTCCTTCTCTTTCTCTCACCTCGTTGAACTCGTCTCCACATCTGTGCATCTGTCTTTGTGTATCCTTCAGCCTGTGAATGTATTTACAGTATGCTTCTGTTTGCCTTCCTCTCTCTGTGTACATACATGCACTCGCACACTCAGCCTTGTCTGTTCAAGCAAGACTCGACATCATTAAGTGTAATGTGAGAACTTGCAGGTACGGTTGACGCCTCGGCTTCCTGAGAACTGTCACACACACATGCACACACATGCAAAAACACCTCTTAACACACGCAGTTGTCTTAAATGTGTCAGATATAGACAAGTCAAGCCAATTACAGTTAGTTGGCAGTTGGAAGTGTGTTAGGAGTGCTTCAACCTGAGGGATAGTTCTTCAGCTTCAGCTTTAGCATCATAACACTAATAAAAATGATATGTTCTTTATTAGACAGTATTAGACCCTTTTTAGGGAGACATTACAACAGAACGGTAATGTAAAGTGTGTTATTTCCCACTCTTAGACACTTAGGACTTTTTAGAGGGTAATTTGGAATTCATTATAACAGACCTGTACTGTAAACTAAAGAAAAATCACATATCTGCTTCTTACCCATTTAAAAACAATATGTGAACCAGATCTACCAAGTAAAGGCCAAAATTATAGAAGCAGAAGAATATTTTGTCTATGGGTGACTGCACAGACTAATACTGTAGGCAGATAATGTGATTTGGGACCAGCCTATGAGTGTGTGTTTGAAGTAGCAGAAATGTGACTTCACTTCAGTTTACAGTACAGATCTGTTGGAATCTGTCTCTAATTGCCCTCTAATAAAGTATAATAAGGGTCTAACTATGGAAAATAATACACTTTAGTTTACAGTATAATTCTCTTATAATGTGTCCATAATTACCTTGTAATTAAGTCTAATAAGGGTGTAATACTGTCTAATAAAGAACATTTATTTTCTAGTTTTTGTCTAATTTAACACAAAATACAGCTTTTTAAATTTTATTAGAGTACTGTACAATAAAGTAAGAGCAGAAAATTTGTCAGTCAAATTAATCTTTAACCTTGTTTATTTTGCATTTTGTCTGGTTTTTGGTAAATGAGTTACACTGAAAATCTAAGTGTAGGCAGGTGGAGAGAGTCTGTAACCATAACTGTAAGTGTGTGGTTTTCTTAACTTTGTTCACTGTTTCTCCTTACCCATACAACACTTAATCCTGTTGTTTTCCTCGCTCTTATTTTACTTTTCACTTGTTTTTACTTGTATATTATGTATGAAACCTCCTTTTGTGTCTGTGCCCAACTTTTCCTTTTATGCCTGCATATGTGCTCAGTATGCTTGAATTGAACAAATATTGTTGTGTGTGTGTGCGTGCAAGTGTGTGTAGGTCGTTTTTACTGCATGAGGACAACGCTGGCTGCAGCCAATCCTAATCCCCCATTCATTTCCACAAGCAGTTGCTAAGGTTACAAATTACCTTTGGTGCTGGTAAGTGGTTTCTTTTATGACACTGGACGCCCTAATCCTTTTACTGAATACATATTTCATTTAGGATTAGCAAAACAACGGATACAGTTGTTCTTAGAATATTCCAACTCCAGCGCTCTGTTTTGTTCATGCTCATCAGGCACACCGCTTGCATATCAACGCCAGACTCTCCTTTAAAATAACTAAATAAATTAATAAATCTGCTTTTATATTTCAGTCCGCTCGCTCTTTTTTAAACTCGAGTTGTGGAAAAGCCAGAGGGAAGTGAAACTCAATCAGGCAGGTAGTGTTAGATAGGTAACGACACAGCTTCTATCTGGTATACAATTGATTAAACCACATTATTCTCTTTCTCAGGTTTCTATGGTGTGTTTAGAGTGTCTTTTTACAGATGCAACAATGGAGACTGTTTCTTTTACTTTAATCTCCCCTAACAGTTGATACACATTTATCTGACAGCTTTGAATGAAAAACGGGAAGGAACCGTTTTCAGGAACTGAAATTCACTGGTAAAAAACGACAAAAGCTTATGGATTTGAGCTGATGGTTGACATACTGATTGAGTGGTGCCTATTATTTGAGGCCGTCGGATGTCATATGCTGTCCGTCCCATTACAACCAGTGTGGAGATGCCGTGTTTCCTCTCTTACTCCACCATCTCCATGACCTAAAATCTACATCTGTGCCACCATCATATTATTTAAAACACATCAGGTCTTTACAGAGTCTTAATTCGTTTGACATTTTACCCAACACAGTCCAAGTTAAGTCTCTTTTATGCTGACGTGTGAGAGGGTTTGATCTTTAACAACTAGAGTAAATACAACTTTCATGATAATTACTGAAGAAACAAAGCAAAGCACATAATTTTACACTTGAAGGCAATGCAAACAAAGTTTATTTTTACGGTACATTTTGTACAAAAAGGCAATTGAAAGCGCTTTATGTAACTCATACAGACATCAAATTGCATTGCAACACATTTTAATATTACAATTTTTATGAAGCTAAAGACAAATAAGTTAATTTAATTAAAAGGAATAGTATGAAAAAAAACATGTATAGATGTATAGAAAAAAATGTATAGTATAGTATAAATGTATAAAAATAATCCACCTCAATCATCACTTATGACCCACTAGAATTGTATGGTGGTGTCTGTATCTGTCTCTGGGATGATTTACCAACACAAAATGTTGGTGCTTTAAGACCATAAGACTCAACAATCAACTATCTTTCTGTTGCATTTACAAACAGCAACAAAAATCCTGCATATTCTGCCTCTAACCGATTAAAGGGTGAAAACATAAATAAATAGCAGTCGGTTCAGGACATAATCACAGGTTGGATAATGGCCTGTGTAGAAAACATGAATACTTTTTATCTGGTTTTAAAGATCAGAGTTATGTCAAATTTTCTGCCAGTGTGTACCGGTTTTGTGCAGTATACCTAAATGCAGTTAACACACGGCTGCTTGACAACCTGAGAGACCTGGAGGGTGCACATCATAAAAGATATTGAAAATGAGTTTTTGGTTTCCAGACAAGCAGCGGTACTTTTAACTCCGCACGTTCAGCTTTCTTTGTCAATGCAGCCTGAGAGGCTTTTTGGGGAGACCTGAGAAAACCTGCTGTAAAATAAAAAGGTGGATTTTTTTTTTCTGAATCTTGTCTGGACTCGAATGCTCTGATTCTCACTAATAGTAGAGTTTGTTATTGACATGATGTGGCTATTAGAATTTGTATCAGAACCTGTGCGGCAGGATTTCTCACTTGATTTTGAAAGACAGAGAGTGTAGATGTGTTCTCAGCAAAACAGTGTTCTTTTAACATTCTTCTTCTTCTAATTTCCATCTTTCTTATGTCTGATCCACATTGCTTCCTCACAGAAAGAGAGTTGTAGCAGAGTAGAGAAGGAGAGGATATGTTTTAGAGGAGATAACTGCTGAATCCAGTCTACTAAGAGAAGCCACCGTGACTGTGATGCAATGATGGAAGAAGTACTCAGATCCTTTACTGCAGTAAAAAACAAAACAAAAACCAGTGCAACAATATAAAATACTCCAATACAAGTAAAAGCCCTGCATTTAAAATCCTGCTTGAGCAAAATGTAGATGAAGTATTCAAAGTAAAAGTACTTGTTATGGAAATAATGTCCCCTGTGACTGATATATTATTATATATGACATTATTAGATTGCTAATACTGATGCATCAATGTGGAAGCAGCATTTCACAGCAGTTGTAGCTGGTGGAGGTACTCGATATACTGTTTGGTAATCTAACGCAGTAGTTCCCAACATAAGAGACGCACCCCTTCAAAGGGTCATAAGATAAAACTGAGGTCATGAAATGAAACAGTACCACAGTAAGAATGCTCTTATAAATAATTTATAAATGGTTTATGGTTAGGTTATTAATCAGGCTGTTAACACTTTATTAAATAATTTATTTAAAAAATTACAAAAAAGTTTTAACACAGTTTTCATACATTGGTGTGAGCTCACTATTTGGTGAGATCCAGTTACTGCTTACTACTAATTAATCTTGAAAATGACTTACTATTTATTGTAAAGTGTAAAATGGTGCATGCTGAAAATGTCGTAGCTAAACACTGTTGCTAAAACCTTAGTGTATGAATCTGTTAATTTGATATGTTAATTTGATGCGAAATGAAACTTTCTGACTATTAAGATATGCTGACGGTGGTTAAAGGCTAGTAAGTTATTAACAAATTTGTGATGAAGCTGATATACATGCTGCTGATGACTAAGACAATGTAAACTAAGTAAGCAATGAGATCTGAGGCTTAACAGTACAGATAAATGTGGGCTCACTATTTGGCAAGAAACAGGTTACTGTTCCCCTTTTAATCTATTTTGTTGTAACAGCTTATTAATGATTTATAAAGTGTTTACAGCCTAAATAATAACCTTATCATGAACCATTTATAAATTACAGGAGAAACTTCTATAGATATTTATATTCATTTATTATTATTATTTGTTAAATATTGGATCATTTTATTATTCTGCGCCTAAAACTGTTATTTGAATAATGACCATCTGACATTTCAAGGGGTCCCAACTACCCATATTTTTTTGTGAGGGGTCAAATGCTAAAAAGGTGAGAAACCACTGGTTTAACTTTTAACACTGTGTTTTATACGCTGAAAGGTAACTCCAGCTGTCATATAAATGTAGTGTGTAGTAGAGTAAAAAAATACAGTATTTCTCTGTGAAATTCAGGGGAGTAGAAAGTAGGACTGTGTAATATCGATATCACATCACTATCATGATATGAGTTATTGTCTTAGATCTTGGATATCGTTATATCGTGACATTGTCATAAGTGTGATCTTTTCCTGGTTTTAAAGGCTGCATTACAGTAAAGTGATGTAATTTTTAGAACTTACCATGCAGTTCTAGCTGTTCTATTATTTGCCTTTACCCACTTCATCATTATATCCACATTACTGATGATTATATATCAAAAATCTCATTGTGTTAATATTCTGTGAAAGCACCAATAGTCATCCCGACAATGTTGTCGGATTATCAATAAATATTCAGGTATTTGATGAAAAATATTCTTAAAAAATATATTACATTTCATTTTATCCATATTTCCCGGCTCGAAGTAGAAGTATCATGTAGCACAGAATAACAACACTTAAGTACAATAAAGTGCCACAAAATTGTATTTAAGCAGAGTACTGTATTGTATTCATCTCATCTGATAGCTAACTACCTGCTCAGAATAAGTTACAGTTTTGATAATTAGCTGCTACTAACTGCCTTGCTGGCTGGCTGACTGGCTGGCTGACTGATGGGCATATTGACTGGCTGCCTGTCTGCCTGCCAAACTGACGGACTGGCCGACTATTGAGGCTTAGTCCTGCTATGTGGTGAGATCATCATCACTGGCAAGCACAACAAAAGACTGATGGGAAGAGGCTGTCAGCTTGTGTGTGTCTATGTGTGTGTGTGGGAGTGTGTGTGAGTGTGTGATGGCTTCATTCCTGTATCAACACAGTTCTCTCTGTGGATGAGTCAGTAGGCCAAGCCTGACCATCATCCTCTCTCATCTCTCTCTCTATTGCACACGCACACACACACACAGGAAATCAAAACGTTCTCAGTACACACACACACGCTCACAAAATGTGGACTTGGGGGTGAAGTGGTGCTTAGAAGGAGTGAACTCGGGGTCAAGGTGGAGAGAGACAAGAGAGGGACAGATAACACTTGTGTTGGAGACACTATGTTTCATTTGCAGCATCTTAAATGGCTGCTACTGTTGACTAAACCTGCTATTTTTAAAGTGTTACACCTCTTCCAAGTCATAAACGACTCTACATTTTCATAATCATATCATAGTTATGTATTTCCCAAAGCTGACTCCCTTCTCTCGCTTTTGGAGTGAAGAGAGCAGCAGAAAAGAGAGAAGTGACAGTGAGAGCAGAGCCCTTGTTAGGAGGGACACATGGGGGAAGGGATTTAGCGTAACACCCAGCTGTCTACCTGTCTGTCTGATTGAGGGGAAAGTGGGGTTTTCAGTGTAACACAGAGCCAAGCTGTTCTCCTCCTCTATGCCGGCTGAAAGTCTGTGTGTGTGCTCTCTCCTTGCTTGCTTGGTCTCAGGGGCGCCATGGTGAGGAGGAGATAGGCAGACGACCAAAATCTCTCTCCTGTCTCCAGTATAGATGTCTCTATATGGACACAAAGAGAAAGGGAGAGGATGAGAGACACTGGGAGAGAGACAGATGGAAACAGAGGGAAGGCAACAACAAAAACAGGCCGTCTCCATGCCAATGCAAAGCCCCGCTGTACCTCTGCTTCTCTCCCCCTTTCTGTTTTTGTCTTGTTTCTGTCAGGTGAATCTCAATCACCTGCTTTGAGGATAGATGACTTCTCCATCCTCCACTCTCTGTCTCGCTTTCTATTTCTTAATCTTTCTCTCCTCTTTACCCTCTGTTGTACATCCTGTTATCCTTCCATCTTTTCTTTCCTCGAGTGAAAGGACTGAGTGAGTGGTAGTTTTGTCTTGGTTGCTTTATTCCTATGTCCCAGAGGTCATACTCCATGTAGGGAACCTTGTACTGTAATATAATATAATATAATATAATATAAATATAATATAATATAATATAATAAAAAACATATTATCTTCTTTCAGAACATGTTTGCTGTTGCAAATTAGTTGCATAACACTTACTTCAGGTTGTAACCATTCATCTTAACGAAAATGTTTTATTTGCATGTTTATTAATGTCTGCATTAGAGGAAAAAAAATGGTATGAAAACACCACATCACAATTATAGTAACCAAAATTATAACAGTTATCATTATTATCATAATATTGTTAAAATGTGTACTGATACACACACTGTAATGATTTCACCAAGTTTTATATATTGAAAACCTCTATCCTTTGTGATATGACACAAGACAAACCCACGTTGCTGCGGCTCCTGCGCCTGGGAGACTGTTGCCAACTTTGGTTGCTGCTGCACAGTATTTACAGTGAGTGCAGTGATCAAAGTTTGTGACAAATTAAAATTTGAAATGATAATACTAATCAGCAGGAATTGTATTGCGGTTTATCGTGAAAAATGATTATCGTTTCATCCCTCGTCCACATGATACAGTATATTAAGTTGTGTTCTGACTGTATGATATCATGTGCTATTAAAACTACCTTATTTAAACAAAATAGGGCATTGTTACTACAATGTTTTACATAACATTAACAATGATTTTTTTTATTCAGTTGCAGTGTGTTATTATTATACCCGCAGAACTCAAACTGTATCCTGGTTTGGATCATTTTAAACTCAAACCGAAACAGTTTTTGAAGAAGGATCAGTCATGTAGTCATGAATAATCTGGTACTTCTTGCTTTATGGTGTTATAGTTTGTGCCTTGTAGTGCTCTGTCTGTCATTTCTTGTTGAGTTTTGTGTTTGTTATGATTTACTGTGGGGTGTGTGTTTTGTTCTGTCTCTTGTGTATTTGTTGTTGAGTTTTATGAATTTTAAAGGCCCAGCTAGGGACACTGGATTATCTACATACTTGTTCCTATACAAATTAACATAAAACAAATAAAATAAATAAATAATGAAATATGCAAAGCCAGTACATTAGTTTATAATGGAAGAAACGGATTTTACATGACTTTACATATGATGATATATGAAATATTATAGTCATAAACTCCATGTGAGCTTTTTTCAGATGTGTGTTTTTCATGTCAGTTATTAAGTTACACAATCACAATCCTTTTTTTCCAACCACGTATCACTTTCTGAGTTTAAAAGTAAAAGACACCAAATGGGTTTTACACAGTTTTATTTTTCATCTTTAGACAAATCTATATTATAGTACGTCAAAGACAGAGAGCACATTTCACTACAGATTATACTGTGTATAATGTGACAAATAAACTTATTTACCTTTACCTATATTTTTCTCATTTAAATCAAACTCCTACTTGCATAAAATAGAAGACAATAAAATAGCTAATACAATAGAAAATGTGTTTCTTAGCATATATGAAGGCCATCCTTAAATGATTAGTATTTCACGAGGTTTCTTAAAGGAATAATCTACATCACATGATAGAGATGTAATTTCCATAATGTAATTCTCATTACATTAGAGAAAAACCTAGTAAAATGGTTAAAGGTTTGAACAATGATGCAATAGCAATTAAAATAGTGGATAACCCACCTGACCTGCAGGCAGTTATCCCTAATGAGATAATAATAATCTCTACTAAGAGAAAAAAAGAACAGCTATGTCTATTTCCTTTCAATAACTTATATCAATGTTGAGCTGCTGAAATATGGTTTATACTGGGGCATAAGTGGTATTTTCTTAATCACTGAGAAGTTCAAGATGAAGTCTTACAGAGAAAAAACATTCATGATCAAACATTTTTAAATAAAGGGCAAAGAATACAAGTGAAGCCCTTAAATTAAATTATAGGTGCCTTAAAAGTTGCCCTTGATGGTTTATGACAATTAATCTGATTTGTATAGTTGTGCTTTGGATTACAAAAAGACATTTGATTTTTAGTTTTAGTGCCAAAAAATCTGTGAAATGCTTGAACATAAAACCTTGAAAAAAAAAAATCTTGGAAAATAAGCTGGGTGAGCTGCAGCAGCCTTGAGTAGTCAGCCTACATGCGCGGATATAAATAGACACCAGACTTCACAAGTGCAAACACAAAAGATTTCTCAGGGAGCCCCAAGAGAGGAGGGATGCAAAGTGCTAAACTCACCAGCACCCAGTGACGTGGTGATACTGGTCGCTTTCCTGCCGGGGGAAGATTTAATAAACGCAGAAAAACAAACAGGCTCTGTGCCTCGGCGGGGTTGTTGCGGGGTGAGAGCGGTGGCACACTGGACACATCTTCCTGTAGGAAGGAAGCGGAGTTGTGGAAAAAAAGCAAACAGGAGCCGTGGATGGGTCTCTTTAACCCCGCCGTGAACCCGCGACCTTACCTTCCGACTACTTCCCATTACCTCTGCACGACATTTAGCCCGCGTAGCGCAGAGCGCACACGCACACGCAGCATTGTGTGGGGCTGTTTGGAGCGGGCGGAGGGGGGCAGCGAGGGCGGCGGCGTGCTGTTCATGGAGGGGTCAAAAGAATGAAAACCACCGTGTTCACAGGGCAATTACAAAAAAAGGCATGGACGCTGGATGGGCTGTGCAGCCAGAAAATATTATGTTGCACCAGCCGTGTTGCCTAATATTAAAGAGGAAAAAGTTACATTTCTTTCTTTTTTTCTCATTTTATCGGTTTTGATGGGAGGATTGAAAGGGTTCACAAACCTCACAACAAATAACAAGTCACAAATGAACAGATAAAATTCATATATAAACTTTTTTTTTTTAATGTAAAAGTTGTCTTTGATAATTTAGGATAATAAAACACGAATGTGGTGGTGTAAAATCTTGTAAAGTGTGAAATCTTGTCGCTGCTAAAGTTGTTGTATCGTGAATATGTACTGTCTTGTAATTGTGTTTTTATACAGTGGTGTTTTTTTTTAAGCAGAGATATTAATCTCTAGTTACAGATGAAAATAAGCAAACAGCTTACTCTGGTATATCTAAGAAGCAGTGCATTGCCCCCGTTAAATGATCAAATAAAATAAAATAGAATAAAATAAAATATAATAAAATAAAAAAACTCCCATTATTATATGGATATTACTGTAGTATTACAAGGGAAACATCAAAAGAGTAACTCAAGTGTTTCTCAGATGTTAAAACAATTTCCTTTATGGCTGCTAAAGCCACTATAATAACTTAGACCTGAGTAATTATTTTGTCTGGGGTAAAACTGTCTGACTTTTCGTTTGGCCAACAACAAAAAGCCATATTGAAACTCAGAAATAACTTGATTTGTTTTTTGTTTCCGTTTTGCCTTTAATTGCCGAGTATGTTGCTGCACCATTTTATTAGTTCTTTGATAAATGTGTTATTAGCTGTAAAGACTAATTGTGTTCGTTTAATCGATAAGATATTGACTAATTTTCTAGTGTGCCTGTACTTCTCAACAGCAAACCCTCCTCCTATAAATCATTTAAAGTTACATTATATAGCACATTTTATTTTCTATTGTTGATGCAGGCTATATTCTGCTTTTTTTTATATTTTTCCTGCGCAGTGGCTGAGCTGTCTCTTAAATGTTAAAAGATAAGAGGTTAACTGAGTGGAAAGGTCGTGGTTGCTTAAAGGAGAGAAATTAAGCGGCCACAGGAGACACGATGGAGGGCAGATCCACAACTACAGCTGCCACACATGAATGTTTGATAAGCAGGCGGGATAATGGCTCCTTAAATCAGTCAAACATAAACACCTCGATCACGCTCTGACATCTGCCATCCAAAGCTAATAAATATGAGCTGAATAATGAATGAACATATACAATAATAAAGGTGAATCATCTCAATGTGTCATATAGCAGGGCATAAATGGGTCAAGAGGTTTTTAGTTTGTTTTAGTACAAGGTGTAATACTAAGGTGACTTTGGCTGGGTGGTCTGAGCATCACTCTGGCTCTTTCTTTTTGTATTTGCGTGTGTAGGCTGGACATGGCAGGTACATGCAGGCTTCAACGGTTTCAGCAGTGTGTGTATGAGCCCCATGTGTACGAAAACATTATGGTTTCAGTAGCAGGGAGTGGGTGTGCGTAGTGAGCGTATCTAACTTGATACAAACTACTGATACTGTAAGCCAACCAGGACTACTGAGGCAAAATATCCCCCACAGACAATCAGGAAATAATAATATTTGAAGCTGAAGGACGAGATAAAACAGCTGAAATGCGCATTTATAAAACAGACAAACAGAAATGTAAAAATGTCACTGAAGACCATATTTTTCTCTTTTTAGACTTTTAATGCATGGATCAAATTCAAATTAGCCTTTGGGAGGTTTTTTCCCAAATAAAGGGCCCATTATAGTCTAAACATATACTTCTGTCGTATGGCCCTAGGATACACGTTTTAAGACTTAAAAATCAATTAGTTCCACATTGTAATTTAACAAGTAGTCCACTGTGATTAAAGAAAGCTACTGGAATGTCAGCGGATGGGATGAGTTTTATGATTTTATACTGAGCATTTAAAAGCTGTGATGAATAATTAAAACGGCAGTAACAACAAGAGTGAATGCTCATTGATGTCATTATCATTTCGCAGCATCATTATCCTCCAAAACCTGTAAGCCCATAAAAACCACAAATATAGCAACAATAGGCTGGCTTATATACTGTATATAACCAATTGGCCTATCCGTGGCTCATTGTGTTTATTATTAAAACCATCCAAACAGCTCACAAACTGCTACCTTTAGCCTTTATGTAGAATTTCTTTGTATAGTCTATACCACGTAATTTGTGGAACCTGCTTTATGAGTCCAACTGCTGCTGACTTGCTGCACCTTTTTTCCTTTCCTTTCCTTTCCTTTCCTTTCCTTCCCTTCTCCCTTCCCTTCTTTCCTTCCCTCTCTCTCCGCTGCTCTCCTAGACGATCCGCTATTGATCTGTCGAGCCAGACAGGAGATGGGTGACATAAATCAGATTGGACGGGCGCTGCTCAGCCGTGAGTAACGGGCTCCTCTGCCGCCGCATCCCTCCGTTATTATCCTGTAAGATAATATCCAGTTGCAGGACAGCTGGCTCAGCGCCTCGCCTCTGATTGGCTGCTGAGTCGAAGCCGCCGTGATGTAAAAACACACCTGAGATTGTGTAAAACTGAGCCATAACACAACAACGACGCCCATTTGTTGCCTAGCAACCACGTCGCCTCGCTATTAGTCAATTAATCCACTATAACAATTAGCCAGATACTTATTAATTATCAGAACAGTGATGTTATTTCCTTTTGTTGGCCTGTGTTTACAGTGATTTTCCAATTTGTCAAAAGCAATAATCCACATCAGTAGGCTACAGACCAACAACGCAATTTAGGTTAATATAGCCTAGGTGTTAAATAATCAGTAGCAATTTCTTCTGCGGCTGAGTTGTATTACTTCAAACTTAATGGAGGACTGAGCAGATGGACTAAATAAGGCTGTATGCACTACAAATGTAGTCTATGTGTTTCACACTATGCACCATCCCAGTTTTTCCACAAGTTAAATAAAAGGTAATTTGCGACATTGTTCATGTCGATTTATTTAGCCTGAAGTAGCCAAGGAGCAAACCAACATTTAAGGAATATTTTTGGGACACCTAAAGAAATAAAGTCAATGGGTTAAAAACTTAATTGATTCTAGGCTACATAAATGTACATATATGTTAAGTATGTAAATAAAAATATTTTCAGAATATTTCTAAGATTTCTAAGTAAAGATTTTCTTTCAGTCAGAGAAGGCTATAAAAATCGTCTAAAAACGTTGGAAATAACATCAAGTTTAAGACTGATGCCTAAGACTTTTCTCAGTTTTAGGGTTTTTGTGATCATTTAAATAAACTTTCACAGACACTGGGAGTGCAAGAGAAGAGCGTTTTGTAGCCTATTAAGGTGGATTTATCGGATTAATAGTAATATCTTTGAAGTGGTATCCAGGTGACAGTAAGTCACACTTAATTTATTTGACAAAAACTGTTAGAGAAGTCCAGCAAAGTAAATAGAAATTGATGAAAATTAATGAAATATAAGCAGACAGATCCAATAATAAGCTAATGAAAGTACAGGCTAAGTGTGAAAGTGTCGAGAGCATAACTACACTTTATATCTATACACTTTTTTACTAATGCCACAGTGAAAAGCTATGTGCAAATTGTCCAGCCAGTCTCTGTTTGCAGCTATTCTTCCACTTGTCCTGATATGCTGCTGTCTTCCTGCCTGCTCTGTGCAGGAATTGTTCTGCCTGAACAATGATCAGCCAACAGTCTCTGCACACTGAGCGGATATGACATGGCCCACCTCTTTTACACTTCTTGCCTGTCTCAAACTTGACTTGAGGGTAGAACGGGCAATCGAGTGGAGTAATGTCAAAAGCTGCAGTCAAGGAGGAGAGAGAGAAGAGAGGAGGAGACACAGAGCGAGAGAGAGAGAGAGAGGAGAGAGAGAGAGAGGAGAGAGAGAGAGAGAGAGAGAGAGAGAGAGAGAGAGAGAGAGAGAGAGAGAGAGAGAAGCTGTGACGTCAGTTTCGTTCATTGCGTGCCATGCAAACACGGCAACAAACAAAATGTGAGACAATGACAGGATCGTGGGTGACACTGTGACTGTAACCTTCCACACACACACACACACACACACAAAAACAGAGAGAGGCACACACACTGGATATGGATCTATAGATCAGTCACATTAGTCGATTACAAAAAAAGCTTTGATGAAATCAGAGAGAGAAGTTGTGTATGTTGACAGTTAAATGATTGAAACGAGCAGCCGCTGCAGATGAGAACACTTTCAGACTGCTGCAACTACACGTTTGTAACTGATGGCCAGTTTCATGGTGTTTTAATTACTGTATGTTGTTGAGAAGTTTAATATATAAGATCATATATATTATATATTATATATTTTTTAAAAACGTTTTCAATCTAAAATCTAAACCTGGGCAGTAGCCCTGAATCTGAAAAATAAATTAAGTAAAAAGTATAGTATTTCCCTCTGAAATGCAGTGGATAAGTATAATAAAAATGGAAATGAATTGTGAATGAAAATTGTACTTAAGTAGGGCTAACTGAACTGAACTTAACTGACTTTAAAACTACTGATACTGGGGAGAGTCTATAATATTCCATGAGAAGTAAAGTACATAAGTATTACCAGCAAAATGTACTTAAAGCAAAGTATGTTCATTATGTTGAAGAACCCCTTTTGGGCGTTTTAATATAAAATATGATTAAAATCTCCGACGCAATAGGAGCATTTTTAATGTAACAGGTCAAGGTGAAACTAATACTTGAATAGTTTAATCTGTACAATTGCATGATATTTTTAATATATATTAATCTGTAAAATTACTGAAGTAATACTAAAATAGAACTGTACACTTAAGTTCCATACTTGAGTCGCCTAAATGTATTTCGTTCATTTCAGCTATATGGGTGTTAAGGAAGGAGTCCTCCTCAGAGCAGCTTAATTAAAACATTTTATCACTTATAGTAGCTTTACAATATTTAATTATATTCAGCCTGCTGGAATTAGTATTCCGACCATTTATTTGAGTAAAAGCAGCTATGCCACAATGCAGAAACACTCAGAAAAAGTTTAAAAGTTGTACTTAAAGGCTGTGTACAGAAGCAAAAATTCAGAAGCACTCATTGTGTAGAATGACCCTTTTCAAAATGCTTTGGATTAAATCAAATATTGATATAATAACTTTGGTGCATTAACAGGAAAGGAAAGTTTTCAATGTTGTAGTCGGTCGAGGTGAAACTTTAGATTCGGTTGGATAGTTTAACCTCTAATGTTGAACAATATTTTAAAGTGATATAAAATAATGATACAAAAGCAGTAAGTGTAGCTGTCAAATGAATGTAACAATGTTAAAAGTACAATATCTCCCTCTAAAATGTAGTTGAGCAGAAGTACAAGTATCTCAACTTTTAAGTTCAGTACTTGAGTAAATGTACTTAATTACTCTGCTTTACTGCTCCGTTTGTCGTGTCTGTGTGTTACAGCCTGCTGTTTTCATTCACACACAGCCTTATGATCTTCTCTCCCATATCACTAGCTGATAAATAAGCGGCTGTTTCCCTCCTGAAATGTTAAAATGGAAGAGGTCATTCTGTGGAGCATGTGGCCGGCCCATGAGCATCTGAACCCGAGTTAAAAGCGACTACGTGGCCAGAGAGTTGAGCGGCCTCGGCTGTATGCATGCTGTCTGTGGTTTCCACATCTCCCACATAGTAAGCTCTGAGAGCGATATGTCAGCCAGAGTAATTACGGCTTGTCAGCTCCGGTGACACCGGGCTTAAGGGCCATCTCCACAGCTCCTATCTGCATCTAAGAGCCGGGTCGCTTAATCAGCCCTGACAGTCAAGTCCAAAACAGTCATATTTTCCTAAAGAAACTCTGTCATTGTCGGTGTTGCTGATGTAACTGTGGCCATCGTGTCAACTCTCTGCAGGCCCGAGTGCACTTTTAGGCCCACACATGCAGGTGAAGGATGCACAATGATTCTGAAATACGCTTAAAGTGGAGAAGGTTTTGTTTTGCTCTTCAAATAAAAACTCATTGGGGAGTGGGAGGTGGGCATCATATGCAAAGCTTGGGGCAATACATCTGATATGCGCCCATCGTATTTATTTCTCCCTCCCTGCTTTTCTGTCTCCAAATCAACCCATCTACCTGGAAGAGTGAACACGCGGCCTCCTCCAGCGCTGCTGCTCCGTGTCACACTGCTGCAGCTCTTTAACACGGGGGATGAAGCCACTGTGCTAAAAACTGATGATGACAGAGATTTGATATGAAGACAGAGGCTGTATGAGTGATTAAATGATCTTTAGAAACAGTTTTCATAGACAGTATGTCAAGGATACGAAACCATGTCACTCTGCCACTCTCACCCGCAGGTGGCAAAGTGACACTTGTCATTTTTAAGTTGGAACTACTTCATAAAATTAATTAAATACAAAGTACACTTTAAAGGTAGAGTCAGGAAGATTATAAGAAAGATTACAGTTGTGTCTCATTCATGTCAAATACCGAAGTTTTAGGGTGGTAAAACACTAAAAATTACGAGAAATACAGGCAGAGGGCAGGGTCTCTGCAGTATAGTCACCACCACACACTTCAAGTGGCTCATAACTGATGTTTGAAAGGGATTGTGTTTGAGTCTATACATCGTTTTCTTAGGGAAATGTTGCAGATGATACCTTTAAGTAAATTTAACAAATGGATAAAGTAAACATAATTTAAGACTAAGTCATATTTACTTACCTTTTTTCAAGGTAGTTACATTTTTTTTTTAAAGTAAAACCAACTTGTCATATTTTAGAGTGAAGCAAATTGTGTGCAAACATACTGTATTGTGCAAAAGTTTGTAAGAATACCACGGTCCTGTCAGTTCAAGAGGAAATAAAATATAGAGAAATAAAAGAATTGGGATTAATTTCCCAAATCATAATCACTCCAATAATGTGTCGATTTTGAGCAAGAAAAAAAGGGGGGTGGGGGGTGGTGCTGTATATAATGTCCAAAACGTATTTGTTGGTGATATGAAGATAAAAAAAATTAGTTGGTCTTAGGGCCAGAAGTTAGAAATAAAGCAAACAATGACTGTCCATCTTACTGGTTAGCCTATTTGTTCAGTTCAAGGTATTGATTGGCAGTCAAGAATAATCCGAGGCATTCTGAATAAAAAATAAAAATGCTTTATTCATCAAAGCATGTAGGTCGCTTTTATTTTACGTCACACGGGCTACTAAAAATATGTAAACAATCTAATGAAGGTAGAGACGGAATCAATTCACAGCGGCCATAAGATGTACTCACTAATTTGACTTTAAGTTTACTTTTAAATCCCCCCCAAAAAATGTTGGCGGAAGCCACCTGTTTGGGACATGATGACTGGCGGGGAGGGAGCGACCAGACGAGCCTAATTGATTTTTAAGTGGTGTCTCTGTGGGTTAGAGGAGTAAGAGGGGAGTCCACTTCAGGGATCCGCCAAACTCCTCCAGTTTGTACCTGAATTGAGGGGCAGTGATGTGTTGCTGATGCGGCTCAACAAGCCACACTGGGGGCCAGACGAGGGCTGGACGGAGGGGCCAGAGCCCGAGCTGAGCCCCGGTGGGGGGATGGATGGAGGGTGATTATAAATGAACTTACTTCTGCAGA
Source organism: Lutjanus argentimaculatus (assembly GCA_034769285.1). Lineage (NCBI taxonomy): Eukaryota > Metazoa > Chordata > Actinopteri > Lutjaniformes > Lutjanidae > Lutjanus > Lutjanus argentimaculatus. The sequence continues at coordinate 3,795,969 of JAWZSL010000013.1, read as the reverse complement.
GGCAATAAGCTGACATGTCAAGCCTCATTCACCAAACAATAGAAGACATATCAGGTTTGTGATACGGGCACGCAAACACAAACACACTCCTTCTCTTTCTCCACTCTGATCACACTTTTACTGATGATTAAACAACCAATTAGACAACAATATTTAAGAATGCTGTCAACTTCAACACGTTTGACTTAAGTGTGAAGGCTATAATGTGCTCATTTTCATCGTATTACGGTATAATCAGGTGTTACTGTGCTATTATTAAAGAAAGACAGAGCTGCAACATTAATTGATTAGTTGTCAACTATTAAATTAATCCCCAATTATTTTAATGATCAATTAATCTTTTAGTCAATTAAAAAAAGTCTGAATTCTAGCTTCTTAAATGTGAATATTTACTCGTTTCCTGTACAACAGTAAACAGAATATCTTTGAATTGAGGACAAACAAAACATTTGAGGACGTCATCTTGTTTTTTTTTTGGGAAATATTAATCGACTTTTTTTAACCATTTTATAGATCAAACAACTAATCAATTAACTGAGAAAATAATTGCATGCAGATTAATCAACGATGAAAATAATCGTCAGTTGCAGCCTTAAAAAAAAGTGATGCCTGAGTTGCCTATAAAGATAGGCTACATGCACCACCCACCCTCATTCGACCAACACACACACCACACACACACACACACACACCGGCATGCATGCATGCATCATGGAGTCGGGACCTGCAGAGAAAAAGCAACTCTCTCCCTGAGTGAGCGGAAGAAAAGGGGGAGAGGGAGGAGAGGGAGGCCGGCTCGCAGCTCCACTCTTCCAGGATCTCACACACAAGATCCGGGCGCGCGGCTCCATTGAGTCCGAGGAGGCTTTTGCATGGAGGTTCATTAGAAGTAACGAGTTGACACAAGGTAAATCTTAATGTTGAGGCGCCTTTCTCTACCGGCCCGGGGAGGAGCCCTCATTAACTGTCGCTAACAACCCGTGTAAATACACTGATTGGACAGCTCCGATACAAGCTCCCAGCCCTGCCAGGAAGTCCCCCTAATGAGACCACACAATAAAAACAATAAAAGAAAGGAGAGAGAGGGAGAGACAGAGAGGGAGAGAAGGAGAGAGAGAGGTGTTAAAAACTTTTGTTAAAGCTTTGCTGTTAAAGTTGGCGCCACATTTACGGATCATTATGACAACAGTTTCATAAAAATTGTGCGTTTATTCAGTCGTCACGTTTTTCTATTTATTTCATTTCAGATTAAGGCACTGTTGTGTTACTGTGCGCTTCTACAAACGTGCAAGAAGTGCGACCTATTGCACCTGTGGTGACAAGCACTTAGTTGGCAACTGTTTACAGTTTTAAGGTGTAACCGACTTAATTGTTTTTGCGCTTGAGGTCATTCAATCAAGTAAATCATGTATGCAAAATAGCATTCGTAAGTTTAGCCTTTAAATGTGTGAAAATGAAAAATAAAAATAACATTGCCACAGCAGCAGGGCATAGAGCAGGGGAGAATACACTGCAAAAAATATCTAAACACTTCATTCTTAATTTCATTCATTTTTTTTCTCTAAACACGGTGAAATTCTGCCGATGCCAAGAAAGATCCCAGGCATTTTGCGCATTGCAAGTGGAAGTGTTAGCGTCTTAAATGCAAAACAGAATATGTCTAATATTTCTCCATTACAATCAAGAAAAAATGCTCTGACCCAGAATTGCAATGAAAAAAAAAATGTGGCACTGGTAACAGATGAAATTAGGCAATCGCGTCCCGTCACCAGCTGTTTCTCACATTTTCAGTAAGAAGCGTATATTTTTCAAAACTCAGTGCGACACGAAATGAGTTGTTCAGATTGATACTTTTTACAGTGTACACACAGAGTCTCCGTCTCCTGGCATGACCAGCATGGGACGGAGGGGATTGTGCGCCCCGTCCCGACAGCATCACACATCTGCTCCGCATAGGCACAGATCTCCCCGGTGCTCGGTGGAGAAAAATCTCAAACACACCAAACTAAAAACGGACATTCGTGATCTAAAGGAAGAGATCCAAAAGAAATATACCTGCTAATTCATACTAGAAAGGCCCGATGAACTTATCTAAATAATTTCTGAAATATTTTTCAAAAAGCGTCCGAAAAATAAAATGAGTTTACCGAACATTTTTGGCAACACCGTAGACGGAAAACGGGTCTGCTGAGACAGAACTTACAGGTGCAGCGGGTCGGATTTCCATCCTGATCTTTGGACAAACTGACCGGTGAAACAGCAGTGAACCAGTGTCACGTCCAGTCCCAAGCTCGAGTGGTGACAGTCGGTGGACTGAAGCCTGCTAACAGCTCTGCAGGGGACGAAGAAGAAGAGCAAGAAGAGAAAAACAAGAGCGAAAAGAAGAAAGAAAGGTAATTCCTGATATGTTTGGTGAAAAAAAAAACACCTGCGTTGAATTCCCACATCATTAAAATAAAATGTCATTAATTTCTCGACATTTGAAATCTAATTAGAAGTTGAAAAATAAACTTTAGCTTGCATGTGCATGTATATAAAGAGGGAAGTGAGTTTATATGAACAACGAAAATGAAAAACATTGTGTGTGTTGTGTGTGTGTGTGTGTGTGTACGTACCCGTCATTACTCCAAAGTCTGGTCCTGTGTATTGTTGAGATGAATCCAGGATGGAGCAGCAGCAGGCACATGAGTCTCTCCTGTGTTTGCCAGGGAGGGGTGTGCTGCCTTTTCTGGCCAGCCTCTGCCAAACCGGGGTCAACGAGGGAGCAAAAAAAGAAAAAAATAAATCAAGACCCTTTCTTTCTTTCGTGCCTTCTTTCTCTTTCCCTCTTACCTTTTACAGTCAACACCTTTTCCTTTCTTTCTCTCATCCGGTCCTCTTCTCTCTCCCTCTCTCACTCCCGTACATGACGTAACATGAGCTTTGTTTATTTGCTGCCCTTATTGGAACAGACAGACTGATAATGAAAACAACTTACTAATTGGCAATTAACCAGAGTGGCAAGTTGCATTTTAGATTCATTCATTTGCGTGCTGCAAGAATTGAACAGTAGTATTTCTTTAAACAGCAAAAACTTCATTTATGTTGAAGTTTGCCAAAGAAAGTTTGACAAAGAGTTTTACAATCAGTAAATCAATCAATCAATAGAAATAAGGTCAGATAAGAGGAGAGATGTGGGTGCAAAGCAGAAGACAGGCGTATTTGTCTACTTGACCAACATATTAGCAGTGTTTTATGGTGCAAACTGCTGTTTGTGTTGTCGTGTCTGGAGGTTTAGGCTGTAAGTAAACGGAGAATACGCTAAATGCTCGACATGCATTCAGAGCTCTCGTCCCCCGCTGCTCGGAACATTCAGCAAGCCCTCGGATAAACACACAATTAGGGCAGGTGAATAAACTTGTTTGGGGGGTGTTAATTACATGCTTAACGTAAACAAAAGCCATGTAAAAGAATGTGAATTACCAGTGGCTTTTTCCCTCTCAATCCCCATTCAGGTTTTACATTTCACCTCTAGTCTCTTCTCGGAGTGATTTCCGAATTGCCTGCGAGGGGCTACTCCCAAACAAGGCTCCTCCGAAAAAAAAACAAAAAAAAAAACACATAATGCTGGATAATACCTGCAGACTCGGCTTGAATGGTGAGCACCTAAATTGGTGCACCAGGAACCCGGGCAGGTAGGTAGGCTTTGCATATTCGGTGGAGTGCTGCTCCTAAGCCTGCACTCTCAACTTAATGTTGTTGGGGTCGTGCGTGTGCATGTGTGTGTGTGAGTGTGTGTGAGAGGGAGGGGAGGTGGGGTGTAGGCTAGGAGGTTAGTTTTAACACCAGCATGAAAATACCAGCCTTTACTTCCAGTCCACAGAGCTTTCCAACGGGACCAATTCAAGTGCCACTTGGAATTAGTTCTCCTGAGGTTCGTGTAGCAGCGCAGTGGACAGGTTTGATCCCATATACCCCCCACCCCCACCCCACACACGCGCGCACACGCACACAATCCCAAAAGACACGCACAAACCAAACGCCTGACCCTGCAACGAGATCATCATAAGCCCTGCATTGCATACACCCACAGACACTTGCACAACACTCGTGCACGTACCTGCATGCAGGGAGAATGAAAGTGCCACCTTTTTGACCAAAACATCGATGCGTAAAAGTGCGCGAACGTGCGTAATTACGCGCTTTGTACATGCACTTATTAAAGTATTCTGGTTAAAAGGTGAAATGGGGAACATAAACAGGTAGTATTGACCACACATGCATCATATCGAGCTGGTCTATACTCACTGTCCCTCCGAGCTTGAAGTCGGTGGTCTATCTGGCCAGCCCCCGGAGAATGTGCAAATCTGAAAGAGGGAAGGAAAAGTTTTGAATTCCTGAATGATTTTGTAGAAAGGCGGCTTAGGATCATTATGTCAGCTTTATTGAGGGCGGATTAAGCGGAGTCTAGATGCTACGCCTTGTACACGGCCCTTTCACAATGTGAGCACTGTTCGTGTTAGAGTGAACTCACACTATTTTAACACCCTATAAGCCCTGTCTAAATATGAAGCCGTTTTAGTCATAAACATGAAAATCACACCGCCGTGGCTACTGCTATAAGCCGAGTCCTGTGACTGGATGTGGACATTGATCATGTCCTAACCACTAGATCAAATACATGAAAACTGCTTTTATGTCCCCAAGAAGCTTTCATGTTGCCATTTGATTGTAATTCCAATACTAATGGTATTAATTAGAGGGCTGGACTATGACAAAAACCCGTGCTATACTGGTGGCATCAAAAGGGCGAAGCCATTGGCAAATTAGTTGTCGAACTGAAACGCCCTGACCTTTGTTTAATCAACACAACGCTGCGCATCGATATTCATTTGGAACAATAAATTTAGTTGGTTGGAGAGGAGGCAGCGGGCAGGGGGCCAGGGCTGCGCCCAGCGTCACAGAGGCGAGGCCGGGGACAGCAGGAGGGGGAGCGGCATCACACTGCAGCCTCAACCCGGACCAGCACCCACCAAACACACCAGCGAGTCCGAGTAAAGTCATGCTCAGACCAGGGCTTAAAACTGCGAACATGCAAATTTTTTTTTAAATCATCGACGAGTCCGGGGGAGAAGCCAAAAGATTATAGGATTGTGTCATAATTTGATCTTTTAGAAAACAAGAAAATGGAAAGTGATAACATATATGAAAAGGAAAAACGTTACGCCTTCCTTTCCTTCGCCACAAAAATGAATTGGCTGATAAAAAAGATAAAAAGTAGCTACTACAGGAAAAACTGTACGAAAATAATGTGCAAATTGACTCGCTTCTATTCAAAACGTGTATTCCGGAGTTGCAGTCATTGGTTGTCCATTTGTCACCCTTTTAAAGCTCCCTCTGCCTCCCTCCCTCCCTTCCCGTCTCTGCTAAGCATCTCCAGTCTACATATCTTCTTTAGCTTTAACGAGCCTCGTTAAGATCGCAATAATATTCCACCCTCTAATTGCTCATTCCATTCAGCAGATAGGCGAGCATTGGCTTGTGCCTGATGCGCGCGGTGCGGTGGGAGGGTTGCTGTGGAGATCGGAGACTCTGATAACCCCCCGTGCGTGCTGCACAAGTGGTGAAAGCCTCGCGCTACGTACTGGCTAATGATTGGCACGCTTGACAGTGATTGGCAGGGCTGCCATGACAACGCTACAACGACACCAAGAAGACCAATAGAAAAGGGAAACAAAATGTTTCAATGCTACACTCAACGGCGGATTTAGGGGGGAGATATTATGAGGCTGGTGTCATTAGGCGATAGCCATTGAATCATTCAATCTTTTTTACTGGCCGTGTTTTTTCGGTTTTTTCCCTTTTCTCGATAATTTTCTTTCTCTCTCAGGTCATTTCCATGGTTTTCAGATCCCCCTTAGAGCTTTATCCCTCCCATTTCTTCCTGCCAAACTTCGCTGATCGCCCTCTGCTCCTGGCGAACAGCGCTCCCACCACCAGGTCTCCAGAAGACTTGTCCATGTTTCAGCTACCGACCCTCAACTTCTCCCCGGAGCAGGTGGCGAGCGTCTGCGAGACGCTAGAGGAGACCGGGGACATCGAACGGCTGGGCCGCTTCCTCTGGTCCCTGCCGGTGGCTCCGGGAGCATGCGAGGCGATCAACAAGCACGAGTCCATCCTGCGCGCCCGGGCCGTGGTGGCGTTCCACACGGGGAATTTCAGAGACCTCTACCACATCCTGGAGAACCACAAGTTCACCAAGGACTCGCACGGCAAACTGCAGGCCATGTGGCTGGAAGCGCACTACCAGGAGGCCGAGAAGCTCCGCGGTCGTCCCCTCGGACCGGTCGATAAGTACCGGGTGCGGAAGAAGTTTCCGCTGCCTCGGACCATCTGGGACGGCGAGCAGAAGACGCACTGTTTCAAAGAGCGGACACGGAGCCTTCTGAGGGAGTGGTACCTTCAGGACCCATATCCAAATCCCAGCAAGAAAAGGGAACTGGCTCAAGCCACTGGACTCACTCCTACACAGGTCGGAAACTGGTTTAAAAACCGGAGGCAACGAGACAGAGCCGCGGCGGCCAAAAACAGGTTGGTGATTTTTGTCCTCGCTGTCAAAACACAAGAATGTGCCAAAGTTTGCTTTAATGTAAAAATTCAAATGAAAAGACGAGGTTTTATTAATAAACATGTAGTTGTGCTTGCGGACAGAGACTGTCTAGGAAAAAGACGAGTGTGTCTGGCAGGGGGAGGGAGCAGGCTGCGGCGACATTTTTGTTATGAAGTGGATGAACATCGAAAACACGATTTTATACTGCTGGAAATGTCGAAAACTGTCTTTTTAAACTATAAGATTTTTTTTTTCATTTAGAAAAGCTTCTTAAAACATTTTCGGCATATATTTAATTCTACTTTCCAGGCATTTTGACCACAACATGGAATTATCAGACTGAAAAACACTTCTAATGTTAAAACTCAAGTTTTCTGCTGAAATAACTCTAAATAATAAAATAATAATAATACAAGTACAAACTGTCAGACCGAAGAGGCGATTGTTGCGCTATGTTGCTTTTTAAATAGAAACAGTTTGTTTATGTTTTCCGTAATAGTGAACGTATTATAACAAATGACAGAGTTCTGTAATTTTTATATATAAAAATCTGTAGACTTTACTTATATATAACATCGACACTATTTGAGTGATAATATTGTACATCCTTATGAATTATTTTTAATCAGTCAAAAGTATAAAATAAACAGGACTGGATACGTCTTAATATTTATTCAGCCAACGTTTATCCCCCGTCTCTGCACCTTTAAAAACAAATGTTTATAAATTGTCATCTTTTGCAAATAATTTAGAATATTATTGTGTTTGTAACCATAGCTATTTAATGAATTATTAAAGATACAAAGCGTATAGCAGCTACATTTACCATGTAGCCCTACTATAGTGCATTTATAATTTTAACATCACATGTTACTTATTGTTGAAACAGATTATCTCAAGGGATAATGGAGATATTATTATTAATATTACTCGACTAAAATGAGCATGCGTATTAAAAAAAAGCATTTGAAGACATAGGCTGTATTCATAACATTAAGTGTGGTATCATTCCGTTGAAATGCTATAATTGATTAGAAAATACCTCGCAGAGTACTAAGCCATATGAACACTATTCTAATCTTTTTGCTAAATGAAGAGATATATTTCCAGCCTGACATTATCCCGCCGTGATGGAGTTATTATCATGAGTGGATTGGAGATAAACATTTAGGATGATTGGAGTAAGTTGGATCTCTCCACGTCACTCATTCATACACTTCCACTTCCATCATCAGACTGAAATACATCTGGTGTCAAAGACCCCGTGACATTTTGCAATTGGACGAAAAGGCCTTTTTTTTTTTTTTTTTTTTTTTTAAATAACATTTTTGGTTATGAAACTGCACAGTCACGGGGATTTATAAGATAAATATAACATGTGTAGCAATGGAGAGAAATAATAAAGTAAAGCAAACGCGCATGGTGACCAAAACTAAAGTAAAAACAAAACAGTTACAGACTGTTATTGTAAAGAATGCTACCAAACTGCTTTTATAAAAGACACCAAGCTGGATTTAAATCTTTTTTTTTTTCTGCACTGATATGACACGTAATTTAAATCCCACAACACTGACTTGCGCGCTGATCATGCCTACTTATATAGAAGGGGAAAAAAAAGAAAAAAAACAAAACAAAACAAAAAAGAACCCATCACATTTCTTCCAACATTTGGTAGTCTAAATAGTGCTGTGTTTTGTCCCCTGAAAGCTGGCTATTTGATAAAAGCATGCATGCATGGCTGGGGCCGGCAGGGGGAAAGAAAAGGCGAGTTTGAACCCCTATTTTGCAGGAGGAGGAGGGGAAAGGGGGACATTCTCAGGTCTAATTGCCATTTCTCTCATTTTTTTTCTTCTTTTTTTTTTCCTCTTCCCTCCCCTCCTCGCTTCTTTTCTTCTCCAGGCTCCAGCACCAAGCAATAGGACCGAGCGGTATGAGGTCCCTCTCAGAGGCCGGTCTCACCCCTCACAGCTCGGCAGAGTCGCCTTCGACCGCGGCCAGTCCCACCACCAGCGTTTCCAGTATGACAGAGAGAGTTGATACTGGGACGTCCATCCTGTCCGTCACATCCAGTGACTCGGAGTGCGATGTATGATACGGAGGAAAAAAACACACAAAAACAAACAAAAAGAGAAATATTTACAGGGAAAATGGACCTGAGAGGAAGAAAAAAAGACTTATGAAATATCGCGGATGAAAAAAGGACCGATTGATATAAATATTAAAATAAAAAGAGATAAAAGCACGTCGTTTTTTTTTTTTTATTAAAAGCGCTTTCAAAGGACCCACGCCTCCCCCTCCTCTTCATACCCCCACACCACCACCACCACACCACCACCACCACTACTACTACTAGACTACTTGCATGATGTCTTTTTTTTATTATTTTTTTTTTTATTTTGTAATCAGGGAAAATAACCTGAGTGCAAGATTTTCCACCAGGAACATCGATCAGAGGGAATAAAAACAGATCGTCTTGGTGTCTTCGTCGCTTTTTTTTTTTCCCACACCCATCTCCGTTTTTTAGTCCAAGTGATGATGATGATGATGATGATGAGACGGCGAAGCAGCCGCCACGCAGACAAGATGCAATCCTGTTTTTACTTTGTGTTCATCAGACAATCATTTTAAGTCGTAAGCACCTTTTTAAATACACTTCTGTCACTGCCTGTGTGGGGTACATACATGGTCAAAAAAAATGTCGAACGGGATCGTTTATGACTGTATCAGATTTTTATTTTTATTTTCAAAATTTTATATTGAATTATGTATATCTCAAATAATGCGATCATTCTCCCGGTCTGTAATATACGTGTAGAAATATGCTTGTACATAATTATTGCTCTCCCCGTCTCATCCTCTTTTCTATCCCTTCCTCACTTTTCTTGACTTGGTGTTCCTACATAAAATATTTGTCAAAACTTACAACTGAAGTGCTCTAGGCGTTTTTGTTGCGTTTGGTTGTTTTTTTTGGGGGAGCGGGATTTAAAATGACATAAGTTACCAGTCACATTAATGCAACAAAAAAGAAAAAAAATATGTTTTTAAATTAGAAGTGGAATAGCTTGTTATTACTACATTTATTCAAGTCTACATGCAGGCTGCCCCCTCCTCTCCTCTCTGCCGCCTCAGGGTCGCTCAGAGCGCTTATTTACATCAGTCTATTCAATGTTTCTTTCTTGCGTGGTTATTATGTTAATGAACCATACATTTCCAAATCAAATACAGTATTCAATTTGCTGTACCTCTTTACATGATGTCTGTTTTTCCATCCGATTACGGATAAGGACATTGATAAGTGGCTAAACACATGTTCATATTGGGTCATTATTGGATTGTGGAAGCATTAATTCTCATCATGGCTTATGCGGTCTAGGACAGGTTTTGCTGTCAGCGGGGCTGAACTCACCAAAAATTAGTTTGGGTTTCTTTCCATAACAGAGCTGACTTTAAAGACTATTTTATAATTGTATTGGTGTAAAATGTTTGGTTGTTTTACGGTGACAAAACGGAAACAAGTGCTGTAATTAAAATGTTATAGATTTTATTTCACGGAAGAAGTCAAACTTTACCCCGTTTTTAAATTTATTATTATTTCAAACTCATGTGCTGTAGGTAAAATCGCCTTATATGACTGCCTCTGTATACTACACACATTCTGGCAAACGTCAACGTCATGCAGCACTTAAAAATGTGAGTGCTATTTCCCCTTTTGTTTACCGTTGCTAGTGAATACAGAAATTAAGTAAACGCGCCATTAAATGGGCTAATCACGATGGGACTCCTCCCCTGTCCCAATCTCCCATTGTGGCCTGCTGAAAAGAGCTTTTCTTCCTCGGACGAGAACCATTTCCCCCTCCAAAAAAGGCTTTCTCTCCTGCAGTCCCTTTCCATCTAAATCCCCAACCAATTATGCTGCAGACTGGGGCAGATTTGCTATAGGACACTGTTGCAGGAGCTATAGTTTTGGTGGAAACACTTGCGCAAAGATTTCTGCTTCCTAAAAGCAGCGCTGAGGGTTTCCCCATGTAAATACGGCGGTGTATTAAGCGCAGGCAACTGTGCAAAGCGCGTTGACGCTCTGTGAGTGTTGCAGTCATCAGAAAGTAGGACAGATGCTGCTGTTTGGCTCAGTGAGAGCGCAGGACTTTTAGAAAGTGGAGATTGGCAGAAAAAGCTTCGGCGCCGACATCAACAGTGTAAACCTTCACTTCTTTTACCAAGACAGACTTCTTCCCGACCTTTGATTTTAATAACTGAAACTTTACTGTCTCCAACAAGTGGTACATGGGTCTGTTGGGCCTAATGTGGTGTCAGGATGTTTAGATATTTTGCCAGGATGTTTGGCGATTTTCTGCAAAGTCTGAAAGCTTAAATATAAAATTCTTTGGTCGCTCTCTGTGTAAATGCGCACGCAAAGGGGTGAAAGGGGCTATTTAACATTTAGAATAGAGAGCAGGGAACCAATTCTAATACAAAACGGGCCTAATTAGACTAGTTACATTTGTTAATCTAATGGCTATAAGTTATTAACAAAGGAGGCTGTGGGCTGGGGCGTGTAAAACAAACTTAACATTTTAATAACTTAACAAATAGTTAAATGTTTGATTTATTGTTATGAAGTGCAATCCTCTGCATTAAATCCGAGATTCAGTCAAAATTTAGACAAAAGTTAAAATCGTCAAAAATAGTAAACTTTGTTGTTGATACTTTAGATCTAACCATGGATTATTATGTTTTTTTTCTTCTCCTTAATGTTATCAGTCTCCACTGGATGAAATGCGCGCATAAGCTATCTGCATGCGTAAGTGTCCATCAGACGGATACAATCAAAACACAAAAACAAGTGTGTCAGGAGCTTCAGCCATACGACTCAATGGGCCTGTGATCCTGAAATAACCGAGGCCATAATGCAGACAAACGCAGAGCTCAGCTCCCTGCCTGGCTGAGACAAACCGTCTCCCGCCGCACTCATTGGCAGTCAGTCGATTGCAGATGAAGAGAATCTGTATCATATTTTAAACCCATTCCGGGTCTTAAATCGGCCTGCCAGAGACAGATATGCCCTATCAAGAGCACCGAGGGGCCATGGCACCGCCGCACCACCAGACCCTTATCAACACACACCCCCCACCTCTCAATTTACGCACTCCACAAGTTTTATTGGCTGCGACAAGTCCCGGCTATGATTGAGATTAAATTAATCGTAAACTGAAGAGCATTTTTTATCGGCAAAGGAGGACACGAGGATTAGGGCTATATCTGAAAGATGGAGCCACTGATAGGGACTCATGAATACAAAACAAGCGATGAATGGGCTTCATTTGTGCAACGTTAGGTTCATTATCCCAGGGCTCTGGAAGCACAGCGTAAATATGCAGATATAAACTTAACTTACTCAAGAAAAAAAAATGAAAGCGATGTTTTTGTTTGAAATAATGTGGGTGAAAAAATCAGCTAAAGATACAAACTTTTACAGTCGCCTTTTACATCTTTTCATGAGTCCGTTGCCTTTCACTTGAGAAAGAGAAATAGAATATTTATAATATTTCCATAAACGCACCAACAAACGTGTTAAAGCAACATTACAGGAATTCAACGCCAGGATATGACACCAGAGACACAGTATAAGTCAATATTAATTAAATATCACAGTGATTTTTCATTAGAGCGTCTTTAATCATGTAAATGACACACGCATGTAAACAGGTACACGATTGTCCGCGCTGTTAACATATGTAGGCCAGAGTGGCAGTAGTAAAAAGTGCTGGAAGTGTGAGTCTATCTGTTGCTGGCTGGGGTCATTAACAGTGGGGGAGCTCTTGTTCGTGATCTGTCAACTCAAATATGGATCACAAGACAAAGGAACTTAGCGAGGAGTAATCTCTGTGTGTGATACTTACATGAGAGTAAACGAGAATGTGAGACAAGTGCGGCAACAATGGAGACTCGCATGTTTTTCTCTTTTCGCTCCCTTAAGTTGTTTTGAATTTATTTGTGCAAGTGCATCTGTCAAACAAGATTTGCATGAACATGGAGCTACGCGTCAACAACATAAAGACGATTAGTTTTTTTTTTTTATGGGTCCCAGATTTGAAGTCAAAGTGATTTAAAGTGTCTTTAAAGAGGAGAAAAGCACAAGCGAGTGCTCCTGTGGAAAAATATGACTGATTTTTGTTTGGATTGATGGTTGTTTGCGCCGCGATGATCCGCTTAGAGGTCATAGTTTACCTTCCTTTTCATTCCCAACCACAACATCTTGTATACCAGAGTTAATTCAGGCACTGTCAGTGCAACTATAGGGAACAAGAGGAAGGAGGGGGGACTATTAAGCCGGAGTCTGGCGGTGAGAAATACTTGCCCTGCCCTGTTTTTTCTCGGATTTCACCGGTTAACTGAACACAACTTTCCTATTGGTGTGTATTCATGCAGCAGCCAAAGAGCACCAGTTTTCCTATAGCCTGAGCAGCGCGGCTGCTGTCAGTGCAGGAATGAGCGGGGCCCTTTGGACTAAACTTTCTGCTCTCACTCTCTGCTCTCTTCAATAGGTAAAACGCAGGGCTGCAGCATTCCTCTTGACTGAGTGGCAATTTGTTGCTACTAGTTATATGACCGTGACCTGCCAAATCTGCGTTTTAGGCAGAGAGATATTGTTCTCATTTTCGGGGTTATTATGCGAAATATCAGCAGCAATTAAAAGCCACGACAATTGCATTAATTACAGATTATATTTACATCACCATGAAATCACAAACTGTCCTATACGCAAATGTTTAGAGAATTACGGCAAATAGCTGAGCTTTTCACTGTTTAATAATTAAGGGAAACTATGCAGGAATTTCCCCCAAAACACTGCTCACACTAAAATAATCATTCTCAATAATCACACACGACCCACCAGAAGTGTGTTGCAACGCCTGCATCCGCAGAGACCCCGCAGTCCAACCATACCTTCTTATATTCTTATCATTTTGCCGTGCTCCAGTGGCTTCACCGACCCAAAATGTCTGATGTCCCGAGAAAGAGACCCAACAATCAAATATGGTATGGCCTTTATGGTATGTTTACAAACAGCAACTGACAAATCCTACTAATTCTACCTTTAAAGGGATTATAGGAGATTTTAAAAAGTACCATAGAAAAAAGTTTAGATTTATATAAACATAATCCCTTTAAATCATCACTTATGACCCACTAGAAGTGTGTGGTGGCGTCTGTATCTGCAGAGACTCTGCACTCTGTTCGTATTTCCTTATTTTCTCATTATTTTGCTGTGCAAAATGTCGGTATTTGACGTCCTGGGAATGAGACTCAACATCCAACTGAATTTCTGGTGTGTTTATGAACAGCTCGGACAAATCTTACTGATTCGACCTTATTCTACCTTGAAGTTATTTCAGTTTGATAAAATGTTGATTAGTACTGATGTGTGGCTATGGGGTTAGGACAGTTTTGTAATTTGGCGTGGTTGCAAACCAGGTAAAGTAGTGAGATGTGTGACATTTTGACTTTTCGTGTAATTTCGATTAGGCTGTGTGTCCGTAAATTCAATGCCAGGCGTCATGCACCTGCTGCTTGCTGTCAACTGATCAGTCCCATCACACACACTAGCACAGTCTCTTTCACACACACCATTTATCACACACACACGCTCTAAGACAAGGGCAGCGTTTGAAAGTGTCCTCTATTAAATTGTAATTTGGAGGTCACACAAGGCAGGAGGCAGTGATACAGGATCGGCGGTGTATAAGCTTTCATTATATGGAGGCTACCGTGTATAGACAGATGGGATCATAGGCCTATACTCCCCCTCTCTCTTACATAGTCAGGTTGTGTGTGTGTGTGTGTGGTGGGGGGTGTCAAGAAATACTTCAGTCTAATGCTTATTAGTGTGGACTGCCATTGCACAAGCCTCATCTTTTTAAAACAAGCATAACATGAAAGCAACCCAACTCTGGCTTACTCAAGCGAACATGACCCCCCCTCCACCTCCACCTCTCTCGCTTACGCGCACGTACACGCGTACAGCCTCACACGGACAGCACATAGGGAGTTGGTGTGTGTGTGTGTGTGTGTGTGTGCGTGTGCGTGTGGTTGCGTATTGGGGTGGGGTGGGGGCGCTGGGTGCAGGCTGTGATCTCTCGCCTTGTGCACACCGAGTGGACAGAGGGCTGAGCAGCTTAAATAGAGCCCCAGCACCTGTGTTTTCTACCGCCGTTCTCAGGCCTTCTTAACACGGCACGGCACAGTACAGCACTGATACATGCACTGAGAACACGCAGACATAAAACGCACCATGTGCCAGAAATAAAAGGCAAGGATGGGGCTGTTTATCCTCAGAATTAAGCTACACTGAATAATTAAATCATCCATATTACCCTCCACCCTTTCTGTCATGTTTTGGTTGAAGATTATTATTAACCAGCTTAAATTAAGCCAACTTTTAATTAATTGTGCCTAATCAAATTCAGTTGACTTGACCAAAATCACAACATGGAATAATATCTTGATATTATATAGGAGTTGATTTAAAAGCTCAAGTGAATATAACTGCTGCAATGATCCATATTTTAAAATAAGATTTAAAGGTAGAATCAGTAAGATTTGTCCGAGCTGTTTGTAAATGCACCAGAAAGATAAATTGTTGAGTCTAAGTTCCAGGGCGTCAAATATGGACGTTTTTGGTTGGTAAAGGTCCCTGAAATTGATTATTTTTATAAGTCCATACATTTTGTAAGGAAAGTGTTACATATTATGCCTTTAGCCAACTTTTAATTAATTGTGTCTAATTTTACCTGAAGTCTATGAACTTGACCACAGTCACAATAAGGGATCATATCTTGATATTATATAGGAGTTCATTTAAAAGTTTAGCTGATCCATCTTTAAATATACGATTTAAATCAGCAGATGAACTGTCCTCTTAGCATTTTCTTCATTTATACGGATCTCAAAACATTCTTTCTGTCTTTCACTGGTTTTGTGAACAGTCTCAGAGGTCTCCACACGCACGTCACTGAATATTTATTTATTTGCAAGAAACCATTAAAACCTATTCCCGGACTTGGTGCGTTTTGGTGACAAGTCCCCCCTCTGTTCCCCCTTTTCCTTCCATGAATTGGTGATTGTTCCCTGGTCTGATGCTGAAGGCTATTGTCTGTCAGCTGGAGCTCCTGCTGCCTGCTCTGGTACTGAAAGCACCGGATGAACCTGGACACGGACACCCGGTCCCGCTGTGCCCACCAGACACCTCACACACGGGCTACACGCCACACCTTTTCTTTAACCATTAAGATTAAGATAATGCATTAAATTCCTGTCTTTTTTTTTTCACCGAAAACTCGGTTTCAGGTCAACAACGCTGTCTGATTCTGCATAATGACACCAAAGGCCTTTGGCACTAACGACTGTAACCCACATCTTTTTTAAAAATCGACAAAGGAGGGACTGTGTATTTCTCAAAATCAAGTTAAAGCTAAATGTGGCAACTGTTGTTGTCTTACTCCAAAATCAATACTAAAGAAAGGGCCATTTAAAAGTAAAACAGATTTTTTTTTAAAGAAAATTATTGTTAAAGTTATGGATTCTGCTTCTAAATACACCTAATTAAACTGGTGTGTAATTGTTATGTCCTGGGTAGACTATTTCTGACGGAAAAATATCTAAAGAAAAAATCATCATGTTCATGGTATCATATTTGTTGTATACAGTGAAAAGATGAAATTCTAAGCATCATTTGTTTAGTTCTATCTGGATGAACAAAAACAGATTGCAATTTTTCTGCTTGCAAGACAAATCGTGTCTTTTAAACGCTTGTTTTTGAAAAAAAAAATAGGAAACTCAGCTCCCAAAGGCTCATATGCACTGGAGCCATAATTCTAGAATATGTATCGCACCATATCTCAGTGATTGACCTAATATGTGACACGCAGTTAAAAAGCCTCGGCTTTGCCTCCCTTTTGTGCCCATGCACAACAAAAGGTCGGGGATCGACTGAGGCCCGGCTGGCCTTATCAATTTAACCTCCATTCACAAAACTATAGGATGGATTACGCGGGATGCCAGCCTCACAAACAGCCCCGACCACAGGACAGTCCACACTGAGAGTGAGGGGACAGCGTCGGCCAGGCAGGCAGGTGCAAAGCCCGTCAGACTGGAAACTGAGCGGAGCGGAGCCAAACGTGTTCCTCGACTGCCATCTAGAGGACACTCGTGGAAAAGACATGATGACCCCAAAGCAAACTGTTCCTCTCAAGTCAATGGCCTGCGAAATGGAGGGCAAAGGTGTTTGAGACCTCTACTAAATCTGTTCAGAAGTTCTTCTTAAATGATGAAACGGAAACATACTGTCTTATGCATCACGTTATTCATATTTCTACATATCATTCAGCCAGGCATCCGTCCTGAAAAATACATATGGTGAGTATATTAAATGTTGGCATGCTTGTCTGCACTTGCAGTCGGATTAATCATCATAAGTCTGTTAACCTGAGATTTGCTATTTTGGAAGTTCTAATTTTGTACTAAGTATGTTTTAGTTGTAAGTAAATTCGTTGAAAAGCACAATTTGAATTTGAAATGTATTTAGTGACTTTCATGTGCTAAAGTGCAACTTCAGGTATACTTGATATTCTTTATATGACTGCGTATGCTTGATTAGTGAAATTAAGGTTTACCTTGTTTGTGTTACAAAAACATTAAAATTAATTGTGAGCAATATACCATTAATATATTCTTATTGTAGTAATAGTATGCTCAGTTATACTTATTCTTATTCCAGTTAATAAAATGTAGACTAAAAGTGTATTAAAATGATTTAAAAATAATTATACTCACAAGTAAACCAACTTATCACTATTGGTATTTGCAGTTTAGTATATAAAAGTAGTAAGATAATAATGTACAATTTACAATGCACTTGCAATTAAGTACGCTTCTTGTAAGTACCTTAAGTATTGCAGAATTAGTATATTTATTTTTAGTACACTGAAGTTGAACTTAATGGCATCTATTTTATAGTATGCTTTCAAAAAGTACACTTAAAGTGTAGTTTAAAGGACCAGTGTGTAGGGTTTACTGGCATCTAATGGTGAACTTGCAGTTTGCAAACACCTCATCGCACTCTGCCATTTTAAGCATGTAAGAACACCTATGGTGGCTGTGAAATTTGCGCAAAACATGAAAGGCAGTATCTAGAGCCAGTGTTTGGATTGTCTTTTCTGGGCTACTGTAGAAACGTGGCAGTGTAACATGGCAGCCTCCATGAAAGAGGACCCGTGCCTTCTGTAGATGGAAACGGCTCAGTCTATGGTACCAAAAACACAACAATTCTTTTTTTCAGGAGATTATACAGTAAAACATACTTATGAATATTATGTTCCATTTCTGCCACATTCTGCCAATAAATCCCTGTAAATCTTACACACTGGACCTTTAAAATATATTTCTACTTCACTGAAGGCTACTACTTTTTACCTGTGATGTCTGATGTCTTTGGAAATGTCTTTGTGTTTGAATAACATTTAGCTGCTCAACATGAGTTTGTGCTGATGGCGACACCAATATTTTCAACACTGTTTGGCCACGATCCCCAGCATGAAGGCCTCTGTTTGAGTTCTTACTTCTTTGTTGAATGTGCTCCAGTTAATGTCAATGCAGGCACGAACATACATAGACCGTCCTGCACTACAGGGACAAGTGCAGGACAGTGAGGTCCTACTGCCCACACATATAGACATACTACTGTACAGGGCACATTCATTAAAGTTTCATTGCATGAAAGTCAAATGATGTTGGAACACTGAAGCAGCTTCTCCATTTAGTGCTAGATCAAGGATTCAGACGCCAGAGAGTGTAATGGAACCCCTGATCCCTGGTTAATTTTTAAAAACTGATACCCAGAGTTTTACTGAGGCCGCCAAGGAGCCAAGTGACTGACTGGTGTGTGTGTGTGTGTGTGTGTGGAGAGAGAGAGAGAGAGAGAGAGAGAGAGAGAGAGAGGAGAGAGAGAGAGAGAGAGAGCTGCTGGTGGTGGCGGCGAGGAGGGGAGGCATAATGGTGTCCGCTGGAGCGCGGCCTTTTAGAGTTTAACTTCCCTATTATGGAGAGCAGGGCAGAGGGAGGGAGAGGACAGAGAGAATGCAACAGAGAAGGTTTCACTGTAAATGGACAGTAAAACGCTTACGGCAAACTAGGCTTGAATCCACCATTAAATAATTGCAGGAGGAGAAGGAGAAGCTATACCTCTTTCATTTCCCCCAACCCACTCATATGTCCTAAAACGGTTTCAGCTTCACGTGAATGTATAAGCAACCTCTATCTGGGGTCACTAGAGTCGATTTACAGTTCTGGTAGCTCAGTGGTTAGATGGAGGTACATGCAACCTTCACAGACTTATTAGCTAATAGAGCCTGGAGGTAAAAAAGGCACTTAGGGAGAAAATGATTTGATCTGTGAATTTTAAATTTACCTTTTAAAAGCCTGTACATGAACACAGTCAAACAAACTGTATTCTGTGCTAACATTTAAAGGTCCAGTGTGTAAGACTTACAGATAGTTTTTGGCAGAAATGGAATATAATATCTATATATAAGTACATTTTCCTTAGTGTATAATCACCTAAAAATATTTGTATTACCTTAGAATGAGAATCATATCTACAATTAAATATACAGAGGGTGTGTTTTCCTCCATGCCAAGGCCACCACCATGCACTGCTATGTTTCTATTGTAGTCCAGAATAAACAAACCAAACACTGGTTTTAGATAGGGCTTTTCTCAATTTTTACAGCTACCATAGATTCTTCTACATGCTTGGAAGGGGAGGGTGAGCTAAGGTGCTGCTTGCAGTCTGCAAACTCACCGCTACATGTCACAATTTTCTACATAATGGTCCTTTAAAGTCCCCCTCTGCCTAAAAATATGTCTTTCCTCTTGTTGGTTCAGTTGAATGTTTGACTTTCACTTTGCAGATTGATGTATGTGCAGAATTTTACATTAGAAGGATGTTTTCACATTAATCTGCTGAAAGTGGAAAGTTTCTCTGTGCTCACTGAAAATCTGATGTTAAGAGGAGGGCCTGCAAGCATGATTTGTGACATCACAAAGTCAATCCCGGTCCAGTTTGCAACTTCTACAAGTGTGATGTAGAAACTTGAAGGCACCAGTGCGCTTACTTAGAGTGGACTTTACAGTGAAGCAGGAGACATCTTCTGTCCAGAAGGAAAACTTCAGAAATTACCTAAATTTGCAGATTTATAGAATCTAGAGTTTTTAATGAGGTAGAAGGAGTAGACACATTTTTAAGGATTTTATCAGACACACATAATTATTGCAGGTAGACCCTTTGTATACATGTCCTCCTACATGTCTGGAGGGGAACATTATAACATACCTGCATATCGTATGCAAAGCCAAATCATGGTCTCCTCCTCCTGAAGTGTCCATTGTCCAACTCCCTTCTCACAAATTCAGCTCCCTTAATCCAACTGAAAGGTTTTGCTTGTCATAGCTGCTCTTGGATGAAGTTTAACCATCTGGAAAAAAGGGAAGAAAGTTTAATGAAATTCCTGTTTCAAATTCACCCTTTGCTATTCATTGTCTATGAGAGCATCTACTTAAGTGGTGCATGTAAGATGTACCTTGCTAGTTAATAACCGGCTCAGGGCTCTGGAGGCCCTCAGCTGAAGCGTGCTGTTTTGTCCGACCACTTTTTCTATTTTTAATAGGATCCTGAACAGGAGTCGGCCATGGAGTATCTTTAAAGCGCCTCTTTAAAAACGGCCTCTGTCCCGAGGTGGCCTCCAAAACACATGCATTATTGAAGCATGCACTGGCCTTGTCCTACGCACTCCCTTCACTCAGTCCAGTTCAGCAAGCCAGCAGCACAGCAGCAGCAGCAGCTGCACAGCTCCCATAAG
Source organism: Lutjanus argentimaculatus (assembly GCA_034769285.1). Classification (NCBI taxonomy): domain Eukaryota; kingdom Metazoa; phylum Chordata; class Actinopteri; order Lutjaniformes; family Lutjanidae; genus Lutjanus; species Lutjanus argentimaculatus. The sequence goes on along the minus strand of JAWZSL010000013.1, from coordinate 3,775,464 downwards.
AGCCGGGTGAGGAGAGAGAAAACACAGGCCGAGTGTTCAGAGCAGACCTGATGTATGACTGTGGAGGAGGATGAAAGAGGAGCAGTTACAGGTCAAAATATCAAATATCATTCACAAGTTCATATTACTGCTGAAGTTCAGATGTTTTTGTTCAGCTCATGAATGTCATGAAGCTCATCAGAGAGGTGATTCATTCTGCTACAGAAACTTCAGTGAACTAAAGGGAGAGATGATTTATGCATTTACTTAGATTACTCAGGAGTGCACATATCACAAAGTTTTTGAACAATGATAGAAAAATTTAAAACAAAATCTAAAAGATTCATTTGTACACTGTAAAAAAACTGTTTTAATTTAAAAAAAGATAGTATCTGGGCTACCTTCAAAATTTAAGTTGACTGAATTTGAAAAGATAAGTTGAGGTAATTTTGTAACAATTCAAAACAAATATTTTTTTCTACTCAAGTAAGCTTGATATCAAATCAGTTGTACTTAAGTAATAAAATAAACTTAAGAAATAAACTTAAGACTAATAAGCAACAGCAACCAACAACTTTCCAGTCACACCGACGAACATTACAAACAAATCTGACATTTGACAAATTTTACATTTTCTCAGTTTAAGGACTGAATTCAGTACTAACCTTAATATGGTTTGCACTGTTTTCATTATTGCGAAAACGAGCATCCATGACTTATCTTAAAGGGTCGTGGAAAAGTTTTAACCCTTGCATAATGCATGTCGATCATGTTTCTTTAGAAAATTAATTTAATGAGTTAATTAAACTCTGTATAGTACATTCATTCAACACATCATTTCAAGTCAAAAGACTTCAAAATAGAAGAAATTGCACTTATAAGTTCTTTAGTTTTCTGAAAATAAATACTAGAAATATTAAGTTTAATTATTTTGAAAAAATAAAATCTATTAAATTCCTGTATGATTTTTTTACAGCATAGTGACGTTTTTGAACCACCAACGTTGAAGACGGATTATTATTTGATCTAGTTTTCAAACATATTTTTAGGGATGTCCTGTATAATCTAATAATTGAAAAAATTAGTTTCAACAATATGCTGCTGTTTTAATCCAGCATCAAATGTTTGTCAGTATCATCTCTCTCTGCTTTACACACACACACACACACACAGAGCTGAGAGAGGGCAAAGGGAGAGGTTGAGAGCTGTGTAAATGGTCAATTGGCTTAACTCAGTGGTGTCTGTTCTTGGTGTGACGATGTCAGTGGGCAATGTGCAAATGTGCACTCTTTTGATTTCCCTGATGTAATCCTCGCCAGCATACTGGTAGCCCATAAAGCTCCAGGGAGGAGAGATGAGTGAGACGCTGGATAGTGTTTGTTCTGGGATTAAGATATCACTTCCTCACATTTATTCATTCAAATGTCACACGCACACATGCAGAGTACAAGTGCAAACACTGTATGTATGTGTGTGAATGCACTCGCAGGAGCATATTATCACAGACACACTTCTGTCCCTGCTATCTTTAGTCTGTACTTATAGATTATGTGGCTGTCTCATTATGTTACACTGCCATCTAGTGATCTGTAGTAACTCACATTTACCTGAACAGTTACTCACATTACTTGGAATTCATTCAAGACGTTGCTACGGAGGGACTGTTTGACTGAGAACAGCTTCAGTTCTGAAGGATATGTTTTCCTTTTCATTGTAAAAAATAACCTGTGTTATTTTATGTGAACTCAAAATGAATAATTTATTTTTACAGTGTTCAGCATGCAAACATCTGTACAAGTTTTGCAACACTCAGCATCTAATTCCTCAACTATTGTGTTATTTAGATCAAGAAGAAATAAGTTATTTCTTATAATGTTTTATTTTCCATGAAAATAGGTTATTTTGACCTTTTTTCAGCTTATGAGCATGCCAGAAAAATCACTGCAGTAAAGTAAGATAAATATGTTAAGTAAGGACTTTAAAATGCACCTGTTAAAGTGAGGCAGCCTGTCACTATCAACTGTAGCATCAAAGAGTTCATTTAACACTACGGTCACCGTGACACTCTTAGCTTGATGTGCCTGGTATAATCATCATCTTAGCCCCGTCTCCAGCTTAACTTCTAAGTGGCCAGAAAACAAAACAAAAGGATTACGTATTTAAAAAATGATCAACATTCGAGGGGAAAATAGGCAATGACTTAAATAACTCTTGACAAATGAGCTGAGTGAAATGTTGTATACTCTTGCATGTAATCAAATTATAACGGCACAAATCACACACCACTTCTTGTTAATTATGTAATTTCAAAAATAATGAAATATTCAAGAATTACCTACTTCTCTAAATGTTTGACAATCACAGAGGCCTGGAATCATTCTCATTATTGCCTTGATATGTGTGATTAACACGAGTCAAGCACTAATCAAAAGAAATGTCTCACTTCAACCACAAGGGGTCATCATGAGCTCAAGGTTGAAAATCTGACTTAATTCATGAAATGATCAGATTGAAGTGAAACAAAACTGAAGCTTGCCAAAAGAGTGACAGCATCTGGCATGCTTTCACTCAGAATGCATTACATGGAAAACTATTCATTATCCAGCTTTATACATTCACTCTAAAGAACACACAGGCGGCCCCGTTGTCTGTGAAGGCTGCTGATGGCATTCATGGCTTCCAGATCCATTCCAGTAGTTACATGTGTGTGTGTCAAGTCAAGTGTACAATAAATTACAAATGGTGTATACAGAAGCTTTAAGGTCACTGACACATATCCCCCCCTCTATGCCTACCTCTCATTGTGTGGTGAAATTATACCCGTGGCATGTTTTCTGCATTTCTCACTACAAAATTGCTTTGGCTGAAACCCAGGAGCGTTTGAAGTGCAGTGGAGAAGCTAATCAAGCAGCAAGTGAACGGCAACAAAGCAAAAGAGACTTCAAGCAGCTGCCACTGCTGTGGGTGAGAAAAAAATAATAACAACAAGAGGAGTCCACAGCTTGGAAACCAGTCTAGTGTAAGTTATCAGGAAGACGGAAGGGAGGGAGGAGGAGGGATGGGAAGCAGAGGGAAGGATGGAGAGAAACAGAGAAGTGTAGCTATTTTTCACTGTTTTTCACAGTGACTAAACTCGACCATGAAAACATAAATTAAACAAGAATGTGTATCTGAAACTGTTGTAGTTACATTATATCCACCAGTAATAATGTATCTGCTATCATGTGACAGCATCCCTTTCCGTACTTGTCTTTTTTGTTACAGAAGTTGTAAACTCAAATCGCTACAATTTAATCTGACTGCAAGAACATACTGTACACATGAGATGAGTATTTGTGAACAAGACCTTTTCTGCCTCTAACTGTGTCTCCCCAGGAATCAATGAGCACAGCATGGATGTTATCTAAACCAGCATTCTAACCAAAAATATGCATAAACATATTTTAGAAACAGTGCGAGTTCTACTTTTCATAGCACATGAAACTTGACAGTAGTATTCACTTTTCACTTCATATTTGAGCAGACCTTGGCTAAAAAGCATGTTTGTTTAAATAATCTAAATTAAAGAACCAGATTGCAGACACCTTGCCAAACCTCTCATCGCACCTTCCCCTTTCTAGAGCCAGTGTTTGGTTCATTCATTCTGGGCTACTGTAGAAACATCGTAGAAACATGGCAGTTCGACACGCCAGCCTCCATGGAAAAGGACCTGTGTCCTCTATAGGTAAAAATTGCTCATTCTAGGGTAGGAATAAATCAACAATTCTTATTTTCAGGTGATTATACACTAGTGAAAACATACTAATGATTATTATATTCCATTTATGCCATATTCAGTCAATAAATCCCTGGAATTTACAAGTGTAATGAAGAACAATAATTACTTTCTTTACTAAATAATCTTGAAGGGTGCAAAAATAGTATTCATTCAACTTAGAGTATTCATCAGTGTTATTGTGTTATGCCTGTACTTGTTATAGCTTAATCAGTGTAGATCTTTAAGGTTACATATAAATGGCTATTTTAATGTCTTATGATTATTTTATTTTATTTACCTTAGATTTCAGTTGCAGTTTTCTGTTTTAATATTAGTCTCAACATTAGTTTTTGTATCTGATTTTATTGTCCTGTGTGCACATGGCACTTGCTGATGTGCAGGTCAGTTGTGAAATGTAACTAAGTACATTCACTCATTATGTTCTTCCTTAGGAAACTTTTGCTGCATAAAATGTATTTCAATTTTATGCAACAATATCATTCTACTTCTCCATTACATCTCAGAGGCAAATTCTGTTCTTTTTAGTGTATCTCTGTATCTCACAGTATCTCCAAATATACTGATTTTGCTTGTGAAAAACTAAAGTATTTTTTAACGGGCTGAAAAAATTCTCCTACTTCATTTAAATAAACTATTTTAAAAACCCTCTAGAAATAGCTGGAAAATACTGTCGAAATGTTGAAAACAGGCCTGTTTTTCTTATGAATAGTTGAGTTTTTAGAGATATGTAGTCCTCACAGGACAGTGAAACTACAAACACACAATGATTCTAATAGAGTATGACACAGCAGTAAAAAGCAGAAGTGCTAATCATATAGTAGTAAAACACTGACAGGGACCATTTCACTGCACTATGAGTATTTTCCTTTTGATACTTAAAGTATATTTTGCAGATAATACTGATATCTAGCCCAGATAATGGCGACTTTTTACATTTCATTTTCTCTTCATAAATTGTGCCTTAGCATCACACTTCCTGCTTTTTTGACAGTGCAGAGGCTGAGTTTCCTTTTATGTGTTTACCTGCCAAGCAATTCACCCCGTTGTTGTGTTGTGCACACGCCGCTGTTATCATTTAGTTCCCATCTTTACGCACCTGCAGTTACACTCCCTGATCACTAGGTGGAAGCAGTGTTCAGCTCAATCAGGGTTTTCAGCCTTTTCGGTCCCTTTGCTCAGAGCCCCGCTGCTTTCCCCTAAATTATGGAGAAAAGCAAATGGTCGCCTTTCATCACGTCTGTTCTGAGGTTTTGTTACTCTTTAAACAAATCTACACAGCACTAAGTGGAGTGAACACAGTTTGGCAGTGTGTGTGTGTCTGTACAGTGTGTTAGTGGAGGAGTGGGACTTCATGGGCATCAGTGTCTCAGGTCACTGTGTTTACTGGTGTCATTGGATCATATGAAGGATTTCATGTTTATCAAGCAGAAGCCTTCATTTATACTCACCTTGTGTTCCTTTTATCTGTCATTTACACATTTGTTGCCATGGTTACAACCTTTTTACTGCCGGTACAAGGGATACACATCAGAGGCCATGTTCCTTTCCCATGTCTTTGCTTATTTTCTTTTTTCTTTGCCCAGACTTACTTCTGTGGTTACTTTAACAGAATGACAAGAGTTATTGGCATTAAAGACTAATTATTTTTTATGATACTCGGTTTGCACTTGTAGTTGGCCACACTGTTATCGCACACCTCCTAACTATTAAATCTGACATGCTGCACCACTTATTGTAGCCAACAATAGACAACGTTTGTCTTCAGCAGAATTTAACAGTGAGGCTTTTCTTTTATAAATCTACACGGTGCCAACATTGAAGCGTGTGCACACACACACTGTGTGCTGAGTCAACCGTCTGGCAGGTTGAACCCGTTGGTGTGTTTAGCTGGAAACAGACAAACCTGCATTGTACACATTCAGACAGACAGGCGTAGTGTGCACAATCAACACTAATACTGATTGATCAAAATTAGAGGGAAATTCCCTTCCTCTGCTCCTGAATTGAGACAGTCAAGCCCAGAGCAGGATATGAATGAGTTGCATAACCTTTAAACGCTCTAAATCAACAAATGTTGTGTTGTGTAACGGTGGGTAAAGGTTCAAGACCTCTCGTCTTTCTCTTACTCCCATTATTATATTAGTGTTGTCACATTTTTCTGTGAAGGATGTAAGAAAACATTCAGAACTAGAGAAATTGAATTTAGTTCACATGGGGCAATGTAAACATAATTACATCATACAAACAAAGACTAAAAAGGGGATACAGACTATGTTACAAACATTGAAATAAGTGGGACAGGAAATATCGCCAAATTACATTGTAAGTGAGAATCGTGTTAACCTTAATCCTACCACTGGGGTACCTGCAGAATCCAGAGGTGTAGCTTTATCAAATCTCACATCCAGTTTTTCATGACTTTGTCAATCAATTTGTTCCTAATGAAATAATATAATTTTAGTGCTTTGAAAAAGTCAATATTGGGGTCCATTGTGAAGTCAAAAGCACCCACTTCTGCCAGTGGAGTTTTAATAGATGGAACTATTTATTGATTGAGTTCATGTTTGCCATGGGTCCTAATTTGAAGTATCACACATCATCAGGGAGGTAGAGGCTCGTTTGAAGGAGACAGACGCAGATTTCCTCAAGTGTTCTATTTTCATTTTACACAATATGCATATTAACTGAAACTTATGTATACAATATGATAATAATCTGTTCTTTTTTCTTTAGGCGACATTAATTACATGACTAATAATGTATTGAGGAGAAAATAAGTTAATATTTTGCTTATAGTCAGAAGTTAATAAAGTGTAGAGTTTATTCAAAATAGCAAAGTCAGATGTCACATGTAGCTGGATCATAATAATTTTGCCGGGAAAAAGAACAGATTTTTATTTAAGTTGGAACTGCCTCTGGTACTGATTTATTTATCCATTCATTTGTCTTAAAATATCTTGTCCTGATGAACTTGTCATTGTCATGGCATGCAGATGCAGATCTTGTCATGATGACTAGGCTTTTCTCCGAACCAGCTGACAGTAAAACCTTTGAGATGGCTCACTGCCACACTGACATCAGACCAGTTTAAGGGTGCTGCTGTGACATTTAAAGTAAACATAACATGGGGAAGTGGTGAGCGACAGAGAAATGTGTTGTGCTGATGAATAAAAATTACCAGCAGACTATACAGCAAACCTGCATGAATAGTTTCATTAATGGTAATAAGTGTATCAACAGTTCAAGTGCAGCTCTGTCTGTTTGTGTAGCATATCAGGAATAATCTCTTAATCCTGGTTGAGAAAGCTCGGAAACTTTTACTTGTTAACTTTTACAATGGAGCAATAGACAGCATCCTGACTGGAAACATGACAAACTGGCACGGGATGTGCACAGTCCAGAACAGGAAGACTGCAACGAGTGATTAAATCCACCCAGTACTTCACTGTTACTCATCTACTGAGCATCAGTGATATCAGGGATGTGAGGTGCCTGCATGGAACCCAAAGGATACTAAAAGACAATATCCACTTCAGCCACGGCCTGTTTACTCTGCTGCCGACTAGTAAGAAGCAGCTTCTTCCCACAGGCTGTGACACTGCTTTATTCATTCTCAGCACTCCACCATGTAAAAACAGTTTGTTTTATTTTTATTTCTATGACTTTTTATCTATTCATCCAATCTACTGTGCATAACATTTGTATGTAATGTTGTTTTGTGAGCAAGAAAAAAAAGGGAAGCACAATTTAATCTGACTATACAACACAGCCCTATGTTGTATAATGATAAATAAAATTAGCTGAGTACCTTGTACTTTATCCCTTGTCATTTCACGCTGTTTATTAAAATATAAACATAAAAACTAGAAAAGGAATGTATACTTAGTTACTACTGAGTGTCATGGTATCATATTTAGTGTGATCAAATCAGTCTATTAGTGGAATTTGTGCTGCAGTAACAGTTTGATTTTCAAGTGTTCTCTGCACCACAAACTGGAGAGTCCCATCATCTTGTCTCAGAGGAGCTCTCATCCCACAGAAAAGAAATTCATATTCAATAATGAAATATGTTTTCATAATAAAAACAATAGCATTTAATGAATTTTATAGCATAACTGCATTTTGAAATCAGTGTGGTGACATTAAGGTCAAAGGTAACAAACGACCAAATAAACAAAAAAATCACTCAAGTAAAAAAAAAAAACAGTTTATCAAAGCTTGACAAACTGCATCTTCATTTGCATGTTCGTGTAATATCAGATGACTACTGTACTAACAATAATGAAAAGTGGGACTTAACTGATGAATGGACTGGTTTTACAACAATTTATCTGAGTGACACTCTGCACTGCTAGTTGATATAACATCAAGCAAAAGGCTAGATAGGCCGAACGTAAAATACAGCCTACTATGAAAATCTTGTGCATGATTTAACCTGCCCTTTGGTGTTCAGAGTGAACACCCAGTGAAAGCATAAAGAATGGTGTAGTTAATCTTCACGCTGGACAGATTTAATGGAGCGGTGTCAAGTGACAATAGCTGGAAAAGCCATCGGAGTGAACCTAATGCGATCAGAATAGCCCGTGTCTGTCTCCCATCTAGGAATTTACAGTAGGGGGGAAAGGCCCAGGTGAGCCTTTCTTAACCCCAAGTGCACATACACCACACACACACACACACCAACACCAAAACACACACACCATTGACAAATACTTCAATCCTCTCTTCTTTACTTCTTACACCAACATATGCTCATTCAAGGACACTTTAACCACCTAAAAATTGTATATATTTTTTATGGAAACATTTTATTTTAAGTCCCTCTATTTAGCATTCATAAGCAGTAAATAAACATTTAATAAATGGGTTATAACGCACTAGTTGTAAGCAGAAATAAGTGCAACAAATGTAACTCCTCCTGTGGGCAGTCATAAGTGGAGACTAGTGTACAGTGTAAAAAAAATCATACAAGAATTTAGTTGAATCAGCTATTTTCTTTCTCATTATCTTAACATACATATACAATTTTTTATTTATTCAAGTTAAAATTAAAATTGCTTGTATTAATTTCTAGAACACTTCAGAACTTATGAACGAGAGTTCTTTTAACTTTTTGAAATTATGAGTTACATTAAAATAACAGGAAATCAGATTTGTTTGTAATGTTTGTCAGTGTGACTGAAGAGTTGTTGACTCAACTTAATATCTCAAGTGTATTGAAAATATTTTCTCAAGTACAGCTGAATCAATATAATGTTTATTTGACTACAAAAGTGTACATGTTTTGTATCATTACAAAATAATCTCAATTGTCTTTTCAGCTTCAGTCAGTTTAACATTTTAAGGAAACCCAGACACTAACTGAGTCAGTGTGGCTGAAGAGTTGTTAGTTCAACTCACTATTTTAAGCTTATTGAACATGTTCTCTACAGTACAGCTGAATTAATATCAGGTTAATTTGACTGGAAAGGTTTATTTGTTTTGCCACCGTCATCATCACTGCAAAATTAACTAAACTTGAAACAAATAGTTTATTTTTAGAATGTATAGAGACACAGTTTTAATGTATATATATAATATGTCTCCTTAAGAGATTTATAATTGCTGACAAATACTGTACATCAGGGATATTAAACTTGCTTTGGACGGGGGCCATTTTTGCAAAATGACAGAAGGCCTGGGGCCAGTTATTGAACAAAAAAATTATAGTGTTATTTATCAGATAAAATGATAAATTAAGTGATCTTGCTATACTGGCAGAAACACTGCACTGAAGCTAGCATGTTGTGACTCATGATGATGCCTGACATTAACCACCTTGCATACAGCAAATGTCATTTAGCCAGTTAAACACTGTGGTTTAGCACTGGTATGAGGTGAAAAAGACAAATTCGTCCGTCTATTTTTCAGTGAATTGCCTGTTTTCATGGTCAACCTTTTCACGTTTGCTGTCCTCACTCATTTTTGCCAAGTAGCACATCTGACCCCTCAGCGGACCCACTTCCTGGGAAAAACAGTGTGAATCAATTGATTTAAACTGTGAAATAGAAAATAGTTGGAGGACCACCCAGAACCCTATCGGGGGCCAGATTTGGCCCACAGGCCTCAAGTTGAGTATCCCTGCTGCACATTGATAAACATTTTCAAATGTCCTTCTACTGTATCTACATAAAACTACATTATAGTATGTTATAAACATTTATTAACTGTTCATATTCTTTGTAAAAATGCTGAATAGGGAGACTTATTGCATTGCCGTTTTCACTGTTGTACTGTTTAAAATAAAATCTGTGTTATTGAAGCTCAGCAATTTGAATGTTTTACTGTATCTTTCTGATATATTTCTCCTCGTCTCAGGTCTCAGGAGTTTGGCTGCAGCGATGGAAGTCGGGACTTGGTCTGCCAGGTGACCTTTCACTCGAGCAGAGGGCGCCCGCAGTGTGCTTATGTGTTTGTGAGAGTGTGTGTTTTGTAACTGTACGCGTCCAGCACACAGGGAGTGCATTAATGCTCGTACTCCCCTGGCCATCCCTCTCTCTCTCTCTTTTTTGACCGTAACTCTACACCGTGCACCCCTCCCCACCCACCCCCTCCTCCTCTTGCTCCCCTCTCCCCAAACCCCCTACTGTTTTATCCTGCTTTATGGGACACACCTGATGCATAATGGCTGAGGAGAGGCTGGAATCAGTGTGCTCATCAATAATCACACCCCTGAGTTTGACCTCAGTGTGCCGTAAAATTAAACAGAAACACAAAAAAGAGGTTTTATATGTTAGAAATAAGTATTTCCAGTGGTATCATTTTGTCAGCTGGTGCTTTTTATTTGCCATACTGGTATTCACACCTGACCTCTGATACTGATTAGTTATTGGCTAATAATTGAAAGGCCAAATGTGAAGAAATTATAGTTTTTTTTCACTAATCAGATAGTTAAAGCATTTTGTTTATCTCAGCTAACCATAATTGTAAATATAGACTGCTGTGTTTACGATTGCTGATGTAAACAACCAATGAGCATTGTTTTAAATGTTGGTGCTGCTGGGGAAACTCTTCTTAGCATTCAGAGCTCCTTTAATATTTACTGTTACTCCCAGGTTGGCTTGTAAACAGGGAGCGAATTGTGGGTGAGGCACTAAGAAGGAGGATGTTTTGTAATATAAACCATATTTTACATATGAACTTTGATTTTATCCTTCTGTCTGTCTGGGTGTTCCTCATAGTTCTTGGCCTGGACATATGAACGATTTCATCTCTTCATCTATGCCTGAAAACACTGGCCCTGTACTGCCTGTCAGCATTACTGAACGAGCCAAGAGCAGACTGTCTGTGAACCATTTTCATTTATATTTGAATCCATGTTATATTCAGGTGCAGCCCCAGACTCCCTCAGCTCAGCAGGCTTTTTCCACCATAGGTACAATGTGGATTTATTTCATACAAGAATTACAGTGAAGCTATTTAAAATTATTTTCATATGATAAATAATTCACATTTTTAAAGGTTTTATAACATTTATACCTATATTCATTTTTGTGTTAAGGAAAAACACACAAAAACATAGGCAATAGAACAATTATACATTGTACATGCATTATGTTTGATATTGAAATGTCACTTATTTTGGTAAAAATGTACCTAAGTTAGAAGGGGAATTGTGTGTGTTTTGTGATTTTACCCTAGAGTAAAATGTTTACAGTGCAGCTTCTCCTCCACTTGGCAAAGCCATTGCAGCGCTCAGATTATCCAGTCATGGTTTTTAGATTACGAAAGAGGAATTTCAGTGTTAGACATGTTATTTCCATTCAACAAGACAGTTTCATCTGTGTGATGAACAGTCTGCTGTTACCTACAAAACACAGGCGAGGGAGGAGTTTGTCCTGCTCACAAATTGAGTTTGATGTACTGTTCACTTCAGATCCAGAAAAGGTGAACATGATACACACAATAGTCAATTTTTGATGTAAAAGCCCAGGTCTTCATTTAAAACAAATTTAAAATTTTAAAATATAATAAAGTGGTACACACCATTCTGTGTTGCTGGAAGCCTGCAGTTAAAAGTGATTTAATGGTAGTGATGTTGCAACCAGTTGATATTCCTCTCTGTCGTCTGACTCAAACAGTTTCCACTTTGCAGTCGCAGTATATCAGTAATGTAAATCCCAGCTGTCTCACTCCCCTGTTAGTACAACCACCAGCCCCTCTGGGCAACAAGTGGCATGAATCATTAACTGTTCGCACTCAATGCCAGTGTTTGTTTCAGAAGCTGTACTAGCATCCTCACAGACACTCAAACTTTAATTTTTGATATTAAACCTAACCCAAGCCTGAAATCAGAGAACTGTCACTGGCTGCACATTTTGTTTGTTAAATTATTTGAGTAAACTGGGACGGTGAATTGACAAACTGTCCATGACCCAGTGAATCTCTTCAGAGCTCTGAGGCTGCTGCTGCTGCTGCTATAAAAGTTTGACCTCTGACCTCCCTGAAGGGGGTCTAAGTGAAAAGAGAATTTCCCCACTGGGACCAATAATGAGCCACATTATAACTATCATCACTGTACCTGACATTTCTAACAAAAAGCCCCAGGTTAAATTAGTATCTGATAATTAGCTTTAAAAAAAATCTTTGTGATTTTTGTTAATTAGAGGAATTGTTGGATGGCATGTTCATCCACTCAGCTGAGACCATTTCTCCAACTCAAAACACCTCTTAATATAATCCTGGATAATGCAAGCATGAGTCACCTAATAATTATAATAATTAATTATTATTATAACTCTCCACAAAGACATACCAGGTTTTTTATCAAACAGCAGTAATCCAGTGTCAGCATTTATGCCATAATCGATTATGATAATCTACTGTTTTCACAATCATTGCTTCACCAGTCTTCTCTGTAATTTGTCAGTTTAAGCAGTTAATGTCGGACCTTATGCGAAAGTGAAGCAGAGCATCATTATTACGTGTTTATTGACACGGCTCTTTCATTTGATGACGAATTTATAAAATAGCCTAGAAAAGACACTAAATGACGACGACAAACTGTTTTCTAGGTTATTACAAAGGAAAAACATACCAGCATTTTGCTGGTGATAATTTTGTACCGTGGTTTTGGTAGAAATAAATATCACATTTTTCAAAGGAAACGCCCCCTTAAAAAGCTGATCATATTATACCAATTTATATGTTTAAAAAATGTCTAGAAATTCTTTAAATGCACGTTTTTGTCAATTGCTTGTAAGATCCCGACAGAATAAACACTCGTTAATAAAATATGACAATAAAAATTAGCTTAATGTTTCCATTTGCGTTGTTTTTATTGACCTAATTTTTTTTCCATATTATTGAGCAAAAGACAGACGAACAGAAATAAGAATCATTCACTCCAGTAATAATCGCAGCAGAAAAAAGTAACCAAATACGGAAGTAAACGACGTGGAAACCTGCTGGGAATAACGGGTCCGTAATTTAATTATTTGGCACAAGCTGAGAACCTTTAAAATACACAGAATCTGTCTGACCTAACGCGAAAATTAGGGGAATGTTTTTTGATGCTATTTTATGCGATAGAAATAATGCAAAATATATGAAAAGGTAATGTAATTTAGTTATAAGATGCAAATAAAATAGCTGAGTGAACCACAATGCATATGGTATATATCGTAAAACAATAATAGATACAATCTGCTACAGCCATGCAGATAATGTAGCGTCTGTGTTTAATATAAAACCCTAAAGCAATTAAATAACAATCAGAGCTTTATTATTCAGTAAAGCAGCATGACAAACGTGTGTAAATGCATTTTGTTCTAATGCTTGGGCGTTGATGTAATTAGGGTGACAATAATAACATTCATTTGCTCACCTGACCTATCAGTCATGGAACAAACAACAGAAAAACTCTTACAAGCCGTTTGCTTAATGTGCTATAAAAGTGAATGGATGTGATCTTTACAAGGCCAGGATTCGACATTCTCTGCTGATTGTTTCATGATTTTCTTCCCCAGGCAAAGTGGCAACAGGATTGTTTGCCTAACTTGTTCAACACTTGACGTTTAATCTCCGCAACATCCTCTCTGCGTGGTGAATTGACAGGCGATTAAACAGCCTGCAGATGAATTTGTGCGACTAGTTCACACCTGTCTGTCTGACTGTTTGTCCTGATTCTCCTGCTGCCATTATTCCCGTAAGCCAGGCCTGGCTGAATCAAATCAGCGTTTATAACCAGTGCGCCTTGTTCGGATTTTTCTACAGTGCTGGCGGATTTTCCTAACATCTTCTGCCCAAAAAACGTTTAATAGCCTCCCCTCCCCTCCCCGGGCACACATGCCAGTTCAAGTTCACATTTCAGGCCTTATGGGAAACAAGAGAGGGTGAAAGTACGAGGAGACGAAAATCACAACTCTTCGTGGGGTTACAGAGTTGGTTTGGTGAGAGACCAACTATTCCGTGTTTTGTCTCCTCACAAGCCGCTATTACAGGCTTGTTTTGAGTAGACCCATATGCACTCAAGTCCTCGTTAATTATAAAGTGTGGCTTGGAGCTGCATGTGTAATTGACCTTCATGCGCCAGAAGTTGTGCCCAACAAGGTGCGACTGATTTACAGACAGTTCACACACTCTTTGTGTACACTTTTCATATTTGCACTCCCATTAGAGCCGCCACGGCCTACAATTTAATTTAACACTATTCCTGTGTTGTTGTTGCATGTATTAAAAGAAAATAATTATCCACCCATTCGCATGTGAACCTCACAGCCAATCAATATCCAGCAAACCAGCCACTGAGCTACTGACATTGTGGATAATGGATTATGGTTTATAATTACGTATATTCCTCCAAATCAATCCGATAATAGGCCACCACACATCAGCTGTGGGATGACCAATATAACAAACTGCAAAAAGATACAAATATGGTATAAAAATATGCCATTATATTGTTATTATAGTGATGCATATAAAAATACCATAAAGCGCACTGGACGCACTGAAGTACCCCCTTAACCTGTAGCACACAAGATGGTAGACTAATGAAGCTACTTACTGCACTGTAAAAATAAACTATTTGTTTGAACTTAAAAAAGGTGCTGCCTGCCTTAAAGTTTGACTGAATTTGAGAAGATGAGTTGAGGCAATTTTGTGATGATTCAACAAATAAACCTCTCTAGCCAAATAAACTTGATGTTAATTCAGTTGTACTTGAGAAAAAGGTGCATTTAATGAGCATAAGATATTAAGTTGAGCTGACAGCTCTTCAGCCACACTGATGAACATTTGTAACATTTAACATGTATTACATTTTATTAAATTGTAGGTTTAAGGGGTTTGGACAGAATTCAATATTAACCTTCACTATGGTGCTGGGTGTTTTCATTATTCCCAAAACAAACAATCATGACTTATCTTAAAGTGTGTTAGAGACACGCAGCAAGTTTTCACATCTTTTCTTTAAACTATAAAAAAAAAGGGAGACATTTTTCTTTGAAACTCAGTTTAAGGAGTTGATTGAACTCTTTGCAGTACGTTCATTCAACTCATCTTTTCAAAAGACTTTAAATTAGATGAATTTACGTTCACATGTTCTGAAGTGTTCTAAAAGTAAATACCAGAAATTTTAAGTTGAATTAATTTGAAGAAAAAATTTGTAAATATGTTTACGTTAAATTAATCAGAAATGACTAGTTGATTCCACTAAACTCCTGTATGATTTTTTTTACAGTGTATGAAAGTATAAAAGGCATAAAATATGTTGTTTTAGGTTTATTTTACGTAAACAGCTGGGGCAGCAAACTGGGGGTGCAGGGTGGGGGCTGAAGGTGTTGCACGGCTGAAGCTGTTCAAACAAAGTGTCTTCTTTCAGCGCCCGTTTCCAGTTCTGTGTTGTGTTTTTTTTTTTTTCCTCCGCCAAACACTACGGCACTTTTGTTCTCCTCAGCCGAGCGCGTAAAGATAAGGTGTCATCACTTGAACATCAAGGTTCCCGGTTGGAAAAGCTCGTATAAATTTCGTCCAGCTCTGCCTGTAATGGCCACATGCCACAGTTTCTCGACTAGTGTTGTTTTTACAAAGCACTGGATTAAGTGTAGATATTTTTCTTGTTTTTCTCTCTCGACTTGTCATTTCGGCAATGATGACTCGGGTGAACTTTGACTTAAGCCGGCAAACATCATTTAAAAAAACCGCAAAATAAAATTCAAAAATGCAGTAATTCAACTGTTGTATTATAAAACTGTCTATCATTAATGGCGAACTTCACTAAATTATATTCCCTGGATTTAAAAAGCCAGATCTGTATATTTTTTCCTTCCAGACTTTAAAAAAACTTTTTACACCCAGTTCTTGCATTTCCAGTTTATCTGCAGAAGCCAAGGACACGAGCCTGGAAATGACCTGTGGGGAATGATGAGAAACAGATAGTTTTCCTGCTTTAACGACGTTCCCTTGCAGCATTTATGATTAGATGGTAGATAATCCCGGGATATCGACCGGTGCACGCCGGCAAACTGCCCTCACGTAAAGGACAATATCCTCTTTCTCAGAGCAGGCATATGTGTCAGAGGCTAAGAGCTCTTGATTTTGGGTAATACTATCTGATTATACATTTCCCCAACGTTACTAAGGAACTGGTGGTTCAGCGCACATTCAAAAGGCCAGAGGAAATAGTGAAGTATGGATTTAAACCAGCTTTACTGAACCCCACTGACCGTTTAGATACAAAGTTATGGTTATAGTAATATGATTAGACCTCGATATTAAAAATCTTCAATTAAGAGTGCAACAGAAATAATTTGAAAATGCACACACATTATCCATAAACAATCCTCCTGTGCCTGGGATAAGACTGATATCTGCCTGCAGCTGTTGTGGGAATATTTCCTTTGTTTAAATATTTTTAAAATGTCACCATGCTTGAATAGTTTAAAAATAGATAAACGAGGTGACCCGAAGAAGACAAACTACATAAACAGACTGGTTTTCTGCACAGACAAAAAAAAAAAAAAAAATCATTCATAATGAAAGAAATCCTCGATTTTTAATCCATGTATTTCTTTTTTTTTCTTTTATTGTAAAGGGTATATGAAACTATAGGTGAATCGTTTTATGTTTCATCATTTATCGCAAAGTTTACATGCAGTCTCTTTTTCAAATGAAAATGCAAATAATAATAATAATATCAAGAGATTAAGATATTTCATCTTATCATGGCTCTTATAAGACACTTGAGAATATCATACCCCATCATCCCCAGAACCCCTCCAAAAAAAAAAGAAAAAAAAGAAAAAAAGAAAAAAAAAAAAAGAAAAAAAAATGCTTATGGCTCTCTTTGAAAACCCTATGTAAACAAAAAGGCGATGGGGTACCTTTAACTCGGTGCCTATAGTGTCCGTTGACAAAGGCAATCTAAACCCCTAAAATAACAACGGTAATAGTAACAAGAATTAAGACATTTTATTGTTATTGTTTTCAACAATATAACATGTTACGTTATTACATTCCGGTAAAATACTTTTTCTTTTTTTCTTTTCTTTCTTTCGTTTTTTTTTTTTTTTTATAACTAAATCGACCTCACTTTTTGTCTGCACCACCACTGCAAAACTGTTCCGTCCTAACAAGTCATATAATCTTTGGAATTATATTTCTCTTATGCGAATCAAAGAGAAATTATGCCAATAAGATGAGAAACTGGTAGCTGCTTTAAGTATATGTTGAATTCTTAAGTGCTCTGCCTTAACACTTGTTTCTAGAAAAAAAAAAAAAAAAAAGTTTAATTTGGGGATCAGTGGAGGTTTTGCGCCCACTGGCAGATTTTTCCCACTTGTTAAAAAAGACTTGAAAGGTTGAATATGAGACTAAATGATTTGTTACGGTGGCTGTTTTTCGCAGGGGTTCCAGTCTGTCTGCTTTGCCGCAAGTGCTTGAAGCTTGTCTCACGCCACCTTGGACTTTACTTTTCCAAAAAAACCCACGATGTCTCTGTCCCCCTTCTGTTTTAAGAGCCAAGGTCCACTAGATTATGAAGACATAGGGTTCAGTATGGTGTCATGGTGCAATGAGTGGTGATGGTTTGCCCGAGTCTGCACCGCTCGGCACCGGGATGGCGCTGGTCACCGGCGGGGGTGCGAGGCCGTGCAGGGACTGTTAAACCGGCGTTTGAGCCGAGGAGCAGGGCCGGGCTCGGAGACGTGTGATCCGGTGTCCCCGACGGTGTTTTTTTCGTCGTCCGAGCCCCCAATAGAGATTTATTCCATTCATGGAAGAAGTCAATGGGTTGTGACTATTGCTGTTCTCGTTGTTTTCTCTGCAAACAGAAAATAGAATCACATGAGTGTGCTGTAAGAATATAGATAAACAGCTGCAACACATTGGTACAGGGTTTCCCAAATATTTTCATGTCGAGGACCCCCAGAATAGATACACAGGCCCCCAGTTTAAGGGGATATGTCTTAAGGAATACCCTCTGAGTATATCTGGTTTTTATTTTTAGGGCTGGAGATAATAAAGCAATCAAAAGTGGTTTTTAAAAAATGACTGCAATTTATAATGTTCCAGTTTGGTCAGTTAATGGCCATGCTGGGTTTACCATAAATTACAATTCATTTTTAATCAAAATGACCAACCCCATTTATTCCCCTGTTGTTCCCACTTCCAAAAAATGTGATAGTGGTTAAGATATTTTATTCCCCCTTTTGCTGGTGACCGCCTACAATCCACTCAAGGGCCCCTGCTGGTCCCTGGACCTCAGTGTGAAAACCACTGTATTAGTGCATCGTAAAAAATATGTAAGAATTTTTATTTTATTACTTTGAATGATTATTTAAACTAGCTTCAGTCGTGATTACACAGAATAAAATCTAGAAGGCAAATTAAATACTGTAACATACATATTTTTTTGTTGTGAAAACAAAACAAAACATAATTCTTAGAAGAAGAAGAAACACCTACACACACACACACACACACACACACACACACACACACACACACCGCAATATTTACAATAGCTATAATGAGTATAATTAATATATTAATGATAAAATTCCTGGCCGGATGATTTATTAATGTACAACCCAGGAATGCGTTCATGCGCACGGGTGACATAATACAAACAATAAAGTAAGTCACTGACATAATTAGAGGTTGTGGTTCATTCACTGCAGCAGTGCAGAGAGTTAAATGTCTGTGGTGGTGAACAGTAACTATTGAACCCGCATGAGAATCTGTGTTGGTGGTAAATGAATTTCGCCACAGTGACTTGTGGGTAAAGACGCCTATCAAAGTGGACAAGCTCCCGGCCTTCGCCACGTCTGAATAAATGACAGGTCTAATTATTGCTAAACGTGTACTTGTTGCTGTACGGCGTAGTTCGTATGTTTGCAGTGTGTGAGTGAGGCTTTTCTCAGTGGGAAGACATGATTTACGTGTAGCTTTCAGCCCGAATTAGTGGCCAGAGGGTGAAAGAAGACACCAACCCAGTGAACACCTGACTGCAACACGTCTGCCTAACCTCTCTGCACGCCTGCCTGTGTAATTTCCAAACTTTGAAAAGTACAAACTCCTCCTAATGAAATGTCAACCGGGCTCATATGAAGGCTACACAGCCCGCCACATCAATTACACCGCAACACAACTTTTAAACGTGTTCCGAGATGTTTTCATATCTACAATAAGTTCACTCCAGTATCTGGAGGGTTAAAAAAAGAAGTTTTTCCTTCCCTGATCCTAATGTGAAAGTTAAATTTCATGTTATAATAAGTGTGATTAAAACATAAAAGTAGGGTAAATGCAACTTTTATAACCTTGTAATTTACCTGACAACAAGCCTTTAATTTTCTGTCTTTCAACTTTTTACGCACGGCCTGCACAATTATCACAAACATGCAGACAACGATGACGGGACGTGAGTTTACTAAACCCAAACTAGACCCAAAAGTAATCAAAAGTGCCTGTCTCTAATGTTATTCCATACCAATAGACATAGATGTCTGGACAACTGAAAATATATAAAATATCTGGTCAGTGTAATAACTTGCCAGATGTAGGTCAAATCATATTGCATAGACGCACTGAAGAAACATTGATTGTTTTGTTTTTTAAATTATTTTTGTCTATTTTTGCTTTGTGTCACATTCATAAAAATACAGCTCTGAGTTGTGTTTTGAGCGTCTTTAATTTCACTCCTACCTTTCCTTCGCCTCCGCTGCTCGGTCTCGCTGCCGTCGGTTTTTGAACCAGTTGCTGACCTGCGTGGTGGTGAGTCCCGTGGCCTCGGCCAGTTCTCGTTTCTCCCGCGGGGATGGGTAAGGGTTGTGGGTGTACCACTCCCGCAATACGCTCCTGCTCTTCTCCTTGAAGCAGTAGCTCGTCTCCTCTCCGTCCCAGATGGAGCGGGGCAGGGGAAACTTTCTCCGGACGCGGTACTTCCCCACGGCGCCGAGCGGGCGGCCTCTCAGCTTCTCCGCCTCGATGTAGTGCGCCTTCAGCCACAGCTGCTGTAGCTTCGGGTGGTTGTGTGGCGAGAACTGGTGACTCTCCAGGATCTTGTAGAGCTCTCGGAAGTTCCCCCGGTGGAAGGCGACCACGGCTTTCGCTTTGAGGACGCTCTCATTTTTGTGGAGGTGCTCGCACGCCGGGAGGGACCAGAGGAAGCGCCCCAGACGCTCGATGTTCCCCCCTTGTTGGAGCACTTCACAGACACACGCCACTTGTTCCTGCGTAAAACCAAACGTCGGAAGCATGGACATGGCGACAACGTAAATCAATACAGATTATATTGTGCCTTACTTCCACGTCTCTCCACACAGTCTCACATTAAATCAAAACGCATTAAGTCCATACCGACAAAAGGTCCCCAAAAGAGCTTAAAAGAGCCCAAAGTGAGGTAATATCCAACTGCGTGTTGAGGAATAAACTCAAGTCCATTCAGCCATGCAAACCCCAGGCGACAAATCCTCATAAAGTTGGTGAGAAAGAGAGAAAGTTGCTACTCCTTCCACCGTCCTCCTCCACCTTTTCTATGCCGTTTCAACATAACCTACTCCCGGAGACCGGGCTCGCTGGCTCGTTTTAATAATATTATTCTAAGCTGGCAAGACAAGCGATTATATGAACTCTGATTGGTCGGTTATCTGACCCGGGGATGGTGAGGATAAGACAATAGCCTTAGTCAAATTATTTGCCATGGTTACGCTGTCACTCAAAGTAACCTGATAGGCTTTGAGGTGGCTCCCTGGCAAAGTCAACCCGATTGTTCCCTTCACGACCGACCCGCCTACCTACAGGAATATTGCTCAGATTTTTCGACTAAAACAGTTTTTTTTCCTTTCCCCTCACTTTGACAGACACCTCGGGCAGCCAAAGAGCGCAGAGCAGAGCTGGGGGAGTGTGGAGAGAAGTGGAGAGCAGCGCTGGTCCCGCAACTGGGGGAAGGATGGCGCCAGAGCGCACAGAGAGCCTGCTCAAGTATGTCCTCATGCCTCGAGCGACGCTCACAAATCAATCAAGATCTCCACAGCGCCTTTAAAGGAACTTTAAAGTCGGTCACTTCATCATTTCATACAGGTGAAGTGACTGTCAACTCCTGACAAGTAATGTAGTGTTTAGTGAAAAGTTCGCAAAACTACCTACGTATCTGCTTGTGGCGATTAAGCGAAATTATTAGAATATAATATAAATATACATATAAACAAAAAATAAATTAGACTAATTTTGTCGGTGAGGGCAGCAATTTATACTTTCTCACGTCCAATCGATTTAGATCAAATTTGATCTAAACTCCCTCGGAGCTGTCATTTCATAAACAGGCATTTATGTAAAGTGAATAAAGTAGATTTACAGGTGATTGGAAAGAGCTAACAGCCTCACGCCAGCTGTAAAGTTCACCAAATGTAGTCCTAACAGTGAGTCATATGAGAGTTATGCTACAAGTAATGACAAAATAAGAGGAAATAGGACTTTAAAGCTTCTAAAAGGTGCAGAAAGTTTTATTTAGAAAGCAATTTATCAAAAAAATATTTGACAACTTTGCATATGAAGCCTTTGCGCTAATATTCCCCAAAAGCTTTAAGTAAATTAAATGGTTTATATTAACTTTATAACTAATACTTTTTTAAAAATGAAATCTAGTTTTTCTATATTTATGATCCCTAAAGAAATATTATATTTCAGGATGAAATTGATATATTTGTTAAAATGTAATACAATATTGCCGTGATGAGGTTTATTATTTAATGTATGTGAGACGGTGATGAATCTGCGGGTATCTAATTGAGGAGTGAGGCGGTGACGGCAGGAGCGCACCGAGTGACAAACAGCGTTATTAAGGTGTGCAGCAGCCGCTCTAACGGTGAAATGAAGCGCTCCTGTGTGCTGCTTTAGAGTTTCTTGGACGGAGAGCAGATGGAGGAGAGTCTCGGTCAACAGCGGAGAAGAAAACGGCATCAACCCGTCCAGCACATGGGTGAGACACAACTTTCCGTTCGTATTTGAGTCATCTGGCTGACACGGTTTAGTGCAAGAGCGGGGGAAAGATGGAAGTCAGAGATCATCCAAATCACAAGCAGGATTAGAAGATAAGATTTGAAGAACTGCCCCATGGGTAATCAGTTCAATATGATAATTATGATGCGAAAAGAGGATAAAGGAAACTGTGAGAGGATGGATGTTAGAAGGTGAAATGAGTGGGGAGGTTTTATGATTCACTGAGGAGAAAGAACTTGTTGAAATGTTGACTTTTTGCCCGATGAATGATTTCTGCTGTCGAGTCTGCAGCACATGAGGTTGCAGAAACTGACAGCAGCAGCATGAAGCATGATGGGTAAAAAAAAGAAAAAAAAAAAAACACTGTCGTTTGGCTTGTTGTGGTGATGTCAGGTGTATGGTGACGTGTGTCACGCGGCCCGGTGTGTTATTGACTGTTGGACCAAAGATTGACCAGTTGGTAGCCTCGATCTCTATCGCCTCACCATGGGACCTCTTCATTAGAGATACGATTGTCAGCTACACCCACACTCAGTATCACATCACTCAACACAAACCACCACGCTCTTGCGCAAACACACACACACACCGACGCGTCTGTCTCCTGCTGCAGACCTGTTTTCAGCAGCTTTCATCTTATAACTTAATATTACCTGTGGACCACAAAAAGCTCCAGACTCAACTTCAGAGAGAAAATGAACTGATAACGCTTTGAATGAAAGGCAGGTACTGGGCGCAATATTAAAGGTTTAAACATTACCTTTCAAATTAATATTATTTTGATTATTAGGCCCATTATCATTGCTTAGTATTTTAATAGACGTAATTTGATATACGTGCAGACCTCAATTTTATATTTTCAAAAAAGAAACTGCAAATTAAATATCGGCAACACATCTAAAGTTACATAAAATCAGAGGTCTAAAATAAAATTTAGTTATATCACAATGTCCGTTTTGTTTCAATTTATCAATATTTTCCTCTTTGTGCATTCCTGTTGCGATTATCCTATTTCACCCAAGCTGAGGGTGTTTAAAAAGAATTATTAGTGTAATTATGAAGTTAGTTTATCACCATGCAGAGAAGAGGAGTCCTGTAAGAGGAGCCTGATCCCTGTTTCCGTGTTGTGTTCTCCCTGTGTTTAATAAATTGACTTGGGTTTCGCCTGAAGCGCAGTTCAGAGAGTAGCCCTATTACGGCATTAAGCTGACTGATGGTAATCGTCAGGGGACCGGGGCTCTGCTGAAATGGATAGTGAGAAAAACAAGGAAGAGATTTAACCTTTATACATATACAGCACGTATGAGAAAATCACTAAGAATGAATTATTCCCACATAAAGTAAAAAAAATAGTAGATTATTATAATATTATCTATTTGAAATAATTACAACACAATGTCATAATATAACTATAGCAAACATACCATTAAGTCACTTTCTGGATGTGTTTTAATTTTTTGACTTTGATTCACAGCTCACGGACATCGGAGAAAGCTCGGGCTCATGGAGCGAGACCGATGCGTGAAAATAAGAGCGGCTGTAAATAAAGTTTGACAGGCCGTCAGGCTTTAAACCGATTTTTAAAAAAAGAAAAAGAAGGGGAAAAAAATCTTATCTTCTCTATCCATCTAACACACACATCAAAATGCCTGGAAAGTGAGCCTAAAACACACAGGAGGCTCCCCCAGGGGTGAAAGAAGCGCTGCAATTACAACCACAGTGGTCACACTATATTCCAGTCAGGCTCTGTATTGTTTCATTTTTGTTTCATATCAAAAGCCTTTCAAATATGAGTTGTAAAGCTACTTTAAGGACTGAAAATACTATTTACCGGGCTGTTATGTAGAAACAAACGCGTTGCTGCAGACTATTTAATTTATTTTCCTTTATTTCTAAATCTTTCTTGGTAAAGTTCTTCACTCAGCTTGAACTGCTGGCCACTGACTGAAGTCTCGTGTCCCTGCTGTCAGCAGTTATATGAAGGCCTATGGTTCATTCCAAACTGACTCTGTCCTTAGTCATTTAGATTATTTTGGGCGATGGTGGGCGCAGATGTAACCAAAATAGGGTCCCAGAGGAGCTCCAGTTGGGCTACAAGTGGTCTCATAGATGTTATTCTGATGAGATGATACACAGTAAGAGCATGAATGTTTGGATAACAGGTAGTTATCCATGACAAGTATTCAGTTACTTACGAACACTTCCAAATCAGCGCAGATAATTATATAGGATAAAAGCTTGCTAAACTGTATTTATTTGTTTGTTTATTTATTTACTTATTTCTTTATTTATTTGGGCGTATTTGACAAGAAACAGTTTGAGATCATCCTTTCCTGGAGAAACTGTGCCGCTCATTCTGATGACATGTCTCATTCAACACCTGCTGACTCAGCTTGTCATACCTAAATAAATAAACTACAATGCATCCGATTACAAAGTTTAATGATCAAGGAGGCGGTTTTGTTACTGCGGCAGAGAGGACATGTCAGAGCAAACAATTAAAATGTGAGTAAAAATCCAAAGTCTGTTCGTTGTGCCGGGCTGTTCCTGGTCAGAGGCGCCGGGTGTGCGCCCCGGCAGTGACAGGGCAGATCGGGGTCCATATCTGGCCCTTGACAGTGTTTGTAAACCACTTGTTTCCACGGATCAGTTTGATCAGAGGGCTCCGGCTCCGAGACGGTCATTATTACGGCCGCTGATGAATGGAGATCGCGTTTCTCCTAATAGCCAAGCCCCTATTTTCACAACCTCCCAGCGCTCACCTCGGCCGCTCTCCATCACGACCTGCACTAATTGAGCTGATTATTGCAAGATGTGTGTTTTGGTGTGTGTTGCAAAGCCCGGGCTATGTGTTGGGGTGGGGGTGTATACAGAGAGGGGGGCGTGGGTTTTATTCTCTAAGACCGCAACACGCACTGACCTGAGACAAGCGCAACGAGGGGTTGATGGGTAACATTCTTTAGGGACAGACATCCAAATGCTGTGCAGAGAGAGAGAGAGAGAGAATTATTAAAGCCAGAGCCTCTGTGTCTGTACCGGTTAAAGGGACGTGAATGAGGGCCTATCCAATAATTGGTTGTTTACATCTATCTTGTTACCCCAGAGGCCAGGGCTATCCTACAGAGCAGGAGGAGGATTTCAATAAACCGCACAGGCAAGCAGCAGGGAGGGGGGGGCAACGGGGTGTGTGTGTGCGCGTGCGTGCGTGTGTGTAGGTTTGGGTCTTGTCTTCATTTCCAGAAGGCTCTGACCGGTCGGCAGGTTCATCAGATTGGACGGTTTACATTTCAGGCCCTCTCTAGCATATATAGGCCTGCACCAGACGCAGCAATTTCACAGGCAGTTAAAAGGTGAACCAGGCATCACCTTCAGTTGGTGATCATCACAGGCCAAACAATAGCATGATCAAAATCAGGTAGAAAACACTTTCATTTCTATCTTTATTTTCTTGACACAGTTTGAAAAATACTAATTAAATCAGCCTCTATGCATCTGATATGAAAGAGGCCTTGTAAACGTAATAATAACGCAGTTTAATTTAGGGCTGGGAAATATGAATAATATCTCGATATTTTTAGGTGTTCCATGATATACAATAAATATCACACATAAACATTTTTATCTAAATTTATAACAGTAGATCTAAGTGAGACAAACTCAAACATCTCAATATTTTAGCACTTTACAATAAGACTGCCCCTGTAAATAATTTATAAATGGTTTATAATAAGGTTATTAGGGCAGCATCATCAGATTTTTGTTAATAGGTTAACATTTAACCGATCACCATATCTTAAAAAGTTTAATTTGGCATATCAATTTAACATATCAAATTACAAGATTCATATACTATGGCTTTGGCACCATTTTACACTTTACAATAATAAATGTTAGTGACTAATGAGTAAGCAGAGACTGGCTCTTGCCAAATAGTGAGCCCACATATGAAAACTGTGTTATAACTCGTTTCTAATTATTTATTAATGATTTGTAAAGCATTTACAACCTAATTAATAAGCTATTGTTGAGTGGTAGCAATATTTTGACCTGCCTGATTTTTTTCTTTTTTTTTTTTTTTTTCTTTTCTTTTCTTTCTTTTTTTTTTTTTTTTTCAACTCAATATCAATATTGTGTCTATACTGGTGTTACTCATATACTGGCATTATTGACTATTGGTGTTTTCACAAAATATGAACATAATGAGATTTTTAATATATAATCATCACTAATGTGGATATATTGACTAAGTGGGTAAAGGCTAGCTAAAAGCTAGAACAGTCTGGTAAGGTCAGAAATTACATCACCTAACTGTAATGCAACTTTCAAAACCAGGAACAGACAACACTTCTGCCATATCACAATATAATCGTATCCAAAATCTAAGATGATATCTAGTCACAATATTGTTATTGTTAGATATAATGTTGATAGATTTTTAAAAAAACTTTTTTTTAAAACTTTTTTTAATACATTTTTTGATGTTGGAATAACAAGGGAAAAAATAGGGTTGATTGTTTTGATTTACTTTAATTCATAGTGATTCTAGTTTGATAAATGATCAAATTAGGATCTCTATAAATTGCAATCGGTTTTTCTGTATAAGACCAATTTTGATTATTTGAAAAAACAAAAAACAAAACTCAAGGTGATTTCTTATGACAAAATCCCCTCAAACTGGGAGTCTGTGGTCTAATGTGCATCTACTGTGGGGCCCTTGACATGAAAAGGTTGGGGAACTGTTGCACTAGATAATATTAATATACCTAGAAAACATCTGACCAGATAATCAAAGGGCTTTATTGGACAGAAATATAAACTGATACATAAATCTGAAACTGGCAGGTAAACTGTTTTCAGCATATAAAAAGCTTGCTGAAATCTGTTTTGGTGCATTTGGGCTACATTACATATAATTGCAATCTGAACATGTTCTGGAGTGAAAAGAACAAATTAAAAGCCCTGCAATTAAGCCTGGGCTGTGCAGTTACATCTATTACTCACTGGCAAAAAAACTTAATGAACTAACACCCCTCTGCTCACCCACCTCCTCCACCTCCACCACCTCCACCACCATCTCACTGCTGCGGAACAAACTTATAGTCCCAAATTGCAGCTGGCCTGAGCACTGGAGCAAACAGCAACAAGTGTCTGTTTTTCTAAAAGGCTGGTTATTGGAGCTGATGAGTAGCTGTGTATGTGTGTGTGTGTGTGTGTGTGTGTGTGTGTGTGTGTGTGTGTGTGTGTGTGTGTGTGTGTCTGTGTGTGAGGGAAAGAGAGAGCAAGAGAGCGTGCTGCTTGCTGCTGAGGTTAATTTATTCGATCAATCACTCCATTTGATTCCTGTTTATTTTCAGGAGTCTCACGGTCATTTCAGCCTCACACTGAGCCCTTTATGCACTGCCAAGGCGTTTCCCCTCAACCACTAAGAGCGCAGCTATAGCATGCATTCGGCTATAATTTGGAGAGGAGACGGGTTCCAGCACTTCTCAGATATTTCACGGTTCCTAACCTTTATGGTGAAATCCCCTCAGACCTGTCTCTCTTCAAACCCGCAGTGTGCAGCCATGCAGGTATATGAGCTTCACACATACACTGATTTATGTCAATGATGTGGGCTTGTTTTAAATGACTGCAAACACACTCCAGTAGTGGAATTATGTATTATTGACAATTTGGTGGAGAGTGCAAAGGGCAATGTGTGCAGCCTCATGTATATTCTTTTGTACAGCCGTATAGCCCTTGTTTAAATTTAAAACTAAACCAGCTAAACCATTTAATTCTAAACCAGTTACACCAGCAAAAATAACATTTTTAACTCTACTTTGTGCTTAATCTGATTAATACACTGACAAATTAGTTTATATAGATTTTCATGTGCAGTTGATTCAGTTTTACAATGCTGCATATTGACAACTAATAGCTTTCCTAACTAGAGCTTACCCTGCTCCTTTGGAGTATTTTGATACAGCATGCAACTGAGAAACCACCATGGGACCAATGTGTAGGATCAGATAAACACTGGCCTGCGCTGCATCAAAGTATACAGAAGACTGGGGTATATATTTGGATAATGATAACCAATTGCTTCTGATCATATAACATTTGGAATAGCAAATAAATGCCTCTGTCGGTCAGAAACACGAGGGAAGAGTTTGCCCCACCCCTAAAACAAATAAAAAGAGGACTCGACTATGATACCGCAATGTTATTTCAGTGTTATGGAGGCCAGAGCTTGGATCATAACTTATTTTGGAAACTGGTTTTACTAAAACACAAAACAACAACATGTCAAATTATCCTCAGAGGGCTCTGCAGTTGAAGTGCAGTTTTACAGGAGCCTCTGTCTGCTTGTTAAGTTACTTGCTCTCAGAAAACATGGGTTGGATGATCAGGTTTCTATTTCTATTTAAGAAAATGTGGTCTTGAATTAAGTATTCGCTTTAAATCAAACCAGTGGACGTTGGTATCCTGTGTGAATCTTATAGATCTTACAGTACAGTATTGCTTTACATACAACCCAAGCTTTCTACTTATAGCAAGAGTCTGCAGCATCGCTTAATGTTTTTCCCTCATGCAACATTCTTCCTTTTTTACAGTGCTGGAACTCGTATGTCAGGAAAGAATTTATTAAAAGTGACCCGCAGTAATTAGCAATGTGCTAATGCTTGAATTTGTATCCATTCCTATATGTAGGGTTTTTACAACACTTTGTGGTTTCACTTGAAACACAGACCTGACCCTGTGTCACCGGCCATATGGGCAGTAAATAGTTCTATGATAGAGTCAGCGGTTGTAGTGATACTTTATCAGAGAGAAACGTCTTATTATACATCACACTACATGGTGTTTTTATGGCACGAAGATGAGTGACAATTAAGTTTTGGAAATGTGATTGGTGCTTTGTTTTACTGTGTCCTCCTGATGCATTAGTTTGAAAGCTTTTTGTAATTAGCCTCAGTATGTGTGTGTGTGTAGTTTGAAAACAGTTACACAAGCTGCTATATCTTTTGACACATGTTAAAACTAATTCCCATGATTATACTTTGTCACCACAGTGTTATTATGACATGAAACTAATTATTTAACATCATATAAACTGCACTTGGTAATGACAGGTTGTCAATTTTGCAATGACATCATTCGTTTTGCAGAAACATAAATTCAGTTTTATCTCTGAAGATTCAGTGGATACCTTCCCCTATATCCCATCTGCAATATACCATCAGTTTGGTTTCAATTGATAGTTTCAGTGTTATGAATTAAATGAAGTTTCAGAGGTCAATTGATGCTATCAAGAAACAAGACTTAAGGCTCATTTATGCCCCCTTTACATATGAAAATAGATAGGTCCGTTTCAAATGATGTAACGGTCACTGCTCACATACTTCCATGCTTGTATGCTTTGGTATGGACATTAAGCAATACATCCACTAGAGGGCACCACTCAAAGTCAAAAGTTATCTTAAAGAAGAGGAAGAAGAGTTAAAATTTTCTGACAACAACAAACACAGCGACGCTAGTAGAAGTTTTAATAATGTACCTTTTCAGACAGATTCCGAAAAGAGGCAGCACTGTAGACGGCAGGGTCTGTGTGGCCATTAAATACGTTCCAACACGTGGAATCTGGGCAGAGAATTCTTCTCACTGACTAACTGACAACAAACATAATTTTTCAATACTTTCAGATTTTCAGACTTATTCATTGTGTCCTATGGTTGTGTCTTACTTGAACTATTGGCTACGCTGCTATACTGCCCCCAGTGACTACTGGTGGTACTGCCCTGTTTCATCCATATCAGTAAGCCTTAAGAAAACATAAACAAATACAGACAGTATGTGGGCAGAAGGCTACATCCGTATCTGTACGCATATCTAATATTTAGCTTATGTGACACTAAAGATTCTACAGACATGATAGTGGCTCTGTAAGGCTGGTGTTAGGTACAGAAGAGCTTTGAGCTAGAATCTTTTGTTAATTATCACAAAACCTAAAGTACAGCTGAGGATAATGGGAACTGATTGTTTTTGACCTGATGGTGGCACTAGATTAAAAAGTTATTACAATTTATCTGGGGGGACATCCACAAATGTCTGTACATTTTTGGTCCTAATCCATCTAATAAATGTTGAGATATTTCACAGGATAAGTTCAAATGTCCTTGTGGTGCTAGAGGATAAGTTGAACGATCACCAAAGTCATTAGGATTCATTCTCTGGACAACATGCATATACCAAATTTCTTGGCAATCCATCCAATATATTTTTTGTCTAAAAAGTTCTATGGAAATGCATCCAAAAAATCTTAAGATATTTCTGTTTGGACCAAAGTGGTGTACAAACAGACAAACACTGCCATGCCTAGAGCCATGTCGCTAGCATGGCCACAAATAAAACCATGCTCAAGAAAAGACAGATTCTTTCAAGCAGCTGATCCTTGTTTCCAAAGAACAGAACTAACTTTGATTGGGGACTGATTGATGCTGTCATCGCAGCACAGACCACCAGTAAAAGAGAGGGGTATCATTCTGATCAGTGCTTCTTAGGGTTGCTTCCTTGTCTTTACAGTACAACTCTAACTTTTATCTTTTCACAGTTTTTTTGCACTCAGTGTATTAGTTATTCAAGCTCTGCAAACCTCATTTCCACTCTGAAGCCTCCAAGAAATACCATTAATAATGTGTCTACTTTCATCGTCTAAATGACTTCTCTCTCATTAAACCAAACCATCCATCAAACTTTTTCCTTCATTCTGCTCACTTTGGGTATAATACTACTGTGAAGATGAAGGCGAGTGTTTGCATTGTAAACATAAGTGGCACAGCGAATCGCTCATTTGTTTTTATATGGAAGAATTGGATTTCATGATTGCTTTTTAATTCTGCCTGCAGGGTATATCAAACGCCTGCAAACCTCTGAACACTTTGCCCAGGAAACTAACAATTATAGTCAGTCTGAGCATATGGCAACCACAGTTATGTGAGAGAAAAGATGGGGCTCAGGCTGAGGAACTGCCTCATGCATCATTACACTTTACTAAGGTAGAGTTTCTCCATATAGTGGAGCTGTTTATGTCAGTGACTCAACATACTCCTTTTTAAACTTCTCTCTTCAAGCCAGAGTACAGATCAGAACACAATGCTATTTATTTACCACAAATGATATTTGGACACACATGTCTAAAATAGTAAAGTAATTCATACTCATATAATATTGTCTCCTGAAGTGCATATCTGTACGCTGGTGTTCAGTAAGCCTGACCTCATGAAAATTCAATCTTAACTTCTTAAGCTTCTTCAGCTTCTTTAAAACCTTCAGCCATCGCTTGCCAAAGCTCTTATAGCCTGTCATTATTTTGCAATTTTGGGAACAGTGTATTATTCTGTTATAAATGTCTATGAGATTATCAAGCCTATGTCTTTACTGTAATTGTATCATCCATTCATCCATATAAAGATTTTGTCACTAAAATCAAATTATGATCACAATAGCAATGGAGCCAGCAAAATAGCCAGTTAGGCTTTCTCAGGCTAGAAGGAGACAGTAGTTCCTCTAGCACAACCCTGTCTCCAAAAAATATGTTCATATACAACTTATTTTCAACAACTAATACATTTAGAAACATAATGTTGCCAGGAGTGGGCTTTTTATCAACATAATGAAGAAATATTTACCTGAGACACATCCACAAAACATTCACAGTCAACATTTTTCATTTGCTTTACCTACAATATCCACTCATGGCTACTCAAAACACTTAGGGTTAAGGAAAGATCATCATCTTGGTTAAGTATCAAAAAAGTTAAAGTGACTTTAATATCCAACCAAAGTTGCAATCTCTCCCTGATTTTAAGTGCTTGAGGACTCCAAACCAAACACCATGTGGGACATGAACCTCAGTCTCTGGTGTCTGAGGTTTGAAGGCCAAATCATCCACTCCTGACCTCATCCTCTCAACTCCTCTACAGTAGCTACAACAAGTCATACTTCACGGATTGAAAACGACATTGCCAGCAGACGTAATTCGGACACTGAAGCAACAGCTTAACTCTTGAGGTACTCTCAGATCCTCACCACTTGAATCTGAGCTTAAGTGCTTCAGCTGCTTCTATCAGTATCTTGTTCTTTTGGTGATTATGCAAAGCCGATGGCCGCAAGTGAGCAGCAGAAGACGAACTGATCACTGAATTGAGAGTTTGTTTTGTTGGTCAATTCCCTCACCAACAAATACAGCATGTCCATGTTACAGCTGACACTATATAAAACCAGTGGTTAGACATGGAAATCGAGAACTGTTTCCAGTTGAGAACCGTTTCAAATGGTCTGATCCATCAGAATAGAACGACTCTGAGCTTATCAATTCCTTTTATCAATGCTGGCTTGTTTTTCTGACAGTTGTGCACTGCAGAACAATGACGTCAAACTCATGCATCTACGCTGCTGCAACAAGGAGTCATGGCAGAGAGGAAGAAATGGCCCAAAGCTTGGCTTCATTTCATGAAGATTGATGACAACAGTGCT
The DNA here is from genome assembly GCA_034769285.1 of Lutjanus argentimaculatus. Taxonomy (NCBI): domain Eukaryota; kingdom Metazoa; phylum Chordata; class Actinopteri; order Lutjaniformes; family Lutjanidae; genus Lutjanus; species Lutjanus argentimaculatus. Next base: position 3,742,709 of record JAWZSL010000013.1, on the reverse strand, counting down.
AGTTGTAATGTCTGTAAAATGATGAGGTGGAAAGCAATATGCTGAAACATCTTTCTACGCAACGTGGGCTCAAATTTCAGGAATGTCATGTATTTGACAAGCTACGCACGAGTGTCACTGCTTCCCAACCAAGCAACACGTCTGTTATCGAGGGTAAATATCCTGTAATAACATTAGCACCACACAGGAAGGTTTAGCAGATTTTTTTTCTTTGACTAAGAAAACCTAAATGAAATCAAATGCTGTACAAATATTCTCTCATTTTAGATGATGACTGTTCTGACTCGGAGATAATAAAACAGATATGTTGAAAACCTGTGTAGGACTCCATTATTTCCACACAGAAAACTGATCAGGAATCAATGAGGCAATCAATAAAGAATTGACTGATAAGCAGAAATGATGATGGCATTGATATCAATAAAATTTTTATCAATTTCCATCCATACTCACTTCCTCTATGGTTCTGCCTCTATTAAATAGAAGAAGGAAGACTAAACCATTGCTCTATTCTACACAGTCATGTACGCTCAAAACTGGTGATTGTTATGAAGCTTGACTTGGGAGCGCCATGTCCACATCATATGAGTGGTGATTTCCACCAGTCTTTTGGGTCGATCAAAGCATATGGACCAGTAATTCCTCTGTCATAAAATAAGTCAGATAGCCCTGCATAGAATCACCATCACTGCATCAGCAAGGATTCATTTGTGCTTGGCTTCCCTGAGAGAGAGTGTAGTGGTTTACTGAGAGGCCTCTCCAGACCACCAAGAAAAAGTTGGAGACGAGCTGATAATGATATACAACATGAGCTACGACAGACCCAAAGCTTTTCGTACCAGCACTGGAGGTCATCTCTAGTGAAGACGTGCCTGTCGGCGTGCAGGGGGATGATGAGCTTTCACACAAGCAGAAAGAGGGGATTACTGTCAATTGCTCCCAAATTGCAATAATACCCGCTGCCGGGCCACCCACACATGTGCTGAGAGACAAGTGATAAATTGCTACACATGTCCATTCCACAGTGGCAACTCCGAGCACACTGCCCACAAGGAGCTCCCTTCTTCCGCGCTGTGACATGTGGAAACAAGTGGAACAGCTTTTACTGTAAGAGGCATTGAAAATCTGAAATGTTTACTTGGATATGATATGCAGGTTCACAATGAAGCACTGTTTCATTAGCTTACTAGAATTTATCAGGCTTTTTAAAGAAATCAGGGACTCAAAAAATCAGTAGTTTTTTAAGAAAGCAAATTGAATGCTCCCATGTTTGGATCTCACAATCTTTCCCAGTGAGCACAAGCCAGGAATTCAACGTTGATCTCTAGTTGAAAACTTTTTGAGCACTTTTCAATCAGCTAAAATGTGGTTACAACATCAATGTGTCACAAAACAAACATTTCTTTAATTATTCTGATAACTTATTCAGTTGTAGGTTGCTCATATAAAACATCATAAATACGAACTAAACAAGATGTGTGCTGCCAACAAGAAGCTTTCAGACATGAGGAGAAGCTCTTGACGTAAAATTTTGCTTCTTGTTGAAGCCTATCGCTATGCTTTCATAAATACTGAGGCGTATTAGTTACAGCTTCAACTACAACAGAGGAAAGACAATAAATTTAAGAAGCCGAGGTGATGGATGAATGGAGTAAACACAGGTCTTTCATCCAGGCAAATGACCCTTCCTAAGACCCACCCCTTTTTGCTCTGTGCTCCAATGAGAGTTAAGCTAGTTTGGTACCTTGGTCATCTTTCTCCTTCCCTGATTTTTGTACTCTATGTACTGTGTGCTAGGCTAGAAAACCAGACTTTGAAGAAAGTGAAAAGCGACATATATTCACATTTTAAATTAACTGTGTTAGCAAAATGCTAGCTAACTAGCTAATAGCTAATCTCTATCAGTCATTAGCTAACTAGTTAGCTAGTGTGTTGCTAACTATTAGCTAGATAGTTAGCTAGAGTTTTTCGAACATTAGCTAGCTTAAGATGTGACCCTATATGTTGCTTTTACAGGAAAAGGAGAAAGTTGACTGAGGTACCAAGTTTGCTCAACTGTTATTGGAGCACAGAGCAAAAAAGAATGGGACCTAGGAAGGGTCATTGGGGTGGAGATTTGTGGGTGGCATTTTTTTTATTATCTGGCTTTCAACTGAGAAATTATGATGTAGTTTTTTTGTGAGGGTCCAAAATGACGATAGGCTTTTATTTGCATACTGTAGAGGATGAAAAATGTGACTGTGGAAAATCCCAGTGAAATGTGGTCTCCATATGAATGTTCAATCAACATCTTCAAATAGTTAAACTTTCACTTTTGAACCAGTTCTGAACATCTTTTCACCAGTGACCATTATCGTTTTTTAAACATATTTTATGCTGTGATAAACATATTTTATCATGTGCTCACTGACTTATCTTGTATTCTTCTTCCCTTTTGGTACAGTCTTAATGAACTATATGTTCACCTTATAATTACTAGTTTGAAGTTTGAAAGAAGGTTACTCTTTAAGTATTACATTTTTATCAACATCACAGTAGTAAACAGTAAAATATTAAAGAATTCCACCACACAAGGACATTTTTTAGCCTCTCAAAATGAATACAGTATATCGTATTTTGAAACTAAACCCCTCAGTGTGTTCTCATGTAGGAATACGAGGTAATTAGTTTTGATCATATCATTCCTCTGCGTAAGAGCCAAGCAGATGGCTAATCCAGTCCCAGTATCTAATCAGAGCAGTCATTCTAATGACAGCATAATTTCATAAGAGGCCTTTGTCTCAGAATATTCAGGAGCAGCACGGGAGAGAGCGCAGATATTCATCATCAGTGCAGATTGGAAACAGGCCCTAATAAATGACACATTTGCTTCCTGCCTGTCTGCGTTAGAGGAATGGCAGAATGTAGTGAATGTGGTGCACTGTGTGTGTGTGTGTTGTGTGCATGTGCATGTAGGGAAAGAATGGCATGGTTGCAGTGTGTGGGTGGACAGCAGCTGCAGGACTCTCCATGTGCTTTCCTCAATATGTACTGTATGTGTATGTATGCCCGTGCCTACTTGTGTGTGTGTGTGTGTGTGTGTGTGTGTGTGTGTGTGTGTGTGTGTGTGTGTGTTGTATCTTCAGTAGTGAGAGCATCAGACTTCAGTCAACTTAATAGACGAGGCATTAATGTAGAATTTACACCTTCAGGTCAGGGCACCAAAAACCTAATGAGCACTTACAATGCAGCTGGTGGCTCAAAGTGTGTGTGTTTGTGTGTGTGTAATCTTAAGTTGTTCTAGCCCACACAGAACTTGTTACTTCTTCACTGCTGGAGGGCCTCATTACAGAAACTTCCTAAGTCTAAAATCCTACTTTATCTCAGTTTTGTAACTGAAGAATCTTCCAAGTTAGGCATCTTAAGTTAGGATGACATAGACCCTGTCTTAAATTTGAAATAACTGCCAAAAATGGCAGCACCACTGTTGTTAGGTTTGTATAGCAAACACCAAAATATTATGAATGAAAACCTACTCAAATCATATGATGGCACTTTAACTTTTGTAGCCCTTGTATTAATAGGGGTATATTGACTGCCAAGTCTACTAATTTTTAATTTAATGTATTTGCTATGTCTGGTCAAATTGTTGGGGTGTCCCACGTGCTATGCTGATCAAATGGGTGGAGTTTCCTCGCCTCCGCCTCCAAATCATTGCAGCTAAAATTGAATGCCTGTCTTTTCTTGTCCATCGCACCAAGTTAACTAGCCAGTGACAAGCAAAGTAAGACAGCTGTTATCAAGGATATGAGGAGTCTGCTGTACAGAACAAGTGCCAATTGAAGAATCAAGTTTACAGTGCTAGTTAGGATTTCTTAAAGGAGAAATCTGTGATATATTTCCTGTAATTAAGTATAAAATGACCATGTTATGTCATCAGAGATTATAAGGAAGCATGCCAAGTTGAAATGCTGGCTTCTCCAGCAACTCCTCCATAACTTGTGTTATTTTTGGTGTCTAAATGTGATTCGTAAGAAATCATTAAGAATGTTTTGGAAGGAGTTAATGCTTGTAACAGTGAAACTGAGCAATATGTTTGTGGAGTCGGGCAGGCAGTCACTGAACTCCAACACCAGAGTGCAAATCTTTGGCTTTTGTTTCCAGGATAACAGGCTTAACTTTACATTGACAGACAATAATGTTGTGCTTGTCTTGCACTCCTGTAGCATTCCTGCAGCCTGCCTGAGGTTCCTCCTGTCTGGAGAGGAGGGAGCAGGGGAGAACTGGCTTCAACCATGCAGACAGTATATTAAATAGGATTTCAACCTATTTAATATACAGTCTATAACTCCAACCTGCTATTTGGAATGCAGTACTCATTTCTGAAAGCGTATTTGTTACACACTGCTCCCTTAAGTTAAGATATGAGGTCTGAATAGACACAGTCATGAGTTTAGGAGTTGCTTCTATTGTAGGAAGACAAGATGTTTGAGTTGGGAAATGTTGTTACTGCAGTGAGGCCCCTGACCATCACTGTGTCTAATTTCACTGTTGTCTACCTTCTCTCTTTGTTTCTATGCAGAAATAATAATGAAGGCTCGAGATGTTTCTAATACAGGCAGATAAAGGAATGTAAAAAGAAACAAGACCCATAAAATCTGATGTGGCAGTTAAATTCAGCGCACCGCATGAGACACCGACTCGTGAAAAGATATATTATTTACAGCACAGCGGGAAGTCACAGCCCAGCATAGACAGACAAAAAATATATAGACACACGAGGGTAGGATCTTCTTTTAGCCAACTTAAGGCTCTAAGCCGTTTATCATGTTGGATCTCAGCTCGCTGTTTCCTGCAAACTGCATGCAGCCTGATGTTGGACTTCTACCTTGGGAAGGAGCGTCCTGGGGTCAGGAAGTGAATATGACACGCATGCACATACACATGAACATAGATACACAGTGAATCTTTCCCCGAACTCCTCACTTTCTCTCATAGGTATCGTTAAATTCATTCACCTACACGCACACACGCTGAGGCACGTCCCAGTTTGTATGAGGTGGACAAAGAGGGGCAGGCAAGGTTGTAGCTGCCAAAGTTGTATTTACATCAGCCAGTGTAATATTATCAATAAAAGCCAAGAGGACAGCAGCTCGCCATAACTCACAAGGGGCAGGGAGCAGTACAGCTGTTCAGAGTTCATCGTCCTCTGAAGCAGCAGGGGAGATGAAGAGAGATGTTAGAGCAGGGACAAAGACAGAGAGACAGTGGGGAGGGGAAGAAAAGATGACAGATAAAGACGGCAGCAGGAAGGGGGGTGACACTAATTCCAAACAGATATCCAGCATAAACTTAACATTATTTACCAGGCTTCCAAATAATCATACATTATGATTAGAGCTGCAATTACCATACGTTTCATTATTGGTTAGTCTTGTTTTTATTTCAGTTTGATCACAATAACTATTTTTTTCAGTTTATAAAACTCAGGAAACAGTGAAAAAAAAAAAAATCACAATTTACAGAACCCATGGTGACTTCAAATGTCTTGTTGTCTCACTTACAGTCCAAAACCTGAAAATATTACATTTAAAATGATATAAATCAGGGAAAACAGGAGATCCTCACAATGGAGGAGCCGAGAATGTTTGGCATTTTTGCATGATAAATGACTTAAAACTATTATTAGAAAAGTTGCTCATTCAAGTAACTGGCTTATCTTATTGTATTATTGTTTAAAGCAGAAATAAACATCTGTTTTTGCTCATCATCATGACATAAATCATAATTGCACAGTGGAATGGCTATAGGATCATGACATCATCTGCGTTTAGCCTGGTTACCTGTAAGTCTTGCTTTCATCAGTCAGCCACCAGGCACGATTTTCCTGTGAAAATGATGTTTCCATTATAGACTAACAACCCTGTCTTCTTGAAATTACATTTGTGTATAACTAAACTGTTCTCATAATTACACTGTGGTGACAACATAATTCCTGACTGGATTATGCTCACAAAGAGTGTTTTTTTTAAACAATACATTTATATAATGTGCTGGATCCTCAAGGAGGTGGTTGGAGAGGGTGGTGAGCAAAGTGCAGGACTTTAACACCACAGTTTGGGGTAATTGTCCAGACTCCTGCAGCAAAAGTGCATTGGTTAAGGGCCGGAAAGATTGTCACTTTGAGATGGTTCCTGGCAACAAAAGCACTTTGCTTAAGGTATAATTGAGAAAAAAATTTTAGTTAAACATTAATAAAAAAAAAATAAAAATCTCATGCCTCAAGTCACTGCTGAAAGTACAACTGTGTTGCTAGATTCCCTGTTTTGCTGGAAAACAAATAAATACGTTGTCAGTGAAAATTTTACTGAAACATTCAGTATCAACATTTTCTCATGTTAATAGGAAATGTCTTTTGGTCAGCAGAATATTTCCCTCAAAACGTATTTGCTGTTGCAAATTAGCTGCATTTAAATGTAATTTCTAGGAGACTGGACAGAGACTAAATTAATGAACAAATTCCCGCTTTTTCTCCTGATCTTTTACGACACCAACCCCTGCTCTAGTAACTTGTTTGCATATAGCAATAGGTTAACATTATTCAAACTGTGTTATTACTATGCAATGCACATCATTACAATATGTTTCAATTTAACTCTTCAGTCTCAGTGCCTCTTCCTTCTCTCTTATTTCCAGAGTGGTGCTGATCATCTCTTCACAGAGCTAAACTCTGAGGAAACAGAAAGCATCTGGTGTTGTGTACAGATGTTGTCTTTACAACAGCGGCACAAACAATAATGCCACTTGCAAACACGAGGCGGAGAGCTGTTTAAGAGCTTTCCACTTAAACAAATTCTGTCATTGAAATGAATGATTTCAACTAACTGTTGCTAAAATGTCACAAACTGGTTAACTTAAGATTTTTGTAGGTTGTATTACTTAACAGTGGAACACAGATCTGTGGAACATTTTAAATGTGATTTTGCATACATTTGGCATATCATGATACATCAGAATAAAATATTAATATAATATTGATTTCAGCTATATTGCAAATCTTATATCCGATTTAAAAGCTTTTCAAACATATCTTCAATTGTAAAAAGTGGATGAATTTGTCAGTCACGGACTGCAGTTGGTTGATGAATTCAATCTGAATCAGTATGAGTTCTACTTTCATGCGAGCCAGTAATCATGTACTTTTTCTTTTCTCTTCTTGGGTGAAATTGGGTGTCACGTCTCATTTTGGAATGATGCTCTTCAAATACTTCATCACCGGCCCTCTCAGTTTCACTGCAGACGCTGGCTGACCTCACCGAGTGACCTCACCAATCACAGATCAAAGTCGTCGGGTTTCTGGCTGGTCAGGTTAATCAGCGGACCACCCCGAAGAACCAATCAGGTAACATCTTACTTGACTTAAAGGAATTAGGCTGCGTTTGACGAGCAACTATGTGCGTTTCCTCTGGTGACGTGCATGTTTGAGGTTCCTCTGAGCATGTCAGTGAGTCTGTTTTGGGAGGATTTAATACTTTGATTTCAATTACATCAGTCATTAGTCATTTGGATTTGTTTGATTTGGGCTTTGAAGGACATGCACGCAAACAATAGTGAGTGAGTCAACTGTAACAGAGGGAAAATAATTAGAGGTTCATACATAAAGTAAGAAACTCTTGACCACTGATACCTCATATTGAAAATCCATGTATTATATTTTCCTTATTTAGATTACGAAGTATTTAAGCATAAATCTAATGCTTAAAATTAGTGCTTGGGAATAAATATTCCAGTTAAATTGGAGCCTGAATAGTGTGTGTGGAGTGTGTAGATGTATACATATGTGTGTGTGTGTGTTGCTAAGAATGGAACGCTTGTATCACTTGCCCCTTTTTGAGGGGAAGTGACATGAGATACTTAAAGACCAAAATTGCCTCACTTAGCCAAACAAACTGCCTCTCCTGACATACACACTCATCCACACACACTCACACACACTCATACTTGCACACACACGCATGTCTAGAGCTCTCTAATGGCCAATAAACTCAGGATGTTCATTCCTCCTCTCAGGCTCACAAAAAGCGAACAGCGAAATTATTGAGAGTAAACGGATTCCTCTGTAGCTCTACCTAATGACCACACACACACACACACACACACACACACACACACACACACACACACACTTACACAAAACACAATGTTTGAGGGTCAGTGGAGGCTGAAGCAGATAGGATGTACATAATAACCCTAACATGGGTTTTATAAGCCTTCAGCTCTTTTGAAACGACGAAGGCTGGGAGAGAACCCAGGCCTGCATATAAAAATACTGAGCTTTCTGCAGAAAGACTTTGAAGTTTTTTCTGCTTCATCTCAACTGAAGAGACACTCAGAGCCACTATAGATACATGTGTCCATGTAACTCAAAAGACACATTAGTGAATAAGAATACACGCTTAAAAGAACTAGTTGATTTAACTTAAAAAGTTAGTGTCCATGCCGCCTTTAAATTGAAGTTGAATTTGAAAAGACAAATTAGGGTGAGTTTGTGAGGATTTAAAACAAATAAACTTTTCAAGTAAAATAAACTTGATATTTTTCAACTGTATTTGAAAAAAAACATGTTCAATAAGCTTAACATATTAAAGGGACAATTCACCCCCAAATCAAAAATGCATATTTTCCTTTTACCTGGTTGCTATGTATCCATCTAGATTGTTTTGATCTGAGTGTCTGAATTTTGAAGATATCAGTCATGGAGATGTCTGCCCTGTCTCCACTATAATGGGACTAAATGGCACTCAACTCGTGTGCCCAAAGCGCCAAAAATAATTCAGCAAAACTCAACAATCAAGTCTTTTTCTAGAAATTCTGACCTGAGTGCCATTTAGTCCCATTGTATTGGAGAGAGGACAGACATCTCTACAGCTGATATACCCAAAACTTGGGCAACTTACACCAGCACTATCTATATGGATAAATAGTTCTATAGGCCAGTGGAAAAAATATGCATTTTTGATTGTGGGGTGAACTGGCCCTTTAAGTTAAAGCAACAACTCTTCAGTCATCATTTCATCATATATGTTTTCTTCAAACTATAAAAAAAGAAGGTCTCAGGGGAGATTTAACTCTCAAACATGCATGTTTCTTTAGAAACTTAATTTAATGGGTTGATTGAACTCTGTACAGTACATTCACGACTTCGAATTTGAAGACCTCATGTTTATAAGTTCTGAAGTGTTCTGAAAAAAATGCTATTATAACTTTAATTGACTTAAACTTATAAATATGTATATATATGTTAAAAGATTAGTTGATTTCACTAAATATCTGTATGATTTTTATAGTGTATGCACATGAGTTGCACCATTGAAGCAAGATTAATGTGAAGGAGTGGAACACGTAAAGAGATTGCCAATAATCTCAAATATCAGTTCTGTCTAATACGCAGATGAAACCCTCAAGTGTTCAAGAATTTAGAAAACATAACATCTGATTTAGTAAAAAGGATTTGAGGATCTTGATAGGAGTCCTAGGCTATCTTATTGTACTCTGCACATAAATAAACTGCATAACTGCATACAGTCAGAGGTTTTGATTCAGAGAAACAGACGTTGTTCCCAATAATTTACAAGACATTTCCTTCCTTGTCTTGATACTCCCATTTGACCCATTTGCAAATTATTATCCCATCTCAGCTGGTAAATTCACTTTCCCTCCAAAGGACAATTTTTTGCTCTAATCCCTCTACAAATTTAAAGAATTCTGTCATTTTATAGGGACAGCTGAGGAAGGGGGGAACGGGCCATGTACAGTGCAAGTGTGTGTGTGTGTATGAGGGAGAGAATCCACCCCCCCACCAATACTTCTAATGGTTTCTTTCGGGACCATATGTCCTTTGCGTCAGCACAGCACAGTACGGCCTCTACAGTTACAGTCGAGCTCGGTGTGAAAGACAGACATGTTGTATAATAGAAGGTGGGAGGTGGAAGGTGGAGGGCATTAAGTTGGGTGTGTGTGTGTGTGTGTGTGTGTGTGTGCAGCGGGGGAGGTGGGGGGTTGCAGAGCGTTTTTGAAGAAGCAGATCTCTCGTATTGCCTTTCCATCAATAAATCTGGGAGCTTGCTATAGTGCTGACATAAATTAGCCTGCACCCCCAACCCACCTACCTATCTACAACCTGACCACCACCTCCACCTTTCCTTAAACACACACACACACAGTTGAAACACACCCTACAACTCCTCAAACTCTGCTTGGACCTTAACATCAATACATGTTACGCTCTCTACTTTGCACACAAACACTCACATACAGAAGTCCACTTACAAGCACATCATGAATCCATGCACACACAAACACACACACACACACACACACCCCAGCACAGACACCCACAGAGTTTTGGGTAATTAGCAGTCTTCCTCGGCGGTGAGTGCGTTTCCTCCTCAGGGTCACTGATAGCAAAACGCCTGTTAAACTTTATATTCCCTGATGGGGCGGAAAAGAGAGCGAAACAGAAGGAGAGCACGCTCTCATTAACACACTGCTCCGTGTTTGTGTGAGTGTGTGTATGCCTGGAGTATGTGTGTGTGTGTGTGTGTGTGTGTGTGTGTGTGTGTGTGTAGCTGTGGGTGGTGTTTCTATGCTCAGGCCAAGTCTTGTAAAGGTGAAAAGATACTCTTTAACCTCAATTTAGGCTGAGCCTTAAACCTCCACACTGCGTTTGTCAGGAGAACAGAGACAATGTGTGGTGTGTGTGTGTGTGTGTGTGTGTGTGTGTGTGTGTGTGTGTGTGTGTGTGTGTGTTTTATACTCTGTGTTATCTCACAGATGGTTCCATTCTTCAACAATCTGGGAAATGAAAGAATTATTTGAAGGGGTATGTCAGTAGAAAAAATTCAAGTTGAATTATTTTACACAAAATCTCATGTGACATCATTGAAAAAAATAATTGGTTTCTTTGCTATTGAAAGTTAATGAGCACATAAATTTGCTTATTAATAAATGAGCTAGACAACACTGATCTCATATTGTGACACAATATGGAAACACTGTGAAATTACAAAGTGGTAAAAACACTTTATGACATTCTGATGAAATGACCAAATAAACTAGTTCTTAAGTGATTTGCTCTGAGTAGAAGACGCTCTCTAGTTGCAGCATCTGAAATGTGTATCTCTTACTGCTTTTATTTGTTCTATTTGATACCAAAATTAATATGTTTGGGATTTGGAGTGATTGATGGTCAGACAAAACAAAATCTTTTAAAGGACCAATGTGTTGGCTTTAGTGGCGTCTAGCAGTATGCTTGCAGATTGCAAACACCTTGTCTCACTGTCCCCCTCCAAGCATGGAGAACCAATGGTGGCTGTGAAACTCATTAACATGAAAGGCTGTATCTAGAGCCAGAGTTTGGTTTATCTATCCTTGGCTTCTTTAGAGACATGACAGAGATATAAACGGCTCATTCTAACAACGATTTTTATGTTCAGGATGCTATGGACTAATGAAAACATGCTTTCCATTACATTCCATTTTAACCATATTCTCCCAACAAATACCCGAAAATCTTACACACTGGAACATTAAGAAGAAAAGTGATTTGGTGAATCATTTCATTGTGAAAGTAATGATTTGTTGCAGCCCTAAAACAAACAATCTACATAGTAGACTGTCCAGTACAAAATATTTGAATTAGCACAGTAAAATTTTTTGATTTTTTTATAAGGATTTGCAAAAAATGCTGATAAATTATTCTGCAGTGCTCAACAACACTTAAGCAGTTATTAGACATTCATTCAGTATGTAAGTACCGGATCCAAATAAGTTGTTCGGGAAAGCACAAATAATGAGACAGAAACAGATATTTCTTCTATCCATAGTTGCGCAATAGTATTTGGAAAAAGTCAGCTCCATGATTAACTCGGCATATTTAAAGAACTTTATGTTCACTCTAATCAATCACTGACTTACTGCACAAAGATCATTCCTTTCAACTGAATGACATTTTTATATAATTGTATATCTTTATTTTTTGAGTTTCTATTTTCAATGCAAAACAGATTCTTTTGATTTATAATTTTCTGATTCTCCAATATGCCTCAGTTAGAGAGGAGGTGATGGTGAGCTTCAGACAACTAAAAATAAAAAGAGAGCGAGAGATGAAAAGTGCAGTATGAGGCTGTGGAGATTAATTAATTATGTGCCAATATTAATTAATTTGATGCTTTGTAGGTACAACAATTGCATTGCCATATTAGGTTAGAAAATACAACATTTGCATGAACCACTTCTACTTCTGGTCTTCTATCAGAAGACAGACAGAGAGACAGATCATTTTGCTGGTTAAACAGTTACAGATACAGAGACAAATAATGGCATCTCTGTGCACCTCCAAGATGTAAAAAGAAATACCAAAGACATCATAATCTAAATCAATATTTCCTTCAGTACTCACATCTATGCACACTGGTTCACTCTATGTATCGAATAATTTTCCTGTTTACAAAAAGAGGGAAGTGGGAAATTTTAATGGACTCAGCAAAAAAAACCCAGCTCTGAGGCACTTTGACGTTTTCAAACACACACTTTGGGTGAATTAAAGAGATTCTGTAGATAGCTGTGAAAGCTTATCCTGTGCACCTCAGCAGATTCTAAAGCCCTTTTTCTTATGTGATCATTTTAGGTAATTGAATAAATTCCCAGAGCTCTGTGTGGAATTAGAAGAAGCTAGACGTTGGTCAGAGGAGAGCTTTTAAGAAACCAGGGAACATACATCAGAGGCCCAGCAGTCGATGCTAATGTAATGAACGTTTACATTTACCTGCCTCTCACCTTTCCTGTTGGTATATACCCACAATCTGAGCTGCACTCGTCAAAGCGCCCGGCCAGTTTGTTTTCATAAATATACTGTATTCTTTTTTTTTTTTCTCATCTCTCGCCTTGGAAATGAAATATTTGGTGTTTCAGTGAGGGGGCTGGTGTGTGTGTGTGAAGGGGGGGCAGAGGGCTGGTTACGATGCCAGAACTAGCACTTCTGGTTGGAAAAAAGGGGTCTGACTTTTCGTCAGACGTGCAGCGCAGACAGACAGGGCGAAGGAAAGGCTTTTTGAAAGCACAGTCCAAGAGCAACAGAAAACACTCCCTCTTGACCGTGTGGTCAAAAATGGGTGTAGAGGGAGAGGCGGCATCTGGCGTCTCGCCCGGAGAGAAGGGGGAGCGAATATACCCGCCTGGGCCCCAGTGTGCCCCCTCTGCTGCCAGCTACAGGCTGTGGGTGGATGGTAGAAAGGAGAGGGATAAATATGGAAGGAAACAGGTAGAAAGACAGGCAGACAGATAAAAAGAGTATCAGTGAGAAAGACAGGCAGACGGAGAGACGGAAGGAGGATACTGAGAAGCATGGAGGCATATCATGAACAAGGTCAGAAAGACACGGCTTGGAAGAACAGGAAATGATACAGGATATATCCTCTCTGTCTCCCTCTCTGCACTCTGCGAGGCCTGTGCTTTAAGTGACAGCGCTGCAGAGGGAAGTTGACATTGCTGAAGTATGAATTTCACCCGTTTGTGTTTTGCGGAAAACACGGAATCGAGGCTGTCTGTCTGGATCAGGGGCTGGGCCCTTGACCCCTGAATGTCCCCTCCGGAGCAGACGGCAGGGTTTTATTGGCCAGTCAGATTCAATTTATTAAACACTACGCAACTCTATTCTCGGCTTTTGAGTTAGTCTTTCCAAATGTGCATGTGATATGCATTTGGACATGGATATGAGAGGTATTTCAGCCTTTTCTTACTTTAGATACATGCTGTTTTCCTCATAGTGGTTTTTGACAAACTAGCATGTGATAACCTATAAGACAGATGCTTATATGAAAAAGCAAATGTTTAAAACAATGTTTCTTCTGCATTTTAAAGATATACGGTAACCACCTGTGATACTTTTCAGCGGAGAATGAAACCAAATAGTGGTAAGAGAGACGAAATTGACCTTAGGCAGATTCCTCATAACTAACAGAGGATGTTTGTCTCAAACAGTACAAACAGATGCATCAAACATGAAACATACACAGATTTTGTGGAATCAACTAATCTCTTCTCATTAACATAAAGCTACGACAAGGAGTTCTTAAATGGTTATGAAGTTGTCTCAGTTTATTACTGATGCCTCTATATGGCCTACATATGAAAACAAGACCATCCACTGGAAGACTGGCTATTTCTGTATAGTTATTCTTTATGCTTGAGCCTGTGTTTACATTTTCACTTGCAAAGTTACAGTGAATAGTACGTTAGCCAGTTAATAATAAGCAGGAGGAGATTTTTCTTGTATTTCATTTTATTTTGAATGTTATATTTTGCAGTTATTAAGGAGGAGTCACAACCACTTTTGTCCACAGGGGCCTCAAAAATCAACAAACCATGGAGGTTCCTTGCAACTGCTTTAATGTAGATATACAAGTTTTATTTGTACAAGTTGATTAAATTTTAAAATTCTATTATTAATTTTCAGAACACTTAAGAACTTATCAACATGAATTCTTCTAACTTGAAGTCTTTTGACTCAAACTGATGACTTGAATAAGTGTACTGTGCAGAGTTCAAACAAATCATTAAATTAAGTTTCAAAACATAATTAACATATTAGCAAACTACCCAGCATGCATTGTGTGAGAGTGAGTGTGAGAGTTGTTTTCACAAAAACTAAAATAATGCGAACCCTGATGAAGGTTACAATTGAATTCAGTGCCTCTACCCTGACACTTAAAATTGAATAAATTTGCTGATAGCAGGTTCACGTATTGAACAAAGTAGCTCCAACAGGAACAGCTGAAGCTGTCAGTTCTTTGAAAACTGAGAAAATGTAAAAGTAAATCAAATTTGTTTGTCATGTTCATCAGTGTGATCGATCAGTTGTTGGTTAAACTAAATATCTAAAGCTTATTGAACATATTTTCTCAAGTATAACTGAATTAATATCAAATTTATTTGACCAGAAAAGTTTATTTGTTTTTAATCATTAAATGTACTTCAACTTGTCTTTTCAAATTTAGTCAACTTAAAATTTTAAGGAAGCCTACGCATCTATTTTTAAGTTAAAACAATTTTTTTTACAGTGATTCTTTAACAATGCAATGTGAAGCCTGCCAAAAAAATTTCCAGGTGAAATGAGAAGAAATATTTTACTTATGCTGCTCGACTTGTTCATGACAAGACCTCAATCTGAAGCCTGAACCACACGCATGTAGTACGCAGGTTTACATATCTGTGTACACATGTATATTTACACACGATACACACACACTCACAGAACAGTAGGTAACATGATACTCTCAGCTATGGAGCAGTGGGGTAAAGTGAGACCTTCCTGTAATCAAAAGAAACAGCGTGCTACAATAAAGGCTGTTTTGAAACGGTCTGTGGCCTGAGGGATGGATCCCTGCGTTGGAATGAGGAAGAGAAAATGGACACTAAGCCGTGTGTCACAGACAGAATAGGGAAGAATAAAGTAGAACAGAGCAGCGGAGAGGTGGCTGGCTGTGCAATCTTAAAGATATTGTGCTGCGTTGAGTTGAGATCTCTTTTCTATTCTTCCTTTGTCTCCTTTTCCTTTCTCCTTTTCTTCTTTTGTCTTCTCTTCTCTCCTGATACTGCAGGTTGCGGTGTGTTTGTGAGTCTCTTGGGCGACATCCATCAGTCGAATGGATGGAGGCTGTGCAGCAGCAGTGCTACAGCGAAAGGAGGGCAGGGCGTATTGCCTTTCCAAAAGCCACAGAAACACCAGTCTGGAATCAATCTGCTATCACACTACTGACCCTAAAACACACACAAACACACACATTTTAATCTTTAACCCTGGTGAGACTGGCCCGTGCTATTTTTCATCCCTGTAAGTTTATGTGTTGCAACGTCGTATCAGGTCTGGGATATGGCTCTCCGCTACATCTCTGACTTCACCTGCTGCTGAAGCTCTTTACCAGAGCGCTGGGAGTTAACTGCTGCCATAAATAGTCAAAGGAGTGTGTGCAGCAATCTGCAGGGCAGCACAGGGCAAAGATATATCTGACAGGAAAAGAGCAAATCTCCTCTCCATGCTACCTGCTGTAAAAAGTCACGTTTCAGCGCTTAAACCTTCACATCAAACACAAGTTGATTTTTCAAAAAATAAATAAATAAATAAAGAGAAAGTATGTGAGGTGTCTAAGGCACACTTAATTTGATTTGCAAGCTACTGTCTCAAAAATAGATTGCACATGGACAGAACATTTACAACAGACATAAATCAAGGCAGTTTAGAGTAGAAGAGTATCAAAAATCATTTTTAATTTGTGGAGCCACAAAGTTTGATTTTACCTAACTTTTTTTCTCGCTTTTCAGGCTGTTTGACCTAAGAAGACATATTAATCTAACTGAATTTAATTTGTATGCAGTGTCTACTAAGCAGTATGCCATAGACAGCTTCACGTTAGGAGGTAGAGATATAAACTGGATAACTATAGAGGCCTCATTCATAAAAATACATTATACAAGATTTTGTCATCTGTTTCTTCTCACAGTCATTTGCAATAGTATTCAATCCTCCTCACAGTGAAAATACATGTATCCTAAACAAATTTATCAAGCTTGTTTCTTTTCCTCGTTGGAAGCAACAGCAGCAACAGTGAAGGTATTTGGTTACATTGCTTTTTCACTATAAACTAGGGTCTTGACAGAGAGCTTCACTGACAATTTTTAAAATCATTCTTATGATTGCTCTAAATGTAGCGACGCCTGTGAGCTAGTTCAGGCAGTCAGCTCGACCTTCACTGCAATCACGCGTGACATGCTTCACTCTCTGTAGTACCAAACGCACCCTCCCAATCTGGCGAGCTATTTAAACTGCTAAAACCTCCCATCTCTCCCTCTGCCTGTCAATACCATTGCTGCCCTGCATCAGTGTCACTGCCTGTTCGAGTGATGAGGTCGGTGCCTAGACGCCAAACTCTAACTATGTTCTGCTACTGCAATAAACATTAAACGCGAGTTGTCTGACTGAAATGACAAAAAGACCACCGAGTAAATAAGCTTCTGGTGTCAGTAATATTTGAGTGCAGAATTTGGCTTTGACAGAATTTGACAACACTGCAGGCATATGCACTATTACAAATAATAAAGTTAGGTCTCGTGATTGCATGGTTTACATGGAAATCTTATAGGAATATAAAGTTAATGCTCAGTTAGTAATTAGAGGTTACCATGTTTAAGTAAATGTCTTCTGGAATGAATAACATTCAACAAATAGATGGCCAAAATATGTAGAATTTGCTCTGAGAGCTGCAGTATAGGATAAGCAATGAGCGTCATTAAAGCTAAAATATAAATAAATAAATAAGATCATGAGTTCATTCTGTTGAGCACTCTGAAGGAAAGCCCCTGAAATTTCCAAAATTGAAAGAATGAATCCTCTAGTGAGCATATACATGCATAGAACATTTGATGAAAATCTGCCCAGAAGTTTTCTTTTGTACAAACAGATACTGAAGAAATTTTAAAGGGAAAATTCAGCGCTTTTTATGTAGATGTCAAGTCAGTGTTGATGGCCATTGTAGTCAACTGAAGTAGTAAATGCCCCGGCATGTGCTATATTGAACGTGAAAACTGAGTTCCCCTGTTCACTGAGCCGTGCCGGCAGTGCCCACATGTATCAGGACGCATTGCGGGGAGCTTCTGATGCCCCTGCCCATGTTGCTGTGTATCACCATGCTTGCTTGTAGATACATACAGGGAGGATTTTCTCTTTGATTTCTTTTCCCATAATTCTTGCGAAGGCCAGTTCCTATTGTTGCTGATGCTGATGACTGTTAGTGTTAAGCCAAAGTGGACACAGTGCTCTGAATTCAAAGAAGCCTCAGTAAGACTATAATTCGTCGATCCTAAAATGCTCTGAAGTAGTCCAAACCAGATTTGTCTATCAACCAACCAGGTCGGGCCTCCAGAGCCATAACACTCCAGTAAATGAACAGACAGTGTATTGTTCCTCTGTGGCTCTTTGCTGCCTCACCTCTGCCTCTGCCTGCTTAATTAAAGGTTAATTGCGTAGAATAAGTACGCACCTCCTGCGAATGGTCCACATTTCTCTTTCCATCCAGGTTGTGTGTCGGGTGGGTAGGATATCTGGAATTTATCAACTTGTTCAGGAAATGAGAGCCAAGCTTTACCTAACTCAGTGTGTGAGCAGGTACAAAACCAACATATGGGAGTGTGTGTAGCCTGTGTTAACACACACACACACACACAGAAGAATTCAGCACTCCCTCCGACATTTTTAATCAAGAATATGATCCCTCATCCCATCTGGGTTTTCTGACTTGGTGGGCTGCAGTGTGCGCACAACAACACCTCCATTTATGAACACACACACACACAATATGTAGGGTTGCTGAAGCTGAGACCACCAACTGTATGCTGGGAGTTTGGTCTTAGACATCACAAGAAGCAGATGGTACCACTCTCACATACACGTGCAAACACCCACACATACATACAAATATATAGGATCCATGTTGTTATGTTTCCCATAACAATTGTTCTCAAAAAAAGTATCACAATGCCAAGTGGAGTTGGCATTTAGTTGGAGAGAATGGAAAAAGGGCCCTGATATATTTTAAAGTACAATATTATAAACCGTCATATTGTGTGGGCAGATATACCATCCTGCTCTGTGTGTGTATGTGTGTCTTTGTTCCCCCTCAGGTTGATTTAGTCAAGCAAATCCTTGATCTATTGTCAGAGGGCTCCTTATCACACCATGATCCCCTCCACTCACTCAATGAATTGGCTTGTGCGTGTGTGTGTGTGTGTGTGTGTGTGTGTGTGTGTGTGTGGGTCTATGAGGACAGAGGTCAATAAGATAACATTTGGTGGACCACCTGCTGGGAAGCTTAGTTTGCTAAATACAAAGTCTCGTCTAACCCATCAAACTGTGTGTATGTGTAACTGTGTACGTGTGTGTGTGCGTTGGGGGTTTACCTTTTACCTGAACAACTAAGGTGCAAAAGTATTTGATTACTGATAACATTACAGGACAAGAACCATGTGGAAAAAAAAAACACAAAACACGTCGCTGTGAGTTTTTACCGTTACAAGAACAGGCCTGCCAACCTTGGCAAAATATTTTGAATAGTGTTCTGCTACTCTGTGTTTATACTCCACTACATTTTAGAGGGAAATATTGTACTTTTAGTCCATTATTTTTATTCACAGCTGTAGTTATTAATTACTTTTCAGACGAATAGTATATATTTTAAACATTTGATTATATTCATCAAATAAATAGGGGCAGGGGTGGCCTAAAGGTTAGAGAAGCGAGCTTGTGACCGGAAGGTCGTCGGTTCAATCCCCAGACCGGCAGGATTAATCTGGGTGGGGAAAGTGAAAAAACAGCACTTGTCCTTCCCTCATTACCACCACTAAGGTGCCCTTGAGCAAGGCCCTTAACCCCAACCGCTCCAGTGGAGCTGCTCAGTGGCTGGCAGATAAGACTGTGGTTGTACTGGGCAGCTTCCAGGTGTGAGTGTGTAACTGTGTGAATGTGATCAGGGCATTCCTGCAAAAGAGAGCCTCACTCTCAGTGAACCTACCCTGAATAAATAAAGGTTAAAAAAAAAAAAAAAAAAAAAAAAAAAAAAAAAATATATATATATAATATATATACATAAAATAGAACTATTATAAATCAGACTACCCAAGTATAGCTAACCTGTTAAAACCTTTACACTGACAACTTTAAAATGCTGCCTACATGTACATGTCAGTAAATTACTGTTGATGTTCCAGTGATTTATGAAAAATATAACTCTCTAAATGGGAACATTAACATTCTGATTAATAGCAGATGTGTTGCGAATGGGAGATAGTCTGCTGCTTCAATGAATGAATGACATTACTACATATATAGAAATGACACTGAAAGCAGCCTCTCTTCCATCATTAAAGTAAATCCTTAAAGAAAACCCTCAGCATTCATACAGTACACAAGGAAATCACCTGGAAAGCTTGCACTGCTTGACATTGTTTCAAAGGTAATATAGCCCACAGAGATGGGTGGAGGTGCAGGTGTGGGTCTCTAAATAGGAGAAAATAAATTGGAGCCCATCCATACATCACTACTACATAGGACAAAAAACATAATGTGTAACACAGTAACGAAGTGTCACTTGGATTAGTAACTGTAATATAATTACTGTTTTGAAAATTGTAATCCTTTACACTACTTGTTATTGGGTAACGTAATAATAACACAGTAACAAGTTACTGAGCACTTTATTACTGCTCAGCACTGTAGACAACACACACACACCTTACAATATCTTTCTAGCTAACATTATCTGTGTGGAGTGTGTACTCACTTTTTTTCATTTTGCCATAATCTGTTCCTCTCGTTATGGTTACGGGTTTGACTGCAATAATATCTAATATGGATACTATGCAAAGTCACATTTAACCATTTGTGATCTACAGACAATTTAACTTAATGTTACTTTCCCAACTTACATGCCTGGTGAACAAACAAGCAAGTGTTAAACTAACATTATTAAGGTTAAAAATATTTTTCTAAGGTTGGCAGCTCTGACTTGATTTTGCAGCTTCAACTTTCTACATTCATCCCAGTTCATTTACCTTTGACGAGGAGTTAAAACAACTGTACTCACGTGAGGAAGCTAGCTGGAGTGAGGAGGGGGGATACAACTGACAATGCGTTGTAGATTTCCAGTCTCTTGAAATGGCATTACGCTTGTCAGTCATGATCATCTCTGCTTGATATTTGGGTGAAAGCAGGTGGAATGAATCCAGCGCTATGACTGGTCAAACTCTTCTTCTTCTTTTCCTTTTCAGCAGGCTAGTCACTGCTGCCTCTTGTTGTTAGACTTAGTACTAGTGCTGCATGTGCACAACTGAATTCAAAGGAGTCACCAGATTTTTATATAGTTCAGTGTGACAAATCATACCAGTGTAGCTGATGTCAAAATTCGTGCGGTTGGCAGGTCTGCAAGAAGATCACACAGACTTGTGAACACATTAAAACCGG
Organism: Lutjanus argentimaculatus; assembly: GCA_034769285.1. Taxonomy (NCBI): domain Eukaryota; kingdom Metazoa; phylum Chordata; class Actinopteri; order Lutjaniformes; family Lutjanidae; genus Lutjanus; species Lutjanus argentimaculatus. The sequence goes on along the minus strand of JAWZSL010000013.1, from coordinate 3,721,660 downwards.
ACAAAAAAATGCATTCTTTGAACACATGAGTCCTCTCATCTGTTTTAAGATTATGTTACACTGCAATAAATCCTAATTCTTACTCTAACTTCAGTTTAAAGAATGAAACCAATTTAAAGAGAGCAATTTATAAAATCTATCTCCTTCATAACTGGTTTGTATTGTTAAAGCTGCCCTATGACAGGAACACACAACCACACGTCACCTCTGCTTATCATTAGACCAGCACCAGAGGGGGAGTGTTACTATTGGAGTGGACATTAACAAGTCCAGCTACCAGCTCACTGCCTCATAACCTGGAGGAGAGGGGTGTCTACATCATTAGCTTTAACTAGCTACACTGATAGCAACTCACAGGGTGGTTGACACACAAAAACAAAGACAGGTACTGAATGAAAAAGAGAGGATTACAAATAATAGTTCTTGATGGTTCTGTTGTTATACATGTGAATTCACTCAGCCAAAAGAAAAAAAAAACAATACTATAAGTTGCATGAAAGTTCTCATCCACAAGAGATTAAAGATGAACTGAACACATTGTTACTGTGCGTGTTCGTTCAGTTATGTGTATGCACTTCCAATGTGTGCATGTGCCTCACAACCAGAGGAATTTTAATTGTCTGAGACAAAGGAGGATTTAATTTTTTCCCAGTACATCTATCTTTCACTCCTTCACTCTCTTTGCTTCTTTTTTTCACCATCCTTTCTTCCATGAAACAATAAAATCGTCTGGCCTCTAAGTTATGGAGAGCTTTTGAAGTGGCTGGAGGAGCCAGTAAATTTAGTGGGCACCTTTGGGAGCCGGTTCAGTGGTGCAGTGGCTGTACCTATATTTCATGTGTGCATGTGCACTTGCCTGTGTCGGTATGTGTGCGTTTGCACGTGGATGTGCGCACACAAGCGTCCAGGCTGTGCCTTGTTTCTGTGTGTGACACAAATGGGCTTAGATTTGGTGTGTGCACATGCGTGTGTGTGTAAATGTTCGTGTGTCTCCCTATTTCATAGTCATGCTGATTTGTGGCCGTCTACATCAGGTTTCCCAGGAGGCTGTAAATCTTGCTGGACAAACTGCATTAGAGATAGATACACATGCACGTGTTGTGTAGTGTATGAGTGTGTGAATGAACGTGCATGAGGCCTGTGTGTTGTGAGGTTGCGGGCTGTCTTCTACCATCTTAGCACCGATGCTGGTTGGCCTGTGCATTAAATCTGTGACAGAGGCTGTCAATGATTCACCCATTTAATACACCTTCCTCTTATTTCTCCACTTCTGCTTTTTTCACAAGAAAAAGACAGTGCAAAGAAAAGCAAATCTTATCAATAGAGATGTTCCGATACCATGTATTCCTTCCCAATATTGATTCAGATACCTGAACTTTGCATATCAGCCAATACCGGGTACTGATCTGATACCAGGCATTTAAAAAAAAATCTCAGTGCAGTCCATTCGGTAAAGTGGACTTAAGTGTTTTGTTTCCGCACAATCCTAAAACAGCCCAACCCTTACCCAAACTCTGAAGGGAAATACACAATTCTCCTCCCGACACAGACTCCAGAGACCTTAGCTGGCTACAATACTGCAGACTTTGTAACGCAATCTGATGCCAAGGTAGCTGGCGTTTCTCTCCTTCACTGACCGTAAAATGTGGCATACAGGACACTGCTGAGTAGTAGCACAGTCCTGTTTCGGAGATAATACCGCACATTATGTGCACTGGATCAGTTAATAGAGTCATGTACCTGCCAATACCCAATCCAGCATTTCAGGCAGTATTGGAGGCATTTTCTGATACTGGGAACGGTATCAGAACAACCCTATCACATATTCTCAATTTGTGTCACAAGCATATTATGAGACAAATTAAACAGGTGTCAAAATGTTAGTTGCAGGACATATGTGCAGTTTGGTGTGTTTAAGTGCAATGTCAAAGCTGTGAAGACATGAGGCAACTACAAAGAGCATAACGTTTTTTGTTGCCACGGCTTTTTTGAGGTCAGTTTGGTTTGTCTGGGCCTCGACTCATTTTAGACTGGTGACTTGATCCATTCTTTAAACATCCCTAACCCCATTTGGTTAAGTCTTACAAGAATTATAACACCACAAAAACCTTCCTCCTCACTTTCTAGACAGTAATACTGTAGCTCCATACAGCTCTAAACACCACTGCCCAGAACACCACTCTGAGTTTACAATAGCTAGTGTTATTACGCTACATTCAGACAGAATCAACCGTTGTGGCAATTATCCTCAGGGTTGTGCAGCAGTGTTTATTTGTGCTGAGAACATAACTGCTGTGAGACAATCAGGAAATAAATGGACGTCAACCAAAGGAAGGGTTGGGCCTATATGATCCACGAACATGTCAATTGACCACCGAGCCCTCATAACATCATAAGATTGTAATTAAAAGCCACCCAGGGTCAGGAGGGACAGGATCCGAAATTAAGAATAAAATCAACAAAATTTTACACCTGAAAACTAATGCATAAGGAGTGTCAGCCACATAGTGCAACAATGAAGGATGGATTTGTTATTCTAATTATCATTAGGCTATAGTTCCTTCCTTATATGGTCACACTGTTTACTACCCAGTAAAAGCACGTTTTAATTTAGGCACAAAAATAAAACAATTTTGAAATCTACTATCTTTTTTTCTGCACGTAACAGAAGTATAACAATGATATGATGATAGTGCCCAGTTTCCGGGATAATTCAGGCCAACTGTGGAGCAGTCTGGTTGCCGGTTCATCAGATTGCTGGCTTGTGATTGGCCATCGCAGCATGACATCGGGTTGTCCAGTCTAAAACGCATTACCCCATTTAAAGTGAATGAGATGACTGGCGTTTTCACCGCAGTGCCAGATTCTGTCTGAATGTGGCCTTACTGTAAACGAAAAGAAGTTTTTTACTGAACTGTTAAGTGACCCATGTGTCAGGTGAAGCTCTGTGATGGCCCATCAACAACAACATGAAAGTTAAGCAACCCAACACACTTCAATGACAGAGGATCTCAGGTCAGTTCTTGGATCATGTTTCTAAGAGTAATGGTCAGGAACAGTGATGCCCATTTGAAAGAAAAGAAAAAAATCACAAGAGGCTTGCATATAATCCAGAACCACACAGACCTATATGAAGAACACATCACTGTACAGCACCAGAGAAACATATACTACATTTATTAAATCAGTTCATTGTCTTGCAAAGCAGAACTTCAGCAAAGACAAATGGTTGGTGTGTTTGGCTGTCCCTCGGATGTCATGCAACAGCTCATCCAACCTGCTGCCAAAACTCAGTTATCTGCATTTACCAAATCTACCTGAGTCACCCGCTGCACTGTAAAACCCACACTATAATCCTCCACTACTCTACCATCCAAGCCTCCTGCTGCTTCCTCATATGTAATTGTCTGCCTCAAAAATCTGTGCTATCCCAATATACTCATGTAAGTGTTGAAATAATAATGCTTCTTTTAAGCAATATTCACAGTGTATCTCTATCAACTTTCCCCACTCATCTATTATATTGTCACAATGCATTCATAATGCTAAGTAGGAAATGCAGCTTTTGAAGTTAGTAACAGTTGGAAGTGGCTGAAAAGTGAAAACGGCAAAGAAGTAAAGATGTAGACACAAAGATATGATATGCAGCAGGCAGATTAATGTCTTTTTTTAATATAATGTCGTTCTTTCTTCTTTCTGCTCCTGTCTTTTGCTCCCACCTCCTCCCCCCATCTCTCTTTCTGTCTTTCTTCCTCCCTTGCTCTCTCAGTTTTCCTAGACACCTGTGCAGGTCTAGTGTTTCAGCCGAGTCCCTGAAAAATAAATGTGGAGCTCCAATCTCTTAATCCACTCGGCTCCACGCAGCCACGTCACATGACACCGCCACGGCCGTCCTGATGCCCAGACAACATTGGTGGGAGAGATTGTTTTGTCTGTGTGTGTGTGTGTGTGTGTGTGTTTGAGGCAGAGAGAGTCAAAGAAAGAGAAAGCAACAAGAGTGCTAGTGTAAGCTGGGCTCTCTGTTTGTATGTTAATACATACGGCAGTTGTTCTGTCCAGGTTACATGTGTCTGAGTGTCTGCAGACTGAATCTTTTAAAAGAGGAACTGAAGTTGGAAAAGAGGAGGCAGACTAATCTTTTTTCATTCAAATCAAGGTCCTTGGTCCACATTTTGTGTGTGTGTGTGTGTGTGTGTGTGTGTGTGTTTTTGGATGATACCCTATCCACAGCAATCAGTCTGACCTCCACTCTGGAGTGAACTGCTCTCAATGATTAATGGATCTGCCTCCGTGCTCGGTCACCAAGGCAACCCGAAACCCGATAGCCCTCAGGAATTCGCTAGCTTGCCCTCAAAGTTAGGCTGTGTGTGTGTGTGTGCACATGTGTGTGTGTTGCTAGGCTGTGGGTGGGGAGACAGAGTGAGGCTAAATGTGACTCTTTGGAAAGATGGAGTTGGTTGTGGTAAAGGTGGGAGAGGAGGAGGGAGAGAGGTCTGATTCAGTCAATAAAACAGGGTGAAGAGAATTATACATTATTAAGTTCTTTAATGTTTTCTTAAATCTATATTACTCAGTTTAATGTTCTGTCATGTCAGTCTAACCATGTGTGTCCTGAGCCCTCTGTCTTATATGGTAAGTATTGTTTAGACCAATAGTATAACAGCTTTTTTGTTTGAGCGTGTAAATTCACACCATCATCATCATTAGGTGCCTCTTAAAGTGACCTGTGGTTTAAATCGCCATCACTAGTAAACTTTGCATCATATAGTTATACATGGACTGTGATAATTTTGTAATTAATAATTTCATCATATTTTTCATCAACATAATTTTTTCCCTGACAAAAACAAGACAATAACTAAACGGTTAGCTGTGAGCAGCTTTTGCAACATACGTACATGCATACATCCATGTGTGCATGTACTCACACACACAACCATTTAACCTCCGTGGCTGAAGTATAAGGAGTGGAATCAAGTCCCATCAGTGGAAAAAGAAACTCTGCCAAGTCCAACGGCACCTGCCAAGTATGGAGGGAGTGGCATAAGTCACTAATGATAAAGGAACTCTGCTGAGTGCAATGATGCCTCCCACAAGAGTCTACAAGTAACTGCTCATGAATTTGGCCGTGGTATGCAAATTTGTTTAGAAGTCATAAACCACTTTCATTGCCACGCCCCCATTTTTGCCAGTTGGCGTGAACAGTTAATTAGCTGTGGCTCATGAACAGCTTTTCAACAAAATGCTGTGCAAGTCTATGAATACATCTGGAAGTTATGCACCTTCATGTGATAGGCCACTCCCATTACTATGCACCATTTTAGCCAACTGGCATGAACACAAATACACACTTGACCGCCATTCCAAATTTTTGCCTCTTAGGGCAACAACTGTCAAAGGGCAGGGGAATTTTAATGGACCTACCAACTGACTGATAAAGTGACCTATACAGTTGCCAGTCGCACCTAATAAAAAGTAATTTATGATGACAAAAATAAACCGCAGAAATCTTAATGTTTGGGAGACAAAGAAGAACAGATGTGGATAAATTTTACATGTGATGTCAAGGAACCCTGTGACGCACCAATCACCAGTAAAAACAGATCAAACTTGTAGCGATATTTGTAGACTAGTCATCCCGAACTTCATGCAAAGTCAAACACACTTAAATGTTAATATTTCCTGATCATCATCATCAACTGAGCTAGTGTATATAACACTGTATGTGCATTTGTGCGTATGTATTGCTACTGTCTGATTATTTCCCTGTGCGTAGAAAGTGGCATGAGAGACCCTTTGTCCATCTGAACCCACTGATGAGTAAATCCATGTTAACAAGATGGCAGCTCTTAAGTTGAAGTGCTGCAGCCCAGCTTGTGGACTGTGTGCTTGACAGACCAACTTAACACTACGTTGTTATTTTCAAAGGGCCACTTAACACTTTATTGATCTGAAGACCACTGGGGCTCATTAGACAGGGCTGAGGGTTAGAGTGGCATATATGCAGCACAGTCTGATGGTCTGAGGCCAGTTGACTAATGCTAATACATATATAAGTCTTCGCTTTTTAAGGCCATTTAAGCAATGAGTCATTTTCTGCATTGGCCCTAAATAGGGACACACAAACCAATTTGACTGAAGTGATTAAGGGCCACAGAAGTTAATGTTTTTAGTCTAAAGGTCTTCATGGTTTGATTTTTGAGCTTTTCAACAGAGAAAGGTCTCAAGGCTCACTCATGCTTAACACTAGATATGCATATGGACACGGACAAAGTTTTCTGTCTGTACTCTGCGTTAATTTCTTACAGATGAAATGGAGCAGTACTGGAAGTTGTGAGAGCAGTGTAGCCAATAGTTCTTGCAAGATACGATCACAGGACATAATGAAGAACTGAATCTGAAATAACTGGATATGATGTTTGTCATCAATTTCTGTCACTGGTTAGAAAAAATGTTGTGTCTATGTTGTGATGTATTTAAGAGCTACACAGACCATGGCCATCTACAACACTGCCTCCACTTTAGCCTCTTTCTCAAGAGATCATTATTACATCCTTCTCCAGCATCACCATGTTTGTTTTTCTCAGAAAATTTTGACTCTTCTTCTTCTTGACCCTGAGTGATGCCCTCTAGTGGATGTATTGCTTTACATTAATGCCAACGTAAAGAACGGCTGGAAGTATGTGACATCGAAGCAGTGACAGTTACATCATTTGAAATGTACGTGTCTATTTTCGTATGTGAAGGGGACATATTTGAGCCATTAGTCTTAGGCTGTTAAACTGTCCATCTTTTACAGAAATCTAGGGAGACTATCTGGTGTACTGGCTCTCACATACATGTTGTATGTGACTAAAGGCTGAATGGAAGTGTGTGTGTGTGTGGTGTGTCTGTGTGTGATCGTGCCTGTGTGTGGATGGGTATCTTGTATCAGAGTCATTGTGATAGTTGAAGGATGAATCTCTAGCAGGAAACTGCACAGACAGTGCACTCAAATTCAAACTGTGGACAGAATACCATCCTGTGTGTGTGTGTGTGTGTTTAAGTGTGAAAGAGAAAATAACAGAGAGAGAGAAGGTACTTAACATGTGTGCCACTGTATGGAGATACTATAACTAGCTTCAGGTAATTGCATCTGTGGTTTCTCTTAAGTCAGCGGTTCTCAACCTGGGGGTTGGAACCCCTGGATAATATCTGGGAGACACCAGATAGTTGTGGAGGATAAAAAAAACAAAAAAAAAATATTGTAGCAAGCAGCATGAAATGAGCCAGGAAGCAGCTCTTAGCACCTGAAAGACGTTCAACATAAAGGACAAGTACTCAAAAAATATGCAAAATACATAAATGAATAAATGTAACAGCCAATAAATAAATGCAATGGCCACCTCACTCGTAGTAAAAACTATAAACCAGCACAAAACTGACAATAACCAACATAAACCACCATGTTCTGAACAGACTCAAATGCTAACAAAAACTAAAATTTACACTTTATAACATAAAATAAAACAAACTTAACAAACTATTTTGTAAGCATGATGGGAAATGACGGTCCATTTTAGACTGGGGGATGATTTTTACATGACATCGTCTGTGATATAATTTGAGTTTGGAAGCTTTCATGTGTTATACAGTAATTCCTAAACAGTCTGGGGCAGATGGGCAACCTGAGTTTTTTTTTGGGGGCGTGGGGGAGGGTGGGGGGGGGGGTCACGACTTGAAAACCACTGGTCTATGTTTTGTCACATCATGATGAAACAGTGCGACCGCAGAACTGTGGAAGAAACTTTGTGATTTTCTCCTCCTTCATCAGAACTCAACTCTGTAGACTAAACCCACTATCTTGAACTTGTAATGAAACACAGGATACGTGCAAGCAATTTGTCTGTGGAATTAGCATTTTGGCTAAGGGAAAGAATCACTCCACAAGAACAAAGAAATTAGATAATTTATATGGTAATACTTCAGCTGAAATAAACTTCTTTTGTTTGTACACAAGTCACATCTCTATGGTTATTAATTTTGGGAGATTATAAAATATGCATACTTCCCAAAGAGATTAGAATTTTCTAATAAAAATAAAACAAACTAACTAGAGCCGTATGATTAGGATTTCTTTGATTAGTCCAAGAACAAAAAGTATCAAGAGTCCAAAACATGTTTCTGATTAATGTGTTTTTACTGACAGATACTGATCGGACAGTGGTGGTGTTTCTGTACAAGTGTGCATGTGTGTTTTGATGTCTGGGTCTATGTGTGTGTGTATGCTGAGTGACGGACGCAGCGGGGGTATCTGTGACAGTGTGTCAGGCATGTAAACCCAGCCTGACCTGGTCTGCTGTGGCCCTCCAGGTCCCTCAGCGCGCGCGCACACAAACACACACTATGCTCTTGTTTCTCTGTTCCTGGCGAAGCTTCCTGCGTTCTCACACTCGTTGAGACTATTTGACAGGTTGCTGCTTCGCCAATAGGATGCTGCTGTTCATGTAAGTTGTGTTAATGCCGTTCCAGTGACTCAAGTTATCACACAGATTGATTTTCTCTAATGAGTACCATGCAAAAACTCTGCCATGTGGATTTTCTTAAAATGTTTGCTATGACTTTAAGCAGGCCATGACTCAATTACTTTCTGGTTGGAAAATATGGTTAAAAGGACAACTTGTATTAGATGACATGTTGTCTGACGGGCCCAGTTGCTTATTTATGTTCTCTCTTTTTTTGTTTATTTTAACCATGCAGGTAGGAGCAATTTATATTTATCACAACCTGACCAAAGATAAATAGCTAACCATTTCCTGACAACACTATACCAACAAGTACAACACAAACATTTATCTTTTCAGAAATATGCAGGATTAGTCTAGTATTAGTAGCTTTAACATGTGTCACTTCAGAGTATAGAAAGGATGAGAAAACTTTTTTTTTACAGTAAAACCAGAATCATTTCTTTTCTTCAAATTAAAGCTATTACAACTGTCTCAAATGATCACTGATGCCTCGATATGATCTACATAAGTTAACGAGACCGTCCGTGAAAAGATCAGCTATTTCCATACAGTTTTTCTTTTCTTTTTTTTTTGCCACCGGGCTGGATTCTCCTTGAAATCAGATGAAACAAGCCTGTGTTTGCATTTTCACAGGCAAAGTTACTGTGAGTAGTACGATAGCCAGTTACAAGGAAGCAGGAGGAGATATTTGTTCAGATAATTTTTATTTTTGATGTCATATTTTGTGGTTATTACAGTGGAAACACTACCGCTTTTGTTCAGAGGCCTTCAAAATCAACACAATATGAAAGTTCCTTGTAGTGGCTTTAAAAATTAGAACTGGAAAATATTTTTCCTTCAATGATGACCTCATTATGTAACAATTTGAGTAAAAACAAATTGAAGAAAATCAATTCAAGATTTCTGACTAGTCTCACTCTCTCATCACCATAAACTCCCTTTTCAATTCATAAATTATATTTGATTGTTTTAAATTATTATTCTCAGGGCACCCATGTACAGGGGCTACCTGCAGAGTCACAGGCAGGTCTTAGTTTGAACTGACTGTTTGATGAGTATTTTAAAGCATGTGCATTGTTTTCTTTTGTATGTATCTTACTTTTAATTTTTTTAAAAGGTTAATTTGATGATTTGATCACTTTATAACACAGGGTTGTGTAATGAGGTGTTAGCTCTGGTTCCCTTTTTGCTGCTCACAAAAACAAACAAGTATTTACAGCAAATGGGTGAATAAATACATCATAAAAATAAAAGTATTTTTCATGGTGGACTTAGAAGTCTTCCAGCCTGTGGAAAGAGGTTCAGTGGGGGTACAAATTCTTTTTGAGGACTTTAAAAATAAAGTATGGAAGCTTTATATTACATTTGTGTGGGGCCACTCTTTGGTAGGACTATTTGTATCTTTAAGATAAAAAAAATCAAAACAAAGGAATATAGAAACTGCTACTGATACTTTAATAATAATAAGCAAATATATAAAATGGTTTGCTGTGTGTTGTCCTCTCCCTCTCTACCCTCTTTCCTGTATACTCTTAGGCTGTACTATACAAAGGGAGAAAAAGGCCCCCAAAAGAGAGATTATTCCCAACATTGCATTTCCTGCTCAAAAATCCTGTTTCAACATAAAACATATTCAACTAAATGTTGCATAATGCACATCAGATGGACAGGTGCATAGGAAGATAAAACAATGCAGAATAAAAAGTTGCGTTTCCTGCACAGTATCAGGACTAAGTTTATTATCTATTGTCTAATAATTTAACTTCAACATGAAATACTGTGCACATTTGATTCAATGCCTTCAGTACCTTCATAATTTTCATACAGTACCACTAACCTTAATCTGTACTTGTCTCTACAATGGAAACAGAGGCATCACACACACGGCACAGGTGTATGTTTTACATAATGCCTTTCATTTACTGTGGGTGCAGTTTTAATACAGTTTACTAAAGTTGTTAGATGATATTCGTTAGTTCTTAGGATACATCTAATATCTGTAAGAACTTGCAGGGCAACAAAAATGTAAGAAAGTCATTGATGCCTGCACATGACTTCTGAATAGACACAAAATAAACACTGCCCATGCTACTGAATTTACTGACGGTACTTTACACATAAAAACTAATAAGATCAAGGTGTCTTTATCTTGTAATGTTTAAATGCATTATTTTAGCGTAGTGTGACACTTCAGGAAGGTGCTTCAGTAAACAACAGAAATTCAACTTATATATGTTTCAGGATGTTTGGCGACTGTTTGTGTGTGCGAATGCAAACACAGGCGGCATACGTGTATGTATCTATAAACAAGCCGGAGTCAGACGAAGTTCAAGTGGACATATTGTACAGTATTTCCATCCAATGAGGCAAAAGCAGCAGAAATGTTAAATCATAGTGGAACATCTGACATGTCCTCTCATCTGAAATAAAGACACATCTGTGTCCATACCCAGGAGAGAGTTGAGTCTAGAAAGTCAAATGAAATGTTTGTTTGTGGGTAAAAGTGTGTGTGTTTACCGATGACATGATAATGGTTTGTGACATAGACGTAAAGGTCTCGGGCCATCTTACCTAAAACTAATAATTCCTGTATGTGTGTGCTGCCATTAGCTTGGCAGAGAAAAGCAACAGACGGAGGGTAGGTGAGTGAGAAGAAGGACCAGAGAGAGAATAAACTGTGTATGTGAACATTTAGTGTGTGTTCATATATGTGTGTAAAACCAGAGAAAACAAAAAGTACACATGAAACTCAGGTCAGGTTATCTGTCATAGCTCACTTAGACTATACAACAATGAGGCTGAGCAAATCAGTGATTAGATTTGTCATTTGTCGATGAATACCAGAATGGTATTTAGTTCAGTGGTATTATGTTTAACTTGGTCTGTCAGCCTGTCTTTCACACTCTGCGTCCTGATGAGTGGCTGAAATTAGTCATAATCATAACACTGACGTCTCTGTCTCCTGCAGCTATGACACCACAGTGCTGTGTCCTCCCAGTTTAAGGGGGCTGTAAATTTATGTCAGTGCACTTTGTGGCATTTTGTGAAATATGCGGTTATACATACGTGTCTGTGGGTGCACACAGGGTGCAGCTTTTACAGGGGCAGGGGAAAAATTAATAAGAGGTACCTTTTCCATCACTAGAGTTCAGGCTGATTTTGCCATAAAGGGGAAATATGTGATATATTTACTGCACTAAATCATAAAATGACCATAATATATCATCAAAGATTAAGGATTAATGTTGAGTTGGGGGGGATGAATGACCAGGGAAGAAATATAGAGTGAAAGTAAGTTGAATGAATATGCTATCATGCTGCTGAATGCTGATGCTATCATGCTGACCTTTACTTTGCTAAAATTCAACTTGAATTCTTTTTATCAGCTGCTTTCCCAATTTACTGTCAATGACTGATGATAATTTTGGGGTGGGGGGTGGGAACATTTTTTGGTTTCTGCTGAAGGAGAGCATCCAAGAAAAAGTTTGAGAACCACTGTGTAAATGGAGTCTGGCAGGTGGTAAAGTAGGCACTCATTGAATTTCAGCTGCAGAGTGTGTATTTAATTGACACGGTTATAAAAAGCTGATCAACTGACAGTGTAGGACTTATCTTCACTTGTTATTGTTGCAATGGCTCCAACTCGCTATTTGCTGCAGTGCTCATTTTTTAAATCTAGGGTCTTACATATCGCTCCTTCACAGGGTGAGTCTGACATGCTATATTTTTCTCTACAAATCCCATGCAATGACCATAATCAATGAATTGATCCCTCTAAGTATTGCCTGCTTATCCAGAGCTTAATAGAGTGTGAAGAGTGTATTTCTTTTTTTACTCACACCTCCATTGTTGTCCAAAAACACATCGATAATACACACTGTTGCACTGGATATGTTCCTTCAAAACCATTAAAATAAGCATTGTAATTTATTTCCACACATATACACTGCTGCCATTAACACCGCAGTAAATTATCACTAGGAGAACAAATCAGATGCTGAAAATAGTGCCCAACAACTGGATAATTTAGTCCTGCTTTGGATGAATTTTGTACAAACTACAGTGTCCAGCTGTTTTAGTAAACTACTTGCCCTATTTGCCCCTTTCTTTAAAAAAAAAAGAAAAGAAACAATGTACATGTGACCTGCTTTTAAAAATTCACATCTTCAGCAGAGATGATTGAGTTTGAGTGCAGCAGACAGTTTGTTTTGTTTCTATTTCATGGGATTTGTTGACAATATAACAAAGGTAAATCATACAGTATCACTTGAGCTATTCAAGTAGAAATCTGGACCAACCACGAGTGCACTTGTGCCAACGAGAGAGTCATTTGGACCATTTTAGTGACACTTATTAGTGTGATTACATACAGATCCTCCCTAAATACATTTCTTCTAAAATGATTACAAACACAACAGGAGTACAAGATCATTCCACCCTGTGCATGTTACTGTATGAATGTATGCGTTATTTGATTAACAGAACTACCTTTAAACATATGGAAAATCATGGGTTAATATGTCTGAGTGCATGCACATGTGTATCCTTGCATGTGTGTATGATGAGACGCCTGACAAAATGAAAGGCGGCGAGCGGAGCAGGGTTCAGTACAGGCCCGACCTCTAGCCCTAATCAGGTTACATGATTAATGAGGGGGGGAAATGGGCTCATGTTGTATTAAGAAAATGTGTGTTTGAACCCAAAGCGGCGGGTATCAGCAGCCTAATGCATCAGCCATCGACTGGACACCTGAGATCCACGGTCTGCTGCACTGTTAGCTCGGTCCCAGCGGAGAGACGCTGCATCGATTCTCCTAAAACTCTCCCTCTCATTCACTCACTTTCTTCCTGTTTCTCTTTTTTCTTTTTTTTTTTTCATTTCATCCTTTATGTCCTTCCATGACTTTCTTGCATTTCTTTCACACCTCCTTTGTTTCATTTAATTACCCCCTTTCCTGCCTCTCTTTTCAGATCCTTCATCTGTCTTCCTCCTCTTTCCTTTCCTCCTTTCTCTGCTGCCCAGCAGCCTTGCTGGGTTTGCACACACCACACAATAGCATCAGTGTTTTCTGTGTCTGTTTTTTGCCTCTGTGTGATTTAGGTTCATTTCTGGCATTAGAGTGATGGCCAACAGTCAACCCTCACAACACAAACATTGAATAGTCATTTAATCTCTGTGACTCGTGGCACCACAGGCTTGTCTGATATATTAGCTAGCGCTGCCTCTTCCAATAAAGACAGTGAAACATACTGTAGCAAAAACATCACTTTCTGGCCTGATTTCCATGACAAGACAAAGGTTTATTCATTATTCATGTCCCAAAGTTTCCATTAAGAAAATAATCATTTGACAGTTTTGTGTCAAAACAACAGCTACTTGGTAAGTAGGGATACAGTTTTACCTCAGCAAATAGCACAGTGACAGGCACATTTTGACTCCGCTCTCCGCCCGCTGAGTGAGAGTAGCTGTTGTGTTATTGCTGGGAGCCAATTAGGCGGCCTCTGCGGTTCTTTGAAGCTGACTGTATCTTGACACTCTCTGGGGAGGTGAGTTGTTATGTGCACAGTAGCTGTAGCGCACGCAGGAGCTGATGAGTGATTAGTCTGGAGTCAAACACAAACACGGCTAAACCAGAGCTCCGCTCAGTTTCCCCTAAAACAATATCCAGTCCTCTATCTTATCAACAGCAGCGATTGTGGTGCACTAAATTCCAGTGTTACATTAATATGTTTGGGTTGATCCCTGGCTCTGCTGTGTTTTAAGGGTCTGCTGAGTTTAGTAGTTTTGTGAGGGATGGTGGCTGCGGTAAGCAACAAGAATGTTTCAGATGACTAATTTCCCTGTCAATGAAACATAAATTTTAATTCAGATTAGTAACTGGTCTAAAGATAAAAAATAGCATTCTAAAAGCAGTTAAAATTGAGCACCGTTCATTAAACGATAAATTAAACACTGTCCAAAAGAAAAGTATGTATTAAGAGCCATTTTAAGACGTTAATAACATTCTTCAATAACCAAACTTTATTATAAATGTCGCTGAAATGTGTAGCACTTTGCTCTGTGCATTATGCGCATTGCAAACTGTCCTACAAAACATGACAACAGCTCACTAAATGCTTTTCAGATCGAGCAGGACGACACGTTTGTGAATAAACAACATTGGTTACCCATAGCAGAGTTAGCTGCTACACTGTGTGGCAGTGACAGTTGGCATTAGCATTGCATTAGTACACTAGCACCAGCAGCCTGCTCTCCTTGCAGGTTAACGTCCACATACCTGTGCTGAATGTAGTTACAGATTGCTGGTTTATTCTCACACAGTCTATATACAACCTTATTTTCATTTTCTAGATCAAAATGCTGAACAACACGATGTTTACAAGCTGTTATCTGTCTCACTTTGCTGATAACAACATCCAACATCCATTAGGGCATTAGCAAGGGGAAGAGAGGGCTGCAATCTGACGGGGCTGCAGCGCTGGCTAGGGAGACAGTTAACTGGGGGTGTATATTAATAAATATTAATAATTAGATTAAACAACTAGTACTATTGGTGCCAAACAGCAGGGGTGGCAATGTTTAATCTACTAGACAGCTAATTTCACACATCCTCAGTAAGCCAAAGGGTCATGGGGTCCACAGTAGCAAAAAGTGTCCTTTTGGCAGCATCAGGTGTGTTTCCTCAATGTGAAAAGTAATGGCTTTTAGAAATATAAACAGTGAAGAAATACGGATTAAAATCAGGATACAAAGAAGTTGTGACACGGACAAAGTTGAATTTTTCCTCCTTGTGGTGTCATTTTCTCTGAGTTTACTCCCATGAGAATAAGCCAGATTTATGAATAATCAGAGCGCAGTCTGTGTTTGCTCTCCTCAACTGAACCATCATCTCCAATGAGATAGTTTACTCTGAAAAGTTCAGTTACGGACGCTAACAAAGGAGAAGTATAAGGCGTTCATTAAAACAAAATAACCCCCGGCTCAGAGAATCAAAGCAATAACGCAGACGGGATAAATAAATAAATGAATGAAATGAAGATCATGGAATCAAGTCAGAGAAATGGTGAGGAGACCACAAGGAAACCCTTGAGATATGGAAACAAACCTGCAATATATAGACAAACGATTAGCGTACCATGTCATCAGTAAAGATGATTCATTGTTGCAGCGTTGCACCCTGATGCACACACACGCGCACTCACACACACACGCAGACTCCCACTATGGATTCTGCAAAGACAGCAAGGAAAATATCTGTGTTTTGAAAGTATTACCAGTCATATTTTCATATTTCTTTCCCCCCGCTGTTATAATTTTCTCCCCTGTCAAACAAATCAAAACGCCAAGACCAAACGGAGGCTGAGGGAGCGGCTCACATTTTCCACTGTCAGGTTCACAAATGCACTGCTCTTACAAACAGGCTCTGTGCGAGGAGACATGACCTGTGTGTGTCTGTGCATCTGTGCACTGTGACTGTGCAAGTGTGTGTATGTGTGTGATGGCTCAGTGTTGATTTTCAGGTCAGTGAGAACAGTATGGTTCATTCTGTTTGAACTGTTCTTCCCTAATACATATGCAAATATATAAGCATTACTCTTTCTTTTTCAAATGATCATTAAGTTAATATTTAATCATTTTGAGATAATCCTCAGGCCAAATTACAATTTTACTATATTAATTCAAGGACAAAGAAGCTGTGGGGTATGCACATCCTAAAGACTTTTACAGGTGCTAAATCAAAAAAGGATTGTCAAATCAGTATCACAAAGTTTTGTGATGGTGATTTGACAATGCCTGATCTGTTTTTCAACGAAGCTTTGCTACATTAAAAATTGCTGGGAGCTCTCAGGACAGTGTGTGGAACTTTTTGCCTTCAGTTTGCTTTTTTTGATCCAGGACCTGTAATAGTTTTTTGGATGTACGTGCCCCACAGGCATCTTTTGCAGGCACTGTCTAATCACCATCACAAAGCAGACGATTTGACAATGGCCGACAGATATCTTTGCTGGCTCGAAATGTTGCTGCATTAAAATAGCTGGGAGCTATGAGTGCGGCGTGAGGATTTTTTCCCCCACTATTTAAATTCAAATAATTCAATTTAATGTAATCTAATTACTTCAAAGTATGTAGGTCATTTATTATCATTACACAGCACAGGTTTGCATTACAAAATGAGAGTTCCTTCATGCAACACATACATACGACATATACACAGGCACTTAATTAAATTCAGTTTAAATAAATTATTAAAAACACAGAATAAGATAAAATATTATAGTTACATATATACGTACACCTATGAAAGTAGTAAATTCTTTTTGAATTTCTTGAACTTTACTTATACTGTGGGAGGATTAATACACAGTCTGGCCTACGCTGCAGCTTAGGGACCTCACATGTGTAACTGTCCAGACTATTTTGAATTATTTAAATTTACTTCATAGAAAAAATGGGACCCCTATGGGTCCATAAAAACATTTAAAAAATTAAGCAGCTGATTGGGTAGGTGTGGCCCACATCTACCCAATCAGCTGCTAGCCACATCATGTGGCCTGGTTCATAAGGTCAGTTTGGTTTTCAAATAAAGCTAAAAGCTGTTGCAAGTTTTCAGATGCACTGAGAATGCCTTTTTTCCTGTAGCATTGTACATGTAGGCTGTGTAATATTTCTAGTGCACTTTTATTATGTTTTTTCTGGTAAAGCATTATGGGCCCCACACAAAGACTGGCCTAAGGGTCCATGACCCCCTTAATCCACCACTACCTGTACTAGAAGCTAATATAAACTTACAGCTAATTTTAAAATTAAGTGGTTAATATTCTATACTGTAGATTGACAGCACTGACTTTTTTAGAAATCTTGATTGATGCTCGGGGTGATGCTGTGTGAGTGTTTGTATGATGTGGTAGAAATGTAGTTTAGGTTTCATGACATGTGATTGTGTCTGGGCCACAGATGTTTAACCACCTCAATGTCGGACTTCAGTTCTTCGTCTTGAGCGGACATTTTCAACCCGTTCAGTCACTGCAAGGAGGAGGTTTTCATTCACTGAAGGGAGTATGCTATGAATGAAATATTTCGTGTGTAGGTTTAAACATAAAAAATGAAGAAAATGTGAATTATTCAATATTTAGTGTGTATTTTTAATAGCTAAAGATTGTAATTCTTGTTAATTAAATCATCTACATGTTACTGAAGCTTCCCCCCACAAGCCGTCTGCCACACCACACTGAAACTAAATATATCATGGCAAAAAAACTGAGATGATGAAGCAAGAGTCCATTTCATCTCCCAAACAGGATGGCCAGGCGAGCCGCTGCCTTCTGGTTACATTTCCCCTCAGAGCGCCATCCGTCATCAAAGGGTCAGGGGTCGGGAGATTCATCAAAACAGTTTGTGCAGCGTGAGGTACACAAAGGAGCCTCTCAGGATTAGAGATGGCCTGCTGTGTTTATGGCTGTCTACATTAAGACCTATCCCATCATCACCCGGGCCTGCTTGGTGTGAACTCATCAACCATTCCAATGGGCTGACATGGCAAACCATCACATACACAGCTCTCTGACTGCACTCCCTTTCTCTGCAGCTTCACATGCGCGCGCGCGCACACACACACACACACACACACACCAGCGGAGGGGAGTAGTAATCAAAATCTACTTTAGTTACACTTACTCTACTTTTCTGAGTACTTTCGTTCTCTTCCTTCTGTTTGCATTTTCCTTTTTAGGTATTAAAACTTATTGAAGGCTCACCAGAGAGACCAGAGCTAAAAATTAAGATTTGTTACAGTGTATTAGGGAACACAGTCATTTGAGTATATTGTCACAATTTCTAGACATCCACAATCTCTGAAATAGGACAAATGCCTATTCTTGATTATTTGTATGTTTAATAAATCCCATGGGTTTGGTCATTTTAAATGTGTCATTATTTTATTTAGGTCAGTGTTGGAGTGTTGTTCGCTCCTACAGGGCAGCCTAAGGGTGGCGCATAACACCCGACTTATATGGCATTTTTGAGACTAATACTGATGCCAATTGGATGATACTAAGTGGAAAAATTCACCGATTTACTGATATGGTGGGTGATAGAGTGAATTTTTGAGCTGGAATTAAAATTTCTATGTGGATTGTGCACCCATTTTGCATTGATATGACTATGCAAAGGTTATCAGAAGGCTGTTTTCTTAAACAAATAACTTTATTATAAAATATTATATATTTTATTCAACATGTTAAAATAATTTAATATATACATATGGCAACCAATTGGAAAAGGGAACTGAGGAAATGCTGTAAAACAGCATTTTGCTGAATATCAATTATACCCAGCATTGTTTTCTGCATTATATGCTCTTAAAAAAAAAAGAAGAAAAAAGTGCATATCGGAAAACATTTGCAAATATCAATATATCTGTGACTGGCTGATATCAGGCCAATATCATATTGATATATCAGCCGACCGCTCGGTCGAGCTCTACTCTGAAATAACTAAATATGAAACTTTAATTAAATATATGAAACTTTTTGACTTTGTTGATAAGATTTCAAAACTCTTTCCGCTTCTGTCATAAAGAAAAAGTGCAATGATTAGAAATTTACTTTCCTTTAAAACCGCCTCGATTTAGCGTGACTGAAATGATGGAAAAGCACACAAAAATGTGAAAATCCCACATATTATCATCTCCCTGTATTTCCTGTGTTATCATCAAAGTGAATGCAGTAGTTGCTTTATAGTTTGGCCAGGACATCTAGTCACATGGTACTCATCCACAGACTATAGTTGATGCCTATTGTGTTTGACATGCGTTGATTGCTAGACAGCCGGTGTGGAGGAGGAACTTGCCTGAAGCATCCGAGTGGCCTATTTAGCACATTATTTTGGTTTTCATATTTTCTTTAATATGATGTCTGTCTGGGCTCATGCAGCAAAGTCTTGAGTGAGAGTTACCGAAACTATCTCCATGATGAATTTGTGACAAGTTAAAGTTTGGTTCACATGCCGCTCAGCAGTGAAAAATCTTGCATTGACAAAATGGACTCCATATATCTCTCTGTGTGTCTCTTTCTCTCTGTCTTCCTGCCTAACGATCGGGCCGGCTCCATTAGCTGATGTTTGGACACCTGTAGGGGCTCGGGACTCGGCGAGGAGGCCTGTCAACGAGGGGCTTTGGTAAATCGAGAGATTATCCAAACAGTGGGACACTAGCTAATAAAAACAAGCCCCCCGTTCACTGCATTAGCGCTGCATTAGTGCAGAGGGTACGGAGAATGGGGACCCGGGGGTCTGAGTGATGCACAGTCCAAAGCTGTTAAAGGGATCTTCTGTAAATTATTAGTGATTTATTACAGGCTGTATTTATTAGATCAGTTATTGGAGTGTTCCTTGTTTGAGGAAGGTGAGGAAGGGTGTGGAGCTCTGAGACAAAGACATTTGTAGCTGTGGGAAGCCCAAAATGTAAATACTGTGTGAAACATATCTAAGACCAAAAATGAATTTCTTGTGTTCAGAAGAGCTAGTTAATACACAAAGGTAAAAAAAACTACAAGTCCATCTGTAGTTCCTGGCCAAGGTGTTAAAAAGCTTACATACAAAGCAAAAACAGAACAGGACATGCAGTTTGAAGATAGGAAAAACAAGAAGGACATATAGAATAGAAAGCAGAAGTGACATATAGACATATAAAACGACTTTTGCATACAGGTATTAAAACAAACAGGACATATAGATAGTATCAGCAAAAAGAGAGTGCAGTGCTGACATGTGTAGCATTAATCATCCATTGTTTTAATTGATTACTGAAAAATCTATAAGTGCTGAGCTGTCTGATGTGTTTGGATTTGTTTTCCACTATGCTGATCCTCCGACAGACCAGGCTGACTGAGGCTAAAGGCACTGTCCACAATGGACAGTGACATGATCAGTATTGTTTCTTCTGTCTGTATAAGCTGCAAGTGGCAGTGGAGGTAAGTCATGGGTGACTTTGTATACCAAGCAGAAGATTCTATATTTTATTAGATAATTTCCCATTTAAAATTAGCTCATCAGTTAGGGTATGACAATCATATGATTGGGGAGGGGGGTCACTTTAACATTCAATGCAAACAGCAGCTTCTGTACATTAATACATATGACTAGTTGAGCGCTGTCATTTTTTGTGTGTGTGTTTTCATCAAACGGCACAGAGCATGTGGTGAAAACTCTAACTTTGTCTCGTAAACTGATCATAACTGATCATGAACATCACTTGATGATTTGCTAATCCACTCTCCCACTGTGTCTGCTGATGAGAAATATTATTGAACTAGATATCCTTCACTGGAAATAAAATGTTGGAAAACTGCAATCTGCAGTCTTTCAGAAATACATAGATACAATATTTAAAAAAAAAATAGAATTTGTTTTTTTATTTCATTTGTACTCAACTGAATGGGGTATGAAACAACTAGAAAAAAATAATAAAATGAAAGAATAAAATAATAATAATTTTGTGAAGCAGATTATATTTTTGAAATCATGTCAAGGGCTGCTGGGAAGGGGAGGGAGGGCCAGAAATGGCCCCCAGGCCGAATTCATATATTTCAGGAAAAGCTTAATTAATTGTCAGCTGATCGACGGTACAAATAATTATATGGTTGTGAAGGAACATAACAAAACTAGTTGTCACTATCTGTTGGAATTAAGAAAGCAGCAATTTAAAATATAGCTACCTCTTTAAAAGCGACACTTCAACCTAAAATCAAAAATACATATTTTTCCTCTGGCTGTTGTATAAGTTATCCATCTTGATTGTTTTATATTGAGTAGGTCGGTTTTTGTGAAAATATATTTTTGATTTTGATGAACTGGCCCTTTAAATAATATAGTTCATGTAGCTGGAACTTGCTAAAGTGAGAAAAGGCATAAATCCTGCTCAGTTTTCTGTGAAATACAAGTTGTAGAAACACTTGTATCATATTTTTTACACATTTATTTTTTGGTTGAAACTGCTTTAGAAGAAGAACAAATGACTTATATCTAATGTACTGATGCATAAGGTATTTTAAATCCCTCTCATCCTTCCAACCATATCTTATTACAAATGCGGGAAAAAATCATTGACAGCAAGTGACAAAGTAATAATTAGAAAGCAGCTTGTTTTACAGTTGGCTGAGTTTTCAGAGTGTGTATGCTGCTGCTGTGCTCGGCCAGAGAATACAGTAAGCACAGTATATTCTCTGCCGCTGTACAGCAGCCTCACTCAGGGTGTGTACGCCGGTCATGGGCATAAACTTCAATTTCTGGCCATGACATTTATTAACTCCTACAAATACGACAGCTGCTGTTTTTTTTTCTCAAGGCACGGAAAATGAAATCATCTAATTTCCTTCACATAACCTTGGGTTTTTTGTGAAGTTTCTCAGGGTGAATTAAGGGAAAGGTTTCAATGCATTAAATCATTTATTTACACAGTAAAATGCCTCCTTTTCCACCGGTGACCAACACAGCGTAGGTGCCTTAACACACTGTAATCCATTTATACAGTCAGTTAATATATGGGCAAGGGGTTAAGGGTTTAATTTAAAGCAAATTAGATTGGCTAAAATAAATCTGCTTCAAGTTTCTGACTATGCAGAGTTCTCACTGTCCTAGTGTTTAACTTTTATACTTTTTGAGACCTTGTGTGTCACATAAAATGTCTCAGAAATAAATGCATTGCATAAATGTATTCATTTGTTTATTTAAAAATTTGCAAATAATAACTATGCATATATTGTATGAGCAGTTTTAATGCCAATAAAGGGAGACAGCATAATGCCATTAGGGTATAATAGCTGGTCTCTGAGGTGGTAAGGACACTGCTGGCAATAACACTCTGAGAGAGGGAATTTGCCTGTTATTAAAAACTGCTTTGGTGACTGGGAGTAAATTCATTATCTGACTCTATTAGCTCAGCAGAGGGGGAATAAACTACTGAGGAGGTTCCACAAAATGCCTAAGGCAAATGTGTGTGCCTTGTTTTTTTTTATATCACAGCTCGTAAACAACAGAGAGTCTCTTTAGATTGACTGCTATCAGTTACCTCAGCCGCGGCTTTGCTTTCACCTTTTTAAAACCAGCAATGATGACTGCAAGATTGTCCTTTAAAGAAGAAATCTGTAATATATTTACTGTAAGAAATCATAAAATGATCATTATATGTCATCAGAAATTAAGGAAACATGCAAAGTTGAAACACTCACTACTCTGACAACAACGCTATAGCCGCAGTGTCGCTGAATGAGTAAGTGTCTGTTTATGAATTGTAAGAAATCATTAATAATCCTTAAGAAGTAGTAGATTTTTATAACCATTAAATTGAGCAATATGTTAATGGCGTCTGGCAGGCATTAAGGCAGGCAGTCACTGAGTGTGTATTTTTGGAGCATTTTCAGGATAATGGGCTTAGCTTTACATTAAGAGACAAGAGACAGTTATAAACAGGTGATTAACCCACAGAGTGTGACTCGTTTTCCTGTGTTGTCGTCAGTTTATGATGCTGCATGCGTCTTGCACTTCTGCAGTGTTCCTGCAGCCTGCCTGAGCTTCCTTGAGTCTGGGGTGGAGAGGGCGGAAGGAAAGAACTTGCTTCAACCATAGATCGTGTATTAAATATATCATCTATTGCTCGACTGCAGTACTCATTTTTGGATGCACAATTGTTACATATTGCTCCTGTAAGGCAGATTTATGGTGATAAAATGAAAAGAAAATCAATCTCCCATTTGTCATAATAACTTTTTTTATGTAAACTTTTTTGTAAACTTTGAAGACAGAAACATAAATTCTCACCACAAACAGTGGTGGGTGATACTGAAATATGTGTGTATCTTCCCTTTTGTGCTGTCTACAGTTACACATACCATATGCTCAAACGCACACTTGCATATGGTGCAGCCCTCAGCGATCATTTATCATAAATACATATACAGTCATTTCTATCGGGGGAAACAGGCAATCCTCAGCTCATCTTCTCCATCCTCCCATCCTGCTTGGATTTACAGCGCAGAGCCCATTTCAGCCCCTGTACATCCACTCATCTCCCACCACTTCACCCAGCTCTCTGCCACTACCAGCCTGTTTCTCCTTATAGCCCATAATAATCCCCCAAAAAGCCTCTCCGGGTCTGCTTTTCCCAAATCTCAGAGCAGAAACACAATGGCAGCTCAGCAAGAAGTGCAGGCAAGCAGAGGAGATCAGTCAGTTTGATGAATGCATACACATCTGTGGGAGATTTCCTCTGCAGATAAAATGAACACTTACTGGTTTTTAGGTTTTTTTCTTTCCCATTTTCCCCCCACTGCTGAGAGTTAAATATGTATCCGAAAGGCTACTTTTACAGAAGTCTTGGACTGTATTATTGTTTGAGAAGGAAATAATGAATATTAACAAAGGAACTAAGTTAATAATGACATCTCAATGTCTTATTCCCATCTTCTTTCACATCATTTCTCTGATTTGGAAACTGTGTTCGAGATGTTGACACTCGCTCATAATCAGTGGCTTCAAATAACACTAATCTAGGAACTGAAACTTACTGGATTCTGCTGTCACAGTCAATTCCAAGTAAATGCTAACAATCCATAGCAAATGTAAACTAAAAGGCTACACTTTTAACAGAACACTTGCCAGGCTGAGTTTGTTTTGTCATGCCATCCAGCGCCACATGCTGTGAGACACTCAATCATTTAATAACACACAATGCACAATGCAATCTTGAACTCCAGCCCTGATACAGGAACAAGGCATCACAATGCTTAATTCAACCTCATCAACACATCTCCTCTTTGCAACTTTTCCTTTTTTGTCTCTCCTCGCTCTGACTGCACAGCAGTGCGGAGACTGGAGGTGAATAATGAGTTGGTGTGGCGGTGACAGTGGAGGCAGAAGCCTACAGGGGTTTAGGGACCAGACTGTGTGGGCCTATCAGGTTGCAGTATTGACCTGAGGTCTGGCTGGAGTTGTAAGAGAGAGCTGAGAATGTGAAGGAAATCCATGAAATAAAAATCAGTCTGTGTGAGAAAGAAGGACTAAGAGGAACAGGGAGAGACAGAAAATGGGAAAAATATTTGAATGTTATTCTTTGTATTCAAGTGATAAATCATGAGGAAAGTACACTGAAATTTAAAACAAAAAAAGGAACGATATACTTATTTACTGTAATAAAAAAGCAGTAAAACGTTAGCAACACTTTAGCATCTCTTTGAGGCTGAAGTAGAAACAAATACTCAACAATTCTCAGATTACAGTTTCTTATTACTAGCTATAAATCATCATGATTGAACCATCAGAATAGTTCCGCACTATGAAACGGAGACCTTTGTTTGTCTCATAACTTGTAACTTCTCGTAAAGGGAAGCTGCAGGTGAATGAGACAGCAGGTAAACTGCAGGTATTCAGCAGGTAAACTGAAAAGCCAGTGGTTGTTATCAGAAGTTCATACTTATTCAACGGAAAGTAAAATTTTAGTTATATGCTTACAGTGACACATGACTAAGATAAAAGTTGTGGATCATGTAAAATAAATATGCTGCACAGAATGGAAGTGGGATTAAATGTAAGGTATTTAATGTGATTAACGTATATACTAACATATCTGCTGAAATCCTTAAGAATCACCAAGACCAGTGGCTTTCAAACTGGGGTCCCAGGACCAACAGGGGTCCTTCACTGAGTTGTAAGGGGTCCCCAACAATTGGAAGAATAGAAAATTTGAACTTTAATCATGTTTTTGGAAGTTGGAAAAACACTGCACAAACAGGATTGGCTGTTTTGATTGGTTGTAATTTATAGTGATTCAATGGTAGTTTGATCATTGATTGACTTAATTATTGTCAAACGTAAACATAAAAACATGCTCTGAGGGGTTTCCTTAAGATAAAATCCTCGCAAATTTGGGGTCTACACCTGACCTAGAACTGTGACATGTGACACTTAATGAACTAACCAGCTGCCAGAACTTATCTACATGCTCTATCTACCATCTTAATTATTTATTTTATATTAATCTGTATTTTCTTCTTGTCAACCTCAGTGTTGTTCACTGCTCAGCCATGTAATTGTGTAACCTTGTTTCTATTCCATGTGTCCAGCCTGATGTCCTCTATATTTCTGCATCAGTTCTTCCTCGGGTTGCAAAGTTTGTGCATTTTTATTGACCGATACTTGAAAATGCTAAAAATCAATCAATCATTAATAATTCAAGAGGTACAAAATCTATAATTTTTTTAATTCATTTTCTTTTTCCCTCTTTTTTTCTCATTTAAGTTTAAGTTTTCTTTTTCAACAAATTGCTCCACCAGACCAGACAATGTCAAGTGAGGTGCAATTTATGCCATTTCTAGACTATTGATTAATTATCGATTAATACATTTTTATCTGTTAAATTCTTAATGGTGATTAATTGATTAATGATTAATCATTAACATCCCCAACTCTCACAACACTGAACTGCAACATAAAAAAAATGCTCCTCCAGGATTACGTCACACAATTCATCATCTATCCTGTGCTTCCAGAAAAATAAATGATACATGAATGAGATTTTATCATGCTGTGAAACAACTATACACCCGTGTTACATTGATGTAAAATCAGTCTTTGAATGTTGATTCTGTTCAGCCATCAAACTCACAGAAACACTGTTATAGAACACTTCCTAAAATACTGCATGCAATACCATTGCATCTGATTATCTTTACCAACCCAACGTTTGGTGACACTTAAGTTGCATCTCTGCTGTAGTTGCGGTAGGCGGAACACTTTTTCTAACGGCTGAGCAACCTGTTGAGCGAGATCTAAAACTCACTGTTATTCCCCGCCTCGCGTACAGCACATTTGACCCCAATTTCATATAGTTAAGTTTCACTGCTCTGATGTTTTACCTTTACATGAAGCTGTGAGACTTAAAACTGCCTAAAAAGAGAACATTTCTGATTTCTACTTTATTTTTTACTCTTTTTTTGTGTGTGTGTTCCAGGGACGGGACTCTGTGAGGCGACTGCCTTCCACGTCGGGGGCCGATCAGGAACAGATGGACGGGGTGATGACCCCCCTCCCGGCAGGCCCGAGCTGCCACTCAAAATCCCAGCGTGTGGATGTGTGTGAGTGTGGATTTGTGTGTTGGAGGACGATGGGGGGTTGTGTTATGGCTCTGAGGGTGCTACGGCAAACAGGGTCCCCATGATACGAGTGACTGACACTCCACCAACATCTGTTCCACGGAAAACTCTCTCTCGTTCTCACTCTCACTTCTTCGCTAACGACTCTGTCTCTTCCTCCCCACCAACACACACACACACACACACACACACACACACACACCACACACACCACGAGTCAGACGATCTTTTCATTTTACAGTAAAGCCGAAAGGAACGGAGAAATTACATTAGGGCAGAATAAGATACTCCATTTATGATGTGGCTCTTTGCAGGCTTCTCTGCACGGTTGACAGAGGAGGCTGCAGACGGCACTGATGCCTTTACCCTTCTCTTCTCCTTCCTCCCTCCCTCCATCGCCCCCCTCCTCCTCCACTCCTTGCTTGACGATCAAGTTTCTCTCTGTCCATCAGTGGAGAAGGAGAGGAGGAGGGGAGGAGGAGGTGGGTTGTTCTGATCAATGGCAGGAAACCAGACGATGGGAAGGGAAGACGTGAAACAGATAGGCCTCATAACCTGCCTACCTACCTACCACGATACCGCAATCATTTCTCTGTCTCTCCATCTATTTCTCGCTCCTATCTGTAATTCAAACACACACACACACAGTGAAACACAGGCCAAACACCACACATACAAACATGCATCTGACCGCAAACATGCTACAAAAAACATACAGCAGCACCCAGAGTCAGGCTCTGATATGCACACACAACAGGGTTCAATGTTAATGCTCTTTTTTCACAGAAATGTGAAAAAAGTCAATTTTACTTGCTCCTGTACAAACTGTCTTATTTATTATTGGTTATCAAATAAGAACAAAGACTAAAATTAATTGCCATGTTTACTCTGGGGCTGCAATGAAAAATAGTAAAAAATGTCCATCAGTTTTTCAAAGTCCAAGGCGATGTCTTTAAATGTCTTGTTTTGTGAGTCCATAACCAAATTTTCAGTTTAATGACAACAAATGGAGAAAAGCAGGAAATATCATATTTGAGAGGTTGAAAACAGCATTTTCTTCCATTTTAATGAAAAATTACTTTAACATTGAAATCTATAATCACTTTACCGTAACAAGTCATAAAATGACCATGATATGTCATCAGAGAGGTTTAGTTGAAATACTTGCTTCTCTGACAACAATGTTCCAACCGAGGTTTCCTCCTTTGAAATTTCTATTTCGTGCTGGAAAAACTGCTTTTGTTTTTGCCAGTTTCATGTTTATATGAGATAAAATTAATGCTGAATGTTCACCAACTGAGTTTGTTGCTGCTTATGAGTTGTAAGAAATAATTAATAATCTTTTAGAAGGAACAGATGCCTATTACTTTTAAAATGAACCATATGTTAATGGAGTCTGGCAGGCAGTCACTTAACGCAAACTTCAGAGTGTGTATTTTCAGAGCAGTGGGCTTTTGTTTTCAGAATAACGGGCTTAATTTTATATTGACAGACAATTGTCATTGTAAACAGCTGATTAACTTGCAGTGACTCATCCTCGGTTATTATTGTCATGTTATTATGTTGCATGCATCTTGCGCTCTTGCAGTGTTCCTGCAGCCTGCCCGAGCTTCCCCGAGTCTGGGAGGAGGGGGCCACTGTATATGAAGTAGGATTTTAACCTATTTAATATAATGTCTACAACTCACTATTTGGACTGCAGTAATCATTTTTGCAGGCCCATTTGCTATATATTGCTTCTATGATGATTAATTGTTAATCAAAATAGTTTAACTGTTTAATTCCTTTTCAGTGACTCTCTAGATTTACTAGCCTGACATGACATTTAACTTGCCCAAGGCAAGCTGGCAATCTTATTCTTGAGCCCTGCACAAAACTGCAGATTGCACAAGGCATGTGCAACCTTCCCTTTAGGCTGAAATCATACCTATTTACCTGCTCCTTATGGGAGAATGACTAATAATATAAAAAAAATTAGAATATATTTTTCTCCCAGCTCTATGCAAATCTCAAACATATTGCTTTCTGTCTCCAGGGGGCCACACATTCCCACACATGAATATACTCAAAGGTGCACACAAGCACATACACACACCTCATCCGAGATATGTGTAATTAGGGCAGACAGAGACAATAGCTGTCTCGTTTGAGTTTATTAATTTGTGGTATTTTTATTGCCGTTTATCGGCAGCATTTTATGGTGGACAACACCGCCGTTCTTTCCTCAGGGCACTTATTAGTAGAACGAGTATTCGCCGGTTATTTAACTCTATTCCTCTGGATCAAATTATGCAGTATTAGATCCTGGCAGAGTTATGAAACTAACACTGATAACACAATGGGAAAAGGGGAGACTTCATTATATTAAAAGACTGTGATAAACATGATCTCACTGCTTCATGCGTCTGCTTCAGGATTTATCTGAAAATATTCCTCCACTGATATGATGAGAGCATCCGTGCATCCTTGTATGTGTGTGTGGGTACGTGCAGTGTGTGTTTCTGATCTATACAGCTCAGACTACTGAGCTTTCTTGCCACCCCGGCTAACTCTTAACTCCTGTCAAAACATGGAGCTTTAAATTGAATTAAGACTCCATGCTGCAGTCCTGCTGAGCCCCCCAACCAACGCCTTTAACACCCTACACTTCTCTGGAAACACACACACACACACACACCACACATGCATTAACACTAGTGCATTCACAGACCAAGAAGTACATATAAAGAAAGATGCACAGACATCAACACTCGTCTTAAAATTCATACATACACCTTAATTAATGAGGACAAATTAAGCATGATTTTATAAATTAGCTAGAACTCAGTGAACACACATGCACACATGAATGCAGAGGGTACTACCAGAGAATATTTTAAGTAGGATGAGGCCGGCTCAGCCTTGAAACTCTGTCGCTGTTAATTCGCTGCAGCTGAAACAGAGACAAAGATACCTTTTCAGTGTTGATAATGCTCGCAATAGATTTTGCCATCTACAGGCTGAAGATTTTCAGTCCCCTGTTTGAAAGAGTTTTGAAATTATGTTTGGGTGTTTAGTTAAAATGAAATGTGTGCGCTGACGGTGTGTTCTGGCAGATACAGAGGTCCGTGCTATTTTAGGATGGTCAGGTTGCAGAAAAAACAAGATTGCTATCTGATTTTTTTTCTCAATTTTTTAAACAATTTCAATCTTTTAATTTTCTCATCATGGTGATATTTAAAATAAATACAGGCTGTATTCATTAGGGAGGAACCCTAATGCAAACGCTTTATTCGGTAAAGCACAATTGTTACAAAGGTAACAGATATTTCTTCTACCTGAGGTTGCTCATTATTATTTGTGAAAAAATAATTTCCAAAATGTAATGCAGTAATGTGTAGAGTATTACTTTTTACTTTAATCTAAGTATATTTTTACACAAATACCTAATTTTAATATCATAATATTATTAGAATATATTATAGTAATAAACGTGTATAATATTTTACTAGTAATAAGTTTCTTATTGCTCAAAATCCCCTAATTAAATGTGGGACATTTATTATATTCATTATATCTATTCTATTTATAACTTAGTTTAGTTAAAAATAAAAATAACAAATATAAAGAGAGAAGAAAGGTACAGTATTTGGAAATATATATGCTAATATTGAATCACTTTGATGCATTAAACATGATTTCCCATTTAAATGGTCCATTTTCGGTCTTCTCTCCAATTACACATACAGACACAAATCATTTTGTTGGTTGAACAGATACATGATTTCTCTGTGCACATCTCATGCATTAATCTGTGATGGGTACACATTACTGTTTTTGTTCTCATTCTCAGATATTTGCTACTGCTGTTACATGGAAAATTCATCTCCAAAAAACATGTGTTCAGGAATGAAAGCAAAAAGCCTGTCTGTCAAATTGAGGTCACGGCACATTTTATTTTTAATTTTAGAATATATTCTGTAAGTGCTGGATACAGAAAACCTAATCAGACAGATTATAAGATCATTGCTGATATTCTGCTACCTACAGTAAATGAAAAACATCAAGAATGTGAGTCCTATCGTGTTTAAAAAGCAGAGATATTAGCCAATAATTTGTCTTGTATAAAGCTGGTTTGTGTGTCTGTGCTTCATCCACTGCAGTTTAGTTTCTGTTGCATAATTATCGATGGTCTGTGTTTTATCCAAAGATTACTCTCCAATTTGTTCTGTGTGTTGTTGGCAGTTCAAGTTGCTCTATTAGAAATCATGTTAAAACAATATTGTCTAAGTGAGAGGGTCATTAATCATCAGGCTGACAAGAGCTCTGGACATTGTTGACGAATAATGAGCGTGTGTTCCTAACCTTTAATACATTTGGGCTGCTGTTAGTCAGGTGGATAATTAGTACACTGATGATGGTACAAAAATATTCTGTACGCCATCAGTTCTGCTCATTATGTGACATTATACTGAGAGGCGCTTCAAAAGGCTGGAGTTTTGTTTCATTTGTACAGTTTGAATATTTGTCTGCTCCCACATGTTCAGACCTTTGTAGCAGCAGCCAGGAAAATATTACACCATTCACACATATTGATGTGTGTGTATATTTGTGTCCTGAATTCTGAACTCTACAGCTTAATAAATTAAGAAAGGTTACTTGCTTTACTAAGTATTCTAAAAAAAAAAGTAAACTAATTTATGATATAAGGATTTTTTTTTGACAAAAAACAAACAAACAAACAAACAAACAAATTTAAAAAAAAAACAGTAATGCAACGATAAATTCTCACCTAAATAGATTTTTTTAAAAGAATAAATTTTGTTTTGTGTTACACGTGGCACAACACATTATTTATGAAGGTTTGTATCAGCTACATAAATTTATGAATGAGCTGCTGTTCCAGTCTGGCTCCCACAAACGAGAGTTAAGTGGTGTGTGGGACATAACCTTTGCTTGGGGACTGAGTAAAAGGTTACTGCAGTGCATGTGTGTGTGTGTGTGTGTGTGTGTGTGTGGGATGGTGAGTATTGAGCAAAGGCCACTGCACTGCAACCCAACACCGGCTCTTTGTCTGAGCGGCAGCTCACCACAGACTGCGAACCAGAGTGATTCACTCTTTTCCAAATGCAATTCTTTAACAGTGTAGATCATTTTAATTTTAAATGACCATTACCGGCTAAAATTACATTTAGAGTTTAAATTACTTCACTATTGATAAATGTACAAATATCATTCATTTTCTTTTACTTTTCATAAACTTTTTTGTAACATTTCATTTTTATTTCTTCTTCTTCTTTCTTTCTTCTTCTCTACAAAAAAGTGTTTTTCTTTTCTTTTTTATTTTATTTCAGTAATTGTAATTTATCTTCTCCAAGTAAATCCTGTGCTAATGTGAAGCAGAACGTGTGATGCTAAATGTATTTCGTCACTGACAATAAAATTCACAGCTTTAATGAGCTATACGGAGTTCACAGGTTTTCCCCAGAGACAAAGAAAAAACAGGATGTAAAGGTTAAGACCAGAAAACCGCTCAACTGTTTTATGCTGCTCTGACATTTAGCTTTCTTTACAGTTTATAAACCACCTGTTGTAGCCTGGATGTGGTAGGAAAAGTCAACAAAAGATTTATAATTTTAACCAAGTTTTCATGGGGTGAAACACTGATATAAAAGATGTGAAACACTGATAGTTTAGCTTTTAATTTTCCCACGCTGTAGTCAGGGGTGTGTTACAATATCTACCATCAAATGTTTGTGTGTGAGGCTGCCCTTGTGTGTGTGTGTGTGTGTGTTTTCCATCTCTCCTGAGACATGACAATTGTTTGTTGTGATATTGTAATGAAGCCCTCAGGCCCTCTTAAACTAATCAGCCTCTCCCTCTCTCTGTGCAGATAGATCAGTTGTCAGGGCCGTGGGCAGGACAGTGCGGTGAAGCATGGCGTCTGCCTTTTGGCCTTCGCCTTGTGTGACACGCATTCCCTCCCCGCCTTTCCTGCCTAACATGTTAGCATGCAGCCTGCCTATCAATCAAGCAGCCGACTCTCCTGTTCAGAGCTCCAGCTGTTGTTTCTTGTCGCTCTGGAGGTGATGATACATGAGCATCAATTTAAGGTAATACAGCTCTGCAGTGCTGCCGGCAATTATGTTGATGGTATGAAAGGGGTTTTATATAAATGTTACATGTTGCTACTTGAACTATGTGTACTGAGTTCTGTCACATTACTCTGTGCAGTTATTAAAATATTAGCAAAAACATTTTATATTTTTAAATGTTTTTTGCAGAGGAATGTTAGCTTGCTTTTTCTTCTGCACTCCTGTGTAAAAAACAATCATGAATCTAAGTAATACATTAATCAATGCAGATTTATATAAAGAAAAATTAATAAAAAATTTAATACAAACTCATAATTTTGATATTTAAATGCAATGTTAGTATGAGTATGTTTTCATTTTTCAGAGGATGAACTTTTTTGGAACATCTATGATTTGATATTCTTGCATTTTGTACAATTATCAAGGGAGCAGAGTCCGACTGATAACCAATATTGGCCTATAACTGCTATATCAGTATCACCATATATGTTTTCCAATAAGCACCTATATTTTTTAACAGAACATAATGCAGATTGTTTTTATTTGTCAGCTTTATGGGTAGCATTTTCTGAATATTTATATTTTAAATTCATGTTTAATATATGCTTATATTTTGCACTATTTGTGTTTTTTTTTACTTATAGTTATTTATAATCATTAAAAATATCAGTTAAAGTTTACTGTGCCACCACCCTGATATCATTTTAGACAATAATATTTTTTGTTGAACTATAAAATATCCTGCCTTCATTACATAGCTTTGTCACCTTTGAGGGATCATTGCAAAAAGTGTTTATATCATCCGACATACTGATATCAGACTTTTTTTTTTAATACTCCCTTATATTAGTATCAGCCCCAAGTCCAGTATTGATCAGGTCTAAATGGGAGGTTACACATTTACAGAAGATGTTCATTTATTTTTTTTTAATAATGGTCTTCAACCATATTGTTTTTGTGAACTGTCTTTTCTCAACTAATCTGAAACTTTGCCCTGCCTTGTATTTGTCAACTGATTAAATGCTTTAAGTTATAAAAATACATTGTACATACACACATGGTGCATATATGAAAATCATTTGACTTGTCCATACATTGAAAAGTTAACTGTCAAACACCGAATTTTAAATAGTTGCTTACCGGATAATATATGGAAGCAACAAATGTTTTCTGAGGATGATATGTTACACACACACAGACACACACACAGACACACACACACCTTCCGGAAGAAGACGTTCCAGGATGCTGTGGGCATCTTTGGCATGTTTTACATACTTACTGCATTTGTTTCTGTTTTTGCTTTTGTGTGTGTGTACATGTGTGCACAAGAGACCTTGTGTGGTACATAATGGACACATTAAATTTCACACATCTGCCATGGGCCATGCGTCTGATCTTACACAAATACAAATACAAAATGACATGTGGAAAGGCAAAGACATAAACACACAAACATGAAGGCAAAGAAAAGTAAAGACCCTATAAATGTTCCATGTAAAAATAAAAATCTAGGAAAAATATGTACAATTAAAATTATGTATCAGTCATAAAATCAACTTTTTTTTAACGTCGATTAATATTCTGATACAAAGTCAATTGTTGAGGAGTGGTTGGGGCTTTATGGATTTGGCTGGTGGCTTACTGAGCTTACAAGACAGATTACCCTCCAGAGAATGAAGTGAAAGTTAAACAAAAACAACACTGGTGTAAATTAACTCTCAGCGAGGATCTGATCTGTGGCATGCACCGGCTGAGTGTGTGTGTGCAGTGCTCACTTGTATGATGATGATCATGATGATGGTGATGATGATTGGTTAATTGCAGGCAGCTTGCAAGTTTAGTGTAGAGTTTATTCTGTGTTGTGTGTGTGTGTGTGTGTGTGTGTGTGTGTGTTGTTCACAGGTTGCAGTGCAAAGGGAGTGGCCTGCGGTGGCTGTGAGAGGCATGTAATATGTTTAAATAGGGCAAAGTAGTGTTTGGAGAATTGGTAATTACTTACATCCCTCTCTGGCCATCGGAACACTGTCCAGATCTCACCTCCTCCACCACACACACACACACACACATGATATAAGACTCAGTCAAACACTCAACACACAAAAACACAGTCAGTATCAGAGTCACTCTGCCAATCAACAATCATCAACAGGAGCCAGAAAGTAGACAGAGGGCGGAGGTTTGTATAGACACTTTCAAGGCAAACTGTCACCTTTTGTGTTTGTAAGTGTGACTGAAATGTGAAAGGCAGCTTTTCCCATTTTACAGGCTCTGTGGTTCTCTCTACAGGGCCAGAGCTCACCAAAGACGATCCATTGCCCTCCACTGGCTGGCTGCAGCACAACCTGGAACTCCTCCCACCTCCATATAAACCACAGCAGCAATTTTAGGTTGGGGAATATAATCTATAATTAACATTTGCAACAACTTATGGTCTAAATATCTACCTTTTGTACTCAAGTTAGGAAAATATTTGCAAGTTCAGAGTATTTAAGGGGGAATGTGTGCATAATCCAGTTGTGGCTAGCGGCAACATGACCATGTAACGCAAAGAGGTGTGGTTTTTCATCAGTGCAACTGTGAAACCATCAGAAACCATAAACACCAATACATTTGTTTCAAACAGAAGAAAGTCCAGTCTGTACTTTGTCTATGATTTTATACAGTCTGTCTTTACATCAAGTCCAGAGACTATTTAAATACACTCTTGACTAAGCTACTGTATGAATATTGACCATATTTCTCACCTATACCAAGCAAACTGAAAAAAATAGACCTGTAAAGACTCCGGTGTGATAATTTTTCGGTACATTCTCTTTTTAATGGCTCTGCCATCATTTTGTGAGAAATGCACAGAAATGCCAGTCATTAACTATTGGCTCTAGGGTTAGGGTTATTGCGAAAATGCAATAAATATTGTTAATTAATTAATAAGTAATCAATCGTGATAATTCAAATACATTTTTTAAGTTAAGATTTATTAAGTTTTCTGCCTAATTTTTCCAAAAATATAAAACAAAACAAAACTGTACACTGACTTGTGGTGTATGGCGATACAAACAAATATAATACCAAAGGTTCAATAATATCATGATAAAAAGTCTACACTATGATTTTTAATGCAAAATGCTTAAAAAAAAAGAAAAATGACCACTTAAAAAAAAATGTACTTTGTTAAATAATAAATCTGATGTGTCCAGCAGTATGGTATTGAGTTTTTTTATCATTATGTTACAATATTCAATATATTATTAGGGTCCTACTGAACTCAGAACTCAGACAATCAACTGAGAGTAAAAGAATGCCTTTAATTCGGCAAAATAAGCGATTTAAAGTCACTTATGCCCGTGTGTGCTTCTGTGTGTGAGTTTGTGTGTGTGTGTTTTGGGTGAGAAGGTCACAAGTGGCGCCAAACTCAATTCCGGATTGAGCGTTAAACTTGACTTTCCACTGTCTCCATTTTTACCAGTTCTGGCACTTACTCTGAGTGAGACATCGAGTCGTGACCACAATACCACATTCTGCGTAAGAGGACCTTTTTCTCACTCATAATATTGACTCTGATAATGTTTTCATCACTACGTGGCAACAGCAGATCAGATGAACAGCATTTCTGCACAGACCAAATACACGGCGGCTCCTGCGTGAGTGAAGGACAGAACGACTAATGTTGCTCTTACCTTTTTACCTCTGAATCAATAAAAGACGCTCTTTCAGTTCTTCCCGAGCCGAGAAGCATGTGTGTGCTGTTCGTTCATCAAGGCGCGTGCACTTGCTCAGCTCTTAGAGACCTATCTCTCTGAGTGTTTCGAGAAAATGGACGTGAAAATATACAGAATTGGGCGTAATTATATGTGAAGGTTTATTTGAGTTTGAGGGTAACGTGGAGGAAAAAAGACAGACGGACAGAAATCCAGATGAGGGTCTTGTATGCGTGTTGAGCAGAGTGGGTTAAGCCTGCGTGCGTGAGTGTGTGTACATGTCCGTGTATGTGTGTCTGTATTTCACATTGTGGCTTGATGATGTTGTCTGGCCAATCTGCCAGAGTGAATGGTTTGAATTTACTAGCCCACGACAGTCAAATTGTCCTAATCACTAAGTAAATAGATACTTCCCCAAGCTATCAGGGCACACACGCCGGCAAAACTGCCTGTGAGGAGGAGGCTGAGGGGTGAAAAAAAAAGAGAAAACTTTCACTGTTAATTGTTGTTTTCCTTCTTATTCCAACCTATAAACACCCGGTGTAATTATTGATAAGTGCCACTTTGATTCGGGCAAATTTGTTTGAAAGAGGCTTAAGGTGTTTCGCTTGAGTTATTCCCTTACAGAGTTTAGGTTGTGCATGGAGGGTCTTTTCCTTGCAGCGTTTTCAGTTAAATTGAAGCTGAGAGCTGGGAGTTGGATAGAATTACACACCTTGTGCCCCTTTCTGAATGGCTTGCCTCTAATCTAACCCAATCTGGCTTTCTGCAAACCTTATGGTGCTATATTTCTTTACATGCGTTGGGTCTTAAGATTGGATAACGACTGATGAAGATAATCCACTCAAATGAATTAGATTTGTTAAAAAAAAAATGCCTTTAGCTGAAGTGAATCCACCACCTCTTGTAAACATTTAATTAAAGTTTACAGTGGATTATGGTCTGAAATTTGAGTCTATCTTGATTTAAAAGCACAAACAGACGTGCACACTCATAACACAGGAAATTTGCTGGGATAAGCATGTGCAACAAGGCATTTATACCACATTATGTTGCTTTCCAAATATAATTCAAAAGTCAGTCAATCTTTCAGAACCGCCATTTGTGGAGTTTTCGGATGGTTCGTGATTTGAAAGTGAATTTACTTAAACACCCTAAGCTGTGTCACATGTAAATTTAAAGCTTCGTCAAGTAATTTACAGCATCCACACACTAAACACCTTCAGTTTCTCCTGATGACACAACTATAGGGTTTCTACAGGTTTCAACAAGTTAAATTTAAAACTTTTAAGACCTTTTTAAGATCATTATGAATGCAAATTAAGACCTATTTCACATCCCAGAATTATAACATTTAACTGAACATTACAGAATTGTGTGTAAGAGCAAGAGTAATAGTAGTAGTGGTTATTGGTTCCATATTAGTTTCAGTATGTAGCTGTGCATTTTTAATATTGTCATTTAAGTTTTTGCTCACTGTCCTGTATTGGGTTTGATTTGGGTGTGCTGGTGCTTAATTAATTCCGTGAACCAAGCATGAAATCCAAATTTGAATTATTCCCATTATTCTCGTTTTTTGTCCATTTTCCTGTATTGGGCTTGAATTGGTCATGCTACATTTATTATGAAAATTATCCAATTAATTTCATAAACCAATCATAAAGAATCCATGTCAGTTGCTACATTGTCATGCAAAAAACTTGTCTGCTCCTGCTGGATTAATCTGCCTGTCTGAGTCAGAGCCAACTCAGCAATGGGGAGCTGAAGCCATCATATCATCCCAGACTCCTTTGACAAAAACAGTCATTTTACCTCAGAGAAATCGATATACCCTGAACTATATTTAGTACATTTTCACCACTTTCCCTTGCAGCTCTTTTTGACAGGGAACTGAAGACGCCATCTATTCTCTTTTCAAAGAAACCAAGACTCCTTCAAAAAAAAAAAAAAAAGGAATTTTACCTCGCAGGACATGGGAGTCATGGGCAGCAAGTAATGTTGGCTCAGATCCGAACTAACGTGTTAAAACACAGAAGTTGCAATAACACAAATATACAAAGCGACTGAGGAAGTGGTAGTCCTGCAACGACTGTGTCCTGCAAGGTAAAATTACTGTTTTAGTAAGAGTCTGGTAACTTGGAAGATGGCGACTTACATTTCCCATCAGAAAAGGCTGACAGTAAAGTAAAAATGTTCTTAATATAGCGTAAACTGATATTGATTTTTATAGGTGGCTAAATTATGTTCATCTGCTGGCCCCGTGCTGGGACTCCTGAGGGAGAAGTCAATCAAACATGAACTGCCACGTCCCTGAACAGGGTTTTAAAATAGTTATGAATGTGTATTTACACTCAGATCTTTCTGGATGCTTAATGAGAAACTAAACTTTGATACTATATGTACATTTGTACTATTCAAAGCGACGTTTCGAGAGGCTTTAAGTTAATGGAACTTAATAACTAACATTAAGTTCACAATTCAATCAGTTTTTAAGACCTGTCAAAATCATATTTTGAGACATTTTAAGGCCTAACATTCAGATTATTTGAGTTTAGACAATTTATGGGCCCACAGAAACCCTGAACTACGAAAGTGTTTTAACCTTTCATAAAACATAACAACAGAAATACTGTACATGCTGTTGGAAATCAAGGCCTAGTCAGGTTTGCATACGGTTCACCAGTGATTTGAACGTTAGAGTGTAGTTCAGGCCAAGTCAGCAACCCTACACCGTGGTATAGAGTGTCTGTCATGCTGGTTTACACTGGACCCATGTCTGGAACAGGAGAAGTGAGGATACTGTGACATACCGAAGATTGAAACTCTCAAGCGGAGCACGTCTCACACAGTGTTGGGGGAGGAAATTACACAAAATGCCACCGAATACATTTGACACAGATCTGATGTTTGGCCATTTTCCACTTAGAAGTTCAACAGAAAAATCATGAACTTTAGATATAAGTCAGTTTTCTTCCTTATTGTGCAAGTTAGAGGTGACTGTGTGTGATGAACAAAATGTCATCACATGGGGAAATATGAGCTGCAGGACAGTTACATAAATCACTTTTTAAACTTACATATAATAAAATATAACACAAAAAAATAAATTTGCATCCTTACTTTGACTAACATATAGTATGTTGTGGCTTCCCATACTGTACATGCCGTTATTTGAGGATTCTCAAAGAAAAAAAATCAGCACAAGATCGTCTAGACACTAATGTATCAGATGTCCACATAACGTGGCTTATAGGAGCTCCCAGTCTTCTTAACGTACCTAAACAGCAGCCGCAAGCTTTACAGTCTCACATTAACGACAACACCAAATACCACAGCCTGCGCTTAAGCCGTAAACTGTAAATGAGGCAACTCAGGTGAGTGTGTGTGTGTGTGTGTGTGTGTGTGTGTGTGTGTGTGTGCAACAGTAAGAACTATACTAATAGCTTTTAAGCAGTTTGTAAAAGAGACAGCATGTGTATGAATGTGTGTGTGTCTGTGTGTCTGTACGAGAGTGTGTGTGTTTATGGGCTAATTAGGAATGGAGTTACACCATAATTAGTTTTGTGGCATTCCCACAGCACAGCGTATCCTCTTACAACTCATATGCATAATTAGTGAAAATAAACATTCGGGGCTTTGGTTGGCTGTTATGAATCTTTCAACACTTTCCTTGTTTCCCCCTCCTCTCTGCTCTTACTGCTCTTGTTTCGTCTATCTCTCTCTCTCTCTCTCTCTCTCTCTCTCTCACACACACACACACGATCTTTCCTTGCTTACACTTTTCCAGCGGTACAAAGGTGAGAGGTGGCGACTGATCCATTTCTATCAAATGTACAGCAACATCTGGGGCTCTGCATCAAGACAAAAATACACACACACACAAGCACACACACGTGAATACACGCTTTGATTTTTAAAAGGACATCCATAAAAGTGAAGACAGATAGAACGCTATAGATAGAGTGTCCATAAAGATCTAATGGAGAATCAATTAAAGGGATAGTTCTGATAATCTGATGTGGGGTTAGAGTCAGTTGTTAGATGTTGTAGGAGGTACTAATTGGTATGTACAGCTCCAGTTAGAAGAGACAGTGAGGAGGAGTATGCAAGCTATGCAATGTACTGCTGTGGACGGGTCAGCAGCAAAATCTATTTTTAAAAAAAGGTCTACCTGAAAAAACAAAAACCCCAGTATCAGTTTCAGTGTATACTATATATAGAATATTTTCACCGCTTTACCTTGCTGTCAGACACTGAAGTGAATCTGCTGTTATACAAGCCTCATATCGATCTCTCCAAACCAACCACACTCCGCAGGCAAAATCAATTATTTTAGCTTGCAGAACAGAGAATTGCTGATCTACCACTGCCTCTATTTATTAATTTCCGAACTATCCTTTTAAAACATCAAAGTTACACAATAACACAAACTAAGAAACAGATCCAAGCAGCGGTTAGACCAGCAGCTCCTCTGTCCTGCAAGGTAAAAGTGCTGATTTTACATATGGAATTTGGTTGGTTTGGAGAGAGCAACAGGGGTTTCTCAACAAAAAAGGCAAGGGAAGAGGTCTGTTGGTAAGGTAAAGCAATGAAAATATAGTAATATAGTGTACAATCAAACTGATATAGATTTTTTTTTTCAGTTAACCATTTTGAGTGGTTAGAATACCTTTTGTTCAGCAACCTTTTGTTGCTGACCATGTCCACAGCTGTATATGGCTTTGTTTCCTACAGTGGTACTCCCCTCTGCTTCTCCACACTCATACAACCCCAAAACAAATCATCCTAACTAACTTAATGTTTTGATGTAAGACAGCCGTCTTTTCTGGTTCTAATTTTAGTGTACACGCCTGGTGTTGGAGATAGTGGTATGAGCTGACTTCCATGCCTAAACTTGTCTAGAGCACCTCCTGTGGCGTGACTTTGACACTGTCCATTCAAGTAATAACGCTAAGAGCTCATCGCACTTTGTGATAAATAGAAATAATAAATCAATAAATCATAAATCAATCATTGTTGGTGGGGGAAAGTTGGTCAGTTAAAAATCTAAGAGGAAAAATAAACTTTTTCCGTCTCTGCTTTCGTTCTGTTTCTCCTGAGTCCCACTGCATTTCTTTTTTTTTCACATTGGCGCTCCAGAGCAGACACATGATGTCAATCCCTCTATTTATTATGTTTATTTTGCTCTCTCTCTTCATAACATACTGGAAATGTCAGCCTCAGTTTCTAGCTATGTGTCTCTTGGCTGGACATTAAAAGACATGACAGCAAGGAGTCTATTTTTCCTCTGTGTGAGTGTGTGTTTGTGCGTGTGTGTGCACATTACTGACAGATTTTTCTTTACACTTCACGCTGACATTGACATTAGCCATTTAGATCTGTGTGTATTTGTGTTTCTCCAGAATCACGGGCCATGCTCACTTTGCTGCAGCTGACGTGTGTATTTGTTTGCGTATGTGCAATGTGTGTGTGTGTGTGTGTGTGATATTTACAAATCTCTCTAATGAGAAATTATTGAAGTGCAGCACTGAATTTTCTTTGCCACAGGTAATTTATTTTTCCAGGTAACATGTCCTTCTTTTTAAACCGCCGACTGTTGCTCCACTGATGAAATGAGATTTCAGGGCAAGTGAAAAGTTATCCTCCATCCCCCATCTGTCCACTCCTCACAGTTGTGTTTACAAGGTTGATTTTAAAATGGTTGTGACCTGCGGGTGTTTATAAGGCAAGTTTAGCTTGTGAACATCTCAGAAGTCCCTGAAACAGAGTCGCTACAGGGGAAGAAATTAGTTCCAGAGAGAAGGGGGGAGAGGAGGGAGGAAAGGAAAGGGTAAGGTAAGAGAGAAGAGGACAAGGAAAGATGAGGAAGAAAGCTGGTGCAGGAGCAGGACTTTATCATGGCTGACTGTGTAATCAAATCTGAATCAAATATGGATTTGTAGTAAAGCAGCAGCGCAATACTCCCCTTGATTTTGGTGTGATTTA
Organism: Lutjanus argentimaculatus; assembly: GCA_034769285.1. Lineage (NCBI taxonomy): Eukaryota > Metazoa > Chordata > Actinopteri > Lutjaniformes > Lutjanidae > Lutjanus > Lutjanus argentimaculatus. Next base: position 3,679,250 of record JAWZSL010000013.1, on the reverse strand, counting down.
ATGCACACATAGCCCCAACAAAATGTTATGTAACCTGAAAAGAAAACGTGCATAAACATACAGATATGCACGCCTGCACATTTATATGTCTGCGTGTGTGTGTGTGGTGGGGGTGCTTGTGTGAAGCATGCAGACTTTCAGATTTCTGGACAGAGAGCAGATGTTTAGAACGTGCTCAATGACTGACTTGTTGATAATCAGCCTGCCATTAAATGTGCTGGGGTTTACACGCGTATGCACGTAAAAACCTGAGAGGTACATGCTAGTACCCTGTCTGAGTGGAGGGGATTACTTCTCTTTTGTTGTACACATACACACTCAGCTCTTCTTACCCATTTATGTCTTACAGTATATGCCTTAGGGGTGGGCTGTATACCCTTTCAGGGCATTTTTGCAATAATGATATTCTTGACGATAACTAAAAAATACTGATTTTTTTTTTTTAATATATAACTCACAATAATTTTGAGCTCTTTTTGAGGGATTTTTGGCTCTCCCCATATTCAACTGGGGGCTTATTTGTAGTATTGTTCCCTTTTGTTGCTTGAGACTTGTTGCACTTCTTGCATATTGTACATGTGTTCTTCTGTAACCAAACTACTTCCTCACTACAGAAGTTGCTTTCCTTTTTAGAATGAATTCCTGCACCGTAGAGCTGTTAGCAATGTTACCGTCGCTTGCAGTCATGCTCGCTGTCGCTGTATGTAATTGTTATGACATGATCATCATGCCAGCAAGTCAGACTATTATTATTAATATTGTTACAATGATTTTTTTTAATCATATAAAAAATGTACCGATATTACAGAGTAGAATTAAAATAGAATAGAATTCCCTTTATTAACATTGCATAGAAATTAAGTAGCAATCCTGTAGGTGCATTCACACCTATCAGACAACACTTAAAAACAGAGAGTAACAAATAAACAAATATAAACATAAAATTATTTTATAAATAATATGGACAGGTGAAAATAGTAGGATAGCTTATTGTTATAACGGATGGCGGTATTGGTGTAACAGTAAGATTGCTGTAAAAACAGCGAAAGTGAAACTGATATTGCAGTTCTGGATATCGCACATTTGCTGACCATTTATAGAATTGTAGTGGCTAACAAGTAGTGCATGAGGAATAATACGCAAAATATACAGGGTGCAGCCGGATGTAAAAAATATGTGCAGGTTCAATTTACACACACTATTATCATGAACAATGTGATATGGCACAGTGCAAATGTTTCTAAATCAAGTTTGAGTCCCAGTCAAAAAAGATTTTATAAGACACCTCTCATTAACTAATTAACAAGCTCTCTTACACTTATGCTTTTTAAATTTAGATATTAAACATCTTATAAAAGGTTTATACATAATTCTTAATTTAAATTTAAAAGCAATATGTAATGTTATCACATCCTGTGAAAACTGTGTCAACAAGCTTTCAAAGTGTATACAGTGTTAGATTTTTATCTTGCTGTACTATAAGCTGTGGGGGTGTATGTATACGTGTATGTTTGGTGTGATTGTGCCAAGCAGGATTAGTCCATCACAGAGAATGAATTGGATGGATTTCAAGTAGTTAATTTGAGCCAAGGTCACGTAAACACTGCCTGATAGAATGGATTTGATTTCCATCAAATTCACCAGGGACTGATACACTTACAGTAACTCTACCTACACACACACACAACCACTCTCTCTCTCTCTCTCTCTCACACACACACACACTTTAAGAGACATTCAAACACAGAAGCACCTGTAAAAGCTGTGCATTAAAGTGTAGTGATTACTTGTTTCCACAGAGAGTTGTGGAGGGTAGGGAAAGAAAGACAGACAGAAAGAAAAGACTCCGACAAAGACATACACACATGCACATACAGTCATTGCTGAACCCGTTTTGTTCAACAGCTGCACTTCCTCATGGCTCCGACTCAGCACATTTCCATCAGCCACCTCTGCCAGACCACAACGCACTTCAACAACAGCCCACTTCAACACACACACACACACACATATACACACACACACACACACACACACACACACACACACACACACACAGCTGAGTGCATTAGCTGTGTAGATTAATGAAAATGTCTCACAGAACAAGGAAAAGAATACCTTACAGTGTGAAATTGCTTGCAGACTGTGTGTGTGCATGTGTGTGTGTGTTGTGTGTGTGTGTGTGTGTGTGTGTGTGTGTGTGTGTGTGTCAGAGGCGAGAACAGCATGTTTCATCTCAAACCTTGTTTCTCACTGCTACTACTACTACTCCTCTCTTTCCCTGTCTCTCACTCCTTCACGCTCCCTTGCTGGCCATTCATTTACACTTGTCAAGAGGCAGCCATTAAGGCCAAAAGCCTGCGCCGAAATTTTATTACAAAACCATTTGTATTCCTGAAAGAAAAATAAATCCAACATTCCCTCTGACTGCATTAGGGCCGCGGTTTGGTGATTTGTTTAGGTTGATAACACTCACAGCCCAGCAGCCACTCAAACACTGATGTGACTGGAAAATAACTAGACCTTTTTTTTCTGTCTTCCTTGCTTGCTTTCTTTCATTCTTAGGGGCCATACAAGGGCCCTTGTCTGAATGTTAACCAGCTGGCTGTAACATAAAGTCATACTTTATTTGACTTCTATTAGGAGAGCAAGACATCTAATGAAGATGGCTGTTTATGCAGTGTGGGTCTATGTGTCTGAAAGAGAGAAAGACAGAAAGAAAAGAAAGGCAGGAGGGGAGCTGGTCTCAATAAAGCAGTTGGATTTGCTCAGAGCTCTCGTAAAAGCAAGTGGGCCCAATCAAAACGACCATGAGGGAGAGGGCTAACAGGGCAGATTGTGTCCCAAAAGTGTCCTACTGACTGTTTGCGCTTGTGTACTAATACGCTTAGAATTTTGTTCTGTGTGTGCCAGTGCATGTTAGTCTGTGTTCCCTTTCATACACAGGGGTGGATTTAATCACTTTGGGGCCTAGGGCAAAAACAGGCATGGTGCCCTCCATATGCCTTGTTCTCTCCCTTTTTCAATCCTTGAATAAATAAGGAGTCCTAAAAATATTTATTAGTGGTAGGGGCAAGTGTCGCGATAGTATTAAATTGGGAGATAAGTGCGTCCTTCCAGCCCTAATATTTATGATGGACTGCGGAGGATGAATTGAGGAGTCTTACAACCTCAGGACATAACTTGCTCTGTAGTCTGCTGGTATGGCAGCGGACACTTCTGTATCTCTTGCCAGATTGCAGCAGGGTGAACAGGCTGTGGGTGGGATGTATTGTCTTTTAGTATCCTTCTATGTCCTCCTTTTTTGCAGCACCTCTGGTGTAGCTTTGCTTCACCACACCATGCCTTGCTGTTTGTTTACACAAAATAATTTCCACAGATGCACTGTAAAATCATAAAGTAGTCCAAGTGGGTGGGAAGGCCCCAAAACACTCATGAATCAAACATTCAACGTAATTAATTAGCACAAAGTGAAAAAAAAAAAAAAAAAAAAAAAAAAAAATAATATATATATATATAATATATATATATATGAAAATTTCATATCACAATATAGTGAACAAAATAATCTTGGTTATCATTATGATCACAGTATTGTTAAAATGTTCTGAAAATATTCAAAAAGTACTGATAAACACACTGAAATAATTTCACCAACTTTTGAAATAGCATTGTGCCCTTTGCAATGTCATTGCTTTAACTGATGCAAAACTAACCCACGGTGCTGCTTCACTTGTGTCTGGGAGACTTTTGCTAACATTGGTTGATACTGGACAGTATTTATAATGCGTTTTCCACCACAGTTACACAGTGATAACTGTGTAATCAAGCACAGTTATCACAATAAATAAATCATAAATGTTAATACTAATTGTCGGAGATTTTATTGCAGTTTATCATGAATCTAATTATTGTTTCATCCTTAACCTTAAGTTTATGAGCCATTTCATAGGGCCCTTAGTAGCTTGGGGCCTAAGGCAATTGCCAACTTTTGCCTAATGGCAAGTACCCCCCCATTCATACATGTGCGTCTCTCGTCCTGGAATGAGAAATTCACCGGAGTGTTTCTCCATTTAGCGTCTCACCCCAGAGCCACAAATTCTTCCCTCTCCTGTTCAAAAACTTGAGTCTGATTTCCAGACTATTTGTCTGGCTGTTTCATGGTCGCAGTGATTTCATGACAGTATCCATACGCAGGCGCGGGCGGATTGGGGTTTTATCTTCCTGACATAGTAGCAATTGTACAATGTGATGGCCTTGGAAAAGTAATGGCTATTCACGTCGAGCTGCCAAAATGAAACCCAACTCTAGATGACTGGGGGAATGTCCCCACATCTCTTGTTAAATTGTCTCAGTCTGCTCATTCATTTTGTGCGATTGTTTTTTTCTCTTTCATTTCTTTCTTTTTTTCTGTTATTCCTTCTTTCTTTTTGCTCTTGGCTCTCTCTGTCTCTCTCCATTGGGCTTTGTTTGAAGTCTGCTTTCGGCCAGTAAAGGGACCCCCCCATCCTTCCCATGGCAGTATAAATGACAGCTAGTGAAACTTGATACACTGGCCCACCATTAAAAAAAAAAAAAAAAAGCCATGATAGCCATGCCGCTCGCTCTGTTAATCAAATTCGCCGTAATTGTCATCTGAAGATTTTAAAGGACGCAGAGGGGAAACCATAAGACAAACCTCTGAACTTGTAGCCCTGGGGTCAGTGTGAGTGTGTCTTCAGGGATCGTCTGAGAGTTTGTATATGGTCATGCTGGGTTAAGGAGCTGTGTCTGAGTTCTGGATGGAGAGTCTCCTAAGGGAGGCTGTCGTCCACCCACTCCTTGTCTCTTAGTCTGGTTGTCTGTTTCTATGTCTCCCCATGTTAAATCCTCCCACCCATTCTGTCTGTTTTTACTTCTTCTCTCTCTCATCGGCCTCATTTTTTAACTGGGGTTTAAAAGCCAATTTTACAACAACAGCTAGAAGACTGTATTATGTTTTGAGCTATTTTTAATTCCAGCAAGTGACACAATAAAATAAGTCACTCTTCTTCTTCATAAAGGCTAATGACTTGGATTAGAAGAAGAGAAGGGAATAGATTATTGTCCAGGTATTTTACCAAGAAGTGTTGGTCAACCTCACACAAACTGCAGCATTGTTTTTTTGTTTTCTTTTCGAAAATGTTGCATATTATTCTTTTGACAATACCTGGTACCACTTTGTTGCTTCCTAAAAATAATCATTAATCATCAGCATTTTTCAATACTGTCTGCCACTCAGATTTGTTTTTATATATTATAAATTACATATTTATGAGACTAAACACAAATGAAAGAGTTTCTGTTAGAAATTGTGTGATGTCAAGTAACATAATGCCTGTACTATTAGGAGAGGGTCTTCAGTCATGCTAGTCGTTTAATTCACTTAAATGAACTTTTTCTGCATGTTTTTTTTCCCATTCATTTTCATTGTTTTAAAGCAGATTAGACTAACTGTTACCAGACTTATACTCAATTTGTATTTAATAACAGCAAGAATGACTATTTATGCATCATACTATGTAAACAACAAATAAAATATTTCCTCATTTTTAAGCAAAAGTGTCAGGATCACATATTTCGGTGGCTCAGGTTTTAGATATTGTATTTTAGAATGAAACTCCAGATTTTGTCAAGACGCCACAGCACACTTTTGACCATTTCTCATTTCCCAACTCAACCGCAATCCCAAACCAACATGTGGCCCTTCGATCAGCTGAGGTCTGACTGGTTCAGTAGTTGAGAGGGGGCTGGTGAATGATCTGTGTGTGATTCAGAGTCATTCTGGATGCATGGCTCTAAATAGCAACAAATATTTCTTTTGCCACATACCCAATGTGTCAATCCTGTGTTGTATAACTGTCAAATAATAATACGTCAGCACTAATTAACCAGGTCAAACTCGCGTGACACCTGCAGTACTCCATTTTGATGCTAAATGATGAGTAATGATGATCTGTGAGTGTTTTGACAGTGAAAACAATGCTGGAGTGTCCCCTGTGAGTTTAAAGAAATGGGAGTACACGTTAGTCTGGTGTTTTTATATTGCACAATGAAGAGACAAAAAGAATTGTAGACAAAGAGGATGACAACCTATCAAGGATATGAAACACATGATGGCGCCAATAAATGACATGTGGTTAAGCTCTTTTTGTGCCACCAAGAATTCACCCAGAGAATTAAGTTGAAGGAGCTGAATCCCATTGGACAACCTGCATGACTTCACATCACTCAGCAAGCGTTTCACAGGGTAACAGACCGTATTACAGCACCGGGCAAATATGCACTTTATCGCCTACTCAAGTCTTTGATTTCCCTTTCTGCTCCATTTGGATTGACATAAATTGTGCAATATGGTAGTCTTGATTTCTGCTCCAGGCGGACCAGCAGCTGGCTGGAGGGGATGGGAGACGGAGGGAGCAGTGTGGGGTCAAGTTAGCAAAAGAAATTTAATTCTGTTCGTCCCAAATGAAGCATTTGAATCGTGACTGTGTTTATGTGTGTGCAAGTGCGTGTCGATTCACACCCGCGCGCTACTGACCACACGTTTAACAAGGCGTTCCAGTGATCTTGCAGGCGCAAGTGTTTACCCAAAGTCCTGACCTCCTTGCACTGACACTTTCACTGCTGATATAAATACCACACACACACACAAGCACACACACACGGCAACGATGCAGGTAACTTAATCCTCATTGTCCTCCATTCTCTTCATTGGCTGACACCTGCCACATGTCCCTACTCTCAACCAATCAGATCTCACATCCTTAATGACACAGAGGATATTTTTATACCAGGCACTTGTTGTTGAGAGGCCTTCTGTAAAAATTGTGTTAGGGTGGGAGCAGGATCATATTGGGTTGCAGTGTATGCATGTGTGCGTTTGCATGTGTGTACGTGTGTGTGTGTGGTTTGAAACTGGATAGGTCAGAGAAGCCTGTGCTAATATGTCCTAAAGAATGCTTATGACGAGGTGCTAACTCGCAGTGATTGCAACTGGTGGTGGCACAGAGAGACAGAAAGTGAGAACGCTCCAGTTTTATTTGGGCGGCTGTGGAAAGCTCCCATCATGCTTCATGTTGACAGGAGATTTGTCAAATTGGAGTGATGCAACTGCCTCAAGTCTCCTCTGTCACATTGCCATGCTCCAATTACACCAATATATTTCTTGTTGGAAAAAATGTTTCAAACATTTTGACACCTGAGATCCACATGAATTGGATCGGGGTTGGATTCTACTTAAGGTTAAGGTTTGATTCTACTAATGCTAATTTGTCTCAACGTGACTGCTGGTGAAAAGTCAAAAACAAAACTGATCCTCAAATAAAGATCAGTAAATCAGTAATTTTTTAAAGCATTTCGCTTCTTTTGCTCTCCACATAGACTTTTACCTGCATGGAACCAAAATCTACTCAAATGCAATATAGTACTCATACAACAAACGGAAACCAGAACACTTGTGATACCAAAATCTTGTCTCTTGCCTACAGATTATGCATTGATATGCAGATATTTGTAGTGTGGCACTGAAAGTCTGTCTTCTTCAAGTCTTAAACAGGCCTTTTTCACATTCACATTCATTTAGAGCAGCCTGAATGGAATGGAATCTTAACTATTACCCCACTATTCAGGGGCAGTCCTAAGGGGGAGCCAACAGTGGCCATTGCCCCTGTTACACTGAGTTTAGACCCCACTGTGCCCCTCACTCCAAGAGTCCACAATAATCATAAAAGGATCACTTTCTTGCAATGATATGGCACTGACACCACTGATACTGAAACAAAGAACTGGAACAGTAAGTTACTATAACAAATATCAATCATGGTATTTTACATTATGATGTTTTATACTTTTTGTGTGCCGCTACTTTGTGTACTATCACTGCCCGAGTTAAATGTGCCCCCTCTGACAAAACAACTGACCCTAGCCTGGCCCCCAAAGTAAAACTGGTCTAACTCTCCTGCTACTGTTTCATGCTATTTGCTTTTTTTCAAAAGTCACATTAACTACTATTATAAATGATCATGTAATGTTTCCAGTTAATTTAATGGTGTAAAAGTAAAGTCATACTTCCTGCCTTTCCAATGAAAATTATTGGAACCATTTATTTAACCTTTGTCTTCACCAGAGTCAGCAAAAGGATGCTAACGCCAGTGATTTAGCCATGCTCAAGTCTTGACCTGAGTTGGACACCCTTATGTCCTCTCTGTAAACAGTGAGTTTGTTCTGTCTAATAAAGTTGGGAAGCTTATAATCTAGTGACCATATACATCACTTTTTCTTTCAAAATTTAAAAGAGTTCTCCACTGCACTGCTCTTCTATAATGTTGTCAGACATATAATAAGCAGTTAAAAAATGATCAAACTGCAGAACAGGGAATATTGTCCTTATGTTCTATGCATTCTTCTGTCTTGTCAGAACACCTACATTACCCACAATGCGACTCAACTGCTGACAGTTACGTTGGAGATTTGGGTGTGTTATGCTAGTAGCAGCTAGTGTAGGCATGAGCACTTCTTTCTCACGTAGGTGTAGCGGGGTGGGATTTTTTACCTGCTACACTGAAATCCCTCTTTTCAGCATGTGGTTGCATGCCAACTGTGTTTTCTGAGGGGATTTAAAGCAGGATACTTCATAATAATGCAGTTAGTTATGAAGGGTATAGAAGCATACTTTATATTAACTGGCACTGAATTAATCAACTAGATCGTTTTAAATAGGACCATGAATACTCATCGATTTAATAGCTTTATTTTAATGTGCAATGTAAAAACACGCACAATTCTTCTCTGCTGTGTCACTGTCTGATCCAATGAGGTATGTTTCAAAAAATTTTTAAACAGACTGTATTTTTTTTTACACAGAAATATGCAGTTTTTACCTGTTGGAGGGCATGTAGCCACATTTAGAGACAAAAAACAGACCATCCCAATGAAAATAGAGATAAGTGCATGATGCCTGCACGGCTTCAGAGGAGCAACGTCCATTGATTGTGAACTACATGCTTTGCTGCAGGCATGCTGCAGTGGCCATGTTGTGCCACACCCATATCCCATATATTTTGGCCATAACTTCACGCCCCCAGATTTTTTTCATTTTCAGAGTTGTAGTTTTCAGGCCCAGGCTATGCTGACTCAAATATCATCACTTCAGGCACTTTAACTGACATCATGAAGTCCCTCTGGAGCCACAAAAGACTTCATGCAACTTTTTTTTTTTTTTACATGTACAGTAGTACTCCAGAAATCTGAAAACTTTCATGAGTGAAATCAGTGGAGTTCCACTGCACCACACATGCTGACCCTATACGCACAGGTCACTCCAGTGAAAAACACACTCTGGCATTCTGCATGTCTGCAGCACATTAAGTAGATGAGGATATTCAGAAAAAAAATATGAGTGCTTGGTGTCTCATATCATGATTAGGTGCTTTACAGCTGTAAAACTGCTCTAAAACTTCCCAGCTCATCGACTGGAGTGTGCAGGGAATGTATCCAGTCTCGCTAATCTCACTGATGGGTTAACACACTCTGAAAGGCTCCTTACAGTGCTGGTAATTGAGGAAAAACCTTCATAGCAAACTGCCACCGCTGTGTTAACCGCATGGAAACGTGTGTGTACAGTATGTCGGTGTGCATTTGCATGTGTCTGTGTGTCCATGGCAGGCCGGCAACGCAGACCGACCTATGTATTAAGGAGTGGAATTTATGTAAAAGTTCTCATATTCAGCAGTCATTTCCTTTTGATGTTCAAGATCACTGTTTCCAGGCAGGAATTTTTGAACTCTAGAGAGAGAAACAGAGGGGAATGGAGTGCAGGGGGAAAAGAAAAACAGAAATTGGTAATTTCTTCATGGCGCTGCAAAGGCAAACCCTCATCATAACCACACCCTTTGTCCTCATGTTCTCTCTCTCCTAACCACTCATGTTTTGATAGTATTTTCCTGTCCCACTCTTTCCTAATTGTCAAACACTACCATTCTGACTTCATTCATTGTTAGACGTTGGTGTGTTTGTGTGTTTAAGCATGTCCCTGCTCTGTTGACATACTTAACTTAGTTAGGATGAATGGCTAAGACACACAACAGTCGTTATGTTCCTGGTGTCAGGAATACAATAAAGAATAGTTTTTTTGTGAATTCTCATTCACATTTATTGACAGAGCTAATGGAATCATGTTGATGTCTGTGCATGTTTGCTTGTTTTATTTTTTAATGTGTGTTTTTACATACCCATGAGGCGACTGTTGCTCGCTTTGCGCATGTTTTTATTACTGTGTGCAAGAACATGACCGTCTCCGTCTGCATTTCATTGTGTGCACACTACATGCATTCAGGCGTGCGTCTGTTTATCGATATAGCTAATGGATTTTCTGCTGGCCCAAAGTTTGTTTGTTCAGTAACCCAATATGGCAGCCGGTTTATAAGGCAAGCTGTCAGAATAGAAGCATGACTCATGACTCTGTCTGACACAACCGTCAATGACCTGACACCCGTATCAGGTAGCAGGGGATAGGGAGAGGGAGCGAGAGGGAGAAAGAGGTGAGGAATAAGAGGGGGAATTGTGATGATCGATGGACCATCGAGGCGGGACAGCATTTTAACCTGATGAGTGGGAAAAGAAAAGTTTGAATGGAAGAAATAAAGGCAGGAAAATTAAGCAACACAGAAATAATAAGGGAAAACGTGGATGTATACCAGTAGTAAGTTTTTCTCAAACATGGATCCTAACTAGAATCAATGTTGTATGCCTCCGCCAACCAGTCAACTTGCAGTTTACGTCCATGTCTGTCCTCATACAATATTTGTTGTGCAAATTTTGAAGGAATTCAACAAAAGGTATTAAGTGAATTCTTGAATTATGGCCAAAAATGTGTTTTGTGAGGTCACAGTGACTTTGACCTCCAAAATCTAATCAGTTGATCCTTGATTCCAAGTGGACATTTGTGCCAAATTTGAAGAAATCCTTACATGAAGGCCATGGACATGAGGTCACAGTAACCTTGAATTTTGACCTTTAAAATCAAGTCTGTTCATCATTGAGTCCAAGCGAACATTTGTGCCAAGTTTAAAGAAATTCCATCAAAGCATTCTTGAGATAGTGTTCACAAGAATGAGACAGTCGGATGGATGGATGGACAGACAACCCGAAATCATAAAATCAGAATACATTTCAGTGGAGGAAGGATGAAAGTCCTCCACATCTGGCTACAACCAACCTTGACAAACACCAAGAATAAAACTTCTCATTAAGTTTTTCTATGATTCAGTATGATCAGCAGACACACAGATGAGCAGGCTGCTGCAGAGAGAGCATTACTCACACAAGCCAGGTAGTCTGGCTGTTCTTCTCTTCCTTCTCATTCCCTGGCCACATGAAAGGAGACTGCGAGGCATTTCTAGCTCATGAAAGGCATTTGAATTGAGCCCTCTATAAAACGCTGTATAACTGATGGTGACTGGAAGTTTGAAAAGAGCTCTTGTGACAAAGAGTGACTGAAATGAAATCATGGCTGCTGAACAACATCTGGACATATACACAGGGAAATGGCTGTGGGGTGAGATTTACACAGACTTTTGTGGGTGGACATATCCATGCATCAACTGTTCATGAAAGTCTCTATTTAAATGAGAATGGACTTTGAAGCGATTGGACACCCCTGTAATGGTAGGGCATCTGGTCATCTGTGTCATAGTCTTACACTGTATAAAAGTTTCAAGCACTGAAATAATTGGGTAACAAGTTTTGCTGGAGTTACAGGAAAGTAAACTTCAAATGTAATAGAAAGCTGGACAGAGCTGCAATCGTTGCTCTAAACTCTACTACATTAGCATGCAGTGGATGTTCCAGTTTTAAATTGGGATTTTTTTGTAACCTGTAAAACAACAAAATAATGTAGGTAATGATGAGCTTCTTGGCTTTAGAAGTAACACTGATTACACCTGGTGTGGATCATATAATCGCTTCCGTGTGTGCTTGATCACTGGACCTACAGCTTGTCTGCAACTAATCTCACATAATATTGGACCAATCAGCCTCATTTATTTTGTGCACATTAATGCGTGTATGCTGAAGGATGTCTGTGATTCAGAATTTGTAAAAAAACAAAAAAAACAAAGCTTTTTTTTGGTGACTTTTATGCCTTTGTTTTTATGGCCACAGGCATTATGTTTTCAGGTCACGCCATTCTTGTGAACGCTTTGAGGAAATTTCTTCAAACATGACATTAATGTTCACTTAGACTCAAAGATAAACTGATCAAATTTTTGTGATCAAAGGTTGACTGTGACCTAATGACCGTTCCATTCTTGTGAATGTATATCTCAAGAACATCTTGAGGGAATTTCTTCAAACTTGGCAGAAATTACCTGCAATCGGACTTAAGGATGAACTGATTAGATTTCGGTGGTCAAGATTTAATATGCTAATTGTGACAAAATTATACATAAATGTCTAACGGGGTAAAATGATGAGGTGATGGCATTTTTTTTATCCAAAATCTGAAAGGTTAACCTCACTGTGATGTCATAATGTTTAGCTCTATATCATTCCTCTGTACTCCTCTGTAAAAATAGGTGATAACTTCCATTCTGTCAATGTTAATGTTAGCGGAACTTTGCAAATCTCTGATTGCATCTCTGATCGCATCTAGCAGTTGCGGGACTAGAAAACAATGTCTTGATGCAACTTAACAGACGACATTCCGCCTTTGGAGATGGGCTTGGATAGGTGCATACCACAACACACTAGCACGACAATTGTTCTTCAGACGGCACATCAGGTAAACTTGATTAGATTATTGTAAATCATCAGGCATTGCATGAGCTTACATTACATGCTTCGGATGGATGCGTTCTGACTACAAAGAAACCGCTCCACAGTTTGAGCGGAGGCAGGCCAAAATCCCCCTATCTAGATGATCTTGATCTGCTTGTTTTGCACCATATCTGACCGTGATTTGCTGTGTTCACATAAGTTTAAGGAACTACAGCAAGCTACTTATGTAACTTACTGATGATGTTTTGGGAATATATGTGTATTATACTGTATATGGATGCATTATTTGAATGCATAAGCCAGCTATTAGCAAAAATATGTTTATATGTTTGGAGTAAAAGGTAGAAGGTAAATAGTAGAGAGGAAGATAGCAGTTAGGGATAAGTGAACAAACAACTGATAGTTGGATTAGAAAGAACAAGGTAAAAAGGGAAAACAAAGGCAAACTGATCAAAGTGATTATAGGGAGCAAGGAAATGAATGAGAACAGATTAAAATCAAAAGAAAGCATAAAAACAGAAAGAAAGGAATAAAGTGATGATGGAACAAGTCAGGAATGCACAGAAGTAAATGGGCCCTGAGAACAAGCTAGCCAAAAAATAAAGCAAAGCAGTAGAAATCAAATTGGGGAAAGTTAAAGGGGACGCATGTGGGTCGGAGTGAAGCCTATATACTGTATATCTACAGTCTAGGTGGTCTGGCCTGAGCCATGACATGTCACATCGTGACTGGCTTTAACATTTCACAGCTCTATTCCGCCTTATTTTTCTTTCTCTGTCTCTTTCTCTGTCTCACCCTGTCCCTTTCCCTTCTCCTGCGCCAGCTCCAACCGTCCCTCAGCATTGTTCTGAGAAAAAAAACAGAGGATGGATCGTCTTACCTTTTCAGGAAGGCAGAAAAAAAAAAAACAGTAAGAACCTAAAACTCCCTAAAAACACAGGGGAGAGAAGGGGGAAGTGACATGAGGAGGGAGGGGGGAGATGGGTGAGTCGGAGGGCTGGAGAGATTTGATAAAGGGAGGGAGGAGGAAAGCAGCAAACATAGTCTCTTTGATATTGATCACAATCATCTGATAAGAAACCATTTCTGCCAAACTACACTTCATGCTAATATGTAGATACTGTAAAACCATGTAGACAGAAGTGTTTATACTAGAATCAAAAACTATGATTAACTATAGCGCTGGCAGAAAGACATTTAATAAAACAGCCCCAAGCCACATTAATGCAGCCATAAAAATAACATATCTATTGTACGCGTGCGCACATACACACACATTCAGACACACTTGCACCATGACAGCAGCATGATTCATGACGTTAATTACAGTTGTTGATACTAAACAACGTTAATGACTACTCAGATTACTTTCGTCCTATCAATCACTCACACTGGAGTATCACTGACCTGTTTGATCTCAGTAAATGTTACACTGCTTTGGAAGTGAATTCACAGGTACATTAGTTAGCACTGTGCCTATGTGCAGAAGCTATTTAGTGTGGCTGTGCAGTCTAATGTACATACCTTGTAATCTCATTGTCACAAGTTTGATTCTGGCCAGGAACATTTATTAAATGTCACCCCATTCACTCTCCCCCCATGTTTGAGAAGACATCTTATATGATCCAGAGCACCCTTTTTATAAGGATATTGTTGGGGATAACAAGTAAATAAGCTGCCCTCCAACTATGCAGAAACAAGGCTGATTTAAGAAAATTACATTAGTTGTGAATAAATATTGTAGACACTTACTCATATGCAAAGGAAGAAAACACAAGTGGCACAACTGCAACATCACTCATATTTGAACAATTTCTCAAGCTCCATCTGAGTTAACTCACTCGCTGGATGTTTGGAGGCAATGTTTAAGTTTAAAATTATATAAATTCATTAAAGCTGTATTTTACAAAAAAGATATGTAAATTGCATCAAAATTTCCACAGATTTATAAAACCTTATTACACCATGTGTTTGTTGTCTCTGTTGTAGTGCTCATCAGGTTTCACATTTAATTATGAAAGCGCTTCTTAAATTTAAGGATTTGCGGCTTTTCTTTGTCACTTATGATAATAAATGAAGGGTCTTTGGGTTTTGGACTGTTGGCTGGACATTGCTTTGGGCTCTGGAAAATTGTGATGAGCATTTTTCACTTTTTTTTTTGATATTTATAGACTTAATCAATAATGAAAGTTGCAGGCCTGGTCTAGAGTTCTTCGTTGTCCACTGGATAATGTTTGCAATGAAGATCACCCAAATAAGAGTTCACAATCCCTGTCTCGCCCTGCCTGTGAGCCATGAGCTATATCAGGGGGACTTTACAGAAAGTTGAGACTTCTCACCACAACAACACACACACACACACGCACACACAGGGTGGATGTTATCATCGTGATCAGGTATGTATGAGAAAAACGACACACACAGACTCACTTGCCCTCTAGATAAGGAGGTACAAGTTTCCAGCTTTCTACTGCAGCCATATCCTGTTACTAATACTCTGCCCTGGGCATGCACGCCTACACACACACACACACACACACCACACACACACACCCCACAGACACACACACACACACCACACACACTCGCGCACCCTGCCTGGGGCACAGGAACATCAACTTCCACTGTGGGCCCCCGTTTCTCACCCTTTTCTCTGTCTTTCACCTCTCTATCACCTCTCAACTCACAATCTGACCTTTTCACACCTGTTCACATATAACTGCTTTGCCAAGACACACATATGTGTGTGAGAACGAATTGCTCATAAAAAGTGTATAATGCACAGTGTCGAGTCTCAAGACCAATAAATAAACACACAAAGACAAACAAACAAACGACCATGTCGGAGAGAAGAAGTGGGCAAAATGCAGACACGATGTGATTAAACCCAAGCTTTTCTGGAGTGTGCAGTGCTCTTGAAGACCAAATTGTGCAGATATAATTAATACAGAAAAAAGAATGCAAAAACAGTGACACTATTACAATACAGCGCACATTTCCAGAAGTGCTTGTAGGTTCAATACAAACTGTCACACTAGAATTAAATATTTAATTATATGACTTCATGTGAGGTTGGGAAGCTTGAGTAATTACCTTTTCCACACCTTCCTTAAGGTTGCGTTTGCCCTTTTGACTCCAATAAATCAAAACAATAAACATATGACAGATTTACAGCCAGCACATAAAGGAGCAACAGGATTAGCTGCTTTGCAACATGACACTAAAATGTGGTCAGATGTCTCTCGTTATGTATCATTCTGTCTTTGGTTTTCTCTGTCTCTGTACTGTGTTGTGTTGATCCATATGAGGAGAGAGAGACCAGCCAGCAGGCAGACATATATTGACAGGTAGAGGCAGACAGATGTATCAGGAGGAAACCGCAAGTGACAGTGAAGAGGGTGCAGGTGAGCGCTCTTTGGGTTACAAATGTCAGGAGATTTAGGAAACTCTTCACCGATGCAGGTGCGGCTCGCTTCCTCAAGGCCAGGTTCAAAGGCCGTGAACTGAAATGCAAGGTCATGGCAGGGATACGTGAATCTGACTCTGAAACCTTATATTGTCTTAGTTCTGTGACACCTGCATCCTTTTGACTGTCACTTCCATCTTCAGCTTACACCGGCTGTCTGTCTGCTTGCCTTTTAGCAGGCAAGTCAAATACACAAATAATATGAATGAACCTTTTGTTCCATTATTAAGTTAAAGTACGGGTCTGTTGCACTGCAGAGCTACTTCTTGCTTGGACTTAGTAACTTATACTGTAAAAATGAAAAAGTTGAGGAAACTCAAAATTTCAAGGCAGCTTACTGCAATAGATTTTTGATTTCTGGGCCCAAACAGTTTTGAAAAAGTTTGACCAATTTCAAATCTTCAAAGCTTTAGTTTTTTTCCTCAGATAAACATGAACCTCTGAGTTGAAGAAATCGTATTTAAAAAATTATCGAGTAAACCCAATAAAGTGAAAGCGAATAATGGTTGATATTTTATTATCTTCAATTAAAACTATTTTATTTTCAGGCACCCAAATAATTGACTCAAAAATCTATAGCTGTAAGTTGCCTTGAAATTTTGAGTTGTCTCAACTTTTTTTTTAGTGTAACTGTCATCTTTTATTATTTTCAATATAATATTGGCAATCTTTGTAGTGTTTGTGTGTGTATTATTTGTTTTTTGTTTCTCCTTTATTTATTTTGGTTTATTTATGTATTTAAAGGAGCAATATGTAGCAATTGTGCATACAAAAATGAGAATTATAGTCCAAACAGCAAGTTGGATCCATAGACAATATATTAAATAGGTTGAAATCCTATTAAATGCACAGTCTATGGTTGAAGCGAGTTGTTATCCCCATGTATTACAGTACATACGTATGTTGCAGGTTTCTCCTTAAATTGATGCTGCTTGTTCTATTATCCATATAACTACTATTATATCAACACGTGCAAAAAGTAAAATTCAATTTAGATCTTCATCTGTGAACTCGGATTCAGATGAACAACAAGAAGATTACCAGGAATGTCATTCCACAGCTTATGTAAAACTGAGCCACATACCACTAAACAAAACTGCTACAGTTGTTCACAATTGCTAAGACACATTTCTTGCAAACTTTCACCATTTTCTCAAAACTCTAAACACAAAACCAAATATTCAAACTGCATTCACAAAACCTCTGACTCTTTTGGCAAAATCAAACAATGTTTTCAGATCATAGACACAGCCAGTCATTATATAAATACCACTGAGCAGTCATTACACACCACATTAAAAAAAAAAAAGGAAAACAGGGTGTTCAGAGCATGTAGCTACAGGAAAACATTTGAATGTGTTTAAATGCACTTTAAATATTCAAAAATATAGGTAAAAATGATCTGATGAATGGATATAGGGCTCTGAACTTCTGGTTCAGAGAATGAGGTTTAGTGTTTTAGCAAATGTGAAAAACTGTAATATGGTCAATATGTGAGTCAGTTGACCCAAGAAGCGCTCTGTAATGCAATGGACTGGTTATTGCATTACAGTAGAAAATGAAAAAAAATTTACCTCTAAGTTTCACTTTCCTTTATGCTTCTAAGTAAGCGTTCTGGATAACTGGGTAAAATTTGACTTGCTCAAAACCTGTCAAGCCAGTGTTCTTTGCTATCAGTTGGTAAATGTTTGTCTAGTAGAGTCAGTGTGTGTAAAATATCTGAAATGATGGTGAGCAAAACATTTTCAGAACTGAATAGCACAATGGGAGAGACTATAAGAAAAAAGAAAAAAAAATCATTTTAGTGTTGTCAGTGTATTGCCAATCAAACAACGTAAGTAATGCATCCAAAAAAAAACTATGATTATTATATGATATTAGTTATGATCTAACATCAG
This sequence comes from Lutjanus argentimaculatus, assembly GCA_034769285.1. Classification (NCBI taxonomy): domain Eukaryota; kingdom Metazoa; phylum Chordata; class Actinopteri; order Lutjaniformes; family Lutjanidae; genus Lutjanus; species Lutjanus argentimaculatus. Next base: position 3,661,091 of record JAWZSL010000013.1, on the reverse strand, counting down.
TATATGCATGCTTCGAAATACTCCCTGACATAACAACTTCAACAGCAGATACAGATTTTTTTTTTAAATTACAGCATAGCAGGTTTTCATTTCTTATTTACTTTTTTCCTTTTCCTCAAATCCTGCCATGTATCTCCTGCTGATAATGTCAACACTAAGCTTAGCAGAAGCACCTGGATAACATGACAACCTGTCACACACCAACACAGAAATGCACACACATATACACAACCGAGTAAGGTCTTGACATGTTCTCTCAAAGCCTTAAGAGCGAGATTAGATGGGCCTATCGACGGTTAACCCACACACACACACAGGCACAGTGAGGTGTTGGATGGACAGCTCCCACAGCACTAAATGGTAAACAGCAGGTTTTAGGTGACATGTCTGGAATGTAGAAAATGCTCTTTCATAATAAGCTGCTCTCTAACACTGCAGGGCAGGTCAATCTCCCTCAGTTTCTGTGAATGTGTGTGTGCTGTTGATCAATCTTTCGGTGTGAGTGAACCTGTCACTGCCAGCTGTACATTTGTGTGTGTGTGTGTGCGCGCACGTGTGTGTGTGTGTGTGTGTTAAAGTGGTGGATTTAGCATGATGAAGTGGTTTAAGCCAGCAGAGATTAGATGTGTGAACAGCTGAGCACAAGGTGGCAAAATGGGAAAGGCAATAAATTGAACTTGCACATGTAGGCTCATATGCTCAATTGTGCACTTCTAGACAGGGTGACAACAATTTTTCAAGCTGATTTCAAGTCACACTGTACAAGATCTGTCTAATAACGTCTTCAGTATTCATCAGATGAACAATAAATGTCCGGTGAGTCAGAAGAGCAATGTAAACATTTGAAAAAAAACAAACAAACAGCCCATCCTCACCATAAAAATGAGCATCTAGGACATCTGTGCAAGCAGCTTGTTACAATCCATATTTACATTTATTGTGACAGTGACCTCTGATGGGTGTAGTAATTATGACAGGAGAAGTATAAAGACTGAGAAAGTCCACATATGGTGATGGTGGGTTGACTGGATGAATCAAATTAACAGATGTAACACATTTAAGGTCCAGTCAGCCTTTTGCTAATTATTCTCTCAGCTCGGTCATACGTTGTTATGGGAGTCATTGGCAATCCACCTATTCTGTCGTTTAGCTATGAAGATGTGTTGAAAAAAACAGATGCAGCTGCGAGGTCATCAACTTGCGTCATCAATCATCTCTCATGGTTTTAAAATTTAGCAAAACAATAAACAAGCTTTGACCACAGCGCTAAACCTCAAAAGAGGAAAATAAGAGTGTGAATCCAGTTGCAGGGTCGTGTCTGGAAACCCTTTATTTGTGAAACATTTGCAAGATTTGTACACGTTTTCTACATTGTGTACTTTGTGCAATCTAATTATGTTTTATAATGTGGCCGTGCTGTGGTTAACAACTGGGTCGGGGTAGGGACAAAAAAACACTTGATTAGGGATAGGTAGATCATGGTTAGGGTTGGAATGAGCACTCTCGCAAGATCTTTTACAGGTCTTTACAAGACACAAGCCAGACAGGGAAATAGGGAGAGATGAAAGTGAGTTTGTTTATAGCAGTAGTGTCATGCAAGCTCATCAGTGTAATCTGTGGCTAGCGTCCAAAATTTCATACTAACATGCTATTTAGTAAGCTAAAACAGTATGAGAGATTTTCTAGTATACCTGAAACCTTAGCATGAAACCAATAGTGCACAATGTGCATACTATTTCTGGATAAATTTTACAGTATGCAAGCACTGTACACTATGCTGGTATAAATATCCCACAATGCAATGCAGTAGTGATGAAAATACCAACAACAGACAAAGGCGGACAACGACGAAGGCAGCTCTGGCGTAATGTCAGTAATGCTTTAACTTAAATGAAAGTAAGATTTCACTTTTTAGGACTAATATAATTTTTAAATTAGTTTATTGGCATGGGTTACCATGGTTACTTGTCCCCAACCAACAAGGAGGTTGTCAAGAAGTTACATGAATTTACTGAATTTGAACACTTCTCGTTGGATGATACAGGTGGACATTTTTGACAAAGATTTCACCATATTTAAGCATGACTGGGATCTTTTTTTCTGAACAGCACAGGAGCATTTGGTCATAATAATCATGTACATTTGCACACAGCACAAAGACATCCTAACACTTGGGAACATACACATTACAATAATTGCAGCCATAGAAGATTGACAACTGTGTGAACCATGTACTACATGTGAGATCTGTGGGTGCACTTTACACACTTTCACACACACAAACTGTCAGACAGACAGATTAGTGGTGCAACTATGTCTGCCAATTTCTTTGGCAGACTTTAGCACTGATACAGAAATGTTGCATTGTCCATGCATTTCTATTTCCTGGTGGTTACCTGTTTTTAGCCAGGTGATACTCAACTGTGTCTGTGTGCGTGTATTGTGTGTGTGCGTGCTACTTGAGTAGTGACATACTCAGCAGAGAGTCACAGAGAGTTCATCCAACAAGAACAGGAGGATCTGCCAGGACTGTCATGTCCCAACAACTTTACAGGAAAGCTGACACACACACACACACACAGACACACACACTCACACACCTACAAAGGAAACAATGCCCTCTGTATTCTACACCTCAACTCAAATAAGAAAGATTTTTTAGTCATCAATTAAAGCGGCAGCAGAAAAGAAAATGAGATTTGCAGTGACAGGTAGCCACTGAGGAATAGAAAACACCTTTCAGTGTGTATAAATCTGTCTGCAAACTGAAATTTGTGTTCCTTATTCTATTCCCATCCTTTTCTGCCAACATTTCCTTGATCTGTTACAAAAATGTGTATAAACTGGGCCAAGAATTAATCGAAAGAGAGAGGGTACAAGGTCACATATTTGGACAAAACATGAACTTATTTCCTGCATCTTCCTCGTGTCCCTGGAGTTTTCTGGAAGTCCCCCTGTGAAAGCTGAGAGGGGCTGGGTCTCTTACTCTGGTCAGGGCTTCATTCCCCTGGCCCATCCCCATCAAAGGCCTTCTGTTTGGGGGTAAAAGATTCCAGTTTCTGGGCCTTCCCACTACCAGGCTGTGTGGTGGCACAGAGAGAAGGGCCTGGAGCAGGGAGGTGCTAAGTGAACGGGGGCCAAGTGAGAGCCTGGGGAGTGAGTAGACAGAGCGGGCCGACTAATGGTTCCCTCGCTGGGGAGAAGAGGAATGTCTGGTGGGGGAGACGAGGGGAAACAGGGCCTGTATAAGAGGGATATGTGTGTATGAGTGTGTGTTATTTGTAGATGTTGGGGGAGATAGTGTGTGTGTGTGTGTATGAGTGTGTGTGGACTCTATTTCCCCACATCACCCCCATTAGGGGGACCCAGGAGAGAAATACATTCAGCACTTCATTCATTATCCTCAGTAGTCAGCTGTCATCTGTGTACTCACACCTACATGCATCGCGCAGACAAGCGCATGCATACAGTCATCAGGCCCAATCATCACACACAGCAGACACACACATTACGCAGCCTTTCTCACATTAATATGTAAAGTATGTCACTGATACAGTCGGGGTTGGACATTTAATTCCTACTGGGACTGCCATGCTAAAACTGTATTCACACAAAGCACAGTGGGTAAATGTTGTTTTTTTTTCCTACTTAGCCCTCTAGAATACAAACTTTATGAAGGAAAACAAACTCTGCATAGATGAGAAAAATTGAAGACCCATGGCCCTAAACCAGTCTGTATGAATAACAACCTTTCATTACTAGTAAACATTTAGTATGATATTTCTCATTATTGTGTTTTAGGACATTTCGATAGGGAGACTGGAAGTGATGTGATATTAATTAAAACCTCGAATCTTGCTAAAATACGAACAAGAAAAAGGAATAAATGGTTTACGGTCAAGTTGCCCTGGATCAGAGGTGGAGACTTGAGGCACATGATTTGGACTTTAGTCAGACTTGAGTCACAGATTTTATGACTTTAGACAAGGCTTGACAAAACTCAAAAAGACCTGCAACTTGACCTGGACTTCAACACCAGGGACTTGTGACGTCAATTGCACCGGAGCCTTTTGATTTTTAAATACTCGATACCTTCCTCCAAGCCCAAAGATTTAAAAAAATGTTACAAACTGATGAATTCCCCTTCATTTCCTGAATCAGCTAACATTAACACTATTAATTCTCAGCAAATCACTACTCAATTCCCACAGTCCACTTTGTTAGAACCAATCTGACAGCATCCAGTCAAATTGCAGGAGAGAACAACGAAGAACTAACTTACTAAACTTAAAAATGGTAATTCAAGGCTAAAATTAACATAGTTAGCAAGCTAATGCTTATCATAGTTGTTAAACTTTGTAAATCAATGAGGCTGGAAAGTCACTGTCACATTATGACTTTTTTAGGACTTGAAACACAAGGTTTCGGACTTGGGTCTTGACTTGGGATTTGAGTGCGAGACTTGATAATAATATGGTCCCACCTCTGTCCTGAATGCAGTGGTTTCAAATCTTTTTGGCTTTCAAACCCTTGAAATGAAGGCAAGATCTACTTACACCCCATCACCACAGGTTTCCTATTGTATGTCTGAGAAGTTCCACCAAACCAGTCAGAGCATGAATGAGCCTGAAGAATTAAACATATCCAGTATTTTTACTGGGGGAAAAAAAAAAAAAAAATTAAGATCAGAAAAAATGAATACAGATTTGTGTAGCAGAACTGTGTCTCCTTTGTTTTTATGGTCTCCTGAGCCCCAAGATTTATCCTGCAAACCCTTGGACATCCTAACCCCAACTTTGAGAACCACTGCCTTATAGCAAGGCACTTGTTACAATGGAGTTACTCACCGACCAGAAGAGGCAGACAGTGAAATGCATTGTCTGGCTCTGAGGTGGCCAGCTGCCAGGTGTGTGAGCACATTGGTAAAAGCAACCACACACGATGGATAGATGACATTAAAGAAAAATGAACAGCAATCCAGGGGGGGAAATCTTTTGTTTTGCGGTCTTCTTGGTAGCTCAGATGGCTATGAGGCAAATACAACACATCTAATGTGACATGTGCTATACGATATGTGTCACTCTCTGTCTCTATTTATCCTGTCAATCTCTACATTTAGCAAATGTGAAATTTTACCTTGAAAAACTAAAGGCACAAGTAAGAAAAGTTCCTAATAAAGTATGACACAGAGTGACTACATTCAGAGTGACTGCATCTACACACTGTGTGCACACACGCATACACACATGCATTTTTTATATATTGATCCCCATGTCACCCCTCTCATCTCTGCGGCTCTATACAGCAGACAATAAAAGACGGAAGGAGGTGGAAGGATGGAGGGGAGGATGCGACTCTCCTGAGAAAATAAACATGTGAAACAAACACCCAGAGCGTGGGCGTCAGGTTTCGCTGCTGTGACGACAGTGAGTGTGAGGCAGAGGGCCATCGTAACTGGAGCCCGAACAAAATACTGTAAAGGGACGGTGAGTGATATACACACACTCACCCGAATGCCATTCAGTTCAAAAATTAGTTAGAGTCCATGTCCAAGAGGCATGGTGTGGTGTAGAAGACAACACAAATGATAATTGCGTACATGAAATCAAACACACAAGGGTAAATACAGAAACAAAAGCATAAATAAATGAATTTATGAACAGAATGTGCAAATATACACAGAATCTACACAGCCAGGGGTAATCTGATCAGAACCCACCATGGGATAACCGCCCACATGAGCGGGAAAGCTGACAGTCAACGCAATTCTGGGAATCCCCACACAAGACAACACATGGCAAATGTCCACATACAGAAACGACCAATGAACTTTCATGCAAATGCAACGTCTATAAATTTGTGCATTCTTTCACTAGACCGTTTAACCAAACAAACAGACAGGTAATAATAAAAAACAGGTAATAATTAAAAAAAACAAAATACAAAAATGCAAGTAAATCAAAGTTTTTCCTGTATAGTCATACACCAATGTCTATGTCAGTGTCTACACTAACTTCCACCATGGGGTTAAAAAAATCATGTCCCAGAAACACTTCTCAACCCCCCCCCCCCCCCCCCCCAAAAGAAACTGCCGGTAAAAGAGATGTTTGTCAGACATTAATTAAAGAACATATAGACGACTGAGAGGAACGTTATAATGTGACAAATGATAGCAGATGTAAGATCGAGTATCAGGATGGTATGTGTGAAAAAACATGACTCTGTTTCTCTTACTATTTCCCTCTCGCACTCGTCTTCTGTCTCACCTGAGCTAAAGGTCCTGGGAACAACACGCTTAGTCCTGCCGTGAGTGACAGCTCACGGCCCCGAGGCAGCCAGCTCCGCCTCCAGGTGAGGTCTGACCATCTCAGGTTTCCATCTCAACCCCCCCCTCATTCATCTCCTGCCTTCACCTCCTCTCTCTCATGCACCTTAAGGCTAACACTGCACATACACACAAATGCAATGTTTTGCAAAAGTTTCACAAAGACACAACTGGATATGTAAATATATACATTATGCTAAAACATACAGAAATATAGAGTGACAAATAACACAGTACTCAAATACACAGAAAAAGACCTGCACATGTTTAGCATATTAAAATGGTGCACAAATAGACACACAATTGTGTGCACACACATTGTCACAGTGGCACACATGCTGTAACTCAAAATCACACACACACAAAAACAGAAATAACTAAAGATAAACTCAAAATGCCATCCCCCACCCAGCCAGGCACAAAGTTGAGAGGGCCAGAGGTGTGTGTGGCTTTATGTGTGTGTACAGTGCCTGAGGTAGTGGGGTTTCTATTACAGTGAAGCTTCCTTTCCCAGGTGAGAAAGTCAAGCAGAGAGAGAGGCAGTGTAAAATCTCACAGCCTTGAGGGGCTAAAGCACCAGTCGTACCACCTCATGCCTCCACTAGTATGCACCTGACTGTTAATAAACCCATTTACAGTCACTCTGATAATTTGATCAAAATCACAATAGGGCAGAACTGCAATTATCTCAACTGTCTTGAAGATACAGTAACCAGGTTATCTTACATGTATTACGCATAAAATATGAGTGACTGTAGCTCAATTGACCCTGCGCTAAGCCCCGCCTCCAACCAGCAACTGTGTTATCATAGATTACCAACCGTAACTAGGAACTGCAGGCCAGTCAGGCTTTGCATTTCTCTACATGATGAAGTGGTGTGCACGGGCTACAAGAAGAGCAATACGCAGGATCTCATGACTTTGGACTGTGGCGTCTTTTTTGTAGTCTTTCATAAATGTACAACACAAGAACACACAAATGGGGAATGGATTAAACTTGTAATGCTAAACTAATTCTAGCTTACTAGCAGCAGTAACATTACCTTCAACCAACTTGTGTTAGATACTGCATTGGACAAACTCCTGGGTTATTTCCAGGGTGTTAAATAGGGATTTGTTAGTTGAGGGGTTTGAGGAGGATGATGTCGGCTGCCGACACATCACTCTCTGGCTCACTCGCTTAGGTGTAGGGTTGGATATCATTTAGGGTTTTTTTCTGGTATGATACTTTTAAAAAGGTGCAGGTGCCTAAACAATTCCTGAACGGACATGTTTTTTTTTAAAAAGGAAGCACAAAATGACGGTCGATGACATGAAAGAACATTTTTCATTGTTAAGGCAAATTTGAAATTGAAATTGAATTATATAATAACTGTTAACAGTTTAAAGTATACTTAAATAAATAAATAAATACTGAACAAATATCTAATTTACATAACAATTCCATGTGATAAATGAAACTAACCCAACTGCAATAAATTAACACTATGTAAGAGTTACAGTACTAACAACAGCAAAATAAATAAAAATTCCTGCTTCAGACTCAGCAGTTCTTTTGATGAATATTATTAGGCTATATTTTCTAATATGAGGAAAGACTGCTGTCAACATCATCAGTGGTCTCCTCATCATAGATATAAATGGCAAGTCATCATGACACACCTCATCTAGTGTTTCATATCTATGCTCCCCACTTCCAGGACCATCCCCCTGCTTACAACTGTGTCCCATGCACAATATTTCTTCCTAGGATGGCACAGTCATGTCTCATGTGTCATACGGCTTAGGTGTGTGGCACCGAAATGAGGCACCATAATCTGTGTTGTGACTTGGTCTGGTAGGTATTGGTCGTATGAAAATTGGTGCCATGTTGGCATGTCGGTATCCAACCCTTTTTATAGCCGGCTTTCTCCCTGGGATCACTCGCAGTCCATCTGGTCTGGCTGGGTGACCGTTTCAAGGTCCACCGCACTTAACCTAACTCCTGCGCTTCCTTTTCTGACGTTAATGAGTGTATTGCTGTTATGTATCATACTTAAGCCTCAATCTTTCAACATTAAGTTAACCTATATCATGTATGCAGTTATTAAGTAACTTTACATATTTCAGACCCGTTTGAGAGGTGCTTGTTTTAAAATGTGTCAGAAGGAAACGTTAAAAAGTAAGCTGGAGATTAACTTCTCAGCTGACTCAGGAGTTTAAGCATTTGCATTAGCTCACATTAGCACGCCACACCAATGAAATCTGCTAGCGGGAGTCATCATTTTAGCTGACAAAATCCACGGTCATCAGCTAGAAATGAGAAGCCTGCTTTTATTTACTTTTCTGTGAAATTGAACCCCCAGTGTTGCTAAATTAGTGTCAGTTCCAATCATAAGTCTGCCACCATTATTACTGCAAACTGCAGTGTCTAATCTCATACTGTGTACTTAATCTGTTTTCTTTCCGTGTTTTGATTGTGCAACATCAAGGTCACTGAAGGACCCAGACGAAAAGCAGTGTCTTTGAAAAATGGCCCAGAATTCAGCAAGTAATGATGATAAGAGCCTCTCCCACTTTCCTCCTTCTATTTTGTGGTGACTAGGATGTTAGCACATGTTAGCTACTACATTTTAGCTAATAGATATTAAACAACAAATTATGAAAACCTTTTTTGCACCGCAAATTGTCAGTTTCATTGTGGACAGTGATCTCCTTCCCACACTTCACTTGGAAAAGTTGTCCCCCTTCTCTGAAACTGGTTTTCTGTTTCAATAAAAATACGCCAACATTGTACAGTCATAATTCATTTTAGCTCTGCAATGCTTAAAATGCACTCCCTAAAGTCCACTGAATGGTCAGGCTGCCAAGCTGTTTCAACAAAAAATTAGTTTGGCAGAATTAGACCAACCACCATGTAAACCTAGTCAAACAATTGCCTTAATCTGGGTATTTACATCAGTCGCGCTACCTGTATACCTGGAAAGGTTCTGTACTGGATGTTTGTGCGTATGTGTGAAAAAGAGAGAGAAGGTGGAATGTGATTAAGGTGGTAATCTGGGTGTGTATCTGGACAAGAGTGTGTGGAGGACTGTTTTTGTGGAGTAGGATGGGGTAAGGGGGTGGCTGTCTGTGTGTCATTTTCTTTAAGCCAATCAGTGTGTCTTGGCATTCTGGTAAAAGTACGTAGAGCGGAGGCCAGAGGGAGGCATAGAATGAGCTATGAGAAAATAAAACAAAAGGAGACAGGGATAATGTTCTCAGCCATTTAAATGAAAGTGCCAAAAAATGAGGTCTGAAAAATGTGTAAAATGAAACGGCCGTACTTCAAGCCATTCATTTCCTGCGGTATCTGGGTAAATATTATGAACTCTACTCCAGAATACTGAGCACACTATCCATCATGACTCACACAAGCCAAGTTTGAGCTCACTTTTACTCCACTACCAACATAATTAGTTAGAGAATTATAGAGTCTATACAAATGTGTGTGTGTTGCGTGTGTGTGCGTGTGTGTGGTGCGTGTGTGTGTGTGTGTATGTGTGATGATACTGTTTTGCCCCTGGCAAGTTCTAAGGAAGATAAACATATTGCCTCAATCCAGGATACTGAGTTCTACAAGAGGAAGGCAGCAAGCCAGGGCTGCAAAAGCGTGCGTGTGCACCCCCCCCCCCCCCCCCCCCCCCCCACACACCACGCACACGTGCGCATACAGTCTTAAACAGTCTCATTCTTAAAGAGACAAATAAGTCTTCAGCTCAGCAGGTGCTGAATGAAGTTTTACATTCCCTTACATTCAGTTATTTTTTTTTTTTAATTTCCATAAAGGGTAAAGTGTTTCTTGCGGTTTTAAATATGGAAGAGACTATGTATTTTTTCTTATTTCCCATATATAACCCACTTGACTTATATGTTTACAACTTTTCTTCCCTGGTGCACCTGTGTGTAATATTGTAAATGAGTAACAAAGGGTTGTAACAAATCAAGAAAGATTAAGTCATTTCTAATTCTATAAATATTTATATGTTCTATGCACTGGAACAGTGCCCATATGAGAAAGTATTTAAAATCATTTCAGCCTCTTTTCATATTTTCATGTATTATCTTCAACATTCCCTTCAGATCACACTGTTCACACTGTTTCAACTTACAAGCAATCTTGTGTTCAGCTGTATCTACCAATCAGAGAAGCTGCCACAACAAATTAGATTCTTACAGATCACTTACTCAAAATGATTTTTCACTAAGCCTTGTGTAATGCCAACGCATGCCATACAGTATACTTTGAGTCAATTTTGATTCACTACCTCTCACTGTTGCTGCCAGTTTCATTATCATTATCTTATGGAGGCACTGCCTGTGAGCGTGTTTGCACATGAAACATGTCAGTCTGATACACACACTCTGCCTCTTGCACTGCCTGTATTTTGTTAATTCTGTTTCTTCCACAATGTCTAAAATATATGGCTGTAGACCTGCCATGAAAACCAATCAGAACTTAAACCTAACCTGAGACGTTCTCTAATTATCTATCTATCTACTAAAGGATAATTCAGGTTTGTTTTGGATAGCACTCCTATTGATAACTAGAATTTCCACCTCACAGTTGTTTGCCTCCGCCAGCCTGTTAAGTTGCAGTTGCAGGTGTTAAGTGTATTTTTTTGGCAAAGGTTATCACTATATTGACATGTATAATTCCAGTGAATAATCTCCCATGAGAAACATGCTGTCTTCACTTAGGACTGAGGGACAGCTTCAAGTGTTTTTGCAAGACATTATGATGTCAGAGTGAAGCTGACCTTTGACCTTATGAATATAAAATGTCATCATGTCATCATTTTAGCCTATTGTGAAATTTTGTCAAAATTAAAATTCTTGAGTTATGGCCTAAACATGTTTTGTGAGCTCACAGCAACCTTTGACCACCAATTTCTAATTGGTTCATACTTAAGTCAAAGTGGATGTTTGTAACATTTGATTGGATGCATGCATCAGAATTCACACAGTGACTCCCTGGTTAACTTTAAACATACTGTGCTTTGTGCATAGCTGTGTGCACACAGTTTTCCTATGCAGTGGGGAAATATTACCAATATTATGGGTTCACTCACTTTAACTTCCAAATAAAATGGGCTAGATAATCTGGTTAAACTAGTAGTTGTTTGTAGCCAGTCTTATTACAATAACTTTCTTGCTCCATTTGACTGCACCAATGTTGTTGTGTTCCCAGATCTCAACAGTTATCTTGGTGAGAGCGATGTTATCTTAACTGATAGAAACGATGGCCAAAGCTAAAAACAAAGGGACAAAAGTTTGAATATCATGTACTTTTCTTTTACTTAAAATGTTGTGTATGTGTGTCACACACACCTGTGTAAAGAAATCTTCAGCTGATGAAAGGTTTGATTGCATGCACCAACAAGAAGAGGCGTGTTCTGTCCAAGTCATTGCTGTTAAGTCACTGTCTGTCACTAAATAATAGTGTCAACCGTCATAAATAAAAGAGCGAGAGAGAAACTGGGAACCCTCTCTCTGCAGACCAGCACAAATGGGAGACGAGGAGAGCTAACTGGATGGATTTCTCTCCTCATTCCAACGCCTCCAACGCTACCTGCCAGCTGGCCAGACAGAAGCAGAGACTTCTGGGATAGATTTATGTGTAGTGGTGGGTCTAAATTGGCCCCACATCAGGATGGCCTCTCACTAAAGAATTAATAATGATGGTTCCTGTTCGAGTGTGCGTGTGTGTGTGTGTGTGTGTGTGCAGGATCCTGGCAACATTTACACGTCTGGCCTGCCCTCTCTAAGCTGTTCTCCGTCAGCAATACCACACAAGCACACGCAGAGACACACACACAGGCTCACACACAGAAAGAAGCACATTGCCAGAAGCACTTGCAAAAACCAACAGACATTCATGCATGCACACAGCCACACACACCACCTCCTCATCCCCACTTGGCTCTAGATGAACCAACCGCAGCACACAAAGAGGCTCAGGAGATAGAGCGTGATGACTAAAACTGCTTCTCATTCATCACTCTCTTTTCAACCCTCTCTCCCTCTCTCTCGCCTCTCTACTCACCCATCATAAATACCACTGGTGCGAGAAAATCTATTTCCCCCATGTCCTCACACATGCACACTAAAATAGAGTCATTTCAATGCCTGTCTAAACAATCATTTTCATGTCTGAGGAGAGTTGGTTGATACTGGGCTGAAATGTACTCAACATGCCCTGCAAACCAGTGGCTTCTGAGCTGAAGTGCCAGTATTGAAAATGTTCACAAAGAGGTGTTTATCTGGCAGACGCTCGATGGTTTGAAGCACAGTGACAATATGCTTCCATTAGCAACAGATTCTGAAACCACAGCAAGCCCAAACATGCAAAACTGTCCTGCTGACCAGGTTTGATCTACAGTCACATCACAGAGGCTTAAAAAACGAATGCCTCATTTCTTAACATATAATTTGAGCTAAATTCACATGTAAATAACCTGTTTATATAATGTAATTAGAATAGCACTTTGCATTTGTCAAATGATCAAAACTTAAGATGGAGGCCAATCCAAAAAAAACCCACAATTCAATTTGACTTTTGATTTTAAGGTCACGATTTGATTTGACTTGATTGAAACTTCCAATTTTTATTTTTTGCTCGGACAGCTCTGCTACTGTTAGACTATGGAGTCTTGATTTGTAAATATCAACAGATCATTGGCTTTATGCCCTGACAACTGTCATTTACATCTTCAAATTCCTCTTTAAAGAGAGGTCTATATGGTATCAAGTGTGATATAACAGCAGCTAAGCTACACTTTATGGTCTCTGAAGTGTTGTTGTTTTTTTCTTTGGACACACACCAGATGCCACAAAGAAGCAGGGATGGAGAGAGAAAAATAATATATGCCTTTGATAACAATTATTCAAACTTAAAGCTCATTTTGATCAATTTTCTATTAAATATTGAAATTGTGACATCCTTAAACATTACAGATGGAAACAAACCTTTAATAGTATTAGTCTAGTTTTCGTCACCGTTTTAAAAGACGTACAAACCTATTTAAGAGCGACAGCATCTTGCGAATTTTGCTGATGTGCGATTTTTGATTATGTTTGGAGGGCAGAACCACTGCTATGCCCGAAATCACATCTCATTCACCCAGTCATTTCTCCATATATGATACAGTAGATGCTCAGTAGTTTACAGTGAGCAGTAAAAGGTGATAACAGATGCTTTTAAATAATTGTTATTTTCCATCAACTCAGACAGGTGAAATGTCACATGACTGCAACTGTTGCATATAAACTGTGACACATTTAGTGTGGGATTAATAGTCAGTAATAAATAGGGATGGGTAGTGTTTGGATTTTATTAATAGAGATATTGATACTGATGCTGTTTATCAATACTGATACCTATCAATACTCTTATTGATACTATTTGCCATAAATTGGTGCAAAAAATAAGGACCTGACATGAAGAGAAGTGAAAAGATTCAACATTCAGTGTTATTTTATTATTACTTTTGTTTCCTTCAGCTGTGTTTTCATTAAATTTAGCAAAGTGAGCTCACACTTGGGACATTTTGCCCCGTCAGCTGTTTATGTAATGTTACTGTGGTGGAAATCTGAGAATAAGGAGTCTGACAAAGAAATGTCTTTGGAAAAGGTTTACTTTCTGCGCAGAAAGGATCAGGACAGATACAGAGTGGTACACAGTCTGCAGGTGTCTGACACCGAGCATAAGACAAAGGCATCTATTAAGCAGTTCTCTGAGAGGAGCTCGTTATGTGTTATCTGCTAGGAGAGGAGCTTGGTCCATGTTATCAGCAAGGCTGGGTCACTCCCTTTGTCATGAGTGTGAGAAAAGGTGAAGAGCTAAGCCTGTGTGTAAAAGTGAGTACATGCATAAGGTATATGTGATAGGTTTATGTGTGTGCATAAAGTATATGTGATATGTGATTACATTACATTAATACAGATAATACCAATCTATCTGTCTACTGACAGATATTTTGGCACTGACCAGTTTTCAGTTCTCGATACTGATCCCTAGTGGTAAATGCCATGGACAAGGAGTACAACAGATTGCAAAACCCACAGTTCCAATTGTGACATGGTTTTGAGTCACGGATTGGATCACTTTTCAGATCAGTAAAAAAGAAAAAAAAGGTGAATTTAGGGTTAAATTATTTTACAAATGCACATGGCTTCAATCTCTCTCTGTCTGTAATCAGCACCACAGTAATGTAATGTAAGAATGATGATATGATAATAAAAAATATAATAATTATATATAATGAAATACACTATAATAATAATAATACCATTCAGTATAATCTTGAGGGATTGTAACACAGGGTCCTATTAATGAATCTACTGTATTATACTGTACTATAGTACATATAGTAGATAACTATACACTGTACAGTTTAATACACTACTACACTGGTCTGGCTCCATGTCCCGCCCACAGCACTATCCAACTGGTTAGAAGTCAAGAGTAATAGCCAATCAGCACAGACACACTGTGTCACAGACGGGCAGACACAGAGCTGCACCGCTGAGCAAAGAAGAGCTGTGTAGAGGTTAAGACAACACATATTGCAAAAGTAATGAGAAGATGAGAACAGAAATATAGAGTGAAACAAAGTTAAGTGATTATGATGTATGTAGGGGAAATAAACAAACAACAGCTTGTTGATGCTATTATGCCGACCTTTTATTTCACTAAATTTCATTTTTCGTGATTTTTTATCAGCTGCTTCCCCATTTGGGGGTGTGGGAGGGCTTTTCTCAGCTGCTAAAAGAGGGCATAATATGGACTACTTTGCAAAACAAATTCATGTTTGAGGGCATGATTAAGCCAAATGTGCTTTGTGTACTGTTTTGTTCTCCTGCTTGTTGGCTCTCTTCAGTATGAGCCAAGCAAAGAGACAATGAGAACTCCCGGTCCTCTCATCTCACCATCTATTCCTATTTTCTCCTCCTCTTCACTTGCTGCCCCATTTCCCCTATTTTAGCGCCCTCTCTTGCTTACTTTGTCTTCTGTAACCACTCTCTCTTCTCCTCCACATTGGCCATGCTCTTTAAAGCACACCACAGCTGTCCACAGTGGCAGCCTGAGAACAGTCACTGAGACTGTTAGAAAACCATTAACAACAGATCGCGCTCCTCCACTGCAATCACAGCCTGTTTGCTTTGGAAATGGTGGGTGAAACAACAGTCAGGTACAACACGTCTTGATTAAAAACACTCAGATGTGAGATTCTGGCACTGTTCATGCAAATAGATCTGGAACCAACAACTAGTACATGTGCAAGTGGGACAGAAAGAAAGAGCCAACAAGCCCATCAGGCGTGGTTGAACTGAAATGACTCATATGTTAAGATTTATGTTTTTAAGCATCTGCACTAAAGCAGAGGTCTTATTAAGGTCATTTTAGTGCAGTCCAGCAGAAATAGACATTAGTGCCATTGGCTGATGACTAAAGCTGGATGCAAAACCAGATTCCACCTAATATGCTAATACTGTCTGACAATATAGTATTACAACTACAGGCAGCTCTGAATTAGGGTGTGTTTACAGTATGCAGACAGAAATCCAATGTGATATAGGTTGTGTGCAAACACATACACACATATACTTACACAACACACATTCTGTGAACTGTCAAAGAACATCAGAGCAATTCTGAAGAATGCAAGAGTAGACTGATCATTACACACACACACAGAAACTCTAGTGGTTTTCCAGCGGAGTAGAAATATCATTATACAGTTAACTGTACATTACAAATGGGCTGCCAACTGTCTCTGGAGTACCACATGACCACTGATGGCTCCTGTGATTGGCTGGCTGGCAGAGCGGCATGAGTATCAGGTTAGCGATTGATTGGGTGACGTGTGGTGGAACAGATGGAACAGAGAGGAAGTGTATTCCCAGGAAACCACACCAAACCATCGGGTTTTTCCACAGGCAGGTGAGGTGGACACACACACACAAAAACACACACCCTAACAAGACAATTCCTGAACCTACACCTCTCTCTCTCTCTGACTGGCTCAGGCTCTTCCTGGCTCTCTCTCCAGCCCTCACAGGCTATTTGGTTCTGCATAGATCTTCATTATGTTTAATTACCTTCTCAGGTTTCACTGGAATGAATCCACATGTGAGTGAGCTGGGGGGGCGTTCTTTTCCTTTCCTGATTCTGTAGCCATTTTTTATCTGCCAAAGAGGCACAATAAATCAATTAAAGACAAAAAGCAGAATTGACATACTTTCCATGGCAAGATTTATATTGGAACTAAACTGAAAAATCAGACTGTAAGTCTGCTTTGCCTACACAAGATTCATGTTGTTACTGGCTGACCATAGAAAACAGAACACGGCTGGTAATGTTGAAAACGGGGTTTCAATGAACAAGAAATTTGTTTTGGAGAAAGCAAAAAGTCTCACATATAAGCAAAAATAACTTCAATATGTATGAACAAGGATAAAAATCCATGGGGCTGTATAGTATCCAACAAAAGCTGTTGCCTATAATCAATTATTAAGTAAATCTACCTAGACTTGTTTTCCTATAACTTGACACCTGACACTGCTTTTATTTATTCATTTATTTATTGGCCTCCACTTTCCCCCTTTTTTTTTGACTATCTCAGCAGGTGGCAGCAGCTATGGTTGGTAAACTACAACAAGATAGCAAATTTTATGTATTTGCATCACAAAATGACTGCAGCAGGTGAGGCTGTTAATTGCTGGTGTGAATTAGGGCTGGACAATGTATTGATATAGCACTAGAACATTCATGCTACAGCTCAACAGATATATTGGTTAATATTAGCGGAATACAATGCAGATTGTTATTCTTTTGTTAGGTTTACAGGCAGCATTTTACGTATATCTGATCTATTTTCTACAAGTTTTGCATATTTATAATCATTAAAAATGAAAGTTTACCATTTCAGTGACTCAATGTTATTTTGGACAATAAGGTTTATTATTAAACTGTAAAATGTTCTGCCTCCATTACATATTCTTGACAGAAGTATCATGTCAAAAAAAATGTATAGTTTGCATATATTATATCTGCCAATATGTTAATATTGATTGATTAAGATTTTTTTTAACTCTCCAATGTCAGTATTGGCATAGGCCCCAAAAATCCAATATTGGTCAGGCTCTAATTCAGATTACTGGACTGTCTGTATACTGTTGTGTCTATTGTACTGTACTGTCTCATCATTGTCAGTTTTCCTAGAATATATGGGCAATAAAGCAAACCATCTAATCTTTTACCTTCTCTTTGATTCAAAAAACTCCTTAAGCATGTCAATATATTTCATGATTGTGTTCCAACCCAATAAACATGCACAGAAGAACTCATATAGAAAATACAAATTAAAATAAAGTCAAGCTGGATTTACATCTAGAGGACAGACTTATAATACTTGTTATAATGAATATAATCTCTGTGCTGCTCCTTCAGCCTCACCATGAAAAAGCAGAAGGCAAGACAAGAGACCGCATGTACGTTTGAAGGCCGTCTAGTATCTGGACCGACTTTAGGGCTACTACAAATTGCAGCACATCAAGGTTATCCTGTATTTTTTCAAACCCTACAATACACCCTAACTGCCTCTCCATCATGGAAGTGCTCTCTCGGGCTGGAAACATTTTCCTGAACTGGTCAACTGCAGTGGAAATGCCAATATAGTAAATGATGAGACTCAGCTCAAAGTAATCTGAAGTTGTTTACGCCTGCCTACTGAGAGCATTAAGTGTTTTTTTTTTCCTTTAAAGAGATTGTAAACACTATAAGTTGAGACTTGACTAACAATGAAGTTTTGGTGTATCATTCCAGCCAAATGGCCAGACAGTATTTGCCCCGTGAACAACTGTATCATATTCTCGGACACGCCTGGTTGGGAAACTCTGTGGGAGGCAGAAGAATTGCTCAAGAAGATGGCAGGCTAGTGATTTTATTTACCAAGAGCAATCTGAGCTGGGCTTCTGAAAATAGTCTCATCTCATTCCTCCTTGGTGAACTATATAGTATACATTTCAATATTTACTCGAAAAAAAAAAAAAAAAAGACTTAAAAGAAAATCCATCTGCATAGCTCCCCTTTCTGGGTTCATTCAACAACACTATTTTTCCTCTGAGGGAAAACAAATTGTTCAATATTTCTCCACCATTACACAGGAACCAAAAGGGGGAAAATAAACAAAAGCAACTGGAAATAGCCTCAGGGGCAAACAGCTAAACAAACTCTTTGTGGAATATTCTTTTTGCTGATGCCTCTTTCTGTGTGGTAGGAGGGTGGCTCATGCACTTTCAGAAAATAGGTAACTGAATTGTACCTTTTGGAACAGCCTGCCATTGGGCTACACATACAAGTATTCTTTATGCAAGTCAATTTTTATACCCCAACCATTTTTTCCTTTAGAAGGACAATTATGTACACCACAACACTGTGCTGTGGTATTTTGTTTTATTTCACTAGCATCTAACTTTTTCTCCTAATTTAAAATGACCAGTAGAGTCAATGCTGCAGGAATGAGTCCTTAAACCCAGAAATGAGATGGCATATTAGCACTTCTGTCTCAAAGTCAATGGGCTGTTTGAATGGGTTTTTAGTTATTTGCCTGAAATAAGGTCTGTGATAAACACAAGCTTAAGAGCTTTTCATGTTTTGTTCTACAACAATTGTTCTCAAGCTTTTCGAGTTGCAACCCCCAGAATAATTAGGTTGGTGTTCACCACTCACCTCGTCTGCCTAGAGTGTTCAGGGATTTCTGTATAGCATACAAAAGCTACCAAACTCACATTTTTAATTGCTTGTTCCTTATGTTGAATGTCTTTTAGGGGCTCATGTCAATAAAAACTAAAGGTGCATTGAGTGATGCAATAATTGATTATTTGCCAACTATTAAATTGATCACCAACTATTTTGATAATCAATTAACCAGTTTTTAAAGTCAAAATTATCTGATTCCAGCATCTTAAATATGATTATTATCTGGTTTCTTTACTCCTCTATGACAATAAACTGAATAACTTTGGATTGTGGACAAAACAAGACATTGGAGGATGTCATCTTGTACTTTGGGAAACACTGATGACATTTTTCACAATTTTTTGACACTTAATGGACCAAACAACTAATCATCTAATCGAGAAAATAAGTGAACAATTAGTTGACATTGAAAATAATAGTTAGTTGCAGCCCCTTCTGGCTTTCCTTCTGTGCTACTTCTACTACTGTACCAAAATAAATTTTTATGCCTGTATGGTGAATCAAAAGCATTTCATCTCACGAGATACAATGTTTTACCTATTTTAGCACATCTGTGAAAAATGTGCTTTTTGGTGTATAAATGTGCTCCTCCTGTACCACTATTTTTGAGTGTGCTGCCCACTGCGTTGAATTCTGCTTTGCTACAGAGACCTGTGGGGGTTTACAAAATGTCCTATGAAATCCAGCTGCTGTGGGCACGCCAAATATCTCTCAGCAGATAACAATACGTATCTGCACTGCTGGTGCACTTACAGCCTCACGAGCGAGGGAGTGTTACGTGTTGTGCTGCAATACAGAGGGATGGATTCAGAGGTCTCAAACTGTAAACTAGATGAAAACGGCTCATTTCATGGTACCTGGGCAGGTAAAAACAGAGAAATCAATAGTAGATTGGAGAAATAATCATACAAGAAAATGTGTCCCATTCTGACTCAGGGCTGCAGCAGTTTGATTCAGCACCCTTTACAAGCCCCTTCCCAAAATATACAATGATTAGTTTTAGGAAGATTATTTGCAAAATTACCTGAAGTTTCTCCAACCAGCAAGGTGATGGTGCTGTACTGTATCTGCGAAATATCATTTCAAGCGTCCTTTGAGGAACATGCAGGACCAGATGAACCGTATTATGATCTTAATAGCTGAAGGGTAATTTAGGCTTACATGCCAAGTTTAACTCAAAGAGTGCACTCAGTGGTGAGAGTACAGATCTCCCATGGGCAACCTGAAAAGAATATTTGTATGTACCCCATTTGTAATCAGCAACATTTTGATTATTAACTGGAATGTATTTACCAATTGTTGTCAGCAACTGTAACAGATTACAATTACAATTACATTTATTATGTAATAATTACATGTAACTAGTAACATTTAAGTAGTACTCTTCGGCACTGCAAGTATCCTATTAGATATCTGTGTGGAATTTTGTCATAATTAGCATATGAATTCTTGAGTTATGGCCAGAAACATGTTGTGAGGTTACAGTAATCATTGACCTCTGACCACCAAAATCTAAGCAGTTGAGTCCAAGTGGACATTTATGACAAATTTGAAGAAACTGCCTCCAAGCATTCCTGTGGTGTCTCTTTCATGAGAGTAGATGGACGTGAGGTCACAGTGATCTTTGACCACCAAAATCTAATCAGTTCATTATCAAGTTTGTGTAGACATTTGTGCCAAGTTTGAAGAAATTCCTTCAAGAAGTTCTTGAGATATCGCGTTCACAAGAATGGGATGACCCAAAGACATAATGCTTGTGCCCACAGCTGTCACTGGTGTGGAGGCATTAAAAAACACAAAAAAGAAAGGTTTTTCAAAAATCGTGACTCACAGTAATCCTTCACCATACAGTCATTAACTTGCACAAAAAATAGGCTGACGGGATAATAAATCTCAAAATCAGCTGCACTGCATTTACTGTGTAAATGGTGTAGGACTGGTACCTGTTGTGGCCTTTGTGAATCGAGATTAATTATTTACTGTCCATCTGATGAAATTAAATGAATAACTGTTCATGTTTTATTCACTTCGTTTGACACAGACTACAATCAGAATCAGAATCTTCTGCTTAACCCATAATTAACTTAAATGTAATGGGAACATGCATTTGAACTAATTACAGAAGGTGTGTAAATGGCTTTGATTTGCCATCAATTATTCTTTAGAGCCCTCCTAAAGTGTTTAGTCTTCTAACAGGTGCATTTAAAATATAGCTCCTGGGAATTTGCAACATCACTTTCACTCGGTTTATTATCTGTGTTCCCTAAAAGGTGCACCACACCCTTAAGATTTTAACTCTAGGTTAAATCCATGTTCAGGAAGCACTACTTTGGTAGCCTAAATCCATGTGTAATCTGTGTCAAGGAAATTGCTCCCATGTGTGTTAATGCTACTGACAGAACTATTAGGCCTCAGTATTAATGGCTTGCTGAAAAACACAGCTAAACAAACAACAGCTAGCTTACCCCGTCTTAGCCCTGAGGGGTCTACGCGGGCTAGAGATGTTACTCGGCTCCTCATACAGTAGCAGCTGTGCTAACAGTCACAGCTTGACTGGTCTAAAGTGCTAATGGTTACTACTTTACAGCAACAGCATTATCGCCAAAATACCAGGGCAGCACAGTGTTTTTTTTTTTTCAGATGTAAACATTCTTTTAGCACTACATGTACGTGAATGAATTCTCAGGAGATAAACTCCCTTGATGACTTTGAAATGTTTCATTGAAATTGCCTCAAAGAATGAATTAGCAGAGCAGCAGGCATTAGGTTAGTGCCTCCTCATCCACACACACACAGAATTTGCAGGTTACAATGTGAAGAAAAGACTCTTTCACATGCCTGATTCAGAAGTCAATCATGTATCGGTCAGATCATTTTCACTGGTGCTAAATGACTGGACATACAAGATCCTCTTAAGGTGCATCTTGATGTATTCTGTATAATATGGGCCAGTGCACAACAATGCAACAATGCAATACAGTTCATTGGATTACTATTCTGATGTATCATTCTACTAAAACTAATGCAGGTGGGAAAATAAAAATGTCTCAGATGATCCACATGTAAAATAAAAGAAATTAAAATTCTTGTTTTAAGCAATGGTTTGTGATAAGGAATCTTAAATTGATAACATCAGAATACTGGAAAAACTGTAGCCTTAAACCAGCTGGTATAAAAGCAACGTAACACATCGTCAATTCAGGAAAGGCATCAGTCACCAGCACCGATATGTAACTTTTGCTACTTAAGGTCTCTCTCACATTAAAACAATAACAAAAGACATAGTTTGATGATGTTGAGTTGTGTGGGATCATGGGAGCTGTTGTTTTCATTGTTTTACAGCCACCATAGCTGATGAAAATCTATCTGACATGTCTAAGGCAGAAACCATGTTCATGGCCAAGATAATATTAAACTTCCATTTACATTGCTGACTTCCTTCCTCACTCTCTGATGTATCCTGTGTTTTCCTGGAAGTTATAGCAACTAGCGGCAAGTAGGAAATGCAGCGTTACCTTGAGGAAATTAGTTTTCTCTGGAATTCACCATTGTTGGCAACATTTGGGAGCATGTAAGTACACAGCTGAACAAAATACATAACATAGGTCTTGTAGTAGATGTACAATAAATACATATAAATATACAGTTTCAAATATATATTTAAGTGGACAAAGATAAATGTAATTAGCTGAAACTTTAACTACCTGAAGCTATTTCATATAAATTATTGAAATCACAGATGAGATGGAGAAAAGCTAAATATCTGTCCATGTTAGTTTAATTTGATTTTCAATAAGAGCTTTCCACTGTCCAGAAGAGCTAATGTGATCAATCTTCATGAAGTTTCTATCCATTTTGATGAATGTAAAGTCGAATACATTTGAACATTTTCTGGGGAGTCAGCTCAGTCACCAGCTGTTGAGTTATGTAATTAGAGATCTTAGGTCTGTTTTGAGAAAACGTTGCCAAACATCTTGAAGGAGACTACAATAAAGGCAGCGCACAATATCACATTATCCTAGGGGCCAGAAAATCAGTTATTTTCATGGCTTCTTGGCTGTCCATAGTGAAAATACAACAGTGAGCGATATGGCTGTAATTAAAATAATCATTCTTTTTCACCCAGCTCCCCATAAAAAAGGGGGGAAATCCAAAGGAAACATACAAAAACAGAAGACATCTTTTGGAATATTCCATAACTTAACTGTTTCTAAGTGTAAGTGAATTCCCCCTAAGCTCCCACTTCCTTCCTCCCCTGACACAATGTTGCTATGGTCTCAGGCTGGTTTCCCTGTGGGATGAACATGAGATATGTCGACGAGATATACTCATACACTCTCTCTATGTGTATGCGTGTCAGCGGGAGGACGGAGGGGGCATGCCTGCACACTATGTCTATATGTTAGTGTGAATGTGTATGCTTCGACACTATACTGTATGTCTGTGAGCTTGCCAGTGTCCTATATTGGAGGCTTTGCCTATAGTGAATCCCCAGAGGAGGCAGCCTAACCCAAACACTCAGCTGTCAATCACTATAAGCCACCAAGCACGGTCATGACCCGGGAACAGGAAGAGGCCTTGTTGTCCCTGAACGGATCTTACTGTGCTACTCCGGAGGGAGCCATGTATATCTGTGTTTTTTACTTACTATTCAGTATAGTGTATGTTTGTGTGTAGTTGGAAGTGGTGGACTTTTCTTCAGTCAACATAAGTTTATTAGCTTGAAGTGACACATAGCCAAGCTGCTAAAAATGTTAAATGTGATTTGATATACCGCTTTCTATAGAACGTGCCCCAAATTCTCCCACTTTACACATTATTATGAGTAGAATACTACACTTATTGAGACAGGGTCTGAAACAGCCATGCCTGTAATTTTTATAAAATGTAAGGTTGCAGACTAGTTAATAATCCTCTAGTATTCATGTCAGATTGATAATGGCCCTGATACAGAGCTTATTGAGCAGACTGGGTATCAGCCATGATGCAAGTCACCCACATTACAGTTTCTTTCTAAATTTCATTATAAAATTCAAACTCATTCACTTGGGGTGCCAACTTAGTTTTAGGCATCATTGGCTTAATGCTAGCTTCATCAATGGTTCTCAAACTGTGGGGTGGCTCCCTGAACCACTGCAGGTGGGGTTTGGATGACCAGTGGAACTCCATAAGAGTCTAACTCATTTGAATGAATATGCTTTATGTAGGGAAAATAAACAAACAAAAGTTTGGTGTTGCTATTGTGCTTATTACCAGGGCTGCAACTAATGATTGTTTTCATTATTGATTTATCTGTCAATCATGTTCTAGATTAATCAATTAGTTGCTTGGTCTAAAAAATGATATTCAGTTTACTGCCATGAAGGAGTAAAGAAATTGGAAAATATTCACATTTAAGAAGGTATTTTTCTAATCTTTTTTTCTTCTTCAAGTTTCAGTCTCACTTTCTCTCCTGATTTATCCATTATTTTGTTCTGTCCTTTTCGCTTTGCTGCATGTGTCTACTGTATGTAAAAGGGTCTATAAGACTGACCAAAATATAATTTCCTATATTCTGTGTACCAGAGTATGGAGGATGGATGGTGAACACCTGGCACCTATGAAAATATTTACCCAGGCAGGAATCACTGAGGGGACTTTTCTCTTGACATTACCCCATCCTCCGGTTCCCTTTCTCTGCTTTTCCACTCAACATCCAAGAAGACGTAATACAGATTAAAGCAAACAGGCAGTCTTAAGGCATTACCCACTTTGTGGAGATAAGTGGCAAAGCTGTTGGAGACTGGGAATTGGAACAGTAATGGGAATACGGGGAACGTAGTAGTAGTAGTTTTTAAAAAAATGGTTAGCAAAGAGTTGGGAAATGAATGTCAGGACAAGAGATGACCTGGAGGAAAGAAAGGAGGGGAACACACACACTGGAGATGCTTTGAAGGACAGGAGCAGCCTCTCTCCCCAAGGAAATTTTACCAACTGCTACCAATCAGATGCTCGCTCATTCACTGCCATTTATCTTTCCCTTCACTCGGGAAGCCTTTATAAGCTCTGTTGCTGGAGTGTAATGCAAAAAGCCACATCATCTTCCCTCAGGAATACCTGTATTATTATAATGTGTTTGTGTTTGGAGAGCTAATGCTGTGGATATGTAAATGCTGCAGCTTTCATATATTTTATCAGCTTTGCTTAGTTAAATTGTTTTATTTTATTACAAAGTCTCATACTTTCCCTGCAAAGACCAATGCAATCAGTAATGTAGACAAATTTTCTTGTCTCTGTCAGTTCGTGTCCCGGTGGCTCTAAGTGAGTGTCGGCTTTTTTGAGCGTCCTGGTGTGTGATGAAGTATGTGAAAGGTTGACAGAGAGAGTGTGAGAAAAGGAACAGGCAGAGAGACAAAAACACATGTACTGTGTGTTTGTCTCCGAGCCAGTGAATGAAATATACGGCCTGAAGTGTGTGTGCGAGTGTGTGTGTCCTGGCACGTGTGAGGTGGTGTGTGGGCGTCGAGAGGGAAAGCTCATAAACCCATGATCACACTGATGAGGTCACGGGGAGTGAAACCGGAGAAAGCCTTTCATTTCCTGTCTCATTCCATCCCTCTCTCTCCTCTACCTCCATTCATCCGTCCTCCTCTCTTTACTCCTGTTTTTCACCAGTGATGCCAAAAGTCAAAGTTTTTCTCACCCTCTGCCTATCTGGAATTTTTCAGAATGTCACATAGTTTTGTTTTGTTTTTTGTAACAAATGTTTGCATTTAGCTCAAACAGATGTTTTTTTTCTTGTATAAAGACACATATTTAGTGCCATTATCAGTTAATTTGGCAATTATTTTAGGGCTTCAACTAGCCATTATTTTCATTGTTGATTAATTTGTTGATTATTTTCTCAATTAATCTATCAGTTGTTTGGTCTGTTGGTGAGAGAGGGGTGAAAAATGTTGGTCAGTACTTGCCAAAGGCCAAGATAATTTCCTCAAATGTCTTGTTTTGTCCACAATCCAAAGATATTCAGTTTACTGTCATAAGGAGGAGGAGGAATAAAGAAAGCAGGAAAAAAAAAATTGGTGATTAATTCAGCAGTTGACAACTAATTGATTAGTCAATTAATCGTTCCAGCTCTAATTTTGTTTTTCTCAAATAATCTATCACAATACTACAAAGACCTCAGGGCACATCTTAAAATGTCTGGTTTTGTTTGACAAAACAGAGACTTACTTTAAAAGAGTACTTAAAATTACTTCAATGATTACAGTTACTGTCTAGAATTAAATATGTATTATTTTATCATGTACAGAATAATGCTGTTGAATGATGTCACACCCCGCTCTCCCTTAAATAACAGGTATGTTCTGAATCCAACAGAATAATCCAGGGTATTGTTCTATTCCATTAATTAATAAAAGTTTCATCTATAACATTTTACAG
This sequence comes from Lutjanus argentimaculatus, assembly GCA_034769285.1. Taxonomy (NCBI): domain Eukaryota; kingdom Metazoa; phylum Chordata; class Actinopteri; order Lutjaniformes; family Lutjanidae; genus Lutjanus; species Lutjanus argentimaculatus. Next base: position 3,634,560 of record JAWZSL010000013.1, on the reverse strand, counting down.
GCTAAGATAACCATGTTTATTACATGGCTTTGTTAAATACTCAATCAATCACTCTGATTGGTCAATTACAGCATTCTAAGATCTGTTATTTCTTTATATCAGACCATTGCTATCAATATTTTGTGTTAATTTATTGATTTATTTTGGTAGGTAGCCATGTAATAAGCAGGATAATGTCCACTGAGCAGGTCATTATTTTGAAATAAACCCCTTCAGGGTCCTGCATCACCCCGTTACAGTTTATTTCACAATAATGACCTCCTCACTGTATCTTATGCCTCACATAGTAGATTGTAATGCACATAAAATAAATATTCCAATCAACAATTGAAAAAAAACATGTCAGTCAACTGCTAATCTGCACTGCCAATTGGATATGTGTTAGAAGTACACACAGTTTTTAACAGTTTAAATCAATAGCGAGTTGGTTGCAGCTTACTGTTCTGCAAGGTCACAATTCAGGGAAGCTACAGGGAGCAAAGTTTGCTAAACAGTTGGTTTCAGCAAAGTGAAAATGCCAATTTGAGCCTGTCACCAGATGTTGTCGGTCAACATGTGAGTACAATCTTTGGTAATACTGTGGGTAAAAATGTGCGTAGACCACAGAGAATAGTTTTTCTCACAAAACTTACATCTGTAGCCAGAGGGAGACCATATTGATGTCAGTGGTCACACCGCGAACCTGGAGTTATTTTTTGCTGGAAGGAGAACCCAGCCTTAACCATTGCAATCACACTGTGGCAATCACAGCCATGGAACAACACAAAGGAAAGAAGAAGAGAGTGCTCACAGCACAGGCGCCAGAGCAATGGAGACTGTGACTAGAGGTGTAATGCTCCCCACTTTGGACAGCAGGTACTCTAAACTCAGAGAACCTGTTTACTTTATTGCTACGGAAGCTGTAGAGTTATCTCATGTAAAAATGCTCACAGAAAATTAGACTAATGTATAGTACAAGAGGTCTTCAATGTTTTTCAGCCCATGGAGAGATGGAGCAGGGACCTCCTACTACATGTAAGAATTTCTGGTCTTGTCTCATTTGCGTTAACCAGTTGTAGCATGACTAATGTGAACTGCATTAGCCTCGTTCTCTGTACTTTCACCGGTGGTTTCTGGCATGAGGGGTACATCTCTTACTTGTGAAGTTAGAAAATGACCCATTGCATCTGTCTTTGTGACAATGATACAGCTACAGTAATTGGCCGCTATGTTTCAATAATACGTAGCTAACTGGTTTACTGTGAAGGATAGGTGCTGCACAGTGACTTAGTAGGTTAGCTATCTCATGTGACTGCACAAGGCAGTCTTTTGTCAATGTTAATGTTTTTGTTCTTTTTTTAACCAATAGGAAAAAACCTTTGAAAAAAATAAGAAAAAAATTAAACAATAATCTGGGGGCCCTGCTGCAGTAACTCTGTGGACCTCCTGTTGAAGACCCGATATGATGATATTGCGATATTAGCAGATGGGGATTTAAACACAACACAAAATGAAACATTGCCACAAATCTTTGCGTGTATCACAATATGATACAGTGTGCTTGAGAATCAAAAGAGTATCACAAAAAATAATATCACAATACTCAAGTGTATCGATATTTTTTATACCCCTATAATCTGTGAGATAATTTGCACATAATTTTGGAATTCTATTGCCCCTATGGCTTTGCCTTTTCCACAAATCCCAGAAAAAACTTTTTTACTCTTTACTTCAGATAGGAAAATCATCTGTGTGGTGTTTGCTTGTCCAGAACTTACTTGTATTGTTGGCTGTAATAAGCACTGTTGCCTTTAGGGGTTGTTCACAGTGCTTTAGGACTTTTTTTTTGATAGGTGGTCTGAGAAATCAGAGATCAACAGAGAAAGCTATTCTCTACTCAATGTTCGCTTAGCAGGATGCATTTACTGGCTGTGAGAACCATTCTCTGCTACTGTGTGGAAAAAGTTAAGCTGATTTTGTATCCACCTGTCTCCATGGCTGGATCTTGAACAAAAGATGATGAAAGGGAGCCCTGCATGACCACTTGGGATATTTTTCTTGGTTAACTTTTAAAAGCCTCGGACTTGTGAGACAACAAACTAACAAGATGTTTCATGATCGTAAGTGTGAAATTCATTTAATTGCTTGCTTACCATCAATTTTCTTCATATTTCACCAAAACCTGTAGGCACACCTGAGCTCACTCCATAACACAACAGCTGTGAAACAGTGCAGCTGAGGATAACAGAGAACTACACAACTACTCCCGCAGTCGCTTTTCTTCTTAGCACAGGCTCATTACTGGTCAGTGTTTGACAAAAACTCCAAGGGGCAGCAGTAGCAGGCTGCCAGATTGCCTGTCCCATCTGTGTGCTCACGTTTATAGTAGAGGGAGGAAAATTAAAGGCGGGAAAAGCAGGAATGATGCTGAGGGAAGCTGTGTCTACTTGTACGAATACATGTGTTCCCCAAGACAAAAACACTGGAAACATTAGGAGACGGTGCCAAGCTACGGTATCTGAGATCAAAACAAACAACAGACAACAAAATGACAAAGGGAGTTCATGTCAAATAAAATAAGGCACCTTGATTACAAAATGGAATTCCTTTTGAAAAATGAGCAAAAGACAGACAATGAAACACAGTATTCGAATCTAGTCTGTATATGTGTGTTGTTTTCTAAGATCATCACTAAGCAAACTGCCACTTTTGATTAATCTTGATCGAACGTCTCTTTGTGTTTGTGTGCCTAGAATATATTATATTTGTTCCCCCAAGGGCAGATAGTGAAGCAGCAGCACTAACAGTGATTAGGTATTCAGTATAAGGTTTAGCACAGGGGACCTCAGGCTTTCTCAGAACCATATTTTATGTATTTTTTTTATTTATTCGAGTTTCATAAAAACAAACAAATTAGATAATGTGGATGGGGAGTCTGGGATTAATTTTGAAGCAGCTGATTAGTGTGTGTTTGTGTGTGTGTCCTGGGATAATTGTGTCTGGGACCATGCCTAAAAAGCCTTCAGGCTTTACTGCAGTCTGGGAGATAGAAACGCTCCCTCTTCCTATCCCCGTCTCCGCCCACCCCCCTCATCTAGCCCACTCATTCTGTCTTTTCACGTTTTCCTGTTTGGAAGAAAAACTTGTTCTTTAACTGGTGTCTTCTTTCTATTATTTAACACATCAGAGACTCTGTTTCTCCAACCTTCATGCCATCCTCTCTCTTTTCCATCCTCATCTGTGCCCCTCCTCTCCGATGTGAATCAGATCACACTGCTGGGTGCGTAAAGTGCTGAAAAAAATGTATATTCAGAGTGCAGTGTATATAGGAAATATCTTTAATGTCAAAACTTCATCTGCGGATGAGGCAAGTGTTTCTACAATTTCAAATGTGTTTAAGATAACAGGCTGTGTCCTTCAGTCAAATTGTTCAAGTGTCAACAAACACTGAACTAAGTCTGCTTTGAATGACAAATATACAAAGATGCGTCATGACAAACTGTTCAAAGTAGTACAAAACAAAACATCTTCAACAGCTGAATGTGTATAATATTAAATTATTATTATATTTATAGAAAGCAAACAGGAGCAGCTCAAGTATAAATATATCTGCATGACTGCTAAAGTGCAAATAATTATGGGTTCTATCTCACTAAACCATCCCATCAGTCTCCTCTAATGATCAGTAAACAGCAGTGTGTGCAGAGGAGGTGCAGAAGTACGTGCTAGCCAGGAAGTCGACAGACAAAAAGGGATATTTCTATCCTGAAACAGGCAATGAGGTTTAGTGTTCCAGTCTCAAGCAACGTACCACTTCCAATGAGCATAACCAGGCTGAGAGTAAGGCTCTGACAAAATGACTGCAGGGGAAAGAAAGTCTTCCAGCCATTAACATAAATGTAAGGTTTGATTTTATTTCACTGGACTTGTAACAGCTGTTCTGAGTTGGCTAACATACAGTCTTTTGATTTTACCATTTTTGCAGAACAAATGCAGGAAGCGCATGTTAAAAATTGTACGCCCTTGTTTGAGGAAATAACACAGTAATAAATGGTACTGCAACGATACCTGCATGAGATCCTTTTTGTACACAGATCTAGAAAAAAAATGAATATTTGTATGGTTTTGCTTCCAGCCAATCGCTGTAAGCAACGTGTGATTGCCCCACTACTGCTGCAGCTACAACTCATACTGTCTGTGGTGTGTTGAAGTTGAGCGCAGTGTATTTGACAGAGTTGGTAGTAATGTGTACCAAGTTGCCACCAAAACGTTCAAAAGTATAGCTTTATAGAGCCTACATACCTGTGGCATCTGATGAAGATAAATGCATAAAATGCACAGGGATTATTTCAGAAAACCTTCTGTTCAGATGATGGGTATTGAATGAAGTAAAAAAAAAAAAAAGGTATCAAATGAAGTACTCTATTGGAATCGGTATCACTTCAAGGGTACTGATATTGGCACTGGTATCTTTTTATCACTGGTATTTTTTTAAATGATACACAGCCCTATAAATAATGCCTACACATTGGTTGAATGCATGTTATTATGATTGCAAAATAAAGGACCATTTCTATAAATACACTTAATAGGTTGCCTGTTAAAATTCCAGTTCTGCTTATAAGAACTGATTGAAGAATGAAGTAATTTGCATCTTGGTAGCTTTGCGTGGATTTGCTGTTATAAAACAGCCCAATTATATTCAAAGTATTAAATGTGGGAATTAACTGACTCTATTGCAGGACCCTGATCAGATCCAGGCCGATCCGTCCCCTCTGAGGGTCCACATTCAGGACCCGGACCTCCACCCGTTCCCCAGGTCCCAGAGCCAGGCTGCGGCGGCGCTGGCTGACAGGCAGTTTGTCCGGGGTGATCTTGCTCTTGTGGATGAGACCCGAGCGGCCAACACCGATATCTACAAAAGCCCCGAACAGAGTTGTGTTGTCCACCCGGCCCGTCAGCACCGCACCCACCCGCAGATCACTCATTGACACAATGCCCTGCTTAAAGTCCGCTTGCCCAAAATCTGGGGATAGCAAAAAGAGGAGAGAATATCAATAAGATGAGGTGGCTAAAAGGAAGTGACAAAATCAGGTGTGGGTGGCAGCTAGCACAAATATTTGGGAGAAGAGACGGGGAAGGGGGATGCAGGAAAGCAAGGGGCAGGGCAGAAATGACAAACAGATATTACATTTCGAGGAGTAACCCAATGCTTGTGTCTGCATACTTCCACATTTCTCAGCATTCTGTTTTACCCCACTTTCCACTTGGCCCATTCATGAGAGATCTTTTTCCTTTCTGTAGCATTAACACAAACAAGGAAGGCTCGCGCCCCAGGAAATAGTCCGGTCCAATTATCCTCCCCACAGCACTGATTTCATGCGGTAGCCTCGGCCCATCTGTTTACTCAGCTGAGCACTGGCTAGGAGGCCAAGCATAGTGTGCTGCAACTGAATAGGGCCAACCTGAGAATGAACCTTGAAGCTGCGTTCCTTAATTTTGAGAAGAGCTAGCCAGCACTAACTGGGTATCCAGCCTAGACCTTATCTTCCCCACATGAAACTGTATAAAAACAGGATACCATGGTAATAAGGTACGCAAAATGATTTTGTATTTAACTGACCACTCTAAAAATCATTTGGAAATACTTAATAAACCCAAGTTCATTGATTTACTAGACAAGATTTTTTTGCACTTTGATTCTTGTTTTACATGAGGACGAAGGGACAAATCGCTTTGTCCTGCGTTGCTAAAGTAGAACAAGGCTAATTAAACTCGGGGTAGGCAGTTTATTTTTGCCGTTATTTGGGAAATTCTATAATAACCTTTCAGCATATTGTAATTCAAGTTCTCTGAAAGAAAACTAGGTGCACCTCGTCTTGGCTCTGTTTTCAGGCTTTAGAAAACCTACACCGTGACAGGAGACTCTGGCCAATCACAGGTTATTTCAGAGAGAGGGTGCTACAATTAGCTGTTTTCGCAGGGCAATCAACTCCTTCTGCTGCCATTCAAACTTGTGGATTTGGTGGGAGGGACTTAGTGTAGTGATACGAGGCAGCAAAGACAGAGGCGAAAGGTTTTCACACAAGGCAGCTTTAACTAATTTATTTTTCAGACATAGTTATTCTTAAAATTATTAGGTCAATCACCAGTTCTGTCTATGATTTTAGTTTTTGAAACTGAAAGCTCATTTCAATTGACTATCAATTATTGTTGAAAATTAATATTGAAACTGTGACCTCCCTAAAAATTACAGTTCCAGAATCAGTGGGTATGCTGTTAAATACACACAAGTATAAAAACTAGCCATATACTAGCTGCAGACGTTTCTGACTTTTGTTTTAATTTCAAATGGCTTTGAGCTAACTGCTCTTTTATTTTATAAACCTTTTATTTCATAATATAAAGACGAAAAGAGAGAAGAAAAACTGAGCCAGAGAAGTGGCATAAATTCGTCTTGAGAAAACATTTTTGAGCTACAGAAAAACAGCTGAAAATCTAAAAGTTTGTGACTGTGTATAATTTTATTGGTCTGTTTATGTGTGCCTGAACAGCGTGAGATTAAGGAGAAAAACAGAGGTCTTGTGTGTGTGTGTGTGTGTGTGTGTCTGTAAAGATATTCTATCCAACAACACAGTCTGCTGGACCCATCACACCCTGTCAGAAACACACTGCTTGTGTTGTTGGGCTACAGGGAGGAAGCCACAGCACTGTCAGACCCTATCAAGTTACACTGCCAAGACATGCCTATTATAATAAAGGCACAAGAAAAGTCAGTGTGTATTTTAACTAGCAAACCAGTCAAAGAACTGGACAAATGCAAGTTCAACATTCTATCAGTCAGTAGGGACCTATAAAGGACATTAAGCAGGAAAGATGAGAGACTAAGAGAGGTTACTGCGGCTGCTAGGTTGCAGATATGTGCTAGCGATGAAATTTTATGCGAGTGTAAACACTGTTGTTGGATTTTTTTTGTTTGTTTATATATTATTATTATTATTATTATTATTATTATTATTATTTATTATTATTATTATTATTATTATTTCATTTATATGATAATAATAACACATTATCTGGTATTTTTTTAGCTTGTCCTATATATTTTAATAAATGTTGATATATTTTCTTATATGTAATTTTATATGTTTTTCTCATGAACAATGCATCTTTGCTTTTATTTTGAAGCACACTGAGCGTACGGCTGCCATATGAAATGTGCTATATAAATAAAGCTGACTTGACTAACTGTGGTTCTGATCAATTTGGATTACTATTATTTATGTAATGAACATAGACACATGTAAATATTCTTCATTTTCTCCCACAATCTGGTATATCAAACCAATTAAAAATGTGTAAATGTTGAGTTTATGTAAATGAACATGGTCTATTTTTGCCTCTTAGAATTTACTGATTATGTTTTTTTTGCATTCTTGTTCTTTGTGTCTGGTCTTGAGGTTATTTGTTAATGGTGTGTCAAAAAACAAGCTGATCAATATTTTAGTGTCACTGTGAGCGGCAGGGGTCTTACTTTGTCGTATGTCAAAGCCAGGGGGCTGTGTGAGGCCATCTATGATGAGTTTGAGGGTCTCAGGTGTGGTGTCCACTGTCCTGGCCAGCTCCTCCACACTGCTGCCCTGAACCTTCCTCTCAACACATTGTCGCAGGCCTGCACTCCCAATCTGGTCTGCACTCCCACCCACGATGGACAGAAATCTGGACAGGAGACAAGTCAGTCAAAAAAATACGTACTATATAACACAAAGTGTGGGAATTGAACTTTTAAAACGACAAAACATATAAGCACGCAGACACAAATTTATATAGCAGCTAGCAAGAGACATAGTGTTCATGAATGAGTTTTAAAAGTACAGTTCACCCCAAAATCAAAAATATACATGTTCCTCTGGCTTGTAGCGCTATTTATCCATCTATATTGTTTTGGCGTGAGTTGCTCAGTTTTGGAAATATCAGCCATGGAGATGTCTGCTTTCTTCTGAATATAATTGGAATAATGGCAGTCGGCTAGTGGTGCTCAAAGTGGCAAAAGAATACATCTGAAAAATTCAATACCAGTGTCTCTTTCCAGACATCATGATCTGGTTACTCGAGATAATCCACAGACCTTGTGAGCAGTTTCATTTAGGACATTACAGGAACACTACTGGAACTACTTTTTTCTGGTAGTAAAATCTACCGAACTCCTTTATTTCTACTAGAAACTTCATGAAATTGCTCACAAGGATTGTCATGACTAACTGGTTCATGATTTGTTGAGAGAGACATTGCTGTTGAGTGTCACTGAAATGAAGAGAAGGCAGACGTCTCTGAGGCCATTATCTCCAAAACACAGCAACGCACACCAAAACAATCTAGATGGATAAATAACACTACAGAGCATAGGAAAAATGTGTATTTCTAATTTTGAGGTGAACTGGTGTCCCTTTAATAGCAAGTGGTCCAAGCTGGGCTAAAGCACCACATCCCTCACCAACTGAAAGACAGACCTGGGGCTATGAGGGATGGAGTAAGAGAGAAGGAAAGAGGAAGAGAAGGAAGGAGGGGGGAAAGTGCAGACAGACTGGGAAGAATGATGAGGGAAAAAAAAGATGAGAAAAGCAAAGAAGTAAAAAGGAGGGAGGGAAAAGCTAAGCTAATACAGGTAAAGTGAGAGGGAGCTGGGGGAAAGGAAAGGTGTGAGAGTAAGGACACACAAAATCATGTGCTGCTGAGGCAGTGCTTTCTGTTCTAAAAGCACACACAAGCACAAATACACACATTTATTTTACCCCCCTATTAAATCAGGTAAATCCACAGTGGGCTGTTAACACCCTGACACCTTGTCTCATGAAAATGCCCCCACTTTGCTAAGGTTGGACTGTTTGTTCATCCGTCAACTGCCTGGAAAAATCTCCTTCTATCACTTTATTCTAGCAGAATGTCCCACCTCTGAAATGTCTAGACAGTCACTCAGGTCGCACCATTTAAAACTCACTGAGCCTGAGATTTAAATCCAAACTAATTAGCTGGTCGAACAGACTCAGTAACAGACTGGCATGAGAGCCAGAGAAGCAAATAGGGCTTATGGAAAAATATGTAATGTGTGAGTATTGTGCGTACTGTATATATTATTTACAGTAGGCACTTTCCACAGCTGGTGATGGATGTGAATGCATTTGCCTCTATGCATGTGTTCATGTGTAGACCAGCTGGGTAGCGTCCGTGATGGATGTCGCTCACTGGCAGCCTGACGCCAAAAAGGCTCCGCAGCTGTCCCCCCCCCATGATGGACAGAACAGGTGGACACACACACATACAAGAACACACACACACAAAGTTGATTCATACACAATGTTGTTCAGAAATGCTCATTTGGCAGTAGTGGGGACAGTGCGGATGTAACGGGACACGGCTTGTGTACAAACTATGTATGAGACAGCTGTGAGTGGAGAGGCCCCTGCCAGCAAAGTCACCGTCTACCATCCAAAAGAGGGAGACAAGCGGAATCAATCCCTCAACACCCGCAAGCAAGATCGGCACAAAATAGAAGCCGAGTGTGCCAGAAATGGCTCAGCGGTGAAGAAACGGCACCTCTGGACCAAAATGGATGCCTGTCTAACACTAGGATCTTCTGTCCTGTGTCTCCCTGGGCTTCTTCACTTTCACACCATATATCTATTTTCAGGAAGAGAAATACTTGTGTCTTGGTGGCCTAGTTGTTTAAGATGCTTACCACATAGCCCTCATGGTTTGAATCCAGCCAGAGACCTTTGCTGCAGGTCATCCCTCTCGCTCTCTTCCACAGCTACACACTGGGCCTAATGCAATAACCACTGTTCTAATATGAATTTTCTCTTAGGAACAAACACAACTTACAAATAATCCAGACCCGCCAAAAGGAGTCATGGCCAATTAGTCTGCAACTGTTTGTTACCCAAGTTTTTCACAAATGGATTGTACATGTCATTACTTTGAAGAAATTCTTAGTTTTAAAATCCTATATAAATTATACTTCATAATTAAGTTGACAATATCCTGTGTGACTCGGCAGTTCAAATTACTGTATAATATAATTCCACGTCCCTGTGAGACACAAATTTGTGGTACAGCACAGAAACATTTAGGCACATTAAAAGCACATCAGACAAAAACAATATCATCATTAATTCAGGTTTATCAAGTCAATGTCCACGGGAACATCCTCAGTTGCTATGCCTGACGGTAAAACGTCAGCTATTATGGCACATATTATGTTGTCTACAGCATTGTGAAAACAGACACAGAGAGAAAAAAACACACACACAAATTCCAATAATCATAAAAATGCTGAATATTGGATCAGATAATTGGCCAAGCCAAGAATCGTTTGAACCCTAGTTTAAGTCCAAAAGGAAAAAAGGAGTTTTTCCTCTAAACACATTGTACATGTTAGAACACAGTTGCTGAAAACATGAACCAACACATGAATGACACCGCCTCTCCCTCCCCTCAGCCTCCCTGACAGTCAGTTAAAAAACGTCCCTTCAGCAGCTCTCTCAATCCAAATCAGAGGAGAGGAGAGGAGAGGAGAGGAGAGGAGAGGAGAGGAGAGGAGAGGAGAGGAGAGGAGAGGAGAGGAGAGGAGAGGAGAGATTAAGAGCAGGCTGCCTTCTGGCTCTGGATCTTACATCGGCTTTGGTGGGTGGTGGGTTGTACTTTCAGGTGTGTGTGTGTGTGTTGCCCATCTCATTTTTCCAAGGGTGTATGTTAGTATTTAAGGGGTACCAGGAGTCCAGAGGCCTCCACCGCTGTTGGGTTCATACTCATATAATTACTACCAACACTCTGTGTGTATGTGTGTGTGTGAATGTGGGGTTGGGTGGGCTAGGACATAGATTTTATCCAGGCCCACAGCAAGAATCCACTCTGTCTTGTATTATAGAAATATTGGGCCCCGACTGTTAAATTTAGAGAAATATTCATCATAGAGTGGACCCCTTCTGTCTCTTATCAGAGTAATACTATATATTTTATGGAATGAACCCAACTGTTCAACAACAATATGCTTCACTCATATTTTCATGTGAAAGATCCTAATAGAGTAGAATCTCTAAAGCTCAATATTAAAGGGATAGGTTGGATTATTTAATGTGGGGTTGTGTGAGACACTGATCAATAGTCGGTGTATTACCTACAGTAGATGAAGGTTGACAGGCCCCCAGTTTGGAGAAGCAGAGAGGGGCACCAGCATGGAAGCTAAGCAATGTACTGCTGTGGACGGGGTTTAAACCTTTATAAGTGGCCAAAATACATTTTTATTGTTGACCCTGTCCGGGTCTCTGCTTCTCCAGTCTGGGGGTGTGCCGACCGCCATCTACTAACTATACGTAAGAGAAAAGTTTCAGAGGTGTGTGTGTGGTGTATGTGGTGTGTGTTGTACAGTTGTATATGGTTACAAAAAGGGGGTGATGTGTGGGCTGTGAGCAGTAATGGAGGATCCAGTTTCTCTAATGTGATGAAGATGATATTTCTTATACACCGTGAAGACACAGACACACAAACAGCATTCCCCCACAATCTTCTCTCTATACTTCCTGTTTTGACCAGTTGTAGGTGAGGATCTGAGAAGAGCAGTAAGGCATCTCACTGATGTCCAAACATTTTATGCTCCACACAGTTTGAGATTTCTCATTTAGAGAGGCGTTAATGGGTCCTCATATACTATTTAGTGACTCTAAATAAGGGCATTTTACAGAGATTTTCAAAATAAGATTCACTTTCAAAATGTTAATCTGACACTGAAAACAACCTTTGTTAACATGACCTGTAAAAAGGAGGAAAAAAATCATGCACTGTTAACCTTGATGCATTTTTTAATTTCAAATTCTAAATTAAACGATCACTTTCAACATGTTCAAATGCAGTGGAAGATGATTTATTTTCCATCAAATCACAACTACACCAGGTTGTCTAAATTCCCGGGAAGAGCAAGTGCTTACATGCATGGCTTTTCCTGCACCGTCATTAGACCACAACCCCTCTGATCATCGCTAAGAGGGATGTGACAGTGTAAAACCACAAGACACACTTTGGGATGTTCTAAAGGAAATGTGGTTCTCACATTCTGCAAGAGTTTGTGAAACTGAAGCCATCATAAAATATATGTGCACGCAAGCGAGAAATTAATTCGCACTGAATTGAGTAAATTGCCAGACATGGATAACAAAGTAGTCATAACAAAGGACACAACATTTGCCAACACAGGTTTCAGAATTCTGAACAGCAGGGAAATAGAAAAGCAGAGGATGATAAGTAGGTTTGTGAGAAACAGGAGAAAGATTCAATGATGGAGAGAAAAAAAGACAACAAGCATAAGAGAGAAAAGCACAGAAGACTGGTGATTTTATACCAAGTATTACCACCTACTTAGTTTCATGTAGAGATCGACCACCATTTTCACCTTTTTCAGGGCCAGTTACAATACAGATTATTAGTGAACAAGGAAACCGATAACCAATATTTGTAACTGATAACCGATGTAAGATATAAATCTTGAAAAATCACTGTCAGTGTTGACAGGCTATGTAACCAAATAGTCAGATAGTGTTGTAGGCGGGACACTGAATCAGACTACAGCATTGTGAATACAGACACAGAGAGAGGAAAAGAAAACCCAAACAGATTCCAATAATCGTACAAATGCTGAATATTGGATCAGATAATCAGCCAGGCCAAGAATCATTTGACCCCTAGTTGAAGTCCAAAAGGAAGAAAGGAGTTTTTCTTCTAAACACATTGTACATGTTAGAACATAGTTGCTGAAAACATGTGAAAAGACTATGTACCAAGAACTATGTAGCACTGAAGTCTAGAGTTGGACATGATTTCTGTGCTCAGGATTTTTTGAGCGGACTTGAAACATGGCTTGGTGACATGCGAGAGCCATAGTCCTCCAACACTATACAAGTCCCACGAACCAACACACGAATGACACCGCCTCTCCCTCCCCTCACCCTCCCTAACGGTCAGTTACAAACGTACCTTTAGCAGCTCTCTCAATCCAAATCAGCCCATCAGTTTACTTCAGCTCACTTCAGTTCCAATAACCCATCACAGAATAAAGGCTCTGGACCAATAAAGCATGTTTCAGGTTGTAAATGTAGGATGTTTAATGTACAAATACAGCAGTTGAAATGTGTTGTGGGCTACATTACAAAACAAAATGTTGAATCTTAACAAAAAAGTAGACCTATAAAATTTTGTCTGCCCTAGATTAGAAATTCCACCTTCATGTCTACAATTCCTAGATAGTATATTAATTGTAATTACGACTTTTTAAAAGACCAGCAGAAAGACAAATCTAAACTTAACTGTCAAATTGAAGGGTTTTTATTTCTATTTCGTTTTATATTTTTGTTTTTAATTCAGTTTAGCTGCAGTTGGTTTCCTGAGTGGATTTGCTTGTTTTGGTTTAGTTTTCATTGTTTAAAAATGTTTTTAGCTTTAGTTTAGTTTTTTATTAGTTCCAGTAGTACTTTTAGTTTTTTATTAAAATATGGGAGTTATTTGTCAGGGGCACAGTAAGTATTGCAATACAAACACGTGTCACGTAGATGTTGCAGTCTCAATAAGCATACACCAAAGCCTCCTCATGCCAGTTGTGTTTACAAATTTGACAAATTTGACCAACTTGACAAAGACTAAAAACTAAAGACATTTCCTGTATATTTTTTTTAATTTTATGTGTGTACAATATATAATTTCAGTAAGTTTCCTTTTTTTATTAAGTCTAGTTTTTATTTTATTTAAGTTATCTAAAATGTTTTTTCACATCTAGTTTTAGCTTTTAGTTAAAAACATTGGTGTGGATTTGGGGAAAAGGGAAAGTGTGTACATGTACCAAGAAAGAATAAAGGGTCCATTAAAATAGAGAGAAGATAATGTGTCTCTTTAAATCTCCAACCCTAACAGCTCTTTTATGAACTGTACGATGCAGTCTATCCTGAACACACACACACACACACACACACACACACAAATCCAAACACACAAACTCACTTTAGTTGAAGTAGGAAAGATAAGCAAAAACACAGTTTCATACAAGCGGCATCAATCCATCTTCACACGTGTGCACAGAGACACACCCACCCACACATGCACTGGGGCCATTAAAGGCGCATCAACATGAGGGGAGCAATGCTTAGAGCCACTAGTGTCAGAACTTATGTAGACTAAACACAGTTGAGTGACTACAGCTGTAGGAGAGAGGGCCCTCCCTCTCTCTGTCCGTCTGTTTCTCTCTCTCTCTTTTTCTCTCTCTCTCTCACACACACACACGCACACACACACCACGCACACACACACACACACACACACACACACACACAACACACACACCAGGGACATACAAGTCTTGGGCAGATGTTCAATGTGCTTTTGATATCGGCATCAGCAGTGCTAACAATCACATCTCACACAAGGACACACACACAGTCACACACATACAAAGCCAACGCCTCCTCTCTTGTATCCCATGTCTGTGTAAATCAAATCACAGTCCTCCACTGCTATAACCAGCCCCATATGAGACAGTGTTAAAATCAACTCCATCTTAGCCTGAACATGCTTTGGCCAGTGGGGTAGGCTGCTGTACAAAAGTGTGTGTGTGTGTGTGTTTGTATATTTGCCTGTCGTGTACCTCTGTGCCACATGGTAGGACTCTGGGTGTATACAGGTCTGGTCCAGGGGGTTAAATGAGGTTGGTATGTTGACACAAGTCTTGCCCTTGCCCTTCTTTGCTGCTGGTTTGTCTGGCACTGCTGCTTCAGGTTGAGGTGATGATTTGGCACTGTTTTTAAAAGAAAAAGAAAAGATAATTTTAAGTCATAAGGAAATTCAAAGTCTTAGAGAGCCTTTATATTAACACACATTTACCTTCGAAGGGTCAATTCACCAGATTCCAAAAATAAACTATTTCCTCAATTACCATTAGTAGTATGTTGCAATGAAGGTAGTTTAAGTTTTGTTGGCAGCTGAGATTCCTGCTTCCACACCAATACAGTGGAGTTCAGTTCATATTGTCTGCATTGCTCACAGCACTGAAAACTTGTATTTGAAAATTTTATCATCATGATGAGGTCTATTACCCAGAGTAACTGAGACGCTGTTTCTGTAGAGACTCCTCTGCTTCACTTTGCACCACCAGAAAGGAAAGACTCTTTTCCAGTGTCAAATTCAAGCACCTTTCAAGAATTTTCAAGCTGCATTTTCAAGGTTTTCCAGGATCTTACAGCTGTGGTAAATTACATACATGTACTCAAAATGATTATTTCACTTCTTCATCACATGAAATCAGATGTTATTCTGTGATAAACAACCAAAATTATGTTTTGTGACAGCATTCTACAAAAGGATGACAAATGAAAGGAAAACACAACAAAGTTTTGTGTTTCACAACGTGTCACCTGTCTGTAAATTAGACTTGGCATCCTATATAACGTGGCTGAGCCAATATCCAACTTCTTTTATTTCTTTATCAAAAAAGCCAACTATTCAGATCAGGTAGTGATTTATTATTTATTTTTTGTTGAAAATAAAGCAATTACAATTTGAAGTAGTTTCAAGATCTTTATCCAAAATCCAAGCACTTTTCAAATCTTAAAAATGCTACATTAAAACGTCAGTGTTTTCAGGGATTTCCAGCACCCGCACAAGCCCTGTACAATAGATGCCGGTCAGCACGCCCTCAGTTAGAAGTAGAGGGGGGGTACCAGCGTAGAAGCTAAGCAATGTGCTGCTGTAGACAAGGTTGGAACAAAGGTATTTTAGAAAAATTCATAGAAAATTTGAACTGTTTTACTTTGCTATCAGACAGCCTTTTTGACAGGAAGCCGTCATATATTACTCTCTCCCAACTAACCAAAGTTTGTAGGTGAAATCAATAATTTTACCCCAGAGAAGACCTAAGTTGTTGGTCTATCACTGCGTCAATGTGTTCGTTTGTTTGTGTTATCATATGCCTTTTAATGAATCCAAACTAACAATCCTTTTTGAAACACTGAAGTCAAACAATAACACAAACAAACTAACAGATCAAGGCAGTGGCAGACAAGCAACTCTGTGTTCTGCAAGATAAAATTACTGATTTTGCCAGTGGAGTTTGGCTGATTTGGAGAGGATTATATTTGTCTTGTGCAACAGGAGCTTCCCATCACAAAAGGCTCTTTGAAAAGTAAAGCTGTGAAAATTTCCAATATAGCGTACACTTAAACTGATGTTTATTTTTTCAGGTGAACGTTTTTTTTACCCTGTTTTACCCTGTCCAGCAGTTCATTGTGTAGATTCTGTGCTCCCCTCTCTGTTTCTCCAAACTGCAGGCATGCCAACCAGTATCTGTTGTAGGTGTCTTATACAACCCTTCATCAAGTAACCCTCACTATCCAATTATCGCTTTGAGTGGAAATCTCAGAGATATACAGTATATCTCAAAACCTGGGGAAATTAAATCAAAGCTACCTGTTTGGCTAGATATCACTGTATGTAAGGAAGAAAATGCTTTTTCTGTAATTTGTGTAAACTGATCCTTTAATGACAATAACGTAAGAAAGCAAGACGAAACAGAAACAGAGTCATATGTGTGTGTCTGTGCGTGTCTATGTATTTGTGCATACAGTTTGCATACGAGTGTGTACCTGGTTTGCGGGTTGATTCTAATGAAGCCGGCACACTGCTGGTAGGTCTTGGGCCCCATGCCTTTAACCAGTTTGAGTTGCTCTCTGTTGATGAAGGGACCATTCTGCTCTCTCCACTCTGCAATATTTTTCGCCCTGCCCACATTTAGGCCTGCTACATGCCTAGGAAGAAAAACAACAAATATGTCACACAACACATCATCTATTTATTAAAATCATTTCTGGAAGTTTGTTGACGTCTGTATGTGTTTATTTCTAAGCTCTCTGTTCTGCCTTGAATGCTGATGTGAGGAACAGTCGAGTGAAAAATAAAACTCAGGGAAAACCACTGTTTAGTTTCAAAATACGATACGAAATCTACATACAACTTTGTAGCTCTTGGTTTGCACGCTGCCCACAGCGGACTTCTATAATATACAAACAAACAGAGAAGATTGTGCAGACCGTGACGTGGCATTTAAACAAGCAGGGGCAAGAGGCACACACACAAGCCAATATCTAGAGAGTATATTTGTCCAGTTTTGGCCAGGCAATGAAAAGAGGTGATTTGAGAATCAATTAGGTCTGCTCTGTTAAGGTCCACAGTGACTCACTCACACTAAAACACACAGCAGTGTCAACACTCAACATAATACCTCAGTCATCAACACGTCTGTGTGTGTTTAATTTGTGTATGTGTGTAACATAACTTCTGGCAGGAGTGGAAAAAGCTCACTTGCAGAGCAGACAGGTAAACAGATGACCTGATGGCTGCCCTGCAGCTAATGCCAGCTCATTTCAGACTGTTTGTATCCACTACAAGTGTGTGTGTGTATATATCAAATTTGTGCAGTTCCTGTACTTTTGAATTATGTGTACGCACTATAAATAAGTGTATACATTCATATACATTTCTATGTGTGTGAGAGTAATGTGTGTGTACCTTGCCTAATCCCTCTGTTGATTACAGTCAGCCCAGTAAGTGTGGTCAGGGTGTGAAGCATTAGTCTCAACAGAGAGCTGGCAGGCTGTCTGTGTGTGTGTGTGTGTGTGTGTGTATCAAGCATGTGCCTGTGCATGAGTGTGAATGAAGCTTTGCCATGTTGTGACTGCTAAGGGAAAGTATGTCAGAGGTCTAAACCCTACTTCATCTCTGTTTCACAATTTGCATGTGTGTCCATGAGTGTGTGTGTGTGTGTGTGTGTGTGTGTGTGTGTGTGTGTGTGTGTGTGTGAGAGAGAGTACTTGTGTGCACACATGCACTTGCTTGTGTGCACATGTACTGTAAGTATGTGTCTTTATGTGTCGTCTACCTCATCAGTGTCTCCGAGCAGATGTTGATGTCCACTCCCACAAAGCTCACACATTCCTGCACCACGCCATCCAGCGCTGCCTTCAGAGCTCCGGCTGACACATCATGCTAGAAACACGCGCACACACAGAAGAAATGTCAGGGTGAAAACTGGATTAGCAGAGAAAACAACATTAAATTACTGCTTTTGTCAAAAAAAGTTGCTCCCTGTTCTAAAACACACACACAGACATACCACATGTGAGCAAGTTTAGAATTTTAGTGGTTTAGGATTTTTATAGTCTTTTATGAACTGAATCACAGTAAAAATTAGTGAAGACTTTCCTGTATCAAAATTCAGTTTTATTGTAAAGCTGATATTGCTGCCTTTGACTGCCATAATACTGTGATTTTTTACAAATATTTTCATCCAAACATCAACATCTACCTGTTTTATTGCAGACGTTTTAATGAACTTCACATAATCATGATCTGCTTGCATAATCCCCATGCTGTATTTTTACTTACTATTATATTACATTTTTGCTATATACAACTACTTTGTCCAGTGTAGGCATAATTCATCAAAGGGTATCATTAAAATTTCAATCTTAGCGATAAAAATCAGTAGAGTGTCAGCAATAAAATAATAACCTGAGACAGAGAGGTTTGACCGACAAGTAAACCAGAGAGAGAGAGAGATACAGAAACAGAGGGAGAGGGAGTGCAGAAGAGAAAAGAGAGAGAGAATGTTTAGTTTGGCTTGTCAGCAATGTCTCTCTCCCGTTAGCACAGTGTTCTCGTTAGTGTAGCAAGCTGTCGATAAAGATCATCCAAATGAACTCTTCACACTTTTCAACCTCCAGCCAATCAAATATAAATCAGGTCATATTTTCCAAAAGGACTGGAATCTTTTTCCTAATACGGAGCAGGGAGGACAGCCAACAATGCAAGCAAAGGAGAGGATAGGAAATGAGAGACGAAAGGAGGGGAGAGGCTAATATTATAACATAAAGCAACATTGAAAAATTACAAAAAAATAAAACCTAATCAAAACAAAAGACCAAAATAAGATTTAAGACATTCTATGAGGTCTGGCAGACAAACAGAAGCCCTGGGTTGTAAGACAGGGCCAAAAACCAAGGAGCTCAGCTGGACTGATGCCTCAACAACTGCTTAAGGATTAGCTGACAGTCTAAACTAGACTACTGTTAGGCTGTGTGTGTGTGCATGTGTGTGCAGTGTATGCTGTGCATGAACGTGACTGAGACTAGCATGGGTTGTCCTGTAATATGATCAAGCTCTGAACAAACACTGGCTTGTAAACAGATAACAACAACGGCAGCTAGCAAACACACCCTCTTCTGTCAGCAGTAACAGGACAGGAGGACACATAAGGACAGGGAGGGCGACAGACAGAGGTACGTATGGGTGAAAGAACACATGGGACTAAGTTTTGCTTGGCCATTCACCAAATTTTCATCTAGGTTACTCACTGCATTGGTTCAGTACTAACCTATACTCACAAATACAACCCTGTATTATGACTGACAAAATAAATTATAATTTCAACAATTAGTATTTCCTGATTACTACCTGAAAGACCTTTGTTTAGCATACCATGTATTCTTTAATAATCAATATAATAAGATGGTGGAGAGATGAAGGCACACCCAAAGAGGAGAAAAAAAAATCTTGACTCTATTACTTGGACTCATTTAAACTAAGAAATCCAAAACTATTTGAAGACTTTTTCCAATGATCTCTTATACTTTTTTCTTTAGAAATGTAGAAATGTATTATGACCCTTTATGTCTTAATGGCTTTTAACACCATGCGAGGACTACGGTTGGAAACTAGCCTTTGGCTAACACTGGCACATTTACAGAAATGTATGATGGAATGTGCACTGTCCTCTTTAAATAAATAAAAAAAAAAAAAGAAAGAAAAGATGGGATTGCATCAACAGGGGGCAATATACAAGGCCCAAGTTATCTCCACAGGAAGCACCCAAAAGGACATATCAGCTTGAAACTGTGTAGTTCAAGAGTTCACTCAGGTATTTTTAAGAACTGCCAAAGCAAACAACCTGTATCTTAATAGCTTGAGAAGAGCAATCATAATTATGGGATGAGCACACATGGATGATTAACATACTTAAATATTTTCTTTATATTCATATTACCAAGATGTGATGTTGAGACAAAGGATACCGTGTCAAGATCTAGTCTTTGAAGTCATGAAATTCATGTTAGAATTAGGAATCTTATGTAAATGATCAAGCATTGTAAGTTCTGCTTTTACAAATACTTTTAAGTTGCAATACGTATTTGCAACTTAAAAGGCATAAGCAAATGTGCAATCAGATGGCAATATAAAAACAAAAACACTTCTTAAGACTGTAAAAGAAACAAAACTGGCATTTTGCCCACACTTATTTCATGTCAAGTTTTATTTGTTGAGCTTGCTTGCTTAAGAGGCAGGGCCCATGTGATTGGCTGAAAGGTGAGAGCGTGGTGACAACACCGCTGTCATGAAAAGTGATATTATGAGATAAAAAAAAAGTGTCATGAAATTAAAGTTTTATTAGGGAAAATTTCATTATGAAATAAAAAAGACATTTTGAAAAAATTAATAATAACAAACTCCTTTAAAACTATTAACATAATTAAGAAGTAACATTTTATAAAAATGAGATAAGTTATAATCATTTCTTTAATGATTTAACAAATCATTGCTTTATTTATATATAATACAATGTGTTCATGTGCTTATATATTTAATACTTCATTATTTATTAGTTTAGTCTTGGCCACATTAGGGATCCACATAGAAAACATTTCAACATTGTCTTGTACATTTAGTCATTCTGTGCCAATGGCTATTAAAAAACAACAATGTTCAAGAAGTTCCAACATCATTAGCATTAGTATTAGTATTAGCACCCAAATCCCAAAGTGGCTACTTAGTAATATTACACTGGAGGTTACAAAAGATCTAGTGCCCAGTTCTTTCAAAGAGGAAAGTACTATCTGCTTTATGGCAACAGCTCTACTTCAACAAAACAAAATGTGATTCATCAACAAGAATTGCCCTTCCTCATCACTAAGCTGTGTTTTCCAACTTTAAACACAAGCCTTTTATTTTTAGATTGGGGTACTTTTAGCACTGTTTACATTTCTTTATGATTGGATGTTGTTTTCTTTTCAGATAACATCTCAGCAATTAATTACTGCATTTAATTCATCTTAATTGTCCTATTTAATGAGCTTGGTTTTCATTTTTTGTCCTGTTGGCAAGAACTTCCTTTAAAGTGTTAAATGAACTTAAATGAATTACTGTAATATAAATGTAGCCTACAATAAGTAGGATGATAAACACTGTGTGATTCAGCAGAGAGGGAAACACAGATGAAGACGTATAGGAGAGACAGCACAGCACCCCTGGTGACTCTTCATGTGACATGCAGTCTGATTCTTAGTGTGAACGCTGAGGCATTACAGCCAGAGGCATTTTGGAGACAATAAAAATAACTTTCCAAACAATAAGAAGTTCCCATAAAACTAGGATTGAAAGTTTTATGATTTCCGGTGATGTAGAAAGAGGAGAGTGAGATGGAGAGATAGTCAGAGAAGAGAAAGAGGAAATCACCTGTAATAGCACACCGGAGAATGTTTTCACACGAGAAAGGTGGAGGTGTACGTGTGTGTGAGTTTTAACCTGCAGTAAAACCCCAATGAATGTGTTCACACATTCTTATTGAAACCTTATAGAGGTGGGAGCAACACGAGAGTATCTAAGGTATTGTAACACAGAGGTGCACGTGCACCTCAGTATATAACTGTGCTCAATTAGTGATGGGAAAAACTGAAGGGAAACTGCAACTAAGTTTGAATAAGTATTAATTTCAGTCTAGTTAAAAAATAAAAGAAATAGCGAAAAAAAAAGAAAACCTTTTTTTCTAAGTAACTGGTGTTTTATTGATCCTGACAACATTTGAGTTTTAACAACCAGGTGGTTAAAAATTCCCATTCCTGTACTCAAATTTGTACATATTTTTTAATTAACTAAGTAGAATGTATTTATGTTTGGATGTACAATATATATAAACCGTTACAGATGTTTATTTTCTGCAAAGCACACTGTATTTTCCATGAAGTGTGCTCTGTATAAATAAAGTTTTGCTTACTTTGTTTGCTAATGATTCTCTAATGATTTGCTAGGATGATCTGAATCCTTCTCAGGAGTACTGTATCACCACTCATTTTGCAAAAACAAGACATATGATAATGCAATCTTAAATTTAAACTTAATCCAAAGCTGAATATCAAAAACTGCATTTTTTAAATAATATTGATTACCAAAGGAAAAAAATATTGTACGGACTGGCAGAGCTGATATCAGTGAGCTGGCAGTAACTCTTGTTCTCAACTCTTCACATGAATGTTGCAAACCTCAGCTATGTATCAGAAAATCACACCAAGTGTGGACAAAAATCTGGCATTTCATACATCACTTCAAGGAGAGCAACCTGTGTCGCATTTATTGATGATTTATTTTATGTAAATAGATGCATTGTAAGAAAGCCCAAAGCCTTGTGATATAGCTTGATAATAATAATGACAATTGTGTCTAAAAGATAAGGCACAACTTAGCTGGTCACTGACTCACTCCTACAAAATATAAAAATATTTTATCATGCATGTAAATATGCAGTAAACAAAAAAAAAGGAAAAAGAAACAAAGACAAATCTTTATAAAGAAAAGAATGTTTGAACAGAAAAACTCAGACATAGATATAGAGATGTGTGTCTCAGCAGCAGCAGTGATTTAATGTGTGGAAGACAGAACTGTTAGAGAAAACAAGCAGGTTCTGCTCTATTAAACATACATGCACACAATCCAGCATGTGTGTGTGTCTGTCATAACATCCAGGGGCCCTCATGGTGCTCTACTCAGTTTACAGTGGCACTAAGTGCACCAATGGAGCATGTCGTCCTGTATCTTTCTGTCTCGCTCTCACTTGCTTTCATTAATCTCACCAACAGGCAAACTGGCTAATGGGCGTCAGAAATCACAGACACCACTCACAAAATTCTGAATTATCATCTCAGCAATGGCTGTGCAATCCTGGTGTTGTGTTCATTCTTTTTTCAGAAGATTCTGCAGCATTCATCATTGAGTTCTACTCCACCTTCTTATGTAAATTAGAGCTGTCAGCTTCCTCTATGATTTCTTATTTCCCGCTGCCTTTTCTATCTTGGTACTTTACTCTGACTGTTTCACTCTAAATTGTATTTTTAGTATCTAAATTAGGACTGCAGGGTGGTGTGGGTGGCACTGCTTGAGAGGAAAGAAAAGTGTTCTCATGAAAAGTTCACAATGATGCCACATTACCTTTAGATTTTAAACAGACTTTCAGACAAACACTATTATAAAATGTATCCCCGATATCTATCTGATGACAGATGCACATCATGCTACCCTTTGGGCAAATCTTTACAAACTCTGATTCCATCTGCCACAACATATGCTACGATCCATTTTTAAATCTACCTCCACTCATTGGTCTCAACGTCTGGACCCCCAAACCTCAAAATCATCCAGAGCCAATGGACTGGATCCCTATGTGTGAAGGTCATGTTTGGATTGGCCGGAAACCAGCTGAAGCCAGCCAACCAGTATGCAAGAACAAAGTGCTTCTGTCAGCACCTTGAGGACTTAAAGGCTGCTGAGTTACCACATGTCAATCAGACACAGATAGAGAAAATGAGAGTGGTGAGAAATACAGAGCAGGAGAGACGGACAGAAAACCAAAACAAGCTTTTTGTGAGTTATTTTACTGAGAAACTGAAAAACATGAACGTCCTTTTCTCTGATACAGAAATACACATAGACTTCCTTTGTAAAATGAAACATATACATAATCTAAATCCGCAAGTTATAAATATAAAGAGCCAGAAAGCGAGAGAGGGAGAGAGTAAAAAGGGAGGCAAAGCCACAGCTGAGAGTTGAGGTGTTGATTGACAGTGATGGTGGAGGCCTTTGGACTGACAGCAGAATGAACACCGTGAATGATGCCACTAAGAGGTTGGCAACTGGAGCCACGCTGGAGACAGAAAGGCTGCATGTACCAAGAGCCTGAGGGCAGTAGATGATGGAAGGATAACTGTAAGATGATTACAAACTGTAGGAATGGGATCAAATGGCGCTGGGCCTCTCTTCATTGCATTCAGCCTGGGACAGGAGAAACTTATTCTCCTGTCTTCCGAATTAGGCTTATTTTCATAATTCTAATCTTTTCATGTGGGGGCCCACAAGCCATTTGAAATTTTACAGTTTGATAATCAAGTGTATTTTTAAGACTCATTCATTCTCAAGTTTAAAGGCATGTTGAATTTGAATATGGCCATTTTCTTTGCCAAGCAGGGACCTAAAAACATTTTTGCTAGCAATACATTTATTGTAAA
The DNA here is from genome assembly GCA_034769285.1 of Lutjanus argentimaculatus. Classification (NCBI taxonomy): domain Eukaryota; kingdom Metazoa; phylum Chordata; class Actinopteri; order Lutjaniformes; family Lutjanidae; genus Lutjanus; species Lutjanus argentimaculatus. Next base: position 3,610,168 of record JAWZSL010000013.1, on the reverse strand, counting down.
TGTATGTATTTTCCTTAAAAGTAGCTTAACATGTTAACAATCAATTCATTATTCATTAATAAGATACAAAATGGATATATTTTTCTGAGTTTAAGCTATATTTAAAAATTATAGCAGCACATTAGTTGTGTGAAGCACAAACCATTTAAACAGACAATAATAAAACAATGAGGCTCTTGCTCGAAAATTCACAGATGGAGACAGATAAAGAGGGGTATTTATGTAGCCCCTGTCCTCTGGCTGTAGATGTAGCAGCTTTAATGGGAGGAATGACAAGAAGCTGCAACCATGCAAGAATTTGCTCTGCTTTAAAGGAAAAATTGGAGGTCATTTAATGTGTACTCTCTTCAAATGTGTTCTCCCTTGAGCATGTGTGTGACAATCCTGTGAAACTGCCACTTGACATCCTTCACTCTCTGATAATCAATAGACGATGTACAAACTAACAAGGTGCCTGAGGTTATCTGAAGGTCATGTACTCCTTGACTGACAGCTTCTATAAGGCCTCCTTCTTGAGCATACTGCATACTATTCCAGGCATGTAGGCTTAGCTTATATTCTGTGCATGTATGTGTGCAGGCGTGTGCGTGTATGCGTGAATTTGCGCATAGTTAAATACTAGTCATAGATCAGCAGCTGAAAGTGATATGACAGCAAGGTGATGGTTTTATGTTTTTTTCAACACCGTTCATGAATGCTTGAGGCTATTCCTCAACTTCCTGCAAAACAATCTCACATATAAACACACATACTACCTGAGGGACTGCAAAACCAAGCATGAGAAAATCCAAAAAGAACAAGTTTCAGGACAGACACAGGAAGTCCGAATGACACACTGACTCAGAATAAAACGATTCAAGATTTTTCTGGCAAAATACAAATACAAATGAATATATTGCATAAAGCAAAGACATTGAGACAATTTATGCATTTTGGTGGCCACAGATGGAGTAAGTTTCCCAGTAGTTTAAGCTCAGATCAACTGATTCAGATCATCATTCTAAACATCCAAAAACACACTTTTACTTCCTTTTCATGGTGCATTTTGGATTTCTTGTCTGATTATAATTTGATTGATCCTGTTTTACACTTTTAATTATTTTTCTGATGTTTGTGTGGTTTTTCCTTCAACCACTAGTTTTATTTCATTCCATATAAAGCATGTGATAACCTTGGTATTAGATCATAACTATAAAAATAGATTTACTTACTTAAAACCCACCAAAACACAAACATCCTCACTTGATGTAAACTGTACAGTGCTAGAATAAGTAGCCTGACATGACAACAGCCAGTAAATGTTTTATAAATTGTTGATTAAGTAGAGAATTGGCATGAGCCTGTTTAAATCCATTATACAGGCAAAGACATAAGCTTGACTCATCTCCCAATTTCACTCAGCACACTAACACACAGGCACATACTTTGACGGACTTAATAATTAAAATAGTAACAGATCATGTTTGGCAGCTTCTGCCACTGATCAAGTCTTTAAGAGCCTGTTTTTTTTTTCCCACGCCTCAAGACGTGGAGGCAGGAACTATCAATCACTGTCAGCCCTCCATTTCTCACTCCCTTTCCTTCTCTCAGCTCTGTCCGCGCCTGTCTCCCCTGTAGGCACTACCATTCAAGAGTGAAAGATAGCGTGTGCAAGTGCACACACACATGTGCACAGCTGTACACCCACAAAGCACTATACTGTAGGCACAGCGGTCTTCGTGTGAAAAGTGACATCACTTGCTCTAGCTGTAGGTGTAAACCTCAAATTCAGTCTTTAAGTCAATGCAAACATGCCTGAAGGGGCAGTTTTTCTCTTGACCTGGCTGTCTCGAATGAAACTGTCCATGGGAAAAGCCCACCAACTTACCCGTAGAACAGCCATTCCCAAACTTAACAATGCCCTGTTTGAAATATGAAAATCTTCTGCACCCACTTATAAAGTGTACATAGCTCCTTTTAATTAATTTTCTATTTTATTTGTATTTTTATTTACCACTGGCTCTTTATCTACCTCTATTTTTGACTCTTTAGCTGCTGTGACATGAATTTCCCTGGTGTGGGATCAATAATGTTTATCCCACCTTAATAACATTATTAACAATTGATAGAGCGGTCAGAATCAGGTTTACTGCCAAGTAGGTTTTCACATACAAGGAATTTGTCTTGGTAGTTTGGTGCATAATAATAAACATAATAGAAGAAATAGGAAAATAAAAGTTCTACAAAGTGATCATTGATATAAAATAGAAAAAAGTACAACAAAGTGGGAAAATCACACCGATAGGTCCATCAAGTCTCAATAAGGCATAGTGTCCTATTTTAGAGGCTGATTTATCAAAAATAAAGTGGTATTGGCACAATCACAGCACATAAATGTGAAAGATATGTTCTTTTGGCTGATATATTGGATATATAAGGATTTTTACACTCAATACCAATATCGGTATGGACTAAGGCTACACGATATGGTTAGAAAATCATACTGCAATTATTTTGACAGAATGATGATCAATGCAACGATCATTTTTGCATTACAATTTTTATTTAAAGTGAAAAAAATATTAAAATCATGATTATGTGACTTTTTTTTTACATCTTGAGAACAAGATTTGTAGGCCAGGATGTCTTTGCAGCACTAGCACTTCATTATAATCTGTTCTGTTACACATTTTTCCTTTATATACTGGCACATGGCCATGTTGCAATTTCAATAATGTTTCAATTAATTGTGCAGCCCTGTTATAGGTCTAAACTGATCCATAAATTGTGGCTGCAGCTGGATTGCCTAACCTCAGCCCTATCCAGACTATGCCACATTTGGATTATCTGGCTCAAACAGCTGAAACTATGACAACAAGTAGCAAATCAACACTTCATATTATAAAGTCCCTTCAGCTACATCTGATGCTATGTTCTACAGTGCCTATTGCATCTACAATACCTGGTCTACCACTAGCTGAAAGAGAGGTGAAAATATGGCGTTAAAAAGACGGCAGAGGAGGGGGAGTCATTGGGATAAGAACAGGAAAATTCTAGCAAAACGATAGAGTGAGAGAAGGAGAGCAGCTGAAAGAGTAAGGGGAAGAGTGACAGTTTCTTTAATATCCGGCTTGCGGGCTATGTTTTCTCACACAGCAGTGTGTGTCTGTGTGTGTATTTTCCAGTAGCAGTTAGTTTCACAGCTCTGGGAATTACCCAGCTGTCAACAGACCATAGCAACATAAAGAGCTGATTGACAGATGCAGTAGCTGTCCAAAGGCCACACCCACTAAGCATCTAATTATTAAAGACACAAGATTCCTGAAATGTTTGTCCATGTAAGTGTCTCAAAACTAGAGGAGTATCAGTAGCCTTTTAAATGTATTGACTGTACTGTAGGTAACCACTAATATTAAAAAAATACTTATAACATTGGCTCTCCATTCAAACAGACATGTATCTGGCAAAATCAGTACCCAGAAAAACCTGTCAGCCAGTGGTGCGGCAGTGAAAACAGTGTTCCCACACCAATAGTTACGTCCAATCTGATTTTAATGGGCCTCACTTTTTTAGCCCTCAGCTCATTTCCTCCTTTCTCTCAGAGCTGTCACTCACTGAGTCAACAGAGGGAGAGAGAAAGAGGGAGCATGCTGTGCCAGCTGTCTAGAGTTACATCTGCCCTTATGCTTTTTGGGTCTAATGGCAATAAACTTTTAGAAAGCTCAAAACGCCATGAATCACACACAAGGACTTACTAGAAAACACACATACGCATGAGTGCACTTTTCTCACACCCATTCACATATACACAAATAAAAACGTATAGTCACATGTGCACATATACCCACTCAACCCTTAAGAACCCCTAAGAAAAGGGATGATGTGTACGTGTGTGTGTGTTTGCGTGAGCTGACATGCAGGTCAAAGTGACGTCCCATCTCATATCTGTCAGCACCCAGAGTTTATTTACCCGGTTATATTATCATTTGTTGACCTAGTCACATGATCTGAGAGCGGGAGGTGCAGAACCCACAGGCACCCTAGAGAGCCCAGTTAGGACGTGATGAGAGACACGGGCCTGTGACCTAACACACGTACATCAGCACAAGCACTTGCACAATATGACCTCCTCCTTTCTCTTTCAAATCTCCAGTTTTCACCTCACCCTTAAATCGCCCCTCTCATTTCTTTTCCTTTGACTTTTGTCACCTCTGCTGTCCTTTTTTAACCCCCCTCCTCTCCCTTTTTCTTCTCATTTAGAGCAGTTTTCAACTGTCTTTACACTGCTGGATTCTCTTGCTTGTTTGAAATGGAGGCCAACACCAACAAATAATAACAGTTTTATGCCCCCCGAGTTTCAGCGTCTAAAGAAAAAACATTTTGACATTAAGAAAGTCTAAATAAATCTGAACAAGTACAGCAGCATCCTCTCAGTAATCCTAATATATGGGGAATCCTCTATCCCTGAAAAGACTGACTGAACACTCATTGAACACTCCACTGGAGCTTAAATAATTCATCAATTAATCTATTGGTTGACGAAGACAAAATTAACAACTGTGATAACTGATTAATTGTTAGTTGCTACTTAGAAAACAAAAAAGCCAAATATTCAGATTCCATCTTCTGATATCTGAGTATTTGCTGCTTTTCTCTGTTTTAGATCACTGATCAATGGCATCATAGTTTGACATTTTATAAACTACATGAATAATCAAAAAAATCATCAATAGATGAATCAATTATGAAAATAATAATTTGTTGCAGACCTACACTCAGCCTTACAGTACACTGACTCCTCCACCTTATGTGTAACCATTTAATGGCCTTTTCATCTCTACCAGCAAAACACAACTGAAGGATTACTCTACTGAAGAAACACTATCTCTGGATCATGCTCCCGTGTCTTTTAAATGAATAATACATCAAGAAAACCTAAGACTATTTGTTCGGTCTATTATCACATGCTGTTACCACTGCAGTACTCACTACTGGCTGTGTCACACGTAGTCACTAATAAGACAATTTGACCTTACTGCCTTGCCTTTGTCATTCTCAATCCTTTTTCTTCGTGCCTATTTCCATCCTCTCATACCCTTTTCTACCACAACCTACAGTACCATATATGGAGAACAATACTGCATTAATACGTGGTGTAAATACTGTAGCAGACACACCGACCTAATGCTTGTCTGTCCTTTCCCTCACAATTACAGACACACACACATTTCCAATGAACAAAATCAACATTGAGCTGTTGTTTCATCTGCACACACACTTGAACGCACATGGACGAGGAACAGCAAGAACACATAAAAAACAAATGTCTAAACACACGTCATGCCTGATCTCCATTAATTGGATTAGCTGTCACCCTTAGCATCATCTGTTGACACAGGCCTCATCCAAGTTTATCTACTTCCCTGTTTGCTGCTCTTCTCTCAACCCGCCTCATTTTTGTGTCACATCTTCAGAACCTCACTCAGATTCCCTTTATGCCTCAAGCCTCAAATTCTGCTTTATTTGTTATGTCCAAAATACAAAAAATACACCTAAACTCTGCAAGACCAAAGCATACTGTATACTGCCTAGGAATCAAGAAAGGTAAGTGCAATATTTAATGTGTGGTTTCAGTTGTTGAGAAATACTGTGGATATAATGTGTCTACATGGTTTTATATTCTCCTCCTTTCCTAACTCTTATTCCTTCTGTGAATGGTGGTTATGTGTTGGTTCATGTAACATAATTACAATGCCATCTTGGTCAGAACTCTCTTAAAAAGACCATACTTGTTAAATAAATGAGAGAATAAAGAGAAAAATTAAAAATACACATTCCAAATCTTTGCACATTTGTGGTTTTATAGTGAATAAGTAACTACAGCAGTCCAATAACAGTTTGCATATGTGTACAATCATGGTTTATTGCTAATGTGCTTTTACACCAACATCCTCACACACACACTCGTCTACTTGGCTCTTTGCTCCAGTCTAACTCACAGCAGATGTCCCAGTGTAGGGACAAGAAGCTCTCACCCATTAGGAGCATCCCAAAAGAAAAAACAAAAACACACTTACCTGGTATGTTCCAATGCCTATGTGTTTAGGATCAATCTTCACAAGCTCAGCCAGTGGATCTTGGACACGTCTTCCAATGGACACTGTCGAGACGCGCGCAACCACACACAACACACACACAACCACACACACAAAACCACACACCAACACACACCACAGAATAAACAAACATTAGATTCTCTGTCTCATGAGATTCTATGGTTTGTGTTTTTCATGAACTTGCTATCTGAATCACAGTTATTGAATATGCAAATCCATATTATTTATAATTACTGAATATGCAAATTGTCTGCATATTACACTGCTGGCCTGAGGGCAGGCCAAACCTAATTGTCATTCCTCCACCCCCAGTAACAATAATTAAAGCTGGCTTTCAAATGGAGTCTTTGCACCTGTCATTTAGCTTCCTGATAGATGCTGGAGCCATGAACCTTTAAAACCGCTAATTTAACCAGGCCCGTGCACACAGGCTCACACAGCCAAATGCAGCACACAAATAAACACACACAGTCCGTATCAACCAATGTAGGGCTGCTTTTAATGACGGAGTCTGTAAGGCTTCAGCTTGCTGCTGCGCATGAAGCCAAATGTCTTTTCCATGAATATGCTGGCAGGGCCCAGTGACAAGGAGAAAAATTACAAACAACCTTACTCACATACACACAATAATACATGACATCATCCCCCAACACGCACACAGTGGGAGAGAATTGCACAACCAAATAACAGGTCACATTCACGTCCCTGTAAAAGACAAAGGACGTGGCAGCTCTGAGTGTTAACTCCTTACATAACAAATGCACTTCAAACACTCACAAATAAGTTAATAAGTTAACAGATTTATTTAATGGTATGAGTTCTACAAAAGAACAGAGAATGACAAAAATGTTAAAGGTTACTGTGGGGAGTGGGACTGTACGAGGTTGAGGTTGATTTATCGATTGTGGACGGGTCAGTAACAAGAGGTATTTCAGCCACAAAAAAGAATAAACCACCATTACAGAGGCCAAATATCACTCTGTCTGAACCAAACAAACTCCCTGAGTGAAATCAGTAATTTTACCTCACAGAACATGGGAGGTGCTGATCTACCACTGTCTTGATCGGAGATTCGGTTTGTGTTATTGTGGGACTTTTGTGTTTTAAAAGAATTGTTTGGACTCACTGAGGCAGCAGTAAACCAGCAACTGTTACTGGTTTACTGCTGCCTCAGTGGCTAAAATATCTTTTGTTCCTGACCCCGTCTACAGCAGTACATTGCTTAACTTCCGTGCTGGTGCCCCTCTGTGCTTCTCCTAACTGGGGGTGTGCCGACCAGTATCTGCTGTAGGTAACACAGTGACTATGGTACCTCATACAACTGAACACCTCATTAAATAATCCAATTAGAATTAAATTTAGAATTCCAAAATGCATTGCACGATGAATCAAAAATCACAAGACACAGTTTATCTCCCTTCTTGACCTTCCTGTGCTGGTGCTTGCCACTGTTTCTTAGGTGTTCATTATGTGCGTGTTTGAATTTCAGTGCTCAGTGATGTGGTGTCCTGCATGAGACGACTTAGATCTTTTAGGCAGAACGGACAGACAAAGAGAAAGACAGGGATGGGATGTAATGGAGGGAGTATGTCTGGAATCAATGGCTCTCCTCTCCTCTCTCTCCTCTGGCTGCGGTGGGAGGCTGCTGCCTGAGATAATATTTAGACAGGGATGGAGTTTCAACCCTGGCCTTGCTCAGTGCACCACCAAAACTCCCCAATACTCTTTCAATCTATTCTCTCTCCCGCTCTCTCTCTCTGACAGGAGGCGATTTGTAAATTGAGTCCAGCTAAACTCTCCTGCACTTATTGCAAATTTATGAGCAAACTACAGTAATACAAAAATAGGGAAAAATGGAGAAAGCAACAAGAGAGGAAGAGCCTGTTCAGACACAGACGCATCACTCAGGAGAAGTGGAAGAATGTGACGTGCAGCATTCTGGCAGGGACACGAGGACAGCTGTGATGTGGCAGCACTAAATTTGCAGAGGTGAAAAGTTATATTAAAACGGTTCAACTTTTGAGGAGATGCAGAATGAATTGTCTGTCATGGCAACAGGCAATCAATGAGTGACAGTAATGAAAAACGGATCTGTTCTCTTGACTATTTTTCCTTTGTGGTAGCTCTTGACTTATTTCTTGCTCTGTCTCAGATTGAAGAGAAGAAAAGGACAGAAATAAGCTTAACATAAAAACAGTCCAACTGGAGAATGGTTGAAATATTGCCTATCACCACTAGGTGTCCCTATATCTCCCAACAATAGATGAGCCAGATGGAAGGTGCCTATAACTCACAATTCCCTACACACTATGTTACATGGCCATTCATACAGACACACAAACAGTCCCAAAGGTAAAACAGACAGACACAAACACTCTGTCACCACATCCGACTCTGTAACCAAAGTGTCTGGCTCAGCAGCCCCTCTTTTATACCCATCCAAAGTCAAATGCTGTAGATTTCTCATGGCTTTCATTAGGGGTATAAATATGGCTCTCTGTGGCTCTCACTGCTGCTGACCACAGGAAACTAGTGAGGAATAATCGAGCCTTGCTTGATTTATGGCTTTTATAGAGGAAGTCTGCTGGAAACATTTGTTCTCCAAAACTGTGTGCGATTCCTTTTTATTCTGCTGTGTTTTCAATGATGTAGTATGTGGAGTGAGGGAAGGAGAGACATGAGAGAACCCAACAGCAATGCCAAAAAGTCACCGATAATGTGACAATATTTTATGTTACTGGTAAGACGGTGGAAATAAAATTTTAAAAAATCTGCGAGCATACAGTATTTTCTGACAGAAATTGAGATGACTGCTTATATTATACACTAAATTGTGATTCCTTAGTGGGAAAAACTGAAATTTCAAGGAGCAATATGCAGCCAAAGTGTTTATAAAAATAAGTACTGTGGTCCAAATAGCAACTTGGAGCCATGGACTGCATAAATAGGTTGAATTTCTGTTAATATACGAGCCATGGTTGAAGCTAATTGTTCCCTCTGCTCCCTCTTCCACAGACACAGCGGAGACAGACAGGTTGCACGAACACTACAGGAGCACAGGATGCACGCAACCTTGTGAATTGTAAGCTGATCAACTGTTTATAATGGTCAGTTATCTGTCAATGTAAAGTTAAGCCCATTTTCCTGAAAACAAAACCCACTACTCCGTAAATACACATCCTGGACGATGAGTCAAGTGGCTGCCTGTCTCACTGATTGCCAAACTCCATTAACATTTTGCTGAATTTAACAGCTATAAAAATCTATGCCTTCTAAAATATTACAAATGATTTCTATACTATAATTAATGGAAAACAGGGAATCAATTACCATTATTCCAGCCCGGATGGGAGAAATTGCAAAAGGGGAAAGTGAAGCAACTATTTCAACGTAATATTTTTTTTCTTGATCTCAGATGACATGTTGTGGTCATTTTATGTTCTATTACAGTAAAGACTTCTCCTTTAAGTGGTAGTTTTTTACTGCATTGTCTGTGCCCATTATAGTTCAGCTTACATGTATAGTTAAAACACACTACTACTACTGCTAAAACTGGATATTATCTAAAGTAGAGCTGAAACAAATACTAAATTAAGCAATCTAGTCTATTGACTAAACTGTTATTGAGTGCTGCACCGCCAGGTTTCTACAGCAGTCCAGAACAGACAAACCGACACTGGCTCTAGATACGGCCTTTCATGTTTTGCAGTTTTGAGGCAACGGTATGTTCTCCTACATGCTTGGAGTGGGAGGGAGACATGTGGTGGTTGCAATCTGCAAACTCACCACTAGATGCTGCTAAATCCTGCACACTGGTCCTTGCATGGCCAAAAATAATAATAATAATGGCTAACGTACCTGCACTCCTGAGGTTGGGGTCCAGGTCTGGCATCTCTTTGACCGCCTCAGGACTCACACTGTAGATTGATGCTCCTGCCTCACTGGTTATACTGGGGAAAGAAAAGGGAAAGGAAAATGTTAAAGAATGATGAAAAAAGAAAAGGAGAAGTAGGGGGAGATGATGAAGGTGAGAGATATATAGGAACAGGAAATAAGAGGCAGGTTGGCCAGTGGAGGAGAAGCAGAAGGTGAGGTGTGCAATCTGAGAAAGAAAAAAAACAGAGCAGTTATCACTGCTTGAAAGACATAATGGTAATGCTATTAAGGAAAATCACAGCTGCCTTACAAGCTTAAATAATGCAGCTGACAGCTTCTCAGACTGGTTCCTCATTTGACTCTGCTTGACCCTTTGTAGTCAAAGCTTGACCATCATTACCAACATTATGGCCAAAATAGCATCATCACTAGTAGTCCTGCTTTAAAATTAACAGCACAAATTACAATCTTTCAAATGCCTTCAGGAATTCTTATTCAACTGACAGCAGGTGAAAAGAACCACAGACATTCTGACTGCATATACAAGCCACCAGCTGAATGCTAAACATATTCAGAATAGGTAATTTAGTGAGTACGATAACTGTGTACGATCACTTTGCCCACTTAAAGTATGGCACATACTTTGGATAAGTATAGACCTACGATCATCTGAGCACCTTTTCAACATGAAACGACTGACAGTTTAATAACAGACAGTATGACGTGTTTGTGTGTTAGACAAACCTCAGGACATTGAGTCAGCAGACCTCTGCTGTGCACTCCCAATTTATGTGACACTACTGCCATCTAGAGTTCATTGGGCTGTACTGCTGTTTGTCAAAATTGTAGAACATTACTGTCATGGATGAGATTGAGAAGTAGATGGACAATTCCAATATTTTTGGATTGCATAGTTTTATGTACATTTTAGTGCCATATAGTTTACTTATTCAGATATTATATTATAAACAATATTTTAATTAACACGAAGACTGGATATTCTTGTGGGAAAATGACAGGTTGGAATTTACAATCACTAGTGAATTATTTCTTAAAGAAGAGATTGCAATTATTACTGGATGTTTGGAGTGTCATAATTCTCTAAATCAACAATTCAATTTGACTTTTGATTTCAACGTCACAATTTTATTTTATGTTTCCAATGGCTATACCATTGTTGATTTGATTGATCTTGATTTGTGAAGATTAATAGATCAATGGTTTTAAGCCCTGTCTGAACCCCAACTTTTACATTTTCAAATTATTCTTTAAAAAGATAGTTTATATGATATTAGGTGTGATATAAAGGCCGGCAAGCTAAGCTGTGTTGTCTTTTAAGTGTTTTTTTTTTTCTCCTGACACGTGCCAGATGGGAAAATCATTGATTCTGCTTTTGATTTCAATTACTGAAACTTAGTTCTTTCCAGTTGATTTTTGATTTAATATTGATATATATTTTCTGTATTTTTAATGTTTTTAATATGTTGATCTTGATAATCTTGAAAATAAACAGATTCTCCATGGCAACAAATGATACCATTTCCCATGTTAATGTATTCAGTCAAAAAGTAGGCCGCTTATCATCCATCATCACACAGACGGGATGGTGGTACAACAAAGCCACTGATACCCGTGTTCATGCTCTCGACCTACAACTGAAGCTGTCATGTTGTTTAGTCCTTCTTTTCTCTCGGGTGGATAGAGAGACAGGGAGGGAGGATTGGAGGAAGAAAGGGGGGCTTTTTCCTCAGGGCTGACCAATATGACGAGGGGGTCAGCACCTCCCCAATATCCACAGCTCAGAATGAGGCCCTCTGTGGTACACACACACATACACACTCACACACGGTATCCCAGAGGCCTGGACCTTGCCACAACAACCTTGCCAATTACAAGTATCTTGTTAATGAGGAGTGGCAGAGGCCTTCTGATGAGAATCACATTTAAATAAATGAAGTTGTCCTCCCTCCCACCCTCTTTTTCCCATCCTCTCTATTCATCCCTTCCTCCGCCTCACTGTTCTTTTTGTCAGTTCCCCGTCCATCGTGCTGACAGCTGACATATCGCCATGGTGACACTACTAACGAGGACTGGCACATGACCTTCAGGGAGGTCAATGCAGAGATGGTCATTAACCTGACATGCTCTGTCTCATGCACACACATGCACACACACAAAGACACACAATAATTTATGCTGAGTAAGACATAAGAAAAAAGGAAAGTAATTCAAAAATATCTACTCTACCCAAATCTCATGCAGCTCTCATTTTTCAGAGTATAAAAATAGACAGGGCTTCAATTCAATGTCAAATGGAAAGGAAAGACAAAGTGCACACCTCTGACCTTCCTCTCTGCCCTCATTCAGAGATCGCGGTACAGAAAAGGTCATGGAAAAGAGAAAATGAGAGAGGAAGCAGACAAAAGTTGCAAAAAAAAAAAAAAAAAAAAAAAAAAACATGGAGAGAAAAGAAAGGAAGGCCACCAGCCCCTATCATGTCCAACCTAATTAAGGCTGCCGCTGGGGCAGCTGGGTAACAGCACTGTCATGGATACAGCTTTGAGCCCTCATCACCATAGCGTCCATGGCTGTCGCCATAGTGAGGGCATCATCCTGGCAGCCACCAGAAGGTTGTCTGTTCTCTGGCCTAAGTGGGTGGATGGTCGACATGTGGACACATACACACACTTGGAGACACAAAGTCAATGGTCGCCTCTTAGTGTAAAGCGATGACTTGGTTGGCCTGTAGGGCTATCACTTATTTGCACTCTCAATTGTGTATATATATACACAACACACATCCACACACCACACACACACACAACAACACACAGCACACGACCACAACACACCACACACACACACACACACACACACACACACACACACACACACACACACACACACACACACACACACACACACACACACACACACATAAAGAGAGGCCTGCCTTTAGCCCTGTCCCATCCTGGGGCAAAGTCACAAACTGGCTCCCCTATCTGTTCCCCTACTGGTCGTCTTTGAGACACACCCCTGGGCCTGACACACAAACACACGCACACATCATGACTGGCCCCCTGCTGCCCCTCAAGAGACCTAACATTGGAAGAGATGGATACACACTTTGATACCTCATTAGAGCCTTCTGGCTCATGCAGCCCGAGTCTAAATTAAAAACAGCTCATCAGATCAGTCAGAAAAGAAAAGGGGCAATAATATCACCAACTAATCTGATACACAGGACAAAAAGTTGGAGGGAGGGGGAACAAGGGGGGTTGCTAAGATATGCAAAGGCCTAAATTTTAATATGTCAGTGGCATTGCAGTGCAAATCTGCCCATAACAATGACATTTTCACAAGAACTGCCAGTATTCCTAAATTAGAAAATATAGCCTTTATATACAAAATTGCATGTGTGTTTTTTTTCATATCTGTATACCTCCAAACTGTGACGGCACTGTAGGTTGAAAATGAACGCAAGATTGATGCTGGGTTTGAAGAAATTGCTATATTTAGAAGTAGTCTCAGCCCATGGACCCAGACAATATGTGACTATGTGGCCTGAGAACATTCTTCAAAGTGATGTTGCTTGACAAATGAATCTGAAGCATATCAATCTAAAGTGCAATTTGTCAAACATTGTTTAAATGTTTCCATACCATGTTTTCCTTCCCAATACCAATTCCAATACCTGAACTTTGCACAACGGGGCTACAGAGTACTGATCTCAGTTAAAAATATCTTACTATTTTTTTAACAGCTGTGTACGACAAACTCTGTATAGATGTAAGATGTATAGATAATTGTAAAAGATGTTGTAGATGTTTTGTAAAACATGAACATTTACATACAGAGAATGAATGTCATAGAACATGACTTCACAATCCTGGTGGGAAGAAAAGCCTTATGAGACACTAAGTGGAAGGAGCAGGGTCTCAGTTCAGTGTTAATAAATTATGCGGTATTGGATTTGTGCATAGACTGGCGTACTCACTGATACAGATACTAGCATTTTAGACAGTATCCAAGGCATTTTCCAGTACTGGTATCTGTATTGTAACAACCCTCAAACGCTCAAGGTGATTATTTTGACATGTAATTCACAATTAAGGGGATGATCATTTTTGCACCACAATGTTCATTTTCACTCAAACAATGTTTAAAATCATGATGATGATCATTTGTTGGGGTCTGTACCAAACAAATGTTTTCTTACATTTGGAAAAGAAGATTTGAAGGCCAGGGCATCTGTGTTGTTTAGTCATATAGCTTTCCCTTACCAAAAAGTTGCAGTTTCTGACATTTAGAGATTGAACTTGGCCATACTGCGATTTTGATAAAATGTAAATTAAATATGTAGCCCTAGAGTCCATAAAGTCATGGTTTATTTAACTGTAAATGGTAGATTTATTTTCCCTTTAAATCATATATCCTTACATACAGCCACAGGTCAAGTTTCTGGTATGCACAAATGAGGTAGATGTAACATATTGCAGACATATATCATTTTACAGTGAAAAAGCTATTGTGTATACATTGATACTATAATATGCTATTTATCTTTCCCTCATTTATCTGGTCAAAATACCTCTGATATCTAAGGAAATCAGAGGTTTTTTAAAGGGATATATTAATGATGTAGCCTACCAGGTGGGCATCTTGAAAAAGTACACAGAAACTGATATGAGAACTCTAATTTCCATTCAGTGCAAGGTCACTAATGGGTAGAACTAACTGAGTAATTAAATCCAGTGGAAAATGTTATATATTAGTAACCTGCATGTGAAGGCAATGAGGGGCTCAGTGGGAATTGACTACTGGACAAGTACAAAAGTACAAAATTCAAGATGGTTTTCATACTGGATACACAGGGATTGCATACACATATAAACACACACACACACGTATATAGTTTTATGTTATAATGGCTTAATATGCCACTTTCTTTGTCACAACTCAGGTTATGTTCAGGATACTTGGGTTGGCCTCATTTTACTAACTTAGAAGGAGCTGTGATGTCACATATTACCATCCTAAAATATATTCATACAAAACAACACACACACACACACACACACACACATAAGTTTCTCTGTCCCAGCTGCTCAAACAGCTTGGATCCATTGTTCAGTCAGCTGCAAAGCTTGACCTCAGGGAGACAAATTGAGGGACGCACCATCTCTCTGTCTCACACAGACAGGACACACATGCAGGCACGCACACACAGAGACACAAACACACACGTCGGGTCTGAAGACGATGACATTTTTCACAGAGAAAAGCGTCCAAATGGCAGGTGTCAGGGGCCGTCAGTCTCTAGCGAGGCGCTAGAAGGCAGGCAGCCACACACACACACACCACAAACTCCAACTGCCAGTGTGAGACACGTCTGAAAAGAGCAAAGCCTCACAGACACTCATGTCAATCTGGTAGCAGGAAAGGCCTGCACTTGTGTCACGCACAAACACATACACACCAGCAAGAACACACACATCCAAAAACACAAATACACACATGGCATGTCACACAGACTCATCACACATGTTTGTCACACGCAGGACCATCGCAGGGAACACTGACACCCTAGGGGAGGATGGTATGGACTGGAGGGCGGGTGGGTGGAAGAAGAACAAACAGAGGCTGACCACCAGTGAGGCATGGTGGGAGGAGTAAGGGGGTTGTGGGTGATATGGATGAGGTTGGCAGATATTCACTGTGCACCACCTGCGAATGCCAAAGGTCCTCTGCCCAACGCCACTTCCCAACCTATGACGAGCTACACTCACAAGGACAAATGTACCTTTTTCAACAAACATTACTTAGCTGTGGTACCATCTGCCATAAAACAAATGTGTAATAGAACATATCGAGTATATTGTATAGTAAGGTTGTCAAAAGTATCAATACTTCACTACGGGCTGTGGCAATTACCACAATACCATGATCATGTGATGCCTACTGCGTGGCTGAACTCATTACCGTCACCACCACAAATACAATTTGGAAGGGCAAATCTCATGTTATTCCACTGGACAATACATTTGAGATTAGAGCTACACATACAAGTCAGTAACACAGCCTTTGATTAGTCAACAGACTCAACCCAAGGCATCATGGGACTGTCAGTGGAAGGTTAACAACTGTTTTCAAGCCATAAAAATGGATAAATAATCACAGCCAACATTTAATGATGGATTTAGCATTATATATTTATTTTACCACATCTCCAAAAAGGCAACTGCAGTTCAAGGCTAGATTACAGAGCTTCTGAAAGGGATATGATAAGACCAGAGCTGACGTTGTAAAGGTAGAATGCTAACATCAGCATGAGTATAACGTTATTCTTTCCTGCTCAGCTTATTTTAGGGCTAACCCTGTTACTTTCCCAGCCATTGGGAAACACAGCCCTTACCTATTACATGTACTGCCAGAATGACAACTTGCTGCTAAGGTTAGGTTTCTGTCCTGCTACGGGCAGCACCATCTGCTCACCTCTCCCTTTTTGTTCACTGCCCTATTCCTTAAAGGAGCAATGGTATGCTTATAAGAGTATCTGTCAATAATCATAAAATAAAGCATAATTATTTGGGAAGTCATGGTAAACCGTTATCCCACAGGAAAACAACGCTTTTTTACCACTGTCAACAAAAGATTCCCTACTGTCACAGCCCGAGTGTCTGGGACGTTTTTTCTTTTTGCCATGGTATCATAAAGGTCTCAAGTATCATTTTTTATACTAGTATTACACCGAAGTTTTAAATTCCAGTATCATGACTCTACTGTACAGACTGCAAAACCCCTTTCTGATTTGTGATATAAAATATAAATAAAATTGACTTCACTTAACTTTCAATTTTAATTATCTGTCTCAAAGCTGGTTATGCCAATAATAAACCAAGCTATATATCTCCTATAGCTCATGGAGGGTTGGAAGGACGAAAGGATTGAAAGCAGGAAGGATAAAGAAGGAAGGAACGAAAGAGAAAGAGTGAATAACGAAAAGGAAAATACAGAATGAGGACACAAATGTCACAGCTATTTCATGCCCTTCAGAGTAAACATCGTAGAGACAGGAAACTTGACTCTTTTCACTGAATCCAAGTTTGTATGAGTCACTCACTAAAAACAATTGGGTTTTCAAGTCGCTTGAGTCACCAAGTCAGGTCAGGTACAGCACAGGGCAGACTTTCAGCTCACTGCAGGGAGTGGGCTCTGGGCTGGGACAGCAGCACTGACTTGAATCAAGAGCTAAAGTGGTTGCTTTTCTCACAGGGCTGATTAATACAGTAATGAACATGATACATTAATATAAAGTGCGCGTGACACAAGATCTTGCCTCGTGTTCTCAGTTTGCACTTGCTGTTAGCAAGCAGGAGGAGTAAGTCAGTCTAAGAGTTAATTGAGATGAAGACTCGGCAGTCCTGGTCCACTGAAGTGAATTTCGAGTTTCAAAGGAACGCCTCATGACTTGCACATCACTGGAATATCACCACTTTGATAGGTCAGTAGCCCCTCCTTTTCCAACAAACCAGTAAGTATATTTTTATAGTTGCATACTAAAACATGTAGGTCCTCTGTAACATACATGTCATGTCCTATAAATTAGATTTTATGTTTATACATGTTAAACATTTCCAAACTTTTTTTTGTCTTCCTCTCCCCATCCTGTTGTAAGATACAACCTTTTCATTACCCATGGGTTCATTTTCCTCTTCTGAAATGAAGATACACCCCACAGCCAGACTAAGGCCTTTCCATGCCTCTAAATCCATCTGTCCCCCTGCACCTCCCCCTATCCAACCTTCAAACCTTCGGCCCGAGTGCCTGGATCTTACTCAGTCATCACTGGTCCTGCCACTGTATGTTCATCACTCACTCAGCCTGGCCCTGGGAGCATGCCTGGACACAGGACATGACAGGGGATACACACGCCCGCACCCACACACAGTCATAAATACAGTCTACACCACTGTCCTCCAGGTCCATCAGCTAGCCAGTAATGATGATCTCATCCCACCAGGAGTGAGCTAGAGGGCAAGACGGTCAAGGACTTATCGTAAGAATTGCTTGCTTTTTATTGCAAGCGTACACTGGTGGCTATTTGAGTATGTTTCCTGCTGCAACTGCTTGTATAGCTCTCGGACAACTTTAAGTATGAACCAGTCAAGGAGAGAAACGGCCTACTACTCTCATCAGCTACAGAATACAACATCTGGCAGAGACATATTAGCTACGAGTGGGAAACAAGTCCAAATAAACTGACAGTGCAGCAGGTTGAACTGTAGCAAAAATGATCATATGGAAAAAGTAGTTTCTTTAGGACACAGCAAATTAAAGATCTTTTGTCCAAAACCTAAAGATATTCAGTTTACTGTCACAGTGGGGTAAAGAGTCATGAAAATATAGCCACATTTAAGAAGTTTGTATCAGAAAATTTTCACATTTTTTCTTGAAAAATTACTCAAACCAATTAATCAATTATCAAAATAGTTGACAGCAATTTGATTAATCGCTGTAGCTCTGGATTACATGCAATGGAATTCATCAAGTAATTCATTCAAGGTAAACAGGAACTTTGACCTTTGAGAGCCTCAAGGATATGTTTTTATTAAAAAGAGTAAGAGGGTCGGTCATCATATTGCCTTTAGGAGTGGCAGAGCAAGTGGTCAAGAAATTGGATGTCATTTTTGTTTGCCTTTAGCTGTGGTCCCTGCTTGTGTGTCTGTCAGTGTCTCTGTGTGTGTGTGTATCATCACCATAGCATAGCCCAAAGATCTCCCTAACCTTACCCCACATAGTCTTGCACTATCATTATATCAGATGTCATTAACATCAGCTTGTCACTGTCAACCTGTCATTCCTTATGTACATAGCCCCAAACACAAATGTTAAAATATTCAAATTTATTTTTATTTGCAACATTGTGAGAAACATATTGTTTAAGTTTAGTTGAACAATCCACAGTAGCCACCCGCTTGCCTCAAACAAAAAACATTCAAATCAACAATAAAATGTGATGATAGAAACAATCTGGTTTCAATCACAGCACCGTTGTCTCATCTGCACAACTCAGTCCAATTCAGCATGAGAAACAGCTTCAACAATAAACCAAAAAAAAAAAACATCATCATCTAATTCCCAAAAAATTTGAAAAACATTTATGTTGTTCAGTGGGTAGGATGTTTTTTTCAATCTTTCTTAATCACTCCAGTGCAGCTAGAAAAGGCAACTGTTTTCTCCTTCTCTCTAACAGATGAATATGCAAACATTGTACAACAAGAGCAGGGCTGCTTAGTAAAGTACAGTTGTTGACAGAGGCTGTCAGCATCTTACGAAACAGTTTGTATAACTTGGAATAGATTAAGGATTAATGTGAACCCAGTCCATTTTAGGAATGTTATCTGCATGGTGATTTGTGAAGATGGCAGTAAAGAAATTTGGAGCCACTGGTGGGTCAATGAAAAGTCAGTAATCAGAAATTTAAAACCCAGTTCTTATGATCACCTGTAACAGTTTTGTATGACAGGCTGTACAGTCCTCACAGCTGACCCAACTGGATGGTGAAACGTAATGTGCATGACATGTGCATTAAAAGGATATTCCACTTTACGTGATAACCCACTCATTATGTACTCACCCCTATGCTGATGTGAGGATGGGTGAAGATCTTCAGTTCACAAAACAATCCTGGAGTTTCAGCAGAAAACAGGGTTGCAGCCAAATGCAGTACAATGGCAGTGAATGGTGACCAGGGATAAAATGTTAAAAAAAGAACGCAAAACAATCACAAAATGTCTCCATCCTGCTCGTGTAGTGTAATCCAAGTGTCCGCGAGCCGCGACATTAAAATTAACCGCAAAAGACGCCATTTACGCCATGTTTTTAGCCGAAATGTCAACTGTAGCATGTAGCCGGTAGGATGTAAACATGGCGTCGAGCTCGCGATATTTTCACACGTGAGTCCATTAAGAGATATACGAAGTCTCGCGAGATCGACGCCTACATCCTACTGGCTACATGCTACAGTTGACATTTCGGCTAAAAATATGGCGTAAATGGTGTCTTTTGCAGTTAAATTTTAATGTTGCGGCTCGCGGACACTTGGATTACACCACACGAGCAGGATGGAGACATTTTGTGTTTGTTTTGTGTTCTTTTTTTAACTTTTTAAACTGGGTCACCATTCACTGCAATTGTACTGGATTTGGCTGCAACCCTGTTTTCTGCTGAAACTCCAGGATTGTTTTGTGAACTGAAGATCTTCACCCATCCTCACATCGGCATAGGGGTGAGTACATATTGAGTGGGTTATCATGTAAAGTGGAATATCGCTTTAAGTTTACATTGAGTTGACATTGAGTTTTGGTGAGGATCTCTGAGTGTGAGCTACTGCAGATGGATACAAGCCACCTGGCATCCCCTAGTTTAAAAGCTTTAAATTTAAATGCATCAAGATGCATCGACAATCTCTTTATAATCACATCACAGCCCTCTGAATCAGAATTGAATCATGAGGTGCCACAGGAGTCTCACCCCTTGTGCTGCCACAATTTGTAAGATCTTCTCAAGTACAAGAGCTACGTCCTGAGTGTTGATAGATCAGGACTCACGGTGGTATATGTGTGTGTTTGTGTTTGTGTGTGTGTGTGTGTGTGTTGAGTGTGTGTGTGTGTGTGTGTGTGCCTTCCCCACCAATCAGCTCCTCTCACAAAAATCCAGAAACACCAGCTGATGAGGGTGACACAGACCACTGCGAGTCACACTGCAAACCACACATACACACACACACTCCCACGCAGACATCTGTCTGGCCCGTGCTGAGCACTCTTATGAGTTTTGACAAAGCCTGCATGCTCTACCAGTCAGTGCTAAAGCACAATGACAGACAAGGTCATGCTGCACTGGTCTGTCAAGGAGCCAGAAAGAAACACACACACACACACAACAGTGGACCATGTGGTAGCCATGAGCAGGTGTTAATGACAATAATCAGGCAGCAAATAATCAGAAGACATATTTGTACATAATTAACACACATACAGGCTCCATATCCGAGCAGGTTTAAGCCATCTACAACCTAGAAAATAATTTACTACTTTAAGTCAGAAATGAGGAGTCTGTTTCCTACACTAAATTGTCACAAACTAACATCCAGCAGGAGGTCTTTAAATTATTGGGACACAGTTGTATGACAAATCACCTCATGTGCATTCAGTGGGGGCCATCACAGGCACAGACAAACCTTGTCAGCTAAATAATACCTCATGCTGTATAATGTCCTGCAGGATGCTGGTCATTCACAGAGGCATTGTTCAAGCTTAATCATGTACAGTTACTTTGTTGTAAATCTAATGGGGGATGAAGAGTCGAATCTGGTGATTTATTCCTCACTTAGCAAAGACAACAGTGAAGGGAGGTAATAGACCATTACACTTGATCCAATTGAAAAGCTGTCTGTCACACTTTATGCTGTGGTTACACAGGTTATACTCAAACATATAAATGTAAAAATCTCTTGTGTGTCACATAAAATGTTTTAATTATATTACCTTCTATTACAGTACACTTGTTTGACTGTCCCTCAAATTCAATGCTAGGTGTATAATGTAGCTGCAAGTTTTTTGTATTTTTGATTAGTTCTTCTCTGATATTAAATATTCCATGTAATTTGAGAAGAATATGTAAACAGAGCTAATTCAATTAATGGGTCAGGTCAGCCAAGTTCACTGAATATCATTATAAAAAATCACATTAATAACATTTTAGGGAAAATAATGAGTGAACCTGAGCCTGTGATGTAATGATCAATATATTAAAATCCAAGATAAGCACCCACATCCTAGGCTATTTTCACAGTAGATCATTGAACTCTGTTAATTAAAAAGGCCTTGTATGTCCATGATGATGGTGGTAACCTGCCAAAGTATTCATGAGATCATATGCTTGTTATTAAAGAGAAACACTAATGTGAGCTATAACTTTAGACTGAGATAACACTTACAGTAAAGTGATAAGCATGCTGACCCCTGAAACTTCTTACTGCCAAAAGAATGTGGTTAATTAGAGCTGAATTAATAATATATCCAATAAAATATTCAAACTCTGGCAATTCAAGAAAAACATTTAGTGATACATCCATTTACTGTAAGTCTCAGTGCAAAGCGTCAATCATGAAGTTAAGGAATGGTTATCTAGTCAGGAAATAATATATAAGAAATAATAGTTTGACAAAACACTCATGAGATTTGATCCATTTACTAGCTTTTTCCAAAGCTTTCAATGGCATCTCACAGTCTTTATCAGCAGATGGAGCAGATGATGACTGTGAGATGCAGTTGAAAACTGCAAAGGGGACTGACAAAACATAGCATTGTGATATTTTGCATGGCAGTATTGGATGGATGCCAAATCTTGAGCTTTTATTATATAAATCAACAATGTTATTGCAAATGTGAATTAAACATTTTGGTACTCGAATAACAAAATCAATTTTCTGATTGAACTTTGGAACTGGAACTTTTTCAGTCCTCTAGATAGTGCTGAGTTTTTTTTGTTTTTTTTTCTGGTGGGGTCAAGGTCAGCAGAATTGGTAGTTTTTTATGTCAGTGTTGGTCAGTCGGTTTGCTTGACTATCCCATTTTGTTGCAATAAAATGACTTAAGTGAGATGAAGAGAAATTTATCTTATAGGATAAAACAGATGTTGACATTTTCCTTCAGGGAAATTGAAAAAACATAATAAATTAGTGGTGAAACAATTAATCTATTTATTGATTAGTCGATCAACAGAAAACTCTGTAATTTTAATCACTGAGGCTTCTCAAAGGTGAGGTTCCGCTACTTTTTTTTATCTCATGATTTTCTGACATTTTGAAGAGTTAATGATTTATCCAAAAATTGAAACAGAGTAATTAATAATGAAAAAAGATTACTTGTAGCCATACTGTAAATACATATTTAATGTCTAACAATGTCTCTGTTCTGTTACCCCAAAAAAAAAAAAAAGAAATCTGGAAGATATATTGCATTTATGCAGGCATGGACAAAGAATTATTCAACTGGACACACACTGGGCAGTCATTGCTACACATTCACACCAATTGCTCCACCTAAATGACACTACTCAGACATACACACAAGGCTACACAAATGTGTGCCCTTGTTTGGCTGTCTTTAGAAGGCCACACTCCTTACAAATTATGGAAGAGGTGACTCAGTGAGTACGATGAGTCTACTCAAACAGGACTGAGGCACTGAAAACTGTGCACACACACACACACACACACACACACACACACACACAGAAAAAATACAAGTAAGGATGTCCCGCAGGCTGCCATTTCTGGCTGTCATTCCAGCTGAGCACTGAGGCAGAAGGACAGAGAGAGAGAGGCAGGCGGGTGGAGAAGAAAGGGTGGAGAAGGGTGGGGGTGGTGGCACAATGAAGGCTCACGGGGAGACAGGAAGCAGATGGTACAAATGAGGCTGAGGTCTTTAATGAACTACTGCACTGTCAAGGCTCAGAGGGGAGGAGAGGAGAGGAGAGGAGAGGAGAGGAGGAGAGGAGAGGAGAGGAGAGGAGAGGAGAGGGAGAACGAGAACTTCACATATCTATTTGGTGAGACAGGTGCATAGGATAGGGGCGAGTGGGCCAAAAAGTTGCAAAAAGGGCTTTTTTTTTTGAGAGATGAGGTTTAACCTTTAAGCATCTACCCATTCAATGCAAGCATTTTGTTACACATTTACAATTGTTATTGCACAGTGTTTATTTTTCAAACTCAACACTCAAACTCTGTTTTGGAAATTGCAGTGTGTTTAACAGCTAGTTAGTATTTTTGTCTTCTTTTTTTGCATGCGGGCAATGTGATTGGTTGCAGACTAACAACCACTCCCTATGTAAGATGGCTTCTCTTTGACACAAACTGTTTTCCCGATGGTCTAGAACCGAAACATTGCAAATAAATGTTATATTGCAAGTTAGACAGTGGGTGGAGTCCTTTTTGCAATAAATTAAACACAAAAAATGTTTGCAGCTTTTCTTTACAATTTTCACGTGCTCCCACAATTTCATTGTAAAAAGAATGCCTATAATTGTAAAAGGCATTTTAGGCTGCAGCAATTCAAAAAATCCCATGAAATACTGGAGGGACTGGCACTATACCACAAACAGTATTCTGTCCAAAAAAAAAACTGTTCAACACTGGCAGTGTCACATTTTAATGGTTGATCCCACCTAACAAGCTAATAATGTTAAAAACTCAAGTCTGGTCAAATATCACAATGAAGACAAAATATAATCTCTCTTGCTCCCGCTTTCTTTTTCACACACACACACATTTTTATGGATACTTGCTTTTGAGCCAGAATACATCTTTCCAAGAGTACAGCTGCTTTCAGTAGCTCAGGATGACAAAAAGAGAGCAGAAAAACAAAGGAAGCCAAAGAAACACGGTTGGTAGGTAGCAATGGAAATGGTCAGTGAAACAGACAGGACAGCATTCAGCTCAGTAATAGTGTGTCTGTGCAGTGTAAGGTCGCTGTATGCGCTGGTGGTTTTCCACTGCCATGACTGAGCCAGCAGCCTACGCATGGGCTGCCTCAAAGACTTTCTACACCTGTCGATCAAAAACTGTTCGAACCTCCTTGTGTATAAGGTCAGCCGACAAATGCTCACACATATAGAAACGCACAAAGTCACAAAGTATAGCAGAAACTGGGTCAATTAATTAAACCGGTGACATTCACAGCAAGCACTGAGGCCCCTCGCTGTTCCTGATGCTAAATAACTATTCTCCGTCATTGCCATCATCCTTGTTGCCGTGGTAATGAGGTTTCCCTAATGGCAGGTCAGGGTCAGCTGTGGGTCAGTCAGCAGGGGAGTAAGACCCTCATAGTTAGCAACAACCGTCACTCCTTGAGGCCAGTCATCTTTCCCTGCCCTCCCATCATCATCTATCAAGGGATATTTTGGTCAAAATTAGCACATTAGAGACCAACATTCACTTAGATATCTTTAAAGACTCTTAAATAAAGAAAATAAACACACGTTGCTAATTTAGCAGCAGAGCAGACATGTGCCAGCCTGACTACTACATCCTTAAGGAAGGGAAAAATTATGACTGCCTCTAAAGCTAGTGTTGTACACAATGTCTGACAAAGAGAGCGTTGTCCTGGGTTAACTGTTATTTGGGATGTTAATGATTAATCTATGATCAGCTAAGTACTTGTACAAATTTGAGTGATCAAAAACATATTAACCATTATGGAGCATGTATCTCTGTATATTGTTCTGTATTCCTTTTGTGCAGGTAAGAGTAACTGTGCCATGCATACCAGAAGAGTAAATTTCCATAATGAGTGAGAGTGAGTGGCAACACCATTTTGTTTTAATTAATTATTGCTACATCACAATTTACTTGTGTTAGTCTAACTAATGATTTCAATACCTAATCTACTTGATTTGTGCTGCAAAAAACACACGAAACTTGTTTAAACAAAACTTGCTTTAAAGGTCCACTGTGTATGATTTGTGGAAATGGAACAGACTGTTTTAATTTGTGTATAATTACCTGAAAATAAGAACTGTTGTGTTTTCTTCACTTTAGAATAAGCTGTTTATATCTACAGAGGAAGCAGGTAGGGGTGATTTTTGAAAAAAATATCTAATTGCGATTATTTTGAGTGATAGTGCAAGTGCCATTTGATTTGCCATATTAAAGGGAATAGTAAATTTTACATCGTTTTCATTTTCATTGAATAGTATGATTATGGTGTGATTTTTGAAGAGAGTGAAGGGAGTGTGATGTGGAAGTGGAGAGTGAAACAAAGTGTGTTGATGCCATCAAATCCTATACAATTGTTCTTTAAGGAAAAACAGGCTTTTTACATTTCATTAGCTTTAAAGGATTAATCAGTTACTAATCAATCATTAATGTGAGCAAGAAATGATTGAGGGAGGTGTCCTTAATGTCAAATAAATAATAGCTTTTCACCAGAACACTAATTATATTTGTATTTTAGACATGTGAGCTTTATGGCCTTACAGTAGAGCTGAAATTTTATTTGTGCTGAGAAATTTGAGGTTAACCCCACCCAGATATCACATATACCCCACAGTGTGAGTAATACTATGTGCAAAGAGGGACCATACCTCAGAGTCTTATGTTTCAAACACATATGTTGGGGAAAACCACACCTCGGAGGTAAGACTGAGACGAGCATTTAGACTTTGCAGGGAATTTCAAAAGCACACTTATTTAATCAAGCTTCTGTGAAGGAAATGTCTGAAGAGGACAGATGATGGAAACTAAGACAGGGGTGAGACAACGGAGAAGGAGAGTGAAAATAACAATAAATGTCTATGTGTACATTTTAATGCAGACACACAGATTTAACATCCATGTTTCTAAGCCTACATCAGCCACAGTCCAAAAAAAACAAAGAGGGGCATAAGATATCACCTAGATAACAACAACCATACCTCTACGGCTAACATCAAAATAACATCTCTTTGCTCTTTCAAAGTTCATGCACTTGCAAAAGCCTTTATTCCACAAACATATTAAGGCAAAGCCAGACCATTTACACATGTGTTATGTGCTGTGAAAATATAGTTAATCATATCAGGTGATATAGGACATTCAGCCAGCACCACATCAAACACAAGTCCAACATTCTTATGTGTTGTGAAAAGCACGAATGCCATTAGCTCCAGTAAAAGAATGAACAAGAGAGACATTATATCAAGATGTGAAATTTTGGTGCTCTGGACGTGCTCAAGTCTGCACAAAAGGAAAAAAAATGTCTGTCATGAAAATAATCAAGTGGAAGTTAACTTAATAAACGCCCCCACTTTGACTGTTTCTGTTCTTGCGAATAGACAGAAAATGGAACTTTAGAGGAAAAAATGTCGACTATTACACCAAAGCTGTGACCTCTGAAGTGTGCATGTGTGTATGAACTCAAAGATACCGTGAAAACATACACACACACATTCACGCACAGCTCAGAATCATTCTAGGCTGTAGTCCCAACGCTAACCTCAAGTCAACAAACACACATGGAACTCAGCAGAGGGAGAAAGAGAACGGAGCAGGGAGAGGCCAGTGGTTATTATGCTTGGACCGAGGTTCTGTGCTGTTGTACTCTGGACTGGGCCTGGTTACAGACACAATGTGCACCGCAAAAACGTCTCTTTAATTGGACCAAAGTGAAACAAAGTCCAGATGGCTTTAATAGACATATTCACTTGAGGGACACATTCCAATTTGTCTTTCTCTTCATCTGTGTCCCGCTCTCTCGCTCCCACACATTTTTCTCCTGTCCTTTACTCTTTCATATCGCCTCTTTTATTCAGCCCGCCCTTTGCTCTCCACACACACTTGACTTTCTTTATTTCAATACAGAGACCATAATTTCTTATTCATCATTATCATTCCTGACCTCATTGACATCCCACCATCTCCCTCATCCTTACATACCTCTCTCACACTCTTTTATTAAGGCACACTGAACCTTGGCATTGAGTCTTTACAAATGACAATCAAGAATATTTCACCGAACATTTATTCTTAATGGTTATGAATACTTAAGTCTTGAAACGTGCTTGAGAACATGAAAGTATGGGAAATATGAAATGGGAAATGAAAATTTTACTAAAATATACAAAATGTACTGTGGAATATTAATTTATATCAGCCTAATAAACATAATGTGTGAATCATGTGGACCCCCTGGACAGTAGTGCCCACCCATCCATCTTCTCTACCCACTTATTTCTTTCAGTTAGAACGTAGAAATAAGGGTTCCAAAGGGTTCTTCCTGAAGAGCTGAGGTTTTAACAGAACATTGAAACACTGAGGTGGATAACTCTATGCTGGGTTCCTGCTTACAAAAGGTTCTACCAGGAAACAAAAAGACCCCATTATGGTTCTTGATAGTCCCTTCAATTCTAAGTGTGTAGCATGTACTGGATTAAAGACCTTACCAGTAGGACACGTCCAGGGGGTGAAAATAGCGCTTAGAGATGAGGTCAGCGAAGAAGGACTCAGTCTCACGACAGGCTGTCCCGTTGCCAATGACAACCCTGGTACAGCTAGTATGGACCAGAAGAACAGCGATGAGGATTAAGAAAGCAACCATAAAGGTTTAAAAATCTGGTTGGGTGCACAGTTCACTTTCCTTGATTATAATTCAGTGATACACAAAGTGCAGAATTAACTTTTTTGTCCACTGGCCAAATGCCTAGCAAATGTTCAGATTTTACTAATTAAAACTAAACTAGATGTGAAAAAAACATATTAATCAACAAAACTAAAATAAAATAGAAATATACAGGAAATATCTTCAGTTTTAGTTTTTCAAATCTGTCAGCAGCAATGGCCTTTACATATGTTGTATTTGTATTGTTATAACTATTCTGAACTTCTTATACCTTATCCTGGATAAATACCCCTATATTATAATTAAAAAACTAAAACTGAAACTGAAGAACTAAACTGAAACTGAACATTGAATACTACAGCAAAATGAGCAAATCCCCTCAAAAGATACAAAACCATAATAACACTGGTCAAACAAGATACATTTTTTTTCACTGGGATATTACCACTGCTACATAAATGCAGACACGACACAAACACCATCCATTAATTCTGAGACTTTATTTAACTCAGCTGAAATAGCGACTGTTTAGACACAAGCAGCAGTACCTGTATTTGAGCATGAGGTGGCGCAGTTTCTCTGCCTCTCTTTGCTGGCCTGAATTATGCAGGTACACAACATCAGTATTGAGAATCTGACCTGAGAGCAGAGAGACGAAGACAAACAGAATGATGGAGAAAATACAATGTTGCTCAGAAAGTATTATGATGGCAACAGGGGGCTCAACAGACTAAACTGTATGGAATTAATTAATGTCTTTCCACTGTGTGGTGTATAGAGGCAGCAAAGAACTAAACAAAAAGCACACTCACAACACACAACACATCATCCACTCACCACGGTCATACCAAATGCCATCTATATTTACATGCACATGCACAAACACCTTGATAGTGACATGTCTGGTGCAGAGGTTGCATTAACGGAATATTCTTCCATCACTGACATCATCTGTCAGCTTGACAGATTAAAACACTGAGGGTGATCTACCGTAATAAGTGGTTGTGTCGGTTGCAGCGAGTGAGAGATCACCTTAAGCAACATAAATGATAGAGAAATCTTTGGCCAAGCAATCACAAACTCCCTACAGGGACATCACATATTTTGAGTGAAAAAGTTGAAAAAAATCCACAAAGGGCGGGAGAAGATCAAACAAACTGTATATATCCAGTGATCTGGAAGGAAAGAGCGAGAGAGAAGCTCAAACCTGCCTGCACAAGGCACAACAGGAGAGGGAAAGACTCCGGTGCTGTTGGCAGCAGAGCTGTGAGCTGCATTGCTCTGAGCAGCGTGCATGGGAATGGATTACATTTTAATATATTTTATTATATTTGTTGCCTTTTCCCTGATCACTAGGTCACTAAATTTGTCACTAGTCACTTTGTAGAAATAAAGACACAAGGGTCGGATGAGGATGAAGGACAAGCATCTGGCTAAAATTATGTACATCAGCACCATATGTTGCTACCAGACTTCTGTTGACAAGAAATGAGGCTGCATGTTCAGCATCTGTTTGTCTTTTCTCTCCACACCATTCTAAATGTATAATGTTTAAGTTTGCTCTATAGACAATGTTTCATTATCATTAAAAAAATACGGGTTAAAAATTATGACGGAACCTTTAAGACTATGTCAGTTAAAATCACGGACAATGAAAAAGTTTAACGTAACCTCTGGTCTAATGGTGCCTGGTAACATGGCATCCTCTCAGTCTGAATATCTGGATTCATTACTGTTTAATCAAATAATCCGTGAACATAACTGAGAGATGTTTGACTCTTCAGTATTTCTATACTAGGTCAGAATCTTCAGCAGCATAGTGAATAAATAGTGTGTGTGGATTTGACATGAGAATAGGGAGAGAAAGACAGAGACAGAAACACAGAGATTCTTAACATATCTGAAGCCTATGAGCAGTATTTCACAATACTCCTACTGAACACATTGGCACAGGATAAACGTGTGCTTGCTGTCAACCTCAGTGGATCAACACGCATCATCCAACCTGAGGCTACAGCCCAGACACAGCTGCCCTCCTGAGACTTCATGCACTTTGGTACCTATGGCTTACAAATAGAGTGTAATAAAGATCGGATCTTGTAGATAAGTTTAGTATTATCACAATTATAGTTCAAAGTATTCTGGATGCAAACCTATGTTTTAAGTGATATAACATAAATGAAACTGAATGCTGACTGTGTACACGTTGAGTCCAGTACACTGAAGTCACTTACTAGTAGGGGAGAGAATTGCCAGCTTACAGCCATGTCTAAAGCCAGGGTCCACGCCCATGATGACACAGCCTCTAACTGGGCACACCAACAAGCGCTGCCGGAGGTTTCGCACAAACATGGCGATTGACTCCTTCTCTGCTGCACTCGTCAGCTTAGTCCTAAAGAGAAGGAATGCAAGAGAGAGGCAGAGAAAGATGGGGAAAGCGGGAAAGATGGGTGAATAAGTTTTTATCAAAGGGATAGAGCGCATGCACATGCACACTAAGAGTCACACTTAAAATACCTGTAACTCCTGGTGAGGAAAGGCAGAATAAGCCTTTTATATGAGTCCTCCACTGCATTCCTGAGGATGGCACGAAGCTCTTCTCTTGCAAACGTCCTTGGCCTCCACCTGCATTAAAACGGCAGGAAAAAATAAGTTTTTTAAGGGTAATTTCAACTGATAAATACAATCGACTGTATATAAGTAAATGTGACTTCCCCTGGACTGCAAAGTCACCACCTCCCTCTCTGGAGAAAATATTCCATTATCCCACCCCACACAGGAAATACCCCAGATTTGTTGTTGTTTTATTACATTTTCATCCAACCAAGATGTTTTGTTGCACATTTGGTGTTATATTAACAGACCATTCCTTTCAAACAAATGACACAGCCTCACAAGTAAATATGAAGTGCAATTTTATGTCTTTAAGCTTTATCTTTTCAAGGTAAATTGACTAAGTACATATGTCAAATGGCAAAGCCTTGCTTCATTTTCACACATTCCTTTTGTACTCCACTTTATAAAAGTAAAGCTTACGATATGTTAATGAATTTCTCTCTAATCCAACATGAATAATGAAGTGTGGTTGAAACTAAAATTCTTTGAGTTTGTACTCAACTCATCTATTTGTCAAGGTTAAGTCTCCTCCAAAGAAACCATGACCAATGAAGGCATTGTATGAAAGTGAAGAGCCTTCATACTTGCCTTGAAAGCTACTTAATGTTCAGTATTTATGCACTAACCACATTCCGATTGACTGTAAAGCCTTTAACATCAAGTATGTAAGGTACGTGTGTGTGTGTGTGTGTGTGTGTGTGTGTGTGTGTGTGTGTGTGTGTGTGTGTAAGGTTACTTGTGTATGATTGTGCTACTGACCTGTTGTTGATGCACCACCTGGTTAAGTCACTCTTGACCCTGTCGGGAATGTTCAACTTCACTGTCAAAATCTTCAGACTCTCCCCACGGTTAATAGCCAGTGTCTGTTCACATACACATGCAAGAACGCAAACACACAACACAAAACATACACACGGTCCGCCGTTTAATGCAATACAATGAACTATATAAACAGTGCACAGAGGAGTACATGAACCCAAGAGATTGTTAATTTGTTTATTTAACAGATTCCCATTAGCTGATGCCGTGGCAATCAGCAGGTCTTCCTGGGGTCCATACTTAACGTACAACACATAACACACTGCATTATTAACATTAATTGCATTAATATTCGGGCTGGGCGATATAGCTAAAGATGTTTTTCAACTATTGCTCAAGGAAAATGCACAAAAATTTCAACCCTAAGTCATACACTAAAAAGCAGCAACATTTTGAAAAGCAGGACGCCAAATAGTAGATTACTCTGTAGTTGCTGGTGGTGTTGATTATTAATCAAGTGATTTTTATATCCTTATATCAAGGCTTTCATTGGTGGAGTGACATGTTTGCTTATGCAGTTGTAAAACAGAGATATATTTAATTTCTTTGCAGCAAAATGCTGCAGTTGTACTGCCAAAATTTAAGCTGAATTTAAACAACAAAGGTCCTGGTCATTTACAAAACCAGAAGTGTAAAAATTTAAATTTAAAATGTGCATTTGGCAGCACCTTAGAACTACAGAAAAAAATAAGTAAATATTCTTAAATAAATCTGTCATTTGTACACTTAAGGCTTAGCTAGGGTTAGACAAGGTTACAGTAGACACAGTACATATGTAAACACATATACCCAAACCTCTTCACAAAAACAAAATCTTTTCACTCTCCACACACATGCGTGTAAAAGTGATGAGCCTAGGAGTATATCCTGTGGCCAGGCCTGTTGTGTTGTGTGCTGGTCCCCCCTCAGAGGAACTGTTACATGCTGTTAAGCAAACAGGAGTAAGTGTCTGACCTTTTCAGTGGGGAACCTTTAGCCCGCCACAGAACAGGGCCAAGAAACAAGACGTCAATCTGGAAACCAAGCGGAAGAAGCGAGCTGACAAATGCCACCACTACGCCACCATCAGCGCTGAGACCGCAAGGCCTACCCCCACCCACATCCACACACGTGGTGGTGCCACAACCATTACCACTCAGCAGCACCCTCGGATGTGCTGCGCCCATATGTACACACACACACACACACACACAAATAAAACTACAAAACACAGCTAATGGCATAGCAGAGGCGAGAATTAATGCAGTGAGCTTCCTTGAATTATGATTAAAAGTTAGATTTCTCCTCTGTTGGCATGTTTTTGCCATGGGCAGCCGCACTGACTGTGATGAGATTTCTCAAACAATCTTCATCAAAGCTCTTAAGTTTAACATGCTGTCTGTCACAGGGAGGAAGCAAAACACTTCTTCCTGAATTCTCGGAACATCTGGCAAAGCCCATAAGTGAAATGAAAGTAGTAAATACAAAACTTCTCTGCTAAATCTGTGTTCTCAGGATTCTGCGTTCAATTCTCAGATCATTTTGTGTCATGAAGAAAGACATACAGTCTTCACATGATGATGATGCATTACGGGCTGATTCCTGCACTTCGTAGCACACTGTCTTCTTGTTGAATGTGGGGATGACCAAGCATTTAAAAACTACTAAATCAACTTTCATCAACTGAAAATAAGAAATGACTGACAAAACAATGTTGTGTGTTCTTAGGAAATAAAGAAAAATGGCACGAGTTAAAAAGTTTCACACCAAAAAAAATATCTATTGTTGGACAAAACATTTTAGGTAAACACTGAAAGACAATAGAAGCCACACAGAAAAATGTGACTGAAAAATGTGATGACGCATAGAAAAACACAGTTTAAATCATCTTTGTTTATCTTAAAAAATTATTCATGCAAGTTCTCTTGCCAAAGTCCATGCTACCATTCGTTGCCTGAAAGATAAAAATACATTTTGGCATCATAGTTAAAAACTGCTGCAAATCCATTAACCCTAACCCAAACTTTTGTTTCTTCACATCCTGTAATTTAACCACCAACCTATCAGCATGAATCCTCTCCTTTGCCTGGTTGTCAAACCCTAACTGAGGTGAATCCAACTATGCCCCACCAGAATTCAAAACATTTGGCCATATCCAACAGTTGTGCAATCTGTGCCTTGCTCTGTTTTCCTCTGTAGCTGGCCACTGTCCTTCCTGATGATAAATAACCTAGTGTCTATCTGTGCGTCTCTCAATTTCTGCCTGGGCTGGGTCACTGGTGGGAGACAGAGGGTGATCTGAGAGGAAGGGTGATGTGAGACAGAGCGGGAAGCGCGTGTTTGTGTGTTAGATGGGCCACAAGTGACATGCAGCCAAGTACTGGCCAAACTCTGACAAGACCAGACAGAATGTCTTTCCTCGATGCCCCCTCATCCTTCCAACAGCCCCCAAGGGAGGGCAGTCCGCCAACGACTGTCCTCTCTCTATCTGTCTCCATCTCTGTCTCACCCTTTCTTTAGAGGAATACTATCATCAACACATCTATCCACCCGACAGATCAAGGATAAACAAACACACACACAGATTCACAGCAGACTTGTACACTTTTTGACCTGGCTGACACACATGAGACACACTGTGCTGTATACGAGCAGTAAATGTATTATATAGATTTGACAGCAGATTGCCTTATATTCCTAAAATAAAAGTTAAGGCTTAGCTGTTCTTCATAATTCCTGTTCCTAAATAACAAAAATATTAACTTTTTTACAAAACGCTTCATAGTTCAACAAATATTTTTCAATAAATCTTTCTCCTGCCAGTGTTAATGCATGTCAAATATTTTTCTAAGTCATTTCTCTTGTTGTCCTTTCATATAACTAATTAAAATTGTAAAATCTTAGGCTTCATGAAAATTATTCCAAGAAACATACACGAGGGGGTCCTCAGTATATTTTCTACCTTGTAAGGTAGAAAACAAAAAATTGGCTAACAAAAAATTGAGTATATCTGCTTTAGACAGAACAATTATGGATATATATTGAGTCTCTAAATATCAATTAAGATTAGTGACTGTAAGAGATCACAGACCAGCATGGTTCACTGGCTGCTAAAGAAGAACACCATTCTCCTTCTATCCCTTTTACATTCTCTTATTCTGTCCAAAAAGAAACACAAGATGACACAGTGTCTTAAGACTGTTCATGGAAAAAACTTCAGATCAGAACTTTTTTTTTTTAGAACTTTTTTTTTTAATTTACCATGTCTTACATTATTGACAAAATGAATTATGCATTGCAGCAGTGTACCACAAGAAGTAATACCAAGTTATCACATCCTTTGAGGACTTAGAAAACCAGCACACACACACACACACAAATACATAAAGTGTTTGTGTGACAGTGTAAATAAACTTGTTTTTCTCCACCTATCCATCAAAAAGAAGTGTTTAATTGATGAAGCAGTTCCATTTACCAAAGCTCCTCTGCAGGCAAGCCCCAAACTGGAACACTAAACTACCATTTGATCACAACGCAAATCGCATTAAAAATACCCCACTGCACAGTCAACAAATCTGCCCTGGCATACTCAAAGAGCGTACCGGCTGCTAATAGCTATAAGGTAAATGCGTACCCTTCGAAGAAGGCCTCAAATCAAATCTGACGGAATTAAATCTGAGCTAAGCATCTCCACTGGATATGTCAAATGGCTTTATGCTTTAAGACAAACTGAATAGCAGAGCTTTCAATATGCTAACTTAAGATGAATTTATAAAAGTGGTAACATAATTCTATAAAGCCATACATTGATGGACTTTTTACATTCCATAAATCTCCATAATAAATAAATAAAGTAAATAAATTATAAATTACTCAAACTATCATTTAGTTATATATGATATAACTATAATAACAACTATTTTGTTACAGTGAAAACCTCTAATTATCACATTTGTCTGGGTCAAATTGATCAACATAAGCGAATGATTATTATAACCAAATCTTTTAGTTTTTCTTTATTTCTCATGCAGAATACCATGCTGAATTTTATTGTGTGACTGTTTCAAAATACAGTAGAGCTATTTCCAACTCTTTTCAAATGTGTACAAATTAAATTACTGTACTGTAGAATTAAAATAATAATACAGTAATAGCAGTACTACTATAATACAGTGGCAGTACTTTATATAAAATATAGCTTACTGCAGTTTCACTGCTGCATCTCGTTGGCTCGGCAGTTTGTCACAAGCTTCAAGGAGACTACATTTTCCATTAGCAGAAAATGCCTTTCCCGCATGATTTCAATGTGCACGCAGCAGCAGCAGCTTCAGTTAGCCAGCCAGAAACAGGTTACCATGAGGCAAAGTATCATGGGTAAAAAAAAAAAGTTAAAAAATATAATTACTGGTGTTTTTAAAATCTAAAAAAAAAAAAAAAAAAAAAAAAAATTAAATGACCACTGTAGGTGGACTACTTGATTACTATAAAATAATTTTTGAAACAGTATTTGTATAGGAATAATAGGAATAAATAAGCAGTTTCCACAGTAACTGATTAATCATTTCAGTCATTTGACAATCAAAAATTCCAAACACTCCCAGGTTCCAGCTTCTAAATCGTAAGAATTTTCAGCTTTTTGCTGTCTTTTGTGATTGTAAAATCTGTTATTTATTATTTGTTATTGCAAAGCAAAATGACAGTATGTTATACAGCATTTTATAGATCAAACAATAAATCAATTAATTGAAAAATAACTGACAGATCAATTTAAACTGAAAATTATCATTGGTGGCAGCCCCAAAGCGTATTTGAAACGGACAATGACGACTAAACATTCATGTTTCATCCTTCTTTAGTCTTACTACTGTCTTTACATAACATATTTGTCTTTTATTCCTCTTTATCATTCAAAGATGTATCCCTTTTTAAACCACATATTAAAGAAGTCTTTTCTACTTATTTCTGTCTGCCTCCACAGGGTGTTATTTCCCATCTAGAGGTGAACTTGCATGTTCACTGGACCAACTCTAACATTTTTCTATCACTCCCCTCTTACAATGCCCCGTCCTTTTCCTTTAACAAACCACCAGAGCTGGGGCTTAATAAAATGTGCTAAAGCAATAGGGCAAGTGTGTGCTCACACACATGCCTCCTGTCAAAACACATCTCCCACCTGCTCCCCCTTCCCGACAACTTGACGGCTAGAAAAGGTTCATTTTAGCCGGAATCCGACAGCTAGCAGGGTCACAGCAGCCTGTGGATTAACGCTCCATGACAAAGGCGAGTCATCAAATTAAAGGCCTCTCATACACTGGAGAGGAGAGGGGAAAAGGGGAGGTGTGGCGTGGATTGGAGGGCTGAGGTTTAGTCAGAAAAAGTGGGTGGGAGGGAGGCAGATCAGAGCGAGCAAGAGAGATAAGTGACGGACGCACCTCAACGTCGCTCATCTGTTCATTCTCTCCCTCCCTTTACCACCCCCACTCCCGTCTCCCCTTCCTTCCGTCCGCCTGTGGGCCCAGCAGCAGTAGCTGTCACTACAGGAGAGCGCCTGTCAATCAAAGCTTCCTAATCCAATGGCATGTCGGCAGGGGACATGTCACATATGTTAAGAGGAGAGAATGAGGGGACTTGCAGGGTGTGCTTGTGTGTGAGCAAGTGTGTGCGCATGCATGTATGTGTATGTGATTGTATGACTGTAGGGCAGAGTGCGTTGCCAAAGAGTGTGGTGTGGCAGAGGGGCAGCGGGTGATGGAAGCTGTGGTGACACATGAGGCCCAGGACCAACTCTGAGTAACCCACTAGTCACTAGAGGGACAGAGGGGGGAGCAGAGGAGGCAGAGCAGGGCACAGGAGGGGTAAATATGGAAGCACAGACAAGGCTAACTGCGACTGACATGACTAGCATTCAGAGGCAGCACACATGAAGCAGACAGTAGTGACACAAACACAAACAGATGGTGTGCATTTGTTTGTGTGTGTGTGTGTGTGTGTGTGTGTGTGTGTGTGTGTGTGTTGTGTGTGTGGTGTGTGTTAGAGAGAGAGAGAGAGAGAGAGGAGAGAGAGAGAGAGAGAGAGAGAGAGAGAGAGAGAGAGAGAGAGAGAAGAGAGAGAGAGAGAGAGAGAGAGAGAGAGAGAGAGAGAGAGAGAGGTATCAGGAAAATAGTAACACACCATGCAGGTGTAAATGAACTTTAATATGGTCCAGTGAACTTACAAATTTGTTGTTTTTCATGTTTTATTATGTTATATGTAATTTTTAAAGCTGTATTATTATTTGTCTTCTCAAGGCTAGTGCTTGTTTTGAAGGAGTAAGTAGGAGGTTAAATGGAATATAGTTGAATGGCAGGGTTGTCAGCACAGTGTCTTCCAAACAAAGGAAAGTGTGCCAAATGTTTGTCAGTATTTTGGTTGTGTAAAATTATAATGTTTATAATAGTTTTCTGAGTTTGAAAGTGTGCCTGTACAGGCTAGCAAGACTGTTCAATGCATCACAATTCTGTCATGTTTAACACACGTTTACATTTTTGGTAAAATTAAGCTCACTAGCCTGAAGAAAAGTAGATTAAAGCTACATTTAATGTGTGATTTTGTGATATTTCCCTAGGCTTCATGTTAATCATAGCTAAAAGGGTGAGTAAATATTTCATTTAAATTAAATATGCAGACCTGTAGCACTCTGTTTAACGATTGTGTATGAGCAGTAACTTTACAGTATAATTAAAGAAACCATATTCTGAGGTTTAAATACAAGATCTTACAAATATGATCTAATTGTCTAGGGTGTTAATATTTTGTTTTTCTTCCTGACTCTTACTGAACCCTTTTTCTTTCACATTTACTTTGTGTTCACGGCATGTTCATGCAGGTACAGTAACGTGTCATCAATAAAGCTTTTGCCAACCATCAATCATTCAGCTGGGGATGCTACGGCAGAACTGCAAGTTATGAGAACTGTTATCTGTTTTGTTTTGTTTTGTTTTGTTTTTTTTTTTCATTCCCTTCTCTTCCATTTTCAGTTGGCTGGTGAGCGAGTGCCATGAACCCTTCAAAACAAAAGACAAGCCAAAACATGTGGGTATGTATGTATGTTTACCCGTTAATGCACTAGATGAAATTGCTTGGACTTGACTACAATACTGTATAAAACGTCACTTTTAAAGTTCTCTGCACACACAAATCCAAGGAAGTACTGGAAGTAAACAAGCCGCCATTGCTGTGGTGGCATCTTCCTACAGTATATGCGTGCTTGAATGCTTTCATAGAAGGTGTAGATTTTCTACTTTCACCTGTACTTTTTCCATTATTTTTGACAATGATATCTAGAAAGTCGGTAAGGGAACCTGTACAGTTCTCAGCTGCTCCAACTGCAGTGGCAAACTTCAACTCTGAAGAAAATGGGATGCAAAATACACAAGCCTTCACTTCATGAAGAGTGCCCCTGTCTGAGACCATACAATCAACATAGATTCACTGGGTGTCCACCAAAAGCAGATCAAGAGTTTGTCTTTGTTTACCATTGTACATGGTCTGCAATGCTTAAATGCAACTACCAATTATGCAAGCTAGCTAGTGCAGTAACACATATTACGCAGAACTTTGTCAGTTAAATGTGGTAGAGGAGGTCAGTTTTTTCTGTATTTCTATATTATCTATTTACTTATTTATGGCTACTGTCATAGCTAGAGTCTAACTACTATGTAAAATTTGAAAAAGTTAGTATCCCCTTCCTAACCAGTACCTTCATCAGTTAGTGAGGGCTACGGTCTAACATCGTCAATCAAATTATCCATGCTGTCACTATCAGCAGGCAACAGTTGACACAAAGGAAACCCCAGACCCACAAAAAATCTAGCAGGAATTTTGCAAATCTTGGGTTCTCTTGTAGACACCAAGAGTGACACCACACGACGAGCCACCACAGTAATGGCAGTGCTGCTAGATGGTGGAACACACAAAGCAATCACCGGATTCATCTATATGCTGATTTTTAAGAGAAATATGTGGCTTGCAAGTATGCTTCAAGTGTAAGATTTAGCTCTTTGTTGGCACTGTATTTTGTGAAACTTGTATTAACTGTACTGAAAAATCCATAAACTCTCCATGTTGTAAGTTTAAGAGACGTAAAGTTTTACTGTATGTAATTAGTGTTTTTAAATTTTCATTTTCAGTGACTATATAGGCAACATTAGCCAAAGGGTGGGAGAAACATTTAAAACAAATACACTAACCCTAAGCTGACACTTAAATCCAGACTGTTCCAGTGCTACTACAAAACTGCAGTGATATTGTGAGAAAAAACATAAACCTAACCTGTCAACCACTGTCTAAAATGTAGTTTAATATCTACAAGGGAGGACAGAAGAAAGGGGTGGATGGATATGCTATGAGACTGATAAAGTACCTGATGGGGCTGGATGGTCTTGACGTTGCAGGTGAAGTCAAAGTAAAGTTGGAACTTCTCAATGTCTTTGTTTTTGTTTTGCTGGGCTCCTGGTTTTTTGTGGTTTTGGGCAGACTTCTCCTGTTCTTTTTCCTTTAGTGCCGTCTTGGACACAGACGACTGGATGGTCACATAGCTGCTCTCGCACCTGACACAGCAAGAAAGAGCATTATTTTTAGTATTACTTTTATTTGTATCAAGGAAAAGATACTGTGGTCCCAATATCAATGAAAAGCAGACCACTGTGGAAATTAAAATCACACATCACAAAGTGTTAGAAATGTCGTGTGTATAACATGGATATGTTCTCACAAATTTTTCACGTAGGTGAGTGTCTCAGGGTCTTTGGCGATCATATCGGCCAAGATATGCTCCACACCTGTAGCCACTTCTTCCACTGATGACAGACCTGACACACACACACAAAACACACGCATAGTTTACTTAAAAACATAACTCTTGTAGACCTTTAGCTATATAAATCTGTAAGATCAAATATAATTTAAACAATGTGTTGTCACATTTTTCATAATTTAAAAGTCATTGTAAATGTAAATGCATGAATGTCTGAATCTACACATCTTAACCACTTGTGTCAAATCAGGAAAAAATATGTTTAACCCAATCACTGACAATTAGGTATGTTACCTAATTCAAGTAATATCCAAAACAGCTCAAATTCCAACCATAATAATTAATAAGTACCAGAGATTTCCCAAACTTGGTCTATTAAATACAAA
Source organism: Lutjanus argentimaculatus (assembly GCA_034769285.1). NCBI lineage: Eukaryota > Metazoa > Chordata > Actinopteri > Lutjaniformes > Lutjanidae > Lutjanus > Lutjanus argentimaculatus. The sequence goes on along the minus strand of JAWZSL010000013.1, from coordinate 3,569,439 downwards.
ATAAAAGGCCAAGAGGTCAAAGGGGTTCTTGTTCAAACATAATAACCTTCAGAGCAAGTTTTACAAGAAATGTAAAGTCTAGAAAACTCTTCATTTTGAGTGTACCTGTTTATGTCTCACCTTCAGTACCAGGCTTTACCCATGCCCTTAAATCCAGAGTGTGCGGTGTGTCCATCAGTGCAGAGGCAGCCTGCTCAAGGCCGAGCGCTTTGGCCCTGCGAGCCTTTCGTCAGCTTGCTGCCTTTCTTATAGGGAGAATACTACAGACAAAGAAAGAAGTACTGGGCTGAGATGACTAGTAAATCACATTTGAATTACATATTACACTTCAGCATAAAAATATTGATTCTGACCACATGATCCAGTTCATCAGCTGATCGACAGCTCCTCAGGTCTTGTTCCAGCTCAGCTGTCAAAACCCCGTCCTTCTTCAGAGTTTGAATCACAGACTGCGTCTTCTTAGCTAGAGAGCTGAGGAAAACATGCACATAGGCAAATACTCAAAAACAAAAACAGATTATATACAGTGCAAACAAGCACACAAGATAAAGTGATACATATGTATACATGTAAAACACAATCACAGTCATTCGATGCTGTTTCTGGCCTCAAAGCTTAACCACTAGCACCATCCAGTGGACAATGTCAAACATGCTGTCTGGAAATTAATCCAATCCTGCTCAGCTCAACCTTTCATGGGTACAGCTGTTTATATGTCTCTGCACACATTTAATGAGCGTTGATGAGTATGTGAGTGGGTCATGAGGTGTACTGGTTTATTTTTTGCTTCGTTATGTTTTGTTTAAGATGTTTTATTTGCCTACCGTAACTCCTCATATACCAGCTGGACATCTCTCACTGCATCAGCATCCATGTGGTTAATCATCTCTTTGCGGTAGCGCACCATGAACGGCACCGTGTTCTCTTCACGAAGTAGCATGATGATATTTACACACACCCATCGCTCCACACATGTCAGGATGGACAGCACCTAAGGGGAAAGACACATGCAGATATTGAAACAGTAGGCCTTCATCTATATACACAATTAGGCCAGTAGGCAGTAAAACTCTGCCAATATAACCACCACCAGTAATTAACTTTTCAACAGACAAAAAACTGTTTGTCCTTTATTCATATGTTAGAGTGAGTATCTGTGGGGACATATACAGTGTAGAGCAGTGTTTCCCAAACTTTTTTCCTGGGGACTCACTATTTAAAAATGAAAAACCACCACAACCATGTTCACAATAAACCTTGTCAATACATTTCAGGAATAGTTCATCTGCGCATAAATGAACATTCCTGACCATTTTAACTGCCATTTCCACATCACCTTATATTATCTTGACAATTTACTGAAAATATATACACGTTAAACCTTTAGGAATGAGAAATAATGCATTTTGGCTGAGTTTACAGGTCATCTCATTGTTCCTGTTGTTTCCTCTTATCAGAAAAACAACATAGGACATTTTAGCCTAATTCATAAATGAGACAAAATAAATGCATTTAGATGGAATTAACAGGCCCTCTTTTTTCTTCACATCAGTAAAGCAATACACATATTTTAATTACTTTACAAAAGGTGTACTGCAGGCATAAATCTCAAATTTGCAGAATGTCCTCCACAGTCTTATTTATTTGGAGACCCAAATACAATCTCACGCAACCCACCTATGGGTCCCGACCCAATCTTTGGGAATGACTGGTATAGAGAGCCTTTAGACACCAGAGTGTTAATCTTTAAGTAATTACCAATGCACATACACTCACTATAGGTGCCCCCCAATATTTTTTAGATTTATTACTGTGATACACACCATGTGTGTATTACTATAATATGTATGTATTATTATGTATTATCCTGCACAATTATGCATATACCTGTACAAGTGAAAGGTTTATGTAATGTACACTGCTTCTTTTAATTTATTGTCTCTTTCATTTATATTTTATCTATTACTTGCTCTTTTTCTAACTCTATTTTGGACTAAATTTTCTCAGCATGGAATCAATAAAGTTTATTTTAGCTTATCTTAACCAGCTTTCTAAGATAGTGAGAATTTTGTTAAAGTTGTAACATCCTCATCAACAGCCTAACAGCACTATTGCTGAGTGGGTAATTGTAATATTGCTCACACAGCAGCAGTGTCCTCTTAAGTTAGCTTACTTTTGCAAACAGATGTGGAAATGAGAACGTAAACATTACAGTGTTGCTGGTTGTCCAACCACTAGAAATGGCAGTTTCATGGGTGCTCCACTCAGTCACCTTTAAACCGTACACACATTTCATCATTGTATTTCTGCTAGTCAGTGAAGGGAAGGCACCGTCATAGGGTGTACTGCTTCAACAAGATGACTAAAAAACAGACAAACACCTTCCCACACATAAAACACATCACCAAACACTACAATACCTCTATCAAGTCCCAGTTCATATTGAGTTCATCCCTCAGAGATTGCGCTTCTGATGATGGTAAAGCAGCTGGTTGTCCCAGGCAGGCACCACTGGTCTTCTGTTTCTTCTGATATGGCTCACCAAACGTGAAATCCTCCTCCACTTCCTCTTTCTTTGTGCTAAACCCTGCTGATGATGACCCCTCGCCTGCCCATCTGTCTTCCTGATGGGCTTCTGACACGATAAATGACACCCTCTGCAAAAAAAAAAAAAGAGAAAGAAAAACATAAAGAGATAAGAGAACAAAGGATAAACAAATATAGAGGTTAGTGGTTGGTGATGGGATATGTACTTTGGTAATATCCGCTATAAACAAAAGAGAGCTTGGCTGCCTATATAAAGTAGAGAATGACAACTAAGTGAAAAGAATTCACTGGATTTATTCAATAGGCTGTTCTACATGCAGCTATTTTGGTGTGCTGAGATCAGTAACGCACATATACTCCAAGTTCATTTGTAAATTAGCAGTAAATGATACGAACAAATCTCTGAGTTGTTCCTAACTCTATTTCATCATCTTTTCTGTGTGTGTATGTATTCAGATATACTCTTACTAACATGGCCATCAGTCTTACCTCCTCCTTCATTCTGATACTTGGGCCACTCTCTTCAACCCTCTCTCCCTCTGGACAATCAGTTTGTTCTTCTCCTTTTTCTTCTCCGGCCTTATTATCATTTTTGCCCTCATCTTTTCTTTTCCTCTTTGATCCAGCCGACATAGGTGCACCAGATTCCTTCAGGACTTTAGCCATCTGTGATTTTTGCTCTGCTGCAGGTTTGCGTGGTGCACTTGGTTTAGGTTCTCTAGGCACTTTGGGAGCTTTAGGTTGTTTGGGTGCTTTGGGCTCCTTTGGTTTTGCCGTTCTCTTAGCAGGTGCTTTCTTCTCTCCTGCTGCAGGGTCTCTGCGAGTCTTGCCGGTGGCTTTTGGCTTTGGCTCTTGCGGCCTCCATTCCTCATTATCCTCTTCACTACTTGCTGTCTGGGAAAAGGACCTGATGGAAAAGTAGAAACAAATGGAGAGTCAGATAATTCTAATATTTGAATAGGGTTTAGCTCTTTCTGCTAAATGTTGTATGTTTTGCCCAGGTTTGCCTGGTGTCCTCTAACATTGTAAACAAAGGCTAGTGTTTCTAATGAATTAGATATTTGTATAGTCTAAAAATGTGACTATGCCTATGATTCTCTCTATCATCCCTCTGATGAAGGGGATATGTGGCCAACTGTTAACATCACTAAATCATCACTGAAACAAAAATGAAGACAATGAACCCTAAACGAGGCCTCTGTCCCCCATTCAGAAACCTGAGCCTTCCTTTCAGTATGACATAAATATTCATCAGATATCAGAATCAGAATCAGAATACTTTATTTATCCCGAGGGAAATTGTTGATGTTACAGGTGCTCCTTACAAGATCAAGAAAGATATAGTGCAAATAAAGTGAAATATAAAAAATATAAAAATATAAAATAAGAATAAAAATATAGTGAGAAGTTTAAAAATATATATCTAACCTATCAAATATACACAGATGGTAAAAATAGATAATAAACAGACTATATACAGTGATGGTAAGGTATGTGCATTGCTTTCTGAAAGAAAAATAGAACAAATTTGGAAAAGTAGTGCAAAATTAAGGATTATGTACATGTGCATTGTGGTATGAGATTGACAAAAATTGCATATTTAACAGTTTACAGTTATTGCACTAGCTAAATTATTGCAATAACTGTAAACTGTTAAATATGCAATTTTTGTATATATGTGTTTATATACCAGAATTGTCACAATACCAGAATTTTGAACATCAATACAATACTAGTATACAAAACAATACTCTATGCTTACTTTCATTATGCAGCCAAAAAAGTCCTAGACACACAAAATAGGATAATTTTCTTTTTCAGAATTAACAAGCATAAGCACAAGCACATGTTATGAAGAGCATCTTTAGAATTTTATACTGAAAGCAAACTGTTGTCACATTTGAGTCATGATTTCTAATTATTTCTTGATGTGTTAAATAGGTTAAATATGTACTGTATTTTTTTCTTTCTTTCTTCCATTTTCCCATAATATTGTTTCTGTAGGCCATTTCTTTTTGTTGTTGTTGTTGTTGTATCGTTGTTTGGGGATTGGTTTGTTTTTCTGCCCAGTGTTTGTTTCTTATTCTCTTGTTTTGCTGCGTTTTCCTAAATCACGTTAACTTAATTTATATCATTATTTTGCTGTTATTGCTCTTGTTTGTTTTTCTCTTAAAGGGAGGGGAGGTCCATTAAAAAATATTTAATTATTAGTATATGCAAATAAATAAAGATAGACGCAAACCTGTCCTGTCACTCTGAACATCAATATGCTGCTGTTGGGGAAAACGGATTGTTGATGCAGAACATAACTCATGAATGAATGAATGAATGAATGAATGAATGAATTTGACTTACAGGTCTGAGTCCATGTCTCTGTATTGTGCAGCTTTGGCAGCTGTTGCTCGAGGTCTTCGCATCATCTGTGAGAAAAGGGGTTTATTTAGCTAGCGTTACATCAAAGCTGTGCCCTTAAATCATTCAGCTAACTGGCCTGATAACGGCCATAATAAAAACATTGATCATGTTGAGGTCAGCAGCTTATTGTCAGCGTTAACTGATGGAAGTGTAATAGTTACCCACGGTTAAACTAGCTAAAGCTATATGTCATTACCCAGCAAATGACCGATAAACAGATAGCAAGGATAATTTATCTTTCCAACTTTAGCTGCATCTCTGAATTTACTGAAGGAGACGTGAACTAGCAAAAGTCTGCTAGCTGTCATAACCGAGCTTAGGTTAGCTGTTTCAAATTTGGCGCTTCACGCTGACGTTAGCAACAATAAACGGCACGACAACGTGGCAAATTCATTTATGGTCCTATCCCCCGCTTAGCTGTGAGCGTATAAACCTATTTATACTTTCATACCGTTGAAAATGTTTAACTAAATCGTGGGTAATCCGTCCATTAGCTACCTTCTTCCTACAACAGTGCGAGTTCAACCAATGGTAGCTTCCAAAAGTCTTAAAGGGGAAAAAAAAAAAACATGGGTCGTGTCAAGAAGGGAAACCTTGACTTGCGAAACTCTCGCGAGATTAATACGATTTATTCCTCCATTATGTATGTTGTACAAACTAATTTTGTTTTATAATGTGACAACGCTGTGGTGAAGATCTGCTAATGTTTAGGGTCAGAAAACGCTTACGGTTAGAGAAAGATCATGGTTGGGTTACAATGATCCCTCTCGCGAGATCCTTCGCGGGTCTGGAGTTCCCTTCTAGCCACGAAAAAAAAAACCATGCTGTATATTCTTCCTCTTTGGCCGGCAAGTTAGCCTAAAGGGCCCATACCGCCACCCATTGGACTGACGTGTATTGCAGAAGATTGGCTGAAAAAAAAAAAAAAGTCCGTCTCATTTTGGTTTCACTCAAATCTTGCATCCCAGCTGTGATTTCAAAATCAGCGTCTGTTGCCCATTTCACTCTTTTTCTGCCTGAAAATGAACTCATACGAAAGAACAGAGAAACTTATGACTTGAGTCACTATGGATAACTGAGATTTTATTATCCCTTTATTTGACCCTGATCATAAGAACTTTTTTTTTTTTTACTTACTGTAATTTTTCAAACTGACTCACCGCATTCCCCAGTGTCTGCTTCTGGGCTTTCATTTCCTTTAATTGGCCACTCATTCTCAGATTTGCATTGTATTTCCTTTTGATGGGATTTTTTTTTTCCTCCAAAGTCAAAGTCAAAACATTAAAAAAAAACACTTTCCTTTTCATAGCTCAATTATTGTACAATACTTTGTTTTCTATGTTCTTATAGTGAGAGGGCAATTTCCATTGGATGCCTCAATTTAGGTCACTGAAATAATCCAGTAGACCTAACAAGTCTGTGTCTGTCCACCTTTACAGCATATATTTAGGGTGAATATACGAACATACATTTATAATAGAAACTAGTATAAACTGGTAAGAGGACACGATCACAGGATCGCAGGATCAGGACGATGATGACGACGAAGACAACGACGACGATGATGATGATGATGATCATGATGATGACGAGTTGATATTTATTTTAATTGTATCTATTAATGAAGTTTAGCATTATTACTGTATGATCCTTTATGCACTTCCTCCATGGAAATGACGCAATAGTGTCATACTATAACAACTTGATGACTGTCCCCATGATATACATATAATATTATTATATATTGTATATAATAATATATAATATATATATATATATAATATTATATACATATACATATACATATATATATATATCATATATATATATATATTATAGCACTACACACATATATACATATATAAAACAGTACTGTTTATAATGTTAAACTACATTCTACTTAAATGTGTTATGCATGGTATCCAATATGGCCTGAATTATTTCTCAGTATTCTTAACCATTTAATCTGTTTCCTGAACATTACTGTATCATTATCATGTTATAATCTAACACACATTTCATTAATCACACATTTAAACAATATAAAGATATGTAAAGGGATCATAAACATTCATTCAGCTGTTTCATTACTGTTAAATATCTTTATACCCTTGCCCTAGTAACAGATGATGCGTCAAGATGAGCAACCAATCAGAAATTGGCATATGGTTGTGCAGGTTGTTAATGTAGGTTTTCCCCGCCTGTTGGTTTCAGTTCTCTCCTGCTTTAAAGGCAAAAAACTTACTGAAGTCTGTCATTGTTATTTGTGACACAGCTTGCAACTTGACCTGAAATAAGGTATTGTTTTCTGTGTGTATATGTTTGTATTTTTTTTTTTTTAGATTTTTTTTTTTCAGTAGCATCATATTCTGTGTTTAATCTGTTTGCGTACAGGTTTGTGTTTGTGTGAAGATGTCGGATCCCGAGACTCACACTCCCCTCATCAGAGCTCAGCCAGCCGCCAATGGACCGCAGGGGTAAGGATTGTGTTCATAGTTGTTTATCTTTCTTTATTGGGTCCCCACACAAGGACCAAAAAGCTGGTCCCCACAAAGTCAACCATTTAATGTAAATTAGTTCTAGATACTTCCTTTGTTGGCTATTGTTATTGTTGTTTGTTGGTGTGTGTTTTTGTGTATGTGTGTACGTGTGTTGCACTGTTTGGGCCAAAGCATACCAATGATCATTCATATTAAAATCCATGTACTACAAACTGTATCCTTTAATTTATAGGTAACCAAAGTGCTGATTTAATTCATTTCCATTAAAATCAATCAGCAGTCCCTGAAACCTGGTTTAGTTGTTTAATCCATCACACTGAACAGGTAGACAGACTTTTCAAATGTGTCTGTGCTATTTTGATATAGTACATTAAATGGCTGGAAACAGATGCATGAAAAGCAAGAAAAATACATCAACAGTCTTATCAGAATAAGAGAACTGTCAAATTGTCAAAAAGTATGGCATAAAGGCTGAACTGGATTTTTGGTCCCGATGCCAATATTAGGGAGTGAAAATACACATATATACATACATATGTATCAGCCAATATCCTTGTATAGAATATAATATAAAGAAAATTGAATATATAAATAAACACACATTTTTTGCAATGATCTCTCAAAAGTCTTAAACAAAAAAAAGGAGATATGTGCTGGAGGCAGGATATTCCAAAATGATAACAATGCACTGAAACAAATGAAATGAAAAATGTCACCAGTATATTATTAATAATAAAGAACTACAAATAAAAAAAAACACAGGTAGTGCCAAATATAGATTATATGTATACATTAAAACTGAATTAAAATAATCAAAGCTAACATAAAGCTAACACATTTTCTGGGGGCAAAAAAAGTTTTCAAATAGGCCGATATCAGACAACATATTGCCAATACCAATATGGACCAATTTAGCTGTGATAGGTCAATATCGGGCCGATAATATCAACCAATAGTCTAGCTCAAGTATGGACTTGTAGATGAAGAAAGAAAATTTTCAAAAACAAGGATATTTTCCTAAATAAGTTGTAATTTTACTAAAAGTCTATGGATGTCTATGTGGATTTTTTATTTTATTTCACATATTTAGTTTTGTTCATGAGTAAATACCACTTCAATGAAAAAAACGTCTCAATTAGCATATTCAAAAACTAAATTAGATTGTATGCATTGATTTTAGCTTTGATTCATCACAGAACGGACTCATCACTTAACTGAGATTTACAGGTTGTCTCAGAGAGAACACGTCACTTAAATTAATGGGAATTTCCAAGCAAAGTCTGTGTTGTGTGAGTTTAAAAAAAAAAAAAAAAAAGACTAAAAGGCACAAAAAAATTTTTCACATTTCACTCAGGTGTCTGCTTGGCAACAGCTGATTTCATCATTCAGTTGGTGGTGGTACACTGCAGACAGTACATACTGTGCTGTGAGAGCAGAAGTTCCTGTTTCAAAGAAATTTCCCTAATTCTCAGCCACACATCAGCCGCTGTAATGTTCCTCATACCTTCTCCTCTGCTGTCACACCTTCCTCCCCTTCTGTCTTTCTTTCTTTCTAAGGACCATATTCCCTATGGCCAAATTAAACATGTTTCTCCATCTCTACCCCTTCCCTCCTCTCTCCTCTCGCTCTCCAGTGGCCGTTCCACCCGGGCCTATAAGGTGGCCGGAATAACCCTGCTGGCCTGTGTCCTGATTGCAGGCCAGGCGATGGTTGCCTACTTCCTGCTCAGCCAGAGGAGCGACATCAAATCTCTGGAGGAGCAGAGCAACAACCTAAAGGCTGAGCTGACGAAAGGAAGATCGGGTGGGGCGGCCAAATTCAGTTCAGGTTGGGAGGGGTGTACTAACACTGTTCATATTTAGCAAAATTAATAGGATACGCGCAGAGATGAGCACAAATACATCAAAAAGCATCTTGTTACAAATTACAAATACTGTTTTGTCTCAGCGTCTGACTTTAAAGGTACATTGTGCAGCAAATGACATATATTATTAACTTTGTATTACCAGTGTGTGAACAGATCGGACTGTTACTAGAAAATGTAACTTTCTCCGTCACCTGTAGATAGCCTTTCAGGGAAAATCCAAGGATGTGATGTTTATGCACAGTCCTGAATGTTTCGCCTTTCTTCAGCTCCCCTACAGTGGCAACAGTGCGCAGTACTAGCTAATGTTAGGTTAGAAACGGAGTCAACTAACATGAACAAACAACAGGCCCCCACCACAGCACAAGCCTAACTTTACTTACACTGTAAAAATGAAAAAGTTGAGAAAACAAAAAGCAACATTGATTTTTGAGAGTCTTGAGCCCAACTCAAACTCTTGAAATTCTGAAGAAGCTTTACTGGCTAATAATGTTTTGCTGAGATAGGCTAATTTACTTTTCTTCTTAAGAGGAATTTGAATCTTTAAGTTTTAGAAACTTCCCAAAATTTGTATTCCAAAAAATGTTGTGTACTCATTGAAGTGAAAGTGAATAATTGTTAATAGTTTATTTTCAATTGCATCCATATAATTTTCAAGCACTCAAATAATGGCAAATCATTATTTTTCTGGCCAACAAAATATAAATCACAAAAATACTCAGTAATTAAGTAATTAAATGGGTATTTTAAATACATTTAATTGAAATACTGGCCATCTCTGGATAGCTTGATTTGTCAAGAATTTTGCGAGCAGCTACAGAAAATGTCAAATATCAGCAAAAATCCCTAGTGACATGTAATATTACCATTAGAATGAATTAGTGATGGATAAGTAAAAGTTAATCACATAATAACATTTCGTACTCCTTTTTCTTATCTGATGAGACTCAAAAAGTTGCACGTGCATCTGGAGGATAGACAAAAGTAAAAATGTTTATTCTCACACACACACACACACAAAAATATCTATATAATCCTTGTCCATGGCCTTGTGTCTTCTAAAGATGGACAGAATAGCAGTTAAACTGTGTTGCACTGGTCTTCTCTGGTTTTGAATTCAGTCCAAACTGGATCCAAGTCTCCATTTATCTCTGCTCGGGTCTGACTTTGATTTCCTTAATCAATCTCTGTTTTGTTTTGTTTTTTTCTACCTCTCACACACACTGTTTCTCTTGCTGTCTGTAGTCTCTGTCCCCATGCGGATGCACATCCCCATGGCCGCCTTGCCTGAGATGATGGATGACTCTGTGGATGCGGTAAAATGGTCTTAATACTGGATTTTTGAGGTCTAATATCAATATTCAAGTTTTAAAAATTCCATAATCCCCCCCCCCCCCCCCGATATAGCAGACGAGCCATTTTATCAGTCAGGCTCTTGTTACAAAGTAGTGTAGGTGTATTGTAAAGACATATTATAATATTGTTATTGTATAATGATAGGATAAAAACACATATTGTTCCTCTTGTGGAATGAATCCTGACATTTTTTTTGTAAAAATCTAATTTAAGTTGTGGTCTTCTTTGCAGGATTCTTCTCTCGGAGCGGAGGGAACTGGTATGTTCTGTACATATTTACTGTTGTCATATATGTGTACTGTATAGAATGTATGAATTAATCATCTCTGTCTGTCTACACATTAGAGGACATCTGATTACAATTACACAGCCTCATCCCCTCCCTCATATGTTCCTCTGGTCCCCTCTCTCAGCCCCTCCAGCCACTGACTGTCAGCTGAGGGCTGCTGGTGTGAAGCCTTCCCAGGTGCCAGGTTTCCGCCCCACCTGTGACGAGCACGGCCTCTACCAGGCCCAGCAGTGCTACATGAAACAGTGCTGGTGTGTGGACCCAGTCAACGGGCACACCATCCCTGGATCTGAGCGCAATGGACCGGCCCTTTGCATTGGTGAGATACAGATAAAAGATGACTGGTCATGAAATACTATTGAGAATAGATTTCAGCAGCCACCAAAACACATTCACAAAAAAGGAATATTTTTATGTTGTATTCATGTTTTTAGTTATTTTATGTAGTAGTTTAATTCAAACAATCCTGTACAGAAACATTTTTCATTAGAGCAACACACACACTGTTTTGTTACAGTTTGACTTTCCATACCGCACAGTGTAAATTTAATGTGTTTTAATCTTATCATCTTTACAAAAGAGATACATTTTTCCTGCTTGTTTGTTTGTAGTTAGCAACAGGATATCTCAGAAGTTCAGAGAAATTTGCCTTTTCTGCTTTCTTTTATTCACCCCATTCACACTCCTGCATACACCAACATCAAACTAACACAGGACAGCTGACCAAACCCTGTTATTCCCTGACAAAATATTAAGTGGCCTGTCTTGACTGTTCTTCAATTTTGGGGAAATGGGTCCAGATCCAGATCTTTAAATACTGCACTGAATTGTTTTGAAACTGTCGTGTGTCGTGTCATTATTGTCTATCACTGTTTGTACATGCAGATCAGGATCCAGAGGCAGGTTTAAAATGTATTTGTATTATTCTTAAAACAATATAATTATTGATTAATTAATTAATTATAATATAATTATATTGGAAGCTGGTTTAAGCAACAGTGTTAATAGTCAAGTTTTTGTCTTTGTAGGCCGTCTGACCAAAGGGATGGCTCTGTCTGATGTTATGGCCTGATTCTGTGGTGAGTAAATGTTAGGTATTCATCTGATTCACTGTCAATATAGTCATATAAGTAACTATTCAGTACTGTGTGTAGATTGTGATATTTGAATCTCTACAATATATTTTCAGTGCAGTTTTATTCAGTCCAATTAAGAAGTGCATTTTTTTGACTTTCTTTAAACATTTTAGGAACAGGACGTGTTTTTTTTTTTTCTTCTTCTTCTTCTTAAGGGAAATTACTTTATATTAATGCTGAAATTTGGGATTGATTGTATTTTTTCATCATCTGTTTTCTGTCTCTTTTTCTTGGGTACCTGAAGTGGATGAAATCTCTTCTAGCGGCCAGCAACAGTTCAAGTGAAAATCATGACTTTGCAACAACTTTCTCAATTCATAATAACCATTATATTTGTAGTACTTGATAAGGTAATTGGGTTTTATAAACTGCTTATTAATTACCAAATTGTAGCCATTTATCTGCTTGCTATCATCTGTTCAGTTTATTGCAACTCATATCATTTGTTACTGATTATATCTTTCAGCTTTTTAAATAACCAGTTAAAGTTAAGGATTTCAGTACTGTGCTTTATAGACTTAAATGTTATTTTATTCAAATTTTGTCCCATGTCAGTCTGACCAAGGGGCACTCAATGAAGTGTGGGCATTATTGATTGATTATAAATATTTTTAATATACTTTCTATTGAGATTAGAATTTTGGCAATGCAAACATGACATGTCCACTGCCCCTTTATATGATTTTTTTTTTTTTTTTTTTTTTAATTAAGCTAAACAGTGTTTAATTTTAAGTGGATTAAACTGTGATTCAAAAAATACTGACAACAAGAATACATTCAGACAAACTGTAAACTGTATTTTCCCATTTATTTGAACAATCCAAATAAACCAATAAAAGACAGTTTCGATGGTTTTCTTTTACAGAATCACAATGAAATTTCAGACCGTCAAGTTGAATACTTTGGCTTTGATGTGCAGGAGTGAAAACTCAGGACAAGACAAATTAGCCAGTGAGATAAAGTATCATCATTTACCAGTCATCTTCGATATTCCACAACATATCGGGTCTTTAAAGAAAGGTATTACTTAAAAATGAGGAAAAACATGCAAAAAAACAGAAAATACAAGAAATGAAGTAAGAGCATGCAATACAAAGACAGCAACACAATGATTGTCAGTCGGCACAAGATGTTTCTGGATTCCAGTTACCAAGCATACAGTACATGTTGTTTGCTAAAACATTTTCAGCGCCAAAAAAAAAAAAAAAAAAAATTAAAATGAGCACAATCTCAATGTGAACTCAGAGATGTTTCTCCTTTATGGCTCTTTGTTTAAAACCTGTTACAGGACTGACACTGACTGTGTACATCAGCATTGTGCGTTCATATCAGCAGCAGCAATACAGTACCTCGGGTAGCTGTCATGTTGCTATCACAGGAAAACCATCTTAGTGTGTTTTTAGATTTCTTTCCTTAGATGAGAATTTATTTGTTTTTAGAATGTGTTGGATAAGGTCCGGAAAAGGTCTCATTTTGTCAAATTTCTGTAGTGTTTACAATATTTATTTGAAGAATGGTGGTTTTTATCGGACAGAAACTTAATGTAAAATATATAACTGTGTATTTCAATAATGAATTTGTGCAGCACTTGGGCAGTAGAAACCTTTTTTGGGGTTTAAATGATAAGTTAACAAGAATGTGTGCATTTTCCAGTTGTCCACCTTAGTGAAATATCTGCCCAGCATAGTGAAAATTCAAACTAATGTATGTCTGCTGTTATCATGTGTGCATGGATAGGGACTGCTATCCTGCAGACATATTGTTTATGAACGTAATATTGACATTTAGCAATTTTACAACTAAAATCACTCTTCTTTGAAAAGACATAAAACACCCGAACATGATGCAGATACCACAATTTAAATGAGTAAAAATGTGACTATATCACTAACTTCTTTTACAAGCTTTGATATTTCTGGGACAAAAAACAAAATCATTGATTGATGCAAGACAAAATAACCGGTTTAAAATTCATACAAGTGCAAAAGATGAACTAGTTTCCAGCATATGAAATAGGCAGCCAGATCCCATCAGGAGAGGCTATTGCACAAAAGGCATGAGATGATAATATCAAGTCAGACCAGAGTAGGCACTCTTAATATATATTTTACATAAAATACTTTCATGTTTTTTGTTAAAACTCCCAAGTGCAATTAAAACTAAATCTATAAACAAAAATATCACTTTGGCGTATTTTCATTTGATATCCAACTAACTGTGTTCTCCAGCTCTACAGACTAAATTATGAATGACTTTTTTTTAAGCACTGTGAAGAATATATTGAGAAATATTACATCCATTTACAGAACTATTTTTCTGTGTTTTTGAATGGAGGTGTATGATTTTTACAATTATAAAAATGACAGGTAGCTTTTAATATACTTTAGGTTAGGTTCATGAATTTCTACAAAGATCAGGACTATAATTTAAAAATAAAAATGTTTCACTGAGTGAAAAATTGACCTATAATCTCATTGGGGGTTGCTGTGCCTGCAAAGACACACCACCACACCACATCACAGACTTTGTTCTGACACCGGCAAACAATGTGAAAAACTAACAAGAACCATGAGGGGCTTTGACAGCTTTTACACTGAAGAGCACCATGAAATGTGGGTGAGAATGTTTTTACATGCTCTATTGCCCCCTGAGCAAGTAAGTGCAAAGAATTTTAAGGCTGCTATAGTTGATTTCTGACCACTAGAGGGCAGAAGACAACAAAGAGGGTGACATTTCTAAAGCACGGCACCAATCAAAAGCAGTGGGAACAAAGAGGTCCTCTTGGAAAAACTTTCTCTATCTGTCTGAAAAAGAAAAGAGATGCGGTGTGTTTCTCTTTAGAGAAATGGCTTAAGATAGGAGGAGAAATAGCAAACAGCTGGCCTGCACATGTGGATATCAGTTGGGTTCGTTATGAAGCAAATCTTCAGAAAGCACATATTGTGGTTTCAGGCAGGACAGGGTTGAGGTCAGAAATCAATTATAGCAGCTATAATAATTCTATTGTAGATGGCAGTTTGTCTAAATTTCAATCACTGACAATATGGGAAGAATATGGGGTCTCCCGTGTTTCAATGAACTGAAATGTAATCCTTTCCCACGTGCATGTTAATATGCTAAATTTATTACAAAATGTATTTTAACTGAATCAAAGAAAAGAATATAAGAAGAGTCAGTGTTTCACCTTACTGCATAAGTTAGCTTTCTGCTTTAGAATTTTCTATTTACTCATCCATGTGGAAGATGAAAACAAATAACTACTGAAGGTTTTTGTAACTACTGAAATACATATCTGTTCCCGTATGCAGCTGTACCGGCACCGTCTCCTTGTAGATGACTCTCTTCCTCCTTTCTTGTCTTCTTACTTTCCTCCTCTCAGGTTGCGTATGTAGTCTTTGACGGTGTTTTCAATGTTGGGTACGGCATAATTTTGTGCTGCATAAATTCCTGTACACGTTCCTATGGCAACACCCATCAATGCTGAAGAGCGTAGCCTTGCAACAATGTACCCAGCCAGAAAACCTTTCAGGAAAGGAGAAGCCAGCAGACTGCCTCCCTGAGGATGAAAAGAGAGGAGAGATTAGACCTGGTAGCTGGTGGTCTGACCACTTGTTTTATATTTACAACTGCATACCAGCAGTTTTTATGTTATTATAACTGCCTGGCCTGTGAGCAAAATTCAGGCCGAGTAACTTGATGATTTAGATATTAGTAATTATGTGAGGCTTACTGGTGGAACCCCAGCCTGTATCTCATCCTCCACCCGTCTCTGAATGTCTTCCAGCTGGTCCTTCAGCTCCACAAGGTCCTTCAACTGCCCAGAGGACTCTGCACACACATGAATGCACACACAGAGACAAGTAAACAACAGGTTGGTTTCACTGACCAAGGTTTCCTAAAACACACAGCACACATATTCAACACATTATGACAACAATGACAAACACGATTATTAGGACTGCGCAATAAGTCAGGGCTGATAAATTATCAGACATTAATGGAAGATTTATATTATTTATTATGCCAATAATGAAATTATATGTGATAAAGATAGGCTTCAATAAGAACTGATTTGGTTGATTATGTAGAAGCATTTAATTTTAATTTTTCGGCGAATCCTGTATAGCCCGACAGCCAAAGTCATCTGATGTACTTATGCTAGAAATAACAAATGAACATTTGAGAAGTTATTGACTTTTCTTTGTTTGTATCGTAATAGTGATGTCGTTAGACTTAGTTGGGTCAGATCTATGGAATATAAACTCATCCATCTTTGCTCACTGCATCAAAGCCTTTCTGACACTCCAGTGTGCAAAAAACAAAACAAAATGTACTTCATTTTGAAGTACAAACATCTGAAATTATTTGTAGTCTTATCAGTATGGGCTGAAAAAAAAAAATCCATAACGTGCATCCCTGATTATTATAAAATACACATGAAAACCATGCATGCTAGTAGTTCTCACAAATTTGAACAAGTGGAGAAGAAATCAGTTCCATTAACAACATTTCAACAACTGGGACCTACAGTAAAAAAGTGGGTTATGTGTTTGTATTGGCCCCCACTTTCCTATTTCTTTGTGGAAAACACCAAAACAATACCAAAACTCACTTTTTTACAGCAACTTGTTCATATATTCTACATAAACCTGATTTTTCAAAGCATTTACACAGACTGGCTGAGTAATCTTATTAACCTGACTAGTTAATTAAAAGGTTACTAACATTGACATCATTCTGCCTCTGGGCACATGTTGTTGTGAGCAGTACGATGTTTGACACATTTTGAAACAGTCCAACTATAGGTCACGTCTTTCTCGTTTGTCTGAACATGAAGGTAAACAAACGTGCTGTTATACATCAGCAGACACACTTCTCAAAGTTTTTACTAGCTAAGTTAGCTAACGTTAGCTTGCAAGAAAGCCAGTTAAGCGTTAGATTAGCATGTAGCCATCAGTTCATTGTTTTAACAGCTTGTTTAAGTGTGTTATATTCACTGTACTGTTAATTTCTTTAAAACGTTTCAATAAATATAGCGTGATTATATTTATATAGCTTGTTAAAAAAAATAACTAGCCAGCTACTTGACACTTATGTTGACGCTAAGATAAACGAAGCTAACTATCGCGATAGCCTGCAACTGGTTCGTAGTGCTTCATAAGCTAACGTTAGCAGCTAATGCTAATTCAGTGACACTGCAGATTAGGGTGAGGCGTTATAATAATGTAGCCAAGCCAAATAGCAAATGTTAATGAAGAAGGTTAAGGATACCGACCTTGTCATTTGCCATAGTTTCGGTTTACTTGCGTGTTGTTGATACTCCTGTCTTCTTCTTTTTCTTGTGGCTTCGTTGAAAATGAACCTTACTGCCCTCTACTGGTTTCTCACGGACCTGCATACGTTTTTAGATTTTCTGACCAACTTTCATTAGGGCAAAACACAGATGAAGAAACCGTCTTGTTCATAGAACAAAAGTGTTGGTATTGTTTCAGGGTCTAATAACTGGACTTGCCTTTGAACATTAAAAACAAGCAGACACCTCACATTTGGTTCTTATCCTTACATCTCCTCTCCATACGAATACGAATACGAAATACTTTATTGATCCCCAAGGGGAAATTCATTTGTCTTGTAGTCTCATCTATTTGTATAAGAATTATAGAGTCTGATGGCAGTTGGTATGAAAGATCTTCTGTATCTCTCTGTCCTACAACGAAGAGAGAGAAGCCTTCCACCACCATTATTTCTTTGGTCCATCAAGGTGTTATGCAGTGGATGATCCATGTTGTTTAGGATGGCCTCCACCATCCTCATTGTGTCTCTCTCCACAACTTCCTCCAGAGAGTCCATCCTTACTCCGATCACAGAGCCAGCCTTTTTCACAAGCTTATCCAGCCTCCTTTGCTTGCTTTTTTCCCAAACTTCCTCCCCAGCAGACTGCAGCAGCTCATGTTGAAGAGGCTGAAATTTCAAGTTCCAGTTTAGTGGTATAGTAAAGAGATAGCAACCATAGTACATAAGTTACGGTAGAAAACCTGATGCTGTTCAATAGTGACTATAATATGTTTTGCAAAGCAGATTCTGCAACGCTGGTGGTATTGCCACCCACCCCCACAGTTTGACGCTGTCAGTATTCCCACCACACTTCAAAGATCAAACACTTTGTCCTGCTATTAATGAAGAGGTCACATGCTGCATCACAATATTAGTGTACATACCTAAGAAGCATTTATTTTCAGGCATTAAATCTACAGCGTGGTTTATACAAACCTCCTGGCTGACTCATATGAAGCTGAGAGGAATCAGTCCAATTAACTTAGGCTTCATCTGTTCAGACTGTGCAGCTTTTCACTTACTGACTGGTGCTTGCGAGTCTGCATCAGAGAGCAGCTGATGAGACACTGAGAGGGGGGAAAGAGTGAGAGAGAATTGGAGTAAATAATTAGAGAAACAGAAGGATAGAGTGTCACAGAAGCAATGAGAGACGCATTAATCAGAGCTGATAAATTTGCACTGTTTCGTAACTATCACTGCAACAACTCACAGCCTGAAGAAGGAGGAAATATTGGAAGGATTTAAAGAGTATAGAGGACATTTTCCCTCAGAAATACAATTAATTTTCATGATTACATGGACTGGGTTACATTTAAAACGTTATGTCATCAGGTCACTTTTGTGTGATTCGCAGGGACACTGTGAAAGTGAGAACGAATGGCAGAGCTTGGAGTCACAGAAGGCAAGAAGGAGACTGAGAAAGATGATGAGGAGGGAAAGTATTAGAGATTTAACAGAGAACAAGGGAGTCATTGCTTTCTGATAGATAGGGAGAGGAGGACAGACACATACCACACAAGAAAACTATGTACTATAGGTCTCTATGCTTCAGACTAATTTTTAAAGATTAATCTTTCCAAAATGTAAATGAACTTTATGGTTTCTTCTGCAGCACGTTGTTACTCCAGAGGCCCTGAATATATTTAATCTTCACACTCGACAGGACAGATAGTCCATTAACCTTTCCTTATTGAGGATTATCACAGGACCGACCTGATATGGGCCAAAGTATTTAATGGCCTGTTCAAGCTGGAATCAAACAGTCTTCTGCATTTGCTTTTTGCATGAGATGAAACACGGCTCACACACTCTCCTGGACAGCAAGCGTTAAAGAGCTGGCATGAGTGATGGAGGTAAGGCGTCTCTGATCTTCAAAGCTGTTGATGGTTTAGGGCGGTTATTGATTTTGGCTGAGGCATATTTGGCTGACTAATCTTTGGATGCCACTGTAAGGAAAGGTCATTGAAGCTTATGGTGCAATCATCACAGTGATGGGCTTTGAGGAAATGTGTGTTTATATACCATAAACAGCAGGGGCAGGCAGCAGATTAATGCTGGACTGTCAGCTTGAGTTACAAAGAACGATAATAATCTTAGAATGGTGTTTAAAAAAGCAATGAAATAGAAATAAAATTGTTTATATTCAGTGAGCAGCAAAACTAAGAAGAACAAAAATGACCAAAGCTTCATCTATTATTCAACAAGCCTTGCTGAATTTTTCCTTTCATATAATGAAAGAGATTCATATCAATCCACCAAACAGTAATTGCAAGGTTTGTTTGTGCAGATGTTGCTGTTATAATTCAAAGGGTGGGAAAAGAAAGCCCTGTGCACATCAATTTCAGCTGTTAATCTGTTTTGCAGTAGTCTTTGGGGACTCATTCAAAATTTACTTTATAATCAGTGCACTATATCTCGTTGTTTTCTGAATATAATTCCTCTCATAGGCAATAACGCAGTAAAAGCAGGTGTCACAGGACACACTCGTTCCACTGAGAATTTACTGACAATGGGAGAAGCAAGTGGTTTTAATCTTGAGTGCAGTGAGTTTCAGTGAACATGAACTGCAACATTTTCAGCTTCAGCAGCCTCATCTTCACACTGTAAGTAATTTTAAGCATGTTCAACTTGAAAATGCAAGCTCCCCTGCCCCTTAAAAATCTAAGTTAACTGAACATAGGTTAGATAAATAGTTCAACATTGTCTAATTTGAATATGTAAAACCAACTGAGTTCAATTAACTTAGACATTAACTTGAATCAATAATTGTTCTGTCACACTACAGATGGATTTTCTTACTGTCTGAAAAATTAATTGAATTTAAAATTTAACAGCTGTAGCTGCTCCTTCTGAGTGTGTGGGGGTAGGGTCTAAACCTAGCAATTACTGTTGGTGTATTTATTCAACTCATCAGTTCAAGTCAAAAGACTTCAAGTCAGAAGAACTCATGTTTATACATTCTGAAGTGGTCTGAGGGAAAAAAATGAGATAAATAAAATCTACATATTTCTGTCATGTTAATGAAAAAGATTAGTTGATTCCACTAAATTTCTGTATGATGTTTCACAGTGCAGTAGTTGTACTGTAAAGTGATTAACCATTTCCAGTTGATATGTTCCTCATATTGGATGTCACAAGCTTGTGAGACATGTGCACATTGCTTCCCAGTTCACAATATAGCTGTGATAAAATATTAAAAGCATCTAAACTGTTTTACTTCAGCTCTCTTCCCCGTGTGGTATGTTGTCATCAGTGTACCCTTTTCGATCATATTCAAATATATATACAGAAATGTACACTTAACCGAGCTTGATACTGTAAGTTGTTATATTTATCAACCTCTGACAAAGGAAGCGGTGAGTTTGAAGCTCACTTGTTTGTTAGCACAAAGGAGACACACTGTAAAAAGCAACTTATACCCCTGTAGGAAAATATTATTGATGGCTTTTATCTCTGAGTGTGTGAAACAATTCGTCCCCTGTTGCCTGATGTGTCAAAAGCAGTGAGTTATCGATTCATAACCTTTCCTCAAGAGTGTTCTCTGTGCTCTGTACTGTGTGCCGCCCGGCTGAATTTGGCTGGACTGCGTTGTGTTGTGTGTTGCAGTGTGTTGTTTTAAATAAGATGATCCCCGTGTGTGTAAATTATGATGTTTACTGTGTTGTGCTTCACTGCACTTGCTTTGTTGATTGTTGAAAGTGCTGTATTATCTTATTGCTGTTTGAACCTGTTAAAGGGATAGTTTGGATTATTTATTGTAAGGATGTATGATGTACTTATGGATTGTAAGTATATAACCTACAGCAGATGGTGGTTGACACGTTTGGAGAAGCAGAGAGGGGCACCAGCACGGAGCCTAATAAAATTTACAGCTGTGGACAGGATCAGCAGCAAAAGGTTCACCTAAAAAACTCATTATACAGCACTTAGCTCCAACCAAGTGATTTGACTGAATAAGAGCAATTCCATGAGCGCTGATAAAGACTACTGCAGCACTGGGACTTTAAACTGCAGGTGTCAGTCTGATTTACAGGGTTCTAATAACACTGACTAAGAGACCAAAGAGAGACTGAAAATGAGGTGTCTTGTACAGTAATGATTCATTTTACTGTAGGACTGTTGTCACAATCTGACGAAGTACACAGAGCATAAAATTAAAAAAAAAATTCACAACTTTAGACGTGTTAATCAGAGAAAATACTGTACCTGTTATGACTATTAAATGAATCATGGCGGTCAGTTTGGAGAGAATGAAACTTGACTTGTATAACAGTGGTTTCTCATTGGAAAATGCTGCATGACGGCATGGTCAAGCGATGAAATCACTCTAAATATAGTGTACACTTATATTAATATTGATTTTTTTAGGTGGACCCTTTTGTTGTTGGGTCTGTCCACATCACTACATTGCTCAGCCTCCATGCTGTACTCTCCTCTCTGCTTCTCCAAACTGGGGCCGTCTCAGCAGGCATCTACTGTAGTTAATACACTGACTATCTCTAAGTACCTCACACAACCCCTCATTGAATAACCAGAACTATCCCTTTAATGGTAATTTGTGGGAAGATTTAGTTCAGAGATCAGTCTGATTCATTATAGTGTAATGAAAGCTTTTCATCAATCCGACACCTTTGAAGTTTTGCCAGAAAACGTGATGCACTTCTCTATGGCTTAAAAGCTGAAGCCTTTTAAAGTGGCTCAGTGTTGTTGTGAGTTGAGTTGGCTCGTGTTCAGTTAAGTTCCCTCATTAACCTCAGTGTTCAGTATTCAGCCAGCGTCTCCACTGATGGCTACTGATACAGCACAGTGCATTCTGCTAGCAGAGAGAAATGTGATTGGCATACAACAGGACTGAATAACAGGAAACTGGACTTTAGAGAAGGACCAAGATTATTTGAGATGTGAGCTTCGTCACAAAGTGTATGACTCAGCATCGATGAGATGGAATTCTGTGCCACCAAAAAACTTATGCACCACTTAGAAAAAAGGAGAGGGAGCGTGACATTAATTTAAGTATGGATTCTTTGTCTCATGAAACAGACGAATAAGTAAAGCTAGCCTCCCACGTATGGTCTGAGAGGTTTTTCCAGACCTTTAAGATAATAAAAGAGAAGGTCAAATTTCATTGACTATGGGGAAATTGATTTAATACACCGATTTATTTTTTTTAGACTGCCTTTAAATCGCAGTCCAGGGTCATTTGTATGGGCACTTCAGGCTCCATGCAGTAGTATCCTCTAAGATGGGTTATACGTGATCATCGGTATCATAATACCTTTACTAAAGAATGATAATCTGAAATTACTACAGTAATTTTCTATTTAGTAACCAGCCAAAACAGAATGTGTTAAAAACCCTTATTCACTTTTAGTATCCAGCTAACTGACTTTCTTTTTAAGGGAAAATAATTAATGTTCTTATTTCATTTAGAATTTATTTTTTCTTTGCATTTTCATAAACAACTAGTGACATGATACACTAACAACAGCAAACAATAAGAATCCACAGCAACAACACAAACAACAATAACAAGACAACAACTAGAAATTATCCCATGCAATAGGATCACACCAGCCGCAACTCCCATCAACATGCGGATGTTCCCTCTCATGAGTTATTACTGCATTATAACATCAGTACTCAGTACTCATGGGTTGGACCACATCCATCTTCGAACGTTGTCTTCAGTTTCATCTCACTACACATCTGTTAAGTTTCGTGACTTTATCTCGAATGGTTTTGACGCTATTTGTCCACATGCAGACAGACATAAAAATAGGGTTGTGAGTAATAGATACAAGTAACATAATACAGTATTTGAAATACAAAATATGAGTAAACGTTTTTCATGACTGTTTAATTTGGTCACTTTTTGAATGCAGTTACTGTCTTTAAAAATAGATTACTTAAAATTATTACTTTGTTTTTGTTTTATTTGCTCTAAAAATCATATGAGACACACATTCCCAATGAACTGAATAAAAGAATGCGCAACACTTTGTACATGCACAGCACAACCTGCCACAGGAGAGGAGACATGCAGCCAGGACACTGTCAGGAATGTGTTTTTGGCATAGAAATATAAAGAACATTTTACCTGCTTTCTCTGTCAAGAAAATCACAAAACACAGTGGGGTGTAAGCTCTACATGCCATTAACTTAGCTGCTCTCTGCATCAAGAGACTCTGCATGTAATTTGAAGAAGCATCTTAAGGTAACTAAGTTTGTTTGTGTCACACTAATGTGCTCTGTCATGCTAATGTGGGTATAATGTTCAAAACAGAGGTGGTACATTGTACAGATTGTAAAGCCGCATTAGGCAATTAGTGATTTGTGGTTTTGGGCTACATATCAACATTTGACTTGATTTTCTTGTTAGTTTGGCTAACTGCCATGCCTATTAGCTCAGCGAAACTGTTGACATGTATTGCTAATTAGCCACAAATACAATCCGTTTATTCAACATATGAATCACGTTGTATTCTTTGGACATGTTTGATGTGCATACGTTGCTCTATGTGACAGAGTGAGACAGTAAATTGATCTCTCCAGTGAAGTCCTTCCCAAAAGTGTTAACCACATTCAGAGTGAAGTATTCCAAAAGTAATCCAAAGTCTTTAGAACATGTACATTTCTTAACTTGGTTAATCTAATGGAATACGTTACAAATGACCTCTCAGGACATATATTCATTAATCATTATTGGAATGCATTTTACAAGTAATCCCCCCAATTCTGCATAGAAACACCTGTAGACTCACTCAGAAGTGCCCGTGGTAGTTCCTGCTACAATAGATGTCGTCTGGTCCACATTGGCTGAGGGTGACATTTTACCTAATAATGACTGAATGATTGAAACTGAGATACAGTAATCCGCAACTTAAAACAAGTGTGGGCCAGGTTCCTAAAGCCCAGGGGCAGTGGTCCCTTCCCTATTACTTTTCCCCCTACTTCAGGTGTCCTTGCTCAGATTACACCCATGACAGACAGACAGACAGACATAAACATCCGGCAAAGTATTCAGAACATTTTGCCATGATCACACACACAGACTCGCAAGGTGAAAACAATACCAGCCACATGCTGTCGCGGCTGCTAACAATGACATAGAGGAGGGAGAACAGGGCACAGTGCATCTTCGTCAGTTGGGGTACAAACATGTCACATGTCGCCTGTGCAGATTAATCAAAATTGATAGTTAGATGGACAAACAAACAGACAGATGGCTAGACAGGATAGATGCTGTAAGCCGAGAGATCTCAGGTTGTATGAACAACTACGAATGTACTTTTTACTATATCGGCAGACAGTCATAATGTTGATAATGTTGATGACTGATGAACTGTGCTGGATGGAAGCTGAACTCGACTCAGGTCAATACAGATGCCACCTGAAAATAAACATTTTGACAGCAACCTGTAAACTAAATACCAAATACCCACATTGTATTATATTTCATAATATATTTTTTAATATAATTGGCACACCAGTTATATTCTTCATATAATATAATAGACGGAGTATCTTTGCGTTGGTTTGGTATTGCTGACTGAAAGCATTTCGACAGCAGTGGCATGCAATTAAAATGGTTTGTTTCCATTTCAAAGAGTTAAGGTGCGCTGGCTTTTTGCCACTAATGATTTCAACATTTAGATAGTGTGTGTGTGTGTGTGTGTGTGTGTGTGTGTGTGTGTGTGTGTGTGTGTGTGTGTGTGTGTGTGCGTGCTGTGTGCGTGTATACAGCATGTCTGGGTTTGCCTAGATGCCAGTTATAAGCCAATTAAAGTTTTTAAGCTCTGTTGCTTCTGTGGCAAGCCAAGGTAAGGAAAGAGAGGTACTGCAGCCTCACTGCACCACTCTGCTTTTGATGTGCCAAGCTTTGTGCGTGTGTGTGTGTGTGGTGCATATGTGTAGCCAGGCGCAACACAGCTGAATAAGGAAAAAGATGTCAGTAATAATTTTCAGTATGGAGTGGTGGGAAGCAAAAGTGAACATGACTGTATGTGTAGGTGACACGTAGAGGCGAGGAAGAGAGTGTATAATAAGGGAAGGATATCTTGAAAGAAATTAAAATATCTGTTGTCAAGGGGCTGGAAATGAGAAAAAGAGTGAGAATGAGAGAGAGTTTGGGAGACATATAGGTATAGGTGTGTCATTTACTCCACTGGTGTCTGTCTTACTGAGGGGTATTTCCTTCCTCTGTGACGCTGCATCAGCATCACCACAACTCTCTCTGTCCCCTCTCTCTTTCTGTCTCTTTCTCCGTGTTTCTATACCCCTCCCTTCTCCTCTCTCCTCCTCTTCCTCACACATACGCTCCCACACCGGGGATGCCTGAATCGTGGAAGTCCTGATCAGAGCCGTCGGAGTCCCTGCTCTGCTGAGGGCTGAGTCTAACAGGTCTGTGCGTGGCTAGCTCAGCAAATGTTGAAGATCTCATCATGAGAGGGTGAAGCCCTGCTTTTTTGGAGGCACGTTGGAAGAGGATTTCCTACAGACTGTGGACATTTGCCGGTAGTGTTGAAGACAGGGACGCTCCTACTTTATGAAGATAGTGGTATGATGACAATGACCGTTTGAGAGCTGTCTTATGATGCATTTGATTGCATTTCAAACTCAGTACTTGTGTGTTTCAGTCAGTTTTTGGTAAACTGAGCTGATGACTGCAACAGTCCTATGAATTTATTTATTTTTTCGCCATGTACAAAGGGAGTAAAAGGTGCAGTCAAGCTCATTGTACACAATGCATCCCAAAAAAGAGGAATTTTCTTTAGCTTTTAATTGGAGAACAACAGATTCATTGATTCTTTTACCAAGACTAAGCGACCATTGCATCATCTGCCGAAACCATCTAGCCTATATGGAGCTACGAGGAACCCGCGCATCAATGGGTGGCCAGGACCTAAGGGGTCAGGGGTTAGGGTACAGCATCCCACCCGCTGGGCAGCCAGTTAGCTCCATAATAACGGCAGTGCGGCAGCAGGACTACTCTGCCAGCGTCTGGCTTCGCAGGAGGGATAAACTGGAACATGTAAGTTCTGAATACTGGAGAAACTGAGAAACAGATGGAAGGAGGCTGAAGTGAAATGCTAACACAAAAAGCATGGAGTTTTTAAAATGTTGGGCACTGAGTCATTTAGTTTTGTGAAATCTTTTAATTAGTGCAATAGGAACAACTGAAAAGGCCAGGTTCCTCCACACTTGCCCACTGGTTAAGGGATTTAGAACATTAAAGTTTTGGTGTTTGGATAAAACAGGGGCATGCTGATAAATTAATGTTTGGCTTTGGGTGTTTCATTAGGCTGTTGGCACTAAAATATGACCATCTGAGAGGAAGCTGGTTCTTGTGACTCCAATATTTGAATATTGGACCAAAGGCTGGATTGGTTTTACAAGAGTAGTCTACATGCACAGAGCAAGTGCTGTAAACCATGACTTGAACTGGAGGCACTACTGGATGAAATAAAATGTTTGCCATGAAATGCTGGGGCTTCATATTCAGAATGCTGGTTCCATTATCTCATTGTGAGTATTTGCTGCTTCTCTCTGTTTTATATTTTGATTATTGAATATATTTGGTTTTGGACAGTTGGTTGGACAAAACAAGATATTTGAATTTATCACCACGAGCTTTGGGAAATTAGAATTGTAATTAGAGTTTGCCATTAACCATGGCCTGTTGACCCGTGGCTACAGAAAGTTACTCTATAGCCTCCAAATATTCTATGTAGGTGGCCCCACGTGACCACCAAGTTCAAGCCCCATACTGTGAGCCTTTGCCATCACTTACATGCAGTTCCACAAACATTCCAATTCCTTCGCACCTTTTAGTCCAACAATCTTCAAAAACAGCAAGTAGTACTTGTCACTGGCTACCTACAGATAATGTAAGGGCTACTGGAGTATGGGTTCACTAAGCCTAATCAAACTGCTGACACAATCCTTACAGAAGAAACACAAAGGGTAGGCTATGAAAAAAAACAAAATGGTCGTGAAGTGAATTGAAGCAGCTGTTTAAGTGGCTAGAATATGAGACGTCATGTACTGCAGTATATGCGCCAGTTGCCTCAACTAGGTCAGAAGTCTAGTTTGTTTTTCATCTGAAATAACATCATAATTTGTGGGAAAAGTGGACACCACATGTGCATTACCATCACAGTCTGGTCACTAGGGAGCATTTCTTTTCCGATTTTCTTTTTTGCTCTTCTGTCATCATCGTGTTTAAGACTGATGACTCTTTTATCAGTGATCTGTTTGTTCAGTGGTCAGGTTATTAACACGTTTTGATTTGTACTTTGGCAACCAAATTTAGGGGCTTGTTCACCTGTGGTTGCAGTGCTTAGAAATAGAAATGACTCAGTTAAGAGAGAGAAATTAGAGAAGAGAAATTAATAGGTAATGAAAATAATTTCTAGTTAACTTTTGTATGCTGATCAGAAAGTTGGCATACCATGGAGTACATTTGTTGTGTCCCTTTCAAAGTGTGCTGAGCAACTTGAACTCTAAGCCCTTGTTTGAATAAGAGTTACAGTGTAAGTTTCTAAATTCTGTGTGTTATGGGAGATTTTCTGTTGGAACAAGCTTTAAACTGCACTTCAAACTGCCTTTCTTTTCTGTCATTGTGATATTCAACAGTCACTTTTGTTTTCTATTACAAAGCAGTTGCTGCTTGCAGGTAAACAGTATCAGCATTCTACAGAGAGCTTCTAGGTGTAGAAATTTAGCGTCGGGGAAAGGAATGGAAAAGGTGTGTGTTGAATATTTGATGTTGGAGAGGAACAGTGCCACGTCCAGAGAGCTGCTTTCTAAGCCTGTCTGCATAACCAACTAGATGATGAATCAGCCTGTCTCCTTTCTGCAGACCAACACACACACACATACTGTACAGTGCACACAGCCACATTTAACACACACATACACTCCACACACATACTGTAAGTGTGTTTCTGCAGACAGACCACACACACACACAGACAAGCTATTTTTCAGTCAAGCCTGCAGCAGTTACTTAACAGATGAGGGTTTTTTTTTTTCACTTTAACTCCACACCAAACCCCCAGACTCATACACACACAGTCTATGCAATATTTTCTTTCTAGCTAACAGTGATCTATTTGAAATGCCGTAAGTCATTGTCTTCTCAGTCCTTAAAATTACCATTCCAGTCACATCGAATGCACAGGATGCGTTGGCAACATCTGACTGATTAGATTTCTCCCCTTACCATCTAAGTAGGAGGAGAATGAGATAAGACGTAGGATTACAGAGTGCTTCAGGCGTATTGAGTACAAGTGTCAAAGCCGTGTGATTCAAGTCACAAGTTCAGCATTGACTTGTCAAACTGAGTCAGTCATGAGTCTCAGGAAATCCTGAGCTTAAGTACCACGAAACAGATGAACACTTCCATCCTGTTTCATTTTTATCTTTTAACCTTTTCAGTCTAAAGTAATTGCCTCTTATAACACCCCCGCTGCGGTACTTGAGGTGGGGCTGCAGGTTCACAGTTTGACCAACCAGTTCAGTAGAGGCAAAAAGCAACACAAAATGAAAAGTGTTAAAAACACAATTTATTATTTAGAAATATATTAAAATCAATAATCAGCAATAATCTAACTTGAGGGAGGGGGAATGGTCAGCTCCTACTCGCAAAGGGGAGGGGGAGAGCAGGCCAAGGTCAGCTTTGCCGCACATTGGGTGCTTCTACAGTCATCACTTTGTCGTCGCAGTAAACGTCACTTGATGGCGGACTTCTGAGCTGTCACCATAGACTAAGCTGGCATCACACTTCAGCCTTCAAGAAGGCAGCTTGGCCTCAGAGCTGCAGCATGTGGTGTGGACCTTGGCCTGCAGATAGAAACACACGAGAGGATGAGAGACAGCAGTGTTTATTGCATGTGGCTTAAAAAACCTAGAGAGTGGGGCACATTCAATCAAACCTTCCTTCAATCAGCATTTGCATCATAGCCATTGGCTCACAGCAAAGTGAAGCCCCCCACCACCACCCAGACACACAGACACAAGACCACTGCACACAGAAAACCACTCCCAATCAGTGCCAACAGAATGATGGTGAGATAGTGTGAAGGTGCTGATACAGATCTACCCTGCTACACTCGTAAAACCTAATTTTTGCTTGAAACGTGGATGACTTGGTTTTATTTTTAAGGACAATAAGGTGTCTCTCAACATGAAGCATTTCATGGGAATAATTTCATTCAGGATTTATGATGGATTACATAATTTAGACGAAGGAAATAAACACTTACAAAATGCATTTATGAGGATTCTCAAGGTGTTCATTACAGAACACTAATTCAGCTAATCAAGGCTTTTGCTGTAACTGACAACAACTATGGGCTATGGTTTACTTTTGCTCCAGTCAGTCACTGACCTCTGTGACTTATAGGTCAAGGAATAGAGAATCTGAATTATTCAGGCATCAGTAAATAATAGATGCTGCTTGGATCACGAAAGAACAATGCAAGGAGAGGTTATAACCAACCATTATAGCTAATTTTGCTCTTAAGGCACAGGAGTATTAAACTGACAATACCAATCAGGTCAAGAATGAGCTTTAAGGGCCTGTGGCCTATGCATTATTTTGGGCTGTCCCCAGTCAAATGTTGCAGACAAATGTTAACAATTGTGAGAGACAGGTTCTAGAGAAAGGCTGCAACAGAAATTTAGGACCAAAATACCACAATGTGACAGTTGCTGCACCCAGCAAACTAACTAAGTCAGAATATGACAACACATTAGTGGTGGAAGGAGTACTGAAAATCTGTACTCAAGTAGAAGTACTGTTAAATTACTGAAATATTAGCCTACTCAACTGCAAGTAAAACCACTGGTGTTAAAAAATACTTAAAGCTATAATATGTTTAAAACATAGACATGTTATATATTTTCTTGAGTTGTGTACTTACAGTATCCCAAATGTTTCCAGCAATGTTCAAATGCAGAGAAATGATTTCTGCCTGAGTCATGTCACATGCTGTAGATTTTCATCAGCTATGGTGGTTCTTTAACAGTGAAGAAAACAACTCCCATGATCCCACACTGGCTTTGTTGTTCTGCTCAGTGGTCTGAGTCTGCTCACCTCTCCAAACCTGTGTCTGCTGCAGCCTTTTGTTTTTTTTTTTTTTAACCATATGTCATGGTTTTTATTGACCTGTTTGTGATCAGATAGCATCATTGGCCACAAAAATGCAGATGAAAGGTTTGGAAAATAATTCAAATTGTAGGCCTTGAATTATGATTCTAAAAGTAGCTCAGTAGTTTAAATTTTCAGATTTGAAAAAATAAAAGTACCCCAAGAAAAAATGACTTAAATATGGTGATGTGAGCAGTTGTAATTCCTTACTGCAATGCACACACTGTAAAGAATCATACAGGAATTTAGTTGAATCAACTAATCTTTTCTCATTAAATGAACACAAATATTGTTTTATTCATCCAAGTTAATAAAACCTAAAATTTCTAGTATTTATTTTTCCAACATTTCAGAACTTGAAAATCAGTTCTTCTAACTGGAAGTCTTTTGACTTGAAATGATAAGTTGAAAGAATGTATTGTACAGAGTTCAAACAACTCATTAAATTAAGTTTCTAAAGAAACATAATTGGCATATTAGCAGACTTCCCAAAATGCTTTGCTTTTATAGTTTGAAGAAAAAAATACATGATGGAAACTTGCTGTGTGTCTCTTTACACTTTAAGATAAGATAAAATGATCATGAATGTCACAGTTCTTTGTTAGTGATGTTCAACTGAGGAATTGTTGCTTCAATTCAGTACAACTGAATTAATATCAAGTTTATTTACAGAACAAAGTTACTTTGTTTTGAATCATTACAAAATGACCTCAGCTTGTCTTTTCAGACTCTGTCAACTTAAAATTTTATGGCAGTCTGGACACTAATTATTTAAAGTTAAAATAAATAGTGTATTTTAGAGTGCAGGCAAGTTACCGTACATATAACTCACACAATCAGCATTTCATGTTGCCCTTTTCCTGGCTATAACCAGCCTCACAATCTCCTCTTCTTTTTGTTTTGCTATTAGAGTGGTGCAGATGGATGACTCGAGTCTCTGCTTGCCTCTGTTTCTTTTTCTGTCATAGTGCTGCCAGGCCTCACGCCATCTGAAATACCTAAAAGTTGACTTGACCCATCTCACACTGTGTGACACTGGCCTCACTCAATGTGACATGGGTCAAGTCCACAATGTGAACAGTGTGAACTTGTACAACTGTTGTTCTAGTCTGTGTAGACCTTTAAACAGTCTGCGGAGCACCAGCGTTCTGGCTGTGCATACTGATGGAGTCATTATCCAGTGTGTATTTTCTTTTACTCACCTCTCCTTCCTGTTACATGAAACCAGGCTGACTGATTCATTTCAGCTCATGTGCTTTGTGGTTACTGTTTGCTTTTCTAAAACTATGTAAGTGCATCTAAGTGGATTTAATACCATTAGGAACCTGTGGGTAATGGCTGTATGGATACTCCATTGTTTTATGTTAGCATTGCTCTGTACTTTGGTGACAGATTATATTTCCTGGTTTCAAATGCACATTGCACTGAGGTAAGGAAATTATCATTACAAGTTTATATTGAGGCAATTACTGGGTCTAAAGTCTGTTCACTGTGTGCTCTTGAGATGGACTTTAAGTAGACGAGGCAGCAGCTTACAGCCAGGCTGGGAGGCTGAGTCTGGATCAAAGACGCTGAAGTGTCCCCGATGACTTTTAAGGGTTGGCAGCTCAGAGTGGAGTTCTCGCCCCACGCTGATTGCATTTTCAATTTCATGGTGACTGTGCTGATGTATAGACTCAGGTCTGTGGCAGCATTGGTCAAACTATATAGGACTCTGAGGCTTTCTCCCCTGGATACAAACTGATCTGAGAGGTTTGTTTCATCTTCATCTCATGCTGTTGGAGACTGAGGGTCATGATGATGAAGACTATGAGAAAGAGAGTTAGGGACGTGGAACTTTTACTCAGCTCAAACTAAAACAATACAGATTCATTTATTCTGCAGATAAGCCATTGTTTGAATTATTCATCTCGGGTATGTACTGTGAAAAGTTCTACACATTTAGATGAGATTTATCTTCTGGAATTGATACAAGGTTTTCCATTCACTTAGTTGACAAGTGAGGGTTAGATTGCATTATGGTGATGATGAACTCCACGTACGTGCAATATGTTGGTTGGTTGGCAGTCACAGATACAAAGAATAAAGTTTTGGTTTGTAGAATAAAGAGTATACATTAAATGTAAACAGGTAACAACAACGCTGGTTCCCCTATATTACAAAAAGACATTTTCTTAGCCTTGGTGGCTTAGCTGTTTAGGGTGAGATATTCATATCTGAGATTTCTGCCGTGACTTGAATGGAAAATAAGGTGAATCTGATTCATTTGTAAGAAATAGTAATCTGATGGTGCATGGCTGTCAAGATTCAGGTTTGACTTATAATGTGAAAACATTCATCTTCTGTAACCGCTTATCCATGAGGGTTGCGGGTGGCTGGAGCCTATCCCAGCTGACATTGGGCGAGAGGCGGGGTACACCCTGGACAAGCCGCCAGTTCATCGCAGGGCTGACACATAGAGACACACAACCACTCACTCTCACATTCACACCTACGGGCAATTTAGAGTCACCAATTAACCTGCTGCATGTCTTTGGACTGTGGGAGGAAGCCGGAGTACCCGGAGAGAACCAACGCGGACACGAGGAGAACATGCAAAAATCCACACAGAAAGGCCCTGCTGGCTCGGGGATTCGAACCCAGGACCTCCTTGCTGTGCGGTGGCAGCGCTAACCACTGCGCCATCGTGCCGCCCCATGTGAAAACATGACCTTAGTTTTCAAACAGGTGATGCTCATCGATGAGACATCAGTCAGTTAAAGGTAAAATTTGAAAGATCATGTCTTGCTCTTCACTGTCAGTGTAGCAGAGTCTTTTCTTGTGTAAGAACTCAAGAGAACCATGCATGAAAATAATGTTCATGTAATGTAATTTTAATAGAATAAAATTCTCCTTTTGTTAGATACAGCGCACACTGTCAAAACGTTTTCATATGAATTACATTGCAAAACTAAATTCTTATGATCGATAATGACAGATTAACAGACTTTAAGGTCCATGTAATGAAAAAAGGGAGTTTTTCTTTATAAACACATTATACATGTAAGAACATAGTTGCTGAAAATATGTGAAAAGACTGAGAACTGTGAGGAACTGAATTCTGGAGTTAGACTGGTAGACTGTTGTTCACAATTTGCGTCTTCAGGATTTTTTGGGCGGACCTGAAATTTAGTTCAGTGACGTGCTGGAGCCATGGTTCCCCAACACTGTATAAGCCCCACGAACCAACACATGGATGATGCCACAGGTCAGTTACGAACATACCTTCAGCGACTCTCTCAGTCCAAATCAGCCCAGCAGCTCACTTCAGTTCCAACAACCCGACACAGAAGAAAAAAAGTACCATCCTGTCACCTTCCTCTGGCTCTGGTGGCTCAAACATGTCTGGACATGTCCAATAAAGCTGCTGAACGAATAGTCCATGTTTCAGGTGGTTTTCAGGTTGCAGTAGTGTTTGACACTGAGACAGCAAAGCGGACACCTCCCAGCTTTTCAGAGCAGAGAAAATGTTTATTCATGATTTTGAGACCTTATTTTATATACTTAGTGATTTTTTTAACCATTCAAATTTGGTTGGTTAGTTAATAACATATGTTTCGGTGTGACAAACTCACACGTTTATTGTTACTTTACAATATCCTAAAGATTTTCAGAGTTGCTCATCTGTTCCCTAGAAAAAGACAGCATTACTGTAATAATGAGGTTCTGGTTTCTTTGTGGAGTAACCACCCTTTATTAAAAGGATTTGTACGGATTAATTGTGCCGATAGGAAATCTTTTGTGGGCATATCCTACAAGCTGAGCAAAGCTCTGCCGTTCATCCCCATTGTCTGGGGAAGACCTTGGGCTTTGTCACCACTTTGAGAACAGACAGAACAGAACAGACCTGACTTTTCCAGTTAAAGATGTTTTTTTGAGACTTTTGTGTGCCTTTCATTAATAATTGGTGAGTTTTATCTGACAGTTTTCAGCGGAGGAAATACTCACCTTGAGCTTTGTGCTGTTATTGTCTCTCAGTTCGTCAATTCAGACACAAAGCAGCTTCCGCATAAGGCTGTTAGATGGCTTTGATCTTTCAGTAAGATGTGCCAGCGCCTTCGTTTGCTCTTAGACATAAAAAACAATACATATTTTCTCCTGTCAAGCAGACACGTTATTTGTTGCAGTGAAAATGTTTCTCTTAAGAGTGCAATCGTTTAATTAAGGGTGTTTTCTCATACCTGTTAGACGGGATACTATCTTTGTGTGGAAGATGGAGGACAAAAAGTGAAAGGAAGTCAGTAAAATCAAAGAGACTTGTTAGGATTTTTTCCTACCAAAGTCCAAAAGCCTTTTGCAGGAAGTGAGACAAGAGATGTCTTTATGTCTGTGAGGGAAATGTTGCTGCTTGAATGCAATCAGATTTTATAGTTATAAAAACATCTAGATATATGTAGATGTAGGTGCCTTTGGGCAGAAGCTTTCAATCGTCAATCACCCAACATTGTGTTCAATACTGGGTACCAATTAAATTGATGCTCGGGGTGTTTGGCTCCCCGTTTGACAGCTTGGCTCACATTCAGCTTCACTTCTTTTCAGCAGCAACTTAATGTGTGTGTCCGGGCTTCTGGCTTTAATTAAAGTTTTCCTCCCTCCTGCCTGTTTGCTGTTAAAAATGTGTGATGTTGAAGGCACATCAAATTGATAATTGACTCCCTGTCCATCTGCACAATGAGCCAAATCCCTAAATCAATCACGCGCATCAAACATTAATACGACTTTTCAGTCATCCTGCGGTTATCTAATTGCCACCCACAGACATAAATCGTTCTCTCTCTCTTTTGCTGTAATCATTTCAGGCATAAATTCATCTGCAGTGAGGTGTTTGCGCCAAGTGGCTCGGTTAAAGAATATGGCACATTGACATATGCTTCTTAGATCTTAGGAAATTAAAAGTAGCAATTCCATAATAAAAGAAAATACTCAACTAGAAGTACAAGTCTTGCTTTCAAATTTCTTCTAAAGTGAAAGTATAGTGCAGTGTAGTATTATCACCAAATGCAAATGGATACTGTACATTTATATTATTATAGAGTGTATTGTACTGATTATTCCGGTTTTTGTCCTTCCCTTTGGCACATTTCTTTGAAAAAGTCATAACATTCTGTGAACTGTGAGTGCAATTGTCACAACTCTATTGCATGTCTGCAAAAGGTAGAAACCTGCGCAAAACATTTCATTTTCAGTGTTCAAAACTGAGTCATTGTGTCAGTACAAATATATAAAATATATATATTTTTTAAAAAAATAGAATGAAATGAATTTACAATTTAGACTCCAGCCCTCCCTGTGACCCTTCAAGGATAAGCAGTTAAGGACAATGAATGAATGAATTATTGATGTACCTGTACACATACACACTCTGATAGTACAGTATGTGCAGCGTCAGTGCAGTGTTCTATGGTTGAGGAGTCTCACAGCCTGAGAGAAGTCCGTGAATGTTCTCATTCGTCCAGGTCATTGTAATCTCAGGAAAAGATTAAATCGAAAGCAACTGGACTTGTTTAAAAGTCTTATTGAAGACGTTTCGCTTCTCATCCAATAAGCTTCATCAGTTCATGCCTGTCAGACTAGTCAGAGCTAGTCTAACTAAATGGTGGGAACCCCAGGTATTTAACCTCTGTGGATGTGTTCAAATTCATGAGTGCTCCAATCAGATTGACAACAGTCGTTTGGAGTCGATCACTGGGTGTGACCCGAAACCAGGTATGAGTGTCAGTCGTTAGAGACAAAGGACTGTGGACCACAGTCGTTAGAGTTACATGAATGTGAAACACTGTTGTTTTTGGAGGTCAAGTTGTTGAATTTCCTGGGCAAAGATGAAATAACAGCATTGTAAATAGGAGAGAGGTTGTGTCTCAGGCCTCCTCCTCTGTTTAGAGTGGGTTTCTCCATTTTGACGTAGATGGCTTCCTTAACTTCTCTCTCAAACCATCTGTCCTCTCTGTCTAGAATTCGGATGTTGCTGTCTTCAAAGGAGTGTGCCTTCTCCTTAAGGTGTAGATAGACAGCTGAGTCTAGACCTGAAGAGTTAGGTTTCCTGTGTTGAGCCATGCGTCTGTTTAGTGGTTGTTTGGTTTCACCAATGTATAAATCCTTGCAATCCTCGTTGCATTGGACAGCATACACCAGATTGCTTTTCTGTGTATGTGGTGTGCGATCTTTGGGATGTACCAATTTCTGTCTGAGTGTGTTACTGGGTTTGAAGTGTACAGGGATGTGATGCTTGTTGAAAACCCTCCTGAGTTTTTCAGATATCCCAGACACATATGGAATCACTATGTTGTTCCTTTTGGTTTTCTTTTTCTCCTCACCATCCTTTTTGGTGTTCTTTCTGGCAACTGTGGCTGTTTTCACAAAGGCCCAACTGGGGTAGCCACAAGTTGTCAGGGCTTCCCTCAGGCGTTGTGTTCTTTCTTTCTGGCCTGAGTGCTGGTTGGTACATTATCCGCCCTGTGTTGCAGAGTTCTGATAACACCTAGCTTGTGTTCCAAAGGGTGGTGTGAGTCAAAGAGTAGGTATTGGTCTGTGTGTGTGGGGCTTCCTATATACCCCAATGTGGAGGTTCCTGTCCTTACCAATGTGAACTTCACAATCCAAGAAAGGAAGGCAATTATCTTTGACATCTTCTCTAGTGAATTTGATGTTTTTATCCACTGAGTTGATGTGCTCTGTAAAAGTTTGCTGTCTATCTACACCTTAAGGAGAAGGCACACTCCTTTGAAGACAGCAACATCCACATTCTAGACAGAGAGGACAGATGGTTTGAGAGAGAAGTTAAGGAAGCCATCTACGTCAAAATGGAGAAACCCACTCTAAACAGAGGAGGAGGCCTGAGACACAACCTCTCTCCTATTTACAATGCTGTTATTTCATCTTTGCCCAGGAAATTCAACAACTTGACCTCCAAAAACAACAGTGTTTCACATTCGTGTAACTCTAACGACTGTGGTCCACAGTCCTTTGTCTCTAACGACTGACACTCATACCTGGTTTCGGGTCACACCCAGTGATCGACTCCAAACGACTGTTGTCAATCTGATTGGAGCACTCATGAATTTGAACACATCCACAGAGGTTAAATACCTGGGGTTCCCACCATTTAGTTAGACTAGCTCTGACTAGTCTGACAGGCATGAACTGATGAAGCTTATTGGATGAGAAGCGAAACGTCTTCAATAAGACTTTTAAACAAGTCCAGTTGCTTTCGATTTAATCTTTTCCTGAGAGCCTGAGAGAAAGAGCGGCTCTTCGGTCTGGTGGTACAGCAGTGGATACTTCTCTATCTCTTGTCAGACAGCATCTGGGTAAACAGTCTGTAGCTACAGTGGGTATTGTTCTTTAGTCTCATCTGGGCCCTGTACAGACACCTCCCCCTCCGATATCACTGATGCCCACTGATGTTCTGGGTGGATTTAATGACCTGCTGCAGAGTCCTCCTGTCCTGGGCAGTACGCATCTAATGCCAGTACCTGCATTGTTTTCAGTCAGGAAACTTTTGATTACTCCTCTGTAGACGTTAACATGAACATTGAAAGGTATTTTTTCTGTTTGTGAAGAAGCCCAGTATCCAGTTGCAGAGCTTGGTGCTCAAACCCAGAATATTAAGTTTGCCAGTCACTTTCAAGGAGGAGATTGAGGTGAATGCTGAGCTGAAATCAACAAACAGCATTCTGATGCAGGTGTTGTTATTTTCTAGGTGTATGAAGACTGACTGGAGGGTGGTG
This sequence comes from Lutjanus argentimaculatus, assembly GCA_034769285.1. Classification (NCBI taxonomy): domain Eukaryota; kingdom Metazoa; phylum Chordata; class Actinopteri; order Lutjaniformes; family Lutjanidae; genus Lutjanus; species Lutjanus argentimaculatus. The sequence continues at coordinate 3,531,077 of JAWZSL010000013.1, read as the reverse complement.
GATATGTTGGATCTAATACAAACTGGTGAGGGTCCAGGCTGGCTGGGAAGTTGTCTTTGATTTGCCAGCCTGACTGAACGCAGCTATATGAGGACATCTCAAATATCCATTAATTTACAGTATTTGTCACCAATTGTAACTTCTCCTGCAAAGCGGTTTACTATATTGTCATTCTGTTTGGACACCAGCCTCTACTTATGGCGTGCTCACAAGCAGAGCTATAGTTGCTATTTTAGTGTGTGTTCTTATGTTCTTGTGTTACTAATATTTTATATATGTTAGTTTCTCATCATATGTTTCAGTTACTTCAGATAAATGTAATATATATTGATCACTACAAGCCAACAAATAGTTTTGTCTTTCTTAATTTCTCACACCGTCAAATTGACATTTGTATGTTTATTACATGAATATAAAGTAAAACGGACAGCTTTGCTATTCTTCCCTCACCAGGGGCCGGCTCAAAGGGACATTACGTGACTAGGTTTCAACCACAGGTGTTTTCTCTGTGCCCATTTGTTTTCTGTCTCTATCACAAGCAGATTGTATCTCATTGTTTGAGCAGACGGCACAAAGTAGCCTGTGGAAACTGAGATTTGCGCTGCATCTCAGTGGCTTGTTAATGCCAATTTGTTTATAAGCTTCAAGGAGACAACTTTTTTCTTTGACAGGAAATGACTGTTTTTCTGTTATGATTTTAATGAGCATGCAGCAGCAGTCTCAGGTAGCAGATGGAGGCAGAGGGATTACTGTGAGGCAAAGTATCATGGGAGTAAAGCAACAAAAAAAGAATTAGCCTCCCGATTACTGTAAGAAAATAATGTAAAAAGTATTTGTAAAGCAATTAGTCTGTCCCAAGCTTTTTGATCACAGTTCCCTTTTTTCTGCTATAAATTAAACAGGTGAGGGAGATGATGAATTACTACATTACTGATAAAGTGTAGCATGATATTTGTGGTCTGTTGTTGTCATGGTGACACTGTGACGCCCTACAGTAAACTGGGTTGTTATTATTATTATTATTATTATTATATTATTATTATTATTATTATTATTATTATTATTATTATTATTTATTATTATATCCATGCAATAAGATGAGTGTTTGATGTATACTGTCAGCAGTCTTACTGCAGTGATTAGATCTATACCATTTAGACCTTAAGAACAATAGAGGGAGCTATTGCCTAATGTGAAACAAGTGTTTGTGTGTCTCTGTGCACACATCTGACTGTCTGTGTGCAGGTGTGTGTTACACACACAGTACCAGGGTTTGAAGTATGTTAGCTGTCAGTTTCCCATATGTGAGCTTTAAATTTGCCTCATCTCATTTACTCTAATTGGCTGGGTTTTTTTCTCCCTTTTTTCTTTGATGAGTTTCTTAGCTGTGTGGCCTCTAAGACTCCAAGCATGTTATATCTTTCTCCTTCTGTGTGTGTGTGTGTGTGTGTGTGTGTGTGTGTGTGTGTGTTGTGTCTCTTCACGTGCATTCAACCACATGCCGAGACAGATTAATGGTGAAAATCCACTGGAAGCCATGGCTTTTCATGAAGTGAACTAATTAGGCAATTAGCTGAACCTCATTAGAGTCAGTCGCAGACTTTGCAAAAGACAAGTTATTTTCATTGAAAAAGTGTGATCTTGGGGTGCTTGCTGATTTGTGAAATCTATATGTCATCAAAATGTCAGAGGAATTTAAGCCTGGTATAAATATCTTGAGTTATAGTTTAGTTATCTCGTGATATAATCTCTGCATCTCATATAGAAGAGTTCTCTGGTTGTTTTGCAGCTTTGAGCTCAGAACAAAGGTTGACAAGGAATCTTTCATGTTGGCATTTGATAAAACAATTTAATATTCCCTTCAGCCCTCGCTAGTATCTTGATTTGTAGAAATGTTTTGTATTAAATTTCACAGGCGAGCAATTTGCTTCTAATGGATATTGGATGCTTAGTGCACTCTAACTGTTCTGAAATTTTCAATCAAGTGGATGAAGCAGAGCTTTTCCAGTGCAATATCTCTGTATGTGCTGGGAGGGATCTGTTCAAGCTTTATCACTTTATTACAGAGTCTAACATCTGTGTGGCTGTGTGTATCTGGTTTCAAAGTGTGTGCTGACTGTGTGATGATTCATGAAAATAGACTCATTGGTACTGAGCTGTCAGGTCAGGGAGTCCATCTGATGATGTAAGATTACTTCTTGTCCACAGGGAGTCTATTTCAATTAATGTTTTACAAGATATCTGATGCTTTAATGCTGCGCAAACTAAAATGAATATTCAGATAGGAACTCAATGATGCTTTGACTTGTTTCTATAAGCACCCTGACAACTACTATTTTAACTACAGGCGCCTCTGGACAAATTCATCTTGATTAGCTATTGCAGAGATGTCCAAATCAGGTGTATGGGCTAAAATTAGGCTTTAACTGGTTTAGTAGAGAACTCTGTATAGTAGGGGACTTGTTCCTTTTTAACAGGGGTTATGGCCCAGTGGGAGGTTTGGGATAGACCTAACCCCCATGGGTCTGGGGGTTATATTTTCAGCAACACAGATGCTACTGAACGATCATAGAAATACTATAGGACTATTATAGGAATATTACAACCAGCACTGTGTCTACAGACTATATCATCTACAACACAGAACAGAATTGAATTGAGTATTTATAGTACAGAGTGTAGAGAATATTTCAAATCCAAGACAAAACTGAAAGAAAAAAGCACAATTATAAATTCATTTTCTACTTCAGCACCACAGACAGCACCATGGATTGATTAACGCACAGCCCAGTTAGGCTGCAGATATTTCAGAGCTATGGTTGGGGCCTAGATTCTAACTTGCTCAAACCACAGTCAGATAAAGGATCAATGAGTCAGGCATTTTTGTTTTTTTGTTTTTGTGGTTTTAGTATGTCAATCTCAGCCACACACATGTTCTTTAATCACCACCGTACACTGTCCACATTATCAGTTTTAGCCCATCTGAGAGAGAACATGTCACATTTTCTAGGCAGACTCCATGACTATCAGTAAAAACAACTACGTGTTGAAAGAAATGGATTTGGTGAGGGAGCAGTGATCCATACTGGATGATAAAGACTAACAATTATTGCTTCACTGCTCTCGATTCTGCTATGTACAGAAGAGTAAGCACTCCAGGAGTGTGGACAGCAGCTGTCAGATTGCCATGTATCAGCTAATGTTTAGTCATCATAAAGTGCTGGAAATGGTTCTGCTCATTTTCATTTTATGGTTGGTATTAAGAGCTCAAACACAAACCACTGAACCACATGAAACATATATTAACGTACACTAATTGCTCTGAATTTAAGCCTCATCCTCTTTCTGTGTCATCATTTCTCACTGTAAAAATACAGAGGTTGCTTTATGTTGCAAGTATCATGCCATGATGTATGGCATACATCTAATAGATATGTCCTTTGTCAACAGAGGGAAACTATCCTTGTTCCCCTTTGTGGCAAATGCTTCTTGCAGTTTGATGACCCATGAAACACTATAATAACCAGGCCTTCAGTGGAGTGTGGACTGCGAGAAATGATTTAAATCTACACCAGAGAAAGATGTCATAGCTGACCTTGGAGCAGTCTTTATATTACTTTTTTGTAGTCTGCAAGGAGGTCATCCTGAATAGTAGAAATTTTATCTGATATGCATATAGTGTGTGAATTCTGGTGGAAATTATCTATATGTATCCTGGACAAGCCCCCAAATTATGTTACAACCCCCATAACAGTTTGTTATCCAAAAAGAGTTGAACATAATTGGACAAGTCAATAGGCTGCAAAGACATAAATCAAGCCCAATCAGAATTAACAAAGTGATGGGCCTCCCAAAATGAACAAAAGAGAGGAAGCCACCCCTGGTCAGCTTACAAAGGGCTGGAGGATCAGGGTTCTTCCCCTGACTCTAAACCAATAGTCAACTAAACTCTAACAAACAGAAACAATGCTGTGAAAAAAATGACCACTGATCTCATGATAAATTAAAGAGATAAGAAAAGAACAGAAAGGTACAGTATGTCAAGTCATAGCTATTGCTGCTGCTGCTTGGCTGGATAGTGGAGGAGAGTGAACTTAAGTCCCCGTCCCCTGTTTATTGGTTCTTTCAATCACCCAGAGCAGCCACACCTGGAGATAAAGAAACACAGGACATTGTTACTGTGACTTAAACATCCTATACTGAGCATGACCACGAGCATGTAATATTCCTCATGATCAGGAAGTCATAATATCTAACATCCGTTTTTTTTTCTTTACATTAGTGTCATTCTAAATTGGACAACTGGACACAAAAATGTTAGCTAATGGTTCATTTCCGTATGTAAGCAATGTAAACTTCACAAGCACAAATTGAATCTATGGTAATCAAGCACTATGAGCATAAAGAGCACACACCAGATGACAACAACTGTTTGCTCATTTCTTTTTTTCTGTATATCATTGAAAGGTGTCCTGCAAAAACTCTTTGGATATACTTTGGATAAAAGTGCCATATGCAGTCCATTTACCATTTGTTCATTCAGAGGATGAATGTACTGGCAGTAATTGTACCCACTTCCTCAGGCTGTGTGTCTCCATTGGTTTGCTCCAATCAATGGGCAGCTGAGGTTCTTTAATCTTGATGTTATGTGCAAGAAAAAGAGAGAAAGAGAGAGAATGAAAAGTTCTCAGGCAACTTTACAACTTGTGCATCTGTCCCATCTCTCCAATTAGAGTCTGACTGTAACTTGTCATCACACCCCTGAGATCCTGCAGTAAAATGATTTTAAAGTCACCAGAGCATTTCCTGTAACAAATCACCATATGGTGCAGATTGATGTTCTGTTTGTACGAAGAGGTGAAATCACATCAAGCAGTCTGACGTTTGTTGGTGCAACTCTTTTCCAGGCTGTCACTCTCTGACAGTAAATCCCACAGGAACCCTGTGACTGTTATATGCATGGCACACAAACACATGTACATACACACACTGACTGATGTGTTTGTTGTTCACATCAATTGTGAAAATCAGATGGATTTTAACATAATAGTAGGGATGTTTAATGAGTCAATCACTCACTGGAGTTTTCTCCATTTGTACAGTAGTTCCTCTTTTTATTTCAGCCTGAAGTGTGAAAAGGACGAAAATGTAAATAACCTTGGTTATTGTTAGTGTTGGGTAGCATTACTCTTAAAAGCAACTCATTATATTACAAGATTACTGTAATTAAAAAGTAACTTGTTATGTTATGGTGTTACCTTCTGGGAAAAGTAACTCATTAGGGTACTTCTGTGACACCAAAAATGAAAACTCCTTTGTAATTTCTTGCACAAGTTGGTTACAGTATATTGTCCTGATGATCTGACAGCATACTCGGCAGAAGCATATTACACAGTTGCGTATATGAAAACTATAAAACACAGGCTTGTACAGCATAAAGTACAGCATGTTTCAGCATGCAACTAATGGCCCAGTTAGCTTCTCAAAACGCATGCCTATATACAAACACACAGCTTTTCAAATCACATAGACTCACCCAAGGTTCTCTTTTACGCAGCAGTTTTTCAAAATATGTGTCAGATAGTTGGTTCATCTGACAAGACTTCCAAAGCTTAAAAGCCTCTCCACAGGTACACTGGATGGTGCTGGAGTATTGGCTCGAAGAAATATTTGATCTTTGAGAATTTGTTTAATACATCCATCTCAAGACCCAACGTGAGATTTGTGTTTTTGTGTTTTCAGTGAGACTGTAGGCTGTCTGTCTCTGTCCCAAAATCTCTTCTGGTGTCAGGCGCAGGCAAAATACATACATAATCTGTACAAAATTGTATGTGAGCTAACATCATGTTCAAAATGGAAATGTTGTGAGTGCTGTGACTTTAGCCCACAATAACTCTGCCCTTCATTATTGCCCATGGTCTTAAGAGAGTAAATGTACACCAATGTTCTTAATATAAAATGGAAATTATGATACATTGAAGACTAAGTATTTAAATGAGGAGGCTAGATAGTTACAAACATAATGCTGGGATGCAGAGGAGGAAGCTGACTTGGTTGGTTGTAATTTTACTAACCGAAGAAATAAACCACATTAATTTATCTGACATTTATTGCAGGCAGTTCTGGAGCTTTGCAGCTTCAGTTATCAAAAAATGTAAACATGTCGATTTATGGATTGCACAAAAACATCCAAACAGAGTAGAGTTGGTAGTTGAAGGGTAAAGAAAACACATCAGCATGCTGCCCAGTTCTAACAGTGCTAGCTGACACTGACCAGAGGAGGCAGCAGCTTGACCCTTCATGACGCCCAGCATCTCACGGCTCCCCACTACCTGCCTGAGGACATGGCAAAGGAAAGCTGGAGCTGATACCTGAAGGCTGGCTGTGAAATGACCTGAGCTGCCAGTTGTTTTTACATACACACACATACACGCACCAAACCAAACCAATACCCCTCGTCCTTTGTTGTGAGCAGTGCCAAGTCAGCTAGAAACTCACTGTTCTGCAGTGAAACAACAAAAACTCTACAGATGGATGAGCACATCAATAACGCCTGTGACAAATACAAACACCATTTTATTTTTTGGTATAAAGAAACTGACACTGCTTACACTTGGAAATGTCAAAACTGTACATTCATATAATACAAATAATATCAAATCTGGTATTATAGTCAAAGATTTCTGTTTATACTGTGTGTAACTGTAAAATAGGCACTATTGAGAGCTCCTACTTACTTGGAAGTTTGCATAATGATGTTCTTGTTGTGTCTTGAACTTTATGTGCCATATCTTTATTTATAGCCATTTCATTGCTACTATAATGACCCAGCATTCCCCTCAGGAATGAAAACTCTTCTGATGTGGAACACAAAGACATACAGGGAGAGATATTTCAGAGGTTAGAGGCAGTCACCACAGGTTGAAACGCTGTTGAATGAATGAATCAACCTGAAGAGAAGTGATTGATTATTGCTGTGGCCTATAGCTTGTATAGATCCAAGAGGTTCTAAAAGAGACATCTAAATACATTATAGAATATACAAGAATGGATGAGATTAATGATTTAGGATTCAAAGCCTTTTGAATCACCTTTGGGCATTTATATGCTGTCAAAGGATTAACGTGTATTGGAATACAAGTTATTATATGATCTAACTGGCTGATTTCGGTTACTATGTTCATGTCACCCTTTGCTGAAATAAAAAAGAGAGAATGTCCCATAATACAGATAAACAATTCCACTAATTGGCAACTACAACAATCTTAAACTTGAGCTAAAGGTCATCCTTGTTGTCTTGGAAGTGATTTGTGAAAGTTGGCTGAGTAAAGTGTATGTCACAGTAATGGTGTTTGTTTATGGGCGTTTATTGCCAAAGCTGTTAAGTTGTACTAAGCAAGAGGGCCGAAAGCCGCAGGTGGATACCCCATAAAAGAGATAAAGACAATGCATTTTGTAAAGGCTTTCATGATGAAACAACACACAAATATTTTTAACTATTTGTTATTTCTACTATTTCTGCTATTTATTTCTTCTCTGCTCTTCTCTTCTTGTTATATCTGTTGCTGGTTTCATATACATCCTGAACGCTGTCTGCTAGTCTGTTGAGTTATAAGAGTGATAATTGCAAGTTGTATGTCCATGATATAATGACAGGATTGTTGAAACACAGATTCAGTAGTCAGGGAAGTTTGACCATCCAGTCTACATGTGTTTTGTGGACTTGGAGAAGGTGTACCATTGTCCTCATGGGGTACCGTTGCCATTGCTACAAGCCATCTGGTGGTTTGCAGCTGACTGTGAAGTGGCTGTGATGAGAGTCAGCAGCTCCAGGAAAACCATGAAAAATGCATTGCTATCTCCAGGTGTGGAGTGCAGTTGTGAGGGTAAAATGAAGCGTGAAATCAACTGGTGGATTGGTCACAAGCTTTGGGTAGTGAGCAAAAGAATGAGATCCAGGATACAAGAAGTTGAAATGAGTTTCTGTCTTTGGGTGGCTGTGCTCAGCCTTAGCGACACAGTGAGGAGCTCGACATCCAAGGGGAGCAAGGAGCAGTAGGCATCTGATTAGGATGCCTCCCTTTGGAGGTTTTCCTGGCATGTCCTACTGGGAGAAGACCCTCGGGTAGACCCAGAACTTGCTGAAAGGATTAAATATCTCATCTGGCCTGGAAATGCCTCAGGATCCCCCGGAGGAGCTGGAAAGTGTTGCTGGAATAGCCTGCTTAGCCTTCTGCCACCGCAACCCAACCCCGGGTGAGCAGAAGAAAATCCAAGGGAGCAGAGTGTGCTGTAGAGCCAAGGAGCAGCTCACTCTGCTCTGGTTTGTAAGACCCTCCCTTCACTTTAACCAGCAGCTGCAGTGTTTATTAATGGGCAAACTGTACATTTACTGCCACTAAGACAACTTCACTGCTACATGTCTGTGAAGGTTCTCAGTCATCCAGGTCATGGTATTCGTAGCAAGGTTTGTCGTAGGCAACCAGACTTGATAGAGTTCTTGAAGACGTTTCGCCTCTCATCCAAGAAGCTTCTTCACTTCTGACTGACTGGTTTGGGAGTTCAGGTACTTGGCACTTGAGACACATGCCCCTCCAGGTGTTAACGACCGCACAGAGGTTTAATACCCGAACTCCCAAACCAGTCAGTCAGAAGTGAAGAAGCTTCTTGGATGAGAGGCGAAACGTCTTCAAGAACTCTATCAAGTCCAGTTGCCCACAACAAACCTTGCTACAAACTTCACTGCTAAACTTTAATTCCTCTGCTCTGATTGCCAACGTCTGTCTGTTCTGAGCGCAACCATAAGCACTCTCTTTTTTCCTTTTTCTCTTGCTCTGCCACACTCACTACTCAAACAATCATATGCATCATGGAAAAATAGATTAGGAATATTCACACACATCAAAGGAAAACAGCACACTGCACAGAGAGGTTGGCTGCTCATTTGCTGCTGGGCACCTTGAATTGTGAAGATGGATCCTATACTGACAGTTGGTTCAGTGTGGCGTGAACACTGTCGTCACATGAACATGATGCTGACTTGACATTCTCTTCTCTTCTCTCTCTTCTCTTCTCTTCTCTTCTCTTCTCTTCTCTTCTCTGTAAGTATACCAGCTCCCTCTGTTGGTCATTCTGTGTCATTACAAAGCTGCAGGGCAGACTGAGTTTATTGTACAGGACTATTCTTACATGTGAACAGGAACTGCATTGCATTCCAGTGTGGTGCCAATATTGCCATTGCATACTAAGACGTGAATTTGACATCTAAAAATTATTTCAACATATCTATGCTTTATGTTACACTGAGATTCACTCTTGAATAACAAATAGCATTTTGTTCTTTACACTACAGCTTTCTGTCCGAGTGGCAAATAACAATGGGAAACTTTGTAACTAAATATGAATGTTTGCAACTGGTTCAACATGCATCAATAAGACATTTTTCTGCACATTTTCTGCACATTTACTGTATCTCTGAATCAATATCAAACAAGTAATAGGTATGTAAAATGTGTGTTTTAACCACATAGGGATTAATTAAGCTAGTGCAAGGACAGGGTTGCTCATTATCATGGTCAGTTGGGTGAGAGGAGACAAACAGGACAGGCAAACGGATGGATAGTAAAAAAAGAGGAAAAGCCAGACCATCTATTTATTCTCTTGTCCCTCCCTCTCTCTTTCTGTGTTCATATGGGAGAACAGAGAAATGTGAGCTTTCTATTAGAAGGAGAGGGTGGGGAGATGGGAGAGGAAGGGAGGGAGGGAGAGTTAGAAGGAGGTGGACAAACACACAATACGGTGAGACGAGAGGAGAGGAGGAAAGTGAGACAGAGAGGAGAAGAGAGGACAGGAAACAGAGAGAAGAGAGGAAATCCAGATGATAGGAAAAGTGAGTAGAGGATAGATAGATAGATAGATAGATAGATAGATAGATAGATAGATAGATAGATAGATAGATAGATAAATAGATAAATAGATAGATAGATAGGTGTGTCCTTTTTTGTTCGACTTTTCATTCATATAAGAGGCAAGAGAGGCTGGGAGGAGCAGCACTTTCCCTCTCCGACGCACACACACTCATCTCTCACACATACACGTGCATTTACAAACACCAACACACACATCTTTTTTCTGCGGAGAGGAACCGGACTTGCTCCCCTGTGACTCTCAAGGAAAAGAGGGGCAGCGGCTGATTTTACAGCTCTCACACACACTCTTTGTGGTTCTGTCATCACACACACCCAGATAAAAGCATGTGTTTCAGAGTGGACTAGCGACAGAGGGATCATCATGAAGGTGAGCTCTTGTTACTATGAATTTGTTTTGTTTTTAAATATATGTGAGTGTGTGTGTGTGTGTGCAGTGTTACTGAGCTCTCAGCCAGATGCATGTTTAATGACTGGTTTCATTGATCTTTTTCTGTCCTGCTGTCAATACTTTGACAATCTAACTATCTGTTTGTTTATCTATCTATCTGTCTGTTTATCCATCTGTTTATCTTCTTGTCTAATTGTCTTGAACTGAGAATAATGTGCTCTCGACCTGTGTGCTGTATATGAGAGTGATAATGTTTCTCTCTGGAAGTGTCAGGTGTTCTGACTGTTCTTTGGCTGCAAGTGCTTCACACCCAAGTGGCTTTTTAACAGCGAGTGTGTTTGTGTGTGTGTGTGTGTGTGTGTGTGTGTGTGTGTGTGTTGTGTGTGTGTTGTGTGTGTGTGTGTGTGTGTGTGTGTGTGTGTGTGTGTGTGTGTGTGTGTGTGTGGAGAAAGAGTGTTAAATGTCATGTTAAGATTCGAGGACAGTTGTGCTGGGGATGTTCTTGCATATTGTACCATGTTTCTAAGAATCAGAATGAGATGAATGTTACACTGATGTTTAGATGATGGGAAGTAGCTCAAATCCATCTTCATGTGTGTGAGTCCATGCACGCCTACAGCACTGTGCATACTTAAGCAAATCTAGAAGAAGATGCTGATATTGACTGTTGGACACCTGACAAACATGTCCACAGGGTAAAATTGTGTGAGACCAACCTTGTAGCAAAGCTGTCTCAGTGCAGCATCACAACTGCTTTAATACTTTGTGAGCCTTGAAGTGTGTCTCTGATGCTGGGCAGAGCCAGCAAGACTTTTGATGGTAGATCCTTTTTTTTCTTTCTGTTTACTACCTTATTGGGCACTGAAATGGGGAAGAAGAAGATTTGATCATATAAAAAGCCAATAATTAGTTTATAAAATGTAATTAGGAGTAGACAGATGGTGCTTCTGAATGTTCATAGAAATATTATAAGAATACAGGCAGCAGTGTGTCTATAGAGTGTATAGGCTATAATATAGTATGGAATTGAGTATTTATACTATATAGTTTAACCAATCAAACACCAAACTAACAGAAGGGATTGACAGAAAGAGGCACAATTACAAATACGTCTGCTACTTCAGCACCACGGACAGCACCATGGATTTATCAATACACAGCAATGTTAGGCTGCTGATATATCACAGCCATGGTCAGGGCCATAGATTCTAACTTACACAAACCTCAGTCAGATAAAGGATCAACGACTCAGGCAGACTAGACTCTGCTACCAAGGGATGGAAAGGGGAGATGGCAGGTAAATAGGGGGAATGGCATCCCCCCTTAAATCGCCTTCTGGAGCTAGAAAGATAAACTGACCGATATTAGCTTTTGGCAAATATAGTATAATTGTAAAAAATAATAGTAGTAATAAAGTAGTAGTAAAATGTAGAGACAGGGTTGTGATTTGGGGTATATGTTGCCTAATAATTAACAAGAAATTGCTGTACAGAAATGATAAAATATGCCATAGGTAACTTAGAAATATAGTGTTTGAGTGTTCACTAGAAGTTAATTTGTCAACTGTAAAATGTCTCAATAAGGATCTTGGTAATTTTGGGGAATCCTTATCAACAAATGGCTTTATATTGTATTTATCAGCTGATATAGATATATTACAGTATAATCAAATGTCTTTATATCAATATCAACCTTAAAAAAATCCAGTATAAAAAAATTAATTTGTGTAATCTTGGGTAAATACTACATAATAACACAATTCCCCAGAAAGTGAAATATCTCTTTAACTGAACACGGGAGTTCTGATTTCATAGCACACTTCATCAAACACAAATCAAATCACAGAATGCTGGAGGAGGACAACCAGACCTCCCTGTTTCACCTCACTGTGAACTGACCAGCTCTCATTGGCTGAATAAATCACTGATGTGATCAGTGCATGATACAGCACTCAGACCCATGCAGATATCAGGTACAAAGTATTATTTCACTGTAATTTTATCCACTGTGTGCCATAATATAATCTTGGACAGCTATAACTCAAGACTTTTACAGCTAGGTTTTCCCTTTGCCAACACTTCTCCTTTCCCTCTGTCTCCTTCTCTGATTCTTCCTCTTCATCTTTGTATCTCTCTGTCTCCTGGTCCCATCAGTCTTTCCCTCCAAGAAAACAGAGCACTGCCTGACAAGTGAGCTGCTCAGCCAAAATGTGCTGGCCAAGTCTGACTTACTACACCCAAAACTGTCTATCTGTGAGGAGGGTGGGGGCGAGGGGGTGAGGTATAGGGATCAGGATAGAGAGAGATGAAAAAAGAAAAAAAACAGGGCAAAGACAGGGATGGGAGGGAGGACACCGTGAAAAAGAGAATTAGGGAAAAAGGATTGCAAGGAAGGTGGAATGGAAGGTGGCGTGGCAGAGAAAAGAGACAGTCTTCCGTAATTCTGCTCACAGACACCATCAATATGCTAGGTACACATGCACTCCCACATCAGTGCACACACACACACGCCACACACACACACACACACACACACACAGGCATGCAAGCACACACACAAACAGACCCTGAAGCCATCAGACGATGCTGCTAAGCACCAGCAGACAGCAGAGCCCAAAACACCTGAAATGGTATCTATGGCAACCAAACTCCTGGCTCCTGCAAAAACAATGGGACAGATACAGACTCGGTGCATTCAGCGTGCGTGATATGTCTTCAAAGACAGGTCATTCCGGCCAGACCTCGCTTCTTGAAGAGGCGTGTTTACATTGAAGGTTAGAGTTTGGATTAGCTGAAGTTCAGGGTTAAAGCTACCTGACTCAGAGCATGTTGTCTGCAGAGACTGTCATATTATTACTTCCTCCCTTCTTCTCCCTCCCTCCCTAGCATCATCTGTTGCGCAATGAGAAACATCAAGTGGTAAATCAAACTGCACTGAGGAACAAGTGATTCTTTTCTGGTGCAGATTGTGTCTCCATGTCTCCATGTGGCAATTTAAGCACTTAATGTTTACGTATAGAAGCAACAAAGCTTTTTTCCCCCCACAATTACTGTGATTCTAGTACAAAGCCATAATATTCCAGTGAAAGACTCATCCCTGAAATCATGAGTGTCTTTTTATTCTGATGCAGAGCCAGATTTGTATGCAAATCAATCTGCTTTGAACATTTTCTGTTACTACAATACCATAACAAATTTGGAGGAGTGTGCGCGTTTGCAGAAGTATGTGCTCACTAGTATTGCTGCATTTAATTGCATGCTGTTTCTTGCAGGTTTATTTTAAAACAAGACATTCATTCAGCACTGAACTATGGCTATTTCACAGAGGGCTACAGATACCATTTTTTCCCAGGAGGGCAAAGTCTGCGCCTCTGATTGGCTAGTTCTCATTTCCTTTGTTGGTTGAGTTGGTTAAGTTTAGACATTAGGAATGATTGGTTAGGGTTAGGGTAAGAGTATTAGGGTAAACAAATCAGAGGCAGAATGGGGGTCCTGGGGAAATAGTATACATGTAATAGCCTTAGTACAATTCCTAATAAATCTCTTTTTTCAAGATAAAACTTCACATTTTAGAGTGGTATTTTATTGCGACCAGTCTGCGGCACACCTGTGCAATAATCATGCTGTTTAATCAGCATCTCTATGTGCCACACCTGTCAGGTGGATGGATTATGTCTGCAAATGGGAAGTGCTCACTGACACAGTCTTCTACTCATGTAAAATGGCGGCAAAAACAAAAGAGTTGTTTATATTTTTGTTGAGTATACAATGGGGTGATGTAAACATTTATTCCTGCACTGTAGGTGTGAAGTATGCTTACCTGTTATGCCTGTGAATAACTCGCTTTTCAAAATGCATTATGCAAATGTCGAAATATTTCTTCAATCTGCCCTGCAGACTGATTCTCATATAATATCTTCCTGATCCTGTCACTTAAGGACAGTGCTCAGACAGCTACCTGTATGCTGAGTGTGTCAGAAACTTGGCTGGCTCTCAGTGCTGCTGCACAGTGTAAGAATGTCTCACATTATCACATAAGCTCTGCACAAAAGAAAGGGGAGAAAATTTTGAAAAAATGCAAATGCATTAAGCAGTCAGTTCCTATACAGAACAGTGGTTTGAGCCATCTTGGCTGTCATTGTGTTTAAAGTTTTATACTCTGTCAAATTAACAGTATGATGCATGATTTATTTGTTCTGTAGCCAGATGCAAGCTATTGACAAGCGTTGCAAAGGAATAATATAAAACCCTTGGACCAAACTGAACTCTAATCTTCACTTGAATGCGCACTGAAATGAGTCTTTGGTACATGCTTTTGTGACATTTGTTTTCTGCATCTCTTTTCACCATTGGAAGCTAAATGGGACAAGAAATTGAAAATTATGAAGAAAAATATTGATGTTGGTATTTTTACAAGATCCTGGATTGACAATGTTTTGGACGATCACAAACAATTTTAATTAATTCACCTTTTTCACAACGGATATTTTGAAAAATACAGGAGGAACTAATAACATTAATAGCCATGTTTTCACCCAAAGTACCCAGAAACCTCTTTTCAAGGAACTAAAACTTTCCTTCAGCTCGTCTGTTTCCACTTGTTTCTAAGTGTGTTTCCACAAAGAGATTAGGCAAATTAGCTGCTGATGTATGAATAAGTGTCACGTCAATTTTGCATGTGACTACACATCAACAATAACTCCATATAAAGCAACAAGACAGGCATCACTGGTGTTCGCTGATGTGACAGTGCTAACTAACTTGTATCAAAGCATTACCATCCAGTGTCAACTGGTGTGGACATTTTAGTGTTTTCACTTACTTTTTGGGACTCGGGACACCCATCTTAAAACCAGAACAGTCCTGGACAAACCAGGATGTCTGGTCACCATATGAAGTAACTAAAATGTCATTTGTCCATGGTGAGCAACAAGAATTCATGATACATCATGTATTAATTCATGTATTAACTCATCAGGACAACCATTCCTAAAGTGAGTGACTAAAGGGACAGCCTGTGTGTGTGTGGTCTGTGTGTCTGGTTTGATGGCCCATACCATGAGCCACCAGCCGCCTTGACGTATTTCTGGAACCAGCTGCTCCGCTCTCTTTTCTACTTATTGGACACACTCTCACACACACACCCCGCACGCGCACACACACATTTCCTGAAGCCACTGATTCTACATTATCTATCATCCCATGCTAACAAGGGTTTAACCAGGCAAAACAAATGACACCTCTCAGAACATTACAAGATCTTCGCAGAGAAC
This sequence comes from Lutjanus argentimaculatus, assembly GCA_034769285.1. Classification (NCBI taxonomy): domain Eukaryota; kingdom Metazoa; phylum Chordata; class Actinopteri; order Lutjaniformes; family Lutjanidae; genus Lutjanus; species Lutjanus argentimaculatus. Next base: position 3,515,488 of record JAWZSL010000013.1, on the reverse strand, counting down.
ACACAGTCTGATTTAACAAAGCATTAATTATGGATGGACCTTTATTACATCAGATGCGTAGGAGAGGAGAGTAGAAGATGTCGACTCTTTTTCGGTCAGTGCTCATCAGATATTCACTCTTAATTCTTTATTTGATTAAATGACTTGATTAATCACTTTTTCAGAGGGTAATATTTTCTAATTTCAACTCCACACACATTTTATAAATGTGTATATTGATATGCATCAACTTGATTGTTTTGAGAGAAGGGTGAGGCAGATTGAATTTTACTACAGTAATAATACATCAGTATAATTTTTCAGTTTTATAGCTGTTGCTGTGTGACAGATGGCATTGTTGTGAAGCCAGTGGTATACATTTTTCACAGCTGTAAACCCAGCACCAGCCTCTGATGTGCATGTCTGTCCTTGGTATTCAGCGTGGCATTCATGTCTCTGACAGTTCAGTGTTTTGCACAACAAAAGTGTGAGAGCTCATCTATTTCTTGGCTGCGACAGCTTCACTCTGCATCAATTTTCATTAAGTTGCTGTCACCGCGCAATTAACTATCGGCTACATTCATTTCACTTCAATTAACTAATGGAGACGCACCGTGCAGGGAGGGTATCAATTTGTCAAAAAAAACACGTGCTGTTATCTGGAAAAAAAATCATATGAACAGTGGCTTTGCAGATAGAAAATCATTCTTTTCTACAGCAGACACTTTGATGTGTAAGAGATCGCCTCCTAATGTGATCCCAGTGTAAAAATGGAGGACAAAATGTACAGTCATTGTTCTGTAAAACGTTTATCTGAAGCTAATATGAGGCGTCAGTAGTCTGAGTTAGACAAATCAAGGTAGTATCCTCCAAATAGTAGGGTAAACGCAGGTGTTATCAATGATACCTATCACAGTTCCATTCCATTCAGGTCAAATAGAGTCAGGGTGCTGCTATGTTGGCTCACTGGAAAGGCTCTGCTATATAAATTGAACTGGACATTAATTACTATCATTGGTAACACTGTGATTAACCAAATTTATTAGTAAAATATGAGAAGGAGAAGGTCTTCATTTTTCTGATCTAAACTGCTGAAGCCTCATACTAACTTTGGAGGCAAACACACAAATTTGTGCCTTTACTTGGAGTTGAACTTTGTTTTTATCTGTATCTGTACCTTTTTTTGCATCCAGATTATGTAATCCTGTTATATTTAATCTGTTACTTCCCAAACCTACATGACTTGACTTGAAAAAATGTGAACCTATCCTTTAATGTTATTAATTACACCTGTGTTTTTCCTGCTATGACAAGTCTAAATGACTGCAGTGAAAAAGTGTACAGCAGGCATATTTCATTTTACCTCTGTTCCTCATATTACATGTTGCAAGATGGGTTTATTTGAAGTAGCCTATATACTGCAGCACATTTAATGTACAAGGGCAATTCAAAGTGCTTTATAAATCAAATGTAATGTATGCCTATTTACAGATGAAAAACTCAAATTAAAAAGATAACCCAATTAAAACAGGTAAGCAAACTCACTTTGCATCGCACTTTTAGAAAAACAAACAATACCAAATGTGCACCCACTGGCTGGAAGACAAAGGCAACAAACTAGCACGGTGCCCTCTATAAATGCTGACTGAGACTGACTGAGACTGATTCTTGATGAGAAACAGTCGGTCAGACAGGTGATGATGTCACAGGTGATGTAAAGAAGGGGGGAAAGCCCTGATTGGAGAAATCCAGTGGCCAAGTGAGGAGCGGATGACAGAAACTAACTAACTAAAGTGAACACTGATGATGACACTGATGGCTTAGTTCCAGTTTCAGGACCCTGTTAATGTGCATGGCAGGCATACTGGGCCACTTCATCTATTTTTCTTCAGGAAGTGTTCTGTAAGAAAGCTTTTCTAATCTAAAAAAGGATCTCTATGGACAGGACTGGATGGAAGAGTTGCATACACTTATACAATGGTTAGAGTCAGGATGACGCATTTGCTTAATCATCATATCAGTATGTGACTGAGAAAATCTTACTCACAGTAAGAGCTGTTTTCACCCTTTAAATTGAGTAGCTGTCATCATGAGTAGTCTTTTACTAAAGTTTGATTTTCAAATATTTGTTCTACCGCGGCCAATCATTTTGGCTCCGGGAACTTTCTGAAAAAATAAATTATAAAACAATGAATGACCTTATCCTTTTTTCCCGGGGGCAGAGCAACTTTGTATATTGTTAAAAATGCACTCATACTTTTTAATAGCCACATCTGGATGGGACTCAGCAGGACTGTAGATGATGTACAGGCAGTAAAGTTTTTTGTGGCAGTGTTATTATCACTGCAGAAAACTCCACACTCAGTGATTTTAAAGTTAGCTCCCTGTCCTGGTGTTAACTCTGCCACTAAACTTCCTGACGTTACAGCTCATTACATGAGCATCCGCATCCCTGGTGTCTGCATGAGGAAAAGAACGCACAAAAGGCTGACAGACTGTCAGGGCCATACACACAATAAAATTCATACACTCTGCTCAAGGTAATACACAACATCAAGCAAGACATACTGTGCCGATGACTAACAGTACACAGTGTTCTGTACTTAAGGACAGACAAATGACAAATGCCCCTTCAGTTGTTTGTTTCATGGTAACAGATTAACACGACAAACACCTCTTTCTATCAGACAGCGAGCAAGCGTACTCAAGTAGAAAATATATACTGCAAGTGATGTCACAGTGGCACTGCTTGTCATTTCTCCCTCAGCAAGTGAGTAAGTGAAGTGTCCAAGTAATTTCTTCATAATAATGTAATTTTCTTATCTCAGCCTTGTTAGGTTGAAGGATAGTTTACTTGCTTGTAAGTCCCAACAGCTGCGCTGCTGTGGATCATCTCAACACCAAGATATAGTCTCTCTTTGTCCATGTTGACTGCTGACTGGAGGGGAAATTGACATGTCAAGGATGTCAGAGTCCATTTTGGCCAATTTACTGGAAATTATGTTAAAGGTGAAGTAAGTGTGCAAAACTTTACAAAAAAAGAACCAGGGCGAATGTTTCTTTAAACAAGCAACGCCTAACTTAGCCTGCTCACTGACACATGAAGATGGTCACGTGTTTGCATGATTTCCAGTTAGCAAGTGCCGTAAGAGTCAACAGTGGCACTGTGAGGCTGTACTTTACTGTGCAGCTTTGAGTTAAATGCTGTCAGCATTTCTGTCAGCATGTTAACATGCTCACATTAATAATAATAATAATAACATGATGATGTTTAGGAGCTGTAATGTTGATACTAGACAATCAGAAATGTCACCACATAGTGATCATCTGAGGATTTCTAAATGCATGATAGTTTCTTGAACAACAGCAAGTACAGCCGCTAACAAACATTTAGCATTTTTTTAAATAACACATCTTTCCAGAAACAATGTTCCCCCACACATGACCTCTGCATGTCACTGCCCCAATATGAAGAGCTGCTCTAAAGACTTTTGATTGGTTAAAAGTCTCCAATTGTTTTCACACAGTTTTAGCAGCAAAAGCTGGGAGGCTGTCTTCAGACATGTTGAGCGAAGCGTGATAGACATCATAGTCGACTTAAGAGTCTACGATAATATTTATCATGTTGACTGCTGTAGTTTAATGTTTTGTGTAGTTTTGCAGCTACTTGGTAGTTAACCAAAGTATACTGACCTGATCATGGATGAAAAGTTAAGGGAAGTTATTAATTCATCCCAAGGGGAATATGAATGTGGGCACCAAATTGCATGGCAAGCCATCCAATAGGCTAGTTAACAGGACATTTCACTAAAACCTGAAAATGTCTACCTAATGTTGGTACCTGAGGAAATGTTGGATTTCATCCCCTTGGGACCATATACAGTATGCCTGTACAAATGTTAAATTGATGCAGTTGTTGTTGAGATATTTTAGGCTGGACAAATTGATGGACTGACCAACCAACTTAGTGTGACTAAAAGTTCAACATCAGGTCATCATTAGTCTCACTCACTGAATGTAGACTGTGAGTGTAAGCCTACCATTGCCTGTTACAGGTGGCATCTATGGCATGCGGTGTCTGCGTTTTCAAAGTCCCTGCTGCTACAGGAAACCACAGCAACCTCCAAGTTACCAACCTATGCACTGAAAATGGCTAATCACTAACAGCAAAAACAGTAAACATGCTAACAGCAGTTACCTTTTCTTTTGTGGTGATTTTGCCATTTTAATGCCAGGGCTCACCTCTCCACATGCAAATTTTCCACAAAAACAAGTCGTCTTCCAGTGTTGACCACTTGTAGATGGCTATGTGAGACTAAGCCATAATCAAAAATAAAACAGTGATAATGACTTGATGTCAAAAGGTGTGTTTGTTAATCTGCCATGATAAAATAAACAATTGATGAGGCATTTGGAACTTCTTAATCCTTTCACATATACACACTTAAACCCTCCAATTCACACATACACAAATGGAGGTTTGATAGACCGACACCCAGACATAAAAGCTACTCAGTCCAGAGCCAATAAACACACATACACACACACACACTATTCCTGTCAACAGACACATTGTCAAAGAGCTGCTGCAGGGTTACATTTGTTTAAGAAAGATGCACATGTATAACTGTATTGTAATTGCACGCACACACACACACACACACACACACACACACACACACACACACACGCAAGTACCCAAAGCACAGACAAAAAAATTGCTGTACTGTACTTAACAAAGTTCTGCATTGTGCAAAGTTGTGGGGGCTACAAGTCTGTGAAAAAGGTCATGGTGAAGAGTTGTTGCTCAGCTTTATTTTAGCTGCACTGCAGATACTGTCCCCAAACCTCTTCTGGAGAGCTGTTCATCTCTCTGTCCCCAAGGTGATAACTTTATTCAGCTATAAAACCAAAAGAACAGCCCTGACTTTGACGTTGGAATAAATTTTGTGCAACTGTTTGGAGAGTTTTTATAATCACACAGACATTGTTGACATCAGCTTCTACAATCTAACCAGCTGCTGTAAAATTCAAATACAGGATTATTGCTTTGATGATTGGTTGGTTGATATCCTGTGTTAAACCTGCTGATAACATCCTCACTTGTCCATCAAAAGTCCAGCGGAATTAAAACATGAGGAGACGGGGAACTGAGCCCTTATTGTGAATCGATTCATGACAGTCTCACTCGCTCGTTCTTTCTCTGTCTTCCTTTGTTGCCTGCCATCGCTGAAATTTAGCCGAGGCCTGTGGCTTGTCAGGGGATCAAGCCCAAGCAGCTCTACTGGCAGAGCTTTAATGAAACAGTTTTGGCTCACAAAGGATGTGTGTGTGCTCGAGTGGATATCTGTGTGTGTGTGTGTGTGTGTGCGTTGTAGGTACTCAGTAAACCATCTGTCTGTATACACCAGCTGAGCCAGTGTAATTGAACATCCTGCAGATTCCACCACAAACACATACAGGAGAGTCACACAATCACAACACATACACACAAGCAGTGAGAGACATGACCAATGGCAACAGGATACGCTCAGTATTATGGATATGCAGACAAGAGCAGAGTCAGGAAATGCCGTCAGATGGTCAGAAGTGTGGAGAAAGATGCAGTGGGCTGCAAAAACATCTACTTTTTTAGTAAGATGAGAGCACAGTGATAGCTGGAGTACTGTAGTCAACAAAAAGCACATATCTCATGTTTAGCTACACCAGCAGGAGCATATTGTAAGAGTGGTATCATGATTACATTACTGGTTGTTTGGAGTGTCAGGACTGTTTAGAAAGTAAAGAAATTGCAAAAAAAAAAAAAAAAAGAAGAAGAAGAAGAAAAAGGGTGGTGGGGGGGGGGGGGGGGGGGGGGGGGGGTGAAAAGTGTGTGTAGGAGTTTATCTTTTGGTGTGTATGGGTGTTTGGTAGGGATCATCGACCAGAGGAATAGTAATAATAATAAAAAATAATAATTTTTTATGGTACTTTTCTTAGCAGAGGTACAAAGTACTCTCCAGGGAAAAGAAAACAAAATGAAAGCAGGTGTGAGCAGAAATATAGAACAAACTGTTACAAGATTTTTGAAAAAGGCAAAAGTGGAGTGATAAAACCAGATTAAACATTAAATATTCACAGAGGCTGTCTTATTAAAAAAACGTGTTTATGCGTATGTGTGCTAGAGCAAATATGGGCACAGTCAACTCTGCAGTAAACTAATAGTATAACTGTGCTATGAGATATAACAAAATGCAACCAACTAGAACTTTGTGTAGACCTCATGATGGAGGCTGAGTGGAGATTTGGCCATACACAAACATCTTAATAACATTCAGACAAGAATACTGTCTAATGCACACCTGGTAGGCAGGTTTACAGAAGGATGAAGGCATGTAAAAGAAGCCAGTATTTTCAGAGAAGACAATTAAATTATTATCATTTATTAAATTATTATTATTTATTAGTAGTCAGTAGGCACTTTGTTTTTCAGTAAGCATAAAAAACACAGCAAAACATGAAAAAACAAACTCATAACATAGAATAATACAGCCGTTGACATAAACAAGTGCACAGAGTGACTTCAACTGGGCATACAATGTACGATTTTAGAAATGTTGTTTGATTCCAACTCCTTCTATTTGAGTAAATCATCTGCAGTATAAAAGCAAAGCTGACAATTTATGTGCTCACACTGTGCACACAGGCCGATCGTGAAGGGGCGACCTGCGTGCTCACACTGTACATGTAAAATAGAAAATAAAACAGCCTGTCAGCCCCTGTGGACTGTTTTGACTGTTGGCAATAAAGATGTAGAAGTCCCAAGGCAGGTAGAGGTCTGCTGCCTTGATCATCTGAGGCCCCGGCAGAAATATGGACTCGCAGGTGGCGGGGACAACATGGACAGTCTGGCGTGTCCACTTTGCAGAGAGAATCGGTAGTTACATTTTACTCTCCATATGTTCCGTCCACACGACACATTGTTTCACTATTGCAATTTCAGACGCTCTGTTTGCCCCTTTGTGCAGGTGCAGTGAGAAAGAAGGTACTGACCTCGGGGAATCAATAACAGGACATGACTATCTCTGAATACTGGGCATTGGTGTCAACACTACAAATAGAAGATAAAGTTGAAATAACAGAATAAAGTCAAAATGGTCTTTGACTTTCATCTCAACATTTTGACTTTATTCTGGACATTTCAATTTTATTCTATAAATCCCCCAAAAAATTTTAATCTTTTTAAAAATTCTTTTTGATAATTCTTCTTCCTGTCATTTTCTCACTTATGCCTGGCCCTAATACTCCACCGTGGTCCGGTCTGTGTACGAAATATCAAACTATCAAAAGGTACACGGACCGACGGACCCACCGTGTTAAACCCTGAGCAGCACAGACTCTAAACCAAATAGACAAAAGCAGCAAAAGCGATCAACTCCTAACACATATTTTCCTAAATCTTATTGCTGACCCAGCAAAAAAGCAAAACTCTTAAGTCTTTCCACTATTTTCAAACCACTCAGTGCTTTGCATATATCTAAACACTTGCAGTATCACAGCTGACAAGGGTGTTCTTTGGCTTGGACAATGCATGCAGTGCTGTTGTGTGTGTATTACGCAACCAAGTGCTCCCAGCTTAAAGATTGGACCAAGAGAAAAGGTTGGCCGGGGCTGACTGAATGCAGGGTTGATTGGATGCGTGAACCGAGGGCTCAGATCTCATCATGGTCAGCAGGGCTCTCTTGTCATTTTAATGGGACTATAATTGACTTATTGATTTTGAAAGCCTTACTGGGATCAATGGCTGCTTTGCAAAGGAGGAGAAAGAGAAAGAGTGAGAGAAAGTAGACGGAGCACACAAGATACCGTTGTAACCACCAAAAAACAGGATAGCAATTATGTTTTATTAATAATCAACACACAGCTTGATATCTTGTGATTTTGTCTCCAGAATGTGTGCTGAGAAAAAAGAATCAAAGTGAGTGAGTATCTACTGCTGGAATGCTAACAGGCACAGTCTTATATACTACTTGTTACACATACTGTAACACAGACATGTTCAAGTCCTTGGTGCATAAAAGTAAGTAATAACAAAGGAACACTGGCTTCTTGTGAAAGAAGTAACAGCCTTGATCAGGTTGTACGACACTTTCAAGGTAAAGTAAAAGGTCACTCAGACTCAGTGGGTCTGTTCTGCAAAAAACTGTTACACAAGGATTGAGTGTCAGCATTGGGGTTTTAAAAGGTTGGTTTGCCCAAATAAGAATGAAGCCTAATTTCTCAGTTACCCCCATTGGTGTTGAGCCATTACTGTTTTATTTTCATTTTAACAAGGTCTGAGATGTCTGCCTCTACCCGTAATAAGGGGAGGTGAATGAATTTAAATTTAATGCACAGTTGAATGTTTTGGGAAATATGCTATTAGTCATGAGTTTGGCAACCAACAAGAGACCCCAAAAAACAAACAAAAAACCAAAACCACAACTTATGGTTATGGCACAAGATAAACTTTGCTCTTAATAGCAAAGAAAATGACAGTTTCCTGGATGAAGCCGCAGCCCCAAACATATTGCAATGGAGAGACAGGGTAGTAAAGGTATTTATCATTGAAAAAAAATCAAGATTACAGATGAAAACAGACAGGTTTGCTGAAAGATGGTCACCTTTAACACAGGTAATGCCAGACCTCTAGTCGCATCTTCTCTCTATCTTTCTTTTTCTATTCTTACTTGTATATATCTTCCTCTCTTCTATTACAGAAGAAATTCCTAAACTCATGGCTGTATCCTGTCATATCTCAGACCTTACATCTTATCTTAGCTTAAGAAATCCTAACTAGAGCTGTAAACTTTATTCTTCAGTCGGTATTTGTCCTGTCATTCCTGTATCTGTGCTAAAAATGTACACAAGACAAAAAATGCACGCTGTATCCATGAATGGACAAATGGCCATTCAATTTTAGCTTTGATGAGTCAGAGAAATTTATTGTGTCTTGGAGGAGAGAAAGCATTACTTTTCTGGGAAGTTTCCTTGCCAATTATCAACCCATGATAAGGTTTTGAACGGATGGAGCACATCAATCAAGGTCAAAATGAATCATCTTGGCATTTGATATACACCCATTTCCAGTCTTTGTGCTAAGCTAAGATAATCAGCTACTGGCCCAACTTCATATGAGAGTGGTATTGATCTTATTATCTATTTCCCAAAGTAGAGTAATACAGTTATAGAGTTAAACAACATGCTGGACACACATATTTATTTAGTGACAGGACCTAAGGACAACACATAATACCTCAGTATGCAATGAAAACATTACAAAACAAGACAAAAAGTCAAAGTATGTGATACAGTACAATAGTGCAGCAGTCTGCTTAGCGAGACTTTGGGTTACTGGCAGTAGGAGTGTGAACCTAATGCAGAAACCAAGACTCAACTGGCTGTGTAACAGGAAGTTTCTGAAGTTCAGAGATCAAATTTACAGGTTTACAGTTGGCAATGAGCAGGCAGTCAGAGCAGGCAAACAATATACAGGACTCTAAGAGTCTACAACCATGCTGCTCTGTGTCACAGTGGTGCTTTGAGCTAAGAAAATCAGCCCATTCATTATCTGAGTTTAGTGTGTTAACACGCTAAAATGTGCTAATTAGCACTTAACACATAGTACTGCTGGGGGTGATGGGAATGTTAGTTTTGCAAGTATTAAGACATAAACCAAAGTAGCTTGTGTAACAAATTTCATGACAATACATTCACACATTTTTGAAATATTTCAGTCTGGACCAAAGTATAGGCCTGCAGCTCTTTCTACCGCAGCAGGTTAATTGTGCAGCATGACATGGTGATGTGCCCCAGTAAGAAGTGACCAATCATCATAACCCTGAAGACCCAGGGTTAAAACTGAAGTTACCTTGCTAACCTCAGGTCCTGCCTCCTAGTACAGGCCTCTGGCCTGTCTACTGTGAAATGTAACCTTAAATTCATCATCTTGTCATGCTTTGATCCTTTCTTCATGAATCACAATCATAATTTCTCGCCCCTCTTTCTCTCTGATCTCTGTATGTCTACCTGTCTCACACACACAAACACTGGCAGCATTTTGGGAATCTGCCGTACATCATCCTTTGCAGGTCAGTTTCAAGGCCAGCGCTGGCGTTTGTCTTCAGAGGTGGACACTGACCTTTCTCTGTTAAGTCATTTATTGAAAAGGTCATGGAAAAGGTCAGCCAAAAGCTACTGAGGAAGGGGACCGACTGCATTACCTGACTGGCCTTTAAAAGATGTTACACAGGTGGCTGTCTCGGTGTTTGAATGTTTGAATGCTTTTCAAGATGGAGGAAATGTTGTCTTAAACTTTTCTTTCTGATTTGGATTGTCAGTGTTACATTTAAGTACATTATGAATTATCTGACACACACGGAAATAAGCTTAAGTAGGCCATCACTGAGTTTGCAAATCACTTATCCGACACTTTGTGCAACCATTAATCCCTCCTGATTGGCTGCTATACACAAGTATCTACATCCAACCAGTGGCAGTAGATGCTTTCTTACTAGATCACAGAAACCAATCAGTTCTCGTGTTCTCTGGACAGAAATGTATCAGTCACAGTCTCTGTTGTCGTGACCATCAGTCCTTCAGACATCAATTACTTTCTGGTTCAAACAGACTGTCAGACAGGTTCTATTCTGCAACCAGTGTGCCACGTTTGAAATCATAAATCATGGTTTCCATTGCTACAGAGATTTTTACAGGTTTTCATTGCTTTTCTGCATGAATTACACACATAAGCTACACAACATCTGTATCCCAGCCTCCCTTGTGAAAACATGGCATTGCAGATTAAACTGGTTGATGGATAATTTCAGCAGACCTCTTAACAATCCAGTGTGCTAACCTTCAGTGTGCACAGAGCCCCAAGTGGGAATAAGGGGATAAATCCAGGGTTGAAGGGTGCAGATAGAGAACTAACAGATTGAGAGACAGTTCCCAGCTGGAAGGAATTGATGAGGTTTTTTTTACAGAGTGTAGGTGTGAAGGTGCATGATTGTCAGAGTAAATCTAGGGGAGATTGGAGCTGCTGTGGCTGTTTAGCTCCAACTCACTAGTCCCCAGACTGCCTTGAGAAGTGATGGATGGCCTTGCCTTGAGCTTCCACAGAGAAATAGAGTCTTTTATTCTCACAGAAGCAATTCAGTTTGGAACAAGTAGAACAAGATAACATATGGACAAAACAAATTCATACCAAAAGTTGATTTATTTATCCAGCAATTTGTCACATAAATTAAATCAAGGGACACAAAACAAACAGCAGGAAATACATCAATGTCAAAGAGAACAGAACAGGATAAGAGTGTTTGGGTGTGAGTATATTTCTTTTTCGTGGACACCTGCAGCATATGAATCGGTGAATATGAGTACCAGACGATATAAATAAGAAGTTGAAAGAAGTTCCAGATCTGAGCCCAACTACACCCACTGCATAAAGAACCAGTCACACATATGCAAATGCAGGGGAGTGGCCATCCTCTGCCATGGCAAACAAGACACATACGTCTTTGCTTTTGGTTGAAGCTGTGATTCAGCCTCAAAGTTCAAGATGTAGAGCAACCCCAAATGGTTGACTCCACGCCAGCATTGGCCTTGCAAGGTTCAGGATTATTTAAAACAGTAGGTGGCATGCTCATTTTCAACACATGAAATCACTACTTTTTATAAATTTATTAAGAAATGTCAATATTAACACCAGTGCTTCATCACAGTACATTAATATATTTAAGTTTACAGCTGACCTCTTTATTAAATGGTATATTTTATCATATGCTATCATAAGGCTGCTCAAATCGATATTCTTATATTAATAATGGATATGACTACATGCAATATGTAAGGAGCTGCATATAGGAGCGATCTCACAGAGAATTATCACCCAACTCTACATTTCCCAGAAGGCAGCTGCCTCAGCTTTTTTTTTTTTTTTTAGCAAAAAGGCTACAAAAAGCCACAAAGATGGCACTAGCTGGAAGAGGTGTGGACTTGAGTCACTTAGATTCGAGTTAGACTCGAGTCACAGATTTGATGACTTTAGACTCAGCTTGATAAAAAATGACTTGCAACTCAACTTGGACAACTCATGACTTCACACTGACTTGGGCCTTTTCACTTGAAAATACATGATATACCCCAAGCCCAAAGAAAGCACATTATTTAAAAAGCAATCTGGCAGCATCCAATCAAGTTGCAGGAGAGAACCATGAAGAACTAATTATCCCAAAGATAATTTTGTTCACACACAAAAACTATGTGGTGGTCAGCCAAAAACCTAATTGCAGTATGCAAAATGTGTGGGTCAAAAATTACTGACACAACCAACTTTATTAGACATTTAAAGTTGCACAAAGAAGAGTAAGTTGAGGCTCTGTTGCTAAAATTGCACTTGGTGAAGGGCACATTATAATTTGTTTAACTCAAAGTTTAGGACTTGGGACTTGATTAAGGACTTATCTGAATTGACTTGGGACTTGACTGAACTTGAAACCTACTTGTGACTTGCAAAGCAATGACTTGGCATGTTCACCAGCCACTTCTACTAGCACACATTTCCCTCAGGAGCTGGTGGAAACTGAAGCAGAGGCAGAAGAAGAGTGATGAGTCTAATCAGCGTGTAAATAGGGAATTGTTTGCTTAGAAATTCTTAATCAATCGGTTAATTTAATTAAGGTGCTACTATGTCGATTTTATGCTAACAGCTTATGTTGTTGGCCTACATAAAATCAGTAAATGCAGGTTTAGGGATTGTGTATTGCTATAAGATGTTACTTGTTTGTAGTACAACAGACAAACGTTTTCTTCCCTTGAACATTCAACATTCAAGGACCACATGAAAGCACCACAATTTCCACTGACAGATAATACACAGAAAACAGATGTTCAGGAGCTCATCTCTGTGTTGAATGCAACACATTGTACAACATTGTAGTAGACACTGATGAAAGCAACAAGTTACAATTGAGATGTGATTGCAGTCACGCAGATTTTAACTGTACTTTTATGGAATCATTAGCATTGTTATATGCCACCTTGGACACAAGAACATTTGCAGAGAGAATAGAGGAAATTGCACGTTTCAATTCGAAGATGCATGTCACTTAATACATTGCCGGCTTTTAAAGATCATATCTGACATGCCTCAAAATGTGTGATAGTTTGTGCCTTTACAGTGAAAAGGAATTTTGTGAAATGCTCTTGTGACCTGTTGTTTTAGCTGAAGCGTATTAAGGTTAAATGTCATACCTTCGCTGGTTCTTTGCCTTCAGTATTCCAGGTCATACCTTCACTGCTGTGTGTGTACCTGTCTAAAAGATGGATGATGTTCCTGCTCTATTGATTCGCTCCAATGATGTTGTGTGGATTCAGATTGAAAATGAAACAGACACAAGTTGGCATTAAGCCAAGCACTTTTTCTGTTAGCAAAAAGATTTGTACTGTATATGTGGATGTGTAGAGGAGACAGGCAGATTAAGTGGAGGACAAAAAAACAAATTGAGGAGTAAGTTTATTTTTTGTCAGCTTTGACCACCAAAGCATGCAGAGGAAATCTCCCAGACAAAAGCTATGGAAAAAAAGGAATCCTTGCATAATTCGTGCCCATAATAAAAATCCCATCATCCATTTTTATGTCTCGGTAAGCAGAAGACCATTGGGACCCTTGGGTGCATCACAATATTTTAATCATTTTAATCATTACCATAAAGCAAAGCAGAGCAATAATAAAGGCATAAAGAGTGGACGTGTGACATAGAATTTTAATAAATAAGTGGAAGAACATAACTAACACTTCCACACACAGGGATGAGGAATCACTGGATGGTTTGATTGGTTTGAAAATGGTGTGAATCATGTATGTTACTGAGTTGGGAAAAAAACTCAACAAATAAACTACAGGATTTTACAGAAACATGGGGTCCTATGGACCAGTGGTTTTCAATCAAAACCAAAGGGCAAGATAAAACCTCAAGGAGATATTTATTAACAAACTTATTAAAGAATTCAAAACTTTGTAAAATTACATCAAAGCACCAAGACACTCATGCAAACCAGACAGCTCACAAAATTAATTATTTATCTGATGGGCCAATGCTAACCCTTAACCAAACTAACCAATAGAGGCGATGAGCTTTAGCTCATCAGAGGCAGAGTTGTCAATGAGGGTCTTTAATGTGTCAAACTCAATTAATTATCACTTACTGTCGATTGCATGAACAGTAAAAACTAGGGTTTACACTGGCTTTTAAAGGAATTTCGGGAACCCCTGCTGTAGACCATCAAATCATGCCCATTTAATACACAGTGTAATACTGTATATTTAATTTTTTGTTGTTGTTGTTATTACCCCCCCAAAAATATAAAAAATAAAACATTGTTAGTGGTTTGTGAATATTATTCATGATTATTTAAAAGAGTTATGTTATTGTTGGGGTTGCACTATATGCCAGGGTAAGTTTGATTTTGGGGTGAACCATCCCTTTAAGAATTAATGCTTGTTAGTTTCTGATACCATCAAGCCTGTCAATCTAAATAAAAAAGTGCAAAGTAAAGTAGAGTAAAGTATCCATAAATCAATTTATTAACTATTAACTTCAGCCACTTTTACTGATTAGTCAAGTCAAATCTATGTCCACCTCCCAATAACAAACATTAGCTTTGTCCAACAACAAAATGTCAGGCTGAATGAATGAAGAGAAACCAAATGTTAGTTCAGTTTTATTAACAGGCTGCTGAGAGGAGGAATTCTAACATGTGACAGTTTTGGATGTGATATTAAATGGGCTCAGTACAGCAGCTGTCACGTTTCTTGTCAACATGAGATTTCATAGAATTCATTCATTAGAGACATTGTTATATATACAATTTAGTTATATATTTATGTATTACATTTTGTTGGTCAAAAGTTTCTAGTAAGAGTTCCTGTTTTGCAGTCATCAACACAAAAGATCCACAAATGTGCAACACTTGACAGAGCTGTCAAACAGACTGATAGTGGAAAATCTTCAAAGATGTGTAGGTCTGGGCTTCCAGCCATCATAGAACAAGCTCCAAGAATCTGGCCATCCATTTCTTTCTTTTATTTGACCAGTGGCGTCAAGCTGAGAAGATCACTCCTTTTTCAAATTAACCAGAGATGGAAAAAGGGCCCTCAGCCAACCAGCCATTGCAATCTGTAATTCACACTCAACTGGATTTGCTTTGTAGTCTTAACTACATTTCTCACCTGTCATCAATTATTCTTCATCCAAAACTCTGATCAACTTTGCCCAGCATGGCCAGTTCTGTTTATCATACTGGAAACCCCCTGACCTGGTTAAGAGAGCATCTTCGTAAACAAAACATTCTCTTTCTGAAGCAGAGCCCTATTATTATGAAGTCACATCCTTATAAAGCTGCTGTGATTGTGCTTGAGTAAGCGCAGATCTGTTTGACTGCTCATCCGGCTGGCAGAGCACTTGCAGCCCTGCGTTCACTCAGGAGACCAGAGCAGACAGTCAGTGAGATGAACTAAGAGCACAGTCTCTCTCTGGAGAGCAGCACTCCATGTCAGTTTCCATAAGGCAGGAGGAGGCAGTGGCTCAAAGATGACGAGCTGCGACAGCGCAGATGGAGGAGCGCACTGTCATTTCTTACAAAAGAGAACCAGGTAAAATAAATGTCTCCTCTGTCTTTCTCCCCATATTTATTAGGGTTCCAGAGTGAAAAAGTACAGTGCAAAAAAGTACAGCCACTTACTAATCCTGGTGAAAAAAAACAGCTGTGAAAATCAAAAGAAAAAAAAACTGCCAGCAAAAAATTAAACAGACATATACTGTCTTTGGTAGCATGTGAAGCTAGATGGAGGGTAGGCGACAAAAGAAAACTGTCTTGCAATATGCTGCCTCCATGAAGCAATGATGGATGGTGAAATGTCTTGAAACTGTCCATGTTATGCATGGCAAAGTTTGGTGTAAAATGTTGTGTCGAAAGGGAAAAAACAAAGTGATAATTATTCATCTCAGTGCTCACAAGAAGTTATGTGTGCAAAACATATTTTAGACAATAACAAATCCCAAATACATAAACTCAGTTTACAAGTGACAGTAAGCAACTGTAAAAGAACCTCAAAGTGCTTGTGTTGGTCTTCCTGAACCAGATATTTTACTGATTTTGAAAGTATCCAACCAAAAAAATCCCATCCCCTCAGCCAAGGCCTCCTTCCAAAGCCACTCCTCAAAACATAAACACACACTACCTGACTACTGCTGGAGGACCATAGACATATCATAGGAACTGGACACTGGATTCAAAGTTGGCGCCCATTCAGTTCAATGAGAATTGCTCACCTGGCACATATACCACAAAGGTTTTCTAGTTTGGAGGTTTACTTCCACGGTATGTGACCCACTGAATATGCAAAGTAGTGTTTCTCCCGCTGGCACCACAGTGGGTTCCTGCTCAGCTCTTTTACATTGTGATGGCATCATAATTTATTAAATCGCTTTTCTCGGCTCTACATAGAGAACAGTCATAGCTGGCCTTGTCTGCAGTTTGAGGTGTCCTGTCAACAGTTTTACAGACATCTCTTTATAAGGGTGGCTGCTCTAAAATACATGGCCTAGCTGTGACTGACTCTATGACCATTAATGCTAACCATTAACACTTTCATTCATGTGAATTACTAATGCCTATCGCTAAAGCTAATTACTAAAGGTGCTTTCAATTTTTTTCTCACATCATCACTCAAATTTGACTGTCTTTATTTGCCCCAAACATCCACCATAGTGCACAGACATGACTTGTTGGCTAACTAGCGAATGAACGTACCGACTGTGTCCATGGCAGTGGACTGCTACTGCAAACTCCACTCAACTGTTATTTTTTCCTCCTGTCTCACTCCTTTTTCTTCTCTCTGTACACAGATTCATAAAACTCCAGTATAAGCATGATTATTTCTCTCAAGTTTTCAAATTTGTGCACCGCCTGGAGTGAATTCACATCTAATCGCATCTCTAAATTGACCTTGTGCGCAGTCAGGCTCCTCTAGAATTCGCCTCGCGCTCTGTCTGAACACAGTGCTTATCAGCCTGCAAAGCCCTAATGCTAATCGATAATACTTCCAGCACATACACATATCCCAGCCTTGCATGTAAACTCAAATCCACAATATTATCTGTGACCCAAACAAATTGTGTTTACAAGTCACACAGCTCAGACTTTATATCTCACACTCAGCTTATAACTTGTTCCTTCCAAACAAGCCTTCCAAAGGCTGTGTAGAAGTGTGTATGTGTGAACAGAGCACGCACACAGAAATTCACAAACACACTTTCTGTGTACCAGTGTCATTCCACCTGCCACTATCCTGTCAGTTTGCGTTGCTTTCTATGTCCATCACCTGCGTGCATACTCAGCCTTTCAAAAGCAGTGCTCAACATGTTTTGCAGTCTTTCTTTTTAAACCACTACATCTTCAATAACGTTTTGACCATTTCAACATTAAAAAACTTTAACTAATCAAAGTGTCATACTTAATATCTTTCTATTTCCCTTTAACGTCCTTCATTTTGGCTTTGATTAATTTCCAGGGAACAATTCACTCTCCTGGAGTGAGACATCAGTGTCACCTTGATCATCGTCAGTAAAAAGGATTTATGACACTTATGACACCTGATGAAGACAATTCTCTGTTAACCCATCTTTGAATCAAGCATCAGATCATCCAGCTCTCTGTCAGGCTACAGTCTCTTCATGCAATGACCAAACTATGGCACAGGCAGACAGGCTCTAGGGGTTGATCACAGGAAGTTGGCTGCATTAACCCAAGACCAACGTTTGGACCAAAACCTCTCAAAGTCTGCCCATGAAAGCGGTTAATTGAGAAAACCTTAGGCTAGAGAAGGAAGTGTGTCCCTCTATGAGGGCACAGACAGTATGTGTGATATTGTCTGAAGGGATACTTTGAAGGCTGAAGTTGGATTTCCCACTTGCATATAAAGTGCTGCAGCCAGAGAATTTCTAGCGATAGATTGAGCTAATGTCTTGAGTTTACGTTACATAGAGTAAACGGACATTATTTATGTACAACTAGCTGCTTTTCAGAGCCTGGATTAGATTAGCACCATCTGCATGCACTTCCATCTTTACATCAACATTAATGGTTGTTGCTTTAATAGAGGATGAGGTTAAAATTGGAAAGTTTCTAACATGGATTAACCCACAAATTTTGTGTGGTGATATGTTGTGATAGGAATAGTTTGACATTTTGGGAAATACCAAGGAAAAGTGTTGTTTTGCACTTTTACAGTTTTTCATTGATTCAATGAAAATATAACATGTTAATTAGAGGTGCTGGTTACCCTCAGGTAGGCTAGTTGTTTCCCCCTGATTCCAGGTTTTTACTACTAAGCTAACCAGCTCATGGCTGTAGCTTCATATTGTCGCACATGTCATGCAGGGTAGCAGGAAGATACTGAGCAGGTAATTCAAATGATTTATAATGAAAGGTTACATACAAAAAACTTCCGGGAACATAAAGCAGAAACGGTCAAAAACAGATAAACAGTCCAAAATAGGCTAACAGATCCAAAGGGGGTTGACAAGAAATCCAGCCAATATCAGACGAAGTCCGACAACAAAGAAAAAGTCCTAAACACAGTGGGAAACAAACACTAGAATGCTTAAACAAACGGCTAAAATGCTTGACAAACTGACAAAGACAAAGTGGCAACTAAGGAGGGACAGAAACAAGACCAAATACACAGGGAAGCTTATCAGTGGCTGGTGAAAACAATTTGCGATTGAAAAGGGAGGGGGAAAGAAGTAAAATCTCAGAAACAAGGCAAAAGACAAGACCGACAAAATTAAACAGGAAACTAAACTAAAACCTATTTTTTAATTTATGTTTTTTTGTTTTTTTTAAATGTTTGTATTGGATCTATATAGGATGCATATGTTATGGTATATTCTTTGTCTTGATATAATTGATGAGTGTGCAGCACAGTGAGCAAAGTATGTGCATAGATTGAATAAGTCAATAAATTAAATGTTTGTTTTTTTTAAAGAAGAGTACAGATATGAGAGTGATATCAATCTTCTCATTTAACTCTCCACCAGAAAGCGAATAAACCATATCCCAAATTGTCAAGTATTTGCTTTAAGCAGAACATGCATAAATTCACTTCTCTATTGAAGTTGACCAGTCACCACTAATAGAGGATTTAGTAAACTGAACAAGAAGATATGACTATTTTTGCTGAGCATATTCACCCTTTATTTGTGATACCTGGAATGATAAGGATAGAGTGAATACACTGAAAAGAGAGAGGTGAAACAGGGACAGAAAAGGACAGAGGAGACAGGACACAGGCACCAACTCAGGCAGTAAACACAGTATAATGGTGAGCATAACTTTATGAAATCTGGCTCAACTCATTACACAGAGCTAAAGAGGGAGTGAGAGAGCAGCCAGACAGTTTATTGGAAATGAGCTGCATTCCCAGCATTTTGCTCCAGGCATCAAGACACACACACACACACACACACACACACACACACACACACACACACACACACACACACACACACACACATATACGCATACACATAGAAAACTTGCCTCCTCAGCAGTTACTTGGACAACATGCAATATTGTTCTCTTACTGTCACTCATTCTGCACCTCTGGCATTCAAAAACTACTGTGCAAAAACAAACTGCACACAAGGACACAAAACACAAACAGCTACTGATTATCTGTATATGTGTATAGGTGTAAATGCTAGAAACTCATCACTGTGTAGGATAAAAAATGTGTAATTCCAGTCAAGTTTAGTCATTATTGCTGCTATTTTGTCTCACTTTGTGAGACAGAGGAATAATGGAGTGGATAATGGTATTTAATAAAGATTCCAGACCAGACTCAGGGTGGTGACCATGTCATTAATGAACAACTGATTTCAACACTGGCAGTTAATACTAATGTGGCAACAGTGGCCTTGAAGTCAGGCATGTTAGCTCAATTTTGGATGTTGTACAGCTCTATTTTTACTGGTGAGGAAGTCTACCGATAAGGTTAAATTAGAAATTACTGTCACCATATCCCAATTCTGGTCTCCACCATGTTTACACCTTGGCTAAGGTTTTCTGTCCTAACATTTGATCCCAGTATCATGGCAGTTCATGAAACAGTCTCAAAATTTGTCTGTGGTTCACGTACATGGACACAAACTGTCGGTTTTTATCTTTTCCTTGTCGTTCAGCACAACTTTCAAACTAATAAATACATATGTATAAAGAGTAAGAAGATCTGTGTAGGTGTCAATGAGGACTTACACAGAGGAGACTGGGCTTTGATTTCGGTGTGAGACCAATAGTAATTTTTGACTGTTTTAGTTATTTGAAGCCGAACCATGATCTTTTCCGAAACCTAATCAAACTACTTTATTTTTAAAGTGCAACCAGACATTACATATTTATTATTGCTAACATAACCACATAATGAGGATGACAGTGGATAATGTCACAAAAAGTTTTCAAAAATCCTGTATGCGTGAACAAATCTGATTAAATCTGTGACATTTTCACAAACTGCCATGAGACTGTGTTGAACATTTACAAATTGCATTTTCAAAAACATGTATTGAAACACCAAAACAGTTACAAAACACATACTTATTATTTATGCACACATCACCTGAGCTACCAATGTAATAGACACTTATTATAATTACAAAACACCGGGTTGTACAACAAAATTAGAGTAGTAGTTCCTTCATAATACAAATTAATAAATAAAACACAGCACATGTCTCTCTGTGTGGACACAGCAGTGTCTGGTTTCCTGTTGTTTGGTCAGCCTGAATCCCACTTCATCCATTTCATTTTCCTGGCCTGACATTATCCATGAGCAGTCCTAGCTGTAGCATGGCTCTTGTCCGCTCACCTCCTCTCTTCCCGGGGTAGTCACCCACAGCTGTGCACCCAGCTGATCTGAAAGATGCTGACCAGATTGGTTGACAGTCTCAGGTTCTGTTGCTCTTCAATCCAAACCCCGCATGTTCATTTTCCAGTGCCTACCAGTGTATATCTGTTACAGGTGATGTGTGTTTTAGCCGAAAAAATTAAAGATAAAGGAGAAGAGTGGCAAAGTTTGAAGGAGCTACCAGCTACTTCATCCTACATGCAGCAGTTGCCATAGCAACGGATGCCAGATCACTTGAGCGTTATCTAAAACATCTGTCTTTTCCTTTTTCCACATTAGAATGTCAATACAATTTTAACAGCCGAAGCTGAAAAAGCTTATTTTTTCCGCCTTTGCGCGTTCCTTGCTTTGCTGCAATTCTCATTGTATTCAAATTCACTCGGCTTAGTCGTATTACATTTGTTTAACTTTATACAAGTGTTGTTGATTGTGAAAGATTGGTTGATGTTGAACCTCTGTGCCGAAGCCAAGACTGCAGTTGCACCAGGCAGCTATGAGGTGTGAGTGTGAAGTGTGTTTCATCATGCTTTTCCTCTGCGACTGCTCCTCTACACCCCTGCTGTGAAGAAGAATAGTACATGTTGAATGGAATGATGACACTTTCATAAGAATAACCATAAAAGTGCTTTCCCTGTGTGGAGCAGACACTGTAGACCTGGCCAACATCAGCAGCAGTATGGACACTATACATCACCTGAAAGTACAAAGTCTACAGTCTCAGTCCATAGATACACACAACAGTATGTAGACAGACAGTACAGTCTGCATGCACACTTAACCCCATCTCAGACTCACACTTTCCCCCTAAGTATCATTACTTTTTCAGTTTGGTACCATGGAGTAATTTTGATTTTTGATTCTAGCGTAGTGTTGGGGGTCATGACATATTGCTAGAATAGTAATATCTCTGTTTCTAAACCCTGCGTCGGTGTTGCTCACCAAAACTTGTATACACACTATCATTTGATTTGAATTTGAATGAAGGTGAACTCTGACCTGAGTCATCTGATCGCACCAAAACAGGATACACATCCTTGAATTTGTCCATTCTGGAACCTTCAGTTGAAGTAAATGGAGGCAAATATTCATATGAATCAAGAGCACCAGGAGCATCAGTTTGTGTTTAAAAAGTGGTTGGGACATAACATGTGATTTTAGTCAATGTAATGAGACGATTTGTAGTAGGTAATTATGACAGTTTGTAATAAAATACATAATGGTGCATCAAAAGGGCATAGTCTAGATAGAGTCGACAATACAAAAATACTAAAACACAAAACAACATCAACAGCACAAGTAACAGTGATCCATCACCTCCACAGCTGCAACACAATGTCAATATCATATCTACTGTAGAAAGCAGCAGTGCAGTCAGTCAGCCCAGCAATAATAATGTCCAATATTACTGACCAAAATGTGACAAATTAGAAACAAATGCAGGAGTAGCATTAAAAACATTAGCTAGAGATAATAAGTCAGCCTCACTGTTAGATGTGAAGTTGAACTGCCCTGTTGTATTGATGCTGCATACTTAACATCAGAGAAATAGAGTTCACAAGTGTTCATGAGTCAAGCTCAACCAATTATGACTCATTGTATGATTAATTATTGCGCAAATAAATTATTTTCAAAGCACTGTAATTTTCTTAGTAAACATTTATTTTTTCAGGACACTTTGAACAGATTGTGGTTTTAAAAAGTGATGGGTACAAAATCAGCCACTTCAAAACCTAGCAGGGACATGGTACTCAGTGTACCCAGTGTAGCCAGTGTATCCAGTGGAAGTGACGCACATGAAGACAACATGAAACAAGTTGGGGACTGACTCAGTAATCTTCCCCTGTTCAGAAACACACATCTAGCAAAACCATCTCCACAGCAAACCTTCTGCTAACTGTGATTGCTGCTCTCTGTCACAATGAATAAACAATATAAATATACTTATTGCACAGAAATAGCCTCCTATTGACCACTGTCCCTCTGCTGTATCTTACAAAGTAAATGTGAGAATGTAATATGACCTGATCCTGTGTAATACAACTGTCTGTTGTTGCGGTGGTGCTATCAACAGGTGACATGTGATGCTGAACTATCAATCAAAACCTATGACATATATATCTATGGCAAGACGACATTAACCCCTTGCATCAAGTACAAACATGTCTTGGTCTCATTTAAAGATGAAATAGAACAGCCTGATATGGATTAATCATTGTTTTATGGAGCATGTACTTCATAAATGGGGCTGCTACAAGGTATTGCTTTGTTTATTGTTTGTAAGACTAATGGAAATACTGCAGCACAACTTCAGGGTGTCTTGTAGCTTTCTTGAATTGAGTTCTGTTTAGATTAACTGTTGGCTGAGAGTGTAGTAATTCGGCTTTTTGAAGATAAATGTGTGCCTGCTGAAAGGAGAACCTATAAAGAAGCCATTGTTCTGTGATACAGATGGACTGACACCAAAATCTGACATCCACATCTGATGTTTTGAACAGATGAAAGGTTTTCTCCATCAAAAGACGATTGTAGTTCTGCTGAAAATATCTTATTGTGACATAACATCATTGATGTTTGGCTTGCCATCTACAGGATTAGTGCTTTAGGCTGGATTTTCTTTAAACTCTTATATTGTAGCCTATATTACATATGTATACACTTATGTACATACAGTATTAGGCTGCTTCACTTCCTGCTTAGCTGCATTTACTAAACACACACACACACACACACACCACACACAACACACACACACACACTCATGCTCAGCCTAGTATATTGAGATGCTAGTTGTCAGTGAGATGTCTTCACTGAGAATCATTTGGAATTAAATATGACAGAGGAGTATTAATTAAACTATGCAAATATTTCTCCATAACTCTGCCAATTAAGCAATATTATCTGAAACAACTTGTAGCTTGTAGAATTACCTGAACCAGAGTGTCACTCTCTGTGTCTGTCATCAACAGTTCATCAACTATTCATGAACCATTAAAAAAAAACACTGTCAGTGTTTAATATTTTCACTATAGGTGTTTGGTTCTGTGCATGTGAGAGTGTAAAGTGACACTGACATCACATGACACAAGGGCATCCATCATTACCAACCATGTCACACCAACCTGTCAGGAAGAGGGGGTAAATAATGCTCGAATTTAGGCAAAATTTAGGCAAAACTAAGTTAGACTGGCACTGACACCCACTTTGTGTTAATCTCATACAGTTTTTTTTTTGTTTGTTTGTTTTGTTTGTTTTTTTTTTTTGCTTTTTTTGTTTTTGTTTTTTTGGTAGATTCCACTGTAGACAGACAGTAGGTCCTAGATGACACTGCTCACAAAGAGATCTGTGGAATATTTGGAGCGACTGGGTCATGATTTCTGGAAAGAGACATTTCTGTTGAGGTTTTCAAATGTATTTTTTGGCGCTTTAAGCAGTGCCATTTGGTCCGATTATATCCAAGAGATGGCAGACATCTCTACAGCCAGTATCTCTAAAGCTCTGCAACTATCACCAACAAATCTAGATGAATAAAGAGCACTACAGATAAGAGGAAAGATATGTATTCTTTATTTTGGGGGGTGAACTGTCCCTTTAAATTCAGTTGTTGAGGCAGTCTAATCAGTTCTATGCCAAAACATAAACCTGCTGAATAGCCAGTGGGACAGGCAAGCTCCAACCTGTAAACTGCCAACATCACAGTTAAATTTTTCAGCTTTCAGCTTTTGTGAGTTTCTCAAAAAATGTAGATTTCTGTATATTTTATATTGTTATAAAGCTGCCTGGTTGCTTTTAACAGTCTAAATAACAAAATGTTGTAAATAAACAACAATGCTTAGACTAAGAAGTTTGAACTGTCCCATTTATTTCTGAAGCAGAATTAGGCGAAGACAGGATGCTTGGTTACAAAACAATTACACTATGATCTTAAAGAAAACTGGGAGTATACAATACAAAAAAAAACTTTCCAAAACTGCAGATCTCCACTTGATGCATCTGTCAGTTGTGGTGGCATTGCAGTAGCTTCATCATCTGTTGCCTGGCAGATATCTGCACTTCTCTAGTTGTAATCCCACATGCATGTGTGTGTCCATAACATAGTACACGTGTGTGTCCCACTGATTAAGTTACAGATGTATTGTGTCCATACTGTCACTTAGTGTGATTTGTTGTCATTTCCAGCAGCAGTGTAGACCATCTGGTTTCGCCTGCAGGATGAGCCAAAAACAGGACATGTGTTTGTTCTCTCAGGACACTTTGCTCATCACAAATGTGATTAAACTGAGGATGGGTGCAGCAAAGAGAGAGTGAGAGAGAGGGAAGGACAGATGAGAAAGTAACAGTACCAAACAGAGGTTGGCCAGTACACTCAAGATCTAAAGTGTCCAGATAGTACAAACTAGTGATCAGATACAAAGAGGAATTTATTGTGTTTATGTTTTTTAGGTTATTTTTTCATCCTACATGATTTCTCCCAGTCTTGTATAATGACGCACAATTTTATTTGGAGTTACACTGACTAACTATATAAGCAGTTATAAATAATGTATCAGTAAAATATCTAAAAGGTGTTTTTCCATGTGTTTTAACTTTTTTAACTTATCAAGGCTGCACTTAATTAGAATGAAGTATGTCTATATGCAGCAAAACGGTGGTCTATTAATGATCCTACAGGGCTGCATAAACAACAAATTACCATAATGAACCTGTTCATGAAAATGTGTGATGTTTTTTTCCTGAATTTAGCCTAAAAGCTCTGCTGAATACACAGGTTTGTGAAACTGAGCATTTTTACTAATTATATAGCCAGCTCAGTACATACAATGCTGCATGTTTTGGTGTGTTCAGATTCAAGAGAGATTTTGGATTCTACCTTAGTTACCAAGGAAACCACAAATATATGTACATTTTTCCAGGGCAACGCAAGTTGAAAATGTTAAATGTTGAGTGAATCGGTCCAATGGTCAGATTTGCACAAATGGTGAAAGGCAAAAATTCACTTTCGATACTCTTCAGTGTAAACACATCATATATTAGCAAGTCAAGTCAATCACACTTATATTGCCCCAAATCTCATATTTGCCTCAAAGGCAAACTTTCAGATCTTTTCAACATACAACACCCTCCCTATCCGTAGACCCTCGATCTGGACAAGCAGCAACCTAACTGTCAGTGACTGGTTGTAAATATTTAGTTTTAATTCTATATAAAATGTTTAACAATCCGTAAGTCTCCCCTTGAAATTGAACACTTTAACTATAACTAAGGCTGAAGCTGAAGACACAGTGAAATTAAAAATACATACAAGTTCTAATCTTGTATCCCTGCTAATTGTTCATTTATCTCTTGTTAAATGCTAAATATGTGTCAAAAAGATGTGTCCATGTACCTGTACCAGTAACAGGTCTCAGGTGGGGTAGAAGGAAATGTGAGAGCGAGCAGCTCCAATGTTCCTCATACAAGTCACTTGCAGAGGGGCAGAGGGGTGATCCCATGACTTGTTAAAATCCTTTTGTGATTAAAATAAGAGTTGTCAAGGCACAGCCAGCAGCCAGATGATCTGATCAAAGTAGGATGGTTTTACCCTGTCAGTCGAGGTCCTGTCTTGACCGCCATCCAACGATCTTCACCTCTTCCTCAGTGGGGATGCTGGTTAATGGCACTGTGTTCAAAGGATGCTCGTTTTTCGAGTGTGACATCTTCAGGACAATATCACCAGCATCCTTAAAC
Organism: Lutjanus argentimaculatus; assembly: GCA_034769285.1. Classification (NCBI taxonomy): domain Eukaryota; kingdom Metazoa; phylum Chordata; class Actinopteri; order Lutjaniformes; family Lutjanidae; genus Lutjanus; species Lutjanus argentimaculatus. The sequence goes on along the minus strand of JAWZSL010000013.1, from coordinate 3,488,799 downwards.
ATGATGGTCTGTGCATCCCGACTCAAAGGTCCACTCATTAGCTTTTAGCTATATTGCATGAGAGGTGGTGCTCTCGTTATTCACACAACAATGATGCAGTCAGGACTGAAAATGAAAGTGTTATCTCAGTTTCCCTGGAAACACGGGGTCTTACTAATAACTGGAAAAACAATCACGTCAGTAGAACTCCTATGTAATGAAACCTAGTTTACTACTCCAGCAAATAGGCCGACCCTTATTTACGACCTATCAACAGAAACAATTTCTAGTCCCTGTTGAGTCGGCAGGCAACTTGAGCTCATGTTAATGCTTTCTAGAGATCATGGGATTTCTCAAAATGAATAAATACTGCACATAAGCTGTAAACCCAAAACTGCTTTGCTAGCTCAACGTGACTAAGATATTTGCGTGGACAGATTTAGCTTCTACGTCCACCAAACTTCACATCAAAATTTAATCTAGTAGCACCTGTCACAGACGCATCAGCACTGCTGATGGAGAATGCTGAACAGAGTTTCTGTGTAATTCAAACATTTCCAAAAACTCCAAAAAGTCTAAATGTATTGAAAAATGATAGATTTCCAAAATTCATATATTCCGTATTTGTTGGTGTTGACCTTCCAAAAACAACATGTTCACTGTGGTTCTAAAACAGTTGGTGCTGCAGCTTGTTGCACAGTTTTTCACAATTGCTAAATCACTAAACCCCTATTCTCTGAACCACATGTTCAGAGCCCTAAACACATTTATCAAATCATTCACTCTTTTGGCAAAACACATTTTTATTTCATTTTTATTTTCTAAGACACATTTTGCACTGTTATGTACCTCTACTGCAAAATGTTGAACATGGGCTGCAGAAGCTAAACACAACTGCAACACAACTGTCATCAATTACACTTGTTTGTAAAGATGATGTGAATTACAGTTTTCCACAATTGTTTGCACACTAAAATTGGAACTTTGAATGCAGTCACTGAAATCGTGAAGCGTATCGAATCCCTAAACCGAGCCTGCAACATTGCAGCACAATTTCTGCCACTCAGTTTTCAATTCTATGTAAATCACACTTTCAGCAAAACACCGCACACACAGTTTTCTACAGAAGCACAACATTAAAAAATACAGAAAAATCTTTTGTGTTTCTTCAGAAAGCAGCACCAATTACAATGCCAAGCTTTATTTACCAAAATTTACAACTAGTAACCAGCATTTCTTACAGTAAATGCCTACATGGTCTATGGCTGAAACCCATATACCAGGATAAATTCTACAGGTAACTTTGACTTCAGTGCTATTCTTGGACTTTTGTCAAGTCTTCATCAAGCACAGACAGTTTTCACCCTTTTGTCTTGTAAAGGAGAATGTTGCTTGTGATGTAGTTGAAGTCCTCTGACCTGACTCAGTACAAAGATGGGACACTGAGGCAGAATGAATCTGTCATCTCTATTATTGTATTACTTTAAGTATCTACAGGATAAAATACAATACAATGTTCTGTGTTAAGCTATAAATATGCATTTTTACCTATATTTTTGAAAATTCAAAATGCATTTAAACACATTCAAAACAGTGTGATTTCCAGTTTTTCACGTAGTGTGTAATAACTGCTCAGTAGTGTTTATATAATGACTGGTTGTGTCTATGATCTGAAGGCATTGTTTGATTTTGTGGAGGTTTTGTGAATGTAGTTTGAATTATTTGGTTTTGTGTTTAGAGTTTTGAGAAAATGGTGGAAGGTTTCAAAAAATGTGTCTTGGCAATTGTGATAAACTGTAAAGGCGTGGTGTAGCAGCAATCTAACAGCACCATAACTTATATTTATTTAAGAAAGTTGGTTTAATTATTCTATAAATGTTACTTTAACTGTTAGAAATAACAGGGGGGTTATGGTTGCTGAATTATTTTCATGAATAAAAACATTTCAAAAATATTTGGGTGGAGTAATATTTTTAGTGATGAGCAAGGTGTGCTGTCATGCACATTCCAAATGTATAGCTGACCATTCGGGTTGCTTGGTCGAAACTACCTATTGTATAATGGTTTTTAACTGTGTGTCACAGTGTTCATCGGTGTGTTGGAGCTGGCTAATGTCTCATTATGTGACTTAAAGATGGAACACTGATCACCTGAATTAAAACTTCAATCACATTAAAGTGAGGACGTGCTTGTCTGACGGGGACTTTCATTATGTTGAGCTCCACATCACCTCTGCATTCAGCCTCCTGGCACCTGCTCTGCTCAATAGCCAGGGCTACTGGTTTGTGTGTGTGTGAGTGTGTGTGTGTGTGATATATGTAAAGCCTGAAGTCACCAGCAGTCAACAAACATAAGCTATCAATTTAAAAAACACCTTAGAGCAACAGCAGTGTGAAAGTTTGATTATCCAGTGTGACAATTTTGTGAAAGAGCAGTAGGTCAGTGACAGTTTGAAGATGTATAGTTATTCAATCTCCGGTGCGGTATTGACTGATATAACTCAGTGTTTGATTATCAGTCAGTCCTGACCCAATCAGTGTCATGCTCCACTCCCCATCCAATACAATGACAAACCCTCAACTGTGATATGTCTTCTTCTTTCTCTCTTGTTCTTTTTCTCTCTCTCCTCTTCTCCACAAACATCTGTGTGCATGGAGGGAAACTGGCTGCACTAAAATCAAGACTGTCTGTTGAAATGCCAGAAAAACTCACTCTGCCACCAGGCTTGTGGTGATCTTATGCTCTACCCGTCCTCCTAACATCCACGCAACATCTGCAGCACTCCAAGCGCTCATAAGACAAATTAGACCAGGACGTGTTGATCACAGTTCTTCCAGACTTCTGTTGTGATGTTGATGTGGTATGAACTCCTCTTTCCCTCTGAGCAGCATGACTCCTTGTTCTCACCATGTCGTGATACAGAAGAAACACTCATAAGAGGATAATTGGGCCCCTGACACTTTTCTCAGGCTGAACTGTGGAGGAACTCATTCTGCTCTCTATGTAGGCGCACTTACAATTTCCTTAAATGTGCTTCCAAAGCTGCAGGGCCCATATGACTTCTGCATCATGTTCACAAACCGGCAGCTCTCTGCAATATTTCTACTGTCCCTCTGCTTTGCTTCAGCACGCTATATGGTGACAGAGGAGCACAAACCAAACTAGGGTGTAAAAAAACAAAAAAAAAATAGTGCCAACTTCAGACAATCACCACAAACTCTGCAGAGCAGATTTACATCTCACTTGTAGATGACTATAATGTGCCAATCCTTCAACAGATGGCAAAGGGCGGTCTTAAAACAAGAGATTTGGCAGCTCTTCAGAAAGAAGGGCAGACAGTTTAAAAGTTCAGCCTCTCATCTGAGAATATAAACATCCACCCTCTATGTCCTGGCCTTCACCTCTCTGCAAAGAAAGTGCAACACAAGCAGAGAGAGAGAGACACACAGTAGCAGTGACTGTGTGGTTGTTTGAGTGCGTGTGTGAGTCTGGCACCATGCCATCCACCTTGCACAGCCCTTTTTTAGATGGACTCTGGGGAGCTTTTTAAAACAGACGGCAAGCAATCTCACTAAATCATATTATTTATGACTCTTATTTTGCCAGTCACTCAAGGCTATCTTTGCTTCTGGTGGAAGACTGGAATTTTCCAGCATATGTCAGTCTGTATGAACTGTAAACAGCCAAAAAGTCAAGGGGGATTCATGTGTTGAGTTGAGAGTTATTATTGCTCCAGTGATGATGATGACTGTCAGTTTGCTGTGAGGCCGCAGTATGGGAGGGATAGGCAGCGCTGTTTTACCATTAGCTACCACACAATGCATTCTTAAAGGGCCAGTTCACCAAAATTACAAAGACATGTAGTGGGAGGTTTAAAGTGCCCTGGTTTTGAGATTTCTGCCACCAGCTCAATACAATAGAGGTAAATAAAAAGGACAATTCACAGCAAAATCAAAAGTACATATTTTTATACTGGGTTATAGTGTTATTTAGAAATGTGGGATGGGAGTGAGATGCCAAGTTATCTTATTTATCATTATCTATTGATGGTAAAAAGAAAATAGTTCCTACATGAAACGGTCTGTGGATTGTCTTGAATAACCGGGTCATGTTTTCTGGAAGGAGACATTGCTGTTGAGTTTTTCAAATGTAATTTTTTTAGGGCTGCCCTCAACTAAAGATTTTGTTTTTGCAGGATATCTCTGCAGCCAATATCTCCAAAACTCTGCAACTGACACCAAAACTATCTAGATGATAAAAAAGCACTGCAGGTCAGAGGAAAAATATTTTTAAAAAATCTGAATAATTTGGGGGTTAAGAAAGGTCCCTTTCATTTTTGTTTCTGGCGCTCATGGCTTTGATTTTTTTTTTACTTCTTTTTGTGAGTATTGCATTTAAACAGTCTTTGTACATTTAAACAGTTACTGTGAGGCAGTCCTTTGTAATTGAAGGTGCATTGATCTCGAGCTGTCCTCCGGTGTCAGGTGACACCGTCCCTACAGCACACTTTGAGTCTGACCTCTTCATATAGCTGCCATAATGCACACACACACATCCGACCACGATGCAGCAGCTGGTAGGAAATATGAGAAGCTTGAGCCTCCTGCAGGTAGTCCTCACTTCATACTTATATCTGGTATAAGGTCCAGCAGATGAGTGATGGACTAGATTTAACCTCCATTTATCCTGTGAGTGTTTGCTGAGCAAGCTTTTTTTAAGCACCTCGGGTTGTTCAGCAGCAGATGTTCAGAGGTAGAAATGAATGTTTCTGTTTTCCCTCACTGACATTTTTTCACCAATCGGTGATGTTAACCAGTTGCCAGGAGGTCATTCATGTAACCTTCACACTGCTGTCACCCTTTCGGATCATTCTGGCACTGGAATGGGACACAGAGGACTGAAAGTGAATGAGCTGGATGGGCAAACTGTGGCTGTACATAGGAAGTAGGTATAATATTCCACTGTGCAGTGCTGCCAAGAAATAGAAACCTCTATTCTCATGTCAGACATCAGCTCAGACAGATGGTTGTGTGAGGATGAGAGTGTGAAGCTGAATATCCCCGCTAGTGTCTCTTTGGCCCACTGGGGACACGTTATTGACTGACTGGTAGATTAATTTAATTCCCACATGAGGACCTATGGACATGAATGTGTTTAGCTACAATAAACACAATAAAATAAGGCTTTGTGTTTGTCGGTCGATGATGTATGATATGAGATTTGTCTCTGAGGATAATGAAGGGAGTTAGCTGACTGTGCTAATGATCTTCTCTGTTCAACGATAATTACTTTTGGCTCTTCTGGCGCGTTTCAAAGGGATCAGGATACATTTGTTATTGTTTTACAAACAGCTGGGGCGTTTCCCAGTAACTGGGTCAAATCTATTGTACATCACCATCTCACTATATTGAAAGCATGAGTGAGGATGTGCAGCAGATAAACTTACTGTGCTGTGCTGTTCACTTTCAGTCCAGGTTGGATAAAAATGTAAATGCAAAATAAACTATACAGTTGTTTAATAGTGGTAGTTAATAATACACTGTTTACATTCTTAAAATAGGAAGAAATGGTTGTATTATGACCATAAAAACATGAAAGCTTATATCTTTAAACCTCTGACTACTATAGTATAATAGTGGTATCAAGTATTAATCAATATGCAGGTCTCAGTTCTTCAGCAGAGATGTTTAATAGATCACCTTTCACTGCAGATATTCTGATGTGCAGGAAAACACATTAGTATTTAATAACATTAATATTACGTGTATTCCATATATGTGTTCATATTTCAGGGCCCTGCTGGCTCCCTGACATGGCTTAGGGACAAATACATACAGAAGAGCCATGATTAATGTTATCAGTTACACCTGTGTCCTCCCTGTTGTGACGAGTCAAAATATACAGTGTGCTTTGAAAACAACCCTGCCTTATAGACATTTAAATACTGAATAATGAATCATAATGAAGAAGCATAATACTTATTGCTCATATAAAACATATCAGCAAAACTTTAATTGACAGTATTTTTCCATGCAATTACAGCATAATAATTATTATTCTTTTTTTCAGGTTAGGTTTTTAGCGCTCAAAGCATTTAGGGTTGAATAATTAAAAGGTCAACACTCCCAGTGAGTATTCTGCTGTTGAAAGATGACTTTGGTCATTGGTGAAAAGATGTCCAGAAGTTGTTCAATGTTCAAAATATTCAAAAGTGAATGTTTTTTCACCAATTATTTGAAGACACTGGTTGAACATTAACATTTAGATCATATTTCACCAGAATTTCCAATAGTGAAAATTTTTATCCTCTACAAAGTACAAATAACAGTTTATCATTGAGGCAATGATAAACCACATCTTAATTTCTCTGTTGAAAGCCGGAAAAATAAATTGCCTCTCATAAACCCCAGACTTCTGGATTGAGGACTTTGGGTGGACTTCATTGCTCTTTATACTACATCTCCTGAATTCCTACAGCCTCCTGAAAGAGAGGCTCTAAGCCTAACTTCTCCCAATGCTGCACGTTCATATAACATCCTGTAAACAGTATGCCTAAGTACTTACACATGTGCATTAAGCTACAGCAGTAAGTGCAATTTCTCATTTAACATTTAGAACTTCTCCCATTATGCTGTTGTATTAAATGCACTGAAGTTGTGAAAAATGATAAATACCTTGACGCTAAGCAATATTGTCTGTCATTCGATCTGCAACTGAACAAGTTATTAGAATGATTAAACAAATATGTGTTTTGAAACATATTGATGTTGTAAACATGTTTTAGCTGGTTAAAAAGAGACATTCAGACAGAATATCAAACAGTTTTCAACTAGAAATCAATGTTGAAATCCTGGTTGGTGTTCACTGGACTGACTCATACAGCTACTTTATTTTATTTATTTATTTATTTATTTATTTATTTTATTAACATTTTACCAATTTGCCCCTAACGTTAACCAAACACAACTTTTGTGTGGTACAAGAATAAAACATTTTCTTGAATGACAAAATGTTGCAGCCCTCAAAATGCAGTAAAGTAAAGTAGTAGCACTTAAAAGTGACTGCAGGAGATGGGTTGGTGAAAAAAGTCTTTCCTCAGTTTTCAAGCTTAAAAAAGAAAATTAAAATCCCTCTCACAGAGTCCTCTCATCACTGTCTGAACAGCACAAACATGTAAATGACCTGAGCTGACACTGCAGGTTAGAGTCGGTGAGTCAATGACATGAAGGTGAAACATAGTTAACCTTCTCAGGGCCCAGGTGTTACACTGTTAGACATAATAGGAATGGAAGTGTCTTCAATTAAACACAAGGCAGAGCTTTATGAAAGAGGTCATGAGGGAAGGACATGCAAAATAACCTTTCTATTGTCAAACTTTTACCCGATATAAAGAAGAAAGGTGAGACTTCATACTCTGCTGCTTCTGAGGGTCATTTATTATTACAGGTGGTGCATTTAAATCTGCTGTGAATGCAAAAATGTATAATTTATCAACTGTAACCTACAGTTGTGATATATTTATTTATATCTTTGTTGAGTGTGTCCTCCAAAGGTCTACAAATCCCCTAGGAAATAATGGTAGTAGGAAGCGTTTCCAACTTCCTGTCAAGAATAATGGATTTTGGAGAGTAATTTTGCACCCAGAGGGGTTGTTTGACTGATGAGTTCCAGATATTGTATTTTCTTACACATAATTGGTCGCCAATACATGAGCCAAAACCACATTTTGGTGTGAAGATTTGTGGCCAACAACAAATAAAACAAAGCAGTAATGCTAACAGTTTTGATCTTTCTTAATTGGTGTAGCAAGCCACAGAAAACCTGTTGGACAGCAACCTTTAAATCAGACAAAAACATAATAATAATAGTAACATTTATCTCCTGTATAATCTGATCAAAATCCCACTTTTGAATCTGTTTATTTTTAGCACCGTCCTATGAACATACATTATAATGTTGAACAAATATACAATAAATAAAAATATTTAAAAATGCTACAGCACCGTAAGACATTTCAAGTTGGTTTAACTTGGAAATCCAAGCTCTCCCACTGCCTTGAAAATGTAAGTTGACCCAGTTTGAAGATTACCTTTGTTTCAACTCAGAAATTAAAGTTCGTTAATTTGATTTGACTAAAATGTTTTAGTTTTCTCAACATTGTTTTTTAAGTTGTTTTAAGTTGTTGACCGGGGCTTTAATAACTTGATGTTTCAATTTAATACTGGAAGTTAAAACAAATACTTATTTTACATCATCAGGAAAAACGTATCTTACTTAGTTGAGCAAACACACATTTCTGCATCATTATAACTCACAGTTTCAAATGAAAACAATATGACTTGTTTTCAGTTTCAAACTTGACTGGTAACTGAGTTTGCTTGTTTTCTTAAATTTCACACTGAATTCTTGCAGTTCATCAACATTTATTTGAAAAACAATATTATTCATTAGCTTAAACATTGGGTTTTGGTACATTTCAAACATGCCTTCATGCCAAAATGGCTGTGTTTAATACATGGGTCCCACATACTTTAAAAACTGCATGAGAGAAAAAGAAAGAGACAGAGAAAGATGGGAAGAGAGAAGTTTACTTCACATCCTCACATTACAACTGGTATTGGAGAAAAATAAGCTGTTTGTTTCTACTAATTGCTTTGTTTCCTCTTTGTTTTTTCTGTCCTTCTCCTTGCTTTCGGCTCCCTCTTCAGTCTTTCCCTTCTTCTCATCATTCCTGCCTCATGTTTCTTATATGAAAGCGTGAACCTGCGAGGTCATATGTTCACATGTTTGTGTTGAATTCCCCTCTATATCATGCTATGACCTGCTGAGCTGTGCATTAAATCAGCCAGGGTTCAGTCAGCTAATGGGAGCCAAGGTTGGGGCACTTTGGCCTTGTTTTTACAGTACGATTGAAGAGTAGAAATGCAGTGGAAATCAATGTCAGTCTCCTTGTCTGCTTGCAGTCTCAGCAGAAGTGCATCGTGATCTTTGCCTTGGTGTGCTGCTTCGCTGTGCTGGTGGCACTGATTTTCTCAGCTGTGGACCTTTGGGGCGAAGATGAAGACGGGATCACGGAGGAGAACTGTAGCAAAGACTGCAGGTGAGAACTGCAGAACCACAAACACACGATTCATTATCAGTGGTGACAGATGTTTTTGGATTGTGATCCCTTGTCACAACTTCTGGCCATGGACTGTTTAAAACATGGACATAGTCTCTGAGACATCACCCATAGCTTTCTTGAAAAGCTATTTTAAAGCTCAGTGTGGTGGCTCTGTTAACTCCCAGCTAATCCAAAAGTGGGTGGAGTGTGGGTGGGGGCTGTGGCAGGCCAAAATGAAGCAGCTACCTACCTGTGACGCCACCAACCTGTCACTCAAAGCGGCCACACCTTTGATTTTGCATAACTCTATACATGCTTTTCAAGTTTTGCGTGAGTTTTGCGACCACCGTAGGTTCTCCCTCACACTTGGAAGGGGAGCATTTAACAAGGTGTTTTCAATCTGCGAACTAACCGCTAGATGCCACTAAATTCACTTGTCCTGTAAATTCACATTTCTTTCAACCCGTTTGGCCTGGCACTGTGTGTAATTTTGAAGTTTTAGCCGTTCTCTAATTCCACCAGCTTCCGTTCACCATATTCACATAACAGCTTTTTTTTTTTTTTTTTTCTGATGTCATGTTCAGGGTGGGAAGCTCAAATATTGTTAGGACATTTCAGGTTAAAAGTCGTATAAACGTAAATTCTGATTGACCAACAACTGAAAAGATAATGGATGAAGATTTGAAGGAATATTGAGCCATATTTCAAGCTAAACTGGGTCATTTGCAGGCATTTGTTAGCAGTATCCACCTCCTAGCTTAGATTACCATTTGATAGTGTTACATAATATGATTGTGAAGGCACAAATGGTATTATATTTCAGAATTGATTTACGCCTTTTGTAAGTCAGAAAAATTGTGTGTGTATCATGTAACACTATCAGATGATTACATTAGCTAGAAGCTCGCTAATGCTAACATTAGCTATTGTCTCATGGCACCTAATGGTTTATCAGATAGCACTATCCATTGTCTTTTTACTTGTACCTGTAACACAGCAGTACCACATCTGAGCTTCCCTCCCTGAGTGTGACATCGGAGAGAAATGCACACCACCTGAATATGGTGAATTGCTAGAAACTCTGGTTGTTTTATTGTAGCTCAGTGATGAACCATAAAGCAGTCCCAGTGTGTGCAATGCTGCAGTCCAGCAGGTTCAATTCACTGGCACAAGATATATAAACTGTAGTGTAGAGGCTGCATGGCATTGCTTGCATTAATTTATAGACTGCTTTTACTTATTCTTCTCTCAACCCGATCCTACTATAGCCTCCCCCAATGCCCTGAAATGATTACCAGGCTCTTCTTAAAGTTACTTTTCACCAGACTTTAGCAAGTTTCTACAGTCTGTTTCAAGAAGTTTTAAGAATATGGATCCCCAGACAGAAAGTCTGGAAACCACTGCAGTGTGTCCTGGTGTCCAGAGTGAAACTGGCTGATCAGCAGTCGTTTTCTCTGATACAGCAGTCCCTGCTCTCTCTGCTCTCTGCTTCCTACTGGTTCCCCTCCATTAGACTCTTATCATCCAATTTACCATTCAGCCTTGAATTACTTCCCCCCTCTCTCGCTTTCTTTATGTCTGTGTCCATCTACTCCCTCTCCCTCCTCTTCCCCAAATCAGACATTTAACAACCTTTCAGAAAACTCCATCAGGCATCCCTCTTTTCCACTCAAGGCTGAAAGTGTAATCCCAACTTGTAAAGCTGAATTGGACTCCTGCTCTGAAGGATCACTAAAGCTTGAGGGTAGAATGAGAGAAAAATACAAGGATAAGGAGAGGGATGGTGGGTGAACCAGATGGAGGAAGAAGAAAAAAGGATATCAGGGTAGATTTGTGGTTGGAATGAGCGAGAGATGAATAGATTCATCAGCTGTTATTAGCTTGCTGTCTGTAATGATGGAGAGCTTGTCAGATCAGGATTCACAAATTTCAGAAATATGTGCTGTAATTTTTCCAAGTGTGTGCTGTTATTCATGTCCCATACATTTAATGATAAAGTTTTACTGTGGCATGCGTCATTTGAACGACCTATGAGGTGTGCGAGAGTAACATAATTGATGATGTCATAAAGCGTTTTGCTCAAAGCAAGTTGCAGTACAAAATAAGAAAAGTGAAAAAGATTACTGAGGCTGACACATTCATAATGGGGTGCACCGAGGCCTCCTCATGCTCACTTAAATTCCTAAAGGTACTTGTAATTCATCAAAGGAAATGCATGTAAAGTCCCTTTCAGTCTTTGTCATTTCTTAAACCAAGCTTTCATACTTAGAAAATGATCCAGTGATTAACTTACAAATGAAATCCGAGACTATTTCTACTGAATAATCTAAATACAGCTCTGCTTTGCAGCCATTACTCTCCTTTCACAGCACAAAAACAACTCTCTCTGAGGCTTGTAGCAGCCCAAATAATGAATCAGCAGCTTTTTTGTTTGCAATGTTGTAATTTAGACATGTCACACAAAGCTGGTTTTGTTATGTAGATTTCCCTTTAATCTGTTTTTGTCTGCATGATGAATAATGCTAATGCTTGCAACTCAGGGACAGGAGACCTGAGCTGCGTTGTGCATCAAACACATAATTAGCTTCATTTATATTTTCCCCTCTGAATATGAACAACTTCAGCTATAATTGCAGTTAAACATGATTCCTTTTAGGCTTACATAACGGTGTGTGTAGTGTGGTTGCTGCAGCAAAGTGGTACTTTATACCCTCTTATCTGATCGTATCTAAATGACAGTCTGATGTATCCCTGATGTACATGTGTAATTGCCTGGTGTCAGACAGCTGATAAGCAGGTTAGTATCGATCTACAGTTGCCTTGTGGAGGACAGACGCAATGTTCAGAGAACCAGATTTGCTGCATCCCCAAATGTTGTGTAGCTTTTAGCACCTCCTGAACACCTCAGGATATGTTTTAAAACATTTCAGAGTGCAAATGTTTGTTCTTCCATCAGTATTTTGAAAGTGGTGGCGGGATTCTTTAGGGCTGTCATTTTAAAAAAAAAAGTTGAGTTCAAACAAATTCAAACACAAATTTTTGTCAAATTAATGCAAACAAATTGAATGTTTCGCATTTTACCTCTTCTACTCTTCGATCTAAATGAGTCATGTATTAGCAAATGATCAGTTCAGTTTGTTCAGCTGGTGCCATGCCATTGTTCTGTTTGCCCAATATTACAAAACCCCAATAGTCCATTGCACTGAAAGCAGACACTCTCCCTGCAGTTGCTAACCCTTACCCTAACCCATCTAATGGATTGGGTAATGGTTTGGTTTGGTTTAAGGCAAGAAAATAGCCTATTAAGAGCAAAACCCCAAGTGATTCAGCAACATAGCCAGGACAGGCAGATACTGAACTAACCATAGGAGCAGAGCTGCCAGCGCCCAAGAAATAGACTATTCGCAGTTTGAATAAGCGTTTTTTTAAGCGTTTGAAGATTTAATCATTACTTATGGCTCTGATCAACAAACAGAGTGCAGTTTTTACAGTGAGAACCATCATTTTCCAGTTGAAGAGTAAAGTGTGATGCAGACTCGCAGTTGCAACAGAGAGTAAGCGTTCATATGTGGACTGACTGCTGTGTATATTCTTATGATGATGAAACTATTCATAAATTCAGTCTCACATCTGATTGTGTGGTCAGTTATAGTTGACTAATGTATGTAAACTTGCCACCCTAGGAAAAGGGTTTAAATGACCTGAAATGAGCTTTTAGCATGCACATGCATGCATCATAGGAACACTCCAGTACTTAAACAAATAGCATGATATCTCTCCCAACAACTGCAGGAAGAGTGTGTATTTTTGGAGCAATGGGTTTTCGGAACAACAGGCATTTTTCAGGATAACAGGCAGACAGGCTAGCTAGTTCATGAATTACACCTGGCAGTTAGTAGGTGTCAGTATTTAGTAACAAATAATCTCTGTGTAGGAACTAGTTTGTGTGATGCAACTTAATTCAGTGATGCGTAAATCTCACTTAGGAAACACCTGTGTTTTAACTAGACAAGAAAACCCCACTAACACAATTTCTGATTTCAAAAACAACTGAAACTAAAGAAACTGAAAAGGGCACAGAAATGAGACTACTGAACTAACCAAATAACTTTCATAAACTGACCGAGGTGAAGGTAGTTTGGCATCGGTGTCTCCGCAACTCAATAACCACTGTATGTTAAACAACAAGGTATAAAATATAGCCTATAGAAGTGATTCCCAAAGAGTGGGCCACTAGTGGGCCATGAAGGCCCTGCAGGTAGGCGTTGAGTAGTCATGAAAAATAAATAAATAAAGTGTCTTCAAGTTTTGATTTTTATAACTTTGAAATTACCATAAAGTATTTATATATAATCAGCCAAGGCAAGCTATTGGCCGTCAGTCAAGATGTGAGGAAACACCCAGGACAGCAGTCGTGACAGACCTGGAATAATGTAATCAGCTGAGCACCTGCAGTCTACATTCATTTGCATTAAACACTGAGGATCATTTTAAAATAAAAATCTCACGTTTCAGATCATGGATAGATGTTTACATATTAAGTGTGTTTACCTTGACAACATTGTTTTAGTTGTAACTGATGAAACACTGAACTTAACATTTACCTCTGAGATGAACAGCGAGCAGGGAGCACAGCAGCAGCAGCTCCTGTGATACCCATATTAATGTCCTCCTCCTCGCTGCTGCTGCTGTACACCCAGAGCTCAGGGCAGCGCGTGAGAGGGTGGATAATTTATATCAGATGTCAGGGCCTCTCTCTGGCACACTGTGATTTTCAGCATGAGCCCATGCTGTTACCCTAAGTGTGTTACAGCAGGCACAGTGGCACCAGCATTTGCATGTAATTGGTACTACATCTTAACATGCTGTAGTGATTTTTATATGATGTTTACAGTTTGTTTAGCATGTAAACTTGCCTCAGTCTTGACAGCTCTATAATGGTGTGAAATATATTCTTGTGTCCCGTTCTTTTGGAATAAAACACCAGGAGGGAGGGTTAGGAGAATAAATCAGAGTTCTTACCTGCCACACTGTGAAGATGGGAATCCATTATCATTCAGAGAGTTACCTTCAGACACACACACTCTCTGTCTCATGTATGTACACACATACCGTGAAGTTTACACCACTTAGGTATTGGATGCTGGGGCTGAATCACACCCTTGAGTGCACAGATGGGTTACAAAGGAGGGGGACTGGTAGTGGACACCACAGACTGCAGAAATCGATTAATCCCTTGCAGGCTGAAACGACTGCCTCCCTCCTTCCTCCACTTTTAATACCAAAGCATGTCTGGCTGTTTAAACTATTTAGAATCAGCATTCATCATACCACACAGCCATTAGAGTGGACTGAGAGGATTTCTCTCAGAATAAGATTACTTGTGCTCCTCTTCCTGTTTTCTATCCATCCTTGTTTTTCTTCATTGTGAAGTGTTTGCTGTAGCTGGCCTAGTTTCTGCTGTCTTTTCAGAACAAAGGACACTCTGCACTGTGTGATGTAAACATTAATCCTCTCTATAATTTTATCTCAGATTGCTATAATGGCTTCTTTGTACCTTTTTATTCTCACTTTTCATTTTTACTCACTCTGAGTTCTATGTCCTCAACCTCAGACTGACAAATGGAAGAATATCTGGTCACATTTAAATTTCCAATACATTAAAAAGAAGTAGCAAGGTGTACTTGCTATCAAATTAGGCAAAACTAGAAACAATATGTTCTTTATTAAACAGTGTCAGACCCTTTATTAGACCCTTACTAGACTTCATTAGAGAGCAATTTGGACAATAAACAGCAGAACTTTTCTGTAATCTAGATTTGAAGTATTTTATTGAACCAAACAGAGTCATACAAACAGCATAAAGTGTGCCAGTGCTCATTTTCATATTATAAAGAATTATAAAATGATTATACTGTACATTCACAGATATAAAGCAATTGATTGTGAAGTGTTCTGTATACCAAAGTGTATTGTTTCCCACTGTTAGACCTTTATTAACCTTCCTTAGAGGGTCATTAGGGACACATTACAACAGAGGCTTATTGCAAACTAAAGTGAAATCACATATCTGCCACTTCCCCATAAAACAATTTGTAAACCAGATCTACCAAGTAAAGGACAATATTATAGAGGTAGATAAATATTTTGTTTATGGTTGACTTTAAAGACTTATTGTAATACTGTAGGCAGATAATGTGACTTGACCAAAGAAGTAGGAGTCACTCTTGGCTATGACCCATCATAGGTCCCACCCCCATTTGCTCTGTGCTCCAATAACAATTGGGCAAACTTGGTACCTCTGTCAACTTTCTCCTTTTCTTGTAAAAGTGACGCACGGGGTCACAAATTAAGTTAGCTAATGTAAGCAAAATGCTAACTAGCCATTGATGTAGATTAGCTGGCTAGTTAGCCAGCATTTTGCTGACATCAGCTATCTTCAGATGAAACATAGGTTGCTTTCATGGGTCCCCCAGCAGCGTCTTTTAACCATTTATGAAATGTTTTTTTTAATTTAGAACATAGACAAGCCTAGCACATAGCATAACTGTATCTAAATACAGGAAATAGGAAAGAAGAAAGTTGACTGAGATACCAAGCTTGCTCAACACATCAGAGCACAGTGTGAAACGGGGCGGGACTTACCTAGAGCCAGTTGTATGGGACCAACCAAAGGTGTGTCTCAAGTAGCTGATACACATTTAGTTCACAGTACAGTTCTGTTGTAATGTGTCCCTAATTACCCAAAGATAAAGTCTAATAAAGGGTCTAATGCTACCTAATAAAGAAGATTATTCCTATGTCGTATCATTGCACTGTTACATGTATAGTGTCTAATCAGGGCATACCTGCATTTGTTTACTATCTAATAAAGACCATATCATTTCTCGTTTTTATCTAATTTAATACAAAGTACTGCTTACTGTAAAATGAGGTGCGAGCGATTATCCACTTAAATAAAACCCTTTGCAACATATGAGCCAACTTTACATGTGATTCTCCTAAATTCTGCATCATTAAACATATTGATTGTCATTTCCACGAGAAGAACTCAGCATGTTGTGATCACAGAGGGTGTGAGTCCTACAGCTTGACCCTTGGCTGCTTTCCAAAACCTGACGTAGCTTTGCTTTAGCCAGAAATACATTTTCAAGCTGCGAGCTGGCAACTGGCCTCTCGATGTGAAGCCAGTACATTATCACCTACAGCTCATGCTCTCGCCAGTGTGCCCTTGAGGGATGCACTCGTTAGACCCCGAGCTGTCACAGTTTGGCTGACCCTGTGCTCTGACTTCTGCGTGCTAAGATCCATTTTGTATCACAGAGCTCTCAACAGAATGTCCGCCAGCACAGGCAAGTGACATTTGAAGAAATAAAAAGTTTTAAAATAAAAATAGAAATTTTAAAAAAGTGGAAAAATAGGTAATTTATTCAAAAATAACATGATGAACAACTACATTCTAATAAAATGCAAATATACTGCAATTCAGTAATTTATCAAAATAGATTTTATCTTTTTTTTTTCAGCTGGCTAAGAGGAACAGTCGCTATAAAACCACAACAAAAGCACCCTACATTACTACACAAGCTAATTTTAAAGGACCAGTGGGTAAGATTTAGTGGTATCTAGCAGTGAATTTGCAGATTGCAAACACCTTTTCTCACCTCCTCATTACAAGAACCTGCAATGGCCACAAAACTTGAAAAATGTGAAAGACCATGTCTAGAGCCATTGTTTGGTTTGTGTGTTTTATGCACAATGACTTATTTATGTGCACAGTGAAGATTGCCGTTTATCTCCATGCTCAACCTATGGAGCACTAAAATATATTTACCATAACATGTCTTATTAGATTCATTCCCTCACGTGGAACTGAGTAAATTCTCATGCAGATGTGGATCTGACAGTTTCATGGACAGCATTTTGTCCATGGACTTAATCAACCCTGGCAGTCCCACAGAATTTATATCTGAGCTGTTCACCTTCACTGAACACCCTCCCCACCCTTTATTCTGTCTGAATATCCAGTTGGCAGAAATCGATGCTGAAGCCACATACAGAGAGAATGTGGTGAGCACTGAAGCTTGGTAATAGCCTGGTTCTGTGTGGCTGCAGACCTGGGGCTGCCACAGCTAATTCAATTGGTTGACTTCAGCGCTAATGCCCATGTCATTTTCAGGCATCCTGCCGGGGATAAAATGGGAACACGAGATACATTAGGGAGAGCTCAGAGTCATAGTTAACCAGATACCTTGACATCACATCCTGACAGGAAAGTGCTGAGATATTCACAGTGATATACTGTATATACACAATATTATAATGCAAAACAACTATCACTGAGAACAGTTTCCCCATCAATTAACTTTAGATAGATAGATAGATAGATAGATAGATAGATAGATAGATAGATAGATAGATAGATAGATAGTACTTTATTGATCCCAAACTGGGAAATTCTTGTGTTACAGCAGCTGTCATCAGACAGACAGAAAAACAGGTCAAAAGTAAAAAATAAAATATATAAGAAAATAGCCATGTATACATAAAGATTATAAATTTAAAAAAAATTACAAAGTACTATACTGAAATGTACAGAAATACGCTACGCCAGTCGCAGTAGTGTAACACTGTGCAAAATATCAATATACGTAGAAATATCAATATACGTAGACATAAATTATATACACGAAGTATATACAGCTTGATGGTACAGTTTTATGACAAAGAAAAATACCAGCAACACTTTATTTGAAGGGTGGTGGCACAAGACTGTCATTACACTGTCATAACCATGTCATGACACCTGTCATGAATATGAGGGAGTCTTTATGAATGTTTTCATTAAGAGTCATTTGGTCAGCTGTGTCACTTGTAAGGAAAAATTGACATTGTTTGAGGTGTCTCGGTTATGACACCTTGACATTAATCAAGCTAATAATGTTTTTATTGTGACTACTTAACCAAGATAACATAACCTGTTTGTCATAACAACTTCACATTATCAGGCTTGTTTAGTTTTATGTTATAACATTACATTATACTGTCATATGTGGTTGGTTTTGACACTTTCCGCCATGAGACCATTTTAAGTCTGTCTTGAATATTTTCCTAGACCTCAAGTAAAGTGGTGCATTTTGGACTTGTCATAAGGATGTCATTAAAATGTTATAAGGCCAGTTTGATGACAGAGTATAGTACCAAAGTTCAATAATGTCTAATTGTCATGACAAAAACAACAACAGGATATGTAGTCTTGGTTAATGTCAAGTTATCATAAGAGCAACATTTTTGTTTTGGTTTTTTTCAAGTTGTCATAACAAAAACATCCTACACAATGTAAACTTTTCATAAAAAATGGCATAATTGACCAAATGATACTTAATGACAACAGGCACAAACATTCATAAAAACTCCTTCATGACAGGTGTCGTGGCATGGTTATGACAGTGTAATGACTTTATATAAAGTGTTACTGAAATACCTGGCTGCACTGAATCCTAAGTAGATAATCTCAGGGAAACGGTTACTCTATTCTCCATGTAACCCACTGAGTCTGACATACAGTAGATTGGTTTTGCCGCCGTATGTGATTTCATTATGTGCTGCTTGCTGCATCTACAGTATATAACCCCAGACTGCTGATGGCTACATTAACATGCACCATATGATAGGGTAGGGAGTAGTGTATATGAGAAACCAACAAAAATACAGTCAAAATGAGTCACTTTTCCCTGACTAGGTGTAATTGAAACTGCTGACAACTCTGCACGTCAACCTTCAATTATTCTCAGCTCCTGCCAGAGGCAACCTGTGCAAGATCTAATGATGGTTAATGGTTCTTTGTGGTCTAAAAATCTTGAAAACTCTCATTAAGCTAACGATCCAGAGAAAGAAGAGGAAGGGTGCTGTTAGCTAATTTGTCAATGAGTAGTGAAAGGGACTGAACATAATCTCATTTTGGTGGCTCATAACACTTCTGCCACTAATGCAAACAGATAATTGCTTTGTGAAAGAACATGAACCTTGCTGGATTTTTCCATTACAGGTCTCTATGTCTCAGCCTAATGATGGCTTCGTCTTACATCATTATGTTTCTTATTTACTCGGTTGTTCCCTCATTATTTTCCACAGTGTAGTGCTTGTGGAGAATATCCCAGAGGACATCTCCTTCCTAGACAATGGTACATCCCATGTCCCTCTCTCAGCGGGGCTGTACAGCTTACTGGACCGAGCTGCCCGGGCCGTAGAGATAGTTTCCCCGCTGTGGCTCCTCAACTCCTCGGATTATGAGTCCAGCTTCCAGCCTGCTGCCAGACAGGTAAAACCAGAGCAAGCCAACCGAGACTCGACCCTGCAGAAAGTGGTACCATTTATTTAAATTTTGTGTCTGTTCTTTCATCTAATTTTCTATGTCTTTGTCTGAATTGGCCTCTTTGCCTCCTCTACATAATAATCAAGAAGAGAAAAAAGGTACTCAGATCCTTTACTAAAGTAAAATTATAATACATCAATGTAAAAACATTTAATACTGAAGTAAAAGTGCAGAATCAGCAAAATGGTATTAAAAAGTATCAAATTAAATGTACTCGCTCTGCAGAGAAACTGCCCCTGTGAGAGGTACATTATTATCATACATTGTTGATGCATTAGAGCATAAACCACATTTTACTAGCTGGCTGAGATGGAGCTAGTTTAAACTACGTAAGATACAGTCAGATGTTTTGTCCAGTCAGTTTTGTCCAGTCGTCCCTAACATAAATGTTGGGTCCCCTCCAAATGGTTACAAAATTCATCTGGGAGAATGTGAGATGATTAATGGGGTAAAAAAAGACAAAATAACAAAGTTCTGCTGCACTCATTTATATTCATATTTTGGACATTTCTCTAATTTTTGTGAAATATTGGATCGGTTTACTGCCTGGTATCGCCAGATTAATTTGTAAATGCAAATTAGTCTGGAACCACTTGTTCATTTTTCATTTTCGAAGGGCCTTATCAGTGTTTGCAGACCAAAATGCCTTTGGGCACAATTGGATGGACCTACAACCAGTCAGGACAATAAAACATGTGATGTAGGGCTGTGGTAAATTAAACTTACCAAATCTCATTGGAATTGTGGCAAACACATCTTTCTTATCAACAAAAGCTTGAAGTGCAGTTGTTCAGTTATTTAGGGAAAATATGCAGTTAATTTAATACAGATGACATGATAGTGGATTCAGCAGAAACAGTTCCGCATCAGTGACAGCCATCTTGGTTGCTGTTGCTGTATCAAATCCAAACCATATTCTTGTGATTGGCTGGTTACTGCAAAAAATTCTACGATTACTACTACAGACAGTTAATGCTGTCAGCATTTCATAAAGGCTAGATAACAAAAATATAAGGCTACTGTTTCAAAATCAAAGAACGCATTTATTAATCTGAGAAAAAAATCAACAGGAGGCGCAGACAGCAATTTTCCGCTTCATGTGTTACATGGGAAGATAGGCTCATAGAAACAACTGTTTTGCCGCTTGCATCTCTCTCACACACAATCTCTCCTGTCCCTTTACTTCTCTGTTGTTTACCGTCTGTCTGAGGATTGTTAGAATCTGGGGAAAGATTTGGGTTTTGGGCCAGAAGTTTTATTTACAACCATGAAAATCAAGCAGGAACTGAAGTATAGGTGACATGTTGTCTGTCTGTCTGTCAATCAATCTCCTCTGCTCAGTGTCAGAACCACGGACAGGGCAACCGCCCTGGTGACACGCACAACAAACAGTGCACACAGCATTGTGTTAATTAGTGAGGATAAATGTTCAGAAATTATAATGTGATGAGCAAATAAACATGCAACATACAGACACACAGCATATTTTTTACTATTGCTAATTTATTTCAGGAACATCGTGTTTTAGCGCTCTACTCAAATGTCCCAAAGTAGACTATCAGGGGTGGCCATGTCCTTTTCAGGGCAGCCGAGCTCCCCTTAGTTCCCCCATAATTTGAACCGTGGCTCCAGTATTTTGTAGCGCAATTTGTATACAGTACTGGTAAAAGAAATAAGACACCAACCTGAGACCTGAATGTTTTTTTAATGAATTTGTATTAATGATGTGTGTTTTGTAGATATTGTAGCTGCCTCTCAGCTGGAATTGATTTAAGACCTACCTTGTAAAGACAAATACACTTGATCTGGCTAGTTGGGTTAGTCAACATAATGCTTATGGTGGTAAAACCTTTGCCAAATGATGATGGATTGAATGTAGTGTGAGCTTTCGCTTGATTCTGCAATAATAGTGTTTATTTTCAGGTCACTCACCCTAGTCTCCTCTCCAGGGTGTTTGGCCAAAAGGAGTCCCCGGGGTATCTGAGCACCAATTTCAAGGTTTCAGAAGATACCATGTGGCAATTAATGTAGGGGTGTTAGTGAATTATAATCTGATGTTCGGGGTTTCTAATGTAATGTGTATAGATTTATTTTAATGTATTTGTTGTGTTTGTGTGGTTTTGATCTAAGGTGAGGGGCAAATTTCCCTATGTTGTGGTAGGGGTCGAGGTCATTGCAGGCTATACGAGGCTGCCAGTTTCCATGAAGCACTGCTGCTGTCAGCACCACATGTGACTGTTACTGTGCCTTCATTGTGGGCGAATTTAACACCTGGTTGGTCTGCGCCTAACCTCTGCCTCAAGACTCCTTAACCACCACACATCAATTTTAACAATCCATGTCTCTACAGGCTTACTAGTATTATTGACAGTTTGCTCCACAGCGTTCACACTGTTCCTACGATTCATCTGTGGTTATTTCAGTCAGTATAAAGAGAAAATATGGTTGGTTGAGTGTTGAGGTGTGTATGTTTCATGCAGCACCTTCAGAGTGCACAGATGGTTTGTTGTTGTGCTGATGCTCTGCTCTGAGGAGCTCTTAAAGCACCCTACTTAGTAATAAAGATAATAATACATGCAAAATGTGACAGAAAAGATGTTGTGATTTACAGTACTACTATTACTAGTCTGGACTATTTCCAGGCTGCTTGAAGTGAGCTGTTCATTTTGGATTTGAATTGGATTTGTGTTACTGACAGTTGCGAGACTGTGCACAGTTCTATCTTTTAAAATTACAGTATGTCAGGACTAATTAAAGCCTGATGGTGTTGATTGGAAAGCAATATATCCTGTAAGAGGCCTCAAGGCAGAGAAGAGCAAATGGCCGTTCAGCCTCCAGCAATCTCAGCAAACAGCTGCCATAAAAGACACCTCATCTGGAGGGAGGCTGGAGAAGAAAATTTAATATACTGTAAAGGCAAATTACAAGAGAGGGACTTGCTCTGGTGGCAGACATGTGTATTATATTTGTGTTTGTGTCAGTTTGCGCCCTCCTAAATAATGTGAACATCAGTTAAGTTTAAAAAAATGTTGTTTAGCACCCATGAAAGACATAAAGATCATAATCACTTGATATTTTGTGAACCCACATTGAGAGGACTCACTGGCAGTTCAGCAGACTTATTTTAAAATGTGATAACTCGATTCTGTGACACCCAAAAGTTTAGCTGTAGTTTACTTTTTCTCACATAGGAATGTTTAAAAAAAGGCGACATCAGCAAATAAAAAAAATGATTGTGGTTGCTGCCTATTTGCAAAGACATGTAATGGTCTTCGCTCCACTTTTTCTAATACTTATTTGACTCGTCTCTAATTTGCAAAGTTAACACCAAATGTGAGAATTTGTCTTGGAATCATTACAGTCTTAGGAAGATGTGTCCCACAACCGAGGGCCGATTATGTTGTACTTTAAAGGGACATGTCAGTGATTTAGTTTTGCACCCATGTCATAAAATTGGAGGACTTAGAAAAGATATATTTAAAGGAAAGTCACCAAAATTGTGGCAGGGGAGCTTGAGTTATTATGGTTAAAGCCTCAGAAACACTGGATCCTACATTTACCTTATTGCAACTTGTAGCATATTTCATTTGGCACCCCTTGTTAGACAAATGTTTTCCAATCTCCAGGTTTGTAATACAGGCTGTAAAACTCAAGCCCATGCCAAAACAGCCTGTATGACATCATCAGGTTTTGGGGTTTTTTTTAGACTTTGGAAAGCTCTCTAGAGCCACAGAAGACACTGTAAACTTTTTTCACAGACTGTATAGTACTGACAAGTAAACTGTACTGTTGGTGGAGTGCCCCTTTATCAAAATTTCTGTATTTTAAAAGAACTGTCAGTCATTCATTTTTATTGTTGTTAGTGGTGCAAAAAAGTAGTGATTTTACAGATGCTGCAACAGAGATAAAATATACAAGGACAGACAGAGAAACAACATGGTGGTGTATAGAAGTTAACACAATACACAGGACAACAGAAAGAGCTGTTAACAGTCATTCTATGAGATTTCAATTTGTTATGACACAACAAATTTCCCATTGTCAACGGCGTCTCCTCTGGCAAGTTTGGTGTACAAAATATTAAATGCGCAAAATATTAGACACATTTCTGTAAATGAGGCCCATTTTTACCAAATTCACATCTCAGTTCTCCTTCTCTAACTCTGCTTCTCTTCATCTACCTCTAATTTATTATTGGTGTTGGATGCATTAGGACAATCAATAAGGGATGATGGGTCTTACCTCTACTGACCTCTTCACTGTACTTACATGTTTTGTATGAGTGTATTTTAGTTTGTGTAGAAACAGAAAACACTTTAAAACTGGCTATCATGACTGTGCGAATGAAGAAAAACATGTCACCCACAAATATCAATATTTGATCAAAACAAAAGAAAAAAAAATAGACGTCACACTTTCTGGCTGCAGATAAAGCACCTCAGGGAAATGTGGCACAAAAATAGCAGATAAACAGCTGCTCACAATATGAAAGAAAAACTGAGCAATCCACAAGAATACACAGTGCATGAATTCCTTTGACAGTATGTATGTGAGGTTTTATGATGTGTTTGTCCTGTTTCAGGGCAGGGCTCTACTGTCCAGGCTGCAGGGGCTGAAAGCTAAAGGAGTCCATCTGAAGATCTCCAGCGGGATGATCGACTCGACTGAGCTCAACACACTGGACAAAAACTGTCAGCTCTCACTCTTGCTGTATTATACATTCTGTGTGTCTGTGTTCAAACATGCTGCAACTCAGCTCTGTCTGTTTACTCTGTTGACTCTCCCTATTTGTCCTGATCAATTCATTCAATCTCTGCCTCTCTTTCCATCTTTCCCTTCATCTGTCTTAAATGTGTCATTTTCTTGTTGATCCTGTTTCTGTCCCTGGCCAGATTTTCCTTTACCCTTTCTCCCTGTTTCAAATGCAGCAGGTGATTCATTTTGTTCATTCATTTCCATTTTGTTGATCTGTGACTAACAACTAAGTCAGACAGCTTTTTTTAGTTCTGAAAAATCTGTTTTAAAGTTAGAATATTACAGATCTAAGATGAAAACGAAAGAAGGGTGTGACTCGGAGAAAAAGTCATAATTACAAATCCAGCTGCTACTTCAGCACCACGGACAGCGTCATGGTGTCCTCCAAAATTAGCCAGAACTTTTCAAGAAACTAAAAGGTTCCTTCATCTCATTGTTGTTTGCATTTCCACCGCGGTAATTTACACCACTGACAAATGAAAAAGTGACAGCTGTTCTTTGACGTCATTTTTGCATGTGGCAATACAACAACTATGCAAAGACGTTGTTGTCGGCCAACCTGTTGTATGTTTTCCACTGTAACTCCATGCTGCTGTGTCGAAGCACAATGAACAAGAAGCAAAAAGTTTGTATAAATGTTAGAGTATTATAGATTTTGGTCATTTTGCTAACAAGTGGGATGGAATCATCCCTCGTCCCTCCTCAAACTTCTGCACACATGCAGCATCTTATATTTCTCTCTTTCTTTTTCTTGCTGCCTTTTGTCTTTCATTCAATCTCTGTTTCTGTTTCCCTCTCACTCTCCCTTTCTAGATGCTGAGGTCCACTATGTGAACATGACAGCGCTGACCAAAGGCCACCTCCTCTCCTCCTTCTGGGTGGTCGACAGGAGACATTTCTACATCGGCAGCGCCAGCATGGACTGGAGATCACTTGCAACAGTATCCATGATCCACCACACATCATAACGCACACACAAAAACACACTGACTCACACTTATTACATACTATACACACATCCATACTTGCATTCTTACCACAAAACAGAAACTGTGTGCAACATCATGATCTTAGTACTGTAAAGTCTGAAGCTGCATTGTAGCACAAATTATGGTAATTTACATCCTCTGTTTTTGCATCCAACAGATTTACATGGGATTTGATTTGACATAAATTCTGTATCCCCTAACGTGCAGTCAAGTGCTTTGATAATGTTATTCTGGCTCAGACTCAAACGTTCAGGATATTATCTTAAGTTGCCAGCCTGCTTATGCAAATGGGTGAAATAACTAACAGTAGTATCATGACCACGGGTTAATTAATTTGGCAAATATAGCTAGATTTGATATATTTACCACCAGAGGTAATACTTAAGTAACTTACTTTGAATAATTACTCAAAATAAATGTCCACAGGTGCGCCTAAAGGTTGCAGTTATTCAGACAGTGTATTTAGATTTTTCTAGATATTTTAGAAGATTCAGTCGACCCTTTTAGTGGTGACGTCATGATTATGTCACAGTGTTAGCTTGAGGCAAAACAAAGGAAAAACTGGGGGCAAACATGAATCACCTCTGAATAACAGGCCACGTAACCAAGCGAAAATGTGTTGTTGGATGCCAGAATCAAAGTAGTCAGACTATCACATACCAGCTGCCACTGCCAGTCACTGTTGTTGTTGTGATAAGATAAAAGCCAGGAGATGTGTGAGAACCGTGACAAAGTAAACTAAATGAATTCTCAAAATGTCAAAAAAGGAAATGTTCTCTTGGCTTTTTCCTTATAAAACAGAAAAATACAACAAATCACCTACTGAATTCAAGTTTCTCCGTGTTGGGGGTGCCTTTGTAGCTTGGCTGATGGAGCATGCATCCCAAGTGTTGAGGCTGCCAGTTTCATTCCAGCCTGCACCCCCTACTTTCTTGTTTGCTCTTCGGCTGTCCCTGTGAAATTAAGGCAAAAAGCCAACTCTTGTTTGGTTGAAATAAATCCTTAACTGACCGAGTTAAATATGAGAATAGTCTGGCTCTACAGGCTGTTTTCCTCTCACTCCTCCTCCAGCCCAGTGGCTGTGTACTGTGCTGCTGAGTGCGTCACAGAGCAGCACCTGTCACTCATGGAGACCACTGAATTAGCAAAATAAAATAAAATGACAAAATGTGTTTAGGGAACTATTTTGCCTCCATCTAAGCTAAAAAAAAAAATAACTGAAAACAGGTCCGACACATTCCTCACATGCACACTTACATATGTGTGTCCCCAAAACACATTTGTAGATAGTGAGATTATATGGGTATATAGGTTTCATGTCAGCATTCTTCTTCTTCAAAAAGTCTCAGATAGGGGAGTGGATGAGTGGGACTTTTACTGGGGGCATGCAAGGTGAAGTGGCATCCAAAAATAGAAAGTGGCCATTCTTTCATCTTCGTCTTCAAAGCTGAGTTTCTTGCACTCTTCATTAAGTGTGGACACCCTTTGTTTAGCAATCTATCTTTAGACACTCAGAGATACTAAGGACATTGAATTAGGAGGATGAATTGCAAGGAGCTCAAAGTGGGCACCCAAGATCAAAATTTATCTGGACACAGTTGATTTAATGCATCCTGACATTTGAATTCATTCATTCATTCACATTCCAGTATTAACTCTTGTCCTGATATGTTTGTTTTAGTTTTTCATGGTATTGAGTGAATATGAAGTCAAATTATGGCCTGTGTTTTTAGTCTATTTCAGATTGCATGTTGGTGTGTTTTGAGGGAGATAGAATAGGTTGTATCAAACAAGACTTTAAGAAGTTTGATCCGACCTTTATTCAGGAATACGTTTTTCTGCAGGGGGAGGATAATGTGCGTAGAGAAGCAGATAAAAAGAAGGCAATTTAGAAGCTTCAAACAGAGAACCTGAACTTGAGAAGTGTCTCTTTGAAATGAAAATGCAGCAGAGAGCACATACAGAAAACTGGAGCCACTGTAGTGCTTTCTCATTCCCTGCTGCTGCTGTGACGATGGACACAGGCCTGTAACTTGACAACAATATGGCCAGGCAAGGGGATGGTGCTGTGTTTTGTGTAGATGGGTGTGTCAAAGTATTATGAAAAAGTACAATTACAAATGGGGGCTGGCAGTATTTTTGTTGATAATCTCGTTATGACAATGATGTTCTGGATAATTACACAGATGCTGATGTAAATCTTGGCTGCCTCCTTGTTTACGGTGATCTAACAGAGACTGTGTTTGCTCCCCAGAGGAAGGAGCTGGGCGTGTTGGTGTACGACTGCAGCTGTCTGGCTCTGGACCTCCACAGAGTGTTCAACCTCTACTGGGGGCTCCAGTATAAAGACTTCATCCCCTCCTTCTGGTCCAAGCGCCTCTTTGCCCTCTTCAACAGGGACACTCCACTGCAGCTCACTCTCAACAGCACAAAGGCTCAAGCCTACATCTCTGTAAGTGACAGCATTGTACATTGTCCCAGGGAAAACCTTGTTTATCATAGTGTTGCGTGTGTAGCTTCAACAATTCATGGTGGATACATGAAGGACAAGGTAAACACTAGAACAGCCAAGGTGGTCATTTTGACCATTTTCAAATTTATACGTGCAATAACTTTGTTGAATTAAAAAATACAATGATGCTGCTGCCTGACTTTTCCTAAAATATATTTTCATGTAAATTTTTTATATAAATTACACAAAGGAAAAGATAATATAATCATTTTGACCTTTTTCAGCCATAAACAGTCATACTGACCACAAACGTTATCGTGAATGTCTCTGTCAAAAAAACTTCACAAGTGTCTCGATTTACAAAATCCCAACATTAAAATACCAATAATTAATGAATTAGACTCAATTTTAAAAAAGTAGGGTAGACCAGGGACAGTTGTAAGCCTTTTTTTTGTCTGCACATATATCTCACTGAATTTTTATGTTAAAGCTCAGCTAAAGTAAAGTACCCTACTGATTACAAATAGCAATGTTTCCAACTTTTTTTGGGTTTAATTTTTGCACTTGTTACCAGCCTTTTCCCATAGGCAGTGATTATTTCTTACGATGGTTTTAGGTGGAAAATTGTTATTATTATTCATGTTAAAATGACATGTTTATAATCTCATAAAATATTGTAAATGCTGTTTCTCGCTCTGAGTAATTCTATATTAATGAACTGGACTGATGGTCACTGATGGTTATTATCCTACAGAAATACTGCTATGAATATGCAGTCATTAAGGTTTATTACACGCGATGCATATTGATAAATATTTGAATAAATTTTACAAAAAGTTTTCTATAAAGCCCTTTTATTCATTTTACATTATAGTTTGATTTAATGACAAATGGATGGCATTTAGGTGAACTCGTTTCAGAGCTGCAATATTGTCATGCCTTCCGAGGATTCTGAATGGAACTGAGTCATCATTACTGAAATTTGTTTCACCTGTGTGGTGTGAAAAGGTCCATTATGCATGCTGGCTCACAAGCATGGCTTACCAAAGCTCTGTATGAAATTACACTTTGACTTATTCACCATTTCATCTATAACAGCCACTCAATGGTTTACTCTACAGTGAGCAGTAAATGGAGATTACAGACACTTATGAATCATCATCATCTTGCCTCATCACAGATGTAGTGTCATATGAGTTTAATATTTGCATCCATAAAACTCTGACGCAGCCTAAGCCGCTTGTACAGGCCGTGTACACTCACGCAGGTGTTATGAGTCGCTCTGGCTGATGAGACCTCAGCTCAGGTTGAAGATGGCGAATTGGGGAAATATGTGACATCACCAATAAGCAGTGGTAGAAAGAGCACTGAAAATCTGTACTCAAGTGCATATATACTGAATATTAGCCCACTCAACTACAAGTAAAACTACTGGTGTCAAAAAACTACTTAAGTAAAAGAAAGTATTCTTCTCTTTTACCTTTTAATGCATTATCAGTAGCAGGAATTCGCTCAAAAATTGGTTTCTCTTTCTTCGAATTTTCAGTCAAAATGATTTCTAAGTCGTGCACTGTTCTGCTCAGTGATTATGGTCACCTCTCTATATGATTGCATCGTTTGTTTTTTTTCTTTTTCTTTTTCTTTTAATGCATATGTTGGCCTGTTTGTGATCAGATAGCACTAATGGCTGCAAAAATGTTGATGAAAGGTTTAGATATTAATTAAAATGGATAATTTTCACGGTAGCAATATCGATATGGAATAGCAGGATAAAACAGGTCCTACCAAATGATACTAATTACTTAGACTCTGTTTGACCTGAATGGAACAGAACTTTAATTAACTGCTGTGAAAAAAGTCTATTGTAGA
The DNA here is from genome assembly GCA_034769285.1 of Lutjanus argentimaculatus. NCBI lineage: Eukaryota > Metazoa > Chordata > Actinopteri > Lutjaniformes > Lutjanidae > Lutjanus > Lutjanus argentimaculatus. The sequence goes on along the minus strand of JAWZSL010000013.1, from coordinate 3,459,277 downwards.
ACAACTCAGTAGCAAATTATTATTTTAAGTAGATTACATTGTGTAATGCATACTTAAAGGTAAAATTACAGACCTATTCAAAAAAGTACAAGTGCCCAAAAACATGACTTAATTAAAGTAACATGAATAGTTGCTTCCACCGCTACCAACAAGAACAATAAAAGTGTAATATCCCACCTTAACAGCAGGAGACTGAGTAGAAGCTGTCTAATCAGAGAAAATGAGGTGTAACATGGGTGTGTAGGGTCTTTAAATGGAGCAGAATCCTTGTTAATGTTATCAATTCCACCCGTGCTTTTCCTGCTATGACAAGTCAAAATGTCAGTGAAGATCAGATATTCATCTTTTATAACAAGGGACTCTAACTAAGGAGAATATAAATGTGTATCGCAGCACACTCAAGTGTAGCAACCACCTCCAATGGAGGTGACAGTTGGGTGGGAGAGTAAATTTTTCATACAGTATGTCTCTGCAGGATGCTGAGTCTGTCAGTGCCATCTTTTTTCTGGAGATGAGTGATAGTGATGTCATCCTGCCCGCAGCAGAAAACAGTTGATTTGGCCGGGCTGTCCATCTATAGAAGATTAATATCAACACAAAAAGCACACTCAGACCACACTCATTATTAAATATGCACAGGTCAGCAAGAAGACAGACACACACATAAAATGAAGGGAGACAGTCAAATCCTAATGGTCATTAAGTGAACATAATGATGATAAGAGCTGAGTTTGCTGTTTTGATGATAACAGTGTCAACAATCACGATGCTAATTGTCTCTGCTGTTTTGCCCCCTGTGATGACAGACCTCCCCAGATGTTTTCATCCCCAGAGATCGTAGCAACGATCTCGAAGCCATTTCCAGAGTCATCCAGGAGGCACACCATTTCATTTATATCTCCATCATCGACTACCTGCCCCTCCTGAGCAGAAACGCCCAAAGGTTTGAGCCACTGTGTCACTGATTTCTTTGAATTAATCTGACAGATTTGGATGGAGCCTTGCTTTGATTCAAGTGAATAAACTTGTGTCCGTCTGGCTGCGTGCCCACATTTTTGTGTGTGTGTGTTTGTGTCTCTGCCAAGGTACTGGTCTCGTATCGACGGTCTTATCCGGGAGGCTCTGATCCTGCGGAAGGTCCGGGTTCGTCTGCTGATAAGTTGCTGGGAAAAGACTCATCCACTTACTTTCAACTTCATCTGGTCCCTGAGGAGTCTGTGCATGGAGCAGGCCAACTGCTCACTGGAAGCTGTAAGTACAAGGCCACTATGTGCTATTTTCAACTCTACAGGCACACTTTATCAATGCTGACTGCACCACTCTGTGTGTGTTTGTGTGTGTAGAAGTTCTTCAACCCCAGAGTGCAGAGGGATGGCAGTCTCCAGGGAATAAACTACAACAGGTTTATGGTGACAGACAGAGCCATTTATTTAGGTGAGCTCATCGACTTAACTTTATGACTGTGTCCTACATCATCCATCATTTTCATCTGGCCTTAAAAGAAAAGTTTAGCATTTTTGGAAGCACCCCCACTTCTTTACAAGAGTGAGATGAGACGATCAATACCACTTTTGCGTTAAGTAGGGACCTATAGAGGAGAAAAGCCTTTTCTAGGATGAAGACAGGAAGCAAGAGGTAACAGCTAGCCTGGTTTTCTCCAAAGGTCAAGAATATTTTTGTGTAAGTGTTAATTTTCACTTATTAACACGATATTTGTCATTTGTTTAACCCCTAAACAAACAGTTATGTAAAAATAAATTGTGTATTTAGAGGAAATTACATGGTACAGGAAGTCATGAAAAGCTGTTATTCACCTAGAAATAGTCACAGCACTTAAAGGTATAATATGTAACATTACTGCATTAAAATATCTGAAACACTAGCCCTGTGTTATATATTTTGTTGCATTATGTTCTTAGATTGTCCTAAATGTTTACAACAATGAGGAATAGGACATTTAGGTCATTTTTTTCCTTCCAGAAAAACATGGGATAGGTCGGATACATCAACCTGTCCTTATCCCAACTCGTGACATACTGATGTTTTTGCCATACTGATGCACAGTGTACCCTTTAGCGGCTGAACTTGACACTGGCCAAAAACATTTTTAACACAGGTTGTAGGTTTACACACAAAAGCTACTTGAGTAGGTTTAGGATAAGACCGTGTTTGGGGTTAAAATAAGTGTGTTACATTACGTATCTTACGTGATGTCACTGAAGTGACTTGCAAGACCAAAGTCACATGACCCAAGTCACTTGGCGCATGTAACATTATATACCTTAAAACTTTAAATAACATTTGGGTTTTCACACAAGACACAAATCCTGGTCTCCTGGGTGAAAAGTCCTGTGTTTGTATGAGCCATCCATCCACCCAAACTCCTCCAGACACAGACTTCTCCTAAATACTACATTGACAGCCTGGTGTGTCTCATTCAGTTGCAGATAAGTTCACATTGAAGACATTTGAAAGCCTAAACTAATACTTCAAAAGTTTGGAGAGAACCAGGTGTGTGGTTTCCATTTGCTTTCAGTCTTCATGCTGGGCTAATTGCCTCCTGGCTCCTGATCTGTACTTTACTGTAGACATGAAATTAGTATCGATCTTCTCATCATCTTCTCATCATCCTCTGAATATCTAAGTTTCAGAAAGACAGCAAAGTATTTCCTGAAGTGTATCTGTCCTCAAAGTTGACACAACACAGCAGATCCGATTCAGTATATTTATCCACTGCTACTACATGGCTGTGTTTCAAAACTCTGCTTGTTATTTCTTCCTCTGTGTCCTGACAGGTAACCTTGACTGGGTGGGGAATGAGTTTACCTTTAATGCAGGAGCCGGCCTGGTGATCAGTCAGCCAGAGGGCATCGAGGAGAGGAACTCTACAGTTGTGGAGCAGCTACGGGCTGCATTTGAGAGGGACTGGTTTTCACGTTACACGCGCTCACTGCAGGCCAATAAGATCCCCGTCTGCAACAAGCACCAGATCAACAGGCTGGTGCCAGTGAAAGCTAGCCACATAGACAATGGACCAATGCCCATCAGAACAGGCCAGCATGACAATGGACCTGCACCAATGAGAAACAGCCATAAAGACGATGGACAGATGCCACTTAAAACAAGGCACCATGAAGACAGACTAAGCAAAATTAGTCACCAAGACATGGCCAATGGACTGGTGCCATTTATAGACAGTTACCAAGAGAGGGGACGAGTCAAATTGAGTCACCTTGACAACAGACAGGTACAAATCAAAGACATTTACCATGACAATCCAATGGAACCACCCAGCCAGTCGGCCGAGAGCAGCGGCAGCAGAGAGATCTCCAACGGGTCACTGTGACCACAAAGCATGATGGGTTCCTTTTTGAGTGATGTTTGGAGAACTACTCTCTTTCAGTAACAACAGACTTAACACACTGGGTCTTTGTAGCATTTTATTATTGCCATTTTGAAGAAACTTTGAAAGATTTGAGTAATATCTGGTTTGCAGGACTTGATGATGTGCACGGAAGAACTCAGGAAGGAAATTAAAGGCTCCACTGCAGTCTGGCACTTTTGATGGATTTTTAACAATGAAACCAAAACATTTTGGTTTAGAAGAAACACCAATTAATACACTGTAATAATGACTTAAAACGTTGCTACTTATTTAATCTTTTTTTCGCCGAGGTCTCTCAAGCAAAGGAAACAGATGAACATGTATTGATTGCCTAAAGCTGTTTACAGCAGTCATAATCACCTTTTAAAAGTGGGAATGTCACCTGCATGCCTATACGGAGTTGAGAGACAGTGCGCCACGTGTAGCTACGCCAGCTACATTTAGTAGTAAACGATTACTACACAGCTTTACATGTTTTGGATCTCTTATCGCCTCTTTACTCAGATTGGTAGTAGATACTTTGGCCTCATGTAAATAGCAGTATTACAGCAGTATTCTGAGTAAATATACCAGAATTCAATTAAAGGGACAGTACACCTCAAAATCAAAAAGACATATTTTTCCTTGGCCTGAAGTGCTATAGATGTTTTGGTGTAACTCTGACTTCTCTTGAATGTAATGAAACTATATTGTACTTGGCTTGGGTGCTCAAAAAAATAATAAAAACGATACATAAATTTGAAAAACTCAAAACCAATGTATCTTTGCAGAAATCATAACCAGGTTACTCAAGAAAATCCACAGACCTTGTTGTGCAACGGTTTCTTGTAGGAACTACTTTCTCTCTACGGTATTATCTACACAAAACTGCTTATAAAAAGGTCTGCGGATTATCTTGAGTAACCGGGTCATGATTTCTGGAAAGAGACATTGCTGATGAGTTTTTCAAATGTATTTTTTGGCACTTTAAGCACCACAGGCAGAGTGCTATCTAATTCTATTATACTGGAGAGAAGGCAGCCATCTCTACGGTCGATATTTCCAGCAACTCACACCAAAACTATCTAGATGGATAAATAGCACTACAGGCCAGAGAAAAAGTAAGTATTTCTGATTTTGGGGTGGAACTAAAACTGTAAACATATTCATAACTACTGATAATTGCAGATCTGCAGCCCATACCAAAGCACCCTAGAACCCTGAGTTTAGTGTTACATTGGGTCAAATGACATTAATAGAAACAGACAACCTCATGTGGCCCTTCTACATAATTTATTCAACTGTGTCAGTAGACAGAAAGACAAACATGTTGAAATATTTTGACATTTTTGCTTTAGAATTTACTTTATTAACTTTTAAAATGTTATTAAATGTTTGTGTCTATTTGCAACACACACACAAAAAAAAACACTGAAATTGATAAACAGTTACATTATTCCTATATTTTGAGTGATGACTCACTGTTGAGGAACTAGCCCTCTAAAGGGATTGATCACATCCTACCCATCATGTTTTATCGTCAATACCACAGGCACTAAACACTGTGTAGACAGAGGCTACATAATCCAGGATACGATGCATCATATATCTCTCCACAGAAGGATAGTGAGAATCAAAACATTTTAAGGAGATCATAATAGAATTAGATGATGCACCGATTCTACTGTGTTTATTACGTGACATACAATGGCCTGGAATTTTCAATCGGTCGTCACCATTGAAAAACTACAGCCTCCATTAGTTTACGTAAAAGCTGTATTTTTCCCTGGAGGAAAAGGGGCTATTGATTTGAAAGGGTCCTTATAGATAATCATTCCAGTTCCCATACACCGATCCCAGGAATACAGGAGGAATTGAAAGGTTATCTATAGTGTTCCCCCTAAATGCAATGTTGTGACTTATCGAACAAATAATAAAGGAGCAGTTAGAAGAAGGGGCCAAAGGGTCTCTGCTGTCAGCCAAATCAATACAATGAATTTTTAACAGAGTTTGACAGTTGCAGTTGCTGCAGTTTAACCTCAAGGACATGGTGGTCTGTAAAGTCACGCCTGTGACTGAATAATATATTTACCATGTAGGGGGAAGAGCTAAAAATACATTGTTGTTAGTAAAGAATATCTATTTTACCCTTGACTGAAAGCTTGTGGCTACGTTCATTTACCTTTTAAATGATTGCATGTCACACTCTTAACATTCTTTGCTGTGAGTGCAAGTTTTTATAACAGTGCTTGTGGGATTACAATATTTTTTAACTTTTAAAGCCTTTAATCAAGGGAACAGGAAAACTTGACCATAGAGAGGTACATTGTGATGTCTTCATCAACAATATGCAGGGTGTGTGTGCTTTAATGTGAAAACAGCACAGGTGTAAGTGGTCACAGTTTATTTTTTAGTACACTAATAAGGCATAGCAGGCTGTACTTTGTATGAAATTAGACAAAAACTAGAAATAATATGTTCTTTATTAGACAGTATTAGATCCTTTATTCAACCCATTATTAGATACATACCATACATTTAGGATAGCAGCAAAGACTGATGCCTACTTCTTTGATCAAATCACATTACAATATCTACTTATTGTATTACAATGAGTCTGTGCTGTCACCCATAGACAAAATATTCCTCTACCTCTAAAATTTTGGCCTTTACTTAGTAGCAGATATGTGATTTCACTTTACTTTACAGCACAGTTCTGTTATAATGTGTCTCTAATTACCTCATAATAAAATCTAACAAGGGTCTAACAGGGGGAGATAACACTTAAGTTTACAGTACAGTTGCATTTTAGAAATCTCTGATTATTAATCCATCTAATAAGGGTTTTATAAATGGTCTGATACTTTCTAATAAAAAAACATATTATTTCTAGTTTTTTGTCTTATTAAATAGAAGGTACAGCTTGTTACGTCTTATTAGTGTGCTGTAAAATAAAGTGACATGCCCTATGTAATCAATGTTTTGTCTGCACAGGAAGAACAATAGAATAATTTAATTCTGCCAGAAAACTGAAGAGATTACAGTCACGATGCATATACCACATGATGTTTGGTGGATATGACCAGTGTTCTGTATACGGCATGTGTGCCTGCTCCTTTTGTACAACAGGTAAAATGTAACTACACAGGTTCAGCTCTGTCATAACATGTTCCCTATATGTACAGACAGGGAATGTGTTCCTTGGTAAAAAAAAACAAAAAACACACCAACTGACAATTAGAGTCTGGTCAGTATGGATAACTTCTGCCATCTAGGGGATGTTATAGGAAAGAACATTTCTTCTCACTTGTCTGCTGCAATACTATAACATGATCTTTTTTTTTTTTTTAAATCAGCCTTGATCAAGTATACATGTTGGATCACAACTACTGTTTATACGTCAGTTCATATAAAATTATATAAAAGGCAGTGACATGGGAAAGTAAGTGATTTTCTTATTTAAGTTGCAACTGTAATTATGTAGATGGCTATTATTACTGGTATGAGGTGATCAAAGGATTATTCATTCTTTAAAAAATCAAGATCTATTGTATGCACAGTATAATACAGGAAGTTATTATAAAGCATTAAAATATAATATATATAATGACAGTTAAATATGTTTAATTTTAATATACATAAACAACAAAAAACAACTTTCCTTTGCTGCTGTATGTGTGCCCTAACACTGTCTGTCTTATAAACTGATTCATAACTCGTATGACACTAACTCTTATGTAAATGCAAACACAATTATCTGTTTCATTTGTTTGAGTGAGTTAACTTGAAGAGCGTTATCTCTAATAATGTCCACAAAGCACTACACACACTGTACTGCTGGAGTTAGATTCATGATTTTTACGCTGCTATTACCTATGATTGTCACACAGGGGCTGCTGCAAAATAGTTTGTACATTTAAACTATTCTCATAAGCAAAAATAGTGACTATTTTCTAGTTAACAGGGACCAGGACTACACCTTTAATGGCATATTTTCAAGAGGAGATTTATTGTGGCTCTGGAGCGTAGAACAAACGGTGCACAGATGCCAAGGTTTGAGATCAGCAACGGTTTACAATCTGCTACATGCAAATTACAAAATTAAAGCAAAAAAAAAAAAAAAAAAAAAAAAAACAGGAATGTTTCTGTATCACCTGCTGTGCACTGACCATCTGTCCATCCCTCCAGTGAGATGAGATAAAATTGAGCAATTTTCACAGAACATTCTGTAAAAGTTTTTTTTCTTCTTCAAGTTAAAATGGTGGATGGGTTTGAGGTAGCTGCAAAGTTAAACAGAATGAATTACTGACTGGTTCACGTTAAATGCTCACTATAAAAGCTTTTTAATGTCGCCTACCTTAAGTCTGTTGAATTTTTTCAGCATGACTGCTGCTTGCATGCCCTGCCTTTATGAACTGTGCACAGTAGCAACAAGCCTTTCTATAGATTATATTAATGAAATCTTATATACCTTTAAAAAATACAGATGGAATGTATACTTATTGAATACTCTTGTTAATGCACACTACTGAATTATCTGATTGAAGTTTTTACTCTTAATAAAAAAACTCTTAGCTTTTTGTGTCTGTTTGTGTTTAAAGTATAAGTTAATTGCGTTTCCTTAACACAAAGGCTGTTAATTAAAGCAAGGTGGATTACCGCAGAAGTTAATCCTTAGTACATCACAACACCATGGCTGTCAGTCAGGCCCTATATGTAGCCTATATTATGGAAAAGCGTCTGGCTAAGCAGAAGCTATTCAGGTTGCTATAGGAACATATAGGCCGATTGTTGACAGAATAATTAACAACAATATCCGCCTGATTCACTGTACTAGAGAATTCAATAGACCTATTCACAGCTGCTATATTGATATGAAAGAGTACAGGTGATACTGATGACACTAACAAAGGTCCTGTTCCAGTGAGCCAACAAGCACAGTAGCAGCACCCTGACCCTGTTTGGCCTGAATGGACGGGACCTTAATTAGAATCATCGGTCATACCTGTTTACCCTGTTTCATGTCAAAAAAGGCCCATAATTTTACTTTTAATACATGAAGTACATTTTCCTACTTTTACTTAAGTAACATTTTCAATTCAGGACTTTTTACAGATATTACTAGGGGAGATCTAGGGCAATTGTAATTTTTTCCCCTTAATGGGGGCAGTTGCAACAATGGTTGGAGGCAATTGCAACCCTGAAAAAATAAGTTACATTATAACCCACTGTATCTCAAATAAAACCACACCTCAGAGCAATCAAATTGCAATTAGTAGTGTAAGAATTTTTGTAAGCCCTATATGGTTCAAATTCTTTTCAATATCAGGCATTATGCATTCAGCGATTAGATTTCAATTATTTGAATTGAGTTCATTTAATTTTACATTTAAATTTAGTGGCTCTTGAAGCCATGACAAAATCTATGCTCTATGATAGCTTGCAACACCTATATTAGCAAAGGTTGATGTTAATTTTTAACCAGTAAACTAGAGATAAAATTAATGAAGTTTAAATTTACAGTGATCTAAACTTTAGAAATACAATAATGCATCTCCAAAAAATAACTTTCATACCTAAAAATCAGTTCTTCATTGAAAAAATCTGCTGAGGTGAAATGACCCTGCTCCTGTGTCCCAGGCAGCAAGAGAATCCTAGTGAGCTTGTTGTGTCATCACTCTAGCTCAGTGTTTCTCAATCTGGCTGGGCCACCTGTGCCTTACATGTTTTAAGGGATTGTTTTCCCTGCTACATAACACACATGATTCAAATATCATGCTCATCATCAAGCTCCACAAAGCCTGATTTAATGAACCTGATCATTGAATCAGGTGTGTTTGTTACAAGGAAACTAAAACATGCAGGGCAGGGGGGCCCGAGGACCAGGATTGAGAAACACTGCGTCTAGCTTGTGTCTGAATGGAGGAAATGAGTGTGTTACAGTGTGTTAAAGGATATGAATATTTCCTCCACCATTGGACTACATAATTTCAAATTGGTAAGAACCTATATTGCTGCAGAAATGTTTACAAGCTGTGACAGCATATTGAGTACTTGTACTTTTATGAGTGATTAAGTACACATTACACTATGTAATCAACGTAGTTCATTTAGTTTTCCTCACAGAATTGAATGAAATGCCAAGATTTAAGTTTCTTACAACCCTTAAAATCAAGAAGATCTTACACCCACCTGTAAAGCTTCAGAGACCCCTGGGGGTCGGGACCCCTAGTTAGGGAACCAGTGTATAAGTATAATAAGTATACATAAATTGTCTGTATAGATACTTTATCTTCTCTCATTTGACACTCATTATAGGAGATCAACCAAGACTGCATTAAGCACCACACCTGAAGAGAACAGCACAGGCTGGTACTGGGCTTGGGAGAATTTTAGACTTTGGAGTTAGACTTAGGATTTGGAGAAATAGAAACTTCTTTAATTAAATGCCGCTATTGATAATGCATTAAACATCAACAGCTGAAACTAATACTCAGAGTAGTTTTTGAGAAAAATACTTTGTAGTTTTACTTAAGTAGTTTTCTAACACCAGCACTTTTACTTGTAATTGAGTAATATTTTATTAATGTAACAGTACTTGTACTTGATCACAGATTTTCAGTACTCTTTCCACCACTGGCTAAAACCTAGGGAAAAGGTGGTATGAAGAGAAGTGAAACTGAGGGAGCAGCAGAGATTCCTGTGGATAGTACCTACCTTGGCTCGAGCAGCAGCGGACTGACGTAACAGTTACCTTAGCAACCGATTAGGCGTCACCACTCCCGACTGCAAATTCATGAGTGTGCTTTTCTCGTCGGAGACCGTCCCGTCCCGTCAAGAGTGGAGAAACAGCACCTCGACGCGACATGGGGAGTAGTTTGTGAAGGACAAAAACCAGATGTCTTTTTCCGTCTGTTCGGGCTGCTGTAGTGGAGCTGCACGCGCCGACCCGAGGAAAAACATCACCGTGCTCGTGTTGTTGTTGTTGTTAACGCTGTCCAGCAGCAGCAGCAGCCAACATGGCTGAGGATGACTGTGAATGGGTTATAGAGAGCATCGTTGGTTACCTGGGAAGTCCCGAATGGGTCATTCCTGTCACGGACTTCATGGAAAACAAATGCACAGGTAAAAAAAAACGTGTTATCCGCCCGTCTTGGACGTCTGGTTTCACGGGACGTTAAAACCTCTCTGTAGCTGTGCAAGGTTAGCACGATAGCTAGGCTAAGCTAACTTGTGCCTGCGATGTTTTTTTTTTTTACGTATATTTAGAATTTGTGATATACGATATATTTCACCCGTGATAACTCTGCGTGCTAATTAATACACGTCTTTGTCGGGTGTTAATTAGAATTTCAGAACATTAGCTTCGACATTAGCTTTAAGCCAGAAAGCACTCAGGTGCCCTAACGTTACCACAGTAACGGTAGCTAATGTTAGCAAGGTAGTTACCTAAGTAGAAACCTTAGCTACCATTTCTATTCACTTTTTAGTGCACAATTAACGCAACAAGACCATAGAAGCAGTGTAGATAGCTAGATAAAGAAAGTCCAGGACTCATTTTAGGTCACGGGCCACAGACAGCCCAATCTCAAGTGGGCCAGACTTGTAAGACCATTACATAATTTAATCTATATATATCAACCTCCTTTTTTCCCCTTTTTTATTATAAAGAAATAAAAGTACATCCTGAAGATGTTCATAATTAATGGACCATCCTTTTATAAAACAGATGATGAACAGCCTGAGATGTTTTAAGAAAATAAGTGCAATTTCAGTGAGTCTGCTGTCTTTACATATGCATTACAATCGACAGATCACAGTGGATCTGCAAATACACAAGACAATTATGCATCGTGGAACTGAAGAATAATATATTATTTTACTTCTTTATTATTTGAACAAGTTGTTGAGATGTAGAAATTCTTATTTTCCAGACATTTCCAAAGTGTTGGAACCCTGATGCCACAGTGCTGGCAACAGGTTTCCACCAATATTATTTTAAGATTTTTTTTTATATTGATGTTGCTGATTGACAATATTTTCTGCAACATCCAATATTATAACATATAAATAACATTGTGGTCTGGAATTGATGACTGCTTTACTTTTTTTTTTTTCTCTTTGCAAAGTCATCCAGTGGGCTTGATTGAACCCTTTGGACACCTCTGGTTTAGGATGTGTTTTTGTAAATGTCTCCTCTGGGCACAGTATAAATCCTGAATTAGCTTACTAACATTTGCATGTTATTTGGTCTTTTATAGTTTTTGATGACGAAGATGAAAATAAGTTGTCATACACAGACATCCATCTGCAGTATAAGAAACTGGTGAGTACAGTCTTTGTTCCAGATGAAGATATACATTTCTCCTATTCTATTTTCATGCATTACCTCATCAGCATTGCTTATTTAGGGGTTTTATATTGCTGACTCAACAACCTGGACTGATGTAAGCTGCTTTGCTTTTGTAGGTGGAGAAGCTGTTAGATAATTACATGCAGGAGGTTGGCATCAATGAGCAGCAGTTTCTGGATGCATGCACGTCTCCTTTTGCCAAGTCCAAAACACTGCAGGTACGTTAAGCTCCCTGTTCACACCACTGTCAGCCTGCCAGTTAACCCAAGTGGAGAATCAAGGCATGGGATTTGCTTGCATAACCCCAAGTTATGCTGCTTTTCACATGGTGCAAACATGCTTGTCTCTGTTACTCTATTTCAAAGCAGAAGTGTGTTTTCCCAAGAATAAGCAGAATGAGAAACCAGTTTGTGACATAATCTACAACCACATTTCTGTTTTTATCATAAACTATATTTAGACCTGTCCTATATAAGTGCCATGACTTTGTCAGACTGAAGTGCGTTACCCAAAAGTGTATGTGATTGGGCACATGTACTACACTAAGCAGAGTGCATGCCTCCACCATAGCAATGCAAATGTGCTGACAGGCCAGTTCCAAGCAATTATTAATGCAGTGCCTGTACCCTGGCTATGAGGACTCTATTGTTTCATTAACTAAAACTTGACATGAAGTAGGGTTGAGCAATATATTGATATTATAGATAGATATAGACATAGATTATAGAGATTGTCTAGACTGTTCTATTATTTGCCCTCTTAGCAATTATATCCACATTACTGATTATCAAACGTGTCAGTAGTCATCCTTATAGTTTTGTTGCAATATTCATATGGAGGTATTTGGTCAAAAATATTGTGAGATTTGATTTTGTCTTGCCCAGTCCTAACACTATGTTATTTTAGAGAAGATTGGTATTATCAAGATACATTATATATCATATATTGGGGAATAGCCACGTTTAGCGTTTAGTCAAATGTTGCAATATTGGATTTGTTCAGTATTCCTTATGGCAGACTACCTACAAATGTTTGGGTGGAAATCGAAGACAGGCATGAACTGTCTAGTGCTTGTATGTTTTTTTCTTTCAGAAAATCATGGAGGATGTTATTCAGTCTCCATATAGCTTTACATAGTTTGATGATGTTACAGCAATCTCTAACATGGCTTTTTTGAGAATTCTTGCGCACCGTTGCAACACCTTTTGTGTAGTCTTGGAAAAAAAATCTCAACTGTTTGGTTCTTTCATGACAAGATCTGTTGCTAATTCCCATACAGATTTGGAGATTGTCTGTTTAAGGAACAGGATGAGAGAAACAAATGGAGCAGGTCAGAGGTAATAAACTGGCAGTACTTGATGAGGCGATGAAAATGTGGTGGAAAAGTTGGAAAGTAAACCTTGAGTTTGTAAGTTCATCAGCAACAGTTTGGCTCCTTCCCTCAATAACTGTCAACCTCGCTGCTGGTGCCCAGCGGCCTACTTGTGGTCGTGTATAAAGCATGGAATATGTGTTGTAAGGGTTTGGGGTTTCAGGTGTGACTGCTGTTACATGCCAAAAATGCACTAAGGTGCTATGGATTAATCCATATGTGTGCATATGTTGTGTCTATGTGTTTTGTATCCCAAGTTGTAACAGTTTCCCCAGGCTGTTTGAGACAAATAATACAAGGTTTTAAAAGTGTGTTATATTGGTTGAATCTTGGCACAGATCAGTAGGGAATGTGTCTGTGCCAGATTGGCAGAGATGGAGATCTGGATTTCATTGCAATCCTCAGGAGACTTAGATCTCATTAATTACCACTGAGATAAATCGTTAATGTCCACAAAGGAGGTCAGATTCTCCTAAAACAAAGATTAACTGTCGCAGAAGTTGCAGTACAGTAGAGGTTTTGTCCTCTGTCTCAGTTTACCCATGCTAAAGCTTTGTATAAAAATGACAAAAAGTGGTACAAACTTAACTTGCTTAATTGCATTTTAGATGCTTTTTTTTAGGTTCAGCTATATGAGATGTTAATTGCTTTACTTCGGTGTCCTGAATAGCAGGGCTCCCAGAAACTGTATCTTTGTTGAGGTGAGCAGTAAAATCAGGATACATATTTTATTTGAATTAATTAATTGTCCTGTTGTAAATAAAGAATATGGCCTAGGTTTAAAATCACTGAAATTCAGATTCAGCAGCTGTAATGCAGAATATAACTAGCATTATACACTTAAAATACTAGACTTTTTTTTTTTTTTTTTTTTTTTTTTTTTTTAGCAAGATTTTTAGGTGACAGTCCTTTCTCCATTTTTAATAGCAGGCAAAAGACCAATTATTGCAAAACAATTCATATTCTGATAATAATGTAATTAAAATAGCAGCCTTTAAGAGAATTGAATAGAGAATAGAGAAAACAAATAAGTAAAGACAAAATCATTTTTGACATTGTCTGTGTGGAAAAACATGGTCATATCTCAGACTGTTTTGCTGTTTGTTTATTTGCACAGTATGACTTTTGATATGATCAGCGGCTGATAAGAGGTGGGGTCTTGACTTTGAGATCTAGACAACTGGGGTACTACAGCAGACAGATGGAGGCTAATGACTCACAGAGGAAGGTATTGCGGTGTCATGTCTCTTTAGACTTACCTACTGTAGCTGACTGTACCTTCTCTGTGATTAAGTTACTCAGAGAAACAGGATGCGCTGTAGATGTGGGCTTGAGGCAGAAGCAGTATCGGATAAGAGACTGAAAAAGGGAGCTAGAGAGAGGAGAAAGAAAGAAGCTGAGCAGGCAGACTGAGAACCTGGTGACCCGGTTGTATTGCACTAAGAACGCTGATCATGTATTTAAGTTAAAAGATTTGCCTAGCATTAGCCTAGATGTGGGACAGACCTGACAGTAGACAGACAGGAAGCTAATGTGAAAGATTAGGCCTAAGTACCACTCTGTTTACAAACATAGCTTCACTTTTGCAGGGACTTGAGTTGAGATGTTCACCATGCTTTGACAGACTGTACATCCTGTCCTGATCTGCTAGAGGCAGAATACCCTGATAGGAACACTGACTTTTTATTCTGCCAGATGCCAGAGGTTTTTCACATGTGCCAATATCTTGATTGTTTTTCTGTGAAACATTCTTTATACCTCTGCTAACTTGACAAGGTAGGTATTCAAGAGTAAGGTTTAGCCAAATTGATACATTTAATAATAAAAGAATATTTAAATACACTAATCCTTGAAGGACCAGTGTGTAGGATTTATCAGCCTGAAGATTGCAAACTTGGGCTGAAGAGTTAATCAAATATTTATCTAAATCATAATACAGTCTTCTGCAATTTTCAACTCGCAAGAGGCACAATATTTGCTAAAGGCAAAGTGTGTGTCAAAATACCATTTCAAATTAAATACTGCCATGCTGCAGAGATGTCCTGGCCTATACATCATATTCTACAGACTTGAGAAAACATACACATCTCCACAAAAATCACACCATAATCATTTTACTTTGTTTTTCAATGAAAATGAGAACATTGATGAAAGAATGATCATTCCCCTTCTATTGCAAATCAATATCACAATAGAAATATCGATCACAATAATAGCGGTTAGATATTTTTTTCAAAATCATTCAGCCCTAATGCAAACACCTTGTCTCACTTTACCCTTCCAAGTTTGTAGAGGAACCTATGGTGGTCATGAAACTCGAAAGGCCGCATGTTTAGCAAGTGTTTGGTTTGTCTGTTCTGGGCTTCTGGAGAAACGTGGCAGATCAGCATAACAGCCTTCATGGAAGAGGACCATAAATGTATAATATGAACTAGATAGCACATCCCGCAGCCATTGCCTGTTTCTCACACCACTCAAGGTATTGCAGTGAAAAATTGCCTATTGTACCAAAAAGCATTTTCCCCATTAAGCCATTATTATTATCATCATTATTAAGACATCTGTAAAACAGTTGACCTCAAACTGCAAACAAGGTCAGTTATGATACTTTCTGTGATGACTTTTTCATCCATTTTTGATCCCCTATGAAGAGGACCTGCGCCCTCTTCTAAGGGAACAATTCTTATTTTCAAGGGATGATGCATAAGTGAAAACATACTTATGAATCATATATTCCATTGCTGCCATATCCTGTGAATACATCCCCGTAAATCTCAAACAATGGACCTTTAACTTACAAAATGATGATTAAAAAAAAGCACATTATGTTCAGAGTATATCAGCACTCACATAGTGTTTCTGTAACTGTGTGTATTGACCCATTCTCTTCATCACAGATCCTTCTCTCTACCCAGTCTTAATGCCATTCATCCATAATTATCTTGTAGATATGGTAATTTTTCATTGTCTCATGCAGTCGTTTTTGTTGTTTAGTCGGTGTTCCAGCCAGTGCTGGCTACAGATGACTTCCAGATGTTTCGCTCACTGATGGTCCAGAAGAACATAGGAGCTGCAGCTTCAGGCCCTCCGGGTCATTAAAGAAAGAAACGGTAAGCTGGATTAATTCACAAACATACACCAAAACACGCACTCACAAACAGGAAAACACCAGTATAGCTGCATTACAGTTATATGCCTGTGTGTATGTGTGTGTATGTGTGTGTGTGTGTGTGCGCGCACGTTTGTAGGGACCCTCCCAGAGTGTCTAACTGATGGTGTGGACGTGATGACAGAATTGCAGCAGCAAGAGATGAAAATCCTGGAGGAAGTTCTCAGGTAAGTCACTTGTTCTCTCTCTATGTATAATATAGACAGTATTATACAGACAGAAATATATATGTTATTTCTCTTGCTCTCTTTCTATCTCTCACACACACAAAGACACACAAAGTCAACGTCCACTTTTTGGATTTTAAATCTTCAAACAACAATCAGAATTATTTAGATATCCTGACCTGGATAATGGGTATCTTGAATGATGTTATGAGTATTCGTAGCAAGGTTTGTCGTAGGCAACTGGACTTGATAGAGTTCTTGAAGACGTTTCGCCTCTCATCCAAGAAGCTTTTGCCTCAGGGTGTTGCGGCAAAAGCTTGTCCACCCCAAGGACAGAACACCCAGACACAAGCTGGAAAATGTAGTGTATGCCGTCCAGTGTAGTGAGGAGTGCACAGACCTGTACATTGGGGAGACAAAACAACTGCTGCACAAGCGCATGGCACAACACAGGAGAGCCAGTTCCTCAGGTCAGGACTCAGCAGTCCATCTACACCTGAAAGCTAAAGGACACTCTTTGAAGATGGCAATGTCCATATTTTGGCCAGGGAAGACAGATGGTTTGAGAGAGGAGTAAAAGAGGGCCATTTTTGTTAACCTGAAAAGGCCATCTCTCAACAGAGGAGGAGGTCTAAGACATAATTTATCTGCCACATACAATGCAGTCTTAGTTGGATGTATCAGCAAGGGTGATGAGGACGAGTACAGGGCTACTGTGGACAACTTTGTCACATGGTGTGAGCGGAACCATCTGCAGCTCAACGTGGCAAAGACAAAGGAACTGGTTGTGGATCTGAGGAGGACCAAGGCACCGGTGACCCCTGTTTCCATCCAGGGGGTCAGTGTGGACATTGTGGAGGATTACAAGTATCTGGGAGTACACATTGACAATAAACTGGACTGGGCAAAGAACACTGACGCTCTCTACAGGAAGGGCCAGAGCCGTCTCTATTTTCTGAGGTGACTGAGGTCCTTCAACATCTGCCGAACTATGCTCAGGATTTTCTATGAGTCTGTGGTGGCTAGTGCTATCCTCTATGCTGTTGCATGCTGGGGCAGCAGGCTGAGGGTGGCGGACGCTAACAGACTCAACAAACTGATCCGCAAGGCCAGCGACGTTGTTGGAACTGAGTGTGACTCCTTGATGGTGGTGTCGGAGAGGAGGATGCTGTCCAAGCTACGGACTATCCTGGATAACGACTCACACCCACTCCACCCTCTGCTGACCAGACACAGGAGTACCTTCAGTGGGAGACTCATACCACCAAAATGCACCACTGAGCGCCACAGGAAATCATTCCTGCCTGTGGCCATCAAACTGTACAATTCCTCCCTCTGAGTGGCCCTTGGACTATTCACCCAGTAATTTGTTATATATTCATACAGTTCTCCAGTTCACACAACTTAAATAATTACTCTGTGCAATAATTTAGCTAGTGCAATAACTGTAAACTGTTAAATATGCAATTTTTGTCAATTTTCATACCACAATGCACATTATGTACATAATCCTTAATTTTGCACTACTTTTTCCAAATTTGTTCTATTTTTCTTTTCAGAAAGCAATGCACATACCTTACCATCACTGTATATAGTCTGTTTATTATCTATTTTTACCATCTGTGTATATTTGATAGGTTAGATATATATTTTTAAACTTCTCACTATATTTTTATTCTTATTTTATATTTTTATATTTTTTATATTTCACTTCTATTTGCACTATATCTTTCTTGATCTTGTAAGGAGCACCTGTAACATCAACAATTTTCCCTCGGGGATAAATAAAGTATTCTGATTCTGATTCTTAAGACCACTCCCCAGGCAGTTGGATACACACCTGAAATCATGTGACTCCAACATGTCACATGATGGCAGGGACCTTAACGACTCTCATTCCACACCTCCCCCCCCAGGTGACACCGAAGGTCCACACAATGGAAGGGTGGGCATATGAGCTACAAGCCCCTCTAGGTGTTAACGACCACACAGAGGTTTAATACCTGAACTCCCAAATCAGTCAGTCAGAACTGAAGAAGCTTCTTGGATGAGAGGCGAAACGTCTTCAAGAACTCTTATCAAGTCCAGCTGCCTACGACAAACCTTGCTACGATTACCATGACCTGGATGACTGAGAACCTTCACAGACATGATGTTATGAGTACCAATACCCATGTTGTAACATGTAGGGGGCACAATTAACTTTTTTGTCCCCCAGCCAAGTAGCTAGTGAATGTTTAAATATTACAAGCTACTCAATAGCTTACTTTAAATTTTGGCTGGTCAATGACCAACCAACCACTTTCATATTTCACTAGCATTTGGCTGGTGCTAATTTTGTGCCCTGGTAACATGTATGGAAGTAGCTAATATCTTATTCTCATGTTTCATAACTTTTACTCCCTTAAGTCTGACAAAAAGCACAAGATTCGCCATGTAAGCCTTCAGTCACTGACAGTGTGAAAGTTTGATCTTTCAATTCTCAACATTTTATGAAGCCTACAAATATATTTATGTCATTGCATGTGCAACAACTGGACACACTGAACTGAATAGATCTATTTTTTCCTCGTGTTTATTTTGAAAAATTACTTTGTGAAAATATATTCCATAAAACAACTTGCAGTTTAAGTCAGTAGATGTGGGCACAGTGGCTGTATGTGCCCAGGTTTCTAGAAGCTCCTGCCCCTGCTCTCTAATGGGATTTTACTTGTGTCAGCCTGGCCAAGTAGAACACACTGAGTCTAATGGGACCTCAGTTAAGCTCCTTAGGGTCCAGCTAATTTAGGTTGGAGGGATTGACACTAAACAAGCAACTAAAAAAAATAGTATTTCTGTCCCCTTTGTCTTACCAGAGTACCTTGGCTGCTTATCAGCGCTGCATTCTCCTGCAATACCTCTCCTCCAGATATATCGTCAGTACACTGCTTTTCTGCAGCTGACTGACAAGCCCCTGAATGCACCGTGAAGGAACTGTTTCCTTTAGTCCCTGATTGCAACCACACTATGACTATGCATGTTTAACATACCTTGAAAATTTTGGAATACAGATTCGGCTTGATTGACAGTCCAAATGTTTTGCTGTGCTATCAATATCTCAGCTGGTCATTTTGAGTACTAGCAGAATATTAATAAGATTTCTGACAAGCTACAGTCATAGTAACAACTGGAATGACTATGATCAGTATTGTTGTAGTGTGCTCTTATACATGATCTGTCTATTTGTATACCAGCAGATAACTAAACACACACTAGTAAATGCCTTACGGAAGTCTCCCCTAAGGCAGTTTAAGTGGTTAAATAAATCAAATTAAAGGATTTGTGTGTGGTGCCCTGGAGATCCCTGTGAGCAAGCTCGGGTATAGCATGGTTATCATGTGGAAATCCCTGACGTTGGTGTCTTATTCTAGTATCTAGTTCATTTGTGTCATTAGTCAAAGGTTAAATGGACAATAGAACCTGCTTAATTCTAGATTAACTAGACTATTATCACACCTGGGCTACTAAACATACTCTAAAACAGTCCAAGTGGGCTCCTGAATGCTCTGTAGCAGGACCAGATTGAACTGTAGTTAAAGCAGACACTTTCTTTCTCTCTTCTGCTAATTTGTCCTCAGAAAATCAAAGGAGGAGTATGATGAGGAAATGTCCAGGCGGCTGTTATTAGAGGAAGAGGTCGGTTCCACTTCCAGCAGTTCTGATAAGCCAATGGCAGAAGGTGGGGAAGCCCAGAATACTACCTCTGCTCCCAGCCAGCAAAGCAACACTGCCAAGGTAATGCATCTTGATCTGTATGAGCCAAATAAGACCTGTGGACCAGCCAAACTGAGGAGCCTCAAATGAACCCTGTGAGGCTTTTTGTGTGCGAGCGCCACCAACAAAAAAACCTCTGATACGAACAGATGATATACGAATACGAATACGAATACGAATACGAAATACTTTATTGATCCCCAAGGGGAAATTCATTTGTCTGTAGTCTCATCTATTTGTATAAGAATTATAGAGTCTGATGGCAGTTGGTATGAAAGATCTTCTGTATCTCTCTGTCCTACAACGAAGAGAGAGAAGCCTTCCACCACCATTATTTCTTTGGTCCATCAAGGTGTTATGCAGTGGATGATCCATGTTGTTTAGGATGGCCTCCACCGTCCTCATTGTGTCTCTCTCCACAACTTCCTCCAGAGAGTCCATCCTTACTCCGATCACAGAGTCAGCCTTTTTCACAAGCTTATCCAGCCTACTTGCTTGCTTTTTTCCCAAACTTCCCCCCCAGCAGACTGCAGCATAAAATAAAACACTTGCCACAATAGACTGATAAAACATCTGCAGCATCTTACTGCAGATGTTTAGAGATCTGAGCTTCCTTAGGAAAAAGAGGCGGCTCTGCCCCTTTTTGTAGAGTGCATCTGTGTTAAGGGACCAGTCCAGCTTGTTATCCAGGTGTACACCAAGATATTTATAGTTTGTTACCACCTCGATGTCCACTCCACAAGTGTTCACAGGCTGAAGAGGGGGCTTGGATCTACGGAAATCAATGACCATTTCCTTTGTCTTTGAGGTGTTTAGTATGAGGCAGTTTTTA
This sequence comes from Lutjanus argentimaculatus, assembly GCA_034769285.1. Classification (NCBI taxonomy): domain Eukaryota; kingdom Metazoa; phylum Chordata; class Actinopteri; order Lutjaniformes; family Lutjanidae; genus Lutjanus; species Lutjanus argentimaculatus. The sequence continues at coordinate 3,438,267 of JAWZSL010000013.1, read as the reverse complement.
TGACTCCAGTCACTGAAGGATTTTATCAAATCCCTATATTCAGATTCCTGTCCATTCCTTATACAAGCTACAATAACAGTGTCATCTGAGTATTTCTGGATGTGGCAGGACTCAGAGTTATATTTAAAGTCTGCTGTATACAATGTGAACAGGAATGGAGCCAGGACAGTCCCTTGTGGAGCCCCTGTGCTGCTCATTAATGTCCCAGAAAAACAGTTCCCCAACCTGACAAACTGTGGCCTTTCTGTCAGGTAATCCGTGATCCAGGAGACAAAGGAAGAAACCACTCCCATCTCTATGAGCTTGTTTTTGAGTATGTTGGGTTGGATGGTATTAAATGCGCTTGAAAAGTCAAAAAACATAGTTCTTACATAAGCGCCAGATTCTTCCAAATGAGAGAGGGAACGGTGGAGCATGTAGAGTACTGCATCATTTACTCCAATGTGTTCTTTGTAGGCAAACTGCAGGGGATCGAGTTTGTCTTTGACCTCAGGCCCCAGAAGACGTAGAATCAGCCGCTCCAGGGTTTTCATGATGTGTGAAGTAAGGGCCACCGGTCTGTAGTCATTTAGTTCAGCTGGACATTTTCTTTTTGGTACCGGGACAATACAAGATGTTTTCCACAGAGCCGGCACCCGCCCCAGCTGTAGACTCAGGTTGAAGATTTTGTGAAGAGGTTGGCACAGTTGGGCAGCACAGTCTTTAAGCAGCCTTGGACACACACCATCTGGGCCAGCTGCCTTCCCAGAGCAAAGTCTCCCGAGCTCCAACCTCACCCCTGTCTCAGTGACAAACAAGGGTGGAGGAACAGGTGTGTGAAGAGGAGTAGCTGCAGTCGTGGAAATGTACCCATGTGGAGGAGGAGGTGGAGGTGGAGTCATGATGGAGATGCCCAGATGTTGTTGAAGAGGAGCCATGATGGAGGAACACACTTGTGGTGGAGGAGGAGGAGGAGCCATGATGGAGATGCCCGGATGAGGAGGCATGGTGGAGGAACACACTTGTGGAGGAGGAGGAGGAGGAGGAGGAGGAGCCATGGTGGAGATGCCCAGATGTTGTTGAAGAGGAGCCATGGTGGAGGAACACACTTGTGGTGGAGGAGGAGGAGGAGCCATGATGGAGATGCCCGGATGTTGTTGAAGAGGAGGCATGGTGGAGGAACACACTTGTGGAGAAGGAGGGGGAGGAGGAGGAGGGAGCCATGATGGAGATGTCCAGATGTTGTTGAAGAGGAGCCATGGTGGAGATGCCCACATGTTGAAGAGGAGGAGGAGGAGGAGGAGGAGGAGGAGCGGCAGTGGAATGGGATGTGACCTCAGTGTCAAACCTGTTGAAGAAACTGATTGAGTTCATCAGCTCTTTCCACGTCACCCACGATTGGCTGTCTTTTCTTTTTGTTGTAGCCAGAGATGGTATTTATTTCTCTCCACACCTCACGGATGTTGTTATGATGTAAATTCTTCTCTATCTTCTTTTTGTATTCCACCTTTGCCATCGTCAATCTCTTCTTCAGCTCATGTTGCACCTTTTTGAGCCGTTCTTTGTCACCCTCTCTAAAAGCTTCCTTTTTCTGATTGAGGATTGCCTTTATGTCACTTGTGATCCAGGGTTTGTTATTGGGGAAACAGCGTACAGTCTTTGTAGGTATGACTGTGTCTCTACAGAAGTTGATGTACTCAGTGAACAATCAGCCTGTCTATCAATGTCCATACTGTTCTCATCTGTTTCCAGAAGCACATCCCAATCAGTGCGTTCAAAGCAGTCCTTTAGAGCCTCACTAGCCTCAGGTGTCCATTTCCTTACAGTGAGTGTAGTTGTAGGTTCCCTTTGCACACAGGGTTTGTAACAGGTCTGCAGAAGAACCAAGTTGTGATCTGACCTGCCCAGTGGTGGTAAGGCAGTATCTCTGTAAGCTTCTTTGACATTGGCATACAGCAGATCAAGGGTTTTGTTTTCTCTTGTAGCACAGTTAACAAATTGTGTAAATCCAGTCAGGTGGGAGGAGAGGGTAACATGGTTGAAGTCTCCAGATATTATTATAAGTGCCTCAGGGTGTTTAGTCTGTATCCTAGCAACAAATTCATGCAGAATTTCACATGGAACATCAGCCGTTGCCTTGGGAGGGATGTACACAAGTATTGTTATTATATGACCAAATTCTCTTGGTACATAATATGGCCGCATTCCAACTGCCAATAATTCAATATCTGGACAGCATATCTTCTCCTTGACAGTAATATGTGCAGGATTACACCATCTCTGGTTCACAAATAAGGCCAGTCCTCCTCCTTTTTTCTTGCCACTAGCCTTTGCATCTCTGTCTGACCGTATGAGAGTGAAGCCAGGTATATCCACAATGGAATCCAAGATGTTATTATTCAACCAAGTCTCAGTAAAACACATCAGGCTGCACTCACGGTACACTTTCTGAGTCTTCACCAATATCTCCAACTCCTCACTTTTGTTGGGCAGAGAGTTGACATTCCCCATGATGACTGATGGCAGAACGGGCTTGTATCTCCATTTCCTTGCCTTTAACTTTGCACCAGCACGGCAACCACGAAAGTTCCTCCTTATCTCAGCTGGAATAGGGTAATATACTCCAGATTTGCTCCATTTCAATGAAAAAAGCTCTTCTTTCGAATAAACTCTTCTCTCCACAGAAATATCCATCAATAGATGTAAAAAAATCAGATAAAAGGCGACAAAAATAACAAAAATAACAAAGATTTTGAGAGCTACTAGACTTTGCTGCAACCTGTAAGTGCGCAGATTCTAGAAAGATATAAATGGACATAAAACTCCTTACTGTGTTACCTTTGTAAGACTGTTATCTCCCATCATTTTTCTTATAAATCAGACTTGCTACAGTGCTCCCAGTGATTAACAGTGTTTCCCCTTAGACCCCCGTCTCTCCGTTTCAACCTGACACTGTCTCCAATGTGCTTTTTATTTCATGCTAAGGCCAAAGCTGAAGGGAATGGTGACAACAGCAGCACTAATGGTCACCACATCCCACTAGTGAATGGAAACACTGCCACTGAATTTAATCTGGTAACTGAACCATCCGTGGAGTAACATTTTATAGTGATAGGATTAGGGATGGGTACCTTTCACATTTGAACCGATACGGTACCGATACCCGGTACCTGCGAATCGGTATCGGTACTCAACGGTACCAATTTTCGGTACTTTTGTGTGTGCTTGTGTGGTAATAAATGTTAATTTGTTTAATAATAAAATCTCAAAAATTTTCAATGTAACATATTTATTTCTCAATATATAAACTTTAACAAATATAGCAAAACAACATCCAACTGTTTGTGTTGTAACATCACAGTTGTTTCACAAATTTCATGAACAACATGAAAACCCTTAATTACAACAACACAGTGTTTTTTCTTAATAATGCACAAATTAAAACCCAGCTCCACGTACTCCTCTTCCTTTCCTTTCCCCTCTGACTTGTAAATATTAACGTTACAAAGTGCGAGGAACCGAGTTGATAACGATAACTAATACAACGTCACCAGGCTTATTTACTTGGAGCAGACGAAGTGTTAAGGCCATTTCTTCTCACGTTGCTGGCTGCAGACGACGCTTCGCTAACGGATGCAGGCATGTTAACGGTGCTGAATACAGGAGTTGTAGCCGTAGATCTGAGGCTGTCGAAAGTTGTACAGTCTTCAGCCTGTGTTGTGTTACCTCCTCAGCTTTGTAGCTCCTAACCGTGGTATGGAGCAGCTGATTATAAAGCTTGGCTCGTTCTGCGCTGGTAACCAGCAGTCCGGGCTATTCGCGCGCACACACACACACAGAGGAGGAGAGGCGGATAGTTGAACACATGGACCGGATCGGGGCTTTATTCAGCTCTTTCCTTCACTCTGACGTGACAACACAGTACTTTTATGGCTGTAGAGTTGAGCTTCACCACACTGACTATACAACTTACAGTAGCTAGAGCTGGCGTTACTTCTCACACACTTCACCGGAGAGGGAGACACACACCTGCGGGCGTACACACTACAACAACACGGCTACGTGCGGACTACATTACCCACCACCTCCTTAAAGGGGAATGCTCAGGCCGGTAACAGTTGTGTTCAAGTCCGGCATGGAAAATCGCCTACTCTTCCACTCCTTACAGTCACAAGGATGCGTTTAGGTACCGAAACATGGTACCGTTTGATTTCACGTGAATCGGTACTCGGTAGTACCGACGGAATTCGGTCGGTACCTAAAAAAGTACCGAATTCGGTACCCATCCCTAGATAGGATAAAGTGGGGTTGTATGAGGTATATATTAAGACTGCACTGCTGTGGACAGGGTCAGCAGCAAAATGTATTTTAGCCACTTTTAAAAAGTCCCATATAAAAAAAACAGTCAGCATCAGTATAAGGGTATGCTCTATTTAGAATATTTTCACAGCTTTACTTTGCAGTCAGACAGACTTTTCTGACTGGTAACTGTTGTTATATTAGCCAAACATCACTGTCTTTCACTTTACCAGACTCAGAGAAATCGGTAAATATATCTTGCAGAATGCATGAGTTGCTGGGCTACCACTGGCTTGATCAGTTTTTTTGTGTTATTGTGTGACTTTTGTGAATCGGAACTAAAACTTTACAGCAATGAAGATACACAGTAACCCACACAAACTAACAAATGGAGACAGCTGTAGACCAGCAACTCCCATGTTCTGCAAGGTAAAACTACTAAATTGTCTGTGGAGTCTGGTTGAACAAGAGACAGTGATATTTGGTTTATACAACGGTGCTTTCCCATCGGATAAGGCTTTCTGACGGCAAGGTAAATCTGTGAAGATATTCTAAATATAGCATACACTTAAATTGACTGTACCTCATACAACCCCACTTCAAATAATCCAAACTATCCCCTTAATCAGTTACCTAGTTATGAGTACACCACAGTTTTCTGCCTAACCTATGGATGCATTAATACCATTTTCAACGGCATCTGTAATGGTTAACAAAGTGAAAAGTTTTTATATTTGTAAATGCAAAATGTAGAATTTCTGTATAAAATCTTGTTAACAGGTTAACATCTGTGAATTTCCCTCAAAATGTACAAGTATTGGCATCGTATCCAAAAACTAGGTATCAGTGCATCCAGAGGGTAGATGGAGGGTAGTAGTTTCATAGCCTGTGTAGTAGGTTGGTGATGTGGTAGCTTTGTAGTTTTAAAGCATGTAAATTAGGTTGCTTGTGTAGTATCAGTATAGATTAAAAACAACTGGAATCTGTGACTTGTGTTTGTCATTATAGTAATGTGAAGTTTTCTTTAAGTCTATAGTCTACAGTCTGTCTACAGTCTGTGGAGTCTATTTGATGTTGTAGCTGCTGCTTTCTAGCATTAGTATATTGCAATAGTGGGCTGAATTTAACGTAGTGTTTGTGTCATCTGTATAATGTGTATTAATGCCTGTGGGTCCCTTCCTCCAGGTCGGTGGCAAATCTGTAAGAAAACAAGAGGGCAAGCCAGTTGCCACAGAAGGTGGAAGTGAGAAGAGTGCAGCAAAGAGCACCTCAACGTCAAAACCCACACCAGGTACCGCAGGAGAGCTTCAAACTCCTCACCACCAATTCTCTGACCCTGAACTCTTCTTCCTTTTGTCTTATTAAATCTCCCCACCACACTTATGTGGTTTAATTTTGGGAAATCCAAATCATACTTTTCAAAAACTTATTAACCTCTGAAGGAAATTTGAGTTACGGTGTGGTAAAGTGAGAATGAACTCCACACTTAATCATGTATTCAGCTGAGATAAATTGTTTATTATTGTCTTTCTCATAAATAAACCACACGAGCAATCCTGCTAATATTATATAACTAACTTTTTTTTCAACCTGAGAAAGCTGCTGAAGTTACCAGACTGCTTTGAATATGTGTGTGCAGGTTGTAGTAGTAACGGTGTGGAGTCCAGAGTCCTTCCAGCAGTGAGAACTCCAGTAAAGTCTGGCGAACCCCTTGTCGGCATCAGTCCTGACACCAAGGAGCAGAGCAGCAGCAGCCAGACTGCAGCTGAGGCGTGTCTGGAGGAGGCACACAGGGAGGCTGGCTTCTCTAAGCCATATACAGTGAGTCCATGAGCCTACTACATAGTGAGACGCAGTGTGATTTACTCCGTTTAGTGTCACGAACATGCTAATCTGGCTGTCCTGACAAAATGTTTGAGCCAAACAAGTTATTTTCCCACTTCAGTGCCTCTTTTTGATTAGCGGGTTGTTCTGCCTTCCTCTTTTTTAGTAGGACAGTTGTCTGAAAAACAAGCTCTGCTGGATATTAAATTTCCTTGTTAATGTGTCTGACAATTTCTTTGTTTTTTCTTTTTTTCTTAGTTTGCACACCACCACGTCAGAGATGAACTGTAGAAAATAAAGATACTTAATCTGGAAGGTGCAGGAATCTGAAGGTTTTAACAGCTTTGTAGTTTGTGGTCAGCAGAGATCAGTTTAGTGTACAACAAACATACAGTACAGCTCAGAGTTTCTCAAACACACAATGTAAAGTGGCACCAGAAAGATTTAACTTTGAAAAACATATGACACATTTGTCATTGTTTTGTTTTTTTTTTATTATTGCACCCGTAAGTGCTCCAAATTCAAAATTTTCTTCTAAGTCACAGTTTAACTGTTTTTTAATTATATACATATATGTAGTTGGAAAAGAGTTACAGGACCAGTGTGTAGGATTTAATTGCATCTATCATTGAGCTTGCAGATCGTAAACACCATATCTCCCAAGTGTGTAGGAGAATCTACATCAGCTGTTAAACTTGTGCAGAACGCAAAAGCCGTATTTAGAGTCAGTCTTTGTTTATCTCTTCTGGGCTACTGCAGGCTTCACTGTCTTGTTTTTTTCACTTGTGGAAGTGGGTCAAAAGTCTACTGACCTAACTTGCCTGAGCGTTCATGCTTCGTACAAATACTGGCAAAGCCCTGGAGGAGGGGCTGTAGGCAGCCCTCTTAACTGCCATGCAAGCGAGATGCCGTCAGCTCTTATTACGGCACTCCAGTGATGTATTTTGTAAATTTGAGATGCCTTTGAAAAATCATTTAATCCGCTTTGCTTTCTACCCAATATTAACTCGGAGCTTCGCCCACATTCTTTAACACCACCCTACTAAACTCCTGTTTCCAAGATAGTTGAAATGCTTGCTTGCACTTCAGCTCATAAACTTTGTCTTTACGTGCCACCGTTTTCTTGCGAGTGCCTGATCGGCACTGTGCATGAGCAACTCTCAGTGGAGATGAGAAAGGAGCAAGATGGTTCACTCCTCAGCTGCTTCCATCATCAGCTCTGGAAAAAACAGTGTGTTTAATTATTTTTTACCACTCTTTTACCAACCTTACCCAATTGGGTAAGTAAGTTCCTAGATTTACTAGTCCACGTGGCATTTTACTTGCCCCAAGCAATGCAACGTGGCGGCCACCATGGAAATAAAAATGCCTCATTCTAATGCAAAGAAAACAGGTGATCATACACTAATGAATAAATACTTATTAGTATTGTATTCCATTTCTGTCATATTCTTCCAATAGATCCCCCTGAAGCTTACACACTCGACATTTACTGGGAGAAATTCCATGTTTGCTTGTGCATGGTTTGAGTTGCACTCCTGTTTTATCTCTGCTTCCAATTCCCTCCAGGAACTGTCAGCGTCTCAGCAGGAGCAGCTCCAGCAGAGGGCAGCATATCTGCGTCAGCAGCGAGACAAACTACATGCTCTGAAAAAAGAACAGCAGAAACCCAAGCAGACCACAACACCAGAGGAGGCACCCACAACCACCACCACCACCACCACACCACTCCGGTAACTACAGCCTGTTATACCTCCATTCACAAAGAGGTCAAAGGATCAGTCAGGATCAACCACCTGACTGTTAGAAGACACTTGAACATGTAGACCGTATTTAATATGGCAGGCCTCATTACATTTTACTCGATGTTAGATGTAATGAATTTTGCATATGTCTCCTCATATTGGCCCATTAGAACTATCAGTAGAAGTTAAACTAACTACATATAGTTTCATGGTGAGTTTTGGCTCAACAATCACAGTAAAAAATTGTACAGGACCTCATAATTTAATATCCATATTTACATTTTGGTGATATTTATTTTCTTCAATCTTCTAATTCCAAAAGTCATTCTTTTCATCATCCTGATTTATTTATTGGATTCTTGTTCTTCATTTCCCTCCATCTTCATCTGACATGGTCTGGCCTATTAGGGGGCAGTGGGGCAGTCCCAGAGGAATGGGGCTTGTACCCCTCCTGCTCCTCTTCTCCCTCCTCAACCTCTTCCTCCTCCAGCACAACTCTCTGCTAACTCCTCCAAACAGAAGGTGCCTCTGCCTGATGTGACACGTTACTCATTCGTGCCGAGTGTGTTGTTAAAGTTTTGCTGTGTAGTGCCCCACTTCCAAACCCCCCTCCTTTCTGTCACACTCTGTCTTACAGAAAATCGTTTTGTCCCCATCCAGCAGAAAAGGATTAGACTGTGCTCTGCTTATTAAAGGCACAAAATGAAGGGAACAAGGTCTCATTTACACTGTGGATTGAATTCGCACCCACTGAAATAAAAAAAAATATAGTCTTAAAGGGATAGTTCAGATAATTTGAAGTGGGGTTGTATGAGGTACTTAATAGTAGTCAGTGTATTACCTACACTAGATGTCAGTTGGGCACATTCTCAGTTTGGAGAAGCAGAGAGGGCACCTGCGTAGAAGCTAAGCAATCTACTGCTGTGGACAGGATCAGCAACAAAAGGTATTTTAGCCACTTTAAAAAAAAGGTCAACCCAAAAAAAAAAGATATATATCAGTATAAGAGTATGCTATATTTACAAGATTTCACCTCTTTATGTTGCCATAAGACAGCCTTTTCCAACAGGAAGCGGCCATTATAGACACCAAATATCGCTCTTTCCACACTCAACCAGACTCCATTGGTGAAATCAGTCATTATATGTTGCAGAATATGGGAGTTGCTCATCTAATGCTGCGTTGATCGGTTAGTTTGTTGTGTCATTTTGTGACTTCTGTGTTTGAAAGGGTTAGTTCAGATTCACCAAAGTCACACAATAACACAAAAAAAAACTAATAGATCGAGGCAGTGTGGGACCTGTACCTTCTGTGTTCTGCAAGGTAAAATTTCTCATTTTGCCTATGGGGTTTGGCTCATTTGGAGAGAGCAATATTTGGCTTGTTTAATGGCAGTTCCTGTCAGAAAAGGCTGTCTGACAATATTCTAAATACTGCAGAGACTTAAAATGATAGATTTTTTTTTTTAGGTGAACTTTTTTTAGGTGGCTAAAAAGCCTTTTGTTGTTGACCCTGTCCACAGCAGTTAATTGCTTCGCTTTTGTGCTGGTACTCCTCCGTGCTTCACCAAACTGGGGGCGTGCCAACTGCCATCTACCGTAGGTAATACACTATTGATAAGTACCTCATACAACCGCACTTCAAATAATCTGAAATTAATTTGGATTGAAAGCTAGTTTTTAAATTCATCAGCATCTTTAGATGTATAAAGCTTTATAAATATTTGATTGTTATCTTTTTGTCGCATAGTCATATTCCCAAAACCAGCTGCTTTGTTTAGATTTCTAGTTCTGACATGTATACGTGTGTGCTTGGTTGTATTTTAGTAGTCATTTCCAATCAGTCAACATTTTGTCTCAAGCCACTGGTGGTGATTATTATCTCATCTATCCAGTTGTTAACCGTAATGTCTTGTCTGGTGTCTTTACGCAGGAGATATCTGCTGAGGAGAGGAAAAAACTACAGAAGAGAAAACATCTGGCTGACAAGCTGAAAGAGGAAGTGATTAAGAAATAACTTACCCTCCAACTGCAATATTCTCATTTCTATCTTCTATCTGTTTACTCCGGTAATCAAACACATGGCTTCCTCCACCTCCTTCAGTCAGATAATTCACTTTATGTAACACAGATCAGGGCTTTTCCAAAGAAACAGAAAATATTTGAGGTCTTCCTTCCTCAGAGATTTTTTCATTGCTGTCTACAGAGGAAGAAGGTACATCTCCTTTTATATTTTGGATGCACCAGTTACTATATGGCAGTCCCCGCTCACAAAGAGAGCAGTCAAGTATTCTGTTAGACAGCGGCATCTGTGTGACTGAGCAAGTTCAGAAGATGTCAGGCAAATTGAGAAGCACACGGATCATCAGGCCAATGTTAGTAGGCTTCCTGATGGCTTATTCCTGATTTTTGCTGTACATCACTAGACACATCTGGGCTCTGTCCATGGCACTCCTTATTTATCACTGTGTCCACTACATTTACTTCAGTGACATATTGGAGTTCCCAAAAATCCCACACTTTAATGAAAAATCATGTACACTACTTTCTAAAAATCTTACAATGCAGTGCTTCACTATTGATAAATGTGTAAATGTTAATTATGCAACATTACACTGGCCAGTAATGGAGCAGAATTGGGATTAAAGGGGTAGTTATGTTTAATTGATGTGGGGCTGCATGAGTTTCTTATCGATAGTGTATTAGCGTCAGTAGACACTAGTCAGGACACCCCCACTTTGGAGAAGCAGAGATAGGCACCCGCACAGAAGCTGAAGGCAAAAATCAACCAGCAAAAAATGTATTAAACACTATTTAACACTTAAAAATGTTAACGCCATAGGCAAATCAATAGTTTTACCTTGCAGAACGTGTTAGTTTATAATCTACTGCTGTCTCAAGCAGGTAGTTTGTTTGCTTTATTTTGCAACTTAGGGGGAATCCATACTAACCTTTTAAAAAATAAGATCACAGAATAACACAAACTAATAGATTTAAGAAGTCGTAGACCACCAACTCCAGTATTTTGCAAGGTAAAATTACTGATTTCACTTGAGGAGTTTGGTTGGTTTGGAGAGCATGATATTTGGTTTATATAACAGCGGTTGCCTGTCAGAAAAGGCAGTGCGACTGCAATGTAAGGTGGTGAAAAATATTCTAAATATGGTGTCCACTTAAACTGAAGTTGATTTTTGGGGGTGGCTGAAATATGTTTTGCTGCTGATGTACTGCTGTCCACAGCAACTACATTGCTCATCTTCCTACACTGGCACTCGCGCTTCTCAAAACTGAGAGCATGCCGACCACCCTCTACTGTAGGAAATACATCACCTATGGATAAGTGCCTCATACAACCCCTCTTCAGATAGTCAGAATTATCCTTTTAATAACTAATTTTTCTGCTCAATATACTGAGAAGGGAAGGGACCACAAGAGTAACAATGGACACATAAATGCTTTTTTTCTCTGTAGACAACAGAAAGGGGCTGTGGGCCATGAAAAATAGACTCAACTTAGGCACAACTGGCCTAGTTATATCAGCGCTGGTTAAAGACTTGACTGGGAGAGTCCTATGTTGAGGCTAACATTAGCTAGCACCAGTTTACAGTGTGTTTTCCACTGTTAGCATTCCCAGAGGGAAGAGTCAGCCGGTACATCAGCCGATAACACTGTAGCAGCTCATCCTAGGCAAAGAGCATTGTGGAAGTTGTCAAGATGAACACACTGTCATGTGTTCATAAAGGGGCCAAGAGAAGTGTGTCGCTTTCTATGAGGAATTCAGTATTTCATGTATGCTGTTTAATAAATCACATTTTATAGAAACGACCTGGACTCCAGATTGTGTGTATACTAAACCTGTAAAGCTACAGTCAATTCATAGGTAGCTCCTCTCTTCTTTTTATTATAGAGAAAAGGGCCAAATGGGATTTATTACCATATGTTCTCATTTATCTATGGAACACTTTCCTGAGTACACAAAACTGCATTTTCCTAGTACAAAAACATGTCAAAACATGCTTTTAATTCCTTGCTGTAAAATAATTTCTTGAGGGAATATATCAAGAAATTGATGGATCCTAAATTAATTGTCTGTTATTCAATTATCTAATATCAAATACTGCTGAAGACATTTAGGAGATTTGATCAATCATCTGGACTCAAAGGAATATTTCAGAATCAATTAGAAATTTTGTAGCTCCAATTGCCAAATCAGTAAATTAAAACAAAGCTAGATTCACAAGTTCAATGTCAGGTCACATTTAATTTCAAAACTTATCAAATAAATTCATACAAATGTTAAGAATGGATAGTGGTAGTAAATGCACTTGGTACAAATTCATCAAGGGAGAGCAAAAACAGTCATTTGTTGGGTGACGCTAACACAGGAGGAAAGACAAGTTGCTGTTCATGTACTGCTGGACTCCTGAAAAGCACATTGGCAAGAATAATTTTACTTGTGCTCCTACCCTGCTGCTTGTGGGTTTAACAGACAAACGTCTGTGTGATGTAGCATTTTTACCAAATTGATTCCCTTGATCTGCCTCTCTGTGCTTGTGGTGAGACCAGGAGAGAAGATACAGACACGAGAAATGTTTCAACCCGACACTGAAATGTCTCGTTTCCTTCTGACAATGTCAAAGCTGTGTGTTTTGTCTGAAATACTCCACACTGTTTGATTCAAAAACTGCACTGCATTGACTCTGGTTAAATCATCTTTATGAGAACTAATAAAAAAAAAGCTCATCCAATCAGAGTTTGAATTAAACTGTAGAAAAATGTCTTCCTTCAACTTTGTTTTGCTCTGCAGAGTAGTTTTCATGGGAGATCCAAAGAAAACTTGAAATTAGATGTCAACTGAAACAAAGCAGAGTACCTCTGACCTAGATTTCAGGCTGGGTACCATATTTCAACACTTTTATGGCACCAACCAAATTACTTCAATATTATCTAGCATTGATGGCCTTGTCATTCAATGCCAAATTTTGATACCTCCGAGTTCTGGTTTATTTTCAAAGTTGCACAACTGCTTTGAATGGAAAAATACCGTAAGTTTATTTTTCGTTTTGTTAAAATGGATTTTATGAAATTGGTACTGAAAAAAAAAAGTATAAAATAAGAACCACTATCAAAGTCAAGGTATCGCTAATCAGTACAGGTATTGAAAAATTTTGAATGGCACCCAGCCCTGACTGGATCAAACTGGTGCTGAAAATTCTGGACCTCAAACTGGGATATAAAACCCAACACCTCAAGCCCCTTTTAACTCCATTCAGTAATAAATGTGAGATGTTTCACCAAGCTAGCGGTGTTACAGTGCACAGATGAGACGGGCAGCCTTTTGTTTCTGATGCAAATTGAAGTCTAAACCTGAGATCAGTGAGAGGGTGGACACACCAACAGCTCAGGACTGTCACCCAGTCGAAACAAAAACTGGGCTACGTGTGCGTCATAACGAGGCTACTAAACTCTTGAATCCACTAAAATACAAAACTCCAGACATTCTCGAAATGTTGGCTGCAAAAATGACTTTACTGCAGTTTTAATACGTTATTTTTAAAACCAGCATTTGCAACTTCTCTGCATTTTACATTGAATCAAATGAACTGGACTGAAAGGGTGAACAGTGACCCCACCTTTTTGTGCAACAACAACAAAAATACACAGGTAGGTAGGTATCTCTCTCCCCTTTGAAAATCAGATCAGGGGCGCAAATGATTAAAAAGAAAAAAATAACATCTGTACAGTACTTTTTAACAAATTCATGAAATACAGGATTTTCTGGCTAACGCAGTCCTGTGTGTGAGACGCCGTGTGTTTTTGTGTGTGTGCCTTGGCCGACCTGACGCCATGGCTTTTGAAGGTTTTGAGTCCTGCTCCTCTGGATCTAAGCCTCATTACTGCTGAGTTTTCCTTCTGGTATGCTTTATCATTTGTCACCTCCCTTGTCTCTCAACAATCTGTTAAACTCTTCTATGTTGCCTAGATCCCGCTATCCCTGACAAAAGTGAACAGTTCTGTGGCAGGGCGGCACACACTACTTCAGCCAGTCAAGCTTTCTATAACTATGACGGCTAGTCCTGCTAGCCTGACTGGCCTGCTGAACAGTTCGTACACTGGCTGGTTGTGTTCTGGCTTCCTCTGTCTCTGGAGCTCATTGGTTTGAGAAGGATGGAAGGGAAGAGTTCAAATGAGGACGTGTGAGGGCTCCTGCGGGGTTGCTGTAGTACCGCAGCTTCCTTGCTACTGTTGCTATAGCAACGGAGCAGAGTCAGGAACGCCTTGGCACTGTTATTTCCACTGCAGCCTCTCTGGTCGGTACGTAGGATGATGGTGGATGAGGAGGAGAAGGTTGTTCAGAAGGAGGTGCAGTAGAGTTGTGAAAGAGACAAGGGGTGAAGGAGTTTCTCCTCAGGTGAAAGACAGGAGAGTTTGGGATCTCCTCGAGGAGGCAGTTGGCAAAAGGGAAGAGGTGAAATCAACGGGCTGAAGGAACAGACTGATCTGTCTTTCTTTCCAAAAGAGAAGCTCTCCATCTCCTTCTGCTGAGGGAGACAAGAGGAGCAAAGATCAGGAGGGACAGAGTGAGGTGGGAGCTCGTCTTTGCCCGTCCCCTCAGCGAGACTGACAGGCGGCACAGGCAGGCCAAGGACCAATGAGACGACCAGAGGAGGGAGGACGGGGAGGGACTCAGTGTCCATCCACCACGACCAAACAGAGGACAATTATTAGCCTTAAGAGCTCAGACGGGGCCGCTTCCTTGGAGCTTGCTCTTCCTCCTCATCTTCCTCCTCTTCATCCTCATCATCGGGGTAGTCCACCAAGCCAACCAGAGCAGTCTAAGAGAGACAACAGAACAATCAACAAAAGTCACACAAACCAAGCATATGGAAAGCAAGTACCAAAAGAAAAAAAAAAATCACAAAGGAAATAAGAAACAAGTTGTTTTGCTCAGGAGTGTTAAAATTGTGATGTTATCCAGCATATGCAGTTTTTCGCCAGTATCATGTAGCTGACAAGCAAAATAAAAATATCAATCAATGGCCAAAGTGAAATACACCAAATACACCATGCAAAATCTCTAAAATAAAAATAGCATATTTAAAAATAATCTAAGTGAATTACTTGTGATTACTTTCCATTCAGTATTATTTCCTTAATCCTGACATGACCAATGGGGGATTTAATTCTTGCATGTTAAATCAGCATTTAATCTTTTGTTTCGTTATTTACGATCACATCCCGTGTCAGGATGAGGAAAGGCTTTAGAAATTAATAGGTGTGGTGCTGCCAGGGAGCATCTGTACAACGCTCCACCTCATTTTTGTGAGGAAATGGAATATTCATGGTTTGCATAACCCATTTTTAAGCACTTGAAGATCGACTCATCACTAAAGCACATGGCCCCAATCAGAAAGAGTGCAGTGAGAGGGCGTTTTTCAGTTGTTCCGAGGAGGAAAGTGTGATTCTGTCTGCCTTGTATCATTCTAAAGATGATGAAACCATTCATGAAGTCAGTCTCTCATTTGATCTTTGTCAGTCATAGCTGACTAATCTATGTAAACCTGCCACCGTAGGAACAGTGGTTAAATAATCTGAAATGTGCCATTGTTCAAGCATGTGCATGGATACATGCACTCCAGTACTTAAACAAACAGCACTACACCTCTGCTGTATATGGATATTTACAACATATGTCCTGTAGTTGTCCTATATGGTGGGATTCTGGACTATAACTGACAGTCAAAAAACAATTTTTTTTTTTTAAAAAGTCTAGCGTAAACTCAGATTGGATCAAATTAAAAAGACAAAAACCTGGACAATAATAGTTGCCTGTTCAGCACTATTGTCATTCATCAGCCCAATGTGACACATGTAATTTTGTACTAGCTTCCCTCAAATTTTGGACTCACTGTTAAACATGATGAATCACATGATAAAGAGAAAATAAGGTCTTTGTGTTGTTGCTCATGAAGCATGTGTAACTGTTCCAAGGACAGCTTTGCTCAACTAGAAACTTTCTGTGGATCAAATAGAAAATTTGTTTCTGGTAAATGATGAAGTGTTGGATATCAGTCCTCAAATACACAACAGTTTTTAAACCTCTACAGTTTGATAGTGGTAATGATACTGGCTAAAAAGTTTCTGCAAAAAAATGTAAGTTTAGTAAATAACTGGACCTCAACGCCACAGCATTATTTGTAGAGATGCATTACCTTGACGACTGGTGTGGCAGGAAGGGCAACTGTTTTGACAGAGGAGGTTGAACTGTTGTTTGGAGTGACGGCTGGTGAGGCAGGTGGGATTACAGCAGCCTTCCCATTGTTGGCACCATTAGCTCCGTTGGCAGCTCCTGTAGTGACAGAGACTGTAAATATCAGACCTGCTGTTGCAATCTGGGGAAAAAAAAAAAAAAATTCAAGGAAGATACCAAATCAACTTACCTTTTTTGGCTTCCATGTACTTGCCGTAGCTGTCAGAGAAGTCATCCTCCATTCGGCTCTTCTCTACAGCCTCTCCATCATCGTCATCATCGTCGTCATTGAACCACAACTCCTCATCCTCGTCCAACGACCGTGCATCTCTGCGATATCTACAGGGGAAAAGTGACGTGGAAAAAAGGCATAATCACATGTCAAACAAAGTTCACTGCAATGATTTGACGTGTGTGTCCAGTCAGTCTACTGACCTGTTGAGTCTCTGACTCTGCCTGTCCTTTTCCTGCTCGTACCGGCCTTTCAGGCCCTTGAAAGTCTGGACATACTCAATGGATTCAAGTGCTTTGTAGAAGTTATCCACAATGTGAGCTATGAGAGACTTGATGTCCTCCTGGAAGGAGAAGACACGATGGAAAATTACAAAGAATCCACTTGCAGTGCCAAATGCACACTTTCTATTATTAATGAACAATTTTCAATAAAGCTACTACAAGGAGCTTGCACATTTTGTTAATGTTGGAGGCCCCTGTGAAAAAAGCAATACCGTTTCAGCCTCAATAACCACAACATGTAACATCAAATATAAAATTAACCAACTAAAATTCTTATCCTGCCTCTTTTTAATTCAAAAGAACTTTATTGGCATGGGAAACAGATGTTTACATTGCCACAGCAAGTGTGAGAAACAAAACAGCAAAGAAAATGTATGCTTCCAAAAAAAGTGAATCTAACATGCTAATGTGCTACTCGCTGTAGCTTTGGCTGTGAAAATATAAACAAAGGCTCATTTCATCTGATTTCAAGGAGACTCCGGGTGGCAGGCATTAAGAATAGCTATACAGAAACAGCCAATCCTCTCATGGGCGGTCTTGAGACTGTTTCATAGCCAGTTAAAAACTCATTGTAGTAGCTTTATGTTTCATGTGTTTACACACCACTTTAATGAACTCAAAGAGCTCTATGATGGCTGAGTTGAGGAGGTTGTATCGGGTGCCGTTGTCCAGCAGGGCGTTAATGACAGGCTCAAACAGGTTCCCTTTGATGATGTAGCGGTTGTAGTACTCGTCCTTCAGACCAATGATTCTGCGCATGAAACGCAGGGCACCTTTGACAAAAACAGACAGACACGTAGTAAAAATTCAGCCATTGTTTTTTGCCAGTGTGACAATTTATGCAAGCCTGGACACATATGGCACTGGTTCTCTATTTTTTTCTTAGCCAAGGACTCCTTTCAAGACAGAAAATATACTGAGGACCCCCTCATTATGTCCACTGGAATAATTGGACATGAATTAGTGCAGATTGTTTAGAATGATTTGATGAGAAAGTAATCTATGAACTATTTGAAATTTAAAAATATATATTATTACCACAGATCCCAGGTTGTCCATGGACAACCACTGGTGTACTGTATGGTTAAAAACCCACAACTTCATACTTGGTAAAAGTTAATTCAGAAAGTAGGATAAAATGTTAAGGGAAGAAAGCAGCAATGAGGAAAGCAGCATATGTGTGTGAATCATTTGTGTATGTGGAGACTTACAAAGGGCAAGGAAGGTGTGTTTTGAGTTCATGAGCACCAGCACTCTCCTGAGCAGGTCTTTGTTCATGATGTAGGTCTTGATGTGGTAGGTGTGGTGCTCCACACAGAAGGTCAGAAGTTCCAGGATCAGTGCCAGCAGCTGAGCTGTCTGGAAGTTGTCTGCACAAAATAAACAGCAAAGCTTAGTTATTCAATTTATAACCAATTGTGCAATCTAAGTGCATTTCTTTTAACAAAACAACTTTGCAGCTCCTGAACCGTTCTTCCCATTATGTAGAAATTCAACTCTTTTTGAAAGGGTATAGGTGAAATTATTTGAGACTAAAATGAAATTAAAATAACTTGTTATTATCTACAGAACAGAAAAATCTTTTCCAGTAAACTCTATACGTAACACCCACCTGGACAGACCGGATTGATCTTAGTTGATCCCTCCTGCAGATCTGAAAGGTCATGACAAAGAATAATCACTTAAATTTTGTATTTGTCTTACAGTCTGAAACACAGACCGTTCAGTTTATGTGAGGCCCCTGTCCTCAGCTCACCTTTTGAGTTTTTGTCATGTGCAGTGTTGGCCAGCAGAGGTGCAGTCAGGACATGCATGCAGTACTTGTAAAAGAAGCTCAGGAATTCCGTCTTCTCAGTTTTCTAAAAGGAAACAAATGACAAGAAGCTTTGATATGTTCTGCTGATATGATAATGTTGGATGATGCAAACAGGGGTCTGGGCGGCATCATGACTTAAAAACATAGAAAAACACCTATCCTACAGCAATTCAGTGTGCTTAATAGTTTGACTTGAGTTAGACAAATTTTTTAAGTGGTCATCATTAAAAATCTTGTGTCTGCTGGTTCTGCTTACATTGGTGGAAGCCAGCATGTTCTCTGGGTCGATGAGCGTCCTGAGCAGACCCATCAGCTGAACAGCCCCTCCTAACTCTGGGTCAGAGTCACAAATCATCTGCTTGATCACAACATTTATCAGAAGAACATCCTGCAAGCAAAAGAAAACACACACACAGAAGATACTGTAAAAATGGTTCAGTTTCAGTGTAATCCACATAAACTTTGCATGGCAGGGAAAAGCCACCCTGACCCCATGAGAGGGAATTTATTTAAAAAAAGATTGTGGATTCCCTGAACTATACAGGCTCCACTTCTTTTGTGTATAGACTAAACAGTAGATTAACTTAGGCCTAGGAAGATAAATCAGCAATAGATACTTAATAAATTTCAATAAGATAATCATTCAGTTTAATGGTCAGTAGTTATACTGGAATGCATTAGATGCAAACCACATAATGAATACACCCTAGCTCATAAATACCCTATCATATGCCTTAATGATAGAGAGTCCTACGAGTGACATGCAAAGAGTTATTTTTTTTTTCCATTTGTGTGTGATTTTCATTGTTAACATTAAATTTAAAACATGTCTTGATAAACTGTACAAATAAGGTCTTAAAATTCAAAATAAAATGATTATATTCAACTCTTTTCCCTGGTCTTTATTAAAAATAGGCAATTAAAATTATCAATTATCTGTATCTGTAATGAAAGCATTGTTCCTCTGCCAGTTTTAGACCCTATCCATCCACTCTGTATTGTACCCCACTGTATATCTCATACATTTTAGTAAAGCAAAGCACATGTAAGCACATGTAATCACACAATTAAGAAGCCAATTTGATATTTAGAGTTAACCTTATTGACTAAGTACATGGAAGGAGCACTGCTCTCAGAAGTTCTAAGGCTTTCCATGCACATTTAGGTTTTCATTTGAAAAGCTTTTTTCCAGGTGTAGTTATGTGGGTGCATTAAAGCTACTATAATGAGTTTTTAAGTGATTATTAAGTAGTTATGAAACAGTTCAAATTTAATACTGATGCCTCTATATGCCCTGCATAAGCAAACGAGACCATCCACAAGGAGACTGGCTATTTCAGTAGTTATTCTTAATCCCTGCCACCAGGTTGGCCTCTCCATGACATCATGTAAAACAAACCTGTGTTTACATTTTCCCAGGCAAAGTTACAGTGAGTCGTACGTTAGCCAAGTAAAAAGAAGCAGGAGGAGATTTTCATTTACATATTATTTTTGATGTTATATTTTGTGGTTATTAAGGTGGAAACACTACCGCTTTTGTTCATAGGGGCCTCTAAAATCAAGACAATATGCAAGTGCCTTATTGTAGCTTTAATGAAATGTATGCAGAAGCTACAGAAACTGCATGAGTGAAACACAACAAAGGTATGTTTGTACATTAGACAGTACATCACATTTCATGAGTACCAGCCGACTTGAGGGCAGTGCATAATTCAAATATTCTGTTAAACAATTTAGAAGCAGTCCTTGTCTGAAACAAACTCCCTGGTATCTAAAATGTCCAAGCACACATGCTGACGGTGATATTTAGATACTTACATCGTCTGTCTGCTGTGGTTCCTGCATGACAAACTCCCTGACCATGGAGGGGCTGAATTCCACCAGGTAAGAGAAGATGTCTGTAGCTGCTGCCCTCACCTGCAGGTCATCCATTCCCTACACAGGAGAGAAATATGAGTTGAAGACAGGAACAAAGACATAATTCTACACACACAAAATGTTCCCTGGTTATCATTCATGTGTGAAAAAATTAGGAATATTAAACCAAAAAACTGTTTTATTGACACTTAGTTAGACATAACATACCATGACTATTTCAAGAGCAGGTAAAATCCCTAGATTTGCCAGAGTTTTGAAAAAAGCGTCCCTGTTCTGTGGCTGCAATGTTTGTGAAAATGCACAGAACTCCTTGACAAAGTTCACCTGAGGAGTAAAGAAGAAAAAAACGAACATAATAACTGATCAGCATCTGTCAGATTAAAGCAAACAGTTAAAGGTCACTGCCAAAAATACTTTCCCAGTGCAATGTTTCATTTGTGAGATTGTCCAATAGTGGGAAAATTCATTTAACTTAACATGAAGCTTTTTAAAAGTTGAATAAATGAAAACTGGACAGATAAACAGAATAAGTCCATATAAGAAGAACAGTAATACTGAGCAAATTTTATTCTCAAAACAATTAAAGCCAACATTACAACACTGTCCACTTCACCACAACATTTGGCCTGGAACTTTGACAAATGTTTGACTTACAAGCTCTCTCCTTTTACTGTCCTCTGTGGCTTCATCTGTGAGCTGCGCAAAGACCTCTGTTAGGAACTTCTCGTCCTCCTGTGGCACAAAACAAACAAGGTTAAGAAATCAACACAATGGAAAAAAAAAATAGAAGGCTAAAATACAAAGAGAAACAAATGAGGAATTAAAACTCTAATCCTGGGCAGTCTATATTCAAGTTTTTTTTTGTTTGTTTGTTTTTTTTTAGCAAAAATCAACTATTCCAACTAAGACTGTCATAAGTATCAACACTTCAATACTTTTTTAATACCATGTTAAAAAAAATACAATATCTGTGAATTACAGAACTGAAAGTACCAAAGCTATTAAAGAAGGGATCCATGTGTTTATCGAAGACCTCACTTCAGTTTAGTCTGCCTAAAATTTGGCTTGCAGCATAGCAAAGATCAGACAATTATCAGACATTATCTGAATCAAGTATCTTTTTTAAGCTGGTATTGCATGTAAGTTTAAAATTTTGGTATTATGACCACTCTAAATCCAGCAACACTGAAAGAGACAGCCACCTCACTTCTCATTGGCCCTGAAATACAATCATTGGATGTCAAACACTTGAATAAGAAATTGATGAACTCAGAGGTGCTGTTGGCATTATGATACAAATTATTTTTAAATTACACAAGCCTCACATGAGCTCTGTGTTGAAATCCAACATGCTGAAATCTACTTAAAGCAACACAATGGATATTAACCAATTTGCTGAACCTTTGAGAAATGTTTTTATTTTACATTCTTAATGGGTCAATCATCCTTTACAAAACTTGATACACAGACATCTCTTTCACTGGTGGACAAAAACGACCATAAATGCTTCATAAGTCTCCTGCGTGGCCATATGTATTGTTGTATTACAACACATACGGGTAGATCATCACAATTCTTAACCATTTCAATCCATTTAATATTCATATTATTAAACCTCAAATTTTTTGCACGTGATTTGACAGTTCATCTTTCCCATGAGAAACCAATGTATTTAATAATGGAAATTATTTTTTTGTTATTATGATGTTATTTGTCAAAAAGTCAGTCACTGGCACTGTACACACACAAAAAAATGTGTGCATGCAAAAATGTTTGACTGGCAATGAAATTTGGTTCAGAGAACCCATCTGACAAAGGCTTGGAGATAAACTATGCCTTAAAGAATAATACATGCTACCTGTTTTGAGTCCTTACCTGCAACATACTGACAATTTCCACCTTATTGAAGAAGATGAAGGAGGTGAGCGTGGATAGGAAGTTCTCCTCAAAGACAGACGGCGTGGGCAGGATGATGTCCTGGATGTACTGCACCCGGTAGGTCTGGTGGATCTTCTGCCGTAGCTCAGAGTCCGTGATAGGGATCACCTCCTTAAACTTTGCTGTCTTGGTCAAGAATTCCCGGTGTCGTTTAGGCTGAACCAACGCTGGGTCATATTCAAGGCAGCCTACCACATCCATGATACAGTCGTCAGAGAACATCACCTCAAACAGGGCCGCTTTATTGAGGAACAAGACTCCCCGGACAATCTCATAGAGGTGATGCAGGCCTTCCCTGTTGTCCAGGTCCTCACATACTCTGAAGAGACCCAGGAGTTTCTTGATGTAGCCCTCGCTCATCAGAGCCAGAGCCAGTTTTTCCCTCCGGATGGGCGAAGACAGGACAGAGGTAACCAGGTCAGCGATCTCCTCCAGTCTGCTTAACTCACAAGGAGGGAGCTCCACCAGGTGGCTTGTCTCTGGAATCTCCTCCAAGTGCTCCTCCTCTGACTCATCAATGTGGTCCTGGGTGATGTCCAGGGCAGGGTCCTTGCCTTGAACCTGGACAATAAATAGTTGACATATATATGAAGTGAAAAAATAAAGCAGCGGTACTACTGTCCTGCTTCTTGCCCCTTGTAGCAGAGTAAATTAAATGTCAGCACCAGCAAACAGGTACCACTCCACCTGGTTTTTGGCCCACACCACTGTCCTATAAACTTATGTTTTAAAAACAATGTACAAAATGGGCAAAACTGGATTGACATTACCTGGCAAATCTTCTCCCAGATCTCATCGCAGCCAGCTTTTTCCTGGAAACTCAAGGCAAGGTCATAATTATCTGCTTCCGACCAGACAATCAGTGTGTCCTGGAAGGAGAGGAAAGAAACATCAAACTGTGCACAAAGAAATGCTTATAATATTCATTAGACACTCAAACATAACTGTATAAGATCACACACAAATGTCATATACTCAAAATTCACATATTCGCACTTTCAAACCTGTAAATGCATAAGCCAGGAAACAAGCCCTTTAAAATGAATGAATGGAATCCCTGTCTACAGTATGCAAGGGAACAATTTGGCCTAGATCTATTATTTCAAACCATGTGTGGTACGCTTCTGTTATAAATATGTTAAATGATACCAACTGCTAAAGTTATGAAAAACAAGTTTGCTGGTGTTGTTGTTATCAATGATGTGACCTGTCTATTAGATACTGTGCACAGGGTTACAATCATACCAGATAGTGACTTTCCATTGTCTGCACTGCATCACTGTAGCAGCAACAAGTCTCAACGTTGAAGTGACTCAAATGTAACACCCCAATTTTGAACAATTAGAATACAAGATCGATGAGAGGTTGTAGCCGATCCAGAATCAGATGATGTAATGTTAGTCTTACCTGTTGTTTCTGATATGCAGTATTTGGGCTTATCTTCGACTCCAAGAGTAGTGATCCTAAAACACAAAGACCTGCGTAACTTTTCACGTTCAAGCTCGTGCTAGTCATCACAACAAAGACTGACGAATCATAGCGTAACCAGTTCTTGAAGGTTACAGTCTGTTAATGTGGCTGCACACACCATTTAAATAGACAATGTGAAGCGGTGAATAAAATAATGTTATAAAACATAAAAGTTGAAAGAACAACAAAAGAGTTTATAGCTAGCCTTTTCCCGATGTTATTTACCTTTTTTATGACTTGTGCACAATCACAAAATGGTTTATTATCCTGAGCAATAACAAGTTTGTACGTTTAAGACTAGACTTTGAAGGCCCCCATGCTACTGAGATCACGTCGCCTGCTAAACCAACGAGCTTGCTAGCTACCCAGCTATTCATTTTTTTTTTCTAAAGACAGCAGTAACACTAGTGGTTCAACCAGTCTGAAACCACTGGCTCCAAAAGCTGCAGTGAATTCACGAAGGCAAGCCCAATAAGATAAGTTAACAAAGTGTAGATAGCGGCCAATGGAAGCATACTGCCCGAACAACCAGGAGTTAGCATGCTAACGCTAGCAAGCGTAACGTCAACGCGGCTAGGCTAACTGGGAACTTACCGTCTGATTCGGCTCGAACTAATAATGATATTCCCTTCAGCCGTTCAACAAAGGTAGACGAGACGTGTCCGGTACCCCGATCATCCCACTGTCGATCTTCATTCAGCGTATATACTTTCACTCGCCGCCGAGTGTCCGACATGGTTAACCGAGTCGGAGCTAGCAGGCTAGCTGGCTGCTAACAAGCTATCACCTCACCCCGTCTGATGTTTTCCTACCCTCGACCTGTTAACTTTGTTTCCACCCGCATGTTATAAAACATGCACGTCTAAGTAAAGTTCACAACAACGGTAAAAATATATCAGTAGCTATTTCGTGAACATATTACGTTCACGATGTGAAACAACTCAACAGAGGGCCTGATATCAAACAGTAAAATTCACAGAGAACACAACAACTCTAACGGCCTTCTTGCTAACGTCCACAGACCGCCATCTTGTAATCCGATCTTGTGTTCTTTTTCTTCTTCGACGTCAATCAAGCGCTATCTGCCGCGGGGTCTCCTCCTCCGAGCGACATCATCCAATGGCAAAACCGCAGCACCACAAGTTCAGGGCGCCGCCTACAGGCAAGAAAAGTAATAACAGCAGCAGCATTTACCTGCAGATGACAGACAAATATGGGCATGCCTTCACTTTTGCTTGTTTTTTAGGGATACAAACAGCGTTGCTTTCTTTCTTTCTTTCTTCTTCTTCTACTTATAATACTACTACTAATAATACTAATAATACTAATAGTAGTAGTACTACTACTACTACTAATAATACTAATAATAATAATGATAATAATAATGATAATAATAATAATAATAATAATAATAATAATAATAATAATAATAAATTCTTTTAATAATAATAATTATTATTATTATTATTAGTAGTAGTAGTAGTAGCATCATCATCATCATCATCATCATTAGTAATGTTATTTTTCTCCACTAAAAGTGCTTGTACGGTAAAAACTGTAAGATGAAAATTTACCAAAATTGTCAGGTGGGCTTGCAAATTCCACCCACTACGCAGGTAACAAAAATGACACTCACTGTCTGCAAGGTGGTGCTTAACAATCAAGTTTACATTTTCACAATTATCTTGAAAACAAATATAAACTTCTAAATTTCACAATCCAAACTTAAAAAAAAAAAATCTGCCATACGTCCTACAGAGCTGAAATTTTTTCAGTACATCCGCTGAATTGTGACAAAAGTTGGTCTTATTGCAACCTGTGGTCAATGCAAAAGTCTATCACTCTACATTTTTCAAAATATGAAAAAAATCAATTAACTTCTGTATCTTCACAAGTTTTCTTTTAAATGCTACCAAAATGGACACATTTTGACATTTGGACACAATTCACTAGAAGGTAGATATCAAGTGTTTCAAATTGTGTTAAAATCGGTGAAATGATGAGACCGCAGTGATATTTAATATCATATTTGTAGGACCAGACATGAAGCTTTTCCAGCACTTGCCCAGTAAGACAAATACTCCTGATTTCAAAACCATCTCAGTTTATTAGAACAGACACTGGACATCCTTAAATGTCCCACAGCCTAGAAAAAGCACTCCATGTGTCAGTAAGTACTGTACTTAATCTGCCCAAAGGGAGACAGTTCTGATAAAACTGATAATACTCAAAGCACTATTGGACAGTACAGTGGACTCTTGCTGTTTTTGTATTATTCATAAAATAGCTTCCAGTTCACAACATGTTAAATGGCAGAGGATATGCATTAACAGAGTTTAATTAATTGTATTGATACTGTCTCGGTTCTCACCTTCATAATTTGGTGTGTATTTCTGTTATAGGGTGAGGGTTTGGAGTTACAAATGTAACAACAAATTCTGCTTGAGACAGAATAATCATGTTTTTATTTAAGTGAACAATTCTCCTGGCCTGGCATCACCAGACTAATTCAGAAACACCAGAGCAAATAAAAAACATGAGCTGGGCAGATTCGTCTGGTTTCCAGTCTACAGGTCCACAGTCCATCAGATAAATCACAGATGGAACAGCAGATCCAGACACTGTGCCACTGCGGTTCCTGACATGGGTATTTCCCAATTTCCTGAGCCTCAGGGCTGTACTTCTCATGGGTGTAGTAAACTGTCTCTTCAACATCAGATTATTTTGGAGGCCACTGAATGAACACAGCACATATCAACCGGTCGTCTTCATGGGACTTATAACTGCTGTTGAGGTCCTTGTGTATGTCCCAATTTGAGGCACCCAGTCAGGAATTACAGTGACTATGTATAAAAACAGCCTTTTTACATTGTGATTACAGTGGTGAAATAACTAGGCCTGCTCCAGGATGGGTGGAAGATGTTTTTAAACTAAAATAGAGTTGATTACTGCCTGGTCACTGGTTGCTAAAAGGGGCCCTTGCCCTCAAGTTAGGTTCTCCTTACTTTTGTCTAAAAAATTAGGTCGGCTGTGTCAGTGATCTCTTAAGTCTCTTTTAAGTTCCCTCTGAAAACATACTTTTATTAGAGATCTTTACCTGATTTTACTTGAGTTGGAAGGGATCACCCAGTTGCTTGCATGCATGTGTACATGTCTAATGGACCTGGAGCCTGTCCGCAGCTAAGTGGACTGATCAGTCTATTTTTTTGTGTACATGCATGACGGTATGCTGAAGGGCTTCTCCATCAAACCTTGAAAAAACATTTTTACACCTCTACGCTGGCGACAGTGGAGGCCGGAGGTCTTTTTTTGCTGCCTTTATGAATAACTCTGTCACATGGACTTCAAGTGATATCATCATTGTTGTTGTTATTATTAGTATTATGTCATCAGATGTTCATTCACTCTTCAATAAATTAGCCATTTTTATTTCATTGCATTTTTTCCCACCATATCTTATAATCTGTATTTTATCGACTAAAACCTAGTTTTACTTTTACTATAACTGGTTCTGATTGGTTGTAGTGCTTTTTCTTTATTAGTATAATTTGTGGCACTTTAAATTTCACTATTTATTGGCTTTTTTGTAAAACATTTGACACGTGAATGTTGGGATGAATTAAAGTCTGGTTCTTTGTGTGTGCGCTGTTTTGCTAGAAATGTTTGTGAATTTTAACACTACAAAGCAACCAGATATTGTTTTATTTACAGATGACTCACATACACTGTAAGTGCGACACAACATGAAGGGAAATATTACAAAAGTAATTGTACGCTCCTCCCACATTGCCTTGTTTGTCCATATCTTGATCCTAGCAGCTCAGAGGACACATTGCCACGGTGGACACAGGAGACAGTATTATCACACACGTGAATGAGAAAACCATTGTTAAATTGCACCGTGTCTGTTGGGTACAAACTAAATGAAATGCTAAATGACTGTGCAGGGGGAAAATTCAAGCTTGATGCTATCTAGAAACAAGACACCATATTTGGGGATAGTTAAAAATATAACAGATTTATATATTTGTTTGAAAAAGCAAAACTAAAACGTGCATCTCCTGCTTATTATCCAAGAGTACTTCTCAGTTTGTGCAAATCCATGGAGGCACAGTGACAGCAGGACACTGTATTTGATGAGCTGCAGGTCAGTCCAGTGCAGTTTAATCATGTCCATACCCAAGACTGCAGGGTAAACCTCTTCATGTACAGCACCGGCGCAGTTTGTGACAAGGTCTGATGGTCTTGGTTTGGTAGATTTCTCAACAGGACTATTTTGTGGTAAAATCCACTCAGTTTAAATCCACCTTGGCGGCAAAGCCACAAGTTAGTCGTGCTGGAGTGTCACAAATCGCTGCTGTTTGTGTGGCTGTTGCTTGAACCCATGGAGATGCTCTGTTTCTCACTCAGCGTCTTGACGACTGTTGCAGCAGGAGACTGGAGAACCTTTCGTGAAAGTCTCATTCGGCCATCTGTTGGGTCCCGTCCAAAGTACTTGACCTGTTAAGCATAAGTCCGGTCAGAGACAATGAGACCAGAATGTAAACACAGGAGGCTACTTTAGACAATACAGTGCATAATTAATAGTGACACATACCTGTATCTGCTGTCCCACCTCTAAACCCAAAGCACTTGGATGTTTGATCTAAAAAAAAAGGAAAATACAAAGAAATGATGAGTATTGATTTCACTCTCAAACACTCATGGGAACATGGACAAGCAGAGGAGAATTTACTGACTCGTTTGTGGTCCAGCTGTGAGTTGTGCAGCAGGACAGCACTCATGTTGGGATAAAGTTTCACCATCACACCAATGTCCCTGAAGCAAAGCAGGAAAACAATTCAGAAGCTAAAAGGTTTGATTTATCCATAGTTTAATTTCACAGTCTTGACTATTAGGAACATGAACAAAATCCTCCTCATGTTTAAAGGACCAGTGTGTAGGATTCAGTGGCATCTAGCAATGAGCTTGCAGATAGCAAACAAATCACCTCACTTTTCCCCTTACAAGCATGTAGGAGAACCTACTGTGGCTGCAAAACTCAATCAAAACACGAAAGGCTGTATCTAGGGTTAGGGTTAGTTTGGTTTGTCCATTCTGGGCTACTGTAGAAACATGGTGGCTTCTGTAGTGGCTCGTTCTAAGGTAACGGACACACATACTTATGAATGAATGTTATATTCCATTTCTGCGCTATATTCTGCCAACAGAGCCTCCTGAATCTTACACACTGGAGCTTTAACCTGAGTCATCAAATACTGTTTTACACTAAACATCTCAATAAATTTGTTACCGTATCTCAGTGATGGTGGCAGTGTAAATGGCACCAAACTCCAGCTGCTGTTCTTGCTGCAACACAAAACAGAAATACACGTCTAATTATGCACATAAACAATTGCATACAGACTTTTTTCAGCACTGTGGTAAGCGCCATCCATGGTTTAGTTGTTTTTCTAAAATATGCAGTTTTTAAAAGCCTCACATCATCTTTGCAGATGTCACTAATGAATTCCTGTGCTTCATTCATGGCGCCTGGTGTTGGAGCGAACACAGAGAAAGTCTCCTCGTCCACCTGATTTATTGTCACGCCTTAAGAAGGAAAAACAAACCTTCAGTTTAATCATTCTGTTAAAATGTCTGAGGGGAAACTATTTCCACATACAAATTTTTTTTTTTTTTTTTTTTGTTGCTGCGGTTATATATAAATTTTGGATTAAACGTTACCCGTTTGAGCTTGTAGCCTGCGAAGGTTATACCCCCCTGGACCGACAAAGCGTGCTCGTTTGGAAACAGGAACCCGGACATTTTCTGAAGACAAAATAAAACTCACAGTTATCAAGACACAGTACTGTTTGAAAGCAGTAACATCTCAATGGCATAGCCTGCTCTGTAGTCCATTTGTCATCCAGACTAATCTTGCTCCGCTAGTCTAACGGCCCCTACAGACTGTGAGATTTCAGAAATCATATAAGTTTATTTCAAGCCACACTAACCACAAGCCACGTGATCATGGATATGACATCATGTTTGATGTATGTGGACTGCATGATGATCACACCTACTGATTTGTAGGAGGGCCTTGCCTCTTAAACATACTGTATGCTGTTAAAGTGTCTCTCTACCTCCCTACACTTAGATTTTGAGTGTTCGTTTGTCAAAAAAGAAGCAAAATAAAAGTTAAAGAACAAATTGACTGAAAGCATTTTTTTTTTTAATTTCCCATAGGAATAGTGATAATATCATTATTGTGAATTATTTTAGCCACAATAATCGTGTAATAAAAATCTGATATTGTGATGGCCCTACATCAAATCATACACTCCTATCCCTATACAACATGTTTAACTAACTAGCCCGCTACGCTAACCTGCGTGCTAAAAGGGTGCTAAGCTAACCAGTATATTGCAGGAGCCACCAACTAGATCAAACAACAAACATCATGTTAAAGCCAAAGAGGATGCACAAGTACAGAACAGAACATGTTCGACTTGCTGAATGCATGTCCCTTCTCTTCTTTTTAAATGTTCAAACACAAAACGTACCAACAACAGGTCCATTCTCCTTCCTAGTCGCTCTGGGTTTTGCTATACATTTGTTCATGATTCCCAAGATTTCCCTCTTTGCCACTGGAACATCACAATATTGAAACAAAGGTCATTAAACCGCCAAAAATACTGTATGCACAAACTTTATCTTTTAGTGTAAAATCAGTTCAGTTTCACTGCCATTTGAGCTTACCGGTAGCCTGTTGGATAGCCTCCATGACCACCTTCAGAGGCAAACCTGGGATCTTCACGTCAGCCTGGAGGTTAAATAAAGGTGTGCAAAATATGGACCAAAGACCAAAACACACACATAATATGAGCCAGGTGAAATATTTCTATGAAAAACAGCCATTCTCAGCTCCAGAGTGAGTCAGACAGTTGATTTATGACACTTGCTGTGATTTACCAGAAACACATTACCTGTAAAGCAGTGATGCCCTTGTTTGTTCCTGCTAATTTGAAGTCCATGTCTCCGAGGTAATCTTCTATTCCCTGTTAAGAAAACAATGATATAACAAACAATATAATTAAGCAAAAACATTAGTTATAGATTATAGATTTGTAGTGATAAATGGCTGGTCACACACTAGCTACTGTATCTACCAGAATATCAGTTAGTAATCTGTAGTCTTGGATCTCAGCAGGTTTCTCTGGGTTGGCCTTGGAGATGAGGCCGACTGCTACACCTGCCACAGCAGAAGAGATGGGCACACCTGGGAGACACACATTTGGACATGATCACACATTTTACGAAACACTTAACTAAATTTGAGAAGAAACACTGAAGCAAACTTAGCTGTCCTATATATCCATCTTTAAATATTATCTGTTTGCTTTGAGAGGCATAATAAGTCAAAGAGCCTCTATGGTAGAGCAGTAGTTTCAATAATGTACCCCGTTTGAAATATTTTTTCAGCCAAGTATGCCCTGACGATCACAAAACATTTTTGGAGATACAATAGAGCCCTGTGCCACCAGCGTCAGCTTGTTGAGGTAAATCCTATTAAAAATATCTCTTCATGATACAGACAGTATTTTATTGACTTTTTCTCACTTACTTCTGTGTATTCAGCTGTATTACTGCTCACTTCAACAACAAATCCATTTTCTTGTTTTTCATCTGACATTCAACACTCAATCTGTCTTCCCACTAACAGTCAAAATGATTACCTTCATTGATTTCTTCTTCTGTGAGGTTTTATGGCAGTTGACAGTTTTTAGCAGTTAACTACTGCATTTAAAATAGGAATATGTAATATAAATGGGGTTTAATCAAACTTACATTTACATTTTTTATTCAAACTAAAATGATTTTGTGTAGTAGCAGTAGTGGTTTATTTCAGTCCTAGTTAACACTTTCACAAGAAGATAAATAAATAAGGATAACTAACAAAAAGTCATTAAATTGGCCGAAAACATGCCTACCCTTCTTAAATAACATGTTCTGATAGCTTTCACTTTCACTCCTGGGTTTAAGCTATACAAAAACAAAACAGAAACAAAAACAAGGTTCCAGACATTTCATATACATTTCATACAGATAATCATTGACTTTTAATACCACTTATATATATAAAATCTATTTTTTTTTTATCTTAGAATTGTTTTATTAGGTTATCAAAAACCCATATTGTAGCTGCTGGGCTGTTAAAAATAACTTTGGTACCTGCATCCATTAGAGCCAGACTGCCTCCACATGCCGAAGCCATTGAAGAGGATCCTGAGAGGAGAAAAAGAGGTGAGATAGAGAGAGGAAGAAAAGGGTTATCAGACATTGTAACCCCACGTTCCTGTCTGAGACATCCTGCCTGTGTTATTTTAACACTTTAAAAACAGTGTCACCATACTCACCGTTTGACTCAAGCACCTCAGCAGTGACCCTGATAGTGAAAGGGAAGTCTTTAGGAATGACTGG
Organism: Lutjanus argentimaculatus; assembly: GCA_034769285.1. Taxonomy (NCBI): domain Eukaryota; kingdom Metazoa; phylum Chordata; class Actinopteri; order Lutjaniformes; family Lutjanidae; genus Lutjanus; species Lutjanus argentimaculatus. The sequence continues at coordinate 3,406,092 of JAWZSL010000013.1, read as the reverse complement.
TCTCAGAGCTTTCTCAGCCAGGGCCCCTTTAAATACACACAAACATCAACAAACACAACCTCATCCACACAGTCTTTTTTTTTTTCAAATATAGATTCTTGGTGGAGATGAGTGGTTAGCAGAGACTGAATACAAGCAGAAGATGTAAAGTTTAACACAAACCATGTCCAAGCTCTCTTCTGTTGATGCCTCCTATCTTTCCAGTCTCATTGGTTGCATATGGAGGGAACTGAAATGAAAGGTTGATTTTCAGTTCACAGTGAAAATAACAGAAACGGAATCCTACGCCTAATGATCTGTGTGACTTTAAAAAATGAGAAAAGAGGATTTTACTCACCTCATAATGAAGCATGAAGTTTTTGTCTTTGATGCCGCTGCAGAAAGAAATCAACAAGAGACCTGGGTTAAACTGTCTTTTTAATTACTTTTTATTTTTTTTTAGGCTTCTACATAGGATAATACACTGTGCGCCATAGCTTTCATTTACAGACATGAAATACTAAAAGGTTAGCCTAAATTTAGCTTGACGTGCGAAAATTATCATTTTACCTCAAAGCTGTGGTGATAATATCTGCTTTGATGCTTGATTCCAGGGAATCAAACGTGACACTAGTCAGCACCTACAGGAAAAGCCAGAGGACAAAACTGTCAATGAAAGATGCCAAAAAATGTATTGCATTCATTGTCAAACACACACTACTTTATATTTCTAAACCAGACAACACCAACAAACATCAGTCTTCTACCCCTTCCATCAAATTTGCTCAATGATATTCTTCTATCACAAAAAAAATCATCTTTCAAATGAAGGTTGTGTGACCTTCCCGCTCTCTACTGACCTGTGTTTGCCCCCTCTGGAACAGAGCTGAGCCATGCAGCGGTTTAAAGAGGTCAACGTCACAGGAAATGTTCCTTAAAGCAGTCAACTCCCTCCCATCACATCTACAGCAAAAATCAAATTTTTGCATCAGTCACACAGGCAGCTCATGTGTCATGAGGAGAATATACATTCATTTCACCGTGGACTTACCTCTTGTACTCATTAAGCACTAAACTTCGGAAGATTTCTTTGCTCACAGCGTTGAAGGACTCAATGACTTCGAAGGGCTCAGCCTGAGGGAATTTTTCTACACGTGGAAGACATCAAATGACACACTTCAGCTGAGAGATAGGAACAGAAATTAAGTCCATGGACTTAAGTTGAATTGAATTGTAATAAATATAGATACATGATTGTGTAAAGAAGGCTGCCAAAATATTAAAAACCGCTGACTTAAAATTCTTTCCATGCAAAATTAAAATTATCTACCTTTTAGGACCTCCTCAGTTTCTAGTCGGACTTTGTTGATAGCGTCATCTCTTGAAATCTAAAAAAAGATCAATAAAAGATTATTGTTATAATCTGAATCTTCTGAAAAACATAAACATTGTCATTTCTCAGAGAAGAGAAACATCAGTGATGCTGGCTATTTTAAAGCACACAAACAGAAAATGAATACTTGCTAAATGAGCTCAAAACTTGCCACTCAAGGTGGTAAGACATGGTGACAGTCTGAGTGGACTTTACCTTATCGTGAGTGTAGTCAGTGAAAATAGCATAGATCTTCTCAGAGACTAATCTGCAAGGAAGAAAAGGAAAAACATACCATTACTAACATCTTAAACCGTATGAATCATGTTTTTATCACTCCATTTTGAGAAATCAAGCTTGGATAATGCTTTATGTTCTCAGTACTACAGTTAAACCCATTACTGAATAATGTCCGCATTTCTAATTTAGAGACAATTTGATTAGAGAAAGAAAATCCCTGAAAGATGGAAATGACATCTACATTAAGTTAGGGCTGCACAATATGGAGAAAATAATAATATTGCGATTATTTTGACAGATCCTGTGATTGTGCTATGATTTACGATTAGTGGGCACCATCATTTTTGCATCGCATTTTTCATTTTCACTGAAAAAAAATATTAAAATCATGATGAGGTGACATTTTTGGGCTCTGTAACAAACAAACATGTTTTCTTACACCTGCAGAACAAGATTTATAAGCCAGGGCATCTCTGCAGCCCCACGGTACTTCATTATAAGGCTGTTTTGTCACATGTTTTCTTTATCAAAAGATTGCAGCTGCTGTTGCACTTGGCCATATTACAGCTTTGATAATACTTTGATTAATAGTGCATTCCTTGTGCTATACTGATGTTTTACCATTAATATACAATTCCTACAGTAATATAGCTAAGCCAGTCTTTGTATTGCATGTGCACAACCCTCGCCTGTCACCCTCATCAGTCTATGGGAAACAGTTTCATCAGTCGTCTTACTGCCGAACATGTTCCACCATGTCAGTCGGGGCTGAGAAGACCTTGACCGGGGTGCGCTTGGTGATCTTCTGTTCTCGCACCAGCTGCTGGATGGCCTGTATGATCTGCTGGGTGTGTTTGACTCCCACCTTCACCGCATGGCAGAAGTCCTGCTGCAGCACGTTCTCAGCTGACGCCTCGATCATCACTGGCAGACAGAGAGTCACATTAAAGAAAGTGTTGTATGATGCCATTATCAGTAAGTTCATATTCTGTAACACTGAGCTGAAAAGTAAGCTATATTTAAGTAAAGTAATAACTTGTCAAAATGATGTAAAATGTCCCTTTCAGTTCATGGAAAATTTAAAAAATCTGGATAAAGAGTATTATCACATTAACATCAAGGTGGGAAACATTTTAATTTGATGGTGTAGTCATAATAATTATGTAGAACTGAAAATACCTAAATCAAAACTAAGGAAATGACTCAGCAAACAATGTAATATTACATTAAATGTACCAAATATAATAAAAATAAATGTAGGCATAAGAGTTGTGGATAAATGATTCACGAGGTTTGATATGCTAACTATAATATCACATTAATTACTAATAAATATATTAATAATAGGCTACATGACTTGGAGCCTTCACTTTTCAACTCAGTCTTTTCTGAGTTTCTGCTGGGAGTTTTATAGTGTTTGCCAACTTACCAACTTGACTGCTGGGGGCTCCGGCCACAACCAGGTTAAGACTGCTGGAAGTCATCTCTGCCCGGGTGGGGTTGATCAGCAACTCTCCATCTACCAGGCCCACACGCACAGCACCTGTAACAACACAAACACACAAGTAGGACCAAGCCAGATTTAAACAACTGTACAGTGATATCCCAAGAACTGAAATTGAACAAAGAAGTGAAAAACAGGATTTAAGGTCAATATATATAAATAGGCCTAAATGTGTTCTATGTTCCTCACCGATGGGTCCATGCCAGGGGATGTCGGACAGGGCCAGAGCAGCAGAAGCTTTAACGAAAGAAAATATTGTTTTAGCGAAGGATCTTAAAAAAAACAGTATGCTACATGGAAAACATGTCTGAGATTTAACTCACCTGCATTAATAGCCAGCACATCTGGATCATTGACACCATCAACTGCCAACAGGTTACAAACGATCTTTGGGAGACACAAACAAACATGCACACAAACACACAAACACAAGACAATGGAGACAGATACACATTAATATCATCTTTGTTCAAAAAGTAAAATAGAGCAAAACTATTACCACATAATGGTGAAAACAATTTCAAACTGAACTGACCTGAGTATCATAGAAATAACCAGAGGGGAACAGCGGTCTGATGGATCTGTCTGAGCAACAGAAGCATGAGGAACTGTCAGTCAAAGCGCTCAAGTTAATGACATTCACAGTACAATATCAATACACAGACCTGCTACACCACAGTTATTCACATGAAAGGACACATTCTGATCAACTCACCTATGAGTCTGCTGGTGAGGATCTCGTTGTCGGTGGTGCCCAGCTCTCGCCTCAAGTAGTTAGTGGGGATTCGACCTGCAGCAGCTGCTTTTTGTCTGTAGTCCACCTATCAATCAAACGGGATGTTCCTTCACTAGGCATCGCAGAAATTCATATACAAACTCCATTTATATTATATATAAGTATGATAAAATTCCACTGTCTACAAAAAAGGCAGGTTGGGAATTTTATAGCAATGTTAGAGAACATACCACAAGAGGCATGAACTGAGACGGAGAAGGTTTGGTTTTGCTCACAGCAGTCACCATCACAGAGGTCTCTCCCAGCTACAAAAAGAGAGAGAGAGAAGGAACAGATTACCCAAAAATATATAAAAATCACATCATATCATCAACCATCTAGGACTGCCCAGTTTAGTCCTACAGAACAATTTATTTCACTACATTTTAAGCAGTGCAGAACGACATATTTTTTAGTTGGAAAAACACTTTACACAAGCGTTATAATGCTAAGACTGGATTACCAACTGGACAATGTGGGTTAATTGCTCAAGGGTCCTGTGGGCCCCACATTCCTGTATCATGTGTGAACTGGTTTCTGTAATTTTGATATATTAAAGCAAGTATACGGCAATATACACCACTAAAGCACAATAATTTGTTTAAAATGTTCCTTAGCCTTGACAAAACAATAGCATATGTATTAGCAATACATGATGCCCCCCCCCCCCCCCTTTATAAAAAAAGAATAAGACAGTAAAAACTATCATTGTGTATATACAGAGTAAACAAGCAACGGCAACAGTAAATTACAGCATGGAGGTGTTCAGGAAATAAATTGCAAACACATATGAATAATATGGATGAGAGCATGTAAACGACTTCCAGGTGCTGTCATGCACCTGTTGGCATATTTCTGTACCTGTACTACGGCAGATCCATCAGCAAATCTAGCAAACCTCCCGGAAGAGATCTCAAGTTTCCTACAAAAACAGCAAGACCACAACACATCAAATATCTGAGATACTAAACAACTGTCGTATTTACAAGCAAGTGTTTTCCGGATAGCAACACAAGCCAATTATCTGCTCTGCTTAAAAAGCTACCCGAGCAGAAGTAGAATACCAAAGCAAAGAGTACCCTTGATAGCGGACTGACCATTATAAGTTAATATGATGCCTTGCTCGTTAACAGTTACTGTTGACGTGAATGGAAGCTGGGAAAGTCAACTCACTTCTCTCCAAGGTCCACTCCCAGTCTGCGTGGATGAGCATGGCTGCTGTAAACACTGTGGTGACATGACCGGACATGAAGGCGGGCAAATGAGTGCCCCAGCCGGAGCAAACACCTCATATCTAAATACCACGAAAACAAAACAGCAATTTTCTTTGTACGGTCAGTGCCTTTACAGTTCAGATATGCGCGTGGGGGCTTCCATGTCGGTTCGTCACGTGTGCGGAATTACGTTGCAGAGCCGCGCCTTCTGATTGGACCAACTGAGGCAAGTGTGCAACATCAAAAGTGTCCGTGTGCACACCACACAACAATTCGCTTCAGCTACCCTTCAGTTAATACAGGACTTTAATTTATGTTTTTACCTCGAATTAACAGTGATACGTTATTGTGGCAGTAGGGAAAATGTACGGGTTTTTGGTTTGTGGTCTGGTTAGGGAAAATAAACCAGATTAGCTGTTAGCAGCAGGCTAATCCTAGTTTGTGCCTCATGAATTGAATAGATACATTAGCATGGTTTAAAGCTTAGAGGTGGCCAACAATATGATTATTTTAATGATTAATGATTATCTTCATTGGACGATTATCATCCCTGGTTTATGCGATCTCGATGTGTCTGGTTTTAACTGTTAAAGTGATATGTTTGTCATTTCTTAAACATGCTTTTCGAGACCAGTGGTTATTGAATCATTTTTATTGGCAGACTATTTACTCCTTTTACATTTACACCTTAAAAGACTCAATGCAAGTAATGATGTAGGCTTAATAGTCATAGGCTCATATAGTAGGTATTTCTCACGTGAACAATTTCAGTGTCTGTTTTTTTTGTTTGTTTTTTAATTATTTTGTCAGGCAGTCTCACTGAGATTAACATCTCTTTTGAACAAGAGGCCTGTAAACACAAGAACACAATGAGCAAACAGAACAACACAACTACACAATAACCAGGAATTAATTAAAGAAACAGTTAGCCATACAGTCAGTTATAATGTACAGTTATGAAGATAAGAGGAAGGTTACAGGCAATAAACCTCAAGAGCCCATTTAAAACAGTAAATACGTCTCCAAAAGCAGAGAGAAGGTAGGAGCAGATTGTAAACCATCAATATGCAATTTAAAATCCTCACCACTAGGTGTCAGGATTGTCTCACAAAGATCATCTTTCTTGAGCTTTTAAGAACATTGTAAGGGCCATCAAGGGCCTTTTAATTGTAGTTTTCATTAAATCAGAAAAATGTTGAGTGTCACTGTATGTTATTCATGTTATTGAAAGGCTCCTCTGCTTGAGCCAGCTGTCCCAACTGTCACACTGTTACCTGTGAAATGTTTCTCATTAAATGAACTCTATATGCTTCAAACAGTCAGTTTATTTGTCTGTCAGTCTGTCAGACAGTCAGAAAATCGGTGACCTTGCTTGCTGATCATACAGTCGGTCCAGAAGTTAGCTTAGCAGCCACACAGCCCTGCAGTCAGTCAGTGAGCCAACTCACTAACAGTGGGGTTGCTGCAGTTGTTATGGCAACAGATGAGTGTTAACAGCCTCTCTAACACTCTCTGGATTACTTTCATGCATGCACACACACTTGCACACGCGCAAATGCATGTACACACTCCAGCTAATTGCAGGAAGGAATAGCAGGATTTCACACATGCTCACACACTCTGAAAACACAAGCACACATTCCCATTATTACCAAGGATGGGTTTCTAGTATTATCTTGTTTCCATGGCTCCAGGACACACTGAGATCTCATTATTACCAAGCAGAGCCATGGACTATTAGTATGTAATGGACCAGACAGTGTTTTGTGGCAGACTACAAGGATCATAAACAGCTCAGTGGAGGATTCTGTGTTGCTTTGTCTGGAAGAGGCTTATTTTTCAGAGAATCTTCTCATGTAAATGTTCATTGACGGTGGTTAGATGGTTATCTGTCAACTGTCTGCCAGTCTATACATCAATCCATTATTAAACCATCATCTTACAGAGATCTATGTGACCTCTTGAATTATTTGTACTGTGCGTGTAATGAGACGAGTCATTGATGGGATTCGATTGATCAGTGCTGTTGGTGAGAAGTGATATTCAAACAGGCAAGGTTTGGAGATTAAAACAACCAGGGGCAGATCTAGAGGGATGGCATGGGGTGGCAGCTGCCACCCTAAAAGATGCCTTGCCACCCCAGCTGCCACGCCAGTTTTGGATAATTTGGAAGTTTACAGCAGTGAAATTCTGATTCCGAGTGCAAGTGAATGCAGCAAGAATTGATGCTTTTCTAGTTTTCAGTTTTATTCAGCTCCACTAACTGTCCCTGCAGCAGGCAACATCTTATCTACGTGAAGCCTGTCAAATTGAACACATAATGCAGATTAAATTTAAAAATAACACATAAATTAACATTTATAATTGAATGATATGATCTGGCCACATGTCAAGCTAAGTGATGAAAAAAAGACATTTGAATAAATGTCTAAAGATTTGCAAATAAAACAGTTAATTTATTTCTAAAGCCTATAGACTAAAGGCTAATGTGCCATAATAATGTGGGTTAAAATATCTTTATTTAGGAGCTTTTCCAAGCAAACATTAATTTATGTGATTGTTGCGATTAAATTGGCATATATGGGCCTATTTCTGTCACCCCTTAAACACTCCATACCACCCTCCTGGCACCCCATGAATATTTTTCTAGATCCACCCCTGAAAAAAAAAAGACAAACTGCAGAACATTGAATGAACCTTAACCTGAGACTTCAAAGTGATGACCATGATGACAACACGTCTTTTGTTCTTTGTTATTTTCTTTACCCAAATTTAGGAATGATGTCAAAGGGAAAATCAGCTTTGGTCTCACTGTCTGCGTGTCTGCATGTGTGTGCCTCAGTCACTTCAGAACTCAAGAGGTTTAAGTGCTTTCCTGATTTTCATGCTGCAGTGTTTCAGGAGGTGACAACAGGACAGCCTGCACAAGTGCTGCACTGATCTCTGTTACACACACACATGAACACACTCATGCAGATTTCACAGGATCTTCTGCAGGGGTGCTAACTGAGGTTTTTTGGGTCCTTGGCAGGCAGACATGCAAGTCTCTGTCTTTAAAGGAAGATTATATATCACCCTAAATATTCAGTGACAACATTTTTTTTGTTAGCTATTTTTTATAACTTTCCATGCAGAATTGCAATTTTGATGTTTCCAAATTTTCAACAGTGACATTGAAATTTATCTGGATTCATCCTTTTCTGCGTTGAAAGACTTTTCTCCCATCTGTCACTGAAAAGCCAGTAATTGGATCCACTCTCCTCTAAATATTATGGACATGGATAAGCTTGAGGGAACCGTCGTTTAGACAGCTCAAAGTGACTTGAGTGGGCAAGGCATGATTTCCTTTGTCACAAGCGTGGTAATTAGATTACGGCACATGGCAAAGTTCCACATAATAAGGTTCCACTCTCTCAGAATGGAAGTAGAGCAGAATTATAGCTGGGACAATGCTTTATTCTACTGTAACTGACTTAGAACTGGCAATTCCCTTATGGTAGACCAAATAGTAGGTATCCAGACGCTATTACGTGTCTGTTAAGGTTCATTAGATATGATGTTGCTGAAAAAAAAAAAAAAAAAAAAACTCTTTAAAGAAGATAAGCTTTGCATACAGATACAGTTCAATGAAGGTTGAAAGCTCCCATAATAAATTAACCTCACAGGATCGCTAATGATTGGATGCAAATTAGAAAATGGATAGATGACTGAGGTCTAAACCTGAATGATTCATGCACAGTTAACAACACTTACTGGATGCAGTTAGCAGATACCAAAGTGAACTCCTATGTTTAAAATATGAAGAGTTCTTCACAGCATCAATAAAACAAGCTATGCCTAAAACAAAATAAATGTTTATTTAATTTTTGTCTTACAATTAAGAATTTCATGAAACATACAGGCCAGCTATCATTAGTATCATTACAGCTCCAACCCCTGCATTCCTAGATATTGGCTCTCTGCAGTGTTGTTGATCTAAAAACCCTCTCAGATGGAGGGGAAGACACACTGATTTAAAGCCTTGAGGCCTGGACTGCAAAGAGCTGATTACTTTTTGGTCTCAAACCTCAGACTCTGCTGAGATCATGACAAACACATGATGTGCAAAATATCAAAATGTATAATCAAGACATGTAGAGTTAGTAAAATATTCTTAATAAATGAGTCTTCATAGTATGCTGGCAGTTGAATTCTTTACACTTTTTAAGCTTGACCACAGCTTGGTGTTTGAAATGGGGGTAGAGAATTACCTTGCTACCATGATGAAATAACTATGTCATATAATGTCATAAAACATTTGTTTAATCTCTCCGAGTAAAAGGATGCATCAGCATGTTATAACAGATCTACAGGATGCAAAAGGTTGGGAAAGGACACATATTTATTGCATCTGTAATGTTATGCAATTAGGCTTTGCTGGCTTTGCCACAGGCGTCTCAATCATTTGAACTGGAGATTTGAATGTTGGCATTGATTTCCCATAGCAGCACTACAGGATGGAGACAAAGAGAGACAGAGGATGGTTAGAGTGACCTCCACTGTGAAGACAGAGGTCAAACCTTTCAATTATTTTGTCCATCTATAATGGAAGAGCAGAGGTAATGTTTGATGATCTTTGTACATGGTTTGTTTGTGCTGTTGCTTCCTTACGGATATGTTATTATTGTCATGTTTCTGATGGTGCAATATTATATACCCTGGGTGTGGAGGGCAACTAATCACAGGGTCAGCATGTTTCAAAATATTTCAGTTGACCACGTGATCATCAGTCCACCAAGAAGCCTTTTCCAATAGTGTATTTATTAAAGTACAGTCAAACAAAAAACAACATAATTCCACAAAACACTGACTCATACAAAAGTAATCCCTCTAAATCATCACCCAAGAGCCACTGCAAGTGTACAGTGGTGGCAAGATTGCACCACCTGTACCTTCTTTTTTTAGCCACCTAGTGTTTGATGTTGTGGGAATGAGACTCAGCTGTCACGAAACTTTCTGGTGCATTACAAACAAGATTTCTTGTGCTAATTATGGCAAAAATTTTTACACAAATATCTAACAAGAAACTATAAGTGCTTAGTACTATAAGTGCTAGTAACTACTTACACTTAACTAGTTAAATGTAATGAAATTACAAAAAGTGTAATGTAATCCATTACAGTTACTGAGCTAACAGGCAATATCATTGTTTTATTTCCTCTCATCAGGAAAACAATATAGGACATTTTTCCATACTTCATAAATCAGACAATAATAAGAGCATTTTTATTTTTTCTTCTCATCAGTAAAACAATATACACATTGTAAATGCTTTATAAAAGGTGCGCTGCACATATAAATTTTAAATTTGCAGAATTTTCTCACAGTCTTTTATTTATTCTCCTTATAATCTCCTCTGACACATCTGTGGGCCACGACCCAGTCTTTGGGAATGACTTACTTGAAGAAATAGGAAATGGTAGCTACTCCGGCAGTTCTGTCCAGCATTAGTCAGCGCACCATGCATTCAAGCCCACATGAGATCAGCACAGCTCCAAATCAAAATGTTTGTGGTGACTTGTAAATTCCAGTTAAATAACTAACAGGATACAGCAGTCATCTACAGAAGACAGAGAGAGAATTTTATCTGAGAGTCGCCCTGCAAGGTCATGGAGTTGTCCAGAGAGAATTTACTTTTCCTGTTGTGGATTTCAGAGCTGCTTCGTGGTCAGTGGATTTTTTTCATCCCGGGGTTAGATTAATACCAACTAGAAGAAACATTTCCATGTGTACACTGCTTCTGCAGAGTTTAAGCCAAAAGAGGCGGTCGGGTGGGTTTCCACTGGGTAGTTTCAGCGCTGATGTGTGTGTGTGTGTGTGGAGGAATGCTGCTGTGGGTCCGTACAATCACTGAGTCATTAGGTGGAGTTGGATGCCGCTTTGTGACCAAACTTCTTAAAAGCATCATGAATAATAGATGCTGATGAAACAGGCAGGAGCTCCCTGTTCAATGCCAGGTTAATGAATCCCACGCTAATGCAAACAAATGCTAACACGTTCACACAAACACACCGAGCTATACAAAATATCCATCTAATCCTCCTCAGTAATTGAGCAGAACATAATTGTGTTCGGGCTGCAGTGTGGATAAGCAGGCACTCCACGAGCCATGAAAGGTTTTCATTATCTGCGTCAGTGTTTAATCGTCTGCTGAGGTGATAGGGTTAGCAGAGACATGTGTGGGTTGCCTCAGAAGAGGTCTACATTTGATTTGAGTAGATTCTGAAGCAAATTCCCCTTTTTATCATTAAGCGTAGATAAACTTCATTGATTTCCAGGGAGAAAATTGAATTGTTGTAGGGAGCAATTGGCAGAGGTATGATTGGAGAACAAAGTGTAAAAGGTAAAACACATTTTTGCGATCTGCTTCTTACCCTGAGCAACAGGGTACTACATAAACCCAACAGTTTAAAAGTGGGCGGGACTCAGTTGGGAAAAAAAGTGACGTCATGTTTATGCTTCTCTACCAATCCAGATTGAGCCACGTTTGATTCAAAATGTGATGACAGATGTTATGTTGCCAGACCACTGTCAATCACATCAGACCACATCCACATGGTCCTGCTGAAGCAGATTAGCTGAGTCGTGAAGGTTGGACAGTTTTGTCCAAATCACTGACATAAATAAAGATGAACGCCATGTATTCACTTCCTCCCACTGTACAAAAATGAAGCCAAAATATCACAGATACAAGCGCTGCCATCTTGCACTGGAGCTATGAGTTTGAGAAGTAGTGATTGGGGTTCGAGCTGCCCTTCGAGTTCCTACCCCACACACCTCACTTGTGATCAGGGCTCAGCTGTCAATCATAACGTGAAACCCACTTTTTATAGCATCAAATACATTTAAGATTCAAGATTGTCATTTCCACATACAGAGTACACGGGAACAAAATGTCATGCCTCAGAACCCAAGGTGCTAAAACAGATATTTAAAAATATATACAATATAGAAATATAAAAATATATAGAAGCAAACATACAAAAATGTAAAAAAAATAACAGACATCTTCCACACAGCAAAAGGTAAAATAAAATTACAAACAGGAACTTAACTATGAGCTGTGAGGCAATGTGCATGCTGTTATTTAAGTGTAGCGTGCACACCTGTGTGTACATGTCGTGACCAGTGTAGCAGAATTAATACTACAGAAAACTGTGGGCAGAGTTAGACAGTTACAGAGTTTGTAACATTCAGCACTTAGAGTAGTGTAACAATAAACAATAAACTATAAGAATATCAATAATATAAATGCTGCATGACAACTGACCCTGCTCGTTATCATAAATGAGTAAATAAATAGTGTTTTTTTCCCCTGGTATTAAAGGCTACATTACAGTAAAGTGATGTATTTTTCTGAACTTACCAGACTATTCTAACTTATATTATTTGACTTTATCCACTTTCTCATTATATCCAGAAAATTACTGATGATTATTTCTTTGATTATTAAGATTATTATCTTTTATTCCAGAAAACTGAAAAGGTAGCATATCTCAAGTCTTCAAGTCAAGGAGGACAAATCCTCACATTTCACTTATGAGTGTTTTGAAGACTTGAAATGTGCTACATTTTGCATTTTTTGAAATATTATTATTGGATTTTGGTTTTTGCACCCCACTGAGAATCTCACTGTTGAAGCGCAACCTTTTTTCCAAATGCATCTTTGTAGACTTGTTGCACAGTTTGAAGAAAGTCTCCAAATTGCTCTTTTGCAGTACGAATGTGTCAGATCCAACCCTAAAATATTTAATGTATAGATGAAGATGTTGACGTCAGTGACAAATAAAGAACATAAAATCCCTTTTTTGATAGCTTGGTAGTTTCTGTTAGGATGTTTTGCATACATTAAATTTCAGAATGACTATCTACTCCTGATGTGCACTCACTGAGCTTATATCCTCCAGTAAAACACGTTCCACAGAAAACAAGACACAACAGGTCTAGTCAGGATCTCATACTGTATACCCTCAAGCTGAAACCCCAACCAGAGCGACCGTTATTCTAAATGCAAATGAGAACCTCTGCTGCTGCTGCTGAAATGTGCTTATTAAAAGTTTTAGGAAAACACACAATAATTCATTCATCCTGAGAGGTGACCCAGGTCTCCAGTTCCCAAATCAATGATTAAATTTTAATTGGCTATTTGGCCACACAGTCTCTGCTACCTATTCACACCCACAGAGCCATTCATCAACTGTTGATTAGGTGTCTCCCACCTCTATAGTGAATGACCGTGGGTCTGAACTCACCATTCAGTCATTACCTTACTGCTGATACAGCTAAAAGAAATACTGTGTGCTTAAAATAACTGGTTGCTGGTACAAAATGAAGCTGAAACTGAAGTTTTACATATTTATTTCAGTTTGATTTTATATAGTAATTTCAGGCAATAACTTTAATCCTTGCAAATATCTCAAATTGGCTTTTATTTAGATGGTATATTTTTGGTATCTTGGCATAGTTAGAGTGACACCAGAGCTATTTATTTATTGATTAAATGTCTGATCTATAAAATGTTAGAAAATAGTGAAAAATGACAATGACATTTTCTAAAGCCAGAGTTAATGTCTTGAAATCCAACCGACACTCCAAAATGCCAAAAATATTCATTTTACAATAATATAAAACAGAGAAAAGCAACAAATTCTGACATTGGAGAAGCCTTGACAGGGTAATGTTTGGCATTTTTGATTTGAAAATTACTTAAGTGATTGATTAGTGATCAAAATAGATACTTTTAGTATTTTCTTTAAGGTCCTGCATGACCCAATGTTGGGGGTTCCTTGTATTTTGTCAAACACAGGGAGATATAATGCAGTATTCCCTAACAAGGAAAGTGCATTAAAGGACCTGTGTGTAGTATTCAGTGGCATATAGTGGTGAGCATGCAGGTTGCAACCACTTCACCTCACCCTCCACTTCAAAACCTGTGGGAGAAACTACGGTGGCTGCAAAACTTGCGAAAAAGGCCATATTAGAAACATAATCTGGATAAAGCTCAAATACTAATCCTTTACTGTACATTTACAGTAGTCTCCTTGTACATTACCCACCAGGTGTCAGTAGCCAACTGGCCTTGCTGTGTCTCTAATGTGCTGGATGCTGTAAATGCAGACAAAAGGCATGCATGGATCCCCAGAATTCCTCTTGCCATGGAACAAAATAAGAGAAAAATAAATTTAAACAGCCATAGCATATGAATGACAGCACTGGCGCTGCAACCAAACTTATTCCCATCCCATTTTGTCTGCACCACTCCTTAAAAATCTCTGCCTCTTTCTATCACTGCCCTTTCAAAACAATTTAATTGCACCAACCTAGATGGCGAAGATGTTTTCTAGGAACAGTTATCGACACTAAGGCCTTGGAAGGAAAACGAAATAGAAAAGGATGTTTTGATCAATGCCCTATTTTTCCTTTAGAGCGCAGGAGGCGGAGGGAGATGCACAGGAGAGACAGACAGGGAGGGAGGCGGTACTAAGTGTCCTCCAGTCATCCTCTCAACTCCCTCTGTTCATTAGTATGCTGCTGCATTTGAACGGGAGGCAGTCAGGGGGAAGACAAGAAACCGGTCAGAAATGACTTCATAAATAACACCAGGAGCAAACCGTTCATTTTAAAAAACCAGGACCACAAACCTCTGGATTTTTTCCCGCACTGGATATTATTTTTAATTTCATCGTCTCGGAGGGATATTTCCATTTAACGTCCTGCGATCTTTTGGCAGCAGCGGTCCGTTTTTCAGAGCCATACCTGGCGCAGGTCTCATGTAGTCTTTCTTTACTCGCTCCTGTAGAGAGCCAGCTAAAGCAGCGGACGTCAAATAAGAGAATACCTGAAACTAAGGTTGTTTTTTTTTTTTTTAAAACAAAAAATGTGATTCCTTTTCCTCACCATGAGGCAGCCGAGCCCAGTCGCTGGCATCTGAAACAGCTGGGTCCTGTCGACAAGACTGTGGATTAAGGTTTTTTTATTCTACCCCAATTATCTCCAAGAAGAAGAAAACCCCGGACGTGTTTCAGCCAAAATGAGCGTCGATTTAATTGAATCAACTACATGAGCGGAGCTTAAACAAACGCATCTTTCTCACAGGGAGTGCACGTTTTTTTTTTTTTTTCCATATCTGCTGAATTACACGGCGCCGGCTGCCCTGGAAAATATGGAAAACGAGGTTTTCACCCCTTTGCTGGAGCAGTTCATGCTCACGCCTTTGGTCTGCTGGGTAAGACCCCTAATTAACCATTCAAATGTGTATTAAGCTCACTAATTAAACACCTCTGCCCATGCGAAGGCATTTCTTTTAACTGTTTATTGATTATCTTAACACCTATTTGCGTTGTCCCATTTATTTTTCAGGCGAAGACCGTCGGGCAGCTGACGGTGACCGATGGCACCAAATTATCGGAATATGTTGAATTAGTGGATGGGATTTACCTCAATGAGATCATGCTTGAGATGTAAGTAATCTGACACGGATTCAGAGATGTAACAGCCCAGTGCATCTGTCTGCTGCACCACACTAGTGTAACAGGATTGGCCAAATGAGAGCATGCAGACCTGTGCTTGGGACCTCAAACGCACCATGATAATAGATGTATGCAGGCTATGCCTCAAAATCATAGTTGAGACTTTGAATAGTTAGATAAATTAGTATTAGAGCTGCAATGATTGGTCTACTAACTGATTAGCTGTCAACTCTTGACTAAAACACCAACTGAAATTGTAGTGATTTCTTTTTTTTTTTTTTTTTAAAGGCCAGTTCTCTCATTTCAGCTTCTGAAATGTGAATATTTTCTGGTTTCTTTAGTCCTCTATGGCAGGAATCTGAAGCAGGGCTGCAACTAGTGATTATTTTCATTGTCCTTTTATCTGCCGATTAGTTTTTGAAGTAATTGATTAGAGTTATTTTGGTCCATAAAATGTCAGAAAATAGTTAAAAATGTTGATTTGTGTTTCCCAAAACCCAAGATGACTCAAGAGAACTCAGATATTCAGTTTACTGTCATAAAGACGTAAAGAAACCAGAAAGTATTCACATTTAAGAAGCTGGAATCAGAGAATTTCAACTTTAAAAAAAACTCAGACTCAAACTGATTAAGCAATTATCAAAATAATTGGCAATTAATAATAATTGATAAATAATCCATTCATCATTTCAGGTCTAAACTAAATATCTTTGGATTGTGATGAATATTTTTCACCATTTTCTGACATTTTATGGACCAAACAGCTAATCGAGAAAATTATCAACAGATCCACTGATGAAAACAATCATTAGCTGCAGCCCTAGTTTGTTCTCCAGTCTCTGTCCAGCACTTGAAATTGTCTGCTGGAGTGAATGTAGGCTAAGCACAAAGGGACCTTGTATTGGGGGCAATAATGGGTCATACAGTCAGATGTCTTTGCAGACAGTTATTGTTAGGATCCCTTGGTGTAAGGAGGAACCAAATCAGCTCCACAACTTCCAGTTGCTCTGTTTTTTCAGTCACCCTAGACTGTCATCTGCAGCAGGCTGGAAGACACCCCGCCCTGGAAGCTGCTGCACTCACGTTTCCTGCTGTGCTGTAGATTAAACTAGGAATAGTAGCCTTAAGCGGAGTAAGACTAGTAGCAGTGCAGAATCTAGATGCAGATTACACAGCAATGCAGATCCTTCTTAAATGTAGCTGGCCAGCACAGACACACACTTGTTTGTTTTTATTCAATTAGAGGGGAAGTAGATGTTTTGGAAGGTGGATGCTGGAGAAGATGATGCATTAGCTATCATATCTGTCTGTCTTTCCAGTCATCTCCAAACATATAGCATGACGGAAGACAGCTTCCCATTCCTTTGTCTGGCTTAAGGCTGCTACTTCCCGCTAGCTGTGCAATTTTTCATCTTTTCCGCTAATGCCACACTTCACACTGTCAGCATTTGCTCCTCCTGTTTGCCTGTCAAAGACACATTCGACCCAGCCTGCTCCCGGTGGAATTGATTTTCACTTCACAAGAGATTATAATGTGTTGCAGTTTCCTCTTGCAACTTCTAGTATTACCTCGCTTCAGTATCTGTCTTATTCAGTGGTTGATTGGCAGAATTGTCTTGGTAGAGTATACCACAGTGCTGCGTGTGAATTGTTTTTAGAAGGGTTAAGCTGTAGCTGTGTTGCATGAAGAGCTGATTAACCCTGACTGGCTCTTTCCAGTATCTGGTTGGTGTCTTCTTCGTCCTGCTCTGTCCTCGTCCAGTGTCCTCGACCTCCTGCTGCTTGGCTGCATCACTCCCCTAAGCTGCACCCTTCATGTTTCAACTATCTCTTCCTCCTCTCTTTCACATGCTTGTCTTTCCTCCTCCGACTCCTCCAGGCTGCGTACACAATCTCAGAGGAATCCTTCAATACAGAAAAGTGTTTAAGGAGGCCTTTGCAGGTTCAGTAGGACAAGGACATCTTTCCTCTTCCACACAAAACAGTGAAGAAGTCAGCAGTATTTTTAGAGCATTTTCCCCTCTGGGACACTGTATAGTGGAAAGCAACTGGAAAGGATATGAGGGGGAAGGGTTGGAGGAGTGAGTGAGATGGAAAATGATTTACCAAAAAACCTTAAACATGACAGGGAAGATGTGCAAAGAAAAGACCAATTCCAGCCCCGGTTTTCCAATCCACATAGCAACTCCTCAGCTCTACATATTAATACTGAGATATTTGACCAGGTACTCAGTAGGATTTCTATCTGCAAATAATTGGAATGAGCTGAATGGGAATTTTTCTCTGGATTGCTGAGTGCTCCTGTAGGGAACAGCCAGCATAGAGCTGAAATGAACTGTGACTGGCTTAGTGATTGCCTGACAGGATGTCGGGGATTGCCAGTCACAGTTAGCTCTGTGTGTTTATATATTTGTGTGTGTGTGCTTTTCTGCAGGGCTTCTGTGTCTACGTGGGAGTATGTGTATCTGAAGGTTTTTTTTTCCTGTTCATTTTGTTTTGGACTGGAGGCAGCTGTTGGTAGTCGTCTTGCCCAGCCACCCTCCCACACAGAGGGCCTACAGTACTGGTCAGATGTTATGTTGGTGAGACAGCTCTTTGTCTGCCTCTCCCACTTTACCGGCTCTTCGTGGTCACCTCCAGTAGGCTCAGCGAACTAAAATAGACTGCATCATAAGCTAAAATCTTTGTTACAGCCCATGCCTTTAAACTTGGCAGGGAGTTTTGGATGATGGTACCCATCAAAGACCTAACATTTGTCACTTCTATGCATGGAAGTCTCTTGGCGCCTCATGATTCACTATGATAATGAGGGCTATGATGCAATATAAAATGATTATTCATGCATCTTGATTTTTCATTTCTATACGTGATTTATTTTTTCTCACTGTCTGACTACTTGCTACTTTTAAACAGTATATTTATAATGATTTTGTATTTGAAATGATCCATAATTACTTTAGTTTTCAACTTCATAGAACCCTGTTCACACCTTATATATTTCACCATCCAGTTTATTAAGCCTTTAAAAACAAACAGCCTGGTCTTAAAAATTGTTCCAGCCAATAATAATTTCAGGAATTGTTTTTTTTTTTTTAATTTCTGTTTGATTGACTTTTCAGCTTCAGTTCATAATCTTTCAAGAGAGAATCATGATGCACCTAAGAATTGTCACCCCCCAAAACCCGTAGTTAATTCAGTATTAAAAGACAGAACTGTAGTTGAAGCATGGTGCATCATCCAAAGTCTGTTCACATTTAAAGCTGTATGTCAACTGGAAGAATTATGTGGGTGTATAGTAGTGCCTCCTTCCCTCTCCTCATCTCTCCCTTACACTGTTACCTTCATTAAAAGTAGCTTAGAAACCACAGGTGAACTTCTTTGAAGAACCGTAGGCGATAATTAACAAGGATTGTGTTAGTTCTATTTCTTGGGCTCCCACAAACACGCTCTGACTCTCACGTACGCATTTCGTTTTCTCCTCACCTCCTCTGTTCTGACAGCTAGAAATTGTAGTGAGTGTAAGTTGATGTTGTGCTGCTTGTGATTGATCCAGTCATGCTGAAAAAACTCTGCTGGTGTTAGCCTCCAGTCAGTAGCTGCTGTTTACACTAAGAGTTCAGCTCTGAAAACACTGCCACTGAAGACAATGCTCTGTGAAGCCAAGAAAAATACTTGTCTTCCAGAGTGGATGATAATACTCCAAAGATATTAACACATTATCAGATGAAATTTAGCGTGCAGTAGTTTGTGCAAAAAAGGTTAAAATGGTTTAAGTATTTTCTCTTTCTCTCTCCAAACGCACACTTACAGTACACTGGCTGAAGAAACTTAAGCTTTTGACATTTTTACTGGTCATGTCAGCTGTTGAAGTCTAAGCTTTGGCGTTCCTGTGTGAATGTCTCTGTATGGTTAGTGCCGACATGGCAGACAGGCTGGCAGCAGTTGTCACTGGGACAGCATGGGAGAGCACAGACAGAAGAAGAAGAGAGACCCCAGGATTATCTAACGGTTTGCTGACACCCAGATGGCACCACATCCCCTCCCCCCTGCCCTCATGTGACTGACATTACCTAGCCAATTAGATTGCCTCCTCAGTGCTGTCAAACCAATTAGTTTTTCCCGCTCAGCGAGAGGGGGCCAATTAAATTTTTGTCAGAGTGACAAGTGTCCAGTTGAATTCTCTGTTTTCCTGCCAATCCTGTAGACCCGTGCCGGCTCATTGGCCTGTTCGGTGAACCAGACAGTCTGTCCTCTACGGGCCGCTGGGACAGAGCTATGTGCTATGTGCTTGACGCTTGCAGGAATAAAAAAGGAAATTTTATGTGTCCCACTTGATTTTTACATAACATTTGTCATGTTGACTGTTGAAATGAGTTATGTTGTCTTTTTTAATCACTTAACTTGCGCTTTCTTGTTGCGTGACCCAGTTCTAACCCTGAAAATTTGGCATAAAAATGATTGTTGGTGAGGAAAGTGCACGTATTGAGATGTAAAACATTTGTGGGTTATGAAAAGAATGCTGTTAAGCATGTTGTACAGGTTAATGTTTCTGTTGGCTTGAGTATTCAGACAGATCTGTGCATGTCTGCAGATCTGTCTTGATGGCTGGCTGCACACATGGGAATGAGAGTATAAATAATGTGAAGGTAACTATCACCTTCCAGCAATTTCATCTCCGTATTTTTTCTACATACAAGGGTGCTCGCCAGTGGTTGTTCATCATAAAGTGAACATATGAGTCAGTGAATATGAATCTATTAATACTGAATGCAGATTTGAAAGCCTGTTTTTCTCTCAAGGCCACAGGATATAGCTCTCCCTGCGCCTGTCATCACTTCCTTTCATGACAGAATTGGCTTTTCAACACATCATACATAAATAAGCATACTCAGAAACTGACCAATGAGCTTTGTTGAAGTGTCTTGGTTTGCAGGGACAACGCTGAATAACATGTTTTGTTTAAACCAGTTGGTCTTTTATTGAAATTTACTTTCTTTTGTTGTGGACTATCAGATGCATCGTTCGATTCTCTCTAATTGCTATAATAATATATGGGGGTTATATTGTACTCATGTTATGCTTTATATGGCTTTGTCGCTCTAGCAGAATACTCTGAGGTTAGACAACCATCTGGCAACATTTTATTCTTACAGGCAGAATCTGGAAGAGGCCACATACAAAGAAACGTATGAGTCAGTGCTGCTTCAGTTTTTTATTTCAATCTACATTCATCCTTTTCTACCTCGGGGCTGTTGGAGAGGTTTGGGTGATTCCGGGGAAAAAAAACACAAGACGCAGTAGCCATAAAAGAAAAAAAAAATCATGTTTAAGCTGTCCTTCTTTAATATGGCATTTTCAATAAAATGGTTTAAAAACAATTTTAGATTTTCACATTTCAATGACCACTGATGCAAGAGTTTAATGGACATTGAACATGCTTAGTTTTTAAAAATAGTTCTTCCTTTGCTGACTTCCTCTCTTGTTGAGTTCATCTGATATTAATCAATTAACTGATCAAATGAAAATTAATCTGCACCTATTTTGTTAGCAGATTTATCATTTCAGTCATTTTTCAAGACAAAATGCAGAACATGTCCTGGTTACAGTTTCTTGCATTGTGAGAATTTGCTCTTCTTTTTTGTGTACTTTGTAAATTAAATGTCTTTGAGTTTTGGACTGTTGTTTGCAAGAAACAAAACATTCAGAGACATGACCAGGAAACTGCTGTGGGCATTTTTTTTTCCAAACCTTTTGACATTTCATAGATTAAACAATTTATCAATTAAAAGAAATAAAATAAAAAAATATTGACAGATTCAACAATAATGACAATAAATGTTGTGGCACCAGATTGGACTATGCTACTTCTCATAACCCTCATGTTTTTTCTCTCTTACCTCTCTATCAACTAAATTGTCTCCCTCTTTCTGTCGCCCCTCTTTTTCATCATGTTTCAACACCTGCTGAGACTGTACCTCTTCCCCTTTCCCTCTTTCTCCCATCCCTCCTCCTGCTGGATTCTTTTTCTTCTTCATTTCTGTCTCCTTTTCTGTCCATGCCACACCTCTCCTGCTCTCTCTCTCTCCCCTGTCTCCCCTCTGTTTTCTTTGAGCAGCATGTTGAAGCCTTTGTTAGCTTTCTCTTGGGCTAGTTACAGCAGACATAGTTGGGATTCCAGCTGGACTATAGAGAAGAGGCAGGCAGAGCTGCTGCTGGGGTGTCAGTCTGTTCAGTTCTCCAGCTGCTGCGGTGCTGCTGCCTGGACTGTGGGGTCTACACCTTTCACATCAAAAGTGTAGAATCGAACGTTAATCTTGCATCTCTCATCTGTCATCTTTGTGTCATGCCAAGATCTCTGTGTCTGTCTAGCAAGAGGATGTGTATCGAGTCAGACAGGAAACGGCAGCTGTGACCTTGAGAGGACAAAACTTTAACAAGGCTGTGTTAATGTGAGACACTCAAAATCCCACAACCAAGGACATTTTAAACCCCACAGGGACCACATGTTTGCTCTTAGGTTCTCAGCCTTAGCAATTCAGAATCAATCTGATTTACAGTGGCTGGTATTTAAAGTGATTTATTCTCAGCATTAGTTGGAATTTCTGGGCTGCACTGTGTTCAGCATGTGTCGGAGAATAAATGACAACTACTATAGTTGAGTTTTTGTAGCTCTTTTGTATTATTTTGTATTTATTCAGCAAAGATAGAAATAAGTCTTTATTTAAGATTGTGGTTTTGTTAGAGAGAGGTGTTTATTTTGAATTTCCCATTTCATCTGCTTTATATTTGATTATACTTGATCTAATTTGTCTGATAAGACCTGATTTTGGGTGTCAATTTGCTGTTGTGGCTATTTGCTGCTAATGCAAACTCAACACTTCCTCCATCTGTTTCATGTTACAGGGCTTTCAGTGGCTCAGGGGGCATAATCCCTTCTGTTCCCTGGAAGACTTTTGCTGTGAAGCATCTGTAAGAAGTGTTGAGTTTCATTAACAGCAGCTTAACATTGAGAATTAACAGCACGAGGAGAAATAATCAGTGATGGACTGCTACATTTCTGATAAAAAGAGGAACTCGGAGCAGCTGCGTAGTGAATATAGCAAAACTACAGTATGTTGTCATACTGAAGCAAACAACTTGGTAGGTTCCCTTTGTGGGCCATTATATTACAGGTAGTCTTCCCTATTATGTGAAGAGATTGAATTTTGTTTCGATGTTTTATGTTCTAAGTGTTTGTAGTCCAGTACCAGGAAATGAATCAGATCACATCCAGCTTTGCAGAAATGAGTTTAGCTGCAGTCCCTATGGATACAGCTACAGAGGAGAGGAATGGGAAGAGGCCTTGTGGAAACAGAAAGACAAAGACAGGAGAGAAATGGGCCCATGAAAAGCCAAGACAAGGAAATGGGGTGACAAGAACCACATACCAGTGGTCAGATCCTCACTGTTCTGTATGTACTTCAGCTCCCATGGGAAAAGGGTGGGGCTGAGAGTAAGTTTACATGATGGCAAAATGTAAACTATTAACATACCTGCAAAATGAATGAGTTATGTTTAGTATTATCGTAATATTGCAAACTGATAGTTGGAGCTGTGGGTTCAGTAGATTACAAAGTATTACAGTGCTGCATAGATGCCCTGGCCTACAAATCTTTTTCTTTAATTGTGAGAAAACATGTTTGTTTGGTGCAGACCCCAACAAATGTCACATCATCATGATGTAATAGTTTTTTTTGTTTTGTTTTTTTTAATAAAATGAAAATTCACTAATTGTGAATTGTATCTCAATGACAGTATCAAATATTAATGCTATGAATTTTCTTTTTTTAACATATTGTGCAGCCCTAATTGCATTTGTAAAACTACTAGTTTGCTTGACTGTTTGTGTTTACTTTGCTTACAAGCAACCTTTGAGAAAGGCAGTCAGTGTGTTAACATGCAGTCCAGGATAACAAGATTTCATTTTAACAAGATTAAGGCAGAATTGCAATTATTGCAACTGTCGTGGAAAGAGATAAACAAAGTTAACATGCTTGTGTTAAGGTTGTACTCAGAGCAGTCTTAATTTGATTTACAGAGCTATATTATTTGTTGCTCTCTTGAATTACTCTTGCCATCTATGCACCATTGTCTGGTTCTGCATTCTGTGTATGTGCCAGACACATCACACAGTGGGGACCCAGGTAATGGTGGGTAGGGATGGGTACCGAATTCGGTACTTTTTTAGGTACCGACCGAATTCCGTCGGTACTACCGAGTACCGATTCACGTGAAATCAAACGGTACCATGTTTCGGTACCTAAACGCATCCTTGTGACTGTAAGGAGTGGAAGAGTAGGCGATTTTCCATGCCGGACTTGAACACAACTGTTACCGGCCTGAGCATTCCCCTTTAAGGAGGTGGTGGGTAATGTAGTCCGCACGTAGCCGTGTTGTTGTAGTGTGTACGCCCGCAGGTGTGTGTCTCCCTCTCCGGTGAAGTGTGTGAGAAGTAACGCCAGCTCTAGCTACTGTAAGTTGTATAGTCAGTGTCGTGAAGCTCAACTCTACAGCCATAAAAGTACTGTGTTGTGACGTCAGAGTGAAGGAAAGAGCTGAATAAAGCCCCGGTCCGGTCCATGTGTTCAACTATCCGCCTCTCCTCCTCTGTGTGTGTGTGTGTGTGCGCGAATAGCCCGGACTGCTGGTTACCAGCGCAGAACGAGCCAAGCTTTATAATCAGCTGCTCCATACCACGGTTAGGAGCTACAAAGCTGAGGAGGTAACACAACACAGGCTGAAGACTGTACAACTTTCGACAGCCTCAGATCTACGGCTACAACTCCTGTATTCAGCACCGTTAACATGCCTGCATCCGTTAGTGACGCGTCGTCTGCAGCCAGCAACGTGAGAAGAAATGGCCTTAACACTTTGTCTGCTCCAAGTAAATAAGCCTGGTGACGTTGTATTAGTTGTCGTTATCAGCTCGGTTCCTCGCACTTTGTAACGTTAATATTTACAAGTCAGAGGGGAAAGGAAAGGAAGAGGAGTACGTGGAGCTGGGTTTTAATTTGTGCATTATTAAGAAAAAACACTGTTGTTGTAGTTAAGGGTTTTCATGTTGTTCATGAAATTTGTGAAACAACTGCGATGTTACAACACAAACAGTTGGATGTTGTTTTGCTATATTTGTTAAAGTTTATATATTGAGAAATAAATATGTTACATTGAAAATTTTTGAGATTTTATTATTAAACAAATTAACATTTATTACCACACAAGCACACACAAAAGTACCGAAAATTGGTACCGTTGAGTACCGATACCGATTCGCAGGTACCGGGTATCGGTACCGTATCGGTTCAAATGTGAAAGGTACCCATCCCTAATGGTGGGGCAATATTTTTTTGTGCAGGCTGAATCTAGTACTGGAGAAACAGACCACAGAATTATCCTGAACTGAACCTGAACTGTTAACCTGTCCACCAGCACTTTTGGCCACGCTGAGCCAAACCATACTGTGCCGAATTGCATTTCCATTATCACTTTCAGCACACTGAGCCGTGCCAGAGATGGACCTATTCCAGAGTGGGGCCAAAGTCAGCCCGACCCGCTTCTAAGTGGGCTGTGGTGACATCTGGCCGGCCACGTCCAGCCTGTGACAACCCTCCTTTCTCCCCCTCGAACATACGTGTTGGAATACTCAGCTCGTGTGTGTGCAGGAGAGCAGAGAGAAAGACGTCTCCTAATCTTTATGGTTTGAAATCTTGTTTCTCTCATCTGTCCCAGTTTGTACTTTCAGGTATCTGCATCACATTAGCTTTCAGCTGTGTCGGAGTTGTGTTAAGTTACTGCTTATAAAACCCCTGAATTAAAACATTTCCTGTTTGTGCTGCTTCATAATGAAAGTGTTTAAATTACAAAACAACACGGGACTTTTATTGTGAAGAATTTAAGGAAAGAGTGTGTTTATCCCAGAAGTATATGTGAACGGTTTATCCACCGCTTTACAGGTGCTTGACTCGAACCTCCTCAAGCTCGTCTTCAGTTAAAAGACACACCTTCAAGTGGGTAGCCCTGTTGTAATGGAAATGCAAACCCCCGCCGTGCTGGGCTGACAGGCTGAGTCAAACCGAATCGAGTCAGGTCAGCTCTGTGCATGGAAAAGGGCCAATAGAGGTCCAAACACACACACACACACACACACACACACACACACACACACACACACACACACACTCCCTGCTGTGTTTGGACAGTACAGCTCATAAGCTCTATGCCGAACACGTGGCCAAATGTAGCCTGCCTTTTTTCTTTGTGCGTGTGCATTTAGCCTACTTTGTGTGTGTGTGTTGTGTATGAGCATGTGCCTGGCTGCCCATGCTGACTGTAATGTAGCCTGTCATATATAGGTTAACACTACTCCCTAACTTAACCAGCTAATCAAAGCCAGGAGATGAGAGGAGAAAGCCCAGTGGCCCCAGGCTCTACGTAAGGCTGCGGTGCCTATCGACGGCACTGACAGACCGGCTTATTGACTGGCTGTCTCACTAGTTGTCTGCCTTACTGGCTGTTTAGCTGGCTTTCTGCCTGTCTATCCCTAATCTATTTGTCTATTTAAAGTCTTAAGGTTACTGTATCAGCAGGAACAAGGAGGTAGGGGTGATAAGGAGGATATTTGACCCCCATTGCTGTTCTAAGTCGCTGTATTTATTAGGCTGCTGATCCGGGGGAGGGGGGTGTCGTGTCGCGTGCTTGTCTGTGTGGAATCACATGCAGCCAAAGAGATGAGGGCTGGATTGTGTGGTTCTGTCATGGTCCTGTTGTTGTGGCCACCATGTTCTTGGCTGACTCTGACGGTGATGGAATGTGTGAATGGGCAAGCCTATCCTTACTGTTTTTCTCGCTTTCTCCCCTTTTCTCTCTCTCTCTCTCTCTCTGTCTCACACACACACACACACACACACACCTCATTCACCGCATCACCCTCCTCGCCATGACAGGATTACAGCTTCCTCTGTGCTTTTTAATTAACGGGTTAAATAGACCCCCTACTATGGACCTCAAAAGGGGCTGAGTGTGTGTGGAGGGGGCAGTTGGGGAGGTCACATGACTGTTCATTTAGACCAGTATTAAAAAGAGCCCTGTGTCCCTCTGATTAGCATGATTGTGTATGGGTGTGTGTATCAGGGTGGAGGCTGATCAAAAGACTAATTAACACATTAACACTGCAGCTGATTGATTTAAGAGACAAGCATTCTGTCCTTTTGTGCTTTATGAAAATATTTTTTGATATTTTAAGAATGCATACACCAATGAGCACATGAATACAACATTTTTTTTACAGCAGATGCTTGGTAGCATTTTTTGGTCATCAACATGTAAATTTGAGTAGATTGATAGTTGGGTATCAGTATTGTTTAGATTTTGATGATTTTGATTCCAGTTCTTATTGATTTCGGTTCTTAACAATGTTGAGGAGAGTTCTGTGAATGTTTATTACCGTGGACAAATGTTGCCAGGGAAACACCAAAATAAGCCAATGTTAGCTAAATAATGGTAACAATTGTGGTCTGTTTTCTGGTTTCTTTAATATTTTTGGGTTTCTTAGGCTATTTTACTGTAATTATAGAGCGTATCCCACTATCGTAAAGCATTTTGTAGCATAGCATTTGCTAAATTGAGGTGATTGTTATAAAACTCACACAGCTTGTGCTGTTTACCTGCTAGTCAAGCAATGGTTGAGTAGGTTAACTGACAATAATGTTAGACTCACGTAGAGGACGGGAAGGTATGCATGCATTCAACTCGCATGTCTACAGCCATGATGAAGGTCGGTGTTTGAAGTACATGCCTTTAATTTGAAAGTAGCCAGAGTGAAATTTGTGTAGGAATCAATAAGCACAGTCAAAATTAAAATTTATTGTTTCCCTTGGAAACAGCATTTTGGAATTGGTTCTCAGTGCCTAGTTGGGGACTAGGGATATTTATATTTCTTGGTATGAAGCAGGTTCTTATGGTTTGGTTTTATGTGAAATAGATGTATGTTTGATTGAGAAACGGGGGAGCACTAGCATGGTCTAGTAATTAGGAAGATGCCATTCAGCAAGAAGTCCCCTGTGACTGCGAGCATCCACCAGCCTGAATGTCCTTGAGGAGGATAAAGAATTCCTCACCTTTTTGACCTCCTCTCTTGAACAGAACAAGCAAGATGATAAAAAAAAATACTGATCATAAACTGGCTTTGTGATATTTCAGGATCAGGCCTTATTGACCTGTTCACCCACACAGACACAAACATGGCTGTGCTATTCTTGAATGCAAGAGCACAGATGCAGACACATGCATGACTACACATGTGCTACACACTACATGCTTGCATGCATACATTCACAAGCAGCCAGAGCTCTCCTCCCCCCTTACTCAGGGCCTGTTGACCCTCATATATAGGTCATGCAATGTTCATGCTTTGAAGTCTGAAGTGCGTATCATGAAAAAGAGAGCTGCTCTCTAACACTGTTGATGTAAGGCTCTAAAAATCTCATAGTACATCAGAAGTGTTGTTTTCCCAGACAATCCCAAGGCAAATGTATCATAAATTAATTATAGGCTTAGTTTTTTTTTAGGGAGGATGGGTGTGATTTTACTACTCTTCTCTCTTGGGCTCAGCACATGGTAGAGGAAGGATGACATTGTCAAAACATGCTGTGTGCCAGAACAAACTACTTCACTAATTATTTTTACAAATAAATGTTCTAGTGCCCATACAGTGAAATGCATGTACTGCTTCTACTCTGTAAAATATATTATAGATACAAGTGCGGTTTGTCTTTATTTGAATAATCTTCATAATCAATTATTGATTCATATTTTGCTGCATTTAATTTGACTGAATTCAACATTGTGTTTTAGGATGTAATGATGCTCATACTGTTTACTCGGGAGCATGCCATCAAGCCTATTTTTATTTAGTTACCTCAACGAAAGAGAGAACCAAGCCTTCATAGTGTAATATTTTTTTCAACTGTGGTAGCTGGTGGAATCATCATCTAATTGCCTTAATGATGAAATCATTGAGAACATTTATTCAGAGATCTCTACTGGGAGGTTATATAAGTGGGGTTACTGAAGCACAGTATACCTTCCCCCTGTGCTGCCAATGTTAAGTAATCAACCCTGGGAGATAAAACAGTAATTCAACTGCAGAATAGGCAGAAAAGTTTAAAGTTCATCAATGACTCTGGGTAAGAAATCAGAACTCTTTTTACTTTTGAACGCTTTTTTCCAGTTGCTGCGCTCCAATAACGTTAAATGAAAAGAATCAAAGTTGTTTGTAAGGAGATCCAAGTGTGAAAACTAAATCCCACTGCCTTACAGATATTTGAAACAAGCAAAGTATGAAGCAGTCCCTCTGTTCAAAGTGTCCCTCTGCTACTTGGTGAAATCATATCAGGGGTTCTGCTTTGTCACCACCTCTGTTCTGTGAAGTGGGGAGACTAGAAAATAGGAATTTCCCTCAGGGGGTCAGAAGATATCACATTAAGGCTGCAAATCTTACATAGTATTAGACTGTTAACTTTTACCTTTGAAAGTATATGAGCCATTTCAACAAGCTTTTAATCAACACTGCACATGCTATCAAAGGTAGCAGTTAAGAAGCCCTGACTTGTTGACTTTATTGTTTAAAGACATGGGAAAGTAGTTAGTTTATAAATGCATGACTAGTACTGGTCATGTACCTGGAAAATAGTTTGCATGACAGGCATTCCAGAGAGACAGAAAGACACGCACACAAATCGCTAGGAAACTCATCGTTTTTCATCGGTTAATTACAGCAATAATCTTGCCCCTGAATGTGCTTTGAGATGAATGAGATTTGGTATTTTGAAGGTAATTTCCATGTATATTCAAATGGTAGTTTGGATTGTTGTTGTAGATAACAGAGGCTGGGGAGATGGTACTGTGTGAATTTGTGGAATGTCTATGAGGCTCACTAAAACATGTTGACACCCGTGATAACATCAGTCGTCGTGTGCGCTTCTTTTAATGTCCCTTGGGCAGCTCACAGAGAGATAAACACACAGGCTCTCTATTCTTCAGAAACTAAGAAGATGCTTCTTCTCTTTGATTCAGACAGATAAAATATAATAAATGGTGGCCATGATTAGAGGTAAAAGAATTGCTGAAATACACCCCCTTATATCTGACCTCAGAATGTTTATTCTCTTTACAATATTTTCAGTAGTTTGAACTACAGTCTACAGAGGACCTGTTGTAGAATTTTTTACATTTCAGCCTGAAAATTGAAATGCTTTTAATGCTTTTAATTAAAATGAAGTTTATTTGACTCACCAAAAAATTTGATTTGGTGGCTAGAGACAACACTGGTCTGGAAAGTAGATTTAAGCGGTGGCATTTCTATTTGCTTTGTCTTTGAATGTGTCTTGTTTCCTTTAACATGGTTATGGCACTGGCCCTACTTGAACAGGGATCAACTGTCACTGTGCTGCTAATGTTTTTAGCCAAACACACACCCGTTCCATCACATAGAGCAACATAGTGTCAAACTGAAACACAGATGTTTCAAACAACCCAGAGACACATGCTTAGGGACATTATTTTTAAATGTTTGTCTACATCTCAACAGACATCTATGTTTGCTACAAATGGTGATTAAATAACAATATGCATTTTTTCCCACAGAAATCCTAAGGCCACAGTGCAGAGGACCAACAAGAAAGTGAACAATGACCCCACACTGCGCATCCAGAACCTTTCTATTCTCATCAGGCAGATTAAAGCCTACTATCAGGTAAGATTTCTTTCTACTGAACAAGCTGCAAAGTTAGGTATCTCTTGCTCCTCCGTTAGCTCAATAAAAGGTTAAAGCTGTTTGACACTATCCCTGTTTAAGTGATGGTTAAGAGGTATTTTTTGCAGTTATCTTTTGAAAGTGGATCTACAGATGTGGGTCACAATCATGTTGAATAACTTGTATAAACACGTCCGTGCATGGCTCAGGCCAAAGTGAAGCTCTAAGTACAGCGGCACACTCTGTTCCCATGTTCCCTTATGCCTGAGCTGAGGTGGTCTGCATTCAAACAGTTACCCCTTAGGTTACAGTGGGGAAAAAATGTAAGCAGACAGCACAGCTTTCACTTGCATTCACACGGAACTGAATGTGTCCACACAAGCACATGCCACATGAAGACTTGGCAGTGTAAACAGAGATCTATTTGCAGATGAGTATGTGTGTGATTGCGTGTGATGTGGTATCATGACCCCTGTCCAGATGTCAGAGAGGGCCCAATAAATATACAGAGACGCTGTGAATGTGAAACACATGAAGCCACTGATCTGCCTCTGCTGCTTCCTCTGATGAATCTTTCAGTTCATTTACTTTTCTCTCTTTATCTCAAAAAAGATCTTGTGCAGCATTTCTCTCTTGGATGATGATCTGATATATCAGCCACAGTTTTTCTCAGGCGGTCTACAAAGACACAAACCTACAAAAAAAAAAAACCCTCATAGCTCATAGTGGTACATTAAAGCCTACAAGATGGACTTGGAAGCTTTAGTCAGAGATCTTAAGGTATTAGAATCACACCAAGCCACATGTAGTGAAGTCTTATATCAACTTACAACTTACAACTTAGCACAGTATCAGCTCATCAGGCCTCAAAACATGTCATTCTCACTGCAGTTCATCATTACTTTGACCAAAAGGAAATGATTGAGACACCCTATTAATCTAATTGGCTGAAGACATAGTGGTGAAAAAAGAGTGGGGGAGTAAAAGATGTAGGAAGCACGAAAGATAAGCTCATTGATAACAAGATATCAGAAAAGCCCTATGCTTCTCACACGCAGCACTTTAGTGCATATTTCATGACCTGATCACAAGTGGAAAGCTGTTAATACTGGTGGAAATAATGTGTGAAAATATTGTGCTCATACATTTGTACACAAGCATCCTGGACCATCAAGTTTGCAGTATGCACATACAGCAGCATGCTACAATGTGGATTTGCCTGTGCAAGGGTTTTCAAGCCATGAAATGCTCACTTTTTCTGTTTCAGTCTGCTGTAACACAGTATTGTTTAAATGCACAGCGTCTGCTCTCAACTGTGTGTTACAGTTATGCCAGTTGTGAAACCTCTGAGCTTAGAGAACTGAACCAATCCAAAGAGAATATGATTCACTACATTGCTGCAACAGTGTCTCAACCGTGTTTTCATAACCAGGAATAGAGCGTGACCCAGCATGCTGTTGCGACAGTACAGTGGGTTTGGGAATGTTATCATTGTCAAGCAGTGGCGCTGACAGAGACAAAGATTTCCCACACTTCAGACTTAGGACTGTGACCCATGTTCTCAGGGACTGTGCCTGTACAAAGGCTGTGTAAAGGCACTTGGTTATCATGTAATTTGGTGTTATTCAAATAAACAAAGTATGAAACTAAGGGTTAACAATAAATTTCTAAGCCTACATTTAGCTCTAAATAAATTTTATCCAACTTGATGGTGCTGGAATAAGTCTGAAACATTTTCTGAGGTTGTTTCTTTATTTAGATTGTCTGTTTTAGTCTGCTGTTTTATTTCTGAAGTTCCATATTTAAATTCATCCCAGAAGTCAAGTGAATAGTGTACTGATCTGTTAATTGCTTTGTTAGGTCTGGTTTGCCCTGGTTTTGAACATCCTGTTAATCACTCCCCGGTCATCTTTTTAAACAATCAGCCTATTGTGTAGACTTTGACGTTATAAGCTTACAAAAGCTCCACTCCACTAGGCCGCCTCAAATGGCTAGCAGAATTATCTGTCTCTGAGTCAGTGGTCGGGTCACTGGCTGCTCGTGTTAAGTAGTGGCCAGTGGATCGATGATGATGAATGACGGGAAGGGTTAAGGACATTAACTGGAGGCATCTGGTGACATGTTGGATCAAAATGACGATGCAGTCCACTTGTATCAGTTTCTTGCACTATTGACAACAATGACACAAAATATATTGGAGACATGGCAAACACAATGTAAGTAAATGGGTGTTGTTTTGTAGATCTAAATGCAGGATTAGAATTGCAGTATTTGTGTAAGTTGTTTTAGTTTTAGGAGGACAATGTAAGCCAACAATAACACTCTTGTTCCTCCACAGTGTTTTGTTAATCTTCTGTTTGTCCCTGCATCGCTCTGTTGACCTCTTGGTCATACTATTGTTCGGCCACTTGTTTCTGCAGGCTCTGCCTCACAGAGACCACCTACATGTTAAAATCCCCCCATAGTTCCCTGCTGTCCTTGCTGCGTGCCTGTCTGCCCTCTTGATGGCCTTTCATGGACATAAGCAGCCACTGAAAGTCACTCAGTTAGTTGCTAATGAGATGGACCTGCCTGTTTAAATGGACATATTAAATAACAACAAAAATATTTATTTACATGGGGTTATCCATCTTTTGTTGTTTTGGCTTTGTACTTCAGCTCAATGGATTGGTTTAAAGTACTGACTGTCACCTTTGGGCATTGAGCCCTTGTCCTTGTTATGCTGTACTGTTCAGAAATTGGAGGGGCAGTGTATAAAAAGGACTACATCCTTCATTGTTGACCCAAAATGGATGTCTCAAACACCCATAAAGCTGACAGATTGCTGTTAAACGTCTGTCATTGTTTCAGTACAAATTGAATGTGCTGGAGCACAGAGCCAAAACAGTAGAAAATGTGTTTGATGTCTTTACTACTTACGTGTATATCGCACGGTTTCTTCTCACACGCACAAAGTTTCTGCTCTAAAGTCAAAAGAAACCAGTTCTTTAGAATTAGCTTTGATATGTTTTTGTGGTGGTCTTCTTTTCCTGTGGTTGTTTTGTCACTAACCGGTTTCAGATTTCCAGAGCCATATGGATGAAGACAGAACCATTCAGGTCATTGGCTAATGGACTTAGCAGGTTTTGAATTTACTGTACTGCTCAGCACTTTGAAAGAGGACTTGGAGTGAGTGAATGTCCTTGTATGGTTGGTTGCTTCCTGTGATTCAATAAATTGATCTCACTTAAAACTCTTTAAATTACATTACATTTTCCCAGTAAGCTTGGATCAGAAATGGTTAGAAACCACTCTCTAGGTAAGGATGTCACTGTACGTCATGAACAAATGGTCAGCATGTATTCTTCATTGGTGTAACAGGAAAAACAAAATGTAATGTATCTACATGAGCTGAATTTGCACAGTGATGCTTTTTACACACCCATGCACTGGTGTCCATAGACATGTTGTCTCTTCCAGAAAAGCTCATAATTCATTCAGAGTGTCTGGAAGGAAGAAGGAGGGGAAGACTTTATTGAATTGCAGCCCTTGCTGACTCGCCAAAGGACCCTCTGGTGTCAAAAGATGGCAAATTCATTAACCTTTTTGAACCGTCAGAGGCTGGCAGTGGAGGATCTTTCTCCTCCCCCAACCCTTGCCTTCATTACGTCTCCACTCCTCCTCCCTGCTCCTTCACTTCTATACAAGATGTAATCCTAGCAGCGTGTGCTATATGTGTTGTGTTTCCACATGGGAAATGTGCAGATTGACTTTGTGCAGACGTTGTGAAATGTGAATTGGCTCAAGACAAGAATTTCAATAATAATGGTTTTCATTTTGAACTCTCTTGGGCTATATATAAGGAGTGTGTGTGTGTGTGTGTGTCTGTCCATGTTCAAAGTCTGTGTTATTGTTCTGGTACAGTAGATTGTGTGGGAGGAGGTCAATGTCTAGACAGGCTTAAGACTTTGATTTCAGAATCTGGTGAACAGATCAAGGCTGAACAACTGTAAGCGTGTGTGCGCTTGACTTTATGAATGTAATGTGCATTTTTAATGTTGCATATAAGAAGACCTGAGAATTGCATTAACATATTTCATAACTGTTAGTGAGGATGAATTTTCATGCTAGTTATTATTGCATTTCTGTTTCTTGAATGGGATATTAACTTTTCTGGTTGCCTGGTCACTTCTATACAACAGAGTCTCTCTGGCGGTCAGTCCAAATATGCTGGGCCTCTTTTTAATTTAGTGGCCTTGGTTTGGCATTCTTAAGCAGGGTGTAATATGGAGCCTCAGCTAGCTGAACTAAATGCTTTGTGCTTTTACTGGCTTTTCTTAAAGCTTTTTTAAGTGAATCCCCTTATCTTGGTTTATAAAAATCAGACTTTAAGATGTCATCTGGTGTCATTCAATGTCAAAACTGATGGGAGGCACGATACCTTTTTTTCCCCCCAACACTTTTATAAAAATGTAAGCTCCAGTGGCTGTTATTTAATGTGAATTTATTTGATTTCAAGCTAATATGCATTGCTATACAGTTAAAATGTTCTGCTCCCATCCTTGAAAAAGCATTAGACGTTACTGTTGGAAATAAGGGCAGTTCTGTCCTCTCTTTGCCACTGCTTTGGTTTGGGGTGTGGCATAAAGGCTGGGAGCTCTGTTTAGACTGTTTAAGGGTAACAGAGGGCACCATTCATGGCGAGCAGGCCTGGCCCCAAGCTTTGCAAGGTTATTTGGGAAGGCTCTGGGAATAGGTGATGTAGGGATAGGCTATGAGGCTTTAGGTGTTTAGGGTGTTTTATTTAAGTTGAGAACATCGTGAGAATGTTTTGATATTCCAGGGCATATTCTAAAGAAATGCAACTGTCCTTTCCTTTCAGCATTAAACCTGAATTAAGTGCAAGGGTTGAACCTTTGTGATGACTGTCTCACTCCCTTGCCTTTTCTGCCATGCTGAGAGAACACATTTGTTTAATTACTGACATTAACAAGCATTTTTCTCTCAAAGGCTATGAATTATCGTGTTATGCTCATTTTTCTCGAATGTTCTTCCCAGTTAAGCATTCGCTTACTCAAGTGTTGCCTGGTTTGGGGCATAAGAGACTGTTTTTTTTTTCCCCTTGTTGACCTAAAGTCTCACAAAGATGCTCTGTTACTGGGCCAGAATGAAGTTGCACAGGCACACGAAATACAAGCACACACGAACCACTGCAGCATACTGTAGCTATAGATGGTTGTTTATGTTGTTGACTTCATCAAAAATGGAGAAAACAATTTTCCATCCTTGTTTTTCACAGCTTTGGCCTCAAGCCAGTGGTTATTTTTATTACCCTCAACCAGAACTCAGTCAAAATATGTTTTTTTTTTTTTTTCTATATCTTCAAGTCGGGAATTCCCCATAGACTTATTGTCTTGCTCCTTCTTTCAGCATCAGCCTTGACCAAATCAGTTTATTAGGGCATGTGCTTGTAGCTGCAGGCTAACTGTGTGTTGTCATGCAGACTCACATGCTACATACTTGCATCTGAATATCCTGTTGATGATGCTGAAGCAGCTAGCTAACTAGCTGGGTTTGTAAACAATCACATAGGCAGTAGGCAGTCAGATATCTCTCAATAGAGTTGATAAGGTAATAAAATTCTGTTCACATGTGGATTAGATTTATGCATCTGGCTGGCTCAAGTTGTAAAATATTTTTTGTAAGCTTTTTAAGCAGTATATTTTTTTTCCAAAACCATCCCTGTGCTTGGTTTTGAGTAGTTGTAAATACTATTTGGCAGCAAGGTAAAAACAAATGTAGAATAACACAATTACTGCTACTAGACATCACGACTAATGTCCCTTATCAAATTGGCCACCTGTCTCCATTTAAAAAGAAGAGAAATAGATACAGAAATATGTAACATATTTACTCCACTACACCATAAAACGACCGTGAAATGTCATCAGAGATTAAAGAAACATGCTCAGTTGTAAATTCCTGCTTCTCTGACAACAATGGGACAGCCAGCATGCTCTCCTTTGAAGTTTTCATTTCAGTCTGGAAGGTCTGTTTTTGTTTGCCTGTTTATTAGTTAAAATTAATGCTGAATGTTCGCCTGAATGACTTGGTGTCTGTTTGAGTTGTAAGAAACCCTTACAAATGTTTTAGAAGGAGTAGACGTTTATCACAGTTGAATTGAGCAACAGAGTCTGACAGACAGTAAGGCAGGCAGTCACTGAACTCCAACAGTAGATCAGAGCAGTGGACTTTGGTTTTTCAGGGTACAAGAACAAGTAGGGCTGCAACGAGTGGCATATTTTACTATCCGAATGTTCGGGGTCACTATTCGAGTAGTACTCGAGTATTCCTTTACCGAGTGGGGGGGGGCACAGCGCAGCGCCATGTAGAAGGAGAGCGGCGCGGAGCAGCCGAAGACAGCCGTCCTGTTAGATCTGATCTGGATCTGAGCTGTATTTGGCCGCTGTCAAAAAGGGACTGAATGAACGGCTTTAGCTTCAAAAATAAAAAGAGAGTCTCACACTTTGAACCATCAAAATCTGAAATAAAATCATAGATCAACAAAGAGACTCAATTTGCTTCGTAAACGGCCAGATATTACGTAAAACAAAGTAAATCCAACATTAGACACTGCGCAGTGACAGCCTGTAATGACACAGCTGATCAATTAGTAGCGTTAATAATGGGAAACGAGGCAGAAGGGCAAAATGGAGAGAGTGTGGATTGCGATGAGTTGTGCAGCACAATTTGCGCTATTTCAGCACCATGGACATTGCCATGGATTTATCATTAAACAGCGACCTGCTGATAATCTAGCAATAATAATAATAATCTAGTGGGGGGGGGTATCCGAGTAGGTGAAATGGCACTCGGATGCCGCCCAAGCCGAGCGAGTACTCGAGTACTCAGATATCGGCTACAGCCCTAAGAACAAGTTTACGAGTTTGCTTCAGCGCGATGAAAAGCAGTAACACATCAGTTCAATTGAAATAGTGGTATCAAAATCAAAGCTAAGTAGATCTTTCTACTTGTGTTTCCCTATCATTGATATGATTATACACAGCTATACTGTTTCTGATCACAAACAACAGGGGGAATTATTCTAGTAAATGTCATCCAAGTGTCATTTATTGCCACCGGCTTTCTAGTTAGCGGCTTACTGGAAACAACGCTCACTGACACATATTTGTACACAGACGTCCCCACTGTTTTTGAGCTTTCAAAGCCTTCATGCAATGAGTAGTGTTCCCGTTTACACCCAGAACCTCTCACCAATCACATCATGTAATCACAGCCTTGAGCAGGAACTGACTGTTGGCTTACCAAAATAACACACCGTGCCTGTACGTGTGCATACGTTCTGCAAACCCTTACTTTGTGTGTTTGCACGCGTGCCAAGTGAGATAGAGTACATGTGAAGGGGATTTACAGTGGTTATGATGTGGAGTAGGTTCCCATATGCTAAAAGGGAGCTATTTTAGGCACTAGCAGAGTTACTGTATTAAGGGGAAGCTAGAAGCTGGGTTCTTGTTTTCTGTCGCTGAACTAGAGCATGTGGGTCATGTCTGCAGGAGTCATTGCTCTGTGGTAAAAAAAATAAATCCAGACATTTAAATGTAAAATCTGAAGTGGTTTGAAGTATTTATACTGTATTCTTTCAGCAGTGGCACCTTTTTTAATATAAAAAGTAAATAAAAAGTCAAATTTGAAATGAGGCTCAGTAATTAGAAAATTAAAAAGACCACTTTTTATTGTAACATCCAAACATCCAGGTTGTAACAAGTATACACGCTTACTTTAATTGCAAGAAACCAACTATCACAGCTGCTCTGCGGGCTTGGTACTACAAAGCTATTCTGCAAATTAAACTGAAATTGAAAACAGTACATTAGAGTTGTAAGAGCAATCAACAGAAGCCATCAAACCTCATGTGAATGACTCCTTAAAGAGACCAATAATTGCATTGACTTAAATTGCATAGAATGACGTGTGTGATTATGTGAACTTTTCCAGCCAGTGTGAATCAGAGCCCCGGGGTGATGATAGGTGGGAGGGTGGAGGGGTCAGGCTTCCCCAGCCCACCTGCCTCCACCTTTGAGACGAGCAGCAGGATCAGCCAGTCCACTCATTTAGCCTCAGGGTTCTGTTGTAAAAAGCACTCTGGCTGATAGATAACACCGGAGAACAAAAGAAACAGGGTACTAATGGCTCGTTCTCTCCTCCTCCTCATGTAAGAGACGATCTGTCCATCTGGCCAACAGTAGACCCGACTGCTGTTCTTTTAGTGGAGTTAACTGCTGAGCCAAGAGCAACTGTTGAGTTTTTTTGGTCAGGTCAGTTAAATAAAGCATGTTGTATTTATTACACTTATTTTTTTTTTAATGAAATATGCACATAAGCAGGAAATATGTGATGATTTAGAAGTACAGCTTGCACAGGGTCATCATTAATTCTCAATAATTAATTTTTTTTTAAGTTATTTCTTCGCAAAATCCAGGTCTTCATGGTCATTTTTTCAAAAGAAAAAAGATGAATGACCAAATTTGTTTGATCTGTTAGAGTTCCACAAAGTAATTAAACAGTAATGACTCTCTCAGTCGAAGAGGATTTAACATTATCAAGGCTATTCTTTTTCATCTTCTTTGCACAAATGATTAGAGACTAGCTTTATAAACATTGAGTTACCCTTGTTGATTAAATCCTAATTTGGCTCTTTTTGGCCAGCTTGCATGACGGACAATCACTTAGATTACTTTTGTTTTCCTGTTAAAATACTAGTCTCGGAGTCTGAATAAGAGGGGAAAATAGTGTTAGAGGAAAGCCTTTAGTCATCCATCCAATAAGCTACTGGAGGGTTGTTGCTCCACTCCTTGAACTGCAGTGCGCAAAACCCCTTTTGTGTTCCTATGGGTCTTTACAGTGCTGAACGGCAGGAGAGGCATTCTTTGCATTGATTCAGTTCATGGGGATGTTATTGAGATCTGGTGTTAAGTGGTTTCTGTGTGTTTGTGTGTTTGATGTGAGAGAAAGAGGAAGCATGCTCCTTCCCATTGTTGGTGGTAATAACCTTTTCAAGTTCATAATCTCTGCAGTTTTTCAGCAGGAGAGAAGTCCGCAGTGCCATACCCAGGAGAGGGCTTATGTGTGTGTACGTGTGTGCGCGCATGTGCATTTCTACATGTACTGTACTATGTGTGTCAGACTCACAAGCATGGGGAGAATAAACCCATCTCCTCGTTTCCATGGTAACGCTCCATGTCTGCAGAATGGGTGTGATTCAGGCTCTCAGGGTTCAGGCAGCATTTGTACGCACATGCACGCATGGACACACACGGCACACACACACACACACACACACAGACACTCAGTAGCAGTACAATTAGTCCCCTGTTAAAGCTATGCCGGTAGCGGAACTTGCGCTTGGGTGGATGGATGGGGAGGAGTTAGGGAGGGGTGTGTGCTGGGGAGGGCTAGTTTAACAGACAGGGCTCCTGTCAGACAGAAACACAGCAGCCTTATAACCTCATAAGCTGGCACTTTAACACAAACTTACACACATGCAGGCATACCTACTGTAAGAGCACATGTACTATTTTTATTAGCACAGCCCTTGCCATGTATTGCATTTGCAGGTGTGTGTGTGCGTGTGTGAGAGAGAGAGAGAGAGAGAGAGCATCATCTAGCAGGCTACTTGCAGATCAGCAGAATATTATCTCTATTGTCAGCAGACGTTCATTCAGCCCACATTTAGCTTGAGACAATAGAGCCGGATGCAGAGCTAAGAATCATTTAGGTTTTATTTGCTTGCCTCCATAATTTTCTCTTCAACATAGGCCTGGACGATATAGCAGAAAAACCTATCATGATAATGAAGTTTAATATCACTTGATATCGATAATTATTGATCATGTATTTTGTGACTGACAACATGGTGTGCACTCCAAAGTTGGAAGCAGCTGTGGTGATATAGCAACTTTGTTGTATTATTGCTATGATATAGACAAAATCAAATATCACACTTTTCTTTAATACAGCTGGGAAAAGAGAGCACTTATCAATATCCAAAATCTATCACAATATCTAGTGTCCTATTATGATATGATATAATATCAATATACTGCCCAGCCCTACTTCAACATATTCTATAGTCTATCTTTTGCATATGTTTAAATTGAGATGAACTTTTTAGAAGTAGAGTTGCAATGATTAGTTAATCAAGAGAAAATTAGCTGCCAATTGTTTTGATAATCGATTATTTTCAGTCATTTTTAAGCAAAAATGACTGAAACAAAAATGACATTTGCTGGTTCCAGCTTCTTAAATGTAATGATTTACTGCCTTTCTTCATCATTTATAATAGTAAATAAAGAGTCTTCAGGTTTTGAACTGTTGGTTGGATAAAAGATGCAATTTGAATATGTAACTTTGGGCTCTGGCATTTTTGACCATTTTTTTGGACATTTCATAGACTTCTATTGATTAAGTGATGATTTTGTGGAAATAATCTGATTAAATGATAATGAAAATAATTCTTAGTTGCAGCCTTGAAGATGTTATTGCTCTGCTCCAGCCCTACTCTTCTCACTAATTCATAAAGGTTCATGGCTAATAACACATCTCTTTGCACACAGACAAAATATATAGATTGAGTAAATTCCATTGTTTGACCAGCTCCCCTTTAACACACTCCTCATTCAATCGGTCTGTCTAAATGTCTCAGTGGGATGCAAGAAGAGACAGTGTTGAGGAGCTGTGAATCCTGCTGGAATCAATAATACAGCAATATATTGTCAGGGTAGGGGGATTGGGGGGTTGTTGAAAAGAGGAGGAGGCAGCTCAATCATGCGTGCCTGGAGTGAGAAGCGATGAAATCAAAGCTGCATCTCTCTCTTTCTCACTGTCTTCCCTCTCCCTTTCTATTTGTCTTTTTTCCTTCCATCGACCCCTCCAATTTTCATCCTCATCAC
The DNA here is from genome assembly GCA_034769285.1 of Lutjanus argentimaculatus. Classification (NCBI taxonomy): domain Eukaryota; kingdom Metazoa; phylum Chordata; class Actinopteri; order Lutjaniformes; family Lutjanidae; genus Lutjanus; species Lutjanus argentimaculatus. The sequence continues at coordinate 3,364,760 of JAWZSL010000013.1, read as the reverse complement.
TCACTCACTCCCTCTCTGTGTGAATATTGTCTTTTTTTGAACATTCAAATGACTATTTCCCATTCCCCATGTGTGCATTGGGTATGATTTGGTAGTGAATATTGGAGAGCGACATAGTGACTGAGCCAAGGACGTTTCTGCTGTCACAGCTATAGTGAGGCGGGGAAAGCTTCCATTTGAAAGCTGTGTGAGTGTGTGTGCGCACGTGCATGCCTGTCAGTGTTTGTAGCACATTGCCGTGACATGATCAGTGTGCGGCTGGTCTTCCTCCTGCAGTGTCCGTCATGTTTTATGGATGAAAGCTAAGCCTTTGCCAGCTAATCCAAGAGGCATATTAGTGTGCTGTAGTTTAGCTTTATTAGCCTGCAGCAAATCCTCAAAGCGTGTTATAACCCGCATCTTTCAAAAAGTCATTTATATACATGCACACATTTGGCTAGCAACTTACTCAAGGTGCTGTTTTAGTATTACATCCATACATCCATTTCATCAAATAATGTTTGTTGGACTTGTATGCCGTAGTTTGCAGCTCTTGCTTTGGATTGGTCCTATTGGTAACCTCTTTGTTATGGCTATTTCTTTATAATTTTCATTGCTCCATAGGCAGTCATACTTATCCCCTTAAAAAAGTCCATCTAAAAAATCACTAGCATTTTAAGTCTACTTTATACTTACATATTTTCACCCTCTTACCTTGTCATCAGACAGCCTTTTCCGATGGGAAACAGACGTTATATAAACCGAATATCGCTCTGCCCAAACCAACTAAACTCCATAGGTTATATCAGTAATTTTACATCACAGAACATAGTAGTTGCTGATCTGATCTGTTCGACTGGAAAAGCCTGTCTGATGACAAAGTAAAGCGGTGAAAATATTCTTAACAGAGCAGCATATAGTACACTGCTTCTTCTAACTGGGGGCAAGCTGACATCTAATGTAGGTAATACACTGATTATCGTAAGTGCCTCATACAACTGCACATTAAATAATCCAATCAATCCCTTTAACCGATGCTTTCATTTCCCTCTCCATATGGCATAAAATATAGACACTGTGCTGCACACCACTCTGTACACTTTATGTGGGAGGGATGAAGCAGTTACAATGCCTTGCTCTGTAGGAAACGCACAGTGGCGTTAGCACTGAGCATCCATCAAGCATCTAGTCTGCGTTAGTCCTGTAGTGCTACAGTACAGATACAGAATGCAGATTTAAAATAAGAGAAAAGGCATTAGATTCTCATGCTGTAGGATTTTTCAGAAAGCTCCAAGCTAACACCTGGACAGATCAGAGAAACACAGACTAACGAGTAGTTCAATGGACCCTTGAGAAGGGAAGGAAATGAAGGAAAAATGGTGCTGAATAGGCATAGTGTTGTACTAAGCTCTTGACTATGCACAATACTAATCATTTCTTTGCACACTTTTTACCTTGAAAGAGGGGAAGTCAGTTAATCATTTGGGACTGGAACAAGAGTGCACAAAGTACAGTATCTGTGTTTGTGTAAAAAGCGATACCTGCATTGGAGCTAAGCCGTTACTGTAATTTCGCCCTGCACTTTTGTTCAGTAAAAGATGAATACGTGAATCCCCAGCAGTGTGAACCTACAGTGATAAAAAGCCTTGCATTACATTATGTATAGGTGGTATGAAAAGAGAAAACGACTGACTGACTAAACAGAACACAGCCTGAAATGTTGTGCTTGCACAGCAAACATGTGCTGCCATTGAAGGGGACAGGTGTGAGCATGTGTTGATGGGAAGCAGTGGTCATAAGTGGGACAGGTGGTTGAAGAGAAGGAAAAAACCTGTGTTTGTGTGTTGCTGCCAAACTGAAGATCCAGTTGGCATTCTCCTCTCTGTAATGACTCATCATTTTCTACAAAACTAATAACTAATAACAATTAACAGTTTGCACAAGCCTGGAGGATATGTACAAACAACCACAAGCCTCCAGGATATGTACAAAGACACTCTTCTGCTTGTGTTTTGTCCTTTAAAAAGAAAAAGCCCAGTATGTCATTGAATTAGTCTTTGTCAGTGTATATAACCGTTCACACCAGCACATGTACAATAAATGTAACATGAAGAATCAACTTGCACACTGAATTTAAGTATTATCAAAGGAATGTTTCAAACAGATTAAAGACACAAGTTGTCTTAAAACTAGGATGACTCTAGGCTTGATATTTTTGTTTGATGATGCAGATTTTGTTTCTTTGCCCTTTTCAAGCCCTGGCTGGTTTTGCCCAAAGCGACTGTCATGAGTTCTGCATGGTGGATTGGCTGTCAGGCACACCAAATGCCTCTCTGTGAGACACCAACTGTGGCTGTCTGAGCTACGCTGATTATTCTGTCTGACGCTTGTTGAGTCAATCTGTCTCAGTCTTCAGACATCATGGCTGTTGGTCATTTCTGACTGGAACTGCCTGGTATTAGTCATCATTGGTATCAGGGTCACCATAAAATATTAAATTATCATCAATGTTGTTTTCGCATTTACCATATTTGCTGATGTCTCTCCTTTTATAAAACATTTGGTTGGTTGGTTTTAAAGTTGCTTCACTTGTAGAGTTGGGTATCGAATCCTGGTACCAATATGACATTGATTTCTACACAACTAGTATCTACCAGCCCGAGTCACAACACAAATTTCGGCTTCAGCTGTGGATGTTACAGGCAACAGAAGCATCACCACACAATATTGCTAATTAACATAATGGCAGCACTCTCTCTTCATGGCTCTGGCAGCAAGTACCCTTCTGTTAGCTAGTAGCTACTTTAAACACTGTTAAAATACCAAGCTATGTGTCATAATGAGTCATAATGTATATCTATGAACAGGAGACCACTGATGATGATGACATTAGCCTTTCCTCAGGTCGGCAAATAATATCGGCTGTTGTTAGTACTGTATCTGTTCTTTAGTGTTAAGTTATTGTAGTTGGGTTCAGTTTTTTTTTTTATGTGAATTTGTTACAAAAATTCGTAAAGTGTTGATATATCTAAGTATACTTTAAACAGTTGACAGTTGGGATAAAATGATAATTGGTTTCATGATTAATTGCAATAAAATTCCAGACAATTAGTATTACTGTTTGAAACTTCAATTATCTTGACAACTGTGTTTGATCACAGCGCTTGGAAAAACTCCGGGTAAATACTGTCCAGCATTAACCAAAGTTAGGAACTGCTTCCAGATGCAGGTACAGCAGCAACATGGGTCTGTTTTGTGTCACTGAAAACACTGAAATCACAAAGTATATGATGCCATTTCAAATCATTGAGAGGTTTTCAATATAAAACTTGGTAAAAAGATTTCGCTGTGTGTATCGGTACTTTTTGAACATTTTCAGCACATTTTAACAATACCTCAATAAAAATTATAACCATGATAATTGTGGTCACTATAATCTCGTCTCTAGTTGACAGTTAATAATGTATATTGTTTCAAGTTCAAATTTGCCTTCGCAATGAAAAAAGCTACTCCTTAATGTCATCGACTGTAATTTTGTGCTTATTTTTGTAAAGTATCGCTTCAGGCACTGGTATTGTTTTAGCACAGATATTGGAAAAAACGATACTCTGCCCTATTTATTGGTGAAACAGATACGTCTGATTAAAGACTGAGACCAATGTAATCCACTGTGAATACAAGCTGTTAATTACATATCTGAAAAGGTAATAGTCTCATTAATTTTCTGTCAGACAGGTTTAGAAATGGTTGGCTATTAAAGATACAATCATAACACATAACCTCTCTCCCTGCATGGACCATACACCAGTGTAAACAGAGAAAGACAGACAGGGCAGTTGGGGTCAGTGCTCCTTATCACCACTGACAGAAAGCCATGGCAACCATGCTCCTAATCTAATGACTGTGACTGACAGTGAGAACTAAACTTTGACCTTCACCTCAGGTCACAGAAGCTTCTCTGTGCATCTGTCTCATATGATTTTGGTCTCTTCTTGAATACATTTGTTCCTTATGTAAAGGTAATTTATTCAAGTTGGTCTTATAGTCACCTATTTGTTGAAATTAAAACCTGCACAGGTGCATTTCCACACGCATTTCATGAATCCCACCTCATGGTTGAACTGTACAAATGGACCCACCATCATCAACGCAGCTCCTTTTTTTGTCTCAGACTTTGTGCTACTATCTGCTGGAAACCAGATGTGAGTGATGCACTGGAAATCTACCACCTCTGTAAACCCATGTTTTTTCTGCCTCTGCATCAAATCAAACAGCCAACAAAGGTTTATACGACCACAGGTGTCAGTTGCCTCTGCTGCAGGCTCTGATAAAGAGGATGTAGCTGAAGTTGTTTGCAACTGTACTGTAAATTTCTCTTGACGTGTTGAAACAATGACACTTGTACCTTCTTCAAACAACAAGCAATTGTGTACAAACAGGTATATGGAAGGAAACAGAACTGAATCATTTTGAAGAAAATCTTGGAGGAAAGAATGCAAATGTGACTTTTTGTTAAGAGAAACCCATTTTTAGAAAACATTTTCAAACATTTGCATTGATACATGAACATGGCAATATTGACCATATGGTAGTAATTATTAAGTTAGGGGCTGTTTGAGACAGAAGCTTATAATTCAAGCTTAGGTGCTAAATCTCAGACAAGAACAGCTCTGCATTTTTCCACAGATTAGTGAGAAAGATGATATGCTGCTTGTACATAAGTCTATGACACATACGAATATCCTGCTTAGTATTTCTGACTTGCCATCAGCAATAGCTGTGATATACAGTTTTAAGTTTATCAGGCCTTGGTCAAAGTAGCTGCTTGATTATTTTGAGAACACTTAAAGGCAGCACAGATGTGGTTCTATTTTTAACCAATAAAAAACACCAGATTTCCTGCCCCCCTCTACCTCCACAATGAGGTAATGTAATATGTATAGAACAGATGGTTATAGTGGGAGGTGGGGGGCTTGTCCAAAACCCCTTATTTATATAAGCCTCTTTGTCATGACATCAGCAATAACCTGCATAGAATAGTGGAGCCGTCAGGTCAGATGAGTTCAAACTGCTTTTTGCAGTTCAGGCAGACATGAAATATTCAAGTTAGCTGACCTTCATATCCCTTCTGCTTAAAGAAACCTGCCTTCCTTTTCAACACAACTGGACTTGCTTTGGACTTGGTTTATACTGCTCTAAAGGCAAGGACTCTGAAAATATTGTGGCAGATTGTTGATGAGTCATTTTCTGCATGTACAACTTTGAATTTTTTTAATACACTTAGCCTCATGTTAGTTAGGGCAAAGATTAGGCAATATCATTATGTAAAAACATGAATGTCAGTAATTTGTTGTTACTGGTAGCTTGTTTGTGCCTCAGTGCAGTGCCCATAATTTGATGATAAAACATAAACACCAATTAAGTTCTGCCTCTGCCCATCGTTTACCCACTGTGTGTTTGTATATGTTTGTGTGTACATGTACGTATCTGTACATGTGTCTGCATGAGTGTTGTAAACTGCAGCTCATGGTTTCATTTTGGTTTTGATGATTGACATGTGAATGGAGGGGCCCTTGTGGCAAAACCCACACCAGCAATTTAGCCCACATAAATACCACTGTCACTTGCATCATCTCATACACACACACACACACACACACACGCACACGCACATGCGCACACATGCGCCACACGCGCGCAGCGCGCGCGCGCCACACACACACCAAAACACACACACACACACACACACACACACACACACACACACACACACACACACACACACACACACACACACACACACACACACACACACACACACAGACACTTGCTATCATCACCAATGCACATGAAACCATCACTCTTGTCCACTATAGGAGGTCAATACTGTTCATTTTGCTGATATTTGCTGAATTTTGATAATCGTTTTAAGTCTACGCCTTGCCCACACTGTCACACTGTTAAAGCTTATACTTTAGGCCTGCCACTATTACAGTTTTTGATGGGAGATATTACTGTCTTCTTCAGCCTTTCACAATGTTAAAACCCTGAGGATTGTTGTTATAGTATTTTATTCTTACTGTCAAATGGGAATGTGTACCAAAATCCTCTTCTCTCATAGCTTACACTCCTAGTGACAAAATCCAACACTCAGTAACTCCTTTTGAATAATTAAATAAAGTTATTTTGACTTGGTCAGAATCAAAATTGCATCTCTTCATTTTCATATTCGTATTTTTTTAAAATGCTAAATACGTTTTATTTCTTTGCACAGGAGACTCTCCAGCAACTGGTGATGATGCCTTTGCCAAACGTGCTGGTACTGGGCCGGAACCCTCTGTCTGGTAAGTATCAGTGTACTTAACAATATAACCACATTATTATACAGACTAATACATTGAGTAATGCTGTGTGGCTTTCAATTTGAGCGCTCTTGGCCTCTGAACATAATCAAAACAAAAAATGATTCATACCTGCTGACATTTCTCTAGGTGAGTCACAGGGGCAGCAAATGTGCATTCAGTTCACAAGGAGGACACATGCAGTCTTGCAGTGCTTTGTCACTGAATTAAGAAGCAGCAGTAGACCTGTTTTTATTATCTGCTGCTTTGATGTTTTTTGTTTTTTTTTTAAATTTCATTTCCCAGACACTACTTTTCTTTGTTTCTACATGTGCTCAATAATGAGCTGTCCATTTGACTGTCATTCATAACCATACCATTAAAAATTGGATGTGATTGCAGAATTAAAGGGGACTTAACAGAAGAAAATGAAAATGCTGATGTTATTGTTGAGGTGATGAAAAATGGACAGATTAACGGGTTTCATGAGAGGAATCATGAGAGCCTTAATCTATCCCAAAAAAGAACTTGCTTATGGACACTTTAATATTCAAAGTATTGTTTTTAAGAAGTCACGATTGGAGCATTTCCATAATAGATTCTAACCTTGACTTAATGTGTTTCTTTGAGGCATGGTTAAAGGCCTCTAACACCCAGGCTACAATCTGTTCAGGAGGATAGATTGTTGATTTATGCTAGTGAATGCACTCTCATATAATGAAACAGCCCAGTGGCCCTATCATCTTTTGACAGCACATTTTATGAATACATGTATACCATTGTCAAAGAATGTGATTATAATCAGGAGATAATCCTCATGGGTGACTTGAACATACGTTAGGAAAACAAAACATGCAGGAAGAAGCTTTAAGACATTATAGATTACCTTAATATGAGTCAAATAATTGAGGGACCAAGTAGAATAACTTAAACCATTCAGACACAAATACTTTGTTTTTCACCAGTGGACCCAAGTGCTGGTTCATCTGCTCATTATACAACTTTTATGGCCCAAAAACCTACTAGAAAAGATGAAATAATCATATTTCAACTGAACAGTATTGTAAAGTAATTGCTAAGAGTGAGCAGCATAAAGCCTTAAAGCAACAGTAGTGCAGTGTCAAATGATTCCTCTCATGAAAACATTTTTGAGCAGCTTGACCTCTGCAACCCCAAGTGCTACTTGATATTCCACTGTGACCTTGATGAAGCCACGGAGGAGTGAAGATGAGTAATAGCAGGCCATCATTTAAGGATCATGGAGGCCTGGCTGTGGAAATTAAATGTTTTGTGGGCGAAAGGAGAACTATGTGAAGAAAAAATGTTTGCCTCCAAGCTGTTGTATATCAGTTATTGGCACAATCCCCCCCACTGCAAACTTTTGCTAAAACCGCTACGATATGATTGGATTGGTTGTTTTTAATTTTGGAAAAAGGTGTCTATACAACTATTCATTGGCTTTGTGTACATTTCTGTAAATGTAATCATCAGCTCTTCAAAGTGAATTGTTTCCAGGCTCAGCTGACAGAGCCTGTTGAAGAATATCTACCTTTTTAAGCTGATGAAATGGCTCCTAAATCCCTGTCCTCCCTCAGCTGCTTTTATCACACTTTCACCACAGCCATTGTTGTTGTTTTGGGGTTTTCATCACTTTTCAATGGTCATGGGTACCTCTTTAATCTTCATACGCCCCCACAGGCATGAAAGTAAATAAATGAACAATAAAGCCGCAGTGAACACACACAGTTGTGTGATGCCAGTGTGTTTTCTGTTCCATGCTAGGATAACTTGGTTGTTACTTAACCTTTAGGAATAAAACCATCTATTTCTGCCCTGCCAAAGTAACAGTAAAATCAAGTTTTCATCATTTAAGACCAAAGCCAAGTGAGCTACATGATCCATTAATTAGTTTATCGCTGTATGAAAGTTTTTTTAATTGTTTATTCTACATCCACAACCATATACCACGACCATCTGTAGCATACACACTAACTCACCTTTCTGGCTGAGGGATTATTTCATGAACAGAATGTCACAGCTAATTTCACAGCAGTACATTTCTGAAGATCTACTGTATGCACAGCACCTTGAAAATCATCCATCTACAGCTTTACACAATGGCCTTACACATGACTGAAGTGAATATTAAGTGAATACTGAAGTTGACCTAGACAGGAGTGGAGGGCAGCTCAGAGCTAGTGGACCAGAGCAGGCAGAAAGCATTAGACTGCATTCCTCAGGGTTTCTTTTGCCCTTTACCCTCTAGCTTGTCAGATAATCATTCAGTCAGTCAGACCAGCGGTGGCTGTGGAGTCTGGCTCTGTGGCTCTGCGGCTGCCAGCTGAAAGTCATTGGCCATGTGGCTTTTATTATGCTCTCATTAGGGGGCAGGGGACGACTCTGCATGTGTGTGAGTGCATGCACGTGTGTGCGTTTAGTTGGTGGATGGGGGAGGGGTGTGTTCAAAACAGTGAACAGTGGGAATGCACTGTAGCACCCCCCCTCCTACCCAGGCTCTGACTTAACCTTAGTCTGCCTTGTATATATACATGCACAGTGAGATAGACAGACATACTTGCTTGTGCATGCAAGTGGTGTTCAGTGAGTGTCCACACGTGCATGCACAAGCACACACACAGAGACAGTGGCTCCTTTGTTTAGTCTGTCTTAAAGCCTGTTAATTTTCAGCATAGATCTAGTCTGATCTTCTATAAACTTGTGTCTCTCCCCTCAAAATGTGTTTGGCTGTCAGCTTCTCACCAAAATCTTTGATATATCACTCAAGTCTCTTGCAGGCTTTTATTTTATCATTATTGCATGAATTCAGTCTGCAACAGTGTTTGACTACAAAAATATCATATCTTCTCTCCCACTGAAGGAAAACACAACACTGTTGACAGATTGTCATATACAAATCTTATAGCTATAAATATAAATGCATTCTATGATTGAATATGACCAGACATAAGGATGACATGAATCAAAACTGGGTTTTAGATGAAAGCACTCCTCAATGAGCAGAGATCATTTTAACAGTAGCAACAACTGGAACGACAACTGTTGACAGCTGACAGAAAGCATACAATGAGGGGCTTGACTGTGTGTGAGACTGTGACATACATACAAAGATTTGTGGCAGTAGTTCCTTTTGTGTTGTGTTTAAACCCCCAACTGCTTGATAGCAGTGTGGTTATCTATCTTCACTCTTCTGATTACATTAAAAAGTAAACTTTTAACTCTGATTTTATGCATGTGGTAGTATGTTCTTTATACTAGTACAGTTTTCCTAAAATTTAGTATATCACCATATATTGAATGGTACCCCCTGTGTCGTGATGCGTATTGTATCATCAGATTCTTGCCAATACATGGTCTCACTCACTGGATGTACTCTGTGGCTATAAGCCTGCCAGTGAATGACTTGTTTCAGTCAGCATCATGGCACCACTATCTGTGTCTTCAAAGTCCCTGGAAAATGGCAACAAGAACTTGCGAGATTGCAACCTACCTACTGAAAATGGCAAATTAACACCTGGTTAGCTAATGGTATGAATGTAAACAAGCTTGCAGTTGTTTCGATTTCCAGTGATGTACTCATTTTAATGCCAGGGCTCACCTCCCACGTGTAAATGTTCCACCAAAACAAGTTCCCTCCTGAAACTATTTTGCAGGGACACCATTGCTGCATCCTGGGCAAGACGATTGTGATAGGTACAAATAACCCAGGGCGTCTTTTTTCCCCCTATAGCAGAATGACCACGTGTGGAGCCAGACCTTTCTCCGGTGTTGAGCACTATGAAGAGAGGTCTGGCTATGCTAGACTAGCCAATACACAGCCCTAATTCCCAGGGCATCAAATACCGATGTTTAGGGTTGGTAAAGAGTCCTGAGAACACCACCAAACTATGGAGAAATTAAGAAGGCACAGGCGGAGGGTGGGGTGCCTGTGGATGAAGGCACTGCCACACACTTATGGTAGGTTGTAGGTGATGATTGAGAGGGATTATTTTTTCTAAGCTTTGTTATTGGGAAAATCCTGCATAGTGTGCCTTTAGACATGGCTTTGTGTGTAGGCGAATGTTTGGCATGTTTATAGTCTCTTCACAATGTTTTGGTGTCTCCCTAAGAAAGAATAGAATAGACAGAATTGTTTGTGTGTGTATGACTTAGAAGTACTGGATTCAGTTTGACTAATGTTTTTATTTTATAATTTTTTCTTTTCTATGATCAACTTTATCCAGTTCAGTGCTCCTTGTCCAAAGGCAGACTTGGGGTGCCGTGCCTTACTGCTCATGACATTGACCTCAGCTCCAGGCTGTCTGTCTTCGATGTCACTTGACACTCTCTCTCGCCTTGTAAAGCACAAATGCCCTAAGATAATCTGAAAATAAGGTTCAGCCAACTCTGTCCTCTGCTGCGGAGAGATGGTTGAATACACTCTGGCATGCCGTCAAAGCAATATCAAATTGCTTGTACCAGTTTGGCCACTGACATGCAAGTCATCAGGTCCTGAATGAGTCTATTCAGAGGGTTGTAGCAATTTACTGAACATGCACGCAAAGACACAGTTTTTTTCTTCATTTTATATACTCATATCCTCTCACACAGATTAACAATGGTATGGCAGGAAGACGGGTTAGTCACTGTCCGTCTGACCTCTTGTTTCCTGCTAGGAGGATGAAGCAGGGAGGGAGGAAAAGAGGTGAAAAAGGAAGCTGAGATGAGTGAATGCAAACACTCAGGAGGCACAGTTGATTTGTAACAATGTTGAAGGAAGGAAGGAAGGATGGGTGGATGTGGATTGCATGGAATAAATGGATGGATGAAGTGAGTGTGTCAGAGGGGAGGAAGAGAGGGATAGAGTAAAGATGAGGCTAGCAGAGAGACGGGTAGTGCCTCCTTGAAGCCTCCTTGCTGCTGCTGGAGGGAGATTTCTCTTTTCTATTTTCAACCTTGCCTCTTTGCCTTCCTCCTGCTCTTTCTCTCTTTTGGTTCCCCTATTTCTATATCCCTCCCTTGTGTTTGTGTTGCTCTGTGGTGTTCTCCCTCTTTTGTCTTGTTTCCTTTCATGTCTCCCTCTTACCGTTTCTCCCTCTTGTTCTCCCTCTCTGGCTGTATAAATTATTTATCCTATGAGGTCCCTTATCTTTCCTACGTTGCTCCAGTAGATTTGCTGAGCTAAATCCCTCCCCTGACTAGAATAGGTTCATATGGCTCTAATAGAGCAGCATTAAGCCCTGCAGCTGTGAGATTTAAGTTTTATCTATCCTCACCCTTCTAGACCCAAATTCGCTCATATTCTCTACATATGCTTAATATTTCCTCTTATATCATGAATGTAGGTGCTGATTACAAATTTTAACATTTTGTGCCTTTTTCTAGTACTTACTAAGCACAAAACAGTGACATTGATAGCTCACCATCATAATAGATAACTGTCCATAATAAGTCCTTGGTCGGGAATGTTTTCTAGAAATAGTTACTTTGGGGTATTGGGGGGTATTGATAGTCAATCATTAAAAAGTTAATGAAGAAATGTATTAATCCATACTCTAGAAATGGCAGTAATTGCACTTCATTTCACATTGTTTTGTGTGGTGGAGCCATTTGTTAAATAAGGAAACTTAAAAGTTAGATTTAAAATGCGAAAAAAGAGGGAGAAGAAGAGAAAAAATGAAAATGAGTAAAAAATCTTTAAAAAAAATGTATCTTGTATTTTATTATTAATGATTAATTGATTGTTAGCATTTTCAGCTCTCAGTTGAGTAGGGCTGCAACTAATTTGCAGGAATTATTTGATTAGATAAATGGTAAAAAATGTTGATCATTGTTTTCCAGAGCCCAAAGTGATGTCCTCAAATGTCTTATGTCAAAAACACAAAGATATTCAATTTACTGTCAGAGAGGAAAATATCACATTGGAAAGTATACTTGAGACCTAGACCTACAAAATTCACCCTCTTTCCTTGGCAGCAGTATAGAACAAATGCAATTACAGCTGAATTTCCATACCATGATATCCAAACATCAGCCAGTCCTAATGAGTAAAGCAACAGTGAATTAATCACATACAGAGGAAAACAGCTGCTGCAAAATTTCAGTTTTCCATCAGCTGTAAGGCAAAATAACCTGCTGTGATGTCACTGATTGGGCCATGGCCAAAAGTGCAATATGATGTGAAAGGCCCTCTGTAGTACCAGTGTTTGATTTGTTCACTCTGCATTGCTGTACAAACATGGCAGACTCGATGTAAGAGGAACCGCGCAATTTGTAGATATAAACAGGTCATTCTAAAGAAAACAGTTTATTTTTATGTGATTATACACTAATGAAAACATACTTATGACTATTGTATTCTATTTCTACCATATTCTGTCAGCAGATCCCCTTAATCTAACACACTGGAACTTTAATTGTCATGAGTATAATAGTAGTCTCCCACTTAAAAGAGGATTTAACCTGACACATCATGACCACATGGACGTATCTTTTGCTCAATAATGCATTGACTTATGTTTTGCAGTGTCTCCATTGATTTGAGAGGGATGAGAGAATGGAGATTGATTTGATTGTGTGGAGGATTCTGTAAAATTGATGGATAGATTCTGTCAATAGGGCACACTCAGTTTTGGCACACTGAGCTTTCTCAGAGGAACTGCTTGGTCTACTGTTTGTCACTCTCTAAACTGGTGCTTTTCACAGACAATCAGGCTCTTTCTTCCAGTTCAATCATTTTTTTGGAATATTTTTCAGAATCAAATTTGTAAGAAGTGGTTTCATGATCTAATTTGATTTCATTTTAAATCACTGGAAAGTCCTACAAAGGGTAAAGTCATAGATTATAATTGTCTTTCTGCCTGCTATTTAGCTGGTCCTGCTGTGATGATTGGCTCATGAAACTGAGCAGCAAACAGACCACCCTACACAGAAAACATGCGGGTACTAATCTGGATTTATTATTATTAGAGCCGGACAGTGTTAGGACTCACTACCCCCTGGGCCACATGATGAGCTGGCTTATCACGCACTCAGACACACACACCCTGCTCCAAATAGGAAAAACACACAGTCCCAGCATAGACTTGGACACAGATGCTCACAACTTGCATATACCATACCACTTAGTCAGTGTAACACACACACACACACACACCACCTGGTTTACTCTTCCCAAATCCCACAGATGAGCTCAGGCCTGTTGAGCTTGCTAGCAGCTGTTTGTAGGTTTCAGCAGTTTCTCACAATATGTCCTGACATGTGCCGGAGCACTGCATGTTCATTCTGCCAGCTCACTACACAGTGGAAAACATTGTGGCACTGTAACTAGAGGAAGGGGTTTATTGGGGGGGGGGACTGTAAAAACCTAAGAATTGAGTTAATTGGATTATTCATGTAAATGTGGGAGAGTATTCTTCTATATGTGGCCCCTGAACTATAACACACTCAATCTTGATTTGTTTTTTTATAGGGGAATAAATTTAAACGTGCCAGAATGGGCTGATGAGTAATACCCTGAGTAATACCCTATCTGTCTAGGAAACACCTGCTATGACCTAGATTAACTTTAGAGTTCTAGTTGGGGAAAAAATACAATGTTTTGTCACAAAGCACTTTGTAAAACCTGACTGGAAAGAATATGGCTTTACAAATTATCAGTTATCATTATCAGTTTCCATCATCCATCAATCGTCACATCTCATTTTGTGGTGAAGCCTTGAGGGAGAGGTTTCCACCACTATCAGTTAAATATCTATCAATAGAATTACCACTTTAAACCACAAAATCTGGTTGACTAATGTTGTTATTTGTCTCTTGTTTTGATGTCTTATGCAGACATACTTCAAGTGGTTTGGCTGCAGCAGTCATAACACCATATCTTTGTGTTCTATTTTTCTTTAGAGCAAGGTCTGGATGAGATGAAGAAACTGTTGTTGCTGCTACTAGGCTGTGCTGTCCAGGTAAGAGCACAGTTTAATCGACCTAAACACTTACACCCTTCACATATGTGTTTGTAATGCAGGTTTCAAGGAGCATCAACAAAGTAAATTCATAACAGACAGTAATCAAACTGTGATTCTTGATATTTCACAATCTTCGTGTTATTTATTAGATAAAATTACATTAAAAGGTCGATGAATAAAATATCAGAGGCAACAGGAGCACTGCGTGGATCCACAGTATTTTCAAGACAAGGAAAAGGGTCTTTGCTCTCTTCTTTTAACTCCTCTTACTTTGAAATTTTCAAATTAACTGACTTACTAACTTTACTTCTTAACTAAGTTAACCAGGTGCAAGGATTGACGGATAAACCAGATACACTATATTGACAAAAGTATCAGGACACCCCACAAAACATTGAATTCAGGTGTTCCAATCACTCCCATGGCCACAGGTGTATAAAATCAAGCACCTAGGCATGCAGACTGCTTCTACAAACATTTGTGAAAGAATGGGTCGCTCTCAGGAGCTCACAGAATTCAAGCATGGTACCGTGATAGGTTGCCACCTGTGCAGTAAGTCCATTTGTGAAATTTCCTCACTACTAAATATTCCATGGTCAACTGTTAGTGGTATTATAACAAAGTGGAAGCGTTTGGGAACAACAGCAACTCAGCCACAAAGTGGTAGGCCATGTAAAATCACAGAGCGGGGTCAGCGCATGCTGAGGCGCACAGTGTGCAGAAGTTGCAGTCAATAGCTACAGACCTCCAAACTTCGCGTGGCCTTCAAATTAGCTCAAGAACAGTGCATAGAGAGCTTCATGGATTGGGTTTCCATGGCCAAGCCGCTGCGTCCAAGCTTTACATCACCAAGTGCAATGCAAAGCATCGGCTGCAGTGGTGTAAAGCACGCCGCCACTGGACTCTGGAGCAGTGGAGACGTGTTCTCTGGAGTGACAAATCACACTTCTCTGTTTGGCAATCCGATGGACAAGCCTGGGTTTGGCAGTTGCCAGGAGAACGGTACTTGCCTGACTGCATTGTGCCAAGTGTAAAGTTTGGTGGAGAGGGGATTATGGCGTGGGGTTGTTTTTCAGGGGTTGGGCTTGGCCCCTTAGTTCCAGTGAAAGGAACTCTTAATGCTTTAGCATAGTAAGACATTTTGGACAATTTCATCCTCCCAACTTTGTGGGAACAGTTTGGGGATGGCCAGTTCCTGTTCCAACATGACTGCGCACCAGTGCACAAAGCAAGGTCCATAAAGACATGGATGAGTGAGTTTGGTGTGGAGGAACTTGACTGGCCTGCACAGAGTCCTGACCTCAGCCCGATAGAACACCTTTGGGATGAATTAGAGTGGAGACTGCGAGCCAGGTCTTCTCGTCCTACATCAGTGCCTGACCTCACAAATGCGCTTCTGGAAGAATGGTCAAAAATTCCCATAAACACTCCTAAACATTGTGGAAAGCCTTCCCAGAAGAGTTGAAACTGTCATAGCTGCAAAGGGTGGGCCAACTCCATATTAAACCCTACGGATTAAGAATGGGATGTCATTAAAGTTCATGTGCATGTAAAGGCAGATGTCCTGATACTTTTGGCAATATAGTGTATTTAATTATGTTCAACAGCTGCAACAGCATTTTGAAAATGCGTTGGGTACATTTGAAAGATTTTATACAACATTAAACATAGCTGGAACCTCTTCCATTAGGCAATCACTGAGATGTTGAAATGACCAATAAACATAAATCATAAACATAAACTTCTCCTACCAAGGACAGAATGAAGAGCATACTTAAGCTGTAAATTTATTTTCATTGAGAATTAGATTATGTTTGAAGATCCACCTGGCACCCTATCAGGGGCCACATTTGTTGAGTTGAGTATTACTGCTGTGAACAATCCCACACCATGATGTTTCCTTTTTTGTGAATGTCCTCAACTGAGCTAGTTGCTGATTTGTTCATTACTTTTATTGGCCATCTTATAGCAATTTAATTCCAAAGCCAGACATCTTATTTTGTGAGAAGTCTCCATTAGGTTTCAGCTTCCCCTGATTACAGTCATTTGCTCCCTTTGATAAAATGAAAGAACTCTATCATATAGCTAATGCTGCGTAATGAATGGTGCAGCAGCAGACCTTTCCTGTCCTGTGACAAAGGCCCATTCAGCTATTACTCACTGCATTTCAAACAAGAGCATTGACCTTTCACCAACTCTATTGTTTTAGCAAAAAGACACCCTATTTGCATTCATGCAAGTAACTCTGACTTAATATTCTGTTTACTTCAAGCATGCATTCAGCAAAATAGCACCTGGAGCTGAGTGAGAATCAGCACACAGTGTAAAAGAGCTTACATCTAGTGCAGAGTCTTGTTCTGATTTCATCTTCAGCCAGCAAGAGAGGAAAATTATCTTTGTTGGATCCAGACGATAACATTTTCTTTGAAGACATAAAAGAAGTAAAAATATTGCTTCCTGGAAACCTGAATATCACAGCAGCTTCTGCCTTGGTCTCTGCAGTGTTGCTCTACTAACCTTCAGTTGACCCCCAACACACATAGCTTTACCATTTCAATAATCTCTTCTCCTCTCTTCCACCCCCCTGCCACCTCTGTTTACAGTGTGAGAAGAAGGAAGAGTACATTGAGCGTATCCAGACTCTAGACTTTGACACCAAAGCTGCCATAGCAGCCCACATCCAAGAGGTATTTCTCCTCCGTAATAAACAAAACTAGAATTAAGATTTTTAACCTCCTACACATCCTTTGGAAAGTAATGATTGAATGCATGAGGGGACAAAATGTTATTGGTGATATAATGCTTGTGATTTTAGGTGACTCATAATCAGGAGAATGTAGTGGACCTGCAGTGGTTGGAAAGTGGGGAAATGCCTCCTGAGGACCTGGACAGCCTCTCTAGAAACCTGGCTTTCCATCTCAAACACCTGGTGGATGAGAGGGACACACAGCTGGAGGTAATTGCATGAAGCCTTTCTTTTATCACTAAGGCAACATAAACCAAACATAAACAAGTATAATAAACAGGTCAGAGCAAAGCACAACTACGAAAGTTTTGTTCTGTTCTCTTTCTATGGGTGTGGGGAGAGGTTTTCGTGTGTGTGAATTTGTGGATGTCTGTTACCATTCTGCGAACAGTTTTGCTAATGAAAATGACGGGCTACTTCGAGTAAGGTTATGTGGAAACTTTTTCCTTTTTTGCTGTTACCACAAAAGAGCAGCCTCAGGAAGGAAGGGTTGAAACTGTTAACTGTCTCATGGATAGAGGGTGTGTGTGTGGGTGTGTGTTTTACTAAAAGTATATACGTCATTAAATGAGTTTTCCAACCCATAGGGTGCAGATGCCCACGACTGATAGAGCTGATCTTTATGTGTGTGTTTTTTGTGTGTGTGTATGTGTTAGAGGTTCTAATAGCCTCCAGATTATCACTGTGTAGTCCAGCCGTTCTCAATTAAAATCCCATTTCCTGTCACAGGGCACTAGATCAAAATAGCCTGCGTGTGGGACTGTGGATGTACTTTTTGCCCTAATGCCTGTGTTCTAGTTTTGAGTGGTTGGGGTGCTTTGGGTGCATCCATGAATCTGTTCTCCTATTTTTCTTCTAGTCCATGCTGGTCCATTTGTTGATTACTTCTTCTTACAGTTGTCAACACCAGTTGGTTCTGTACGGATTACTCAAAATACAGATTCAATCATTACATTTCTGTTTTAACACTTTTTGTAGTGTGATATTTTTTTTCCTGAGTCTGGCTTTTTTGGAGTCAAATGTGAACTCGGCTCATGCAGCCTGAATTCTATTAATGGCCTCTTAGACTCATCTACGCAGCTAGAAATCTCACAATCTGCCCTCTTTTTCCATCCAGACTATAGTGGAGTTAACCCAGGAGAGAGACTGTGTGCAGCTGTCTCCCTTGGCTCCCTGTCCTACCCAGTCTCCCGGTGACTCCCCCAGTATGAGGAGGACCGAAAGCCGTCAGCACCTCTCTGTGGAGTTGGCAGATGCCAAGGCCAAGATCAGACGCCTTCGACAGGAACTGTGAGTGCCACGGCTTTATCATCTTCATAAATAATTACTGAAATTGGCCAAAGAGGACAGAATGAAGACAAGCAGAAACAACAGTTTCAATCCCTACAGTTGTCACTAGATGAGCTAAAGAACCATACAAAAAGGCCACTTGCTGGTATTAGACAATAACTATTAACCCTAATCTTGCTACTGTAGTTGCTGTTTTTGCTTCTCTTACTGTCATCTGTTTCAACCTAAACTAGGAACTTCCAGTCTCAATTTGTCATAGGCCAGCTCATGATGAGGATGTTAGCGTCTTTGTACTGAAAACACAGTTCACTGTGTTGTGTTACTGTGTATACTTAACAGTGCACACTGGTATGAAATTTCTTATATACTGGTGGACATTTTTCACAATTTTATTGACAAAACAACAACAAAACAACTTAATCGATCAATCAAGAAAATAATGAAAATAATCATGATTTGCATCCCTAGTTTTTTGTGGATGTCCTGCTGTATCATTGTTGTTCAGCTTTTTCAAAATTGACATGGTTTTTTTTAACCATTATGAGGTAGCAATAGTGGAGAGATGTCAGGAAACGAGGGAGAAAGAGAAATGACATGAAGTCCACAGGGATGTTGCAGTTTCAGGTTTGTGTCTTGGCTTTTAAGCGCCCCATTCTTTGCATAGTCATCACACTGTAGCTGTTTGGAGACCTAACTTTAATTAAACAATGTTGACAAATCAGGAAGGCATTGAAATGGTATACTCTGACTTGTCAGCCCTCTGTGGTTTTTCTGAGTTTTAATAACTGTATTCAGGCCTCAGCCATGAGACTGAAAAAACAACAGTGACAATGCAGAGAGAAGAGTGATGGAGACCAGCAATCCATTTCCTCCCCACGTCACGATTGCTCACATAAGACCAGGCTGCTGTGACGCTGCACTGCACCACACACACACAAAAACACACACTCACAAACCTTGGTGAGGCCTTTTAAATTCTGCCTATGAATAATAGAGCTTCCTTTTTAAAGTGCTGTAATCCCTTGCCAGACAAAGGCTTAATGGTCAACAACGCAGATCAGTTAGAAGAAAAGGAGCACGTGCTGATAAGGGGAAGTATTTAAATGCAGCACAAACATAACATCTGATTTAACAGAATAGACTGGCTGGCGTCATGAGGTCTGTGTTGGTAGTGAATGCTTTGACGGGAACTCTTTTGTTGCAAGAAGGTTAAGATGTGTTGAACACTTCATGGTGTGTCCTTCTTTTATGCAGTGTTTTCAAGATTAAGTCCCCACTGAAACTAATCTTGGATTAGATTTCAGTGACTGTCTCTGTCAGGTCAGACAACATGTAGTTCCTACTTCAAGGGAATCATTTGTGCACTTGAGAGGATCTTTTCCCACTAGAAGTCCTGCCACCACCTTAGCGGCATTAAAATGAATGCAACCCCGCATGTTTTATAAATATGAAATGTGAGTTTTGTCACAACTGCTCAAAACATTCAACATGCCAAAACCATCTGTCATTTAAAGTGGTTTGCAAATAAATAGTGACTGATTGCAGGCTTGTTGTCTCCCACTGCCCTCTTGAGCAGAGAAATAATGTAAGAATAACTCATTGTAAAAGTTTAAAATGTATTTAAATGAGTCCTAGTGATTTGGAAAAGGTATTATGTTATATTTGAATGCTGTATCATTCCACTCCTGTATTTTGCAAGAGATATTGTTGTGTCTCCATTTGTCAAATATACAATGGCAAGTGTGAGGGCTAAATTTAAACAAGAATTATGCTTCTTTAACAATTGGTTGTAAATCAGAAAAGAGTGCAGGTCACCCTTTGCTTGGTCAAATGAAAAGACTGAAAAGCATCCTCTCCTTCATTCATTGTGATTCTTGTGCTGAAAAGGTCTGACATTCATCACTGTAGACATCTCTCTTATACTTCCTTGACCTACATTATGACCATTTCTTCAGTAGACCTAAACAGGGCTACAGAACAACACCCGGCAAGCCAATTAGCTATTTTGTTTGTTGGTTGCTATAGTATTCTTTACTTGTTGCTGTGGAGCCTGTGATAGAAAAATACTGTCATGTGATTGGCCAGACAAGAGACAAAAAGAGTTTTAAGGCTGTCCATGCTGGTGTAGTGTGGTCACATGATTGCAGTTTCTTCTCTGAGGCAGAAGAGGAGCGAGTTGTTGTGTCTGGCTGCATGCATATGCACAGATATTGTCTCTGCATACAAATGTGTGTGTGTCTACTGTGTGGTCTTGTGTGTGTGTGTGTGTGTGCGTGTGTGCGTGTGTGTGTCTGAGGGAAACCAAATTAGAGCCGGGGGGTACAATTCGGTGTTCCCACAGTGGTCTGTTTGTTAATGTTTATGTTAAAGCTACTGTGTCTTGGCTTCTTTTCCTCCCCCTGTTCAAGCTCAGACACTCACTGAGTTTATACTCATAAAACACATTAAGAGTCATTTTTATAGCTGCTACAGTTTCTCAATGAGTCTTAACCCAATTCCTAAGACAAAAAACATTCTGTGCTTCTTAATCTCCAAAGGTCCCTTATTAAATGCATTATTATTTAAAATGATCAGAAACAGATTGAATGTCAGTAATGTAAAGTATTTCTAAGTTTTGCATCAATCAGCCAATACAACTTGAATGTCAGTTAATTATTAACTACTACAGATTCTAATTAACCCAGTCAGATGAATGGCAGGAATGCTGGAATTGGTTAACTTACAACCAAGCATCATGTGCTCATCAAGTTTTTGTTCTAGACTGACTGCAGATTGCATTTTAAACTGGTCTGCTGTCTTATAATCCTCCTGCTGGAGTAATTTCATTGATTACCTCATTTGTTTATTGTATAATTGAATATTGATGGGCAGTAAGGTTAACTTTTCATTTGTCGTGTTTGGTAAATTTTTGTCTTTGTTTTAATTTCTTTATTGAGTAGTACAGGTTTAACAGACACCTTTAAGCTCCAGTCACATTCCTACTGTGGTTACGAAACAATTCAAAATATTACAGAGGAAATGTTTGTTTATGTGTGGCGTATTAAGCAGATAAAGGTGATTGACCTGTTGAGGTGATATCAAGTAGCTTACAATAAGATTTGTTGTTGTGGCTTCATACTTGAGTGCTTTATCTTCTGAAGAAGTATTAAAAATACTTTTTCTTGGTTCTCAGAAAGACAAGGATCTGCTTATTTTTAGATTTCTGGTACAGAAATATTGAGATCAGGGTAAGGAGGATACCAGTTATACATTTATTAGACTAAGCATAAAGGTTGCCTTTATTCCTTGGCTTTTCAAATAGAGCAGTGCATGCAAGTGTTTGCGTCTGTGCTTGCGCAGATGTAACGGTGTTAAACCATTAACATAAGCAGCAGAGCCAGCTGCATCCATAATATGAGCCCAGAGCTAATCTGCCATGCTAGAGTTGACAGGTGTTTGTGATTTGGAGACGGGGAATCGTGTGGGGATAGGGAGGGGCTGCAGGAGGTGGAGGGGGTTAACTGATAAAACAAAAACAGAAATGGGTAAAGGAACATCCTGCCTGCATGTTGACTCCAACTTCCCAACTAACGTTAGATGTGGGAATAAGCAGGAGATGAATGGGAGAGCATGAAAAGAAGGATGCCTTTTCCTTATTGAGATGCACCCGGAGACTCCAGAGAGCTGTAATCAAATAGGCCATCAGATGTTCAGTGGAGCGGTTTCATGCAAACACACACACACACACTCACACACACAAAGACAACAGCATCTTAGGAATGCAGTCGTTTTCCTTCAAAGCAGTGCGACACATTCTCCCTCTGTGGTTAGAGCCTGGAGACTTTGCACACACACATAAACTCACACAGACAGCAAATGTCAGGATGCCCCATTTCACTGTCACTTAAACAAATGATACAGGAGTGTTAGATAGCAGATAGCAGGACCCTACTATTGAGAAGTGAAAGAAAGAGAAATTTAATTCACTCTTTTTTAAAATCAGATGTAAAACTTTTCTTCTTTACCTCTTTAATAGTATCTGTTGCAGTACTTTCTCCAGAATAAAGGAAGATGAGGGGTTTGAGCCTCAAGGGCAGATTTGCATATGTTTACCCCTGAAGTAGTCACAGGGTACTATCTTTTCTTCCGTTATTTGTGACTGTGGCTGTTTTTCTCCTCTCTGTTGTTGTGTGTTTTGCTAAATGTTATGTCCAGCAGAATGAGGTTGTTATTTGTAGATGAATTCAAAGCATAGAGACAGAAAAGACATTGTGTCCTGACAACCACAGCTCAAACACACCAGACAGACACAATAGGCTATTTTTACTGAAGAAAATGGGTTAGTGGGTTTATTGATGTCTTGAAATCAACATTTGGGTTGCTCATTTTTCTAACTTGTTAACAAAGGGCTCTTAGGCTCAATGGGATGTTGTTGATGTGTCAATGCTAACCGCTGTTTTGAAATGAAGAAACCTCTACACCAAAACTCATCCAAATTGGAATGAAAATAGTACGTTAAATGATTAAATTACTAAAGTTAAGATAGTGAGGATAGATTGTGTGAAATGCAACCATTTTGTACAACTATGTCAATACGTGGCTACCACTAAACTCTGAAATGGAAACAGCCCTAAAGGAATGTCCTTGTTAGTACTCTGAATTGTCACACACATCAATGCACACAAAAAACATTTGGGACGTGATGTATAGCTTGATCTTAATCACTTGCCCAGAGACATAAAAAATATATTTATTCTTTTTACTACAGAGAGATCTTTATCTTTCTCTAGGCTCTGTGATTTTTTTGTCCTTCCTTTGTCTAGGTCACATCTTCCGACATTTTCCATTTTCTCCCTGTTTAATTCCTCTTCCTTCTCGTTTCTTTTTCAGAGAGGAGAAGAGTGAGCAGCTTTTGGATACCAAACAGGAGCTTGAGAACATGGAAGTGGAGCTCAAGAAGCTTCAGCAAGAGGTATCACCAGAATTCACAACAACCTTTACACAATTACACACACACAACACAGAGACATTCATATGACTTCATCTCCCCTTCACCTACTGTTCCCTTCCCTCCTCTTTCTAAGTACTTTGTTTCTGCAGTGATGCCAGGCTTTAATCAGCTAGCTAGTGACTTAGCTCATTAGAGGCTATTAGAGCTATCTTTAGTCTAGCAACTGCCTCACATGGCTTTTGATTTGGAGTGGGTGGTAGGCTGGCTGGATGCTGTAAACAAGGTGGATGAGTTCAGGGCAGGTGGTTTGTGTGTTGTGTGGATGCATGTTTGTGATAATTAATGGTATAGAGATTTTGTTCTGTTCTTTTTCTTATTGTGTAATATGACTTGGGCTGTTTGTTGTTTATAGATAATCATACATCATACATCATACAAGGTTAGAGTCTCTGAACCCACTGAAAATATTGTAGTTTTAGATGTATGCTCTTGTGAATCCTTTTTTGCAAATATTTTGAGAATATTTCAATATATTCATGGTCTATATGTGGTTGTCATCCCCTGCAGAGCTACCAGTTGCTGTCGGATGCTCGGTCGGCTCGGGCCTACCGCGACGAGCTGGACGCACTCAGAGAGAAAGCAATCCGCGTTGACAAACTGGAGAGCGAGCTGTGCCGATACAAGGAGCGACTTCATGACATTGAGTTTTACAAGGCCAGAGTTGAGGTACACCCAAGCTATGTGTTTGTTAAAGCACACTCCTGGGATACATGAGCATTATGTAGCTGACATCAGAGGAACTTAACTGAAACATAAACAAGTCTTAATAATATTAGTTCAAACTGTGACCAATATGCAAGTCCCCAGTGACTGTCCAAACTGCATAATCTCATTATGCATGTGTTTTTGAAGTTAAGTCATTAATTCACCAGAAGTAGTATTTTTATTTACTATAAATATTGATGTATATCAACTGTGGGAGAAAGTATTTGTAACTGTTTGCTCATCATGCATAAGTAAGATCTACAGTACATGATTTGAACATAAACTCCATCTTAACTGAATACATTATTCCAGACAACCATGTGTTTGAAGTAGTTGGACTGAATTGTACTTGGAGCCAACTTTCTACAATTATGCATGTATTGAAAAAATTCTTTAGGGGTAGTAGTTGTGTAAAACAGACTCACACTTTTGGACACTGTGTAGACCTAAATTTCAATCAGCCTAAATTAAAATGATAGTTTATTTATTTTATTAAGAGAGAAAAAAATCTTAAAGTAAAAAATGTTGCCTTAACCCTAAAGCAAAATGTAACAAATAAGAGCTGAAACAAAACTTCTGAACCTAAGAATATGTGAGTATACATACAGCGTACACTATTTATACATTTGGAGTAAGACATCTCCAAAGTTTTGAACATCCTGCTAGTGTTTATGTTTTGTTGTTTAACTTGCATGCTCTGCTGATGTGGTGGTTTCTGTAGGAGCTGAAGGAGGACAACCAGGTCCTGTTGGAGACTAAGGCTATGTTGGAGGAGCAGCTGGATGCCAGCCGGACACGGTCTGACAAACTGCACCTCCTGGAGAAAGAGAATCTGCAGCTCAAATCCAAGATCCATGACCTGGAGATGGTGAGATGATGGATTTATGGAACAGTGTTCCAGCGCAGAGATCTGAGATTTGGTTGTGAAGTGTGTGTTAATAGTTGGAGCTGGAGAAGCTGGGGTTCAAATCAGTAAAAAAAAAAAACAGTAGTAGTAGTCTTCAGTTGTATGTTCAAAATAATTTTATAGCAACACTTGTCTATCTCTCTGTTATCCCCAGGAGCGGGACATGGATCGTAAGCGTATGGAGGAGCTGTTGGAGGAGAACCTTGTGCTTGAGATGGCCCAGAAACAGAGCATGGACGAGTCCCTGCACCTGGGCTGGGAGCTGGAGCAACTATCCAAGACACCTGAATTGACCGAAGGTAAGAAGAAGATGCGAGCCAAGGCTCTTGTTAAAACCAGAGAACAAGAGGACATTTCTGTATGTTAACTGGCAGATAGAATAAGTAAAAGGAAAAAAAAAGAACATAAAGAGGAGCATTAAGGAAAGCAAAGATTGGGATGTTGAATTGAAATGTCTGACGGTCACCTGAGCTGACCAGGCTGAAGGCTTTAGACAGCCAACAGACCAGGTTTGATAATTGGCTCTTGGCTCTGGTCTCGTCCCCATGGCTCTTCTGCATTTGCCAGCCTCCACTGGGTTTTCTTTCCACTTGGTTAAGACCTGTAATTAATATTCAGTGGCTCTTGGAGGATAATCTGTGTGTTTGGATTATAAAAGCTGTTAAGAGGTTTAACTAGCCAGGGATCTGGATAAGGACTTTGTGTGTGTGTGGCTGGGGTTGTTTGTTAAAATGTCCACTTTAAACGCTTTAAGACCTGCAAAGTTGGACCCTGCGGTTTTGTATTTATTTATTTTTTTTGATAGACTTATTGAAATATCAGCACTATTCAATTCTCTTATAGTGACTGATGTGTCTTAATTTCATCTGTGGTTTTGACTCAGAATATAAAAAAATGTGAGCAGATTTTTCAAAAAATTTATTTGTCACCATTTGCTTAACATTGACGTATAATCACATTTTCTTGCTGTCCTGTTTATTCAGCCCCTCAAAAGTCTCTG
Source organism: Lutjanus argentimaculatus (assembly GCA_034769285.1). Lineage (NCBI taxonomy): Eukaryota > Metazoa > Chordata > Actinopteri > Lutjaniformes > Lutjanidae > Lutjanus > Lutjanus argentimaculatus. The sequence goes on along the minus strand of JAWZSL010000013.1, from coordinate 3,338,841 downwards.
GGTGAGGAGGTGAATGAGCTGACCTCCAGTCGCCTGTTGAAGCTGGAGAAAGAAAATCAGACACTGCTGAAGACTGTGGAGGAGCTCAAAGGAACAGCCAGTCAGGACACTGTGGCAAAACTGGCCAAACTCAACCAGGAAAATCAGAGACTGAACCAGAAAGTAAGCAACAGACTGTGTATTGAAGGGTTTTTTAGTGGTTGGGTAGGAGTTAGGCTGAAAGTTCTAAGTAATTCCTCTTTTTCCTCTTTCATTCTTCTAATAACTCTGGCAAATTACAAACACAGATATACTCCTTTAACATCTCATCATTTCATTAGTCATCTATTTTCAAGGAAAATAAGTTAGTGCCTGTAAAATAAGCGTTAGATTATGAGAAATACAAATGTGTCTGTAGTACATGTGGCAGCCTAATGAGAAAAGTGTTTAATTTCTGTCTCTTATTGGAATTAAGTGAGTATGAGAGATGTGTCAATATTCAGGTATACTCTGTGCTGTATGCTGCCTCAGTTGGAATTGTAGTTTAATTTTCTGCCCCTCATGAGGGTCACCCCAAGATTAGCATATTGGACCTGCACCCCTCCTCAGTATATCACCCTAACACTTGACTTTAGGTCTTTTCACACAGTGACAGTGAGAAATAAATAAAAAAAGAGAAAGGAAGAGAGAGTATAGAGAGGGGTGGATAGGAGGATGAAAGCAAAGCTGTAAATCCAGGCAGCCCGGCATTGCCTTTTCTTCTCCAGTCTTTGACTCTCGAATGCCCCTCGCTAAGAGAAGTCTCTCAGCTATTTTCAGAAACATAAGCCTCTCTCTCTGCCCTCGAAATAAAAGGATTGAAATTGTGTTTTTCTCTCACAAAGAGAAAATCCAAAGTGAGAAATTTATTTCTGAGTGATTTGTGGTCTAGAGCCAAAACGCATTAAAATGTGAATGCAGCCGCTGGTAGACTCGAACAACAGACATATACTCATTTAATGTGCATCTGTCTGTATATGTGTGCGTAAATGAACTTGTGTGTGTTTGTCTGCTGTGTTGTGACAGAATTAGGTGATGGTATTATGAGTTTGTATCATGGATTAATAATTGCAGCAGCTTCTTTGTGACTGGGAATAACAGGGTAACTCGCACTAGATCCGTTGGCCACAATAATAACAGCATCACAATACAAGTGATGCTTCAACTTAAGATGTAATGTAAGAAAATCGACAGTCGATCAGAATACGTCTGACTGAAGGGGGAAACAACCCTGAAATGGCTTATAAACATATTTGACAATCATTACTGAGCCCCCAGCAGTTTTCACGATGAACACCAGACAAAACATCAAAACCCAGTCAAGATGGTGCTTTAATCATTGTTTGCAGTTGGAGCAGCTGGGGAATGAACTGTCAGCAGAAAGAGAATCGCTCCGCAGTGCAGAGTCACTCAGTACTGACCTGATGAAGGAAAAGGCTTTACTGGAGAAGACTCTGGAAACACTCAGAGAAAACTCTGAGAGACAGGTACACACTCACACACAATCATGCACACACTGATTTAATTTGGTAAGTTTATTCCAAAACATCATTTTAAATAACAGTCAATTATACTTGATTTTTGCACCAGTAGAAAGTATTTTGGTGTATTAAATCCAGAGGTGGCAAAAGTATACAATTTCTTTACCCAAGCAGAAGTGCAGATACTTGTGGAAAAAAGACAAGAAGTACTGATTCAACTTCTTTTCTCAAGTAAAAATGAAATGGTATAAAAGAAAGAAGTATCCACTGAGTGACATTTCCTCAGGATTTTTCTGTGCAAGCTAACTGGACCTCATGTCATATTAATATAATATGAAGACCATTAAGTAATTCTAATTAAAATAGATAATAAAAAAAAAATACTGAAAGAAATGAGCAGAAATTTTACTCCAAAAACATTATAATTAACTCGTGTACACACTTCAGGTCTAATTAAGCCTTTTTCTTTTATTAGAAATTCTCTCATCTCCACAGGACTACCAAAATCTTTTGTTCATGACAGAAGCTGGTTCTCAGAGTTTTTCGATCAAGGATGCCCTTTTTAGTCCTGTGACTCAGTCCGGCATTGGTAAAAAGCCCCTCACAGGCAGCTGACAGATTTACAGACGCTTTTCGTCCTGTTATGTCTTTTATGTCGCTTTCGTCTTGTTACATTTGTGATGCTTGTGTGTGATATACACTGATGGATACACGAAAGAATCAGCATGTGTTATTGTCTCATCCATTTAGGCTTAAATCAGTCATTTTGGGAAGTAGGCAAATTTTCTCGATATGTAATGAGCAGGAAGTACAGATATTTGGGTTAAAATGTATGGAGGAAAAGTAAAAAGTTGTCAGAAAGTTGTCTTCTGGGTGGTAATTGCTTTTATGACACATTTTTACTGAAAGTTGCATTATTGACATTCCAGTCTGTATACTGGACAAGCATATGGTCAGATACACCAACACAGTCAGACAAACGGGGCCTTTGAGACTGTGCGTCATACACGTTGCTCTATCTACAAAACCATCATTGATACTCGTTCCAGGAAGAACATGACTAAGCGGTGTCATTTACTCAAGTCTACACAGTTTTTCTTACGAGTAATCTTTGTGCAATTGATTTACTTTTGGCTCAGAAAAACTATTAAGTGGAACTACCACTATGTTTTATTGACTGCACTGATTTCTGGCACTCTGTGGCCCAGATACAGTCGCTCACTGTGTGTCTGCAGGGACTTTATAGCTGTTAGACCCAAATCTGACACCTTTGATTAGTTTAACCATCCCATTTGTAAAATCCGGTCTTGATGAGCTACAAAGGCAGAGAAAACACAACACACTGCACTCACAGATTACTGCTGATGATTTTAATTTAGTTTTTCATTTAGTAAAACTCAATGGAGATCTGAAGCAGAACCTTGGGGCTTCCTTTTCATTTCTTAAATCTTTCTCAAAGCATCGACTTATATATCCCATCTCATTACAGCTAGCTGGAACTCAATATAAAGTCGCAGAACACAGAACAATGAAGTGCCAAATAGTTTACAGCACTAAACCTGAGGAGTAATTATGTTAAACATGACCCTTGGCCCTCATCAAAACTCTGCTGTCTGCTGTTCTACAGCTGAAGGGTCTGGAGCAGGAGAACAAGCACCTGGGCCAGACGGTGTCGTCTCTGCGTCAGCGCTGCCAGGTTGGTGCTGAAGCCCGAGTCAAAGATGTGGAGAAAGAGAATCGCGTTCTCCATGAGTCCATCTGCGAGACAACGCCAAACTCAATAAGATGGAGTTTGAGAGGAAACAACTACGTGAGTGGTGTATTGTTTTTTTCTCAAGCCATCAATCAAATAGTAATAATAATTGGCTTTTTTTGTATAGCACATTTCATACAGTAAATACATGATAGCTACATTTAGTTTCAGGCTTCCTTTTCTCTTTATTAAGTTCCTTGTTTTTTTCATTTTGAATTCACAGGAACACAATTCTGGTTGTTTATGGTGTTTATTTCATGCAGGCAAAGAGCTTGAAGTGATGAAGGAGAAAGGTGAAAGAGCAGAGGAGTTGGAGATTCAGATGCAGAAGCTGGAAAGGGACAACGAGAGCCTGCAGAAGAAAGTTGCCAGTCTTGGGATCACCTGTGAAAAGGTCTGGTGCATTTAAATTTCTGCCTGGTCTTGAAATGTTGGTGTGTCTGTATGCTATGTTAGTCCGTCTGTGTCAGTCTCCCCACATGTTTCAACTTCAGCAGCCTTTGTTTTGTGTATTTAGATTTGTAATATGATTCTCCAAATTATTAGATAAATGTAGCAACAACATGGAAAATGAACAGTTTATATTATGTTTTTAATATAAAAATGTTTGTATTTGGCATTGTTTATCTTGGTTAACCACTCATTTCAGAGTTGAAGTTGAACGCTTTCCAAAAAACTGGCAAGAATTTCTAGCTTTTGTAGTTGAGATTTTCAGTTCTTTAAGTATGTTCTTATCTCTGTCAGCCACAGGGAGAAAGATCTCTTTCTATCTGTAGTAAAGACTTGCAATGCATTTGAGTTTTTTAATGCGTGGTAGGCAATGATCTCCCCAAGATCAATGACTCATCCTCTGCATTAGAGAAAAATCTGTTACAAGCTGTGTTCCCCTTTTTGACATATGTGGTCCTCTGTCTCTTTGTCTCATTCACTGTTTGTGTTGCTGTTGGAACATTTGTTCTAAAAGTAGTTAAAACTTGGCATTGCATATTGCTGCAAAATGTGTCCCGAGTATATAATAAACAATATAACACAGCATTACACAACACCATCAGACAAAAGGCTCTACTCCTCATCTTCATCCATCACTTGTGTGTGTGTGTAGGTGTCTTCTTTGGAGAAGGAGAACACTGAGCTGGAGGCAGAGGGCCGTCGTCTGAAGAAGAAGCTGGACGCTCTGAAGAACATGGCCTTCCAGCTAGAGGCTCTGGAGAAGGAGAACTCCCAGCTGGAGGAGGAGAACCTGCAGCTTCGGCGCTCGGCTGAGAGTCTCCGGTCAGCAGGGGCTAAGGCTGCTCAGCTGGAAGCGGAGAACAGGGAGCTTGAGAGCGAGAGAAGCCAGTTGAAGCGTAGTCTGGAGCTGCTCAAAGCCTCGTCCAAGAAGACAGAGAGATTGGAGGTAAGACTTAAAGACTGGCGGTCATACTGGGGCATGGACTTCGTGACTGGAGAGCAGTGAGACACAGCTAAAATACAACTGTGTGGGCAACAAGCTTTCTTTGAGAAATAAAAAACAGTCTATACAAGGTTGAGAGAGGAACTTAGACCTCAAATTTTTGTCATTTATTATCACCAATGAATATTTTTACAGGTAAGTTACAGGGGATCTGGCATATAATAGCATAGGGAGCAGCACAACTAGTTCATGGATGCTTTTAATATCCTAATCTGGCTTTTCTTCTCCCAGGTGAGTTACCAGGGCCTAGATACAGAGAACCAGCGTCTGCAGAAGGCTTTAGAGAACAGCAGCAAGAAGATCCAACAGTTGGAGGCAGAGCTGCAAGAGGTGGAGACTGAAAATCAAAACCTCCAACGCAACCTGGAGGAGCTCAAGATCTCCAGTAAACGCCTGGAGCAGCTGGAACAGGAGGTAAGACAAGAAAAAAAAACATGCATTCAAGGAGTAGCAATAATCATGTGGTGAAATGTAGGAAGTGGCAGGCTGAAAAATACAAACAATTAGAGACATTTTCAGCCTGCAGTCTTCTCTGGAGCAGAACAGGTACAGCATCAATTGGGAGATAGCTGTAGGTGGTCTACTGACACAGCCTCAGTTGCTTATTTTGGGATGGACTGATTCTCCCTGGCAGAATGGGGTCAATCAGATTGGCCCAAAAACTGTAGTTGAGGCTGACTGAAAGTAGTGTTTGTAATACAGCAGCTCTTGTTTGTATGTTAAAATAAATAAAAGGGAAATGTTGGTATTTTGCACTTGAGCAACGCTGCCACTCTTCTAGTTCATTCTGATTAAAATTAGAGCATGTTTCCCTGCACTGTTGGATTATCTTAGATTATGTCAAAATTGATTATTGGCCCTTTGCGTTAATCTGTGCGCACTTTTAGACAAACATGTATTTACGAGGCTTTTAGACTAAAAGTAATCCCATCAAATAATGTTTAATCCGTCTTCTCTCCATTACGTCCCGGTCATCCCCACAGAACAAGAATCTGGAGCAGGAAAGCTCCCAGCTTGAGAAAGACAAGAAGCTTCTGGAGAAGGAGAACAAGCGGCTGAGGCAGCAGGCCGAGATCCGTGACTCCAAGCTGGATGACAACAACCAGCGGATCTCCACCTTGGAGAAAGAAAATCGGACCATGGGCAAGGAGATGATCTTCTTCAGGGATTCTTGCACGAGAGTCAAAGACCTGGAGAGAGAGAACAAGGAGCTGGTTAAACAGGGCAGCATTGATAAGAAGACCCTTATCACACTGAGAGAGGTCAGAATAACCCTCACAGTGTCAGACATCTGCAAATATTAGTTTTTCTAACATGTTTTGAGACTGAGCTTCACATGTTTCAAGATTTATTATAATCCATTGTTGGTGTCAAACATTTTTTTTTCATGTGTCTTTATGTTTATTACTCTAATAAATTCTGTTTTAGTGAGAATTTATTGAAACACAGGTGAAGTGGAAATCACTTTGAAAAGCACAATATGGAGGGTTGTTGATGGAAATTGACAATTCAGTTGATTGTTCTATTGAAGTCATGTATCTTAATGAATGTAAATTGAGAGTGGCAGTAAGTTTTTAGAGTTACTCAGTGTGTGCCTGTGTGTATTTTTAGGAACTTGTGAGTGAGAAGCTGCGGACTCAGCAGATGAACAATGATCTGGAGAAACTGACCCATGAGCTGGAGAAGATTGGACTGAACAAGGAAAGGCTGCTGCATGACGAGAGCTCTGATGACAGGTATCATCTCAGAAACACATGAACAAGCCACAATTTTGTGTGGTTGTCAGTCTTGGGATCAGAATCATTAAAAGTGAACAGCACAGTTTGCAGTTCCAAATAAATTGGCCATGTTGACCATTTTATATTCAGGTGTTAGTCTGGTGCAGAATTGTCCAGTGGGAGATTTTCTGAGCCAATATCTCCCCCACCTGCTACACTCTTGCCAAGAAGTCAATTGGCCTTGCTACACTGTGGCTATGGTGATAATTCATTATCTGTGTGATTACAGTCCAAACAAATACATACACTGAGCTAAGGCAAGTTTTTTTCAGGTTTAAGCTCCTGGAAACCAAATGGAGTCAACCCTAAATCAACTTTGGAGATTAAAGAGGAGAAGATCGCCGCCCTGGAGGCCAGACTGCAGGAGTCCTCCAACCTCAATCAGCAACTTCGGCAGGAGCTCAAGACGGTCAGCAACATACACATACACAAATCCATACTTAAAAACATAGAAATACATGCACAAAACATACCATAGTTGTTGCATGCAGACACTCAGCTCGACCACAACACAGAAGACCCAGTATAACAACACATTCCACAAACACTCTCCTCCCACAACGCCAAAACACACCAGTCTCCACTTGAGAACAGCATGTCCCAAAACCCACCTCTGCAGTCAAAATCACTAGAAACGCCGAAAACACTGAGGGCTTCTCAAGGCCAATACATTATTTATTCATCCACTCTTCCACTTCTATCACCAGTTTATCTATTCATGAGGCGGTAGAAGTCTGTCAAAGAGGTGGAGCAAAGTGGAGGATGTCTGCACTCCTTCAGGGAGGCATTTGTGTTTTGAACTTGCTGACACAAATCAGACCCAAAGCTAAAGGTTGAGTGGAAAAGTTGAGGATGGACTCTAATGGATCCTGTCTCCTGTTACCATTTTTCATTTCATTTTCTGCTAGTTTCATGTAGTAATTTTACAGTCAAGCCTGGAGCAATATTTGATTTTCAGCCATTTTGAATTCCAGTTGTATTTATGTTGAAGGAATTGATTTTATTGTTCTGAAGGAGCAGAAAAACATCTCAAAGTTATGTATTGACTTGTGTCTCTATCCAGGTGAAGAAAAACTACGAGGCTCTGCGTCAGAGGGAGGAGGAGGAGAGGATGGTGCAGAGCTCACCCCCTAGAGGAGGGGAGGACCCTCAAGCTGTCAGTAAATGGGAGAAAGAGAGTCATGAAGCTACCAGGGAGCTGCTGAAAGTCAAAGACCGACTCATTGAGGTGGAGAGGAATGTAAGTCAGCAATATTAGGATGGCTTATGTGACTTTTCCAGTGTGGTGAACACAAATTTTGGCTCTGCTCTTCTTTCTGAATGTATTTTCATATGTCTTATATTATGTGTGTTTGTTTTTCCCAGAATGCCACCCTGCAGGCAGAGAAGGCAGCCCTGAGGAGTCAGCTGAAACAACTGGAAACTCAAAGCTCCAACCTGCAGGCTCAGATAGTGGCTGTGCAGAGACAGACTGCGTCTTTACAGGAGAACAATACCACACTACAGACGCAGAAGCCAAGCTGCAGGTAATCCTCGACACTTCCTACACACTATAATATCCACAAGGCAGTGGGTGACTGCTTTCTTACAGAGGAATGCTTAACAGATACAGATAACAAAGCTACAAGTTAGTAGGTGATCAATATAATTTTGTATCTCACTAAGATACGTGAACAATTAGCAGACTACAAAAAGTTCATATTGTTACAATCTGCCACACACTCACAAGACACTGCAGACTACAATCTAGAAACACTGTTCATGCAGAAAACAAAGTGTAAAACAGATTTTACTTTATGAAATCATACTCTAGCCTGATTTATTTCACTGCAAAGGACCTGATATCTCTTTAGTAGCTGTTATGGAGCTTTCAATCATGTCACATGATCCTCATCAGCAGATTAAGTTTGTCAGTTGTCATGGAATTGTAACCCATTATCATCTATGTTGGAGAAGTTGACAAAACAGTCTCTCGTCGAGGACCATTAAGTAACTATTCTGGATCAATCGTTTGATTGTCCTGTCCAGATGGAAATATAATTGTAATGCGTTTCGTAAAATTCTGAAACAGATATTTCCAACTCCATTTAAAGATTAAATAATTATTAGGCTGATACCACTTATTTAGCCCAAAATCACAAATCACAGTTTGCTTCAAATTGCTTTACAATATGTAGCGTATATGATTTGAGTTATCTTTAGACCCTTGATTCAGACAAGGACAAACATCCAGATACATGCACTACAAAGTGACATTGATGCATATGATAAACTTATCATTAAGACAAAATTTGTTATGATTGAAGATTAGGGTCATCATAGTGCCTGATAGAATCAGATAATATGAAATATCTTATGACATTGTATATAATTTAACACAACATAAACGATTCAGCATTTTAAACACAAAATATAAAGCTGACTAGCCATCTTTTAACATCGCTCTCTTTGTACAGTTGCCTGGCCAGGCTGCTTAGCTGCCGGGATTTAGGCTTGTACTCCCTGTTTGGCAGCAATTCAAACCCTGCTTATGGGCGACAGGATTTGCACTGACCATACAGCATCGTCTAGCCGCTTCTTTGGCTGTTTACGTCTCTTGATGTGCATGGGATTTGTGTAGCTAGGCAGGTGTGTGAAATGGAGGTAGGAACTGTTTCTGTTTAAAGGTACATAAAGTGTGTCAGCACCTGGACAGAATGTGTGTGAATACACACACCAGTCATGACTGAAGAGGGATTTGAGACTAGGAAACCACTGTGACCACAAAGGAAACATGAAAAGAAACAAGTTTTCCTGTTGGTGCTTTGTAGATGGAGCTTGCAGTACAGGGTGAGAACAAACCGAATGGAGACACAGTGCCCCCTATAGGAAAAACAGCAACAACCTCTCCTTACTTTACTTGCATGTCCTTTGAGGTTTGATTTGAGGAGCTCAAACTCCTCATAGATTACATTTAAAAGATGTTTTAATGAGTGTAGATCAGTGTTGAAGGCAGTATTTTGTTTGTCTCTCATTTTTGTGTTCCATTTCAAATCCCTTTCCCTCCTCATTCATCCCTCTCTTCTTCCTCTCTCCTTCCACAACTCCCTCTTTGCACCTCCTTACTTAATTTATCTCGGCCTTCATCCTTTCCTTTAGGTGGAGAACTCCACCCTGAGCTCGCAGAGTGCAGCCCTCATGGCCCAGAATGCCCAGCTGCAGAGCCAGCAGAGCAGCGTGGAGGGTGAGCGCGAGGGGGCTCTGAAGGAGAAAGAGGAGCTGAGGGCCACCTACGAGCTACTCCTCCGGGATCACGAGAAGCTGGCAGCGCTCCATGAGAGGCAGGCGGCTGAGTACGAAGCCTTGATCGGAAAGCATGGGGGCCTGAAGAGCTCCCACAAGAGCCTGGAACAGCAGCACAGGGACCTGGAGGACAAGTGAGTCGGGGATTTAGGAGCATGGGATGGGCACATGTTCAAGTCATGACTTTATGCACTAATTTGACTTTCTTTTGTAGATTGCTTAATATCACCCTCAAAGGACAATCTAAAAGCAACCATGCTGAGCAACTAGGGCAAACCATAAACCCCTTAAGGATATTGAAGATATGAGTGCTTTGTATTCCTTCCTGTCTGACTTAAGGCCTCTAGGACTTTGGCTTGAAATAGTGAAAATGCATATATGATATCAAAGTTGAGTGAGCATCCACAAACATCTGAGTGAACATAAGTGTTCATAACTATTAGAAAACCATGTTCAAAAAACAGCTAATTTTCTGGTTTATACTACTACTGGGCATGACAGATCATGTTTTGATGGACCTCTCCCTCAGGAGTACCTGCACCAAAACTAAGCAATGTATCACCATGGACAGGGGCAGCAGCAAAACTTATTTTAGCTTTTAAAAAAAAAGGACCACCTAAAAAAATCATTATCAGTTTAAGTTTACACTATATTTAGAATGTTTTCACCACTTAACTTTGCCATCAGACAGCCTATTCCAACAGGAGACTGAACCTGCCATCTTTGCTCTCTTCAAATACACCAGGCTTTTTTTGACAACATTAATTTTACCTCACAGACTTTGGTGTTTGGATTTACGCTAATATTACGTGATGCAAATTAAGGCAGCGGAAGACCAGCAGCTTCAGTGTTCTGCAAGGTTAAATTACTGTTTTTGTCAAAGGAGTTTGGATCAGTATAACACTTAAGTTCCCTGTTGTTGAGCTGCGGATGTGGATTTTCGAGCATAACCATGCCAGTTTAAACCCAATATCAGGAAAGTGTGCAAAAACATAATTGACAATATTTCAAAATTTTAGATTCTTTTTTTATTCTTTCCTATTATGTTACATAATACTAAATTTAAGTAGTTTAAAGGCTATTTGTAATAATAGAATGCAATAGAATGGTTTGTAAAGTGCGTGTGTGTTTTTATATATGAAGGTACAAGCAGCTCCTGCAGAGGAAGGGGGAGCTGGAGGAGCTGGAGAAAAATCTGAAGGAGCAGCAGGAAAAAATGGCGCTGGAGAACCACACACACCAAGCCACAGCTGACCAGTGCAAACTGCTCAAAGAGGAAAATGATAGGTCAGATCAACGTCTGTCAATATTACACACATGTATAATTTTTCATAATCATATGTTTCTGTGAATTTAGAATATAAACTTTTACATGCACATGTCTATATACTGATGAGTCCTTCTGCTCCTTCTTCAGACTGAATACTACCTATCGTCAGTTGGTGAAGGACAATGAGAATCTCCAGCTGGACCACAAGAACATAAAGAGCCAGCTGAACAACGCTAAGCTGGACCAGACCAAGCTGGAGGCCGAATTCTCTAAACTGAAAGAGCAGTACCAGCAGCTGGACATCACTTCCACCAAGCTCACCAACCAGTGTGAGGTGAGGAGACTCTCTTCTCTTCCCTCTTCTCCTCTGCTCTCCTCTCTTTGGGGTTTTCCCCTTACATGTTTGTGTGTCAGTTTTAAAGCCAACTGCCTTTTCATGTATGATGTTTGTAGAGACGACTTCTTAAGCCAGCTGTGTTGTGGGAAGGTTTATCCCTTTAATGTATCATATTTGTTGTTTAGACAGGTGTCATAGCATCTCTTTAATATTATCTGTGTGTGTGTGGTGTGTGTGTGTGTGTGTTAGTTGTTGAGCCAGCTGAAGGGAAATCTGGAGGAGGAGAATCGTCACCTGTTGGACCAGATCCAGACTCTGATGTTACAGAATCGCACACTGCTGGAGCAGACCATGGAGAGCAAGGACCTGTTCCACGTAGAGCAAAGACAATACATGTAAACCCCTGATGATATGTTTTCTTTAAAATGAACAGCAAACATGCTGTCTGAATTGGTCCCTGTCTGCAGTTATTTTGATATTCCATCAATCACTTTGGCTTGGGACATTCAAAACAAATTTGTTGCACTTCTGTCTGTCTTACTGGATCATCTCTCATTTCAACACCCATCAGAGACAAGCTGAATGAGCTGAGGAGACAGAAAGAGAAGCTGGAGGAGAAGATCATGGACCAGTACAAGTTTTACGACCCCTCACCTCCACGCAGGTAAAAAGCAGCTTCATCTCACAATTAAAAAAAAATATTTTGCCAGCAAAAAATCAACAGAGATTGCTTGTTGACTCATTCTTAGAGGCAGGGGAATGCAGAAAACACTCACACTGCAGCCCCAGGAAGTGATGCATCAAATATTTATAGTCTGCAAAGCTTTAAACAGCTGTATACTGCAATGTCTTTTTATCATGAATGTCAACTATTGAGAAGATTTAGAGGCTGATATAAATCACTAATGTAGAGTGTGAACAGGGAAGAAATCAGACAAAAAAAAATACAGAAAATCTTTCGGTATTGACTTATATCCTGTTTTCTTTTCTCCTCCTGTTCTCTGACTCTCATCTCTCCCTTGTAGGCGTGGCAACTGGATCACTTTGAAGATGAAGAAGTTGATCAAGCCAAAAAGCCGGGAGAGGATGCGCTCTCTGACGCTGACTCCCTCTCGTTCAGAGCTTGGCGACGGTTTCCTGACGTTTCCCCAGGACAGCCAGGACAGCTCATCTATAGGCTCTGGCTCCAATTCGCTGGACGACACACTTACCCAAAAGAGGAGCAGCAGTGAGTACAGAGGAAGACACACATATACACATATATGAATCAAAATCAGCATAGTTTCAGTCATGACAGAAGGAACTTGTCTTTCTCTGTTTTTAAGATAAGTGAGACAAATTTCCTCCAAACTACACTACTCTTACCAAACAAATGTCCAGTAAAAGAATATTATATAATATATTTAGATTATATTTCATACACAAATGGACACAAATATACATGTAATGAAGGCAGCTAGCAAAATAGTTGCCAGCCATTTGATGTAGAATACTTTTTCATACAGAGAGAGAAAAAAAAAGTTTTTTTTTTTTTTTTTTTTTTTCTCTCTCTCTGTTTGGATCTCTGATATATCACGCACATGACCTAAAAACAGATTGGAGGCAGCACAAATATTGTTTTTTAGAATACTTTTTCATAAACACATAATCATACACTCACATACTTCACAAAACCACGATTACTTGGTGTGTTTGTGTGCGACTGTGTGCTGGCTGAGTGGCTGAATGGGACTTTCCTCCCCTAACTGCTCCTTTATCTCTCTCTCTCTCTGCGAAGGGAGGAGAGGGCAGCAGTCCCATGCCCAAGGGCAGGGTTCCACCAATGGTATGCTGCGGATGGGGAGGGTGGGCGGGGTTTGTGACCCGACTGTCACGTCTCTCAGGGCATGTTTTCGTGAGTCCATTGTCTGTGTCAATCAGCTGTCCTAGACGTTACGGTTGAGCTGCACAGCACCGCAAGGTTGACTCTGAACCTTGGACCTGGTACAAAAATGCATTACATGCATTTCCTTTATTTGAAACAACAGTGGGAGCGCTTGATTTGTGTAACCTGATTTATGCACTCTAAGCAATACACTCTTAGTTTTAGTCCTAAGAACAATCACTTTTTCTGTGTATTTCATGATGCCAAACTTCACAGACTTAACACTTGAATGTCTGGTCACAGGTCTTGGGGAGTTCTACTGAATATGTATAAAAAATGTGTGAAGCCTTTTGTGGCTCCAGAGGGAGCTGCATGAAATCTGATAAACTGCTTCAAGTGATGTCACTTGAGTCAGCATCAGGTGGGGCTGAAGACTACAAATTTGAAAATGAAAATAACCTGGAGACAGACGAGAGCTTACCAGACCTTGTACCCGCTCCTCGTTCTGCTGCATTCATTTTGATTTCACTTTTTTTTTTTAAAACTGCCCATCGTGAGTTATAGGAGTACAATGCAACATTGATGTTCAGGTATCAAGCTGAATCAAGTGCATCTCATGTGGTTCAAATACTGGAAAACACGTTTTCTCACACTTTATTTTGTTTCAGGTCCAGTTCACTTTTATCTTCTCCCCCAGCTGGATTTGAAGGCTCATCAGCTGTCATTTACAGTCATGCCAACCAGCTGATCTGTGCAGTTCACCTGTAAAAAACAGAGAAACACCCACTAATGTAGCATCCAAGCTATTAAAAGGTGCAATGCACAGTGACTTCTACTCAGTGCTTGGTGTTGTTTAGCATACTGGCTAGTAGGTTCACATCTTCAAATAAATAAGGTCTGTTTTCTTTAAGATTTAATGTAAAGTTGTGTAAAGTGAAAATTTACATACTACGTAGAATTCAGCATCAGTAATCTAGTTTGATAAGTAAGTCTGTATATTTTATAGACCAGTGGGGAAAACTTAGGACCACAGAAATCTGTGTTAAAATATGTACGTGTTAAAGTACAAAATGTCTTTTTAAAAGAAAAATTTAAAGTAACTATAAAGATACTGTAAGAGAAAGAAAAAGAAACCTTTAGCAACCATGTAGTAAAACATAAATTGCAATAAATGGATGCATATAAATAACATGAAGACACCTACCAGAGACATTAGTCAAATATGGAATAATTAAGTTGGTTATGTCTATGAAAACACTCAGTGATGCTGTTAACCTGCCCCCCTCTGACCTTTTCACTCCCCTGATTGCACCGTTTAATATTCTTCATCCTCTGTGTTTCATATAGGCGTGGTAATGTGTTGAGAGTTGTGTTGTTGTGTACAGTATGTAATGCTTTAAAATCAGAATACAACACTCATGACCATGAACATGAGAGTGAATGTGTTGTGTGCAGATAAAATGTGTGTGAGTCTGTGTGTGTATTTGCATAATGTGTTTACATTTGTGTATTTGTTTGCATAATGTGTCTTTGTACAGAAGTCTGCCCTTTAAAACTATTAATCAGGTTTTAAAGAAGTCTACTGGAGGCATTTTAGTCCATTGAAGAAGCACTTTAACAAGTGTCTCGTTTAAAAATTAGAAATGTGAAATAAATGATCAATTATTAACATTGCTAATGAAAATATAGCAGTATTATTTATTAATTATTAGCAAGAGGTGATAATATGATCCACCCCTTCTAGGTCATATATTGTAGTGGTTGTGTCTATTGCATTGTTGTCTTTTGTCCAGTTGAGTGTCCAGGGGCTCAGCTCTCTCTCTGCATCTCTCCCCTGACCCTCTTTGTGAAAACGTTAACCACATCCCTCTGTTCTGCCCTCCTTTTTTTCTTTTGTTTTCTTTTCCTCCGCCTCCCTCGGGCTTCTTCTGTCACTCTTCTCTCCCCTGTCTGCCTGTCTGTCTGTCTGTCTCTGGCTGCGCTCTGACAGCTATAAAAAGGTTGCCTTTCATGAGGAACAGATCCAAGGACAAAGACAAGGCCAAGGCCATCTACCGGCGCTCCATGTGTAAGACCTCTGTTAGCCGCCACACTAGCCTTCCTCCGCCTCCTCTCCCTCTCACCGTCAAACTAGGAGAAACAAAGAAGGAAAAATCACTGATTTCAGCGTGGCAGCAGTGTGGGGGTGTGGCAGCGACAGTATGGCAGCTTCAGGTTTCTGTCACAGCATTTAAAGTGACTCAGACATGCAGTCAGTCATTTGGGGTTGTTTTCCATTTAATATTTAAGACATAGTTTGAGTTCTCTGGATAGCAGAGGAAGAGACACTACCCTTGTCCTTATATATGCTTTGTAATATAAACATTTCTCCTAAAAAAAGAATTTCTAAAGAAAAAAAGACAGTTTGAGAATTTCAGTGATAATGTTATCTGATATCTGACGCCTACACACGGTTCATCACAGATTCAAGTACCCCCATGCTGCACCTGGTGACATCACTGACTTTTCTTTATAAGTTTTTCCTAGTAACCCCCACCCCTCCGTCACTATCTCCGCCACGCGTCTGCCGCCTCCACTTAACCCTGTAGATTTAGCTTTTATCAGCTTGTAGTGTCACTTTGTTCTCACTATCAGAACGAATAACACAAACTTCACTAACTTTGTCTTAAAATAAAGATGTAAAACAAAGATGAAACTGAATGTATAAAAGATTTAGGACTGAAACTGATAATTTTCTTTTCCTATAGATCTGTCTCTTGTAGTGTGATGCAGTGTGGCAGTCTCTATGCAACGGGCAACTTATCGGGCAGCTTTGTCATGTGCTCTGTGATTTCATTTTTTTGTGTGCTATCTTGAATGAAAGGCTCTGTGTGGGGGTGTGTGTTTGAGGGTGTGTGTGAGAGAGTGGGAGAGACTGCGGGTTTGCCTTTCATGTGCCTGTGGTGTGTTTGCTCCCATCTTTGATTACAGCATGACAAAAACAATCACCAGCCGCCTGATCGCCGCCGCTCACACTCACCATGAAGGACTTGAAATGGAGCCTTTACTCTTACTGTGTATCTGTATCTCTCTCTCTCTCTCTGTGTCTCTCTCTCTCTCTAGCTCAAGCTTTATTGGCATGATGTTTCAGATTAAACATGTTGGCAAAGCAAAAAAAAAAAACACATTATACATTCAATGTAATATACATGAGGAAAAAAAGTCAGGAAGAAGAAAAAAGGAGTATATTAAAAAAAGAGAGAGAAAAGAACAATAAATGTTACACTGAAATATCTCTTGCTTTGTGACATGCAGAAACATATTTCTCTCAGTTCTCTCTCTCTCTCTCTCTCTCTGTCCCTCCCTCCGTCTCTCTCTTCCTCTCTGTGTGCTGCATTTCAGATCTTATTCTGCTGACATGGACTTGCCTTGTTCTGATTCTGGCTCTGATCTTTTGTGCACAGCACTGCTGCTCGGTGCAGCTCTGCATGCTTTCATGCTTCTCTACCGTTGCATACAGCTCAGTAAACAAAGTGCATAAAGACAGCGGCCTCCAAGGGTGACGTATCACCTAAAAAGTCCTAAAGAGTATCTGCCTGAGATGGCAGGGGTAGCAAAGGATGACAAACAATGCAGCTGCCATCTTTATGCACTTTATATTTGAATCTGTAAGATGCTTGCATGTGCCTTGAGTTCCAAAAGATGAGATTTGATTTTGTTGTGTTCTACAAGCTGAATTTATTTTAGAATATTGAGACAGACCTAGTTGTAATTTTGATTAGAACGTCACAAATATTTCCATGCTTATAGTCGGGGTTGAGCCTTGTCCTTCATGAGGCTATTGCATTTAGAGGATAAATTGAATAATTTGATATAGGGTTGTATGGAGTACTTGGATAGTCAGTGTATTACCTGCAGTAGGCAGGTCCTGGTTTTCTGTTCAGTCGGAGAAGGATGTCTGATATAGCATATACTTAAACTGATTTTTATTTTTTTTTTAGATGGACCTTAAGTGGCTAAAGCACCCCTTGTTGTTGACCCTGTCCACAGCAGTACATTTCCCAGCTTCCATGCTGGTACTCCGCTCTTAACTGGAGGTGTGCCAAACAGCATCTACTGTGGCTAATACACTGACTATCCATAAGTACCCCATGCAACCCCACATCAAATACTGCAAACTATATCTTTAAGGCACTTTGAACAAAAGCTAGTTTGAAAACCACTGAGAGGTGGTCCTCCAGGCTTAAGGAACATTTAGCAACTTCTAGCATGTCTAAAATAGTTGCTTTCATCTGAACCATTTTGTATCCCCAAGTCACTTTGTCAAATAAAGTAGAAATAAAATAGTAATAAAATTTAGAATTTTATAGTGTTCAGGTCCTCATTTCCATCCCTCTTCCGTCCATTTAGCCATGAACGACCTGCTACAGACCATGGCAGTGGCGGGTGGTCCCGGGCTCAGTGGGCAGGCAGCATCGAGAACCTTGACGGCGCAGAGCCTGGAGATGCCAGCATGACTGGCAGCAGCAAGCGTGGCGGGCAACGCATGAAGGAGCTCGCCTTGTCCACCAATGCCATCGATTGTGCCGCTCTCACCCTGCCCACTGCAGGGCACAGCAGGGCCAAACTCCGTCTTCAGGTCAAAGGTCAGGATGCTTGTTTAGTTTGTGCGAGGGGAGGGAAAACCGGCATATTAAGAGTCTGACACCACATTTCAGGTATAAGGATGGGTGTGCAGATATGTTTGACATTTATTTATCCCTGTAAATGTCAATATTTAGTCAAATAGAACTTTCCACCAACTTCATAGGAAGGTGGTGGAAATGTACTCGTATCAGAGTGATAAAAACAGCTGTAGCATCACTATTCTGTGTCTTTACAGATAATGCCTCCTGTGAGGATGTTGCCGGCTCCTTAGATGACCCCAAAAGTCAAGGTAAGACCTGACATCAGCAACAAACTGTAGACAGAAATGGGTACTTGCAGCAGCCTCTCAGCAGCAGCTAGGAATCTGAAGGCCCCTCAACCGAGACATGAGAAAAGGACTGACTACTCCCCCCCCCCCCCCAAAAAAAAGCAGGTCATGTCCTCAGCAGTCCCACTGCTAATCTTTGGGCTGCCTTCCTGCACTTCGATTAAGCCTGAGCTACAGTTGGAAAAGCAATTTTTGTGGAGGGCAAAAAAGAGAGAAATCAGCCTCCATTGAAAGTAGGATTGACTCTAATTCAGGCTTTAGGATGTTATCCAGGGCAGTTAATCTGCGGCCAGGCAACTATTCATCAGTTCTGTGCCACTCTGATGTCGATGACCCAGTTGTTAAACGGCCACCAAACTACTGACACACATTCCGAGCACTTGAGATACATCTACTGCCATCAGCCGCTCTTATGCATAAAGGGAAAATTCAGCACTCTTCATGTGGATGTCCAGTCAGTGGTGATGGTAAATGTAGTTAATTGAAGTAATAAATTCCTCAGTGGTGCCATATTGACTGAGAAAGCTGAGTTATAATGCTGCAAAATCTGTTGTTCTTCTTACATCCTGTGATGTCGTTGGATATGAGGAAGAACTACAGAGATTTCTAGTCTCCAAGGAATAGCTACAGACAAAGGTAACATTGGCATCAGAAGCAATAATTCATCAACTGAACTGATTTAACCATCTATATCTGACTAGACCTCCACATTTAAAGTTCTGGGTTTGTCCTTTAATATACCAGACTCATTACTACTTTGCATCAAAATACTGTGTATTGTTATATGTCTTTCAACTGGTTTCCCATGACGCCGACATAGTATTAGTGCCCAACCTGGATCCTACTTAGCTGATGAGTTCCCAGAATGCACTCATAAAATCCCATACATTTGTTGTGGGATCCATTTCCCAGTACATCTCCATAATGGCTGGAGGAAACTTGCATCCACTCTCGCTCACTCATTGGACATGTTTATTATGTATCAGCCAGTACGTCATCTTCCAGAGATGTTATTGATTTTCCAACTTTTATGGCTGCCAAGACATTCCCTCAATTTCATTTTGTGTATTTGTGCACATTAAAGCTATAGTATGTAACATTTCTGCATTAAAGTGCTAGACGTACGTTATATATACTTTGTTGAGTTGTGTATCTACATTATTCCAAATGTTTGCAACAATGGTCAAACCAAGAGAAGTCTGTAATTTTATTCAAGGTAGCTGTCTTTCCTATCAGCTACTAATTTCTTCTGAGAAAACATAGGATACATTAGATGCATTTGCTGACTTCCTTCCTCACTCTCTGACATGACTAAATCATAACATGAACGTGATTTATTTCTGAGATATGTCAGATTGATATTCATCCGCATAGTGGTTGTTAAACAATTAAGATAACAGCTCTCATGATCATCAAACTACATCTTTCGTTCTTGTTTTAAAGTTAGAGAGAACCCTGGTGGCAGAACTTGCATATTGTCTGTTACAGAGATATTAAACTTTGCTTGTTTTGCACTGTGGGCAGCATTATTAAGCAGTGCAATGTCACAACATGATGTGTCACAATCAGGGTGTGTTGAGCTGTGTATATATGTGTGTGTTTATTCAGGCCTGCAGGTGTATAGCAGTGCTTTGGCTCAGTGTCCTTCTCCTGTTGAGCCGAGCGTTATGTGCAGAGTGCCCTGTAACATCTGTAGTAAGTGACCACTACTCGGCACTGAATGCCACTCTGGGCTACTTTCCTAGACACAATGACAATGATCAGTGTTGGTTCATTTAAAATTCTAATTTGGTGTCCCCATGTGCTGAAAACCAGTTTGAAATGATTTCATGGTCCCTGGTTTTCTGAAGCTGTCCCTACAAACACTGTCAACAGCAAGGTCACATTGTCACCACTCATTTTCTTTCTTCTCTTCCTCCTCCTCAGTTCCTCCTCCTCGCTTTGACATAAAGGCCTCCCATTTCTTCCCCTTTTACTAATTTAACTCACTCTATCACACTCTGTTAGCCAGTATTGTCTCTATCAGTTTCCCCTTTTTTTCTAAGTTGGATTGGTCCTTATATTCAGACGTCCTGGCTCTCTCCCTCAGTAGTTGCTTTGTTTATTAACTGGACATATTGTGGCTGCAGCCTGGCACCAAGCCACCCTTCCTGCCCCTCTGCCTGGCATGTGCCATCTGCTGGCCCAGCAGGAGACGTTCTGTCACGCTGTTAGCGAGCACCTACGCGTTACTCTTTGTGTTAGTGCATGTTTGTGTGGGTACACTTTTAAGTGTATATATATCCTAACTGTGTGTGTGTGTGCGTGCGTGTCTTCCCTCTTGTCCCTTCCCCAGCCTCCAGACCCACCAGTCTCCATAGCAACAGGACCACCAGTAGTAATAGTAACAATAACTCCCACCTCACTTCTCCTCTGGAGGGCAAAGGTATGCTCCTCCATCCCTTTTCTCCCCCTCCTCTTAACTAACCACTCTCGCCTTCCTCCTTTGTTCCCGTTCCTTTTCTTTCATGTCTTTACTCAAATCTACTTTAGTGTGAAAACTGGGTCGAGGGTTACTTGTCTCTCTTCTTCTGAATCAATATATTAGGATGATCCAATTCCCTTTAAGAAAGCCTGACTGTTAACTAGTCTCTTATGTTTTACTGACATTGAATATTTATTTAGTAAATTCAAATGGGTGACAGGTGCACTTTAACTGAACCATGGCACAAAAATGATAAATCATTAAATATATTTAATATTCTATGCTGGTTTTCAAGTAGTTACAACAGTCAGCTTATTGAATTTTCATCACACTCTAAAGTCTCTAAAGTCTTCCTCTTTTCTCTCATTTTCAAGTCATCAGTGGTGGATGGACAGTTTTATAAAGTGTTATAAATGAGCTATCAGGAAGCTACCACACATTTCATTTATGAATGCTCATTAAGTTTTGATTTCATGCAGCAAAAGCAAATAACAAAGCAGCATTTTGCAATATGTTTTACTTTTAAATTACATGATTTACTACAGTATATATAAGGGCTGCCCCCTGAAAGTCTAAGATTCAAATCATCACTTGGAGATCCCTCAGTTGTCTGAGATTCCTCCAGTCAGTCAGTGTGCATTACAATAACAGAATAAAACAGATAGAAGCTTATAAAAATGCACAAGGAGAACATTTCAATGAGGAATTACAAATAAGGGGAATCATATTTTTATATTAGCTGGTGAAAAAAATCCTGGTGACAACATGCGCTGGTGATTAACTGACCAGAGAAGGTCAAACGAGTGGTTGGGAAACAAGTTTGAGCCCTTGGTTATAAATCAAGTTTCTAAATCACCACAAATCACAAAACTGTGATGGAATCAGAGAAGTCATAGAAATGGAGCACAGGTGACGTGCTGTCACCAGGTGAAGCTTGCTTGCTTGTTTTTTTTTTTTTGCCAGACTCAGATTTTTATTATTGTAAGTGCCTGACAACATTATAGAAATGATTCCTACTGTAAGTGACCTTTTTTTAAGAGTAAGCTAAGTTTTGTTTAACCAGAAACAGCTGTTTCATTGCTCTCGCCAAACTAACCAGGCTCCCTTCGAAAAAACGTAATTTAAACATCATCGTCAGCTGCATTCAAACTTGACAGAAACAAAATAAAACTCACCAAAATGTCTTAGTTCGTCTTTCCACTGTCCCAACAATCACCAGCTCTGGTTTGGTCAAAATAAAGCCTTAATTCACAGCGTGAAGGAGTGTGAAGCGTGCAGATGATGCACTGCCGTGGATGCCAACACAGTGTGCTGGGATTGTAAAGCTAAACTAGAGGAAGATGTTCGCGTTTACGTTCTCTGACTGCGTGGAAATGTGATGTTTTCACATCACAGATGAAGAATGGCATTAAAACTTGAGTCTTATTGGTAAAAGATACTCATGTAGGCTGATATAGGAATTTAGTGTGGCACACTGAACTAAAAAAAAATAAAGAATGAATTGTTGAATATTTGTATTAATTGGACAAACCCGATTCCACTGAAAAAAATCTGAGTTGGGTACAGCCCTAGTATATATATTGTAAAAATGTAAGGAGTGTAGGAGAATAGTGGTTTATGAATACTGCTGCAGCTCCTAGTGGTGAGTAATAAAGATCTAAGATTACTTTACCCACGTTCTAATCACTGCCTCCCCCTCCCGCAGGCACGTTGAATGGCAGCCTCAGCAGGCCTCACAGCGAGAGCAGCGGAGAGTTCAGCCTGAGTTTGGACCAGGAGGTGTGGTCCAGCAGCGGCAGCAGCCCTGTCCAACAGCCCACGTCCTCGCGCTCCTCCCACCAGAGCCCCCTGCAGCTGCGCAGGTCCCTCGACCCGTCCACCGCCACAAGCAGCCCGGGTCAGACTCAGACCAGGAGCAATGAGGTGCTCTCCCTGCAGCAGTTCCTGGATGAGGGTATCGATCCTGTAGAGGTGAGGCCGCCAACTCGGTTGTAACTGATGGGTCATGTTGCTGTTATGATTGTTGTTATGCCTCTGCACCAGTGATAGGCGGAGGCATCATGTTTCCTCTCTTTTAAAATAACTCTAATCTCAGATTTTCTGTCAAGCTACTAATTGATTAATTATTTCAGTACAAAATCAGTTTATCTGATTCTAAATGATTTTCAAGGCTCCATGGGGATATAAAACATGATCAGCATGAAGATTTTTGATGTAAAAATATAGAACTGTTGATAAAAATGTCTTAATATTAGAGGATTGTATGGTGTTTTTAATTCTGCTGTACTTGACAATGTTCTCTGTGTTCTGCGATCTCTGTTCTGCAGTCTGGCAGTCAGGAGAACCTCACTGTAGACTCTCCTCGCCTCTCCACTTCATCTGAGCATGTGCAGAAAGAACGCACTTCCACAAAGGGCCGGGGCATACTGCGCTCCTCCAGTGGGAAAGCAGCACCTGTCAGCTCTGATCGCCCACCGAGATCCGCTGGACAACCGGGACGCCCCACCCTGCGTAAGGCAGAGAGCACCCGTGTGAAGGGCTCTGTCCCAGTCCGCTCCAGCCTGTCCTCACAGGGCAAGGCCACATCTGTCTCCGAGCGCCTGGACTCTGCTTCCTCCACGCTTCCCCGGGCCAGCAGCGTCATCTCCACAGCTGAGGGCACCACGCGGCGCACCAGCATCCACGACCTGCTCTCGAAGGACAACCGTCAGCCCGTGTCCGTCGACGCAACACCTCCCGTCGCCTCCACCAAGGCTGGGGTGCGCTCCCAGCCTACACCCAGTGAGTACCACCCCAACAGCACCAACCTAAAGGGACCCCTCACCACCACCACCCCCATGCCCAAGTCACTCAGCTTACCCTGCCATAGCTCGGAGGACCCCGACCTCTCCACCCTCGAATCTTTCCTCGGCCCTTCCTTCACTGTAGAATCTGTGTTCATGGACTCCATCTTTAGTGAGTCAGCGGGCAAAAACCTCCCCTTCCTGTCTCTAAACCCCACCCTAGTCAGCAACATCAGCGGGCCTCCCGTCACAAATAAAACTCACCCTCCCCCCGTCCCAAATCACATCTCCACCCAAAACCAGGTCCCTCACAGCCAATCAAATGGCCAGATGAAAGAGTATAATGAGGGTGTTGATCCCAGTCGTTTGAATAATTCGGACCAGTCACTGAGCCCAGAGGACAACCAGTCTCTGTGGTACGAGTACGGGTGTGTGTGAACGAAAGGGAGGTGCTGGCTTGCTGATCTCTCGACTAGACCTGACTTAAAGAGGGGAGAATTAACAGGATGGATAAACGACAAATCCTCCTCCTCTGCATGTATTTATTTGAGCACTCTATCTCTGTGTGGTGTTTTTGTTCCTTTCTTTTCTGTTAGTCATGGTGCTGATGGGTGAATCGCTGTTCTGTTTTTGCTTTATTTTTCTGCCTTGTTCTTTTCTCTGAGGTGGGACTTTGATGAATGTTCTTCCGTCCAGCATATAATTCGTTTTCTCATCAAATCTGTTTCACTGGCTAACACTATACTATTATCTGCAGTTTGGGGTTCATGCATCACAGTTGAGGCTTTGCATTTCTGATTATAGCTTCAATCGAGTATAACTATTGGAGATTCTGTGTCAGGAGGATCCATTTTAAAAATAAAACAGAAATAGCTGTCTCTTGTAGCAGCAATTTCTTCATCGCAAAATCCAAATGAAAACTGTTCAGTGTGTCAGATAATAGATTCACTTTCCACTTTCTGTTGTTTTGATGTATGGGGGAGCGTCTTTTCACTGCTTTTAACTCAGTTGCATCATCCACTAAATTGCACGGCTTTGTTCTGTCGCGCTCATTTTGATTGCTGTGATCAAAATGGTCATCATGTTTATTTTTTTTTTTTGGTTTTTGTTATTTGTTATTAATGGTGTGTACTGTTTGTTTTTGTGCATTTGACACCTTTTCTGTATTTTCTTTTATATATATTAACTGGGACTCTGCTCTGGTGGGTCTTAACTGACCTCTTGGGCTGGTGACAAAATGATGACGCTTCATTCACAGAATGATCTGAGAGAGACGGTACAGGTGGTTCAGTGAAAGTTGACAGTGAAGGCTGTGGAGTCGAGTGTAGAGCTGCAGCGCAAGTAGTCGATTAGTTGATCAAATGAAAATTAGTTGCCAACTATTTTGATAATCAATTTCAGTCTCTTTCAAGCAAAAATGTCAAACATTTGTCGATTCCAGCTTCTTAAATGTGAGGGTTTGCTGCTCTTCATTGTCAGTTGTGATAGTAAATGAAGAGTCTTTGAGTTTTGGTCGGACAAAAAAAAACAATTTGAAGATGTCCCCTTGGGCACTTTTAGACATTTTATAGACTAAAGAATTAATCGATGAATTGTGAAAATGATTGGCAGATTAATCGATGATGACAACAATGATTAGTTTCCCAATGGTGTGATTATGAGATTTATTTTTTGGCAGTCCTTGATGGAGTTATTGGAACAGGGAGTGGATGTAGTAAGTTGAGACTAGTGTTTTCAGTGGTCAGATTGTTTTGTGAATGAAGTGAAGATCATTTCTTTTGGTATCTGGAAACCTTTATATACTCACCCTGACACACCACAACTTGAGAATGGATAATATTTGATTATGTTTTGTAGACTGACAAGTTTGTGTACAGATTGTTGTAATCATTAAGTTATAATCAAAGACGAGCACTGCTTTATGTGCCAATACTAGTAGTTCTGTCTGCCTCTAGATCCTTATTTATTTCTGCTTTTGTACTTGCTGTTTAAGTTTCTTTATTGTATTTATCTCAATCTACAGTATACGCAGGTATAAAGTCATTGAAAATGTCCTTGTCACTGTCTCCAGATGTAACATAAACGTTGCCTTTGTCCTACAGATGTGGAGGGCAGAAAGTCTAAAAGCAGGAGCGGGGAGCCGCAGCAAAGCTGCTAAACCCGCCCCCACCACCCTCGTCTGTCTGCTACCATGCTGTGAGCGCGTGGTGAGTGAGTGCTGCTCGAGCGGGAGGAATAGGGATCGGGGTGGAATGGGGGGGTTCGGTCTTGTCTCCATGGGAACCTAAAACATGGTGTAACAGATGTCATCCATCCTGCCGTGCACTTGCTTCCCCAAAACCTTCCCCACCCCCTCCTCACTGTCCTGTTTGTCGCCCCCAACGTCCCTGTGGTGCCAAACGCCTGTTCACAGAGCCTGACGGGACCCCGCTCTGCATGGCATATGGGCCACTTTTACCATGTTCTGAGTGGACCAACGCTTTGCCTGTTTGTGTCCCCAAATCCCCCAACAAGAGGAGTTCCACGACTCCAACACCTCATTGTATCCCTCCTCCATGACGCTTCTTGTGTTCTCGTAAAGGTGACTGCTGACTGAGTGGAAGAAAAAGGGCCCTTTGCTGTTTTCAGGCTGCTTGTTGTTGCTGCATGGCTTCGGTTGTAGCGCTGAAATCCTTCCCCCTTCTTGCATGTAGATCCAGGCTGGCTGCTTCCCTCTGTCTCCCCCTACTATATATCACTGTCTACTGATACAGTTTCTGACTTTTAATCTTTTCTTTTCTCTCTTTTTTGCTTTCTGTTTTGTGTTATCGCCTCTTTACTTTCTACTCTTTCTCCTTTTCTTCCTTTTCTTCCTCTTTCCACTCCTCTTTGCTTGCCTGGGACTCAGAGAGAAAGGTGGCCTTGGAGCTGTGTGTCTGAAGCCTAGTAGAGTACATCTGCTGAGACCGTCTACAGTGAGAAAAGATTGTATATCCCAGATTCCTCCTTCTTCCTTTTTTTTTTTTTAAACCCAGGACACTTCAGTAGAGAAAAGTGGCTTCCTTCTCTGTTTTGCTTTTCTTCCTTGAATCAAGGAAACGACAGAAAAATACTAGAAAATGTTGTGGTGACAGTTTTTGTTTTTCTATAAAGACTTAAGCTGTGGCAGATTGCACTGCCATGTGTCCTTCGGTGTGACGGACTGCTAGATGTGCACTAGTCTCTACGGACTTAAGATTAAAGTGCCAATGTTCACACAACAGCCAAAAGGGCGATCTTAAACCAGACTGATGACTCCATTTTGGATCTTCTGTGCAACTTCACAGTCAACCGGACCTTCTTCTGCCCAACACCATGATCATTACAAAAATGAGTGTTTTCGTAAAAGGGCAGCATGCACAAGCGAAGACAACATTCAGGCTTGGACAAAACATTTTCAAAGCATGTCAGCACCAGACATTTCCAACTCAACCTATCAGACTGAAGAATCACAATCTGCATGGAGCAATCAATCAGCCAATCACCCCACTTCCTTTATCCAATCAAAGAGGAGGACAGTGATCTGTGGGGATTTTACTCGCCAGGATGCCAAATGGACTTGGACAGAAAGCCATGACAGCTGTGTGATTGGCGTCTGTTGCCTGCCAATCACGAGCGAAGGTTGTGTGATCTGAGCGCGAACGATAGAGACTAATCATGGGAGTGTTCCAGGTCACCTATATGACAGTTGGCAGCCATGACACCCTGAAACAAACCCTCCACACTCTTCATCTTAGCTTAAATCATATATCATCATAGATCTCATTTATCGCTTCCCATCCTGCTCTGAAATGGAAACCGTAAAAGCACACTACAGTTCATGAACATACCATCACAGTATTGTGTAATTACTGACTGAGAGGGCACTCGGTGAGGAACTGACTGGAGTATAGGTGACCTGTAAGCTACCCAGTATATACAGAACGTGCAGATTTCTGTTGCTGTGTTGAACATGATGGTGATGATGAGACCCAGTGTTTTCCTCCTTTTCCACTTTTACATAAATCCATTTGATGTAATTAAAATTCATCAAGACTACTCCGCCCTGTTTGTGTTTTATGTGAAAACATGTTATCTTCAGGACAAAGCCAGAAGTTCCTTATGTTAAAACTATGAGTTGGGTGAGGAACCTGCAAACCTTAACAAGAGTCAAAATGGTGAAAGACGGCTCCACTGGTTCTTCCTTTTCAGAGTTGCACCAAATTGAGCACTTCCTTCCCCCTCAGCTGAGATGGTTCAAACATTGCAGCAAACAGTTTAATACACCGGTTTAATGTTAGGTAACACCTGTACCATCTAATACACCTTTTTCACAGCAGCCATTTTAACATGAAATAAGAGCACGAAGAGGAGATGCCACTGACACCAGTTAAGATTCCGTTCAGGTCAACCAGAATCAGCCTGCTGCTATTATGCATGTTGGTTCACTTGAGAGGCTCTGTGACACGGAGTGGAACAGGACCTTAATTAATATCATTGGTAACACCACTAACTCCACACCACAGATGTCATTAGTTTTCAAACTTAAATAATTCCCTAAGGCCTGCGAACAATCTACTTTCAGATACTTTTTTCAACCGCTGAAGCTGAAGAACATTTGTGCAGAAACTGTTAAATAAAAGGAAACCTCTTGCTTGAAAAGAGGGAGCATGTTGATTAAAGCGTTCCTGCACATATGATTCACCCACAGGTGTTTTCACTTAGTGTGGCTGATTCTCAGGACTGACATTTTCTCTCCTGGTAGATTTTAATAGAGACTAACTTTTATCTTTGTCATTCTTCTTAGTACAGGCATGTCCAAACTAGTCCACAAAGGGCTGAGTGCTGCAGGTTTTCGCTCCAACCAACCAACAGCACACCTGATTCGACTAATTAGCTGTTTGAAGGCTGAAATTAGTTCATTAAATGAGTCGAGCCTGGTGTGCTCCGGCTTGGTAGAAACAAAAACCTGCAGCCACATGTAGCCCTTTGTGGAATAGTTTGGCCATGCCTGTCTTAATACAAGGTGTTTGACATCATGTGATTCCCAGCATACCCGTGGCCATCTTTAAACTGGTCAGAGCCTCAGAGGTCTATTCATCCTAAATTATTCAGAAGGTTTGCGGGGCCTTAAACAGAAGATGAATAACGTGTAGATGTGTAGGCTACAGCATCTGACTGAGAGGAGCTTCAAATTGCTATTTTGTCATTGCTGTATTCCCCCTGGCTTGTGCAGAGGACACCATATTTGACAAGGAAACCATCATGTCTATACATCTTGTCCATGATTGCCCATTGAGAGCCACCACAGGGGAACAAGACCATGTCCTGCCTGAGAGATGGAGGAGAGATATCACCATGAATCAGAGGTATGAAAACACTCGTCTTTACACCCTCACCAGGAGTGAAGATTAACTCATCCTACCATCACATTAACATATGACTACTGACTAAGACCCCAGGAATAAACTACTGTTAAGAACCAGGTATGCAAAGTAATGTAATCAGAAAAATGCAAACATTATTTTAGTAAAGTTACATTTAAAGGTGGAGTAACCAGTTCTGGAGAAAGACAGTTGATTGTTGAGTCTCATTCCCAGGTCTGATCGAGCCATTATGTTAAACAAAAATAGACTGCGCACATGAAGAAATCTGTCTGTCTCCTTCAAAATGACAGACTTAATGAGCGCTCCAACCCCCTGATAACATATACTTTAAATTAGGAACCATGGCAAACATGAACTCAATCAAAACTTCCATCTGTTAAAGATGCATGGGCAAAATTGGGTGCTTTTGACAGGGGTTCCCCAAGACCCCAACACATTGATGTTTTTAAAAAGCACCAATTAAGACAAATGGAAAACAATGACATAGAGACATTAGGAACCTGTCTGAAGCACCTGTGAAATGACAATGTATACCTGTGGTGTCTGCAGGGACCACAGTCAGGAGAATAGAGGTTTAAGGGTAGGTTCACGTGTGTCTTACCCTGCAACTCCTTTGCAGTTCTTCATTAGGTTGATTTTGTGTGGTATTTGGCGCCCCCTAGAGGTGACAGTCAGTATTACAGCTGGAACAGATAGAACATTCACAGAAAAGCTTATTTAAATGCATTTAACTGTGTAACAAGCCCACATATTCTTTACACATGAAAACCAAAACCTTAAATAGTTACATAATAGTTACCTGAATTGCACTTTGCTTGTAGTCATTATTTAAATGCTATATATAATAATACCTCTGAAACTTTAAACACTGAATTATCACCCAGCCACATAATACATAGTCACAGGTTACCACTATATTGTTTTTTCATTGTCTAATGAAATTAACTTTCCAACACAGAACAGCATATTTTGATAACTGTACCACACAGGTAGATTTTTTAAGCTGCACATGAGAGAAACGGACACCAATTTTGAAATGCTATTTTTATTAAATACTTTAATTTTCCAATAATAACAAAGCTGTGAAGAACAACCATCCAAACAAACACGTGATAGTTTTTAATGTATGATGTTTATTAACTGTATGGTCATGCAAAAATCCAGCATCCAATTGAAACTCAGAGTATAGACACATGTAGCCCCTTTTAGTACAAGGTTACAATGCAATAAATTTACTTACATACAAGCTAAGGCTTCTGCTAATCTTTTATGCATTTTAATGTGAGATAACTTTTGTTTCAATATCTCAGACGGAGCCATTTCATAACCTCGAGGATGCAAGTAACATAGATTTCCATTTCTTTATCAAGTAAACAGTGAAAAATTACCAGAAAGTAGACATGCATATTTCTTCCATTTGTAAAACTGCATATATAGTGTTGCTGTTTGTGGTTTTTAATGATCCCTTCCCAACTTTTATGCATCTTTTCTTCCCTTCAATTCAATCAGGTGCTGTTTTAATCCAACATATCTTAGACATTTGTAAAAGCATTTTGGCAAATGTCAAATATATGGTGTTTATTTTAGTTTTACACACAAGCAAAACAACAGACACCAAACTACCTACTGTGAATGATGATTCTCTTGTAGGTCGTTGGTGCGATCAGCCCAACGTTGTTCTGTGTTAAGTTTATATTTGGTCACGTATCCTATATACAGCAGTGAGACTCTGAGGTTGATACCCTGTCATGTTAAAATGTAATCTGTCACATTACAATGGATCTCAGTGACACTTCAGCTGAGGCAGGGACGTCACTCTGCAGTACTACTGTGGAAGCAAAGACGGGCCATATCATTTTAATTTGATCAGCAAATAAACATGTAATTTCTCATTTGAATACCTCTGAATTTATATGATTGAAATATTTCACTATTTATCGAAAGCTTTTATGTGAATTTATGTGATTTGAATTTACCTCTTTCTAGATAGTTTTATCCTATCGTGTTACATTTTGTCAAGTCACATGATGAGCATCTGGAAGCCCTGCACACACAAACAATATTTTTGTAACTGACCAACTTAAAATAACCTTCTGGAAATTTCAAATAACATAATTTAAACCACATAAATTCATGCAGATGATTTTCAGAGTATAATATTTAAATGCAATAAATTCAGAGCTATTTAAATATGTGCATTAAGTTTTCTAAAGTATTTATTATTTGTGTAAAAATATATATATAATTTATGACCTTTCTTTGCCTCCATTCACATCACAATGAGATTCAGCTGTGATTCAGTGTCCAGACCCTGTGCAAAAATATGTGCCTTTTGCCTCCATGCCTGATGTTACACAGTACAGGGCCTGATCAGCAGCTGTAACACTCTACACTATGAACTGTGCTGTTTTTCTCACATACCTATAATGCTATCTATCCATGCAGATTGTTTTGATTGCATGCTGAAGTTGAGCTTAAAAAATACAACTGCAACATCTCTGTTCAGAAACATCTGCGTTACCGTTTTTATTAGAGCTACTTTCTACAAATGAAGCAGTTAAATCTGTGGATTATTCAGAGTAACAAGGACGGCGTTTAAAACCTAACAAATTAAAACAAAACTATCTTCATGGCTAGATGACAAGATAGGGGTAAGTGAGAAATGTTCTTGCATAAATCTGTTACAGACTAAATATGACTGACCAAAGTGAATTAAGTACCACAAAGAAACAATTCATCAGCTGAAGTTACTGAGATGAATGAGGGGGAAAAAATACTTATATCGGGGTCATAATGAGGGTTTAACTTTACAACAGTGATTCCCAATCTCACAAGATAAATCTGAAGGGTCACAAGGTGAGTTAAGTCTGCTGTGTTTAACTTTGATGTTTATTTTCTTGCAATTGTCTTCTTTACTGCCTTTGATGCCTCATTGCTATGCTGCTTGGCGTGTTATTGCCATCTGTAGATCAGTGACCTCCTGAAGGTGCATTGTGACACCTGCATGGCCACACAAATAGATATTGCTCCATAGTGCTACTATTGGTCAGAACTTCACTGGGTACCTAAAACAGGTTGAGAAAACGTAGGGGTTTTTTTTTCTTTGTGAAATTCCTGTTAAGATTATCCAAATCAAAGTGAGAAGAGAAAATCACAGACGGGTGAATCTGCTCACCACTGACACATGATGTGTGACCGTTTTAAGGGGTCATGAAGGTTGGGAATCACTGTTGTACAACTAACGATTAAAAATGGTCCAAGTGTGAGTGGACTCAACTGCACCAGCTGCCTATTCTTAAGACTCAATAGATTGAGAATTGACAGACTTTGACTCACCGGTCATAGTAGGAAAAACACGTCTAAATAATAACATTAAAAATGGCATTTTTCTGGGGCATTTAGTGGATGGGATCCATTAAATGCCCCAGAGAGCAAAACCAAACCCTGGAATAGAAAAACTAAATGGGATGCAGCCTGCATTAAAGGGATAGTTTGGATTACTTCATGTAAGATTGTATGAGGTACTTATCAATAGCCAGCGTATCACCCCTGAGGAAGCAGAGAGAGAGAGGCATCAGCATGGAAGCTAACCAATGTACTGCTGTTGACAGGGTTAGATGCAAAAAGTATTTTAAAAATGCTTTAAATCAATTAAATCAATCATTTGCTTCAAATTTACTTTGGGATATTTTCACTGCTTTACTTTGGCATCAGACAGCCTTTTCTGACAGGAAACAGCCATCATATAAACCAGATATCGCTCTTTCCAAACTGACCACTCTCCATTGGCAAAAACAGTCATTTTACCTCACAGAACACAGGAGTTGCTTGTCTACGTCTGCCTCAATCTGCTAGTTTGTTAGCATTATGTGACTTTGTTGAATCAGAAGTGACTGTTTAAAACTCAGAAGTCACAATAACACAAATAATAACACAAACTAAGAGATCGAGGTAGAAGAAGATGGGTAGCTTCCATGTTTTGTGAGGTAAAATTACTGATGTCACCAGTGGAGTCTGACTGGTTTGCAGAGAGCGATACTTGGCTTCTATAATGGTGGTTTCCCATCAGAAAAGGCTATCTGATGACAAGATATAGCACACACTAAACTGATAGCTTTTTTTTAAAGTGGCTAAAATATGTTTAGCTACTAACCCTGTCCACAGCAGTACACTGCTTAGCTTCCTACACTGGGACTCCTGCCACTTCTCCAAAGCAGGGGCGTGTTGACAGGTAATACACTGACTGTGGATTAGTACCTCATACAACCCCACTTCAAATAATCAAAATCATCCCTTTAATGTCACTGTTTACACTTGTGCTTTTCCTGCTACAACATGTCAAAATGTCTGCTGGGAACGTCTATTTTGGCTTCATATCAAACAATCAAAAATGTTCCAGCACTAAACTGACCATGTAGCTGATTGTTCCCTTGGATCAGTGTCCTTTAGATAACCTGTAAAGTGTAACTGCATCTCACTCGTCTAAACATCCCCATGACTGCGTGGAAATACACATACAATGAAAGAAAAGCATCTGGTCAGATCGGTGGCATCGAAAGCCAACTGGGCCGGAGCCCACAGCACAAACGGAACTACTCAGAGCCATAAAAAAACGTCACATCATAGTTTCAGTACTGGTTTTACAACGCATTGTCGTCGTCATGGTGCAAAAAGTTTGTGTGTATCTGTTTGTGTGTGTGGAGGGGGGGATGGGGGACACAGTTTTCATGGCATGTCAGATATGTCACAGTACTCAGAAAGAAGCACAGGCGGTTGATACAGTAGGGTGGATATCACGTATGATTCACAACGTTCGATGATTTGAAGCATCATCGTGATTTCAGCCTAAGTAGAGCGTGAGTTCACTACGGAGCAGCGTAGCACAGAGACAGGACGCACGGCAAGCCTCACCCTCCGCTGGTACAAAGTCACACAAAGACAGAGCTGCAGGGATATGTTTTGTCCTCTTTAAAGGGAGAATCTTTGATCTCGTGTGCTTATATAATGTTGTGAATCCCAATATAATTAGCCACGGGAGTATGTGTGTATTTATCAGTGTGTGAAGGTACAGAAAGAAAGGGCTGTTACAGTCCCTGCCAGCCTCCATTTAAATTTCAACCACTCATTTTTTACAGTTCTGGCTAAAACAACTGATAAAAATATCAACATCAAAACACCAACTACAACATTTACAACAGAAACTGTGACAAAAGGGACCAAACTTTTTGATTGCCATCAGCGAAGGTCCCACAGCCCTCATGCCAGCATAGCCCTCTTCCTTCCCATAATGCCTTTTTGCTTTGTCCAATCCCTTTTTAACATGCTTTTTATAGTGCCAGGACTTCACACTGACAATACAGCAAGCCAAGACGGACAACACACACATTTTTTTTTTTTTCAAGAATCACACAATCAGAACAAGAGACAGGCATAAGGGTGACATCATCATCATCATCACACAGCGTGGTGCTACTAAGACAGATTAATGGGGCTGGTTAGCGAGGGTCACAAGAGTAACAGATGTGGAGAGGAATGATGGAAGTAGAGGGGCAGAGGTAGGGTGGAAGGGGAAGGATTTTGGCGAGCGTAACCTGAAGTTGCAGAAAGGTTCACTCCCTCAGAAGAGCGAACGCAACAGCATCGAGTCTTAAGTGTCAAAGTGTGCAAAAACAGTACAGGCCATAAGATAGTTCGAATAATTCATGCTTCACATCAAAAATACACAAAAACAGATAAAAAGAACTCAAAATGTTGGCATGAGAGTGTGCCCGTGCTTTCAGATTAGGTAGTTCAGATATGAGGAGCTTTAGACTTTGACCGATGGCGCCTCCCAGTGTTCAACTCCAAACACCGCAGGGTAGACAGATGGAGACCTTCTGCAACTTCAGGATGAGCTGGCCTGGATGTTGTGTCTAAAGCTCAAGAGAGGCTCAACCCTAAAGGCTGGAGCACAGGGACCTTGAGTGTGTGTGTGTGTGTACATGTGTGTGTTTTTATTTACACCTCAGGACCTCCAAGCTGAAAAACAAAAACAAAACAAAACACCCACTCTCATGCTTAACTCCCTACACCCAAAAATAAAACCATGTTTCCCCTTTTCGCCTATATAAATATCTATTTATACACAATTATATTAAATAAAATTCCCCTTTTGATTAAAAATGATCCTTTTTCAACACAAAATACTTTAAAATACATCATTCAAGAGATAAAAACCAACACATAATACAAAAAGACAAAATAAAAATAAAGGTCCCTTCAGTAACACATCAACACCTTTAAACCCCTTTAAAAATATTGTGTACAGATGCTCAAACCTGACACAAAAAATGAATAAAAAGGTGTTAAATTTTGATATTAAGTAAATATTAGTTGCTCCCATTCCCATAAGCCCTGACCACATAAACCTGTTAACTGTAAAACAAACAAAATTTCTATTAAAGTAGACGTTCTGCTGCTCTCAAGACAAAACAAAGAAAATCACATTTTTCCACATTATACTTGCCGCCCCAGTCCTATTAAGTATGTGTAAAGTGTACATGTTTTCTGTTGTTTATATATATATATATATATTTTTTTTTTAACATGTTAATACTTTTCCAGACAGCAGACAAAACAAAGATGGGGAAATAAAGGCCATGGGAGAAAAAGGACCAGGACAGCATCACCCCTGTGTCGCCACCAGAAGCATGCACCATCTGCAAGAAAGGGGGGCCGACATCAGCCGGGCCCCAACCTCATCTAGCTAGGGTATGGACTGGATTGGTGTTGGTCGGTGTGGTCGGCCATTCAGTCAAGCTTTTGAAATATGCATTTTTGTTATTTCTTTTTTACATTTTGAATTTATAATGTATTTTCCCCACTTTTGTGTTTTTACAACTTTCCAAGCAGCCTCTTCCCGGCCAGGATCCAGGCACCAATCCGACCACGGAGAATAAATGCTCCAAACAGCTTTAGAATTCAGGCAAAGCTGGAGAAGGAAGAATACAACGGTTAGTTTCAGTTTTAGTTTTTAGTTTTAGTTTAGCTCAGCAGACAAAAACCTACACTACCTGTATAGTGAGATACCTCCAGAGTAGGTTAGAAAGTGTGAAGTGTAATTTGGCTAAACTGGCCCTTTCATGCTCCATTATTCAAATGTTGTTGTTGTTTTTTCAGTTCAGGCATGTTGTGGCTGCCACATTTGTCAATTCCACATATTTTACAAATGTGCCCAACATATGTTTGAAGGTGTGACAGGCATATTTTTTCACCTGACAGAGTCAGGATAGCTGTTTCCACTCAAGACTTTCTGCTAAGCTAGGCTAATCACATCCTGACTGAAGCATCAGCATAGACAAGAAAGTGGTATTGAGCTTCTCATCCAACTCTTGGAAAGAAGGCCATAATCCTTGCATGCAGCATAACAGTGTTATTGCCCCCTTTAGATGGTAATAACAGTGAGGTTTTATCTCTTTACCTGGGCCTGGGTTGTCAGTTCACTGCAGGGGTGCAGCTGGTGCTCCTGAGCAGTGGAAGTGCACGTTGAGCCATTTGGCATCGCGGCGATGCCACACACGCGTCTCCTCCGACTGGCAGGAGCGCGGCCGGCCCTGGCTGTCAATGTACTGCGTCAGGCGGATGTAGGCAATGCAGGCGGCATCCTCACCGATCAGATGGACGTGGGGGTTGAGGATGGTGGTGTGCACTGGCTTGCTGTTTTTACTCAGCACTGTGAGGATGAAAATGTGCAGTTCAGCTGTTTGTAAACAGACTTGTCAGGTGTCAGCATATAGCTAAGTAACCAAATTTGAGAGCATTTAGCATTTTACAGCTGGTGTAGGAGAAACATGTGGGCAGCTTCAAACCATCAGAGGAGATAACTGTTAAATGGATTTATACATAGACATCTCGCATTTCATTTTCCACACATCTCTTCAGAGTTAAGCAGTGTGCACAGAGTTTAAGAGGTTAATGTCCTTGTCACTCTGCTACATATATAGAAAAAGTCTCAAGAGGGATAAAAGTTGTTTTTTTATTCAGAAACACCCAGAATTCACTGAATCCAGCTTCTTGAATGTGAATATTTGCTGTTTTGTTTTAGTCTTCTATGATAGTGAACTCAATACCTCAATAATAACAATATTTTTTAGTTGCAGCCCTAGACAAAAAGATGTCTTTGTCTTCATCTGGGTAATGTGCTTGCTCTGCTATATTGTATTTTACCTCTAACTTTCACATTGTTAATTCTTGTAGGCAGAGAAATCTAAACACCAAGTTTCTCTTATGGAGTTTTTGACCACTGGTTGTGTTAGGACTGCTTCCTTATTTTGTTTGTATCATATCTGCGTACAAGGACACTACAGACTTAATTAAGGCTTAATGCAGATTTTAGAATCTAAATTTCTCTCAATATGAAATATAATCACAACACAAATTATGAATTCACAGGTTTACTACTGTGTAATTCAAAGAGAACAAACAAACACTGCAGTAAACTGATAAATACTCTGTTACAAATATATAAAACACTGAGCCACTTACGATTCTCAAAGTAGAACTTATGAAAGTCCATGCCCTCCACCAGGTTTCCAAGAGCCTCTGGTTCAAAAGAAGTCAGTCCAGGGTCACAGATTCTCCTGACAGAGGAAAGCACGGCCGTAAATAAACTTTAGCTGATGAATCAAAAAAATTTTTTTGGAGATATCAGCTGTAGAGATGTCTGCCATCTCTAAAATATCATGGAACTAAATGACATTTAGCTTGTGGTACTCAAAGCACCAAAAACATACATTTGAGAAACTAAAGAGTGATGTCTCTTGCAGTGTGAACAGTTTCATGTAGGAACTATTTTTTTCTGCAGCAGAATCTACCAGAACTACTTTCCTTCTACTAGAAGGAGAAAGTAGTTCCAACATGAAACTATCTTGAGTAAGTGGGTCACAATTTCTGGAAAGAGACATTGCTGTTTTTCAAATGTTTTTTTTTTTGTTTGTTTGTTTTGGTGAGTGCCATCTAGTCCTGTTATACTGGAGAGAAGGCAGACATCTCTGTGGCCAATATGTCTGAAACACTACAACTCAAATATAAATATGTATTTTTGGTTTTGGGGTGAACTGTCCCTTTAAGAGGCAATGACCTGTACATAAACAAGTTTAGTGTTTAGTAGCATCATGAAAACTTACGTGTAAGCCTCAAAATCCCCATTGTTGATGGCTTCAATCAACTGCTCTGTCATCTTTATTATCTCCTGTTTACGAGCTGAAAGCAGAGACAGAAGAAGAGGGACGGAGGTGGAAGACAAACACATGAGGTTAAAGACTGCCAGAAATCATTTGGCAGTTGAACATACAAACACTGCTCCTCATACTCGCCCTGATCTTACTTGAAACCTCTGACATTTGAAATAAGTTCACCACACAGGCGACGCCTCTGGTAAGTGACATTTGAATTCACCCAGTACAAAACGCACCACACTGTCCACTCTTCATGATAAACACAGCAGCAATATCTGATGCTGGGTTTATATAATGCTCAAGAGCCCTGGTCCACTAAAATATGAAGTCTCTAATAAATAACTTGACCCTTAAATGGTCTCACTCAGAAAACAAACAGTCTTAATAATGACCAAAAAAAGGGATCCTTTTTCTGGTTTTGTGCAAACCATTGCTGACATCTGGACACAGCTTAACACAGGACAGAGTGAGGTTCATCAATGTCCACCAAATGTTACTAAGTGTAGATCTAGTTTTTTTTTTTTTTAATCATTGTTACTAATCTCATCAATATCACCCTGTTCTGACCTGATTACTCACTGTAGTTTCTTAGAAAATGTTTGAAAAAGACAGTTTAAAAATCACATTCAAAATACTACACAACAGTCCATATGAAGACTTCAAGATTTACTATTAATGAACATCTCTACTGATCATTTTTTCTATTATTATGTCAATGATCAGAGTTTTGGTGGGGTGGGGGGATATTAGTTTACACAATTCTGTTCAGAAACCTTCTGAAAAGTAGTTACTTATATAGACTTCACCACAAAACACAAAGGACACATACTAAGAGTGAATTTTCTGTCACTGGCTTCCTGAGAGGGAGCGACCTGTCAAGTCTGGTGAGAAACGGCTCAATCAGGTAAAATGTGAAGGATGAAGAACACAAAATGATCACAACTCAAAATCTGCCTCAACAACAGCAGAGAAGACCACTGAAATACAAAAACTTCAACTGAGACAACTTCAAAAACCTGGGCACACACAAACCACAACAATACTAGAAATTTCCCCACTGTGGGACTAATAAAGGAATATCTGATCTTATCTTAATAAAATCCACTGCATTATGTTCATTTAAGAAAGCCCAAGTCTTTGTGAGAGAGCAAATAATTACTTAAATACAACAGAAATTCAGAGAATGAGGCACAGAAGTCAGGAAATGTTCATTCTTAAAAGATCACACCAGAAAAGCACAAAATGCATGCACACACAAGAAGTGAGAAGAGAATAAACCAGCAGACATGAACTCACTTTGAAAGTTGTGTTGACTTTTTAACATGCAGCTGCTGAGCCAGAAAAGCCAGCTAGCAAATCCTCCACATCTGCATGTAACTCTGTGTTCATAGAGTCAGTTTACTTCCACAAGTCCTCAAACCTCCTGCCATCAAGTGGCTCAGAAAGTTGGAACCGACGGTATGAACACTGCTTCAGGAGTCTTAGCACAAGCACTGCACAACCTGCCTGGCACTTACTCTGCTGCAGTTTGCTGCTGCTGCCTGCGGGGGGCGACAGAGCACACTCTGGTTCTGGACAGGCGCTCTGAGCTGGACTGGTCTGAGGGACAGTAGGGCTGCTAGCAGCCTCCTGCACAGGGCGAGCTGCATCCCAGTAAAATCAAGTTAAAGCCACATGTATAACTATTTACGTAGTTTATTCTGCATGAAGAACATCAAGCAGTGATTAAAAGGAAATTAGATTCCAGACACTCAGTCACTAGATGAACATTTCAAACAGCAGCTTGCAGTCAGGCCTGAGTGCCAGTAGATGACAGCACAGGAGGGCAGAGGAGAACAAGTGCAGCGTGTTGGTAAGAGAAAGCGTGTCTAAAAAGGCTCGGTGTACGCGCATGGAGCCTTTTAATGCCAAAATGTCTTGTTTTGCTTCTAAGGTAGATTTGTTGTTGGAGGGGAAAAAGTCAGGACACAAAGGTCAGAGGTGAGAGTTGAATCAGGTAAATTTCTGCCAACTTACAGGTGGTTGGTGGGCAGTGAGGAGACAGGGTCCGGTCTGCTCCTCAATAGTGCTGCACTGGCTTAACACTGCTGTACTATCTGTACTAGTAGAGTCACAGGCAGCAACTGTCCCCATCACAAGACAAACACACAAATACACACAGATGCACACTCACAGGGAGCCTGAGAGGAGCTCATTGTGAGTTAATATATCAAGAATTGTTTAGTCTGTAAATTGACAAAAAGAATATAAAAAATACAGCAAAAATTAGACCATGAATTGATTTGACAGAAAATTAATATGCAATTATTGTGATAATAATTTAAGTAATTTTTCAAAAAAACACTAGCTTTTCAAATGTTATTATTATCTAATGTTATAATTTATGATAGTAAACTGCACATCTGAGTTTTTGACTGTTGGTAAAATAAATAGATCTCTTTGGGTTGTGTGAAATTATTATTGCAACAATGAATGCTAAATAATACTCATCACAAGTTCCCATTGCCAAGTATTCAAGTTTAACTCACATAAAAGCAAAGAACAGTACTCAATTTGAGTTTTTAATTTTGTTTAAAATTATTAAAACTTATCAAAAATGGTTGCTGATTCATATTCCATCCATCAATTGCTCAATTTATTGACTTAATGTTTCAACACTAAGCCTCTCGGCTCACTTGTGCTCCGAAGTGAACAACCTTTAAGAAGCTTTATGGACGAGCATCAAGGCCACATGGAGGTCAGCAGCCTGTCCACCAGCTCTGTTCAAACCAAACTCAGTTTGAAAGCAGTGTGGGGATAAAAACGGGTTAACAAGTTAGTTAGACTTAAGATTAAGTTGACACCTGAGCAGGTGTAAGTCATTCCTTATTAAGTGCTGCCATTGCGGAGGAGCAGTTATAGAGACGGACAAGACTAATGACAGACTTTCTTAGCCATTGACACCGGGAGCACACTGTCTGTAACATTCTTCTGATATTTATCACACAAAATATTGTTATTATCATATGAAACGTTTATAAGTTAAGTTGGTATTTAATGAAACAGTAAAATAGAGGAATATGACAAATAATTTGCTTTTAACATTAATCACCACTTGTTTTTCCTGATCGCTTTATTGTGCAACCAATGGGCTACTAGCTCATACATATACATTTTAACTTTCTTCTTTTAAGCAGTAGTTTGCTTAATATGATAATATTCATATGTTTTTTTCTTATTAGTCAAAGAAACCCTGATGTTAAAGGTGCTGGATTTAAATGATCTAAACATATGATAATGGTTGCTGATTCATTAGGTGAAATCACCAACCCAAAGTGTCGCTTGTAGAATCACTTGTAGCGCCTTTAAAAATAAAGTATTGTTTGTTATTTGCAATATATGAGGGCAGAACATTGACTTTCATGATACATTGGCTTGAAATGAGAAAACTGCTTGCATTGCTGAATTGCTTTTAACATAACTTTGCAACAATGTTTTGATTCTCTGGCTTTTTCTGTGTCTAAGTGCTTTTATTTTTTATTGTTTTACTCGGCTACATTGTAAATGAGGTCTCTACCTCAATGTATTTCCAAGTTAAAATAAAGGTTGAATAATGAATTAATTAATCAATTATAGTCAACTTGGTTTGGCTGTAGCAAAGGTAGAGATGGTGTGACCAATTAAAGGGAGCATTTTTTTCAAACGTAGAACCAAACAAACTTACATCTGGTGCAACAGGTTGCAGAAAACTTAGAAGCTGCAAAATTGTTGGTATGTAGCTGCAGAATATGTGACATTCTGGTCACTTTGGCATGCCAACCTGTGCCTCATCTTAGAGACCTTTCACTATGTTGACCTTCTGACTTTCTTGTTACGAGGGGGTATTTCATTCTGACTGATGAATCCTAGCAGTGTTTGAGTTTATATTTTGGAACAGACCGGAGACATTACATCTATTCAAAAGATGCTTTCATCCAAAGCAACTTAAAACCAATTCATTCAATCTCAGAGAAACACAGAAGAGTGAACAGGAAGACCAGCCCCTTGATTGCATGTCAGTGATGATGACCCATCATGAGATCGAGTGCTGGTAAACCCACAGAAAGCTGCCTTAAGTAATTGGATTAACTCTTTTCTGGAAGGCTGCAGTCAGCTCTGTCCTACTTCAATCACCTGTAAACCTTACAGGGTCATTCCCCGAGCTGAAGACGACTAATTAAAGGCTTAAGTGGCATGTGGTGCTGGTATACACACTCACGCACACAAGCAATCAAAACGGAGTACATCATTGCCTACCACATATGGTAGGCAATGATGAGTGTTTGATGGCTGATTATTCAAACCACCACAAAAGGCCTTAGTGCTGCATGATTGAGGACAACAAGCTGAGAAATGCATACCTCTTCTTGACTTAGGCTGGCAATATTCAATTTCTATTAATCTACTGATTTTTTTCTTAATTAATCAATTAATTATTTAGTTTAAAAATGCCAGAAAGGATTTACAAATGCTTATCACATTATCCCAGAACCAAGGGCAACATCTTCAAAAACCAAATCCCAATGTAATATGATAGAAAAGTTAGAAACACCCAAAAAATTACATTCACAAGCTTGAACAGGATTTTTTTTTTTGTGGCATTTTTCCTTAAAAGCACAACAGGTAAAATATAACAACATGCTGAAGGTAACTCCAAACACATAGGGGGCAGCATATCACCAGTATCGAGGTGATTTACAACAGCTCCAACCTGGACTTTCACTCCAGGAGTGATGATAGTGACAAACGGGCAGAGGAAAGACGTGAAGAGACGAGAGGAGTGAGAGGGAGGTTGGGCATCTGAGAGGCAGGGGGAGCCAGATCTAGGATTCAGATTTATTTTCAACCAAACCAGAGTTGGTGAGTGTTAAACAGTGAAAAGATGAACCGAGATGTTTTATTTTGTTTCTGTTGAGTTTGAAGCAGCAGGTTTGAAGAGGCGGGCGGGTTGGGCTTGCTTTGGCCCCACTCCAGAGAGAGTCTATCTTGGGCACGACTCGGCACAGCTCGGCGTGTTTAAAGTGGTAATGGAAATGTAAATCAGCGCGGTAAGGTTCAGTTTCTCTGCAAGCATATTACTGAATCATCACCCCAGACCTTCCTCACAGAACCACATATACACACATTTTTGGTGGAAAAAGTGCTGCACTATGAAGACAACTTGTACTGAACGAGGAGCAAGAGTTTTTCTCTGAAGGTGTGAACAGGATGGACAAAGTAGCTGTGGACCTGCTGTTTAGTTACAAAGCTCTCTGCTGATAACCACTATCCCACCATGTCATCAGTTTCTACAAGAGACTGCAGCAAAAAGAGATAGCAGCGCTGTTATTAGTCCCCATACATGCACAGTGTTCACATCCAACTGTTTGTTTTTCCTGAGATGCTCAAAGGAATCTGTCGTCTGTCACTACTAAACTAGCTTTCACTGCCCTGACTGAAGCGGAGTTGACAGTTGCCTCAAACCTCTGTCCAGTAGACATGCATTACCTCAAATATAAAGTGAAGAAATGCAGTGTGCAGTTGAGGTACATTGTATTATTTCTCTATCCAATCTGGAGTTGACCAAACCTGAACAAGATATATAGTGAACAAAAACAGGCATGCAGAGTAGGTGAAAGTTGGACAAGTACCTTTCCTACCTTTCATCTCCTCCTCTTCTGTGTTATTACAGCTCTCTGTGGAGCCCTGTCAGACAGAGAGGAGACAGAAAAAAAGAAGACGAGAGGA
The DNA here is from genome assembly GCA_034769285.1 of Lutjanus argentimaculatus. NCBI lineage: Eukaryota > Metazoa > Chordata > Actinopteri > Lutjaniformes > Lutjanidae > Lutjanus > Lutjanus argentimaculatus. The sequence continues at coordinate 3,295,060 of JAWZSL010000013.1, read as the reverse complement.
ATAGATGGAAAGAGAGAAAGATGGATAAATGGGAAAAAGAGAAATAGCAAGACAAATCATTTTTTTAACGTGTGAGTGAGGTGGGAGTTGGGAAGCTTTGGACACGTTGCCCATACAGACACACAGACAACCTGACGGACAGATGGACGGGTGGACGACTCCCTCCCAGGAGCACAAACCAGCCAGGACAGCAGCGCAGAGAGCCACACATATCAGAGCAACAAAGTGTGCGAGCAATTTGAAAATGTGTGGGTAATTCTAACAGGAAGTGTGCGTGTTAGTGTGTAACTGCTCCTCGAGAGGAAGCCAGCCAGAAAGTGTCAATGTAAAGAAAATTGTGTGAAAGCATTTGAATATCTGGTGATTCTAGTATTTTGCAAGCTTGTACACCAACATAACAGCACAAGCAGCAGGACACTTGGTTCCTTGTTTTCTAAAAATGTGAGTATTTGACAATATAGTTGTCAGTGTGCATGTGCTGCTGTTAAGACAGTGCAAGACGGGATGTGTAGGATTTTCTCTTTGTATAAATTTGAAATTAGCAGTATGGATATTGACGGATCCACGGTCAGCATAATTCTATACTTTTACAGTGATTACTCATAATCAATAGACCTATTTCATGGCAGCCATATTGATATGAAACAGTGGGGTAAATACAGGTGTTTACAATGATACTAATTAAGGTCCTGTTACATTTTGTGTCACAGAGCCTTTCTTGTGAGTCAACATGCACAACAGCAGCACCTCGAACTCTATTTGACCTGAGTGTAACAGAACCTTAATTAATATTATTGGTTATACTTATGTTAACCCTCCTGTTTTGTATCAATATGGCTGCTGTGAAAATGGTCTTATTAGTTTTCCTGTTGTGTTTTATAGCAGAGGCACAGTGCCTCGCCTAAAACAAGGTGCACCTTGACTAACATCAGAGGAAATTATTATATATTTCTGAAAAATAATATTTGGCTTTCTAAGCTTAAGGGAAAACAAGCCACAATGTAGCAACAAGAGCTCTGATTGGCCAGCTGCTATGTGAGGGTGGGAGTTCTGTGTGGGACCAGGCTAATTAGAGCTCCTGTATTTAAAATCCAAGCATTGATTCATCACTTTAAGACAGAATAAGGAAATACAATTATTAATTGACAAATTTAATGTCATAGTTTGTAATTTTGACTTTTTTTTGCATCATTCATAAAACTAATGGTGTTTAACATATTTATAGGTTATAATAAAACACTGAAACTCTACATTTATTCCAGTGGCTCAATAATGCTGCACCTTCCCTACAAGCAGGAGGTGAACTGATCTGCTTCTAGATTTGGGGAGTTCACAGGATTCAGCTCTCTGGTGAAATCCCTTCTGGTAATCAGGAAGAGAATTAATGAAACATGTGGACAGAAGCCAGCTCAGAGAGTCATTATGGTTGTTTTGACTGTGATGTTTGGAGTATATTTAGAGAAAATCCTCCACGAGTTACCTGCCAGTGTTAGTAGTGGCTGGTGGCTAGCGGTGGGAGAAGGAAGGGCTTACCTTGGTGCCATCAGCTGGGTTGTGTACAACAGTAGTCTGGGCTTCCTGGGGGGAGGTAGGAGACACTTTACCATGCAGGGAGGGGATGGATGGGGCAGGGGGGCACCAGGGAAGATGCCAGGGAATAACAACTTATTCCATGAGAACAAACATACAGTAACAACGCGTGTGCGCACACCAAAACAAAGCACAGGAGCTACAGTACAGAGGCTGTGGAGCATTTATGGTGATTCAAACAGATGACTGTAGATGTCAAGGTGCTCAGTGTCAGTCTGTTCCCCATTCACCAGCACTGTGGCCTTCAGGATCATTTTAGAGTCTCCATAATGCATGAAAACAGCCACAAACAGCTATACACGTCAGGGCCATGACTGAGGAGGAGGGCCTTGTGAGTAACTGTGTGTGCAGGTAAGTGTGAGTGCAGATGTTTATGCTATGTTTATGTCACCCAAAGTTATTGCATAACTTTATAAAAGCAGCTCACTTCAATATCCAAGTGAACTTAGCACTGGGCACCTCTGATATATCCAAAATGGTGCTAAATAACTACAGAAGTATCTGAAAAGAAACTAAACACTGATGCATTCACGAACTAGGGTAGCAAGCACTCCAACTTGTGTACTTTGGAATATAGGCTCATTTATCACATTATAATTACTTATGCTGACTTGTTTTGGCAAACAAGCCAAAACCATGAATTATATCTTCTTCTGAGATATATCTTCGCCCTTTTATAGGTCTGATGAAGGTGTGTTTTTACCAAAATGTGTCAGCATAATAAGTAAAATTATAAACTGATGTCACAGTATTGGCATTTTTAAGTGTTTTTGGAGTGCCGCTTTCCCAGTTCATAAGCTGTTGTTACTTTAGCAGTGTGCTCAGAAGAAGCACTGACTGCATTGAGTAAACACTGATGCTCATCATTCATGGAACTAGAAATAAATAAGTGAGGCACCCCTCAGTAATGGTTTTCTATGAACAAAAACGTATAGTATCAGAATAGTTAGAAGCTACATTAAAATTCTACACATAGTGGCTTTGAGCTACACTAGTAAATACACGCTAGGTTTTATCCTTACATGTCATATCATACTAGCTCAAAGCTTGACACAACTCAAGATTACTTCATTCAGTGCATCAGTTTCACTTGTTATTAGAAAGAGTGGCATTAACTATCCTGAGTTGTCTGTCATAAACACATCTGACAATGTGATTCTTTCTCATCACATCCTACATGGGGCAAATGCAACATTGACGTGGCGACTGTGTGTTTGTGCAACTGCTCCTATCCTCAACCATGACCCTGCCACAAAAACATTCAGCACAAAGCAATTTAAGAGCTCCAAGTACTGCACTGTTTGGAAAACAAACCCACAGTATTCTGGTTTAGTCAGTGAGTCACACACTCAGGCTCCTGATCCTGATCACCACTGGACCCAACATCCAGAAACTACATCCATAGAGCATGCAGCCCCTTCGATGGCATATGGGATTATGTATAATATGGAATTATTATACATTTTAAATCTTTATTACAGACAGTAGAGAGATGACAGGACGTTGGAGTCCCTGGTCTTAACCTCTGTCCTGTGCTGGTCGGGAACTTTAGACGGAGCCAGGCTAGCTATTTCCCACTGCTTCCAGTCTTATTGCTAAATTAAGCTAATCACCTCCTGGCTCAAGATCATAAAAGCGGTGTTGATCTTTTAATCTTACTCTCTCTCAAAAACAAAGAAAGGCATAAGCACATTTCCCAAATGTTCAATTACTCCTTTACACTACTGTAACTATATTATTTACAAAGAGCCATCCAATAATTTACTAGATTTAGCTGTGAATTCTGTACGTAGCTGTAGGAGCATAATTTTGATTTAAGGATCTTAATGATCTCTAGCACTTTTGAGTTTATAATTCTACCTTTAAAATAAAAATTTCTTTCGTTTACTTTTATTATTATAATTCCCATAATCCTTTGGGTTTATACATTTCTATCAAACCTCTGGGAGAATGCACAGGAATGACTGTTCCCAGTCATTTCATCGACTCAGTGGTTTGAGATTTTCTGCCCGTATGTCAAACATGGCACAAACCTTGTTCAGGCTTTATTGTATGTTGAATATATGGCTCATTCCCATTACTCATATGAACACTGGGGCTGCATCCTCATACCCGTTACCCGTTCTCTCCAGCTCCTGTTTTACCCAGAAGTCCTCATTATTTAAAATTCACATGTCGAAGAGCAATTTATAAAGGGCCGTCTTTTGACATTGTGGAGGTTTTTGAGTTCTGCTTTCCAAGAAATTGCCATAACGCAAACCATTAACACAGCTCAGGTGACACAGTTGAACACCCAAAGGATAACTAGGATGTGGCTGAGCAGAACTTGATGGAAGCGTCTGCTGTTGCACAACAAAATGAAAGTCATTTGTCTACCTGTCAGTGTTGTGCACTGTGTGTAAATTTCTCTACGAGTGTGTCCACAGGAGGTCTGGGTAAAACACAAGCCAGGAGAGACACTCAAAGGCATGAACCAGTTGTTCAGTTTTAAAGTCATCAAAGTCCACTGCCAACATCACAGTTTTTTTGTGTGTGTGTTCTAAACAGAAGCAAAGAGGCAGAGGATGAAGGACGAGAGAGAGGAGGAAGTACAGAGAAGATTTCATTTAACATGGGATGTGACAAAAAGATGAGGAGGAGGAGACAGAACTAAACATTAAAAAGATGGAAACGGTGAAATGATGCCATAAAAAGCAACGTGAAAGAAACCAAATAGAGATGAGGTACCATTGGTGCTGAAGATGACATGCTGCTGTCTTTGGTGCTGCTGCTGCTTACTACACTGTTTTTACTGTTGTTTCCCTGCGACTGGGGCAAAGAAACACAACACAGAATGACTCCCACCGCTCCCACAAACCCTATCGGATTTCTTGGGTGGAAAACAGGAATATAGCCATTACACGGCCAGTATAAATATTTCACATATTGTAAGTGAGTAGGTTTTAAAAGTGCACAATCTGGGAGTGGGGTTCAATGCTAAACAGATTTATCTGAATATCTGTATCAATCATATGCACCTTTCTACCTTGTGCACTTTAAAGGGCAGTTGTAGTTTTATTCTCCTGTATGTCTGCTGTGCGCACAGCTTCAAAATAATCTCTTTAATCAATAACAAGAAGCTTCTTTTAACGATCAGGAGCTTGCAAAAACAGATTAAGTGCCCTGCACCAACAAAATTGTGAGTACACTGACTTCCCAACTTGTTTAACTGACAGTCACACTGTTATTTCTTCTATAAAGATGTGTATTGATTGATTGAAGAGCTCTTTGTGCCTGGCGTCCTGTGTATGCCTGCATTTTATGTCTACAACTTTTGCAGACATTACACAACATTAAAAAAGTACAGAATACAGAACAGTTAGTCAGCAAATGCATTTTAAAACAATGAGCATATTTTTAGACTGGATTTTAAGCATTTTCCCAGCACTTTTACAAGTAGGTAAATAAACATCTGCTGGGATAAGAAGAGAAATCACAAGTTTTTATCTAAAACAAGCACCACCAATTGGAGGCCCATATCTGGCAGCAACACAGCCAAAATATGTGTAACTAAGTCAGAAAATAAGTTTCTAACAATGGTTAGCAGTCCAGGTCTGTGCATGCAGTGAAAGGCCTTGATGACAGGATATTCTCTAATTGTGGAGAACAGCATGTGTGCGTGTGTGAAAGTATGTACTGGATGTTATTTCCCTCCTTAAGCCCCTGTAAAATCAGATCAAAGACAATACTAAAGCCTATTTAACACACAAAACTACTTTAGCATTACTGCAACTGCATTGCTCATCCAATTGTCTTGAACAGACCTTGTTCATTACTTTGACTGAATCTTGATGACTCAGCCCTCCATCCAAACCTCAATCCATTGTTGCCAATAAAAAGATACAGAAAAAGATTTGGGGGAAAAAAGAAAAACAAACAAACAAACAAACCTGAAAATCTTAGAGCTCCATAGTATAAGATTTATAGGGATTTACTGAGAGAAAATGGCAGAAATGGAATATAATATTCATGTTTTCATTAGCATTTAATCACCTGAAAATAAGTGTTGTCGTGTTTTTGTTACCTTAGAATGAGCTATTTATATCTACAGAGGCCGCAGGTCCTCCTTTATGAAGCCTGCCATGTTTCTACAACAGACCAAAATGGACCAACCAAACACTGGATGTAGATATGGCCTATTGTGTGATTTTGGTGGCTGCCAAAGGTTCTCCTATGCACTTGGAAAGAGAGAGTGAGATGAAGTGTTTGCAGTCTGCAAGCATACCACTAGATGCCATAAATCCTACACACTGGTCCTTTAAGCAAACTGTGTTTTCAAGGCGGTTCTTATGTGAAATAATCTCTCTCTGCAAGTCCTATGGTGCACCCTGCTGTATAAGTTTTACTCGCACTTACAACTAAAAAAATTAATTGACTGTCACGTTCACTGGCTGCTCTCAAAGGATATCCACTGATACCATAAAAGCAATTAATTTTAAGTACATTTGAAGGTATTATGATAAAATTACACTGAGTTTAAATAAATGTAAATAGATTGCTTCTAATTTTATTGTGGTTACTTCTTAATCTATACAATACTTGATGAGAAACAAAACAAAAATGTCCTTATGCACACTGTAATTTTAATAAACAGTCTGTTTTGTATTAAAGGACCAGTGTGTAGGATTGAGTGACATCTAGCTTGCAGACTGTAAACATGTGTGACTCAACTCAAGTGTGTAGGACAAGTGGATGTGAAACTCCCTCTGTAAACATAAACAGCTCATTCTAAGGAAAACAAAAACACGATTGTCATTTTCAGGTTATTATAAACTAATAAAAACATGAATATTACGTTCCATCTCTGCCATATTCGTGAACAGATCCCCATAAATCTTACACACAGGACCTTTAAAGCGTAACTGAATTTATTTTATGTCTGAAGGTTGTCGAGTCAGAAAAAAAATTTTGTCAGTTAAGGTTTCTTAGCTTGGGATTGGAGATGACAAATTTTCAACAGAAAGTCAGTGTGACAAACTATGGGTGCAGGAGTTTGTGAGGACTGACAAAATGACTGTATTGCCTACATTATAGGAAATGTCGGATCTAGTGTGTTTGGAACTTGACCCATACTAGGGTCTGGCTAAAATTAAGGATCTCTCTGCCTCTACTTTTTCAATCATTCTTCAAAACCTCTCTTGTTTCTTGTAAAAATAAATTCAACATTAATTCTGGTTGTGTTTTGTTGGAATCTGCCAGCCAGAACAGTGGGTCAGCTGCATAAACACAGCTGTAGATTACAGCTACAGATCATAGATGGGAATTTGTGATTTGAACAAGAAAACACGATCTGAGCTGGACTCTCCCTTCAGCCTCAAGCTAACTGGAGGGGAAGAGGAAAGAGATACTTCTTGAATGCAAATAAGTATTCCCACAGGGAAGTTAGGAGGTGTGGACAAACGGATTACATCAATAAAAGGTTAAGAGCTGTGGAGGTTTTTGGGAGGTTTTTCAGCTGTTTGTCTGTTACTCTGTTTATTAGGGCTGGTTAATCTTAATACTCTTTTTAGTACAAACTGAAATGTGTCGATAAAACAGTTTCTGATATAAAGGTGGGGTAGGCAATTGTGGAAAAAGTTCATTGTTGAGTCTCGTTCCCAGGTCACCAAATACTCAACATACAACTATCTCACTGACCTGTGACTGGCCAAAGTCTTCCTTCACAGGTAGATTTTATAGCTTGAAAACAGAGCCAAGAGGAGGAGCAGAAGTCTGATTTTTCCCTGAGACCACTTGAATTACTTTATGGATCTTTTGCCCAGTGATACCAAAAATAAACTGCCTACCCGAGCTTTAATTCAAAATTTGGTCAATTTTAGACTTAATTTCACTTTAAGTTCCTGTATGGCTGCTTGTGTTTAGATGACATTTGAGAGACATTCATATTTCTCATCATCAGGTATCTACTAAGTATCATTTTATTATCAGTCCTGAAACTCATGCTGTTCATTAGTGACTAAAAAAAAAAATATATGCCTGTATAACAGGGTTGGGTATCTCTACATAAGTATCAATTTTATTTTGAAAGTGAATTAAAGTAAAAGTGTAACTCATCAAAAAGATTAATAACCAAATTCCTATAAAAATATTAAAATTATCTTTGAGTTTCAATGTATTTTAACTTGATATACACAGCCTCTGATGTGATATCTTTAATCTATCAGGCATGAATTGTCTCTAGTTCAGTGGTGGCGATTATCTGCAGGTGACCAAGACAGCTATTCTGTTAAGAGGGAGACAAAAACTTAAATTCACTCAAATGAAAAACAATGAGGGTACAATAAATAATAAAAAAAGGGGGAGGAAATGATTGTATATTGATGTTTACACTGATTAAAATGTCCCCCACTCCTGTGATGGTCAGTGGTCAGTAGGCCAAAATGCCTGATTTGATCCACAGGCAGATGGGTCAGATATCAGAAGAGTATAAATGGAAGAAGGTGAGTGTGTGTGTGCATTTGCGTCTGTGTGTATGTATGAGATTTGTCAAGACTTGAAATGGTTTTGGTGGCGCATATGGCAGAAGGGGATGCAGGGATGCTGGATGGACAGAAATCGGACAAGACGAAAACTGTCATAGACGACGCCTCAAGCATCTCCAAAAGGAAAACAAACAAATGAAACCGAGAGGACGGAGGGGAGGACCGGAGGGGAGAAAGACTCGGAAAGACAAGAGAGACAAAGAATGAAAAATGAACGAAAACGACAGAGCCAATCTCACCATCAAACAAACACTCGAGCTGGACTTCCTTTTCTGACAGACAGCAATGGAAAGGAGGAGGAAAAAATAAAGGGTCATCGGGAAACAAGGAGCTAATCAAAAATAGTAAAAAAGTGAAGCTGCCAGATTGATCCCAGAAAGAGAGAAAAACAAAACAGCTGCACGAGCTTACACAGGAACAAAGATGAGACAAAGGGATATTAAGAGAATTCAGGAGAAAAAAAAACAATCAGCTGCAAAAACAATATCGGGAATATAAGGAGAACTGAAAGATTTAAATCACTGGTTGTGCAGTTTATTTGTTTAATGTTGGGTTTAGTTATTGTTTAAGTTACTGCTTGGAATGGGAATTTTATTTTGGCCCTTGGTGATCATGGTGCTTCACTGCATGCATTGACGCTGACTGTCGATCAAAACAAAATGAGCACCAAGACATGATGGTTGCTCAAATCGCTGTGAATCAAAGAAAAACGTGGTAAAAACCAAAGAGCATTTTTAAAGTTTTATTCATGTCCCCTACTTTCACTTTAATCTTAAATCTGTATCACCTGTGCCCCACATCTAACTACTAACTCACAAACACGATCAAACAGCTACTTGGTTTTAAATCCTTTTTCTTAAGCCACAAAAATCTTTAAATCACATTACATAGACTTTAGAAAAACTAAAAAATGAGCCCCAGAGTACAAAGGTAAACTTAAAGACTTAAAGAAACATTGCTTGTTCATATACCCATATTAAAGATACATGTTAACAGAGAGTAGTTAGGGTGACAGACCAAAAGGGAGACAAAAAGAAGACAGGAAGAGTAAGACAGAAACGGTAAAGTCAATAAAACCCTCGAGGGTCAGAGAGCTTACCTTCACACCGTCCGACTTTTTGTTTAGTAAGGTTTTGCATGCTGAAAGAGAGAGAGATAACATGGTTGAGAACACTCAGTCAGCAGGAGAAACTCAAAACAAAGATGGTCCAATAAAGGTTTATCAGGCCGGTCCACCTGATTTCACATCAATATTTGCAAGAGCAACTTTCTGAGGGAAAATTCCACCCAAAAGTTTTTTTTTACTTAGTGATAATGAGGCCAATTAAAAGTTTAAAAGGAAGTTTGATACTGTTGAACTTGGAGCAGGTATGCTCCCTGAGGACTTAATACCCTTTTTCATTATAATTTTTTGTTTAAATATACAATTGGTGATTTTGTTACAGAGCCCAATAATAGTCCCAACTTCCACAATTTCTTTTCAGGACATTGTTGGTATTTTGTATGGAAGCCCAAGAAAAGAATTTTTTTTTTTTTTTTTAAATGATTAATAATTAGACATAGACATAAAATGAAAAAAAAGGGTAAGTACGCTATCAAATTAACTATGATATAGTGAGTCAAAATTCAGAGTTAGTGAGTCAAAATTCCAACATAAGTCAAAACTGTGCGATACATAGTAAGGTAAATTATGTGATTGTACAAGTTCTGACTTACTAATAATTCTGACTTAGTATCTCATAATTCTGATTTACCATGAGTATTTATTTTGACAGAAATTAGGTTCCATAAACTCGTGTGCTGGTGTCAAAACATCAAGAGTAAGAGGGAATTTAGAAGCACTATTACTCAGTAGCCCCCCAAAAGTCAATGAAAACTATCAATAAATGTATATTTTTCTAGTACTATTTTTAGTTCCTCATATATACTAGCATTGTTTGTTTTCCAGTGAAATTTTTTTTTCACTTTAATTTTTGATTTTCACTCAAATTTCTCTTTATATCAACTTTGATATTTACTCCTGATAGCATTCTGATCTTTTTGAATAAAATCATTCTCCGTACATTCAACATTTTTGGGAGCAGTTAAAAAAAATAAACTATTAAAAGCAGTTCAAACAACTCTGACACCAACATAACAAATAAAGTACACAACACAGCTAAACAGTACAACTAATAAGTGATAAATTGACCCTGGTTCAGTGTTTGATCCACTGAACTGAACCACTAATGCTGGAACGACTTTGTGAAAAGAGTCTGGTATAAAAAAAAAGTCATAAATTACACATTTTGACATATCCTATTGCAGTCTAGATCAAAGTACTGTGGCCCTGAGAGCACAATGTACAACAACTTAAGAAACCACATGCAAACAGACAAAACACAGAAAGCAAGGAAATAAAGAAAATATCTTCACCGACATACACAGCATTTAGAAAAAATAACAAATACAGAAACACTGCTAGTAGCACAAACAGAAGAAACAGAAACTAAAAAGTGATGGACACATCCACACACAGTTGGGATACGTTTTGCATCCAATCAAGTACATTTTAGCTCAATTTCAGTAACTTCATGGGTCACAAAACATGACAACAATGAGCGTGGTTGCCTGATATCAGACTAAATTGTAAACTCATTACACTTCATATCCATATTCATGTCTCAGTGTTCATCACGTTTAAGTGTCTCATAGAAATAGTTTCCATTCTCATCTGTGCTACTTGCATCATTTCTGTACTTGGTGGTGTTTTCTGTATTTGCAGTGCGTTTCTGTATTCGGTTATCTTTCCTCACTTTGCAGAATTTTTTCTAAATATTTTCTTAATTTCTTAGTGTTTTGTCTATTTGCATGTGTTTTCTGTTTTCAGTTCTTTGAACTCTCAGGGCCACCAAATCAAACATCACAGACTACAATCCAACCAGTTTGTGAATATCTGTTAGCCTACTAGCCTTGATTACACTGACATCATGTGCATGCACCTAAAAACCTGACCACACCGTTATAACCAGACTGACACAGAAATGACACCAACAAACACAACTTAACAGGAAAGTGAATAAAAATGTCCACATGCATGCACACAAATGACATAGATTAAAAATAAACACGCATACACTCTTACTGAATAAACACTCATATTTGTGTTAGTCATGTCCAATGATCCTCCCTTACCTTCCATTTATAAAGAAGGAAGGAGGGCAATGAAGAAGGCAAGAGAACAGCAATGTATTTAATATCTGCATCTTAACATCTGAACTGAGACGAGAAGTGCAGGCACAAACACCTGTCTGGCTTGTATTGTATGTTTAAAGACATTCTTAATTAATAATTTTCACAGAGGTGGTGGGTTCATGCGATGATAGTGGCTCATCAACATGTCTGGCATGCAGCATCCATTTCAAAGTCTTCTTCAAAAAGTGCTGAGGAGTGCATTCCCAACATTCACTGAGCAGACACCTTTAAGTCCAGGATATCATCTCAAATCCAGCTTTTTCACTTTTACACTGAAATTTAACAATCGTAATCAAGCATAAAGAGAAATCTTCTATTCTACAAATTCATCCACTCGCGATCAACCCATAACTTTTGTATGAACGGCCTTAAAGCAAGCAGCTCATCCTGTCACTCAACTTGACATGTCACCTGTAAAGGGTTCAGTATGCTTCATTAAAAAACTAGTCTGTGCGAGGGCTAAGAGCCTGCTGTCACTGAGAGGGATGATATGCATTGAATCATACAAAAACGGGATAATGAAGCAGTTTCGGACACCACATGAGAGGTGGTCGTGCCTGTCAGACTGTCAGTAATAAGCACAGACCTCTTCAGGCAAGTGTGGAATCTCTGTGAACTCTTGGTATGCAAAAGATCTTCAGTCTATTAACGACTAAAATAATAGGAACACTTACACACCATTTCAATGAAATGAAAATTAATATTTTCATCTTTGTTTTCAAAGACACATAAGTCAATTAGCACAGCCATTTAGTTTTTACTGCATAGTGCTATTTTTTAACTATTTTCCAACTCCTCATCTTGTCCAACTCTGTTTATAATGTATCTTAATGCTGGTTCTCTTTAATAAACTATTGCAATGAATATATATAGCACCAAAAGTGTTTATGTTTGTGTATGTATATGATTCGTTTTTTCCTTCATGCCTATCTTATTTAAATATTCTTTAAAATGTGTTGTATGATGCTGACCCTGAGGATGATGATGCACAAGTCAAAACATACTGGTTTCACAACAAACTGGGGTTTTTTTGCACTACAAGTGTTGTTTTGAGTTTTGACCTCTTTGGGTTGCGTTTTCAGAAAGTGACAAAAATGTCAGATGCAGCCCCCCTGAATTCAGCATTAGACAAGTCTGAGGAGAGATTTTCAGATGCTGTTTGACGATCCTACAAGCCCTTTGTCTGAAGCATACTGATGCCTTTAGGTTTCTTGTGGTTTTGTCTGTTCACACAAAAACAACGGAGCAGGCAGGAGAGAGGAGACAAAGAAATATAGATAACAAAGGACACTGTGCATTCTGTTTATCCAGCTTCCCATGCATACTGTACTTTGCGCTCATACACATGCTTGGCTGGCTGTTAGTGCCAGAGCCATGCAGAGGGAAGGTTGCAACGATCACAGGCAGGCATCGACTGGGCATCAGCCGAATTCAGTGAATACAAACCAGTTCAAAGGAGCAAAACTGGCAGTGTTGTGGAGGTTGAATGCTGGCATGTCTATTTATATTTGTGATATAAAAAGTTAAAATGGCAATGCTGCAGACAAAAAGATATGCAGCCTGCACCATTTCTATTAATGCAGAGATGCGCAAACAGAGCTTTGCTTAGGTGGCAGCTGCAGTAGTTGGAAGGAGGTTAGAGGGTCATGCTGGGTGTCAGTTAAATGGCTGTTGTGCTCAACACAGGAAATTAAATAGGCGGTCTGGATAGGAGCTCTGTTCATTAGAGCATCAACACACGCAGCAGCACTGAAAGGTCAAGAGCTGAGCTACGTTTGTGGTCTCCATTACATGTTTGTTGTTGTGTGTGTGTGTGTATGATGCCCCAGTGCAATGACGACCATTCAAAAGTGGCCCATCAGTGTGCAGTAGCAGCAGGCAGCAGGTGGAGGGGTTCAAGCAGCCCAGGCTACATGCCAACAGCCTGAGTACGAAGTTGGCAGTGCCCGACTCCTACACCCCCTCGAGCAGACGTACCTTCCTGTGCCATTGCGGCTGTGCTGGTGGTAGCAGCAGGGCTGGTATGCTGCCGTCCCACTATCGGACAGAGAGGGATTCAATGTGGAGGCACAGGTGGGACTTCAGCCTCACTAAAGCATGACAGCCTTTTAATTTTCTGGATTTCTTAAAGTTTAATAAACTTCAGAGTATTATAAAGGAATAAAACATGGGTTTCGAGCAAGTGTGTTTCTGTGATTCTGATAAAACTCCTTTTTATTAGGATGACGTGAAGCAGCAGACAGGAAATCTTCTCAGCACCGAAATACCTGCACCTCGAAATTATTAATGTTATTCCCATGGACATTAACTCAACAAACATGCCTACAGTTATTTATAAAGCTATTCAGAGGTCTGGCGTGTCTGCTTTCTTCAGTCTAGATCAATCTTGACTAGCAGAGAGTAGCTGGCAGTAATCCACAGGAGCTGCTTTACTTACATGAAGGGCATATAGCACAGAGCCAACAGCATTAATGCATTAGCTCACTAGGCCATCGTCTAGCCCACAAATTGGGCGTTCAATCAAAAGCGCACTGTGTTTTCAGTGATCAAACTGCTTACGAGGAGGAAATCCAAGCCAAACCCCTGAAGTGTGAAATCAAAACTGCAGACAAAGCTGACAAGCCAATGCGAACAAGAATAAAAATATGTGGTTAAGGGAACCAGATTTAGGTAAAAGAAAAGATCGCAGACATTAAGTAAAGTAGAAGACCAACAGCGATATGAATCATTGGGCCTCTATGAAGTATCACATGAGGAAAAAGTGTTTACAACTTCAAACTGAAATATCATAATTATTACATACACAGACAAAACAGACTTTTTCAGTTTTCTGTCACAAAATGGCTCAGTTTCTCTAAATCCAGGTGCCTCTGTGTATGGCTTCATGCAACTATGTATTATGAACAGCACTGGACCCCATTTGAAGTCTGTAGGCCAAATCAAATAGTTCTCTTGATGTGTGATTAGCTCACTGCCAAAGCTCACCTGAAAAGTTCCTGGACACCAGCATCGTTGTGAGGATAGCTCCCTAGAGAGATACAAAAATATACATTATATATATTGTAACACATGCGTGTGAGTGTATGCGTGTGTTTGTAAAACTGTCCATGCTCACCTTAAGTTTCCTTCTGGCATTGAACTTGCGCAGACACTCCACAGTCTCTTGGCGGTGCATCATGGAGGCCACAGTTGAGCGTTGCTGTAGAAGCGAGGAAACAACATAATAGATAAATCTTCAATATAACACAATATCAGTATGCTGTAGATGGGCAAACACTGTTTTTTTTTTTTTTAAAGTTATGTTTTTGGCCTTTTTGCCTTTATTATACAGGACAGCTGAAGATTAGACAGGAAGTGGGGCGAAGAGAGGGGGGATGACATGCAGCAAAGGGCCGAAGGCGGGAGTCGAACCAGTGGCCGCCGCAGAGGACCGACAGCCTCTATACATGGGGTGGATGCTCCACCAACTGAGCTACAGGGCCGCCCCTGGGCAAACACTGTTTTGTAAAATCGATTCTAAATGACAAGGAGTCCTGAAAAATGAAAATAATGGACAAGGTGGAGCTTTTGCATCTTGGTTCTTAAGTCATGTTAGGATGCCTTCTAGTAGAATATAATTGTGCCCACACAATGACCACATACTTAAAATCAACATTAATTTTTAAGTTTATTAGAGAACTTTGAGCAATGATGCTATATGTAAGAAGATAAGCATTACAAGATGCACCATTGAATAAATGTATAAACTTCCTGTCTCCTAAATGGGTGCTGTCACAAGTGTTGGAAACGTGTGAATGGATGAAAGCACATACGGTACAAATTTAATTTCTGCTGCTATTTGCCGCCCATTTTTATGTGCTAGCTTAATATGCCTCATATTATTAAAGAGCATATCTGTGTTGCTGAGACTCAAACAAAATTAATTTCCCCCAATCTGTTTGTCTAAAAAAAATACCATTTTAGTGTCAGAATATTTGGATGACATGTGGCCTTTGAAAAATAAGTCTGTGCTCATGTTCACTTCCACTGGTTTAAACAGACTCAAAACATGCCGCTAGTCTCCTAAAGAGGCAGGGCAGTGGCAAAACCCACATCACACAGATACAGGAAATTACTCTAAAATGCACCATCTTCTTTCTAAACGTTTCTGCTTTAAGTTTTTTCACCAGTGGGAGCTTCACTGTTAGCAAATAGCGACAGCAGCTGCTATGGATACCTGCAGTTTAAGAAAGTTACTGTACGTGACTCAGAGTTGGAGCTCATCTAGTGTTTGGGAAAGCATGAATCATCAGTACAAAGATTAATAACTGCTTTAGAAAATATCTAGTTTCTTAATAAAAAGTTGTAGGTAGAAGTCTGTGATCATAAGAATGTTAGGTGAGACTTTGCTTCCCAAGGTGCATTTAGGTAAGAAACGTCTAATCACAATTTCAGATAAATTTGACATTTATGGTGCCTTTTTTGTGCTTTGAATTTGCTACAGCTCTGCTTTGTTCCTGTGAGCGGTTTCCTCTCGATCCGCAGCTGAGGCTCATGGGTACTGCAGTATTTATGGCCATAATCTAAACCTTCATTACATTAGCCAGGAGACTCTTGGCCAAGGGTATCATCAACCAATCATAACAACATATTTCTATGGTCATGTCTGAGACAAATGAACTTGGCTATTAGATGTAATTGTGTTGTTGTTTAGCAAAGCAGTGCCAAATGTAACATATTTTACAATGCAAGTCTGGGTATGAATGCCTGGGAGCTCTTGGTCGTTGTGTCCTGCCAACAAATTCCAAGTCAAGTCAAGGTATAACTGCTTAATAAAGTAGAAAGTGAAATGTGAAATATTTTGTTAAAAGATGTAACATCTACATCAGTATTTAACGTGCCAGAGAGGATTTCTTCTGATGTGGACACCAAGGGAAACAAAGAGTGTGACTTACGCAGACCCAGGGATGCTTGAGGGCCTGGTCGGCAGTGATCCTTTTGGCAGGGTTAATTGTCAACATCTGATTGATCAGATTCTTGGCCTCGGGGGTCACTGTGTCCCACTCTGGAGAAGGAAACTGAAAGAGGTAGATAAAGAGGAAGGAATGCTAATGTACATGGAATGTAACATACTTCACAGTTATTATGCTCATGTGCAGACATGCAACAGATGTAACAGGCCACAATCACAGTCGGCGCCTCATCTGTGTGAGTGTTTGTATGGTGCATCTCTCCTCATTCACTTAGGGGAGGATTGCCTAAATATTAGTAGGATGCCTGTTAACAGAAGTTGGTTATGTATTCCACATTTGCAGTTTTGTGGGGAAAATTCTCTGCCTCTGAAAAGCAGATGTAAAGATATGCAAATGGGATTTACACAAACGACATAGAAGGCTGTAGAGATGAAAAGAAACATGCAATCACTACAGACTTGTAGGTAACTGAAACCCATCATTAGAGACAAAAACAAAGCATTTAAGGTGTTTTTAATGCACCCAATATCTGATTACTGTAATACAAACAAATAGAAAGTTTTTGATTTGTGTTAACTGAACTTGAATTTGAACTTAATTTAATAGGCCACAAATATGGAAATTTGCTTTCTGGTCATATGCTGGTTTAAAAACATCAAAAATACATATAATAACAGAATATGCACAGTCCAGACAATAATAACGGACATGGTTCTAGTCTGAATGATGGACTATTGGAAAATTTTTACATATGACCCAACCCTAAGAAAGAAATTTGTTGTATAAGTACAGTAGCTTTATTGTTCATATGTTCTGTTTGTTTTTGTATAAAACATGTTTTACTTTATTTTCTTTTGTTTGGAACATGCATAATATGTTTAACAGTGCAATGATTGTTGTCTTTCTTTGATTGGCCCTTTCACTGGTATGAAACAAAAATAAACAAATTAATCACTGATTCTACGTGTCAGGAAAAAGCTGACTTTTAAACTGTGGTGGCTATGTCATTGTTCTGAAGTTCTTCAATAGTAACAGGTGGAGTTTCCAAATCATGCAGCTTGTCTCACTCCAGTTACCCAACCCCGCCACCCTCATCCCTCCATCCAGGTAGATAAAGCACCAGCAAACAAGTTTACTGACTAAAAATCAGAGCAAGTTGTCAAAACACATTTACTCCAAACATTTGAGTATCAGTTGTCAAATACTGACAAAAAGAAAACAAATGAGATTCCAGGTATCTGCATGACAGTGATGGTAATGAAGATTATTACAGTTGCTTGTCACAGTCACTTCATATCAATGCTCATATTATGCACATTCATTAGATGTGGTTGCTTCCAATTATGGAAATTAATACGGGTAATAAATTCCTATCTCCCAGAGGACGATGACAAGATCTGATAAATAAGCCTATTGCTCTCTCATAGTGTATCACTTTTACTACAGCTAGATGAAAATCATGCAATAACAAGTAGCAAGCAATTAAAAACTAAAATTAAATTTTTAAATTACTTGCACAGCAGAATTCGGAGGGCATTATTTGACGAGACTTGAACTGAAAGTGTCCTGTAAGGCTCATCTTGAGGCTACTGTGCTTGTTTTTCTCATTCATATTAATTATGATTAAGATTATGTATCAGAAATCAAGTTTCATGAACACAGCTGGAGCTTTTGAACAGACTCTACGGACCTTGGCTCTGATCTTCATGGATCCATTCACTGAAAAATAGCGTTCTCAATCAGTCCACCTGGGATGAGCTCGCAAATATGAGCTCCATAAAAGAAGGGCATTTATTTAAGCTGCACTAATCTATATTTCTATATTTATAAAGGATCAAATGACTACTGTAATTCTCAAATAGTGGTCATTATTTACCCCAGTGGCAGAGGGAGATGGGGCTTTATTTCTAATTTCTCCTGTTCCCCAGTTATTGCACACTCACTCACTTCTATCAGTACAGCAAGAGTCACGTCAGATACTCCACTTTGCCCTTTTCCCTAAAATAAGTTATGATACACTTCATCCAGAATTTTCACATTAAAATATAAACTGCCTTTTATGGGTGAGCTTTTGATATTAAAAAAAAATTAAGTTTGTTGAGAGAGAAGAAATGACTGGATTTAATTAGAGTATGAAAACATTTTTTTTTTTTAATTTAGCATTATTTTTAAGTAGATGAAACAATTCAGTACTGTTAAAATTTTACAAATGTATTGTAGTTTTGAAAGAAAAACTAATATTCACAAAGAAACAAATTCAAATTCACAAAGGAGAAATATGTAATATGCTGTACTAAATCATAAAAAGACCATGATATGTTATCATGTAAGAAATCATTAATTGATTCGTAGATTAGTAGAAAAATGTAG
Organism: Lutjanus argentimaculatus; assembly: GCA_034769285.1. NCBI lineage: Eukaryota > Metazoa > Chordata > Actinopteri > Lutjaniformes > Lutjanidae > Lutjanus > Lutjanus argentimaculatus. The sequence continues at coordinate 3,276,393 of JAWZSL010000013.1, read as the reverse complement.
ATGTTTAACAGTTAAATTGAGCAGAGTCTGAAAAGGAGTACGCTGGTGAACATAGCAGAGCTTTTAAAAACTGTTGAGCCATATCCTCAGCAGCTGGTGGAGACCAAAAAATGAGTTAAAAGGAGAGTGAATATCAGTCTTAAGTTTATCAGATGGTCAGAAACACAATTCACACACTGCAGCTCACAGATACAGATGTAGAGGAAGACAGCTAGAAGAAAATGGAAGAGAGCCACTCACATCATATGCACCGGCCTTGATTTGTTGGTACAATTTGTGTTGGTCCTCATCCCAGAAGGGAGGATAGCCCACCAACAAGATGTACAGGATCACACCTAACACACACACAAATCTCTATAAATATACTGTAAAAAAAACATATATGTAAAATGTAGTTTCAGAGGCATACATTTCCCAATGAATATTAGTAAGCATATGAGCAAACACACAGACACAGTGAATTCTGACAAACTGACCACATGCCCATATGTCCACTGGCTTTCCTACGGGTCCTTTCTCAACACCTCTGGGGACAGATACCCTGGAGTTCCTGCAAAACCTGTGAAAACACAAATATACTTGTGAGAAATCTGGCTTGAACTCTATGAAAACTGCTAGTTTTAATGACAGCACAATAACAAAAGTACAGTATTCTTTCTGATTACCCATTGTTTGAGCAAGACTATGGGTTCATAAGCCTTTCTGATCTTTTTTTATTAAGTGTTACAAATAGCTAAAATATTTTTCATTTTCAGTGTCCGTGTGTGAGATTAACTTACCATTTCTCCCTCTATTTACTCTTCTCATCTTCCCCTGTTCTGTTCCTTTTTTAGTGTTTTAACTTGATTCGACAATTTGGTACAGTCATATTTATTGCTGTTTTGAATATAAAACTAACATTAACAATGTCACCTTAATGCATCTCAACTATAACATAGTTGTTTGAAATACAGTGAGATACAAGACTGTTCTCAACAACAACACACAACACACACACACACACGGAATTGTTTTGAACAGTCTTAAAAATTATGTCCCATACTGATTTCCCTCTGGACAAATTTTGATTATTTAGTAGCTTCTCTTACATGACAGATCTTATTTATTATTTGTCAAGCATATTACTATCATATTAAACTGAAACACAAACTCAGCTCACTACTAATTTAATACTTTCTTTTTTTTCTCAAGCAGTCATAGTAGTTTCATGCTGAAGCAAAAACTGCTGCTGAAAGTGAACACTGTGGAATAAATACAGAGAATAGGTTTAAAACATTGCGTTGTTACAATCTTATTTCTTACCAAACCATGCCTGTTGGTCCCCCTGCACCTCGATGGCAAGACCAAAGTCTGCGAGCTTCACCGCTGCTCCCTTCATCTTACTGGCCAGGAGCAGGTTCTCTGGCTGCAACACACAGAGACAAATAGTTCTTTAGGATGAAATATTTTCACTCTGTTGTCAATATGTTTTGTCGTTTTTTTTTTTGTTAAGTGTCAAACATTCATCACAAGTTTGTTCAATATTTTGTCTATAAAACTCAAAGATTTTCAATTTTCGATTAAATGAAGGCAAGCAAATCCTCATGTTCAAGAAATATTTTTATTTCCACTTCCAGACATAAAAAGTCAAAATAAATTAGTCTTTTAATAAGAACATGTTGATAAATTTATCCTTGAATAAACTCTATGAAGTTTTGCATGGCACAAAATAAACTGTAGCACGGTTATGAGCAACAAGAGGGAAAAAACATTTAATTAAGGGCAAAAGGGATAAGCATGTCCCCTCCTTCAAGAAATGTTCCATCTGTCTGCATGACTGGACGAGCTGCAGGAGCACGATGACATCTACAGTAGTAATGAGGCATGATTTGGTCAAACAGGCTAGAAAGGCTTCCCCCAAAGGAAAGACCTTTTCAGTCAGCTGTCACAGAATGCAACACAGTATTTTGACACTGTCCTCCTGATCATATAATCACACAAAAAGCCAGCACTTGGCAGGGATAAGGACATATTAACTGGGTTTTGGTTGTTTTGTTAACTCCGTCCTCGTTTTCCTCATTTGCGTCTCCTTACACAAGAGATGAGATAAATAATACTGAGGAAACATATAAGGTCAAGTGTAAATTCATGTGAGGTCAGTTACTAGTTATAGCTAACCAGCCGTATTAGATTTACTTGTTTTAATTTTCTTTATATACATGATACTTGTTTTTTCATTTGCACTGTGGCTGAGTGATTGGCGTTGTCACCTCACAGCAAGAACATCCTGGATTTGATTCTCTCTCCCTCTTGAGTTTGTAGGTTTTCCCTGGCATAGTTGCGACATCCACTCTATACCCTATGCACTGCACCCCCACAGACTTTAAATGACATTTAATCCATGATCACTTCAACAATAATAGGCTCCAAATGCTGTATGAGGAATGGAAAATCCTTGAAAGAGGCATTTCTGTAGGCTAGACAAGGTGTTTTCTGTTATGTAATCATTCACTTGTTCTTGAGAGTTATTAGCACTAATTCCCCTAAGCAACTCCGCAGCATTGAAAAGTATAGGAAAGTGTCCAGGGTGTACTGTACTGTATGGTAATGCTGGTGTAAAAGCACACACAAAATTGGGCAATGATCAGATCTCTGTGAGGTGTAAACACAATCTGTACAGGTGTGACCTTGTTCTTAAGATAAGAAATCCCCTAAACAAGCTAAAAGGTCACTTAACTCCATCTCTCCCTCCTATTTCAACCTGGCTGTCAAATAGCTACGGATGACCGCTTTCCCAGAAAAAGAGAAATAGGAAAAAGGAGAGCCCATATGGCAATGTTGCATCAAGAGACTACCGAGGGATGATATTAGGGATGCACCGCTTGCAATTTTCTTAGCCGATTTCAATTTTTTAGTCTGACCTGCTGATTCAGATTTTCTTTCTAAGAACTATAATTGACAGCATATACAAACATTTTTGTGAATTTTCTTTAATAAAAAAATTATTGTATGTTCATAATAAAAAACTGACTATTACATGCTTTCACATTTTCTCCCAAAGTGCTCCAGGTTACTGCCAGGCCTTTTGCAGTTTTCTCTCTAACTCACCACCTTTTCCTTTTCCCAACATTTTTTCTCCCCTCTTCCACAACAACATTCTACTACAAAAAATATACTATAATAACAACAATACTGTACAGTATACTTCAATTACTAAAGTCTACTAGAATAGAATAGAATAGAATATTTATTGTCATTGTAACATGTACAACAAAATTAAAATGCCAAACCAGTCAGTGCATCATTCAGATCATATAAAACTATAAGACTATAAACTGTAAAGCATTAAAAAAAAAAAATAAATAAAATAAAATAATATATGTATGTATATATATACATATATATATATATATATATATATATATATATATATATATATATATATATATATATAAGTAGTAACACACAAACAAACAACCATGCATTCATCTGTTAATTGCACAATCCCTTAATGCATTGGCAGCAAGTACTTACAATACTACTGTAATAGTAGTATAATACTACTGTATTATAATATACTATAGTATATATAATAGATAATTATACACTGAGTTCTAGGCTCAAAGTCTCACCCACAGCACGATCTGATTGGTGAGTTACAAGTAAACAGCCAATCAACACTGAAGCCTGTGTCACAGACAGGCAGACACGGGGCATCATGGGCGAGCAGTGAGCAGCGCTGTGTAGAAGTTAGGACAGCAGATATTGCCAAAGATTGCAATAAACATTATAGTCTTAGTATCTGTTTTATCGGACGACAAGCTTGCCCAGTTTCCCAGTTACATCAGTGAAAATGCCCTAAGTCACAGTCGGGTTGATAGAGGCGATGTCACGGCTTTTTAATCTTTATTTTTTTTAAGACTCCACTGCCTCACAGATGAGCTGCAGAGTAAAACACAGTGTGCATCTGTCTTGTCTTTTCACTGCAACTCTGCATCAAGATTCAGGGAAATATTACTTGAAAAAATAACAGCAACAGTAAAACTGTTTCACACTATGATGGTTTCATTTAGTCTGCAATTCACATGTGGGCCGAACTGTGGGGGGTGATCCATAAGGCCCAGGACCAATGATGACTCGTTACACCCCTAATGACAATGATTGGTCATTCACCGACCATGATCAATCAAGCTGAAAAATGGCCGATTCAGGTCACTCACCAATTGATTGGTGCATCTTTAGATGACACAACTGGCCAAGTTGAGCAACTGCTTTAATGGAAAATATTACCTTTTTACTGTACAAGTAATGTTAGCCCAATGTGCAGGCTGCTGAAAAGTAGATCTTATAAGGGTCTTGTAGAGAGAATCCAACATTAGTACCGTAGACCCCGGACCTTGTTTGTTTGCCAGCTCACTTCGTACTTTGTAATTCACACATTAACTTCCAATCACAATCAATTGGAACTGAGATAACTCTCCAGGTGTCAAGGTCTCCAAGTGAACATACTGTGAAAGATGGAAATGCAAAAGCACATGATCAGATATCAGACAATACCAATTATAAATGCGGTCTATCTGAGCATTAGCCCTGATTATTATTCAGTGAATGCTGGAAAAGCCTGCAGCTCCCTGTGACCCTGAGCAGGATAAGCGCTTTACAAAATACATGTTTTTCTTTAACATTGTGGTGTGTGTGTCCTGAGGGCAAATGTCTTTGCAGTGGTTAGCAGTCCACACAATGATGAACATCACTTCAATTGCAGACAGATAGATTTCAGATAGATGTCTGACACTTGTACTGACTGACTTTGTGGTCTTGGCCTGTTTCTTCTCATCTGTCAGTCTTGCCCTCTCTTTCGAAGTTATCCATCCATCCATCCATCCATCCATCCATCCATCCATCATCATCCATCCATCCATCACCACCCATCCACCCATCTACCCCCTCTATGGGGCAGAGGTGAAACAACGGGAAAGAGAGAGAAAAGGGGGGACTGCACGGGGGCACAGGGAGAGCTGGAGTGAAAGCAACAGAAGAAAAAGGAGAGAGAGACAGATAGAGACAGATAGATGGGAGGTGGCATAATGAGTCCCTACGCTGGCGCTGCAGCAACCGGGTGACCTCACCCTACAGTTACCATGGCAACCCAGCCTGCCACCAGCCAACAGCATTCAACTCTTTCTCTCTAATTCTTGTTTTCCCTTCAGCGAGTGGCCCTCCCAAGATGACAGGGAGGCAAAAATATGACGAGTGTGTGTGTGATGTCACATCTCTCCATGGCACACTTGGTTGGTGTTATTGATATGTTTATTGCTCTGATACAGATGTTACTTTTGGCAGGTTTATCCCCAGGAAGTTCTTGCTTTCTTTTTAGCTGCCGGATTTCTCGAGAAATTAACTTTAAACAAGTAATAATTGATTTTTTTGCCACCTAAGTGTTTCCCATACATAGACCATTCTGTGGCGCACCGCCACAGATGGAGACCAACCGCCACAGAATGATTCTGGTTTTTTTTTTTTTTGTTTTGTTTTTTTTCCCTCTACAGTCTATGCTCTCAATGTAATATCGTTCCGTTCATTCATCTCCGCATAGCGCTCTTTCTCTGTCATTCTCGGACACACACAACACACACAACACACACAGACACACGCACACAGAACACGCACACAGACAAGCACGCTATACCAGCGGTGCGCGGGAAAATCAACCAGCGCATCACTGGTGCATGCACACACACTCATCTGATTGGCACACTCTCCTCTGCACGCACCGATCACAGGAAAACCCGCTGCAGTGGATTATTTTGGCACTGGCACAGAGAAGGTCGGCGACGGTCTGGAGTTTACGAAAGGTTAGATATACTTTGTTTAAATACGCCTGCTTCTAAATTATTGTTAACTAGAAAAGGTAATGATATGAAATGAAATCAGCATAGACAGTGTTGGTAACACAGATTACGTAAAATGAGATGCGGTTATATTTGAGATAGACTACTATGCCCACAGTCAAATCAAAAAGAATAGACCACTTTTTTTAAAGTTGTTATTATTAATATTATTATTGTTGTTATCAGTACTTTTTCTGAATGTTTGCTGCCTTAATCCAGATGAGATGAGTATCGAAAGATTTTTTTCACGGCAAAAACGGCCTCGTCAAGAGGACAAGGAGCAGCATGAGGAGGTATCGGTCTGAAAAAGTTGAACAGTCAAATGGCTGTGGCTAGTAAACGTTGTTAATTTATTTCGAATGTTCTATAGGCAATCAAACAGTGCTGCTCAGGGAGAAATAGAGGAAGACAGCAGACAAAATGCTCCTGTAAGACAGGCAGCCGCTGAAACAACAGGTGAGGTGGAAACAGATAAGTGTAGACTTTAAATAAAAAAAAAAACAAAACAAGAGTGGGTAAAGTATTTTAATTCTGATTTGTCTGTGGCTGTTTGCTGTTTTGTTATTGTTTTTTTGGTCTTGTACTGTAGGCTACTGTTCTGTTCTCCATTTTTAAGTGTCTGTTTGGGACCCCCTTGAAAACAAAATGGTACATCCCAAGGGGTTTATCCTGAGATTAAAAATATATATTCTACAAAACAAAACAACTCCAGCTGGAGGCTCCAGCTGAGTTGTTTTGTGCAAATCATTCCTGTCACAGAATCTAAAGATTGAAACTAGTTGGGGTGAGGAATGAAACCAGGCAGGGTTCTGGTAAAAAACGTTTTTAGTTCTTCTTTTATAAAGAAGTAAGATTGAGCTGAATAATTCCAAATGCTGTAGCTTTATAGTGGTCTCAGCAGGTGACTCTGATACAGGTTTTTTCATATGGCAGCTTCAGAAAGTGTTGAACGCCGCCCGCTGCATACACTCTGCATACACCCGATGACTGACTCCACCGACCGCCACGACACTGTGACACTCGATTCCCCCACCGGTGTCAGTGGAGCACCACAAATTGCTACCTGGTCTGTGGGAAACACTGCCACCTGGAGCCAGTGGAACAAGCTATAAACACAAACTTGACATACAATCATTTATAGGGTTGGCTATTAACACATACAGCAGATACAAAGCAATAATAGCATAATTTGGGGTTTCTGGCCACTTGAGTGCAATATTCATTCTCATTTTATCTCTGATTTGGTCTCTACCGACTCCTGAGGAAAATATCCTTGTTTTTCTAGTTGCTAACTTTTTCTATTTGCTGCTGGTACTGAACAGGCAGTGTACAGTTGGCTGCAGCTCTCGCCTGTTTTACAGAGCTTTATAGTGAGTTTCAGCCCATTGTTTAGTGGTCTGTTCCTTAAGGTTCGCCTCCTCCTCATGTTTTAAACAATATAAAATAAAAATAATAAATTTTATATATGTTATAGATATGTTTTCTTGCTAAATAAGTTAAAACACCTTCTTAAAATGGTTTTCATATGGCTCTACACCTTGCCTTCATTTAGTATTCAATGATTCATGAATATGCAAATAGTCCCCGCCCTCTCCATACTCCTCACAACACCCAAACCCCCACCCCTACTCCTAAGTAGCTTTTCACAGCTTGTTTCTGCCCCAAAATTATGATGTTTAAACTGAGTGAAATATTCAAACCCAGGATGTTATTCTGCTTTAGAAACTTAACAGTTGACTAATGTTCTTTGTAACTATATTGCATATTGTGATATTATAATGATATTGTACTGTGTTCCATTCACCCATCATCCATCCATCCTAGAATTTCTAATACGTTTGGTGGGTCTGAATGATATTTGGCAACACAGAATGAGTTTGTAGAAAACTGACAACTGAATGAAATTTATTTCTGCCTCTTCCCTCATCTGTCATCATTATTGTCTTTTTAAAACTCTTCCCTCTCTAAGTTTATTTGATACAGGATCCATATGCAAGCTAAAAATCAATGAAAAGCAACACAAGTCCATTTACACCACTTTAACACAAAAACATTGTGTTTGTTTATTTATATTCTATGTTTGTCTACTTACTCTAGAGTAATGGTTTAATCTTGTTCTGTCACATAAAAGTGTTCGACCAGATCGTTAAGTAAACTATTAAAGTTTAGGACTCTGAGCTCAACATTGGCAATAAAAAGAAATGTGGTGCAATTATCCAGGTTTTAAATCTCCTAAAGCTCACTTTCGCTTCAGTCATCACATTATTAAAATTAAATAACACAGCTGAAGAGGTCACAGTGCTGTTTGTTTCTGGTAGGGGTGAACAGTGTTGCTGCAGGGGGAATTGTTACTGGCCGCCATCTCACCCACCAACCCGCTATTAATAGCAGCTGGTCTGCTTTCGTCAGTCCTCAGCAGTGGGTGGTGGGGGGGGGTAGAAGGAAGGAGAGGAAAGAGGGGGATAGAAGAAAAAGGGGAGGGGGTACAGACGTAGAAGAACATGGGACCAGAAAAATAAGCAGAGAAAGCAGGTGAGGAGAAAATGGGATGACGCTCATCTCTTAAGTTGCTCTTAACGTCACAGCATGACGTCTGTGCGGTGTGTGCATGTGTGTTCAGACCTGTTGTGAATCTCCACAAATCCCTTTCATCTTCATTCACAACACAGTGCTATATAAAATAGATTTTTTTAAAAAGGTCCCATAATCCCCACTGGTATATGATAACTCACCTTGAGGTCCCTGTGCACAATGTCATGCTGGTGGATGTGACTGACACTCTCCAGGATCTGATTGATGCAGTGGCTGGAGGAAACAGAGAAACAGAGGAAAGACACATCTGTCAGTCCACAACAGCTGGATGACAATAGAGTACAAATCTAGAGGGAGAAGAAGCGTTAAGTGAAACTCAACAGAATGTCCGCATCATTGATTCATTCGATGAAGATCACTTTTATAGTCAAGTCAATTCTATTTATGTAGTACCAAATCATAACAGAAGTTATTTCAGTGCACTTTTCATATAGAGCAGGTCCACACTGTACGCTTTCTCATCAAGTTCTCACCAAGACGAAGCCATAAGGTGACAGTAACTTATAACTAATAACTACATATATATGTGTGTGTGTGCATATATGTGTATATATGTACATATATATATATATATATATATATAATATATAAATATATAATAAAATATATATAAATATATCCATATATATACATATATATATATATATATATATATATATATATATATATATATATATATATATAATATAACACACATATACTATATACAATATATATATATATTATATATATATATATATATATGTATGGGGAGAGAGAGAAGAGAGAGAGACAGAGAGAGAGAGAGGTAGGTAAAAGATCAGTTGAAAGTTTCTGCTATGCTCATTGCAACAAGCAATGCTCACAGCAACCAGCTCTTCTATAAGCCACAAAATTCTAGGCTGCAATGTTTATCTGATAAATCAATTATGAATCAATTTTTAAATTGATCAACAACTATTTTGACAATCGATTCATCACTTTGAGTCATTTTTTAAGAAAAAAAAGTCCAAATTCTGATTACAGCTTCTCAAATGTCAATTTGAAATTAATCAAGAAAATAATCGACAGATTAATCAACAATAATATAATTGTTAGCTGCAGACCTACAAAATACACAAACTACTACAAAATAGTGACATTTTTAAGAGGTGGCATGATGGCACGGTGATGTCAATGTTTTCATGGACGCAAAATGAACCCCATTGCTGCTCTGTGTCTGTGAGACTGTTGCTGACTTTGGTTGATGCTGGACAGTATTTACTGTGAGTTTTTCAAAGGGCAGTAATCAAAAAGTTATCATGATAATTAAACTGACATTTACACCCATTGCAGCTGTGATAGGCCAGTGATTTTAATAATGGACTTAGTAGAACAAGTAGTGCATGTGTAAGAAAAGTTGGGTGCATTTTTATGTGAATGTGTGGAAGGAAGTGGAACGGGCAGGGTGTGTGTGGTGGCAGAGATCTTATGTAAGCTTGTCATAAGCTTACATATCAGCAATGTTGCTGGTCTGATGCGCAGTTAAAATTACTATTATTGCTTTTAAATCAAATTGAGCTTGACATTAGCAGAGGTGAAGTCAGGGTCAGATGCAGGAGGGTGCACAGAGGCAGATTTTGGGAGCGCAGTGTCCTCTCTTTGTACAGCAGAATCAAAAGAAGAGCTCCTGGCATTATGTCCAAATTAGGCTAAATCTGGACACATTTTATTCTCCTTCCTGTTTTTTTCAGCTAATATGGTGCCCATCCGACTACCTCACGGCTGTTTTTACTCACTTTAGCACTGTACATCCCCTCATTTTTTCTGTCTTGCCCAACACTCTTCACCTCACATCTACCCTGCCTTTTCCTTTTCTTTCCTTTGTTTTTTCTGGTTCAGATGGAGTCTTTGGTGCAGGATCACATGTACAGATCAATATCAGAAGAAAACTAATCCCAAATGTATGTGTCCATCCTGTAGACAGAAGTTAAGGGGCTGACAACCTGACTAGTTTTGTGACAATCACTCATACTTATTACCAAGGTAACATCTGTGGCTGAAAACTGAACTGTCCCACATAGTGTGGTTTCACCACTATGAAACTGAAACTGTGTAAACACCATTTACAGCTCTTAATTACCGTATATATGGCTTTAACTACCAGTTCAGGGTGAGGCACTTAAACTGACGGCAAATACATTTGATAGAAATAATAACACGATTTCCTTTTGTGGTCATGGTCAATCACAAGTTGTGTCTTTGGTAGATTTTAAAATGATGTTCAGAAAAAGATAACTGGAGTAGGAGGATGTCCTCATGGTGGCTCTCTGGATTTGGCAGTGAAAACATGAAAGTTTTGGGTTCCCAGCCTTCTACTTTGTTCACCCATGTGTATATGCCCGTTAGTGTAAAAAATAAAGTGTTTGAAGTTGCCCTCTCTTGTATGGATCTGAGGCTTGGCTTAAGGTGTGTCTAAAATCCACTGAGACCCTCTACATGGCCAGGGTAAAAGCTTTGCTTGGAGAGAGAACCTCCACAGCCAACTTGACCTGTTTATTAGAAGCAGGAAATGCACCAGTACAGGATTTAGAGACAAGGGGCCAAGTTCACCATAAGATGAAGCATCAGCTTGATACGCACTATAATCTCAACAAAAGAGTCATGTCATGAGCTCTCACCTGGTAAAAGCAATTTCAGAAAATATGAGTACAATGGGAATGAGCAAAGGGAGGAAGCAAAGGAAGAAAGCAAGTATGTATATACTGTAGTAGTATATAAATAGTAAACCCTATAATGAAGATAATCAGAGAATTATATTTACAAGGTTCTGCCTGTTCTCACACAGGTTACGTATTTAATGAGGAAGAAAGAGTCATATACCACCTGAACAACTCCTTTGCACGTGGTACTGGCTCACAGAATGAAAGACTTGTATCATTTTGTCTTCAGACTCATGAGATTCAAATTTGGCCATAGCTCAAATGATTGTAGTTCACTGTTTATAGGCACGTCTCAAAAGTCTTGGTTGCATTGCATACTTGGGGTTGGGCAATGTTATTAATTTGTCAATGGATTTGCATTTCATATGGAATAAAGTTTGGACCCGATGTTTTTATTTGATCATGTAGATCAAGTGTAAACTAACAAACTGTCTAATGGCTAGAAAAAAACAACTTCTGGTAACAGCCACAGCCACAAAAAACTTAGGACAGCTTTATCATTATTTATTAATGGAATTAAATTTAAAAGCCCTGAGTCACATGGTCAAAAATAAAGTGCGTACTGTGCACTGAAAACAGCCTCAGAGAACTGCCAGAAAGCACAGAGTACATTAACACAGATTCAAATGGAAAACATTTTGTGCTTTCATAACAAAACTTTACTGCTCTGAAAGCCTGAAAAAAAAACTTATGCAGAAAAAACATGCACAAAAATATGCAGTAAAAACTGAGTAGTAACACATAACATGCACTATATAACATGTTCACACATTAGCATGATGATGTACTGTACCTGGCATCTGCCTCGCTATAATACTCTCTAGCAACAATGTCCTCAAACAGCTCTCCTCCAGTGACACTGCAGGCAGAGACAGAAACAAAATAGAAACTTTATTTCTTTTTTTCTGCAAATGGAAAAAACACTGTAGACAATGTCTTGCTTGCTTGGATTTTCTAAGGGATCTTCACCCTGAACCTGTGAGTACGTGAGTGTGTGTGTGTGATTTACTTACAGGTCAAAGACAAGGTAATGGAAGCCTTCCTCTGAAATGCTGTCATGAAGTCGTACTAGTGAGGGAGAAAGAAACAGAAAGGAACCAAAGTTACATTACTCACATGTTGTGTGTTTTATTTTATTCACAGGTCATGTTTAGTGTTTTTAGGACAGGTTCTCCTTCTGTCAGGGGCCACCTACTTTTATTCAGAGTTGGAAGGTGTGTGACCACATTTTTTCTGCTGCTTTGACCATCCATCCTTTCATAAGCAATCTGCCAAATTTCCATAACAGTGTCTTTAGTGTACAGACTGCTCACTTTACCCAGCCATGGATACGCAAATGTGCTTATATTGTCCAAGAGTAATTAAACACCCAAAACCTAAATATATTATATATATTAGTAGTGCTGTTGATTGATTCGGGTCCAGGCTTGGCATTTTAATACAAAGTATCTGAATTTTACATAATGTGTTCTAAGTATGCATAGCAACTGCCCTCTGCTGATTGAAACCCAGCTATAACAAATATTGAATTTTGCTATTGGCTGATCTGGTGGCAGGTGACGTATATGGAGGCAGCTTTTGTCACTTTTCGTCACCTACTACTACAATCTACTTGTCCACCTCCACCAGACCCACTTTTCAGTGGGAGTGAGCAAAACAGTGCTCAATTTTAAATTCTGATTGATGGTATTTTTTGTCAATATTCTACTTAGTATTTTTAAATTTCATTAAATTTTGCCAGACTTGCTGTTGACAGCTATAGAAGCACCACTGCACTGCATTCCTTCTCTCAATTGATGAACCCATGATTGTTAGCAGGGCTCTGGCTATGTACCGACGCTCCCCCACAAATATGCACCAAGTAGCCTCTCAGCCTCTCTGAGCTGCTAACAGTTAGCTCAGGAACAAAACAGGTAACCTACCACACGGAAACTTAGCTGTGACAATCATGGCCATTTCTTATTAGCTTATCAGTCGTGGTCTGTGTCTCATGACTTCCTGTTTCACAGACTCAGTAGCCATGAGACCATGATCCTTACAGTCCTTAGAGTAATTCTACTATGAACCCCCAGGCCACCCTCCTCCTTTCAGCTTTTTAAAAAAATTATGCTGTGATTGGAGTTAGGCTCAGACCTGCCATTTGACTTTAAATAAAATCCAATAAGGGCACACTCTGTTTCTGTACTTGGACCTCTTCATTTTAGTTTGAGCATTTGTTGAAAAAACAACAAAAGCAGTGTAATTTTGTCGCTGTATAACTTATGAGAAATAATATACTTTTGTGTTGACATAAATGAACAAATCTATTTGGGTTGTGCGTTAACTGCGTCAATTGTTTTAATATGGCTCTTATGGAGGAAAAAGGTGCATCATGTATTTTGATGTGAAAGATGATCACTGCATCCCTAATAATATTAATACTCATTGATCACTGGCCAGTTAAAGAGACCACACTAAACACAAATCCGCATAATGTTATTATCTTCATTCACAATCATAACAAACACACAAGTTCAAGTGATACACAGTTCTCCAAGGATACAAGGTTTCCCACAGCATAGCTTTCCTTTCCTATCTGAAATTATCCACTCCAGGGTGCCACAGTAGGCTTCTAAAGCCTGAGAGCCACCTGGCTTGTTGGCAACCGGCACTCAGCTCTTGGATGACAAAGTTGACAGAACAGTTGCCATATTTTAAACATTCATAATTGATGTGATACTAGTAATTTCCTTTTAGCTTTCCTCTCTGATAAAGAAGCACAACAGCCAGGAAACATCAAAGTAAAGAGAGGGGTGAAAGGGCTTTTTTTCCTTATTGCTAACAAAGACAAATTTTACCAGCTGCTCTTTACAGCCCAATACAGGTTTGAAATACTGTAACCTGTTAACTGGGTGTTCCCGGTTAGATTAAAAATCTGCTTGTGTCCAGGTGGGGGTGAAAGTGCCTGAGTGCTTAAACTAGGCCTGAAAATGTTGTGAATTACTCTCTCCTTGCTTCAGACGACTTACATTTAGACAAAAGAAAACTTGACATGCTTTTCCCTTGAGAACAGGTCAAGAAAAGACCAGCTGAGGGAGGAAAAGAAAGGAAGAAAGGGCGAGGAAGAAGCAGAAATCAGGTGGGACAAAGAAGAAAGATAGACCATTGAAGCCATACCTATTATGCGGTTATCATACTTTGTGTGTGTCTGTGTGTGCATGTGTGCGCATGTGTGCGTGTGTAGCTTGCACTGGGCAGCATACTACTATACGATAAGACACTTGGCAGTTCTGCCACAAAGACACTTTGCCATTTCCTTCCTTTCTCAAAGGAGCCACTTTCTATTGTCTGGGTTTTACACACACTCACACACAGCCACACACACTCACACATTTCAGTAGTAAAAGATGTGAAACTCAAGTGTTAGATCCGTTTGGTATGTTCAATTAAAATACATTAGACTAAAACTTAACAGAAATTTATGACTTTCAAGACATTTACTGTCTTGTGTTTGCCTGACAATTCATAGTTTTCAGTCACGTGACATGCACGATGACCTGAAAGCCAAAAACAATGGGCCAACATGGCAGCTCACACAGGACTCTTTGTAGAGATGCAGCACAAGCCAGTAAAATTTCCCCGTTTCAAGGTATGAATATTTGGATCGCCTCTCAACTGAAAGAAAACAAAGATATGAAAACAAACTGCAAGTTTTGGGTACTTGTGATCCATATATAGCACCCGCTGCTGTATCTGAGTCACTAAAGTTCCTGCCAGAGCTCCACTTCGGTGACGCTTACATCCATCTTGTGGAGAATCCCTCACCTTACACTGCCGATCTGGATGAAAACGTACACAAGTACAGACCATTATATGTATTTTTTATCTGGATGGGTCAACAATGCTGCCATTTGGGAGGCAAAGGATAAGAAATTCTTCATTGTCAAAGCAAAGATGAGTACTAATTAATGAACGTTGGCTATGTAACATTGACCCATGGGTTTTAGTTAGTTTCAGGGTCATTGTGGTCAGTGTTGCAGGGCATTAATGAGAAGCCAGTATCATTTTGTTAGGTTAACTTAATATCTCATGACATAAATCTAATCAAAATTTTGGTAAAGTGTTCGCTATAAATGCATGTGTACTCTGATGACTGCCATTGTTTGCCCTCCCTGAGGAAAGATGCACGTTTAATGGTACAAATCCACAATCTCCTCCTTTCTGGGTTTTCTTTGTTAGACGGGATTCTGTAGAAACACAGCCCAGGCTCATCTCCTCATCAGTGACTGCATCCAATCGCACAACAACTATCCGAAACAACAGACACCACTCAGTTCACAAGTTGGCAGGCAGCAGAAGACAGCACTGTTTTGCCCTCCGAGGGGGCATTCCCATACAGAAGTGACATCAAGTGAAAACTATGAATTGACCCTGCACTAAGCCCTGTGTCCAAACAGCAGCTGTCCAATCATAGGTTAGCAACCATATCAAGGGCTGTCAAGCTTTCCATTTCTCCACATGTTGAAGGCATGCAGGAGGCATGTCTGGCTAACAAATGCTAGCTTACTAGCTGCAGTAACTTTACCTTCAGCCAAACCTGTTGGATATCACTGCATCTGCAAGTGTTATGTGGGGGTTTGAGGAGGAGGATGGGGGCTTGCACAGAATCAAAGTGGGCTGAAGACGATGCGTCTTATTCTTGCTTAGCTCTTATCCCCGCTGTCTTCCGTGATCGCAGTCTGGCTGGTCTGGCTGGGTGACCAGTCTCGAGGTCAGCTGGACTAAGCGAGTTCCTGCGCTTCCTTTTCCCATGTGAATGGGTGTATTTCTGTCATCTATCATGTAGATATACCCGCCATATTTTGGAAAGTTTGGCAGGCGTAGCAACAGTAACTAAGGAGGGTGGTGCTTGGCAAAGGCAAATTATTGCTATAGAGACTAAACAAAGCAGTTTCATTCTGTAGGGCGGTGGGTTCAAAGTCTGACACTGTGTTCCCCTCAGACATAATCAAGACGACTGCCAGTATTTGTTTACATTCTAGCACACTGGCACCATTAAGGTATGCTGAATTAGCTGTTAGCAGTTCCTGTTTGCAATGCACCCAAGGATGCACAGACAACTATCACTGGATTGCTTTGATACTGGACTCTTTTTTTCTCTGACTTCTTCACAGACTTAAGGACGTTTATTCACGATGGACATCAAAGATCCTCGGAAAGTACGAGTCACGCTGAGTCTAAAAATATGTGTATCATCTCATCAGTGTGTTCAGATTTGACTGACTTATGACTCAGTAAGGTTGGAGTGAGATTTTTGACGCAAATTGTGGCCATCAGGTGCTAATGGTTTTAAAGTACCTTAATTACCTGTGTGTCACAGCCACTACTGTAACAGCTCACTGTGTTGGTGAGTGGGCCGACAACCTTCGTCTGTGTTTCCTCACAAAAGATGTTTTTGGCCATAACTCAAGAATTCATACACTAAATTTAACAAAATTTCGCACAACTTACTGAACAGGATAAAATGATGAGGTGATGAGTTTTTATATCCAAAAGGTCAAAGGTCAGCTCCACTGTCACATCATAATGTTTAGCAAAAACACTTGAAGCCCTCTGTAAGTCCTACAAATATCTTCCATTTTGACAATCAATCAATCAATCAATCAATCAATCAATAAATAGATAAATAAACAAACAAATACACAAATACCTTTTATTAAATTCCTTCAAAGTCTTCACTACATACATTATGAGTCTGGACAGACATGGATGTGAAATGCAACTTGACTGGTCAGCGGAGGCATACAATCTCAAATCGTCAATTCTTTTTTCTTTCATCGATGCTGCAGCCAGAGATATTGTCTTAGGAAATACAGCAGCACGCTGACTTTGTATGTCACCTGTTAATGAGGGCTTGTTCAACTTGCATTTGTGTGTAGTTAACACTTACCTTCTGTTTGAGTTTGTTTTATCAGCTTGATATGTCATGACTTTTCCTAATTTTATGAGAAATGAAGCATTACACCTGTTTAGGGTCTCAAAGACCAGTGCAGTGAAACATGGTTAAATACAATGAATTTTCCTCTGCTTTATATGCATGATTGGGGTTGACAGTACTTCTTAAGCAGCACTAAACCTCCCTGATCTCAGATTAGTCTACTAGGATTTATGCTATTGGAGTTTTTAATGGTTTGTTCATAAAAGTAACATAGACTTCTTAAGGTCTATCACAAGGAATTTAAATGTCATCAAATGTGTAAGCCTGGTTTGTGGCAAAAGGAAGGGTTATCACTTTAATATGTTCCTTCATAGAAAAGGAAAAAGGTCCTTAAAATTATCATTGTTATTTTTATTTATTTATTTTCCACATATAGTGGTGTGGTGTGTGGGACCCATTAAGGAGGTAAAGGAAATTTCAACAAAACACAAGGATTAATGTAACTACATGATGGCACAGACTCTGTCCATTTACACTGATCTCTGAGTCTTCTATCTGAATGAAATCTGTAGCAGTGGCAATTTTGTTTCTCAACATCTTTTCCTGATGCTCTGCATTAACAAAGCTTTTCCACTAATAAATTAGTCTGGTGACTGTCAAAAATGACTCACCTATGTTTGGATGTTTGAGCAGACGGCAGATTCTTGCCTCCCGCTCCAGTTTCTGGTGATCTGAGGAGAGAAAAGAGTGGAGAGGAGACAGTGAGGACACAGTGTCAATACCAGGAAGAGGAGATATTAAGATACTTTGTTCAACGTGTGAACTACAGCCACATGAATACGAGGAAAAAAATATTTCTTGGAAACCCAATGAGTGAGCAGACGTAGAATAACACAAAGCATACAACAGCAACATTCACTAAATCTGACCTCAACTCATGTTGTTCAATAGCACTTTTGCAAAATAGCTTTTTGGAAACAGATTCTTCTACATAACTTTTAAACAGATGTAGGGCTAATAAATAATGAATAATTTGTTTAGTTTTTCTAAAGCAAACATTTTTGCAACCATTAAAACTTGATATCTTGTTTGGAGGGATTTCAGAAATGCCTGCACTCGCAACTATGTGAAGTGATTAAACATTTTCTTTTAACTGTGAAGCTGTAGTGCATAAACACACAAACACACTTTTATTCCTTTTCTCTCCAATCTCCCCTGGTCCTCCTCCTCCACTCAGAACAACAGTTTCCTTCTAAAGCTGACATTTTTTTGACCAGCATCAGACCGACTTGAACTGGAGGTGACAGCAGAGACGGGATGTCAAAAAGGTAAGACACACAGCAAGCCAGACAAGCTAAGAGACCAAAACAGTTGCTGTCAACTAATATGAGCATGCACAAGTGGACAGACAGAAAGCTATATGCTGCGCGCAACAACACGACACACACACACACACACACACACACACACCACACACACACACACAACACACACACACCACACACACACAAAACCAAAGCTCTGGCACAAGCTTTTTGCACTTAGTAAAATTAGTCTTGTGGGTCCAGCCTTAATATAATCAGTGTCCAGTTAATGATTCTAATGGCGAAGGGAGGATGTCCACGTATGTGTGTGTGTGTCTGTGTGTGTGTGCATGTTTAGGACAGGCAGATTGGTGGTAGGATAGATACAGTAGACTGATAAGTGCACGACATCTCCTGTTGCAGGGTGTCAAAGGTCAAGTTCACACTGGACATGCTGTCACACACCAGCTGCTGGTCTCAGGGGACAGATGGGCTGCTTACGTTAGTGAGTTACGCCCGTGTTGTTTGTTTTTTGGCGTGTGTGCATGACAGACAGGGAGAGACATTGGACTTCCCTAATCCCCTGTCCCATGCTAGGCTTTGGCAGTGTCATGGTGTCTAGATGACCATTAATGCTCCAACTAACAATAATTTTCAATATACTGTATTGTCATCCTGTGGATTATTTTCCTTTTGTTCAGACCCTAAAATATCTAAAATAATAGCAGAACACATATTCAAACTACTTGTTTTGTCCAAAATCCCAAATTAGTCAATCTGGTATCAGAAAAGATTGAGAAAACTTGGAAATTTTGTTATCTAAGATACAGGAACCAGTTACCTTATGGCATTTTAAGATATTTTCAACTAAAAGATTAAAGTGACTGCACCAGTAGATAACACTCACACCATATGACTGCATCTGCAACATTCCGGTTCAGTTCTGGCTGGTGTCCCTCTGTCTGTCTGTATATCTATGTGACTATCAAATAAAAGCAAAAATTAAGTGTTAAATCTCTAAAAAACTACCTGCTGTAGCATGCACTCACATGCACCAGTGTACATGTTTATAGTGTAAACACATCTGTATGTACAGTGATAATGAGTACACAAACACAGCCCAAAGCAGTAGTTACGGGCTATGTGCAACAGTTCCTATTGTCAATATTGTGAGCAAACACTTTGACAACAAGCATATTTCCATCTACCTGTTTTTAACCACAAAATTTGCCTGATCAAAAAACTCAAAGCCGTAATATTGAAAAACATTTTTTAGGCCTGACATTGGTGGAAATGTCATATTGATCAACAGGGATGTACTATGATGATGACTGAGACACATTAAAACACGGTTTCTTTATTGATTCATTATTAGATTAACTTTCTCTGCTTTCTAAGTTTCATTTATTCAGTCACGGTGGACCACCCTAATTCCCCATCCCATCCAAGGCTTTGGGTAGTGTCATGTTGTCTAGTCAACCAAACATATTGATACCTTCTGTAACATACATGCACTCTCACGCACCAGTATACAGTATACAGTGTACATTAATACTGTGTTGTCATACTAACAAATAGGGTTGTACCAGAACCAGCCCTGATACTGGCCAGAGGCCAGACATTTGCTGCCTCCAGCTTCTTTAGTGTGAGGACTTGCTTTTCTTTGTCATATATACTATGAGAGTAAACTGAATATAAATAATTGTTAGTTGTAGCTCTAATCATTGTCAAACTCCCAGTTTCTGCTATTCTGTAAGTTACATTTATTCTGTTATGTTGGGCTGCCGACTTAATTTTGAGTGTCAAAGCAATCACTGGTGCAGAATTTGGGTATCAAAATCAGTATCAGGAGAGAAGAGTCAGCTTGATTAATCCCTATTGATTAAGATGTGGAGGTGAATTTCTGATCAAACATTTCATTACCTGCATTGTTTCATACCAGTCAGAGCCAATGAGTTGGTGCCAACTCTTGTTACATGACTCCACTGTCCAGAAAGCCCAAAAAAGATAAAGATGAAAAGAACACCTGCACCGGGTGGTCTCTGACAGTGGCCTATGATGCATATTCACTTCTTGAAAAATGAAAAACTCCACACGTACAAGTGAATTAGGTGACAAATTAAACTGTTAAAAAAGCACAAATGTCATTTAAGATAGAAAGCAGCAAGGAAATGCTATCATGTGTCAGAGTTACAAGTGCTTGACTACTCATCTCATCTTATCATGTCCTCGGATATATTCTAACAGTATCTGATGGAAAATCACTCCAATTTGCATTTCATTTAGATGACTTTTCAAAATGAGAGATGTATGTAACTAAAAGAAGAGAAGAGAAAAGGAGAGTCTTGTTAAAACTTGTCAGGAGAAAATACAGTATGGCAAACAAGCTCAAACCTGATGAGTCATCAGACCAAAGTAAGGTGTTGCTGATTTAGGAGAGTTAGCAAAATGAAGTGTGAACACAAACTTTAATGTAAAGTCAACACATAATATCCAAATTATTAGTAGTTCTGGTGGGAGAGCTGTCAATCACTTGGAGGTGTACAGTAACTAAACTCAAGACAACTGGGGCAGCAGTCATTTTCAAAACCAGAAATCCCACACTCAGAGGAAACTAATGGAGTTGCATGTAATCAATGAGTCCAGCTAATAGGGGGGAGGTGACCCAGTGGTTAGAGAAGGCCTCACTTTGTCCAAATCCCCGGATTGGCTAGATAAACACAGACAGGAAAAGAGAATAGGAAATACTTCCTTCCTTTACAGGAAACACTGAGGGGCCTAGAGAGCCAGTGGAAACTCATGTCAATGACTAAAATGTATATGTAATTTGTGACCTTGTGTGCATATAAACCACTTAAAACATATGACAATTAAATTACACTTCTGTATTTTACATGGCACTCATGAGCTCTATTCAGTAATTATTTGCTATTATTTATTGATAGTATAGTCATAACATAAAGCTAGCATTGCAAGCATAAGCACGTAACCAGTATCATGTTCAAGTTTCAAAAAATGATCTCACAATAACAAAATGGATGATACAGGGACCATCATCAACACACATGATTAAAATTTGGCTCATTAAATGCACAAGAGTCTCAGCTTTCCAGTCAGACCCAATTTATGCAATTCCAATACTGTTTAGTATTGCTAGAGAGGCATGCAGATATGGATGTATGGACAACTATCAGACTACCACTGTGTGTAAACTGCAGGAATAGCTTCCAAACTAAGACCACTAATACAGCAAACTTATTGTATCACCTTAGCCGCTTCCACCCTTTGGAGAACACAACATGTCATCAGTTATGACCGATATGATCAATAATTATCAATATCTACCGATATTAAACTTAACAATCATGATAGACATTTGAGTTACATTGCCTAGGCCTAGGTCAAAGGATCCCTTTGAAAATGGCCATGCCAGTTTTTCCCATGTCAAAATTTATAACTACTTGAGACAAGGACAGAAGGAGAGACAACAGCCACTGTCTACTCCATCCACGGCTCCAAAGTTTCAAAAGTCAACTTGACAAGCAGGTGAGTGTTGAGCAGTTGCGAGCAAGTATGGAGGGTTGTTTTTCACTTGTTTTTCTAGATTCTTAATATGTGCTTCCAATGACTGAGTGTAATCAAAATAACTTAATCAGCATTGAGCCTCTTGCTAGAAAAGTACTGCATTCTCAGTTTTATCAAATTAGATAAAAGAAGGAAAAAATAGGATAAAATGTGACCTGTGAATGTTAAAGTCAGTCTTGATTAGCAGCATAAAGGGTTGTATAGTGATACGCTATTAAACCCAGTGTCTTTACAACCAACACGCTCCTGTTGGAAAACACAGAGGGATTAAAACGAACTCCAAGTTTGACCCCAAACCTCTGACCCACAGGCCTAAGCCAATCAGCTGCAGCTTTTAGCCTGCATGTCACTGTATACAGACTGTGTACATGTATCTACTCTGTTCAGTCAATATCCATGCTTTGGTTTAGACCCCTCACACACACACCACCGCGTGCACAATGCGCACCCCACACCACACACATTAATCTGACCAGTGTGCTCAGAGGATGAGAAATCAAAGCATTCAGCAGACATTCCACAACCTTCTTCTCAGAGCCATAATGGGCTATTTTGGCTGCTTGTATTCTTAGAAGTTGGATCAGGCTGCAAAAATAGGACTATTTTTCAATGCTGGCCTGAGATGACGGCTCTATCATGCTTGTGATGGTAGACAGTCTTGGCAGCTGGCTTCTTAGAAACACTAGAAACTGACTGACGACTGAGGAGTTTCAATAGAGACGAGAGAACAAGTACAGGCTTCAAAAGGACAAATTGTATAGAAAAGAATAGAAACAAGAGAAATGACTGCAGCTAACAGAGGCTGATCAGTGTCAAATATAGAAGGCAACTGCAGGGTCTTTACAGAACCAACAGAACTAGTAGGGACTGATCAGAAGTGAGGGACAGAACTAACTGAAAGAGGCTGATGAGAGGCCATGATAAAATTAAAAAGTAAGGAAGACCTCCCTTGTCCTGAACATGTAGCTCCTCAACAAACCTCTTCATTGAGAGTGTGTCTGTCACTGTTTTCAGAGTTTGGTGTCTCACTGTTGTGGTAACAAACCTTTCAATGTGCCAAACAAAAGTCACAGTGCATTCTATCCGACATGATAATATAGCCTGGCGCCACAGGAAACAGGCTTCCAAACAAAAAGGTAAGCACAATCAGGGCACGCCATTAAAATATAAATCTTTGTGAACTATAATTGTATTGGACTGTGCTGTACTGTAGTGTAGTGTACCATATTGCACTTTGATCTGCCAGGTTTTCAGTTGTCTGGCCTTCATGTTGGGCGTTCCTCAACTTCCTCAGATCCACGGACAATTCAGTCATTGTACAGACTGACATGCATATGTGCACTGGTTTCTGATTTGACAGTCTGTTTATTCTTCTTTATTTTGTTCTGCTTTGTTTATGCCCATTTGTTCACTTTTGTTCTGTTTTGTGGGATGCAAATACAAAAATATAATGTTTTTCTATAAAACCAGCACAAGGGGCAAGTTGATAATCAAACCAACAACTGCCCAATATAGCCTGGTGCATGAATCTATAATGCACACCAATAAACCATCAACACATAGTGCTGTACCACAGGAAATAAAATGGGCTGAAAGCTGAGCTCGAACAAACAAAACTCAAAACCACAGGAAAACAAACTACCAAGGCTGTGGTTCACTGGCTGAGACAACACAATAAATAATGCAGGGAAACTGGAGACAGTTACTTGGATTGCAACTAGTGACTAGTTTTAGGACAAATTTTTCAATCTTACAATGACCAACCAATTTACTGTATATCAATGAGAGTAGGCTAAATAACAGAAACGCCTCAGTTTCACATTAAAACATTTATGCAGGTAGTATTTCTTGCAGGACAGGCAACTGGGTGTAGATTTGACATTGTGTCACAGCATAGGCTTGGGCAACTGGACAAATATTTTGGCTAACAGCGATTAGCTGAGCTGGGGTTTTTCTGGGCAATCTTCTTGGGTGATTGTCATTTTATTTTTGCTACAGTTGACAGACCAACCAAGATGGTTTTGGTGAATTTTATTCTGTTCTTCTGATGAGTTTGAACAAATAGTGTATGTTTTACAATGACTTATTACAGCAATTAAAATCATCTTAGTTCAGTAAAAGAGAGAAAATTGGATTCAGAGGGTGTTTGGTTGTATTTTTTTGTTTAATAAGGAAGACGGCATGAGAATATTCCCTTTCTTGATATTTTGTGAGTTCATTTTGTTTATTTATTAGAAATAGCCAGCGCATGTAATAGGGAGGGGTGGATTTTAACATCACCCAACCCTATTACAGAAGCTCCAAAAACTCATTTTTCTGCCAAAGCTCTCTGCTTTTCAGAATTTTTGACACATTTGCCCAATAACAACAATATCAATGCATATTTAAAATCAATCCATCCATTATTTTTAGCCATTTTCCTTTGGAGGATCGCAGGTAGAGGTGGGAGGAAGTAGGGGAGACCATGCAACTCCACATAAGGCCTGTTCAAACTCAGACCTCTTCAGGTCGAAGCCTGGGGCAACTAAAAATAACTGGCGGGCAGGCAAAACCTGCCCAGACATGCCCGATCAGGCAAGCACCGACTCTGATAATTTTTTTTATTATCATCATTATGATTTTCCTGTCTCGTTTCTGTTACTACGGAGACCCGGAGTGGCCAGTTGTAGCGTGCCGCTGCCTCCATTGGCTGAGCATCTCTGCTAATGTGCAGACATCAGACGTTCATTCAAACATCATGGTGGAAGGCTCGCAGCCATAGTTAGCTAAATTAGCTTATGAGACAGAAAAGAGACGCAGAACGTTTCTCCCTTCATAGAAAGAAATATATCTGTGGGTTGAGTACGATGCTACAATACTGGCTATGTACTGCACTGTCTGCAGAGAGTTCCCAGCTCAAGCCGATAAAAATGGCTAATTTTTCCGTGGCAATGACAGCGTTAAACAGGTGGTTCACCTGTTCAGAGAGGATAAAGAAGGTATAACCAGTAGAGTTGGGCGATATGTTAAAATTTTCCAAATGATCATCATCAGCCCATTCATCAGCGATTGGCGATATCTTCGTCCCCCCTCCCACCTCTTCCCATCCTCTCAGGTCTCAGCTGGGAGATGTGTGCAAGCAGCGAATTCAGTGTTATGCATGCTGCGTGCATTCACTACGTCCAATAGACAAAATAAACTCACAAATCTAGAAATTACATGTTCTCACACTTATTTTCCATTTTAAACAGAGAAAAACAACCGTACACCTTCTGAATTTAAGTTTCTCTCTATTACCAAACTAAGACGACCTTAATTGGCTCGTTAACTCCTTGGAAAACACACTTAATTCAAACTCGACAGAAAAACATGTAGAACTCACCAAAACTGTCTTTGTTAGTCTGTCCACTCTTCCAACAATCACCAACTCTGGTTTGGTCAAAATAAATCCTTAATTCACTGTGCAAAAACAGTGTAAAGAGTCTGACTCTGCAGGCTGTTTTCCTCTCACTCGTCACCCAGTTCAGCACACTCATGGTCGGCTGAGTGGGTGTGTACTGCACCGCTGGATGAGAGCACAGTGCAGAGCAGAGGCTGTCACTCTGCAGACTATTACATTAGCAGAATAAAATGACAACTGTTGCCCTAAAAATCGTCCCAAAAAAAGCAATCGCCGATGGATTCAGCCCATTGTCGATAGATGATATATTCGTCCAATCGCCCAACCCCAGTAACCAGTACTGTTTAATTTAGGGCTGGGACGACGCGTCGACGTCATTGATGACGTCGACGCAAAAACTGCACGTCGATGCGTCGTCACTCAGAATCAAAAAATGGCGGCGGCCGCGGCATCGAGTAGCAGCGAGTCAGGGGAGAAGAAAAGATCTCGTAATAGGATGTCAAAAGTATGGGAGTACTTTACACCTAAAGGTAACGATTCGGTGGTCTGTGACCTGTGCAAAATAGAGATGGCATACCATAAAAGCACTACCGCGATGCACCAGCACCTTAAGAGGAGGCACCCGGGAGCTACTTGTGTGGAGGAGAAGACACCGTAAGTTTTCAACTTTTTTTTCTTTCCTTGTTTGCAATGATTAACCCCGTCATTCATCCAAACCGCACCACGTAACTTGTGCATTCATCCAAACCGCACCACGTAACTTGTGCTCCAGCCTCGCACACACAGAACATGTGCCCACTTAAACACACACACACACCCCTCACACACTCGCCTCTTGCTGACACTTTTTTTTAACGGACACAGACACACACTCCTCAAATACGCGCTAAATTTAGTTTTTTTTTTTTATTTCTTTGTCTGTCTTTTTTTTTTAAATACAACATTCATTATTGTTTTCTAACTTTCAACTTTTAGGTTAATGTATTATTATTATTATTATTATATATTATACTTTATTGATATGGGCAGATCATTTAGAAATATATTTTTATTAACCTGTGCACTGTGTTTGTGATTTATGTTTTCAGGGACAGGGATAAGCAGAAAAGTTTGGAGGACTACTATCAGACGAAAAAAAAAAAACACACCCCCTGCACCCCCCAGGAGGCTGCTGCACTTACTGAGAGCATCCTTTTTAGTTTTATTATTTTTTTATTATAGGATTCCATTGCACTACAACTGTGTGCACTTTATAGTTGTATTGTTCAATACAATTCATTTTTGAACGTGATAATAAAAATATATTGGAAAGAAGAAATTCGTGTTTTATTCATGGAGACAAATTAGCATTAATTGCTATATAGGTCAAATTATGGGGAGATAATCGATAATCGAATCGAAATCGAATCGGATTTAAAAATGAATGGTTAGATTAATCGATGCATCGAAAAACTATTTTCTAGATTAATCGATTACAAAAATAATCGTTTAACCCAGCCCTAGTTTAATTACTGTGAAATAGCACTTCAACATTTAAACATTTAAAAAAGAAAAAAGACAAACAGGATCCTCAGCAGCACATTAACGACAAATAATGAACATAAATAATATTGTTCATGTTCAATAGGGGTAAGAGGAAGTTTAAAAAAAAATTTTCTGGTCCTATCCCCTCTGTTCTTTACAATTTCTTTATCTCTTACCCTCTTTGTTGGCTATAATATAGCTAATAAATACTGCTCTCTGAAAAAAGAAGTGTTGTGTAGTGTTTTATACGGTCAACAGGCAATGGATTTTAGTTAGAAATAAGCTGTGAGTGAAAGTATGCACCACACAGCCAGAAAAAGAACCTCCTAGGCAGGGCAAGTAGGAATTTAGATGGGGCAAGCAGATTTGAGAAGTACTTGCCCTGCAGGTCAAGTAGGAAAAAACCTTAATGTCGGACCCTGCCTCCTAGGCAGGGCAAGTAGGAATTTAGATGGGGCAAGCAGATTTGAGAAGTACTTTCCCTGCAGGGCAAGTAAGGAAGGCAAGGAAAAAAACCATAACTTTGGGCCTTGCTTCTTGCTGTGAGGCTGCACTACTGTGCCGCCCGCATATATTTAAAATATCTCAATGAGTTCATGCTAGGTAAGGACAACAGGGTGTGTTGTTCTCAAAATCCCAAACCAAAACAACAATGTTTTGGGCACAAACTGTGCCAGGTGACCCATTAAGACTACAGAGTATAAACATTTTAACCAATGTTACATTCTACTCATACAGGAAGAACAGCAGGTGTGCAAGGTCCTTGGTAACTTTTTTTCAGTTCTTTTGTAGTATTTCATGTAAGTAGTGAAAGCATCAAACACATGGCCTGTCTTTACCGTCCCCACCCACATACACACCTCCCTTTTACAGCTTTCCAGAGAGGGGCTGTGATATCATAGCGTCTGCTCCGAAAAGAACAACACACAGCACTTAGCCCAATTGGACTGAGTGATGACCGATGGCATGGCACATCATCATATTCATTTATCCATCCAGCCCTCCCGTTATTACTATCTCATCTAGAAACTCTGAGCAGACTGGAGCAGTGGATGAATGGATGGGTGGATGGATGGATAGATGGCTTCTTTCAGCCCACATCCACCATTTGAAAAAGGATCCATACCCCCTCCCCCATGTACATCAATTAACTTCTGCCTGCAGGGAAAGAGACAGATGATACTTCACAATAAAAGACAGCTAAGTGAGCACAAAGAGTAAACACCATGACCAAAAACGGCCAAAACACGCTGTGACTGATAAAGTGACAATATATTTTTTAGGTGACACGGGGTCATTGTTGTGGCATTTTTGCTCTGCACCGTCTGCAGATTTTGTTGCTGAATTTGGTGTTTCACGTAGCTGGTAACACACAAACTGAGAGTGACCATCTGCCCAGTATTTAGAAAAAAAAATGTAAAAAATGTAAAACTTGGCTACAATACACTAGAAGGTTTTATTAGTAGTAGCAAAACATTTATTTACAGTATGAAAGTCACAGGTTTGACAGACTTTGTCAAGATTATAACTGTCACAGCGAGTCTTTAAATAGTCAGTGTGTCAGTCTGCAGCTCTGTCAAAGTCCCTTCTCCTCAGGGACTGTCAGAGACCAAGCAGAGTCAACAAAAGATCACGGTTGCCATGTACCATTCTTCATCTGCTGATGGGAGCCGACCTGGCAACCTGCACCCTAAGCATAGCACGATATTAGCATGATGAGTCGCTGATTAGACACAACCAGCACACACAGAACAGCTTCTCCATTTTAAAGAACTTTATCATGAAGCCACTCATGCACAGCTGCTACTGTTCCAAAGTAGTCGCACACAACTACACTAATAACTAACCTGGCAACACTGTCACAATACATTGCCCAGGTTACTGAATATATATATATATATATTATATATCATATATTATGTTCAAAACATGACAGTATCTCAAACAATATTTGTTTAGTTTAAGATGAAAAACACCCTTAAATTGACAAAATGATAATTTAAGAGGCAGAAATTAATCATGTAATACAGTATAATTTTTATTAAAGACTTTTCATTTTTAAAGGGATAGTTCACCCTCAAACATTTTTCCACTGGCCTGTAGTGCTATTTATCCATCTAGATTGTTTTTCCCCATCCATCTTAGAATTGAAATTGTAGGATAATCAATGAGGCATACAGGCATAAAATATGTAAATCATATGTTGTACTAAATAGTCATATGGTCACTAATCGCGTTCGACAAGTACTTACAGTTCAAGTAGTGTATAGTATTAGATTGCATCTATGTGCATTTCAGTAAAAGTGCGTGTGTGTGCGTGTGTGCGTTGTTGTTCCACACATCTTTTCATTTGAGCAAAGCCATTAGATAACCTAGTGATTCCATTTGAAGCCTTTAGCATCGTTCCAGTCAAGTCAATGAAAACAGAGCTGTGAGCACAGCTAAAAGCCTGGCTCTCAGCCTTTCTTTCTCACCGCACAAGCACACCATACACGCACGCACAGAACACAGAACACAGAACTCACAGTAACACAAACCACTTCTGGATGCTATGATTCCATGAAATCACTCTCGATGAAACTGGTGTGTGTCCCTGACCAAAGCTACAACATTGTTTCTGCCCAAAAATAGAAAATTAACACAAATGATGAAAACTGAGGTGTGATGCAGAGCTGCAACCACACAGAGGAATGTTATCAGCAAAATGGTGATCGCAGCTTCCCAAAGGCAAAGGTGGCCCAGTTTATACGTGCTGCTACACAGAATTACAGTCAGGTAGAGATGGTTAAACATTGGAGGGCAATGTCTTCTTATCTGAGGGTAAGACAAGATATAGGGAAGACCAGCTGATATGAGACAAATGAATGACAGACTGACAGAAACAGAAAAACAGACAGAGACTTCGGGTCAGTGTAGCCCAAAGCAGACAAGACTATAAATAGATCCAATCCTCCTCCGGCTTACAGCCCTGAATCACGCTGACCTGGCCCGCCCTGCAGACACAGAGAAAGACTGACAGATGGAGGCGAATAGAGAAATGAGAAATGCGAAGGAGAGTTTTTGACAGTGATTCTTTCTCGTCCTGTCAGAGCTTCTTGCTTCAACAAGTGACTTCCTCCAGTCAGACGTCCCGTCGCTGTGAGAGGTCAGTCTGGTGTCAGTGGGCCAACGCTGATGCTCATGACGCCTACTCAAATCCAACAGCATAATGATGTAAATACAACGAGAGTGCAGTGATAGAGACAATGATAAGGGAAAAGATATGGATGGTATTGATAATCACATGATTCTGATGTTGGTGAAACCCAAAAAGATACATTAGACTATAACCAATAAACAACAGTATTAAGTTTCTGTACTATTTTTTGTATGATTGGCATACTTTTCTCTGCAGTATCACAATAAGACTGGACCCCAGACACTAGTGCACTGTCAAAACTCAGCCAACAACAGTCTACAGCCAAGCTAGCAGCTCTGTCAGATTGTAATTGAGATAAATGCAAATGTCAGCAAGCTAACATGCTCAAAATGAATTTTAAAAATGAATTTTGTTTATTTCCCTCAACATAGGTGGAGTTGATTGTCATAGCAACACTATTTCCACAGTTAGGAAACAACACACACTGAGAAGCTCTGCTTTGATCTTAAGAAGCTGCAGTAATTAATTCATCAAGGAACTCAAACCTACACTGTACATTTACTGCCAGAAGGACAACTTCACTTTTCACCTCTTCCTCCACTCAGCGTGCACTCACTGTCACTCCCTGCCACTGGCTCTCTCAAGCTTGCTTAGCTGCACTGACTACATTGGCTACTCTGACCATCAATGGTCTGCAGTGTTTTTTGGCTCATGTTTATCATTGAGACCCAATGTTTTTCAGCTGCGCTGCCCTGCCCACCAGTAGAAAGACTGACCTCTGATGGTACATGCTGCAGACTACAATACATCACCTCAATGAAGCATCTCCATATCAGTTTAACAGAGAGAGGATGAAAAGAGAAAGCAGAAGAAGAAGGGGGGCAAACCTCATTAATCCCCTGGGGTAAATTATGTCTGTATTTCTGATGGTTTTGAAAATCATTCCGTCTGAATTTCTTAATACGTTGATACACCATAATACCCTGATACCACCCAAGCTAAATGCAGGTATAATGTTTATCTTGTTTACTATCTTAGTTCAGTATGTTAGCATGTAAGTATTTGCCAATTAGAAAACATACAACAAAGTTCAGTTAAGGCTGATGGTAATGTCGTTAATTTTGCAAAGATTTGGTCATAAACCAAATGGACAAATTAAATATTTGACTAATTGATAGCAAGAGATGAAAAGTGAAGGAATCACAAAAGTTACAATTCATTGCCATCCCTACAGCCATGCCAGTACAAAAACAAGCATGAGTGTAATGAACCAAGAACCCAAATTCACAACTAGAAATCTTACATTCAGAGGTTTTGTATATAATACTGCGTTGAATGTATAAAAGTGTTGTTTACTCCGTTTGAATCAGTCCAGGAGCACAAATAAACAGGTGGCGGGACACCACACACACCACTGTACTAGAAAAATAACAACCATAAAGCCACAATTTTAAGGTTAACACATCTAAATATGAACAAAACAGTAGTTCTTCGAAACCTGCTGTAATTTAGGTTAATATCTAAGAAGACTCAACCATATGTAAAGATAAAAGTCAGCCTCCATTACAGCAGGTTTTTCAAAGTACACTATCTTCTTGTACACTTTCCAAAGTTTCTAATTTGATATTTTATGCATATTTTACAGTGATTACACATAAATAAAATGCAATTCTTGCATTTCATTTCATGTTTGAGGGATGCACAGAATTTTTCAGGGGCCTGCCATTGGCCTGCAGGTTTTTTGAAAAACTCTGGTTTAGATGAACCTGTTTGCCCTCCTTCCCTGATTATTTCAGGTCATAGCATACAGTAATGTAAGAAAATCAAACAGCTTTCATTAGTTTCAATGAAGCTTTCCTGACCTCTGTGTTGCATAAACAGTGTATAGCTGCGATAAATTGCTCCTTTATTTCCACTGCTGATCCTCTCATGCATGCCTCATCAACAAAATATTGTTGTTCAAATTTAAATTGTTGAGACCCTGTTGCTGTCCCAGTCACTTCAAATTTTGCTCTGAACAACAGTCGTGTGTTTACATTTGAAATACGCTGCAGCTCAAGTTAAAACTTATGATTATGAGAACAGGCTTGGCTCAGTCAACGTTCTTACATGCTTTTCGGTTCTCAAATTTAGGATGAAAAACAACAGCTCAGTAGTCTGTATGTGTGTTTGTGTGTGTTGGGGTCTGAGAAGTGTCAGAGTAGCTCAGCCAAAACATGTAGTGACACACTGTGTATCCTTCTTGTTCTCTCTCATTTTGTTTTTCACAATAATGTTCTCTGTTTTGCATCATGTTCTGCATGCTAAGTGAGAGTGTGCAGCTTACTGGGTGTCTTAAGGTGAGCCATTAAATGAAGCTTAAACAGACAGCTGACCTGCTAGGAGAGAACATAACATCAGGTTGCTGTGCAGCATTGTGAGAAGAGTCTGTGTGTCCCTGCCAGGACACCTCACAGGGTTTCGTTATAAAAGTTCACTCTGAACAACAGGAAAACAAATATGGCTACAGTTTCACCTCCTTTAAACTTCCTCCTGTGGGGAAATAGCAAAAGGGGGTACGGACCACCCTTTATGATCCCAAAAACTGGAGGAGTTTAACACCACAGGAAGGAGACAGAAGTAACAGTGACGGTCTCCATTAGGATGAAGGTATTCAGGTGGAATGAGGTTAATTCTGGGGTCCTGACCTTTGCCTGAAAGGTCAGAACTGCTCACAGCTCTTTTACACAATGTCCGTGGAGACAATGCACCAACATTTAAAGAAACAAATAGATTATATTACCCAAGTAATTGAGTAGTCTAGAGCTTAGCTGATCACCAACAATGCTGATAATTGATGGGTCTGTGTAATTTTTCAGGCAACAAAACATTATTTGGTTCCAGCTTCTCAATTGAGAGGATTTGCTGCTTTTTTTGTCTGATGGTAAACTGAATATCTTTGGGTTTTGGACTTTTAAGCAATTTGGGTTATTTATCATTCAAAAACAGTTTATAAACAGAGGCTAATATCAATGACACATTATAATGTAGATATAAGCAATGTAATGAATGGTACTTAAATCATAGTTTCTCCTACAAAGACATACTGTTACTGTGTATATAATTTTACAACTGTGTTAAATTACCAGCATTCAATTGTGGAATTATAATGTGCTCCTGACTGTATTATAATGTCACTTTTGGTTGCTTTCCTCTTTGTCAGTGCACTTTGTCTATCTTTGCTATATAATGGTCTTGATTTGAAGACTGTTCCACTTAACTTATCAAATAACTTTCCTTTTTCCTTGCAACCCAGGAGTAGATGATTTGACCACTTAAGAGCTCTGTTAGCAATTTCAAATGGCTTCTTGAAATACTAATCATAAAGACAATTAGCCAGTCTTTTTTATAGCTGACACCTGCTGCTAATTAACAGCAATGTGACCCAGTCTTGTACAATAGAAGCATTTGTAGATGTGATTAGGTTAGAAAGGCCGCTTCAGCAAGTGATGCACTTCTTCTTGATTCTGTGAGAGTATTTACTTGAAAAAAACTTAAATATTTCCACTCCTTTAAGGTAACAGTCTGATTACAACATTGAGCTGCCATGTTTAACAGTAAGACAACTTTACCAATAACCCACACTCAAACAATTAGTTGATTATTTGATCAACGGAAAAGAATAATTTTGATATACAATCACTGAAGTAATCTGTCAAATAAAAGACATCTCTGCCTTCTCAAATGTGAGGATTTGCTCACTTTCTTTGATTCTTATCATTAATTGAATATTTGTATCCCCACCAGGCATAACCCAGGAGGGAATCATGTGATTACATGTCTGATCGATGGACCTGCATCTTCCTATCTGCAGACTTTAGGTCTCATCTCAAATACTACTGGGCTGACTAGCTTATCTTTTTTGTGCACGTTCATGACTGTATGCTGAAAGACCTCTGTGATTCACAATTTTGGTAAAACTTTGAAAAACCCTTTTTATGACTCCACTCCAGCGACAGCCCTGGCCACAGGCATTTGTGTTTTCAGTTCATGCCATTGTTGTGAACGATATATCTGAAGAGCGCCTTGAGGGAATTTTTTTAAACTTGACACAAATGGCCAATTGGACTCAAGGACAAACTGACTCAAACTTTGGTGTTCAAAGTCATGGTCATGGTGACCTCTCTAAACACATTTTTGGCCATAAATCAAAAATTCATACGGATTTCTCACTCTTCTTAACCGTCTGCTAGGAGCTGAAAGAGATCATACACTGCTTCAGTTTGAAATCTTGTTTCAGCTTGGGACCATGTATGTGGGAGTCACATTAATTCAGCAGAACTTTAGCCTAGAGGGGATCTGCAATCTACTGAATACATTCTTCTAGTTTAAAAAAGAATATTATTCTGCACATATTTTCATTAGCCCTGCGATGAACTGGTGACTTGTCCAGGTTGTAACCTGCCCCTCGCCCAGTGTCAGCTGAGATAGGCTCCAGCCCCCCACGGCCCGTCAGGATAAGCGGTTACAGACAATGGATGGATGGACATGTTTTCACTATTCTACCAAGTTCAAAGACCAAATGAACAATGACCAGAAGAATAATCTACTAAATAACTGAAATAATAGTTGAAGCCCTAAACTCATGATTTGCTGGATATTCGATTCAAAGACCAGGTGAAGGTGGTTGTTAGTAGATAAATATGAAACAGGCATGCATCAGGAAACTGAATAGACTTGGTGGATTTACAGAGCAACTTACACATGCAGTTTTTTTTTTGTTTTTTTTGTTTGTTTTTTTTCAGCTTCAACTGTACCAGGAAAAGAATTTCACAGAATTTTTTTTTTCTAACATCACTTGTCATGTTGAACCAAATCACAAATAACAGGGCACATACTGTAAATGCTAAGAGTAATATGAAAGATTAACAAGTAATCATGTTCCTTTCCCTTTACAGACAGGAGGCAGACAGCATGATGTTTTGAAATATGCACGGACAGATGATGGATCTACATTACGTTGATTTAAAATATATGTCCACGTTATCGCCCTCTGTATCACTGTGTCCCGACACTTTCTGTTTCCTCTGTTATGACACCCTCCCCTCTCCTGTGATGGCAACACCCTCCTGACCCCCCAACACCCCCACCCTAATCACTTCCCTTCATCCACCGCTCTTTATCTTCTAATTGGCTGGTCCAAGACTACTGATTAGTACAGTTTATTTAATTATGCCAACAGTATTTTTCATCATATAGAAGTGGAAAATGATGAAGGAAGCAGGGTGATAACTGATTAATGGCCTAGTTGCACCATCATTTCAAACATCACAATTTCTCTTCAAAATCAATTACAGTGTCCATCAATAGAACATTAATCAGAAACTTAAATAATCATTTTGCCTTTTAGGTCATTTTTTCAAAAAATGCCAAACATTTGGTTCTATCTTCTAAAATGTGAGAATTTGCTTTTTTTCTGTTTTAGAGGCTATTGTTACAAAAATATGTTAGGGGGTTAGGCAAAGGAGGAATTTGAAAGCATCACCCTAGTCCTGGAACTTGTGATGAGCATTTTGCAGACTAAACAATTAATCAGTTAAACAAGGAAATAATGACCATATTAACCGCTAATAAAAATAATCATTAGTTGCATCCCAAAAATTAATTCATGTCAGTGAATTTGCTTGTATGGACAAAGTAAATCCAACTGAATTGATGAACTTTGACACACTAATCTGCGCCACTGATAGACAGAAAGTCATCTTGACATGCTGACTTTTGAGAAATCGGAGAACCATTGAGCCAAAAATGGAGGAAGCTATTGTAGCCTATTGGCCAATTGCATCATTCACTTTTGTTTAACTCTCCTAACTCACTTTTTCACTCTTCAATAACTCTTTATTGAATGACATGGCACAAGGGTACAATCCAAAAGACAGAAGTTTAGGGAGCTATTTTGAGAGACTAGCATGTTCCTGGGTGGCTAGCCTGTTAACAGTTAGCTTACAAACTACAGTAGCTGACCAGCTAACCCTGTCAGCAGTCACTACATCACCAATCCTCATGTGACCAAAGATTTTGCAAAGATGAATTTGGAACTAAACAATACACATCATAAGCTATAGGCTATTTAGTCTGTCAGAACCTCACATCACTGCCATCCAACACAGCTGTGATTAGCGATGAATGAGTTTTTTGAAGAAGTATTCACACTTTTTTGTGTCCCGTCTGGAGTTAGATCTTATTATTTCCTCCTCTGCAAGATTGACTGTTTATAGTCAGCAAACCTCAACATTGCAGTGAATGGCAACATGTTTAACACCTCTGCTTACAGCAGCACATAGCCTACACACCATGATTTACTGCTGACCTGTGGGCGCACCAGCTAGCATGGGTTATGTCAGTGTTGTTATGGGATAATCAAGACATGCTGGAGTACACAAGACAGGGCTGTTGGAGGCTGTTTCTAAAATAAACCAAGTTGGTCACATAGCTAATCTGTCCGTTATTGCCACACTTCAACAATTTTTTTGGTTTTTATTTTCAGAGGAGAACACAGAATTATCAAAACCGTTATTACTAGTCTATGTTTTTTCAGGGCAGGAAACATATTTTTGGTTATGGCCACAGTGAATTCCAAAAGCTCTTCCTAACTTTCAAACACATCCTTATTGTTAAGTTTATTAAATAAAATCCCTATTGTATTGGAAATTGATTCTTTACACAGACACACAAATACATATGCAGTACATTGGTCCTTATGAGGACATTCCTTTGACAACCACCCTGCTATACAATGCGAAACATCCGCATGTCAACATTCAATAGGTAACGGTTGGCTTACACTAACCAGTTCATATCAAGTGTTGTCCTACCATGTCCGAAAGTGTTCTCAATAGCCATATTCAAAGGTAGGGTGAACAGTCCGCCATTATTGAGAATGGTGGGATGCTATAATCACTTAAACATGAGCATAATGTTGTACACTTTGGGAGAGTCTTACTTCAAAGACATTCATTATGTTGCATCATTTGTACATGCATAAAATGAGGTTATTGTGTGACACTTGAGTAAAGTTTAAACCCTGCCATCACTGAAAAAGAAGGGAAATATTTTATATGAAGGCGTTCTGGTATTGTGCTGAATCCCTTTTAAACCTCCATTTTTCATTAAATTTGAACTGACAAAATCCTGAGCATTAGTGCTGCATCATCATCTCATCATTTTTGTCCACTGACCCCAAACTAATGTTCTTAGTTTTACTGTTCTTTTAAAATAATGGATCAGAGCAGAAAGCTGTCCAGCGTGTAAAAGTTTAACGGTCCTTTCACCAGTGGAAGTGAAAATGCTGACATCACAGCCTCCCCAAAAATATTAACACGTCTAAATATAAACAGCAGCCACCTGTGGTTTCTTACATTGCTACAAAGTCCTGTTTTTTCCTCCTGTTATCTCGACTACACTGTACTGTGGCTAAGCAAATACATCATGAGATTAAAGGTAAATTAGATTTATCACAACTACTCCGCCAGCTCACCATGCCAACATGTCATTAAGTA
Source organism: Lutjanus argentimaculatus (assembly GCA_034769285.1). Lineage (NCBI taxonomy): Eukaryota > Metazoa > Chordata > Actinopteri > Lutjaniformes > Lutjanidae > Lutjanus > Lutjanus argentimaculatus. Next base: position 3,238,864 of record JAWZSL010000013.1, on the reverse strand, counting down.
CATTTGAAAGCTTATCAGCATTAGAGCTATGTGAGCTGTGAGCATGACCCTGTTGCTCATTTAAATCAACAACTACACAAAGTTCGTGAGGTTAAGAAAATGTGAACACAATTTCAGACACTGTATTCATGAGTTTGTTTGTTTTACTAAATTAAGAAGCCATATGAGTCTTTCATCTTTTTCAAATTAAATGTTAACTGCTCAGTATTTTGCCCGCTCCTCATCCCTGCTTGAGGCTAGCGACTCAAGGCTACATTAGCTACTGCTAGCACAACACACCCTGAACTCCCAAATGAACTGTCTGCATTCAAGTTGCATTGTGGGTAATGGAGGTGGCAGATTTGACAAGAAAGAAAAATGCATGGAATAAAAAAGACAACATATCTGGTCCTGCTGCATCAATTTCAATCCTTTTTTTAAACTCTTGAGCCCAACAATGTTATAGGAGTGCAATGCTGAATCTGTCAAGTGGAAATCTACATTATGTAAAATTTACTATGCGAACTCAGTACAGACACTTTCATCTCTCCTCAGTGTTTTTGTTTTTGGCTTCTATTAACAACCGGCCTTTATTTGTTTGTGCTGGTAATATTTGAATACTGACTTTTACAGGAGAATTCAAGGCATGACAGTAGTGTTTCCAATGCAATCGAGACGAGCAACTCACTGGAGGACTGTTCAAAAGATGTGTGATCATGACACCCAAATTAGTACTAAGAATAGATCTGGAGGCAAACACTGGCACCTTTATTCAGCACATAAATAACACTGCTCAGGTTCCCAGCCTTGATGTGTCAGAGGGCAGCCTTGATCCCCGTGTGGTGATAACTAATCACTGATGAGCAGCTTGTCCTGGGAGACGCACTTCAACCCTGACAATGACCAGCTCTGAGAGGTGATCAAACAAACACACACAGTTTTATCTCTTAGTTATTCCCTGAGAGAAAGAGCAAAGACCTCCACTGTGTGTCAAGATCGTCCAGTCCTTTGCGTTATACATGAAGTAACACACATGAACACAACCACAGTAGAAAAAAAATAAAATAATGCAACCAGTACAGATGAGTTAAGAGCGACAGCTGTCATAGATCATGTCTGACAGCTGAGCTGTGATAGTCTGTATGAGATAATCCTCCTCAAAAGCAAATAATGACGTTACTTTACATTTGCCAGGATGTCTCCACAATTCCATCAAACTAAATCCATGATGTTCGATGTTTATTTTGGAGCTTGTGGAACAAGTCCAGGTTGTTGTATGTGCAAATAAGTTGTATGGGTTTGACTTAACACAATGCAGGCTTAAAACGTTTTGTTTAAGCAATGAGCTGTGTGTGTTGTTATCACACTTTCGTTCAAGGAGTGTTTTTTTTTTTATAGCTGGACAGGTTGGAATGGATTATTCTGCTTACATGTCTAGTATATCATGCCCACCTGCCAGTGATTGAAATAATCATTGTTTATTTCATTCAAAATATAAATTGACATTTTCCATTTTTTGGTAAGTACTGGATTCATTAAATATATAATTACATAAATATAAACTTTACCTAATTTTAGCCAAATGATGAGAAAAATATTATGGAAGTTACGATTTTTTTTCATCAAAAGCCCTGTTTGCGGGTTATTTGGTAATTTTGTCTATGTGGTTGTGATCTTAATCCTGTGTGCCACCTGCCATGTCCATAATTTGTACTGTAAAGTAAAAATTTCACTGCAAATAACATAAAATATTTTGCCAAACACATAGGTCATAAGTAAAGGTTATAGTAACATTTTGGGTGCAAATTCAGAAGGCTCATCTTACTACAAAGCATGGAAGCCCATTCTCAAAAAAGAGCAAGTACAAATTGAAATTTTGAAAGACGATGAGAAGGGTGACATATATGGTAGCATGTGGGAAGGAACATTTTTCTATGTTTCAGCAGGCTTAACATCAGACAAGAGAGCCTTGACATCATATCCAGGGGATAATGTCAGTAAATTCTAGTAAAATACAGACTTCGCTTATGCCGTGACAATGCACCGCACGACACTGAGACGTTGGGGGTAATTTCTAAATCAAGAGTTCCCCAGGCAGGTAATACTAGTCCTGTGAGAATAGGGCTTCAAATGATCCTAGTTCTGGATCATTAAAAAAAGTGCTGACATCAAACTCCCCTGTTATTGTGGCAGCTCATTTTGTAATTATAATTCACTGGTGATCAAGTGGAGTCTTCCACTGAAGACTTCACAAAACCTGCATCACCCACACCAGCACAAAACTGTGTCAAGGCAGCAGGCTGAATGGCATTATTGTGAGAAGACTTTTATTATGAAAGGCTGTTTTGATTGTAACCTTGGAAGCAGACACACACACACAACTATGTTGGTGGTGTGCCAGTCAACAGGAGTACACACTTCAACCAAATGATGTAGCCCCACACTAGACTCCATTGAACAAATTTATAGTGATACTACCAACTGTTGTTAGAGCTGCAGAGCGGTTTTCAGATGGGATTATCAAACGATTTTAACTTGGCCAAGAGCCTGCAGGCAGGTGTCTACTGTTCAGGTGAACCTACTATAAAACAGACATAACTGACAAAGGATCAAACAGAAAAGCGAACAATAAATTGTGTGTGTGTGTGGGTGGTGGTGGTGGGGTGGGGGGTGGTGGGGGGTCAAACATCTTCCTCTTGGGACTATCAGAGGCCCTGTGCAAAGAAACCATAGTGTTAAATGGAGATAATGACAACAAAAGGTGAACAAATATTTACACAGATCACTATGTTTTGTGTTTGTGTTTCTTTACATTTAGAGCCAAATTGGGATGTTAGTGTGGTTTCCTGGTTTGGGTTATATAATAAATCTAGTTTGCATCTGGTGAAATGAAGAGGCAAAAGCACACACCAATAAAATGATCAGCTATGCAAAGTGACATGTTGTAAGCAGAACCGCCTGTAGCCCTGGATGAAAAAATAACAACCTCTAAAAAGGAGATTACTGAGTGAAATGAGAGCAAGAGAGTGTGTGATGAAAGAAGCTCAATGAGGCAGAAAGAGCAGTGTTTAGAAATATGTAGCTCATAATCATCAAGTTTGCTTTGGCAGTATAAAAATAAATGAAATATTAAGACAACCATAACTGGCTGAAGTATTCAAAAACTCTGTGCTAGACTTAAAATATTTTCAGGTTGACTTAACTTCTATGCTGTTCCCACGACTCAAAGGGCTTCACATATTCATCTTCACCTACCCAGGAAGGTGCAACACAGTCTGAAGTAGCTTGCCTCTTGGTCCAGCAAAAAGTGCTCTTTCACTATCAGCTTGACCTATTGCATTTCCTATTAACCTGTCAGTAGTCTAAGGTAATACACAAAAATGGCAGAGGACACAAGCGAACAAAGCCTCGCTGACCAGATAATAACACTGAAAAATCCAAGGAGCAGTACAGCATGCTGTTCTACACTGAGGATGGCAAAATTGCCAACAAAGACAGCACTGTTCACAGACTTTGCAAGAAGCAGCTGTATGTACAACAGTAAAACCTGAGGAGCAACCTGCTAGCTTGCCACCCCACTGAGGCAGCAGACACACCAGACCTGACCAGATTCCCCCCATTTTCAAACTTGAGGTCTTCAGCCCCCATTGACGTCAACTTAAGTGGCATCACTTGAGGCATTTATCAGATCTCACACAGCTCCGTCTGGAGCCACAATAGACTTTATACAACTCTTTTCACAAGCGCGGCACAACTCCCTAAGACAGACTAGTAGAGAACAAACACAACATACTGCAGCTCACCAACTCTGAGACAACTAACACTTATGACTTGCAGAGGCCTGAGAGATACATTCTACTTTCCCTCTACTCTCACCACCAGCTGTGAATTGAATCCCTGATGTGGAAGCTTTTACTTCAACGACTGCTGTCAGATTAAAGCTCTAAAAATCAAAGTAAACCAAAAGTCAAATCTTTCAGAGACATTTCCTGGAAAACATCAATGTGTCTGATTGACAGCCAGGCGCTCTGAATGGGTTTCCTCAGGCTGAAGGACTTCAGACTTATATGGTGACTCTGGCGGCACTGTGTTACTGTTCATTGTACAAGACACAAAGTGAACATGGTGACCAACTTATTGTAATCTTGGCTGTCAGGTGTGAAGAATACGATGAATGTAAACTAGCTGTTACCATGGAGACAAGCTGATTGACTGACAGCATGACAGTGAGTGTCTGATCACGAGGGGATTATTCCTGGCATGTCTGAAGAGAATGGAGAGCCACAGACACACGCATATACGCACAACCAGACATGCCTATACTTCCAAACCTCCTTATTACCCTCCTTACTTTTGTCCTCACTTCCTTATCTCATTCTTTCCCAACTTACTTATCCCCTTACCTTCTAAATTACTTCCTTATCATCCCCTTACTTCCATCCTTTCTTCCATACTTTCTTCCTTCCTTCATTACTTACTTACCTACTTTCCTCTTTACCTCCTCGTGTCCTTTACTTCTTTCATTACTTACTTCCCTTCTTTCTTCTTTACCTCCTTTCTACCTTCATTACTTCCTTCCTTACCTCTCTATTTCCTTATCTCCTTCCTTACTACCTGACTTACCCCAACCTTTCTTACCCCATTACCTGTCTTCTCTCTTTTTTACTTGTCTCCTTCTTTCCTTATCTCTTTACTTACTTTACCCCTTTGTTCCTTATTTACTTACTTAATATCTTCCTCAATTCCTTCTTTCAGTTCTTCTTTTCATGTACTCAGAGTTTGATACTGTTTTCACACCAGCCCAAATGAATCAAACCAAACAGGCAAACACACCAAGGTTTGTGTTAGCTGCACCAAATAGCTTAGCCATGAAACTATCTTTGACCAATCTTAAAAGATTAGTTTTACATTTAGCTCACACAGGAAGTACTGAATTTGTCCACATGTGAAACAGGTGCAACAGAACAGGAGGTAAAAATTCTCTGAGGCACTGAGGTAGAAAGAGAAAGAAAACTATGAGTAAAATTTGTAGAAAGTCTGTTAAGGTGAGAGCGCTGCCAACATGAAGTGATGTCATTGTCACACACGGGCAGACACACACACAGTCACAGACATTATTGCTGGATACCTTTCCCATGTGAGTACCCTGCTTTATTGCCTTTTCAATCTTCCAACTGCCGCAATAAATAATCTCAATAAAAACCTCTGTTTAGAAAGAAGCAACTTACTTACCTGTAAAGTGTAATTATTGCACTCATCTCACAACTAAATATGAGTCTGGTGTGTGTCTGTGTGTGAGTCTGTGCACATGTGTGAGATCTGTTTTTTTGTCTATCAACTTATCAATTACTCAGCTTTTAGTTCTAAGTGAATTAGAGAGGCAATAACATAAGAATTTTAATAAGGAAACTGGTGATGGAGAGCTGCTCAGAAGTAAGTTTCTTGCACAACATAAAGGTTTATTTGAGGAAGAATAGAAATAACAGTATGAGCATCTGCACACCCAGTCTGTGAGATTTCAGTCAAGGATATTCTTCAAGCTTTACACATGAACAAATCTGCCACCACTGTCAGAAGAGGGACAAACCAACAAGACCTCCTGTATGACTCACACATACACACACATGACGTAACAGCAACCGACAGGGGAGCGCGCACAAGTGCACACAGATGGACACACATGCACAGACACCTGAAATTCTCTACTGTAATGTAATCCAATGAAGTGTTGGCAGGCAGCCGTTCCCTTTGAAACTTACTTGATAGTTTCCATGCAGTGACGAGCAGAATGGATGGGAACATAGTTGTGTTGCTATTAAACAATATCACATGAGAGGGAGCACTGTACTGAATATCAGCATGGCTATGATTTGGTAGGTATGAAGCTGCACTGAGTGCTGAAAATAATCACAGCCGTGCTGATAATCAGTGCAGCAGCACATCCTTGATATAATATTCCTTTCATACAACAGTTTTACAAGCGCCAGTTGTTATTTAACAGTAACAAGCGACAAGAGATTGTGATTTATTTGTTATTTACTCATTAATTTAGATTTAATAGTTCCACGTACACTGGCATCTAGCACACAGAGATGCAAGGCATGCACAGTTATAGAGACTTTGGAGACACACCTGTCGACAGGCCTGTCCTTAAAAGAAACAAAGGTAACAATTTCAGTTTTTGTTTCCAAATTTGAGGGCAGACAAAATGCCGTAAGGGCTCAGAGCCTTATATTAATAGATAAATTTATATATACACTAACTACCACTAAGTTAAACCACTAAACTAAACCACTAATACCTAATAAAAAGATCTGTCCATTGTAGTAATGGATTGTTGGTTGTACAAAACAAGAAATCTGTGATAACCAGATCATACGTTTTACTGGAAAGTTGAAACAACAGGAAATTAATCTGCAACTATTTTGATTATCAAAAGTTCAAGTCATTTTTAAACACAAATGCCAAACATTCACTGGTTCAAGCCCCTCAAATGTAAGCATTTCCTGGTTTTCATCATGTGATATATTGTATTGAATATACTGGGGGTTTTGATGGTTGGTCAGACAAAACAAGAACGAGAATATGTCAGCTTGAGCTTTGGGAAACTGTAGTGGGCATCTTTTATTATTTATAACTCAATCAGCATCCCCTGTCCTTGTCCAGCACTATATGGCAAATGAAAATTTTATTCAAGTTGGCTCCCAAATGATGCCATATGCTTCGGACAGGGGGGATAATGATGAGCAGATAAAGAGAGAAAAAGAGGGCAAGATGAATATGACAAGAGGAGAGTCCTGGAAAAACACACTGAACCTCAGGACACACTGACACACACACAGTGTTATTTCAAAGCCTTGATAAGAAAAGAGGAACGTTTGCATGCCATGGGAACTTACAACATGCATATGTTACAATGCACTGTTTCTGCTTTGAAGCATATAAGCCTGACTGTCTCACCCTCTCTTTCCATATCTACATCTTTTTCTTTCCATATATGACTCCCTCACTCTCTCCCTCTCATCAAATATTCACAGTTGGTCCCATTAAACATTCACCGCGCTGCGCTGCTACGTTTATCTGCCCTCCGCCAATCAGCCTCCAGCGAGTGCACTAGAAGCCCACCAAAAGCCTGAACACACACATACACATACACATACACACACACACACAACACACACACACACACACACACACACACACACACACACACACACACACACACACCCCGTCTGCCTGCATGGCCTGCGATGTGGCAGCCTTGCAGGGAGGGGAGAGGGGAGCAGATGACTAGAAAGAGGGAGGAAGAGGCAAAAGAGAGGCAAAGACAAAAAAGGAAGGGAATGGTGGCTGAAGGGAGAAATGAGACACATGAAAGAAAATCAGATGAAGAAAGGAAGCAGTGAAACAGAGTGTGAGGGTCCACTCGTCAGCTCTTGTCCATGTTCAGTGAGAGCAGAGCAGCCTTGCACCTCAATAATTCAACAGCGGGACGAGTGCCGCCAGCCCACCCCCCCTTTCGCTGACATCACAAGGCCTTACCTAATAAGAGGGTAAAAATACACTCACTTCACAGTCCGACACAATACGTGACACATAATTGTAGCTAAAAATAACATGAAACACCATTGAGATAGATCACATTGTCAACAGTGTTTCCTGTGGGTGTTACAGCGTCTGCACAGAAAGCCTTTCAGCCGTGTCATGCAGTTGTGCGTCTCATGCTCATCTGATGTTACAGAAACGCTCTTATTTTAATCAATCCAACTGTTTACACAGGCCACACAACAGCTTGCGTTTCACTCACACTGTACGCAGGTTAACGCCACCCGAAGCATATTTTTACACCTCAACTATATTTTCTCCCATTTTACGCACAAATTGTGTATTGGGCTCCGAGCGCTGCCAAAACGTGGGTGACCTACATTCAATACTGAGACTGAACTCAATTAACTGCTGAGGAAAGCAGCAAATATTCACATTTGAGAAGCTGGAACCAGACTGTCTTTGGCTTTTTACCTTGAAAAATGACAGAAAATAATAAACCAATTATCAAAACAGTTTCCATTTTTTTTAGACTAATGGGCAAACATTTTAACTTCAAGTAACATTATCAAAAATGACACAAGTAGTACAGGGTCACTTTGACTGGGTGCTTTGTTTCAGAGATAAAACTTGTTTAAAACCAAGTGTACAGGAAAATTTACTAAAGAGATGGTGGCCACTAACGACCAGTAGATGATTAGTCTCCTGGTCTACTGTCTACTGGATGATTAGTCGATCAACAGCAAATTAATAGCCAGAAATTTTGATAATTGATTAATCGTCTAAGTCATTTAAAAAAAAAAACTTGCATCAATTTTAGCATTACAAATGTGGGAATTTTCTGGTTTTCCTCATTTTTGATCGAATTATGAATATCTGTGTGTTTTGGTTTGTTATTCAGACAAAACAAACATCACATTGGGTTCTGGGAGATGGCGATATACATTTTTTTTTTATTATGACATCTTATAGACCACACAATTGATTGATTAATTGAAAAAATGATTGCCGGATTAACCAATAACAAAAATCATTCCTAATCCTAAGCGAAAATATTGTAATGCAATGCTACCTGGAAATGGTCTAAATTAGTCAATCAATACAAGCAAGTACATGTTTCTAATAGATGGTTCAAAAAGTGAACAACCCAATTCTGTCTACCTTGCAACTGCAGAACAGAGGATAAGATGACTGTCATCATGATACATTTCCAGAGTTGTCAAACCTGCTACCTATTCCTATAACCTACTGTGCAGTATTACTCATGAATACATTAATCAAACCGGCCTTCCTAGATTGTATCTTATCTTTGCACTGGTACCTGTAGCAACACGCTTTCATGACCTTATATTTTGTCAAGACGGCACCAATTCTGGAGCTACTAAGGACTAGTCTAATCACTTGCTCACAGTTTCAGCAGGTAACAACCACCAAGATTCAGATGTATGGAGTGAAGCTTGCAACTAAAACTCTCTTTTACTCATACAATATACTTTTTATAAGGGAAAACCTGAGTTTTGGAAACTAAAGAAGTTAAAGATAACATACTGTAATGTTTGGTTAATGTGAAACACAGTAAATGTTAACATTTACTGGGAGAAGTGCCAACTCACAACAAAGCTGGAACATGTATACATTTTTCAAAATAAATCTGGTAACTGTGTACATTTTCTCAGGCCATGTGAGTGGAAACATAGTAGTCACTTTATATCCGTATATCTATATTGTACCTGGAGTGCTCTATCAAATGCTACAGTTCAGCAGTTGATAAATGACTTTGACAAATCAATAAATGCTGGATATTGGAGGGTTTTTGTTGTAACAGAACTGGCCACAAGCCTCACACAGTTATCTTATGTTTAATTGCAATGGAGATAAAAGTATGGTGACTTTATAGTCTAAGACATGGACAGAAAATAACAGTTTTAGCTAGTGTACCCATGTTTTCTCTTCATATCAAAAAGGTACATGAACACCAGTGGATGAAGTGAAAGCAGGAGATCGGTGATGATGACAGTGAGCTCCATAAATGAACAGCTGAAAGCTGAGTAGGCAAAAGCAAATGCTGACTTGCTTATATTCATGTAGATGTGCAAGTTTTGGCTTTACACAATGAGATGAGCTACTGTAATGAACCTACTGTCACAAAAGAGATATGGAAGTATCTTCCAAGCTTCCTTTTATTGTATCCTTAAAATCTGACCACTGAATTTTGGTACTTTATCTTTGTACAAAATGGATCCTAGCCTCTACACGAAACGTACAGAAGTCATGGCTCATCAAAAAAGCCAAAGAGCGGAGAAGACGATCTTCTATTTTCATCAGTGTGCACAAAAGCAACTCTCCACCACCAAAGTAAAAGTAACTTAAGCTTATGAGCACACTTCCCTTCTTAACTTCTGCTTCCCACAGTTTATATCAACTAGTCTCTGCTGCCTGAGGCTGACAATAATCGTCATAATCTACTTGTGTAAACTGATGCTTGAGACACTTGTGAAATACAGAATTACAGTATTGGTAGCTTTCAGTATCAGTAGCCTTGGACCATGGGAACATTTACAGACCTGTGTAGGTGTCATCTGAAGCACACAAAATGAAACTTTGCTGTTTTGCGGGGGGTCTGTGTGCTGGGCTATTTCTTGGCCTTGAGCATTTTTTTTTTTTTTTTTTTTTTTTTTTTTTTTTACAAATTAAACAAAAGATATATCATGTTAATTAGTAAGCTTTACATGTGCTGGTTGGTGGATTTTGTACCTTAGAGTAGCTGTTTTCCCTTCTTTCCAATCTTTATGCTAAGCTAAACTAACCATCTGCTGGATGTAAACTGACAAATGTGAGAGTGATATCAATCTTCTCATCTGGCTCTCTACCAGAAAACGAATCAACCTGTTTTCCAAAATGTAGGATTGTTTCCTTAACATGAAGATCGATTACGTAGTAAACAAAAACAAACAAAATTTTAAGTACAATATAAACTCAGCTTTGCCTATCCTAGTGCAATATCAACATTTTTAAGGTGTGTGTACCTGTGGTGTTTTCTATATATTTTTTTCTGTTAGCTTATGCATAATCAGTACAGTTCTGTGTGTCATTCTTTAAGGTTACTGAAACCTATACCACTTAACTGATCTCTGCCTTTTTTAATAACATTTTTTCAAAAATTTACAAGCTGAACTGACTTGGAAGACAAATTACCGTCAAAGTTCATTAATGAGAAAGTGTGTACACATTAGAAAATGTTCCTCTTGGCCAATAAAATTCAACCAACAGTATCTTAATGTACTGTGTTATTAACAATGTGTCTGTGTCCGCACACATGTGTGAATGTCAGAGGCAGTGACAGACCACGTGTGCATGTGTGAGTATCCGCTTGAGCGACTGTGCGCATGCATGTGACGCCACAAGACCCAGCCATAATCGCTGACCTCACCGCCAGTGTGCCCTCCCTGAGCCACACAGAATAGGGCTTAATCCCGCCTACACACGCATACACACATGCCACACACACACCTCGTAAGCACAATTGATACTCCAAAGTTCCCCAGACATCAAACTACCAAAGCATGTTTGTTTGGTGCAGATGTAGCAAAAATCACATCATAGTCATTTTTATATTTTATTTTCAGTAAAAATTAAATGTAAAAATCAACGTTCCAAATAAAATCATAAGTCATACAGTACTGCAGTCACAATATCTGTCAAAGTCGCAATTTTTTTTTTTTTTTTTTTTGGCATATCGTTCAGCCTTGCTAAACATGTATAGTATGTGTGGATTTGTTAACTTAGCAGGACAATTTGTGCTGGGCAGACTGATGGGATAATGTTGTGCACAGAGACTACATTATCTACTGTATATGGCCATTATTTTAAATGAAGATGTTTTTGATCACAGATGTGTTATCTTGGACAAAATTTGGATTATTTCCGTGTGTTTTTTGGCCATCATTTCAATCAGTTATGATAATTATGTACTAATCTTCTGCAATCTAGGAAAAAGACATCATAGGTACAACAACGTCTGACAGAAACAGAAGAGCAGAAACAAGTGATAAAATGATCAGAAATAAACAAGGAAACAATTTAGCCAGATTACCAAAACCATATTATTTGGAGGAAAAGCACATTCTGCAAATTACAGATAATATTGCAAGTCTTAAAGGACTCTCACATTCTCATGCATGAGGCACAAGTTGTTTGTTTTGATAATGAAAGGTGTCAACATTATGACAAAAAATTTTGCAAATCACAAACCGCATGCAAATTGGAGAAATCAGCCACAGTTAGAAAACTCCTTTTTGCTAAATATCAAAATCACAATATGACCAAGTTCAATATCCAAATTAGCAGAAGCTGCAGTTTCTTTGATAAAGGGAAGATGTTGACAATACAGCATTATAATGAAGTGCTGTTGGGCTGCAGAGACACTCTGACCAAAAAATCATATCCTCAAGATATAAGAAACCAAGGTTGTTTGGTACAGACCCCAACAAATGTCACATCATCATCATTTAATTTTTTTTTTTTTCAGTCCAAATTGTGATACAAAAAAATCATGAATCGTATCACAATCACAATATCTCTTAAAGTAATCACAAAATGTTTTTTTTCTTAAGCCTATCTACCCTATTCACCCTATCAGACGCTTGGCTGAAGTTAAACTAATGAGACAGATGTTTACAACTGACAGACAATTTGATCGAATTGTGACTCAGATGTAATGGAGCCACATACTGTTAGCTTAAGAAAACTGTGTATGTGCAAAACTATAAAGCATGGTGGGTCAGAGCTCAACCAAGCGTCGGTCTGTAAACTGTGATGGAGGTTTACAGTGGATGATTTGGGTAATAATTGTACCATTTCCACTCTAAATCTGTCAGATCATCTGACTGCTCAGCTTTCTACTACTCTGCTCGTCTGACATGTTCTTAGCCACGTTGCTTGATTCCCAGATCTCAGCAATTAACTCAATGCTATGTTATCATGACCCAAAGAAACAGATTTCCTAATCTATGAAAATAAGATAATAAACACAAGGGTGCCCATCCCAGTGTCTCCTCACCTTTCTTTCAGTTCTACACACATAGTGTGTGTGTGAGCAGTTGAGGCAGGGAGATCACGCTTCTTGCGTTTGTGAAGAACACATTGGCAGCACCAGCATATTTCAGCTCTGATTAAGGGCACTGCGCACTGGAGGAGAGACTAATGTGTGTGTATTTCACAATGTGAAACTGTATGCAGACAGGCCTTGTACGCATTAAATGTGAGAACTGCTAAGTAGGTGAGAGAAAATGTGTGCAACTGTGTTTGTGCTTTAAGTGAGAAAAGAGCAGTCATCTTTGTGTGTGTGTGTGTGTGTGTGTGTGTGTGTGTGTGTGCGTGATAATTGTGACCACGACCAGACACACACACACACACACACACACACCACACACACACACACACACACTTACACACACACACACACACACACACACACACACACACAGAACGTGGCCTCTCTGCCAGACAGCCTATGGGATGAAGAGTTTCACCCCTGCTGTTGCCGGGTTACTAGCTCCGGACCACTGCCAACACAGCCCTCGACACAATACACACACACACACAGACCCACACTAGATCAAATCGCCTGGTGAGAAGGGTTTTTAAGATCTTTCCTCAAATCAATCTTTTGTTTACAGAGAAGGGAGGGAGGGGGAGGAAGAAAGGAGAAAACAACACGTAAAATGACATGGTTGGGGGTGTTTGAGAGCAACAGAGACAGGCAAAGGGAAAGAGGGAGACAGAGCCATTCAGCCTGCATCCCCTGAGAAAAGAGCAGCCCAATCAGTCCAGAACTGGCCTTGATCTGCAGCTCGTATCATCACTCAACCTTTGGTGGCCGGGTCTGACACTTACTTGGACAAACACGCATGAACACACACACACATAGAGTCTGAAACGTGCTTTCACACCAAAACAAGAACTGATACAGTGACAGATTACTGTGATACATGTGCAAACACAAACGCATGTGACAACCAAAATGATCAACAGACAGAAATGCTTGGATTCAGCTACGCAGCAGAAGGGATGCTATGACACACACACACGCTTATAGTAACAGACAGGCTAATGACAATGACAACAAATCTGCCACAAATACTGAAGCACAGGTGGTGGTATTTCAACATGTGTTAAACTGCTGCATGCGTGCTACACGCACACACGCACACAGGCTGTCAGTAGCTGCAAATATCATAATTCTGAACTGACCACATTGACTTAAAGGATAAATCCAGGTTATTACAACTGACAAGTTACATCCCATTTTCGTAGTTTTGGCTTTCATGCCAGAGATCAGGGAACACAGTAACATCACAACAAAATAAAAACAAAAGTGAAAGCACCTGAAATGTTGGTTATACCACTGTGACACTATGTTTGAAATTCTAGCAACCATTCAAATGTGGGAAAATATTAAATATTTGAAATGTGATAATTTATTCAAATTTAAAATTGTCGCTGTATTTGTGCAGCAGGCCATGTTGTGTACTCCACCTCCAGGCTGTTTGCTGACTTTGTAAAGCGCAATTGCCTTGTAATGTTAGCTTGTCAGGCAAGAGAGCCAGCAGAGTTTACACACATGCTCAAAAAACAGAGACAGGAAAAAATGCATGAGCAGCATTAGCGTGCGATGGCTAGCGGGCTAACAACAGCAGTCCACAACTTGAAAATCGTACAGCATTTTATCAAATGTTTTTGTCAAATCATCTATTAATGTCCTTGCATCTTAGGATAGGCTAGTGTGTTTCTTTTATGGCTACATGGGTTGCATTAAACTTAATGTGAACAAATTACATGAATTCAATTGAACTTTAAAAAAAAAGAAAATAAAGTTTTAAAAAAAAGTGACAGCCCTAATTGGTAATGATCCCACCCTGCACAGAAATTTTTAAAGTTATACTAGGCAGGATTTTCCTAATAAACAATGTATAGACTAACATAAAAATGAATCCCTTGGGCCAATCGATGGTGCCATCGTCCATCACAATGGCTGTTAGTCATTGATCACAGAAATAAATGTTTTATTTCTCTGATTTACTGCTTCGTTCTCACTAACACTGGTCCCTCACTTCATTCACTCTCTACCTCTCTCATTTACTGAGGAGGAGGGGCCAACTTTGAATGGCATGTTAACAAATAATTCTGCATATTTTACCTTTAACCCTAATTTATGGCACTCATGTTTTGTCATTACATTTGAGCCACAGAACTAAGCACCTTTTTCTGAGAAACAAGCCCCTGGCAATCTCTGATTTATAAACAAGGTTTTTTAAAACTTTTAAAATTTCAAGGTATTTCCAGAATCTTCCAACTCTCCTATTCAGTGGATTAAAAACATTCTATCATTCAAATGGTGAACTGACTCTTTAAGGATTCTTGAAATACAGTGAAAACAGATATAAGAACCTGTGATTTTCAAAAATGTGCCTTTATAATTATCAGAAAAATTGAGGCTAAGCTCTATAACTTGAATGTATGATGCCAAATAGGGACAAACAAATAGAGAAAGAAAACAGTGTACAAACAGAACTACAGAACAAAAGGTCAAAGTTGAACCAGGCAGTCAGTCTGTAAGTTTAGTTAACCTGGGGGTTTGTTTCTCACTGCTTGTTTCTTGCACTTTTTGATGTCTTGGTTGCTGTGTTCCCAGATTTCAGCAACTGACTGTTTGTGTTCAGTTTTTATCATAAGCAATACAAACCAAGGTTAAAACTATTAAAATAAGACCAAGAACATTCCTTTATGTCATCCTTCGAGCTGCTGTCAAGAGTTGAGGATATTTTGGGCTGAAGGTCAAGCTGGTGCACATACAATCGAGACCAACAGTAACCATAACAAACCAAAAATGGTTGCAGACTTACTGCCAAAGCCTACTAAACCTCACTGTACAACTTCAAACCGCAGCAGCTAAGCTCTGCCAAGTGGCCTCCAGCTTTTCAGGAATCTCCGCTGACAAGGACAGGACAGAGCGCCTGGATCACTGCTCTTAAGGAAAGAAAAGAACAAACCTGCAGCTTCACTGAACAGCTACAGCAGCCTACCGTTGCCTGCATTCAGTTTGTATAAATTCACATTGCCCCTTGACTGTAATGCTGAGCTACACAATGGATATCGGCTGCACTTACCTCTGGCTGAGAGCTTTTTTGTGTTAATAATTTTAGCAGCATACTCCTGGCCGGTGGACTTCTTGACGCATCGGCGAACGACTGAGAAGGCACCCCTGGAGCAGAAGAAATCGATAACTCAGATGACACATCAGTCAAGCCACTTCAAACATAACAAAACTGTGTGTGTGTGTGTGTGTGTGTGTGTGTGTGTGTGTGTGTGTGTGTGAGACAGGGGAAAGTGCATGGCTGTGCGCTGAACTTGTCACACACTAAGGGCACGTATTAATCACACACACCTTAAAAAGAGAGGGGAAAGGAAGTCACATGTATATTTAATGCAGTCTGATATTCTGTGTATGAGATGTGAGAAGAGGTCCTGGCTACTACTGTTTGACATAGGAGGGTGATGGCTGATCATTAGCTCACAGGGAGAAACATGAGTACAGCAGAATGAAACCATTTAAAGGTAGAACTAACATTTAAAGGGAAAATTCTGCATTTTTTTTTTTCATGTGAATGTCCAGTGTTGGTGGTAAATTTAGTCAAGTGAAGCAAAAGATTCCTCAGTGTGTGCTATATTGACAGAGAAAATGGAGCTCTCCTGCTGCAACATCTGTTGTTCTTCCTGCATCCAGTGATGTCACAGTGATATCATCAGTCATCAGTCATTTTCAACAAAAGCCAGCAACATGAAGCCAGAAACAGACGTCTGACGCTTGTCATTGCATGTTGGGCATGAGGCGGTTCAAATCATGTTTGAGCTGGCCTCAACTGTTTCAGCACTCCAGTGATGTGGAAATGCGTAAACCAATCATATGTCTTTGTTTTGCCTCTTCCATATCCAGTCTCTAAATAAGCCCTGTGGCGTGTAAACAATGGAAGAAAAACTTATTCTTGCCATGAGTTTTATTTAACTCTGCCCCTTTTACTTACTGCAACACCAACAAAAACAATGCTATTTGACAATCCACGTCCGCCAACTCTACACACAAGCGCTCACTGAAGCAAATGTGCGCTAAACAGCACTTCACTGGCGATGTGGTGACAATGTAGCCGGCCAAGCGAAGATATGGTAAGTTTCTGCTCCACAGTGAGCAACACAATCACTCCATCTGCTGATCGCTCTCTCTCACTTTTATGCTGCACAGACTTACACAATGCCATATTCCTTAACGGAGCTAGGCTACGCTTATGACAACCCGTTTCAATAAAGTTCAGGCAATTGCGGTAAATTGACATCCCGCAGAGATATGTTGCTTTGCACCATGGTAAGAAAAACTCCATACAGCCCTAGTTTCGGCCATAGAAAAGTAATACTTATAGGCTGGAGTGGTGATACACAGGTACATGGTCATGGGTATCAGAGGCTCATGAGCAATACATCATGGTACATGTAGGCACTACTGGCACAGCTCCTGAGCAGAAGAACTCAGGTTTTCTATAGCACACACATATTGCTTTGATCGACTACATTTACCATCAACACTGACTGGACATCCACTATTTTTTCTTTTAATTGTGTCTTCTCAGGCTGGCTGCATTTTTGCACAGATGCCTCCTTTAAACTCATGCTCATTGGTAGGTGGAGCAGCTCTATTAGCCTCACGCAGAGATTAGATGTTACAAAGTGGCTTTGTAGCCATGCAGGATATACACCATAGCCTGTGTGTCCTGTCATGTTTTAATCCTGAGTGCAGCAGGGTAAATATGCAACCGCCACAGTCCTGTTTACAGCAAAGCCTTGACTTCTTCTTTTTTTTTTTATGTGGCTTGACACATACAGTAGCCCTGCAGTCTGCTTAGAAATGCACAAAAACAGAGCTGAATGATTGAACAGGAGCTCCGGGGATGCCACCAAGCAACGGGTCCGTGCACGCGAGTTTTCGACGCGTGCTACCTGCAGATAAATTGACAAACAAGTTGCCCACAGACGCGGATGTTTCCCACCTTTTCTGTCACGAAGAGAGAAACAATGGTGCGATACACCTTTAAATACGCATTCAGGATTAAATACAAACGTCTGTAGCGCTAACATGAACCTGCCTGCAGCTTAGTGTTGCTGAGGTGGTTTTCCTTCCCTTCCCTATTTTTTGACAGCCCCCCTCTCCTCTCTTCTTCTATCCTCTCCTGCCTTGTCAACACTGAAGTAAACGCGCACAATGGCAAGCAGCAGCAGAGGAGAAAAACGTGCAAACACACGCGCGCGCGCACAAACACACACACAAGACTGAATGCAACAAGAGCAGCAGCAGTGTTGGTGGTGACGGTCGCTTACTTTCCGAGTTCCTCGTACAGCTGGTATTCGTCTGTGAATCTGGTCGAGGTCACCACTGTAGCCATGTTGACTGAAGTGACGGGGAGAGGGGGGGAATCGCCTCGCGCTTCAGTGGCCGCCTCGCTCGCGCAGGTTTCGGGAGGAGAGCTCGTGAAGGCAGAGACGGGGAAGAGAGGCTCGGGCTGCTCAGAGAGGAGCAGGGAGTGGGAGGGAGGAGGGGGGAGGAGAGAGGGGAGCCGGGCTGTAGTAACGAAGATCCTCTATTGAGAAGATGAGTCACTCTGAGTATTAAGGAGACAGGAAAAATAAATTAAAAATTTTACTCTGGTTTAAGTTTGCTTCACGGTTCCAAGAACAATAGACCCTTTTCACAAAAGCCATTTTGACATGAAGTAGTGGGGTAAACACAAGTGTTAACAATGAGACTGATTAAGTTTCCATTACATTCAGGTCAAGCAGAGTCAGGGTGCTGCTATTGTCCATGTTGGCTCACTGGAAAGGCTCGGCTACACTAAATGGGACTGGACCCTAATTATTATCATTGGTAACACCTGTGTTTACTCTACTATTTCATATCAATATGGCTGCCATGAAACAGGTCTATTTACAGGGAAATAGAAGTAGACATACAGCTAAAAACAATGAGAACAATACTAAACAATCAGAATCATATTTTTATTGTCAAGTAGGTTTTCACAAGAAATTTGCCTTAGTATTTTGGCACATATTAATAAACACAGTAGCCCAAGAGAAAATAAAAATAAAGAGCAAGTACTGCAAAAGTCAAGTCAACAAAATGTGTGAAATGAACATAGAACTATACAAGTATGTGGAAAAATAGGGGTAATAATATAGTAGTGCGTGCACAGAGCATCTTTGCTTTGTTAAAAAAGAAAAAAATGTTGGTACCAAATTGAATATTGACCCCTTCTGCTTGTGAGAATTTGTATTTTGTTATTTTCTGAGCTGGACAGAAAAATCAAATATGTCTTCTTACACAGTCTGTTTGTTAATGCACCTCCGTTTTTTGGGGTAGTTATTCTCATTCTGGGTGGGGAGCAACCATGATGAGGACTTGCACCACGCACCACGACATCACAGACATATCATCTATAAACTGGAAGGGGACACTTGTCTGTGATTTCCTGCTGTGTTTTGTTTTGATGTTTTCTCAAACCAGAAATAATGTCAGAGTGAGACCCCTGTCTGCTGTCTCCTCTCTGGCAGTAGTGGTGGAGGTGGGACGTAAGCCGCGCGAGATCTTTTCTGCCGTAGCAGGAGCTGCAGATCCAGATTCAGTTTCAACATCTCTCTCTCTTACATCTTCGATCCATACGCACAAAGGTAGAGCTGACACCAGAGCAGCCGATAAAAACAGCATCCTTCGAAGATCAAGTCATGCACTGAGATGTGATGCCGCAATATTTTAATATTGGCACAGAGCAATGAGCTGCATGCCCACTATATTCTGGTGTTCAATGCCTAAACTGGGTCTCCCAAAAAAGGGAATCAGTCATTGCTTGAAATGTGGCACCAGGGGACAAAAATGATTCACTACTTGGCTTTTATTTGACACATTTTACTGTTTTCTACCAAATGTAAACCATTTTATAAATCATATTCAATAGAAAAAATTTTATTGAAATCTTATGTAACAGACATCTGCAGTTGATACATCGAATACAAATTCCTGCTTTATGGGTCTATACTTGCAACCTTGTTTTGCTTTGGTAGAAGACCTTTTTTTTTCATACAAAAGATTTATTTCTGCAACAAATTTGTTAAAATCCCTGTTAGAGAGCACTTATCATTTACCAAGATAATCCATCCACCTGACAGGTTTGGCATATGGATGCTGATTGAAAGGATGATTATTGCACAGGTGTGACTTGGACTGGTCACAATAAATGGACACTCTAAAATGTTAAGTTTTACTTGAAAAAAAAGACATTTATTAGGCACTGAACTATTTTAAATTGGGCCGCAGATACCCGAAGCCATGAGCATGATTGGCTTACTCTGATATTCTTACCCTAACCCTAACCAATAACTCCTCATGTCTAGACCTAACCAGCCCAACCAACAAAGGCAATAGGCTCGTTCGAGATTAAGTGCGGCTTGCTGAAAAGTAGATGAGATCAGCTGCAGCAGGAGGTGGTAACAAAAAGCTGCAGTCAAGTCAGATGGTTTGCAGCAGCCTTGAGAGAATCTACAGGAAGTGACAGAAATATTTACATCCTGTTAGATTGGAGATTAGGCTAATATAGATTAGGCTACCTGTGGTATGCAGATCACGTTCTGATAGTTATAGCTTAAAGAAATAAAGCATACGTTCTTGATCGCTGATGAAGTTGAAGCAGAGAGATCGTCCTACTATTACATTATCCTCCGTATGCTTGTTAACAGATTAAAACTTCATTGCGTAACACAAGACTAATATATCTAGAGTTAAAAATTACAAGCACTCAGAAAATTACTCATGGTGTTTCTTGTCAAAACGAACAAGCCAGTTGCAGCCTGTCAGCTCATTAATCAGTGAGGCAATCACTGTTGATCGATTCTGCGCAGGCCTGGCTCGTCTCGAATGAGCCTAATGAGTACTAGCCAATCAGATAGAGAGTAGGGTGGGTCATGGCTTTGCCCTCCTGGGAAAAATGGTATCTTTAGTCGTATGTGGAATAGCCATAGTTCACAGCCTAATAAATATCTTTTTATCAAGATCAAACCACACATTTTAGAGTGTCCTTTTATTGTGACCAGTCCGAGGCACACCTGTGTGATAATTATACTGTTTATGGGTGGATTATCTTGGCAAATGAGAAGTGCTCACTACCACAGATTTTGACAAATTTGAAATGCGAGAGAAATAAACCTTTTGTGTGTCCAGAGGAAGCCTTTGATCTTTTACTTCAGCTCATGAAAAATGGTGGCAAAAACAAAAGTGCTGGGTTGTCCCTGTAGCTCAGTTGGTAGAGCATGCACCCCCATGTGCTGAGGCTGTTGGTCTTCTACGGCGGCTTTGGTTTGATTCCAGGTCCTTGCTATATGTCATCACTTATTTTTGCAGTTTTTAACAAGCCAGCCTTTCTATAGTTGACATAATCTTTGCTTATGTGCTTGTTATTTATGACATTTTGTCCTAAAACAGAAAGACTGGAGATTTAATCATTGAAATGTGACATTTATCTGAGGGTAGTGAAGGACTTTTGGCACTTCTGGGGACAAGACTTCATGTGTCCTTCAGTTTCCACATCCGAGCAGTGCTTTACCATCTCTGGGATTGAATTTAGGGCGCAGCTAGAGCTTAAAAATGTTAAAATAACACAATGATACTCTGGCACATTCTTCTTTTTACGATTCACCAATAATGCCCAGTCACTGTGATATCACACTGCATTAGTGTTTACCGTAGGCTATTTCCCTGTGACAGCGCATTTGCATATAGGCTATCACCGTCACAGCTAAGCACACCTGCCTTCCACTGTCTTTTTAACACTGCATGTACCTATCTGTCTTCATATAGTGCTGACAAAGTTTCTACATGATTACCAAAATCTTCATCATTATCACAATGTTCACGGTGTTTACACAATTTTTACCTTTTACCTTTCTACTATTATTTACCAGAATGCAACTTCACTACGGAATTTTAAAAAATACCTAAAATGAACAAAAGATAGACAATAATCAGATTCCAAGAACCTTGATAGAAGATATCTGATTACCTCTTCTTTATCATCTCAGCCAGCCAGTAGTGATGTGCTACGATCCGACTCATGCAGTATTGGGGATATTAACTGTAAGCCGGAGCATCATTGTATAAGAGACAAGGGAATTATATGTGTTATGTAATTGGCTGCTGCACTGTAAAGGTTTATCTGAGCTTTCATGAATATCTTATGAAGGGTATTAATATATCCTCTTGGCACCATGTTAAAGTATGTACGTGTGTCTGTGGGTGATTACAGCTGTGCACACTCCAGCGATGTAACACGATGAGCTGATGTTGGCAAAAAATGATTTGTCACGCAGAAACTCTTTTTTTTTATTTTGAGGATGCATTGAATAAACTAGACATGATTTTAAACACTCAAATAATCTCTAAAGATCCACTTAGTAGGTGGTCTGGATCATTTTGGTCACATCATGATGATCTTATTATATTGAAGGAATAGTTAAGATTATTTGAAGCGTGGCAATATGAGGTACTTATCCATAGTCACTGTATTGCCTACCTAGAGCAATATTTAGCTTATATAATCCTGTCAGAAAAAGCTTTCTGATGGCAAAGTAAGGCAGTGAAAATATTCTAAATATAGAGTACACTTTAAGTGATACTGGTTTGTTTAGGTGGACCTTTTTTTAAGTGGCTAAAATACGTTTTGTTGCTGAACCTGTCCACAGCAGATCATTGCTTAGCGTCTATGCTGGTGTCCCTCTCTGCTGCTTCTCCAAACTGGGTGTGTGCTGACCATAGACTGTATATAGAAGTGGACGGAGCCTTCGTGACGTCACCCATTGGTTTCTGAACACCCGTTTTGAAGCCTCGAGTTTCAGATTTGGCCAGCGCCATTTTGGCAGTTTTGAAACCGGATGTGAATATGATTGGTTGAGACGGTGGAGCAGGGCGGGACCATATGCGGGACCATAGACTGTGTGGGCGAGGCATAGACGAGGTCAGGCGAGGCCATCACTGCACTTCAACTTGTCTCCGTGAAATGGACAACCGAGATCCAAAATTAACAAGCGGGGGAGCCGGGTGGGGTGGTGGGGGGCGAGCATAGACGGTATAGTCTAAGGGAGCGAGTGAGTGGCACTACCATAGGGCACTACGCCTGTCAATCACGAAACCACGCCCCTAATTATACAGAACTTTAAGCCTTAATATAAAATCAACGAATGACTTATATGAAAATTCAAGTCTGGTTCAGTGAACATGGTGGGGGATATTAGCGATAGAGACCAAAATCGTTTTTTGACACGGGCTATAAATATGTTTATTTCAGCTGTAAAGTTCGGCATTTTAGAACGGGTGTCAATGGAACCGGGCTTCTTTTTGCAACCAGCTCGCACGCCCCCTGCTGGATTTCGGTGAGAATACAGCATTACTGCACTTCCGCATTGGCTTCATTTTTCAGAGCCGGAAGCTCCGTCCACTTCTATATACAGTCTATGGTGCTGACCTCCATGTACTGTAGGTAATACGCTGACTGTACACTGATGAGTACCTTATACAACACCACTTCAAATAATCCAAACTGTCCCTTTAAAAATTCCATTTCTTCAGAGCACTTTAAACCTGCTCTAAGCAATATTTTTCTACCCATCGAACAATGGGTCAAATGACTAAGGGACAGTGTACTATTGCTAAACCATATGGCGCCATTTGTAGCTCTTCGCACACAATCACAATGCATTTGCAATTCTATGTAGATCCATTTTGAAAACAATAGAACCACAGGACTGTGAATGTGACTCAGGACTCAGTTCCTCACCTGTCCACTAGTCGCCTCATTAAGTTTTCCCATCACTGCCAATCACCAGTGATTAGCCACCTTCCTCCACAGCTGTTAGTTCAGTCATTAGCAACTTACTATAAATAGAAAGCTGTTCGCCCTCTCCTGTTTGACAAATCATTAATTTGCTTTGTAGCCATTGTTTTCCTGCCATTTCTGCTTGTTTGTCTGTTCAAGTATGTAAATACGCCACCCTTTCTCAATAATTTGCCCTTAAAATATTCCTTCTCTGCCTGTTAATCTGCATTTTGGTCCTGTTTCCCCAGCGCTGAAAGAGAACATGGATAATAATACTGAAAGGTCAATATGCATTTTCTTAATAAAATGGACAAACACTGGGAGACTTGTTCAGAAAATGTTCAGAATATGAATGTGTCTAGCTCTTTGCTAAATAAGACAGCAAAATCCATTTAACATGTTCAGCATGTGTAAATGTCAACATGTGCATCTCCTTTCTCTTCTTTTTCTCTCTGCCTCGCCTCTGAACTGTGCGTGTATATCTGGAGCAGTGTTTAGAGAGCATTGCTGGCGATTAATGAGTGTTTGCAGTGAGCACAGGAGCAGTGCGACCAGTTTCTGCCATAATTACAGGGAGCCGCTGCGATATGAAAGCCTAATTAGCGAGGGTGCAGAGGTACCGTCGTATTAATTGCTGAATTGCTGTGTTTTCTCAGTGATGTGCCTGTCAGGAGAGGCTTGGACAGGCTTGTGCAGTGGCAGGTTGAAGGGTGGGTGGTAACAGTGGAAACTGTGGTGTAGAGCAGCAGTTTCCAACCTTTCACAATCGTGACCCCTTAAGACGAAGCAGCGTCTTCTTGCAAACCTTAGTCACAAGTTGCATATCCCTATAAGCTGTGAGCAATTGCACCTTTTAGACTCCATTTTTACGCTTTACTAGTACAACTCATGGCTGTGTGGAGAGGATTTTGGAAAAACATTTACACCATCATGCTGTGAAATAAAACAGTAGCAATTTATTTAACGGCCCTCAAATTTCTAATAATTTCCAGCTAGTTTCCTGGAAATAACTGTTAACTAGTTTAATTAGTTGTGCCGAGTTTGTAAGTGCTCGTTAAATAATTTAACTCATAACTGAATGATTAAATTAAGGGAGGGAGAGAAAATGGTGGTAGACATGAGAAGTATAAAGTGAGAACGTCTGCAGCAGGTGAGGGGAGGGGGAAAATGTGAGTCAAGTACAACTGGAATATTAAAATTTTCCTCCTCTCTAACTAATCTACACAGGTTCAACAGGCTTTATGTGGTGAGGCTATTGCTTCTTGTTTGCATTGATTCACTGTCCAGTCACCCTTTTGGATGGTTCCCGCTTTATCACATGACTCTACATTATTTAAAGTTACTACAAGGAACTTTAATACAGTATTCTTTGATTGGAGCCCACCGGGGACAAAAGCAGTAGTGTTTTTACTGTGATAACCACAAAATATAATGTCAAAAATAAATGATCAAATAAAAATTTCCTCCTGTTTCTTTTTAACTGGCTAATGTACTACTCGCTGTAACTTGGAAACATATAAACACAGGCTTGTTTCATCGGATTTCAGAGAATCTGACTCTATATGGAAATAGCCAATATTCTCTCTGAACTATGGAACTGAAGGTATTAATTGTCCAGCAAGAAAAAAAGGAGAGCCCACTTGTGGACTCAAGGTTTGAAAAAACAATGCGAATGTGCCCTCTTGGATATGATAAAGTGCCCTCTAGGGTTCCCCTCTAGTGGACAGAACATGTGGTAAAGTGCCTTTCTTGTGGATGAAACATGATCGAGTGGCCTCTAGGGTACTCTTTCAGTGTAGAAAACACATTTCAGTGCTATGTAGGCTGCCTTACACACTAGAAAATGATTTGGCCTATCCTTGCATTTAAATAGTCAAATAGTTCCCTGTCTGTTTTTATTACACAGTTATAATAGTTGTTATACAATAAAACAATTTTTAATCGGAACCAGGAATTGGAACTGTTTCACCTGAAACGATGACAATGATTTTCACTGCGCTGGTGCCCCACCACATGCGGATGGTGACCTTTTTATTTTTTCTGCCCCTGCCCCTCAGACAGCCTGAGTCCACCACTGGGAGAGCCCTTGAAAAAAAATCAATCTTGCTTCACCCAGTATTAACTTGTTCACACATTATTATTGCGTGTATATAAGATTTTTTAAAGATAATCTTTAGCTCACTTTGGCTGTAAAACCTAAACCTCCTCGCAGTGATGATACTGTAACAGCAGTGTTGTGGGGCTATACAGGCTGAAGGGGTGTGACTCATTCTGCAAGAATGTTTTCAACTTGGCTCACGACTGCACTACGTATCTTTGGAGAGCCTCTCCTCCCTTGTGCTGACCAGTGACGTCACAAGACTTTTATGGTTTTGAGCTGTGTGTATGGGTCTCAGGGAGTGACCACTGTCATTTACAACACCCAGAGGTCAAACCTACGTATCTCCTGCACTGAGACAGCTTGGATGTCATTCAATAAATCTTCTCAAGTTTTAACCTGAATAATCTTCTTGGGAACAGTCTGTCATGTACAGTACATTAGAGTGGATCTATTACCTTTCTTTGCCAATTACTAAATAGTCACATTGTCCCACATAAGCATTTAATAGCACATCACGGCTATTTCACTGCTTAATGGGCTGCAATTTACGATGCAAGAGACTCTAGTGAATGTGTCCCAATCGAGTTGTTGACACCACTCGCTCTCACTGAGTGAGTGTGGAGAAAGGGCTACATTTCCTTTCAGTGTGGAACAAGAGAAACTAAAGAAAATAAAAGTTGTACTTTGTCATGAGTCTATTGTGTTTAACTTCACGACTTCACCAAAGAATCTTGAGTTAGCCTTACCTTCAACTGATTATCCAACAGTGGATATGACAGCTCCCTCCCACGTACTGGATAGCACTGTGTGTTCCTGTGTGTGTGTGTGCGTGTGTGTGTTTGTGTGTGTGACACCTCCTCCATGATTTATATCATCTGACGCTGCCTTATTTCTGCGGGCCATCACAGTATACTGGGAATCAGATGTGTGGGCATGTAACGATTGTCTTCACCAGTTTCTCACATGTATGGGACTCTGAGGGTCTCTGAGCAGCAGTCCTACTGTTAACCCAAAGCAGTCTCATCACATCTTGTCAGTGGAGTCTACTTATCATGGTGTTAAGTCTTCTCTCTGTGTGTTTGTTGCATGCACATGTAGAGGAGGTGAACAGAGTGCCTTCAGCTTCAGTGGTCCCCGGAGCGATGTCATCCATGTCATAAAATCTTTGCAGATTGTTTTGGAATAAAAAGCCTGCAGTTGTTTAATTTCCAGCACTTCCCATAAAGATGGAGGTCAGTGCTTTGTTTATTAACTAGACTAAGAGTCTACAGCCATGCTAGTGGCTCTCCAAGGCTGTACTTCGGGGATCAGTATACTCCATCAGAACTGCTTGTCGGATGATTGAATAGCACACACCTCTCTGTTGTTGGATGTTGAATTTCTGTACAAACATGATCATGCTGCTAGCATGGCTCAACATTGAATAGTAGCATTAGTTGCTTCTTGTGTCATGCATATAGTGCAGTGCAACTCTATGGATGGCAATGTTAGTCTGTCCACCATTGTGGTCCAGAATGAATTATCTCAATTAAAAATAAATAGTAACAAAATCTCCATGTCATTATCTCACAACAACTGGATGGATTGCAATTAAACTTGGAACAACCTCTGTAATTGTGAAAAAAAGTAACTTCAAAGTAGATTATGATGTCATGTTTTTACAAGTGTTTTGTCTACTTCCTACTGTACATGTTGTACCCATTAGCTCTTGTCTTGCACCGATGCATTCAGGTAGGCCTACACACATCCTTGTAGACTCACAGACACGTAAAGAGTCTTTTTAACAGTGACAAATAAATCCATAAAGTATGTTTCTAACTATCAGCCCCTCTCTTCTTCTGGATGGCAGTGTGGTTGGGTTGTGACACAGTGTGTTCTGTAACTTAGAAATGACAGATTCAGTTTGTAATAGTCAGCAAATCCTTCCTGGCTCTTGTGCAAATTTGTTTGACTAAGACACCAAAGCCCCACCTGCTCCAGGGCACCTGGCACTGCACCACAGAACACATTTGTGTTTATTGTTCAAATTATTAAAAGTAGTAGCAGTAGGAGCAGTATTAAATTGTTACAAATGCAAGTTAAGATGTTTGACCTGACTTGTAAAAAATATTCTTGTCATTATCATTCCCTGAAGACAGTTTTGGTTCATAAAACACATTGCATCAGCTGACCGATGCAATTACTCAGGGGACTACCAAGTTCAGTTTTCTGATATATCTTAAGACAGTTTGGTAATATTATAGATTGTTTTTATTGTCAACAAATCCCATGAAAACACCAAAGCCAACAATGAATTGATCCTTCTAACCAGTCCTGCCTGTGTAGGCAAACCTTGATCCAACTTATTGTACCACTGACCAAAAACTCTTACACATACACTGTCCCAGCGCTGTAAACACTCCAAATTTGAGGATGGAAATAGTCCCTGAGAGCCAAAGACAGGGCAGGGAAATCAGAAAGTACTGAGAGACAACACAATGCATTTTGTTTTTTTTAATGGGATTTGATGACAATAACAAAAGCCTTATTCTTTAAAACTGAAGATTTTCCAACTTTAACTTCATCCACTCTATTACTGGTTAGTGTGTGTTATGTATGCAGTGAGGCTTTTTCACTAAACAAGACATTTTAATCTGATCTACAAGCACTTCAGACATGACAGCCCCCTGCAGCCCCTGGGGAGCTCTCTCTTCCCTCCTCCACTCATTTTATTTAACTGTACGCCACAGAGCTCTGAGCAAAACATGGCTAATACTTCTAACTCGATCTACCAAATGAGCACAAACAAGTGAGTAGGATGAGGAGCAAAATGAGAAAGAAAGACAAGGGGGATGGGAATGAGCAAGGAGCTGAGGGATAACTGGAGGGAGGGAGGGTGTTAGGGAGGAGGAGGAGGCGAGTAGGGAGGAAATAGTGAAGAAGGACAGTTGAATATTCATTATCGGGCCGCTGGGGAGAAATTTACAGTCTTGTTGCTACTGTGTGTGGGCTTGCAGCTGAAACTCACACCCAGAAACACTTCTACATCCGCACACAGACACACACCTAAAGGCTGGGGTCAAGGAATGAGCTGCTATACACAGTACCTAACAACAATGAAACTGTTAACACGGTACATGTCGTATGAGAGCAAGCAATACCACCTCTGATCAGTTCTATCAAGCTACATCAACAGCACAACAGCAGGTTCACCAGCAGGCAGATACATCACAACTAATCAGACAGCATGAGCCTAAAGGCCTCCTCAGCCAAGTATCCCCAGGAATTACATCGATATTAGATGATTCTGCCCCATACAGTTTCAGTCCATTGCCAAAGTTCAGTGCCAGCGCAGGAAATATTGTGCCCTTTATGCAGCCTAGTGAGGTGGGGGTGATGGATGGACTTGTGGCACATAATGTTATAATATTAGGCTAATGTTTCCCTCCACTTCAAAATTGCACTCCCATTACACTGTCAGACACATAGTGGAAATTTAAATAAGGATCAGAATCGATGCAGCAGAACCAGATATGTCATCTTTTTTTCCCCCATGGTGACTCAAGTGACATCAGTTTCATGCAGTTCCCTCTGGAGATACAAAAGGCCTTTATACAACTTTTTTACACATGCAGCAGTACTCCCTGAGAACTGTAAACAGACTTGGATGTGCATAATCGATGGAGTTACCCTTTAACAAGGTATTTTAATTGCCTGACAAACTCTATCTATTCCCTAACTATCTTTTAACTGCTATAATGATCCTTCCCTAACCCTTAACCATCCTCGAGGTGTCATGCACATATATTGCAAGTTGCAGTTCGCATTTTAAAAACATCACTGAATGTAATCAAGGGTTTTGCAGAGTTGGTCATTACTGACGTTCTTGTCTGGCGACAGGGTTGGATTGTTTACATGTAATAACAAGTACCCGTCATGCACCTGACATAGAACAGATTAAATTTGATTTTAAATTGAAATGTGAAATGGTGCAACCGGTTACACCATTTCACATTTCAATTCCTATTGCAAGCTTTTCTGTTAGAGGCCAATTTAATCAGATATCAACAGTTTATGATGCTGATTAAAGACGTAATATGAATTAGCGTACTATGTAGAACTATTTGAAAGTGATAATTTTGTGACAAAGTGGTGATTTATCCACAACTGTTTTTTAATCAAAGCTCCATAAGGCTAGAATAAAACAACTGGGTTGCATGACCTTGGAATTTTTGAAATATTATGCTTTAATGCACATTTTTATTGCTTTCACTTATAATTTTACGCAATATATGATGTAGCATAAGACTTAATTTCATAATATAGCAGAATAAACTGGGTGAACAGTGACACTTACTGTTGAAGATGAACAACATGAACAAAGGCCTAAAACTCTAATAATTCAGATAGCAGAAATGTTGCTTTAAGAGTAAAATTGATTAAGTTACTGGTACTTCATACTTACTACATTATAACTGAGCCAATTTTCCCCCAGTAGAAGCTACTTTAGAGCAAGGAAAAAGTGGCTTTTCACAGAACCTAGTGAATGTTAATCCTGCTGCAAGGGCCAATTATCTTTCCAAAAGAGGTGAAGGTTCTTGTTGTCAGATGTTTTTCCTAAACTCAATTTGAATTTCTTCAAAAAACAATGGCCTTTGACTGTAGAAGCAACATGGTCAAGTGGTGTAACTGGTTTGTGTCAATTGGTGTGACCAGTATTTTTCATAAAAGCAGAATAATATACAGGAAAATCAATGGGGAATAAAATATAATTCACTATTGCAGTGTAATAACATGTTTTTAAGTATGTTTTCTATAATTTGTCCAAGATTATTTTGAAATCAGAAGTGTGTTTTCAGCATATGACTCTCGCTCAATATCACAAAAATTAATACATTTTAAATTTAGAGATAATCCTAATAAAATCTGTTTGCATGTAATGTTTTAAAATGAAGTAATTATTTTGATGAGTACAATTAAATACAATAGGTGGATAAAATATTTAATAATTCTCGTCGTGTTGCATTCAGTTTGACCTTTTGTAAAAAATGTAAAAATGTAATTTCAAATGACATGATGTAGCATAAACAAAAAAAAACAAAAAAACATCTTAATAAACATGATGCATTCTTTTAAATTGCTCACCTTGCCAGCCCTTATTTTTCACTAACTTAACTCTAAATACTTGCCTACAGACAAATTTCACATTATTGCATGTTCAGATGACCAGCTGAAACCAAGAGTGTGTTCCAATCTAAAACTCTATTTTCCTCTAATCAGCACCAAATTAAATAGTTTTTGCCAGGAACTGTCCTGGAAATTGTGAGGAAATAATTAGAAAATTACACACATAAAATAGAGCTGATTTTAGTACCCAACAGGTCTGGTCTTTGACTTTCTGCAGAGATTAAGCATGTAGTGATGAGATGTTAATGTTGACTTTTTGCATTCATGATTTTATTTATATCATTTGAATCATGACAGTGGATTAATTAAGTAACATTTAATAGGTCAGAAAAGACTGATAATACCAGCTATTGAGCTTCTGTTGGTTGGTCAATGCTGCAGGGACTGGACGTAGTGTGGTGGTCAGAGGTCCTTCAGAGGAGTGTGCAGAAAATGAGCAGAATGAATCTATATAACCTCTACGAACACAAGGACAAGGTGACATTTGACAAAAACAACCCTCATGGGTGTCTTTGTGTCATCCTCAAAGGGTCCTCCCGGATGATTAGGAGATGAGACATCAAGAGGTCACTGTCCATGCTTTTCTTCCTCTTCCCATCTCTTCAGGCCTTCTTCCACATGTGTGCACTCTATCTGTATAAATAAAACTATTCATGAATACAGGCCTATATGCACAATGACACACGCATTGCTCCACGCGCAGCCCAACGACAGCCCAAAGTCACCCTGCTGCAGTCTGGCTGCAGGACAGTAAGTGAGTCAGCTTGCTCAGCCAGCCGCACAGCCACGTCTGCTTTGTCTATCAGGCTGCCTGTTTATCTGTCGACCCTCAGTATTTGATTCTGGGTCTATCTCGTCTATCTGACCTGCCTCCTTGCCTGCTGGTCCGTATTTCTGTTTGTCTCCATCTCTCTTTCCCTCTCTCTTCCTCCCGGTTAAGGTGTCAGTATGCTTAAAATGACGTCCTTGCCAAATCATCAAGCAGCGTCTAAACCCCCAACTCCCACAAATGGAATTGGCTGCGTCCGTTCGTTTTTGCAACTTTCCATCACAACAAATATGCCTACTCAATTATTGTGGGCATTCAGAGCAGGTCTTAACATTTTTGCCTTCAGATGTGTTCAGATGACACTGAACAATCAAGTTCGTTTGAAGCATACTGAACCCTTTATGACTTGATTCCACCAAGCACGTTGAATTTGCACCAAGGTTTTGATCTGTCCCTGACAGGGCTGCATGACCCACCAACAGCTCTTCAGAAGTGAAGCATTTTCCCCATCTGATTTTGTTGACTTGCTCAGATTTTGATGATTTGGTCAGTTTTTCTTGATTTTCATACTCATACATGGGTAAGTAGGCTACATAGTTGAATAGTTTCTTTTTTGTCTGGTTATATGATCACTAGTCTGCATGTGGTGTTTTATTTCAAAAACTGACTGGACTCTCTATGTTGTTCCTGTGTCTGATCTCCTGCCCGCTAGATCTGCTCCATTAAGCTTGACATGGCTTCTGTCAAAAATAGACTTGGCGCGTATTTGAAGCTGGGACGTGTTGCAGCAGTGCCCGGTGGAATCAAGTTGTTAGTTCAATTAATGTTGCTAGTTAAGATATTTAGAAGAACAGAGTGTTCTGCCTCTGCAGGCGTGATCCCACCTTCTTGAAGAGGGCTTTTAATTTGCAGAGTTTACAGTGCTTAATCTTCATCATCCTTTCTTTCCTGCCATCCTCCTCTCCATTATCCCTCTCCTGCCCCTCTAAGCCCAGCCAGGGGCTCCACACCCCTCCATGGAGCTCAGGGTCAGCCATAGGATCATCTGGTGGATTCTGGGCCATCACAGCTGTCTGGTTGTACTCTGCCAGCCTGGTCAGCAGATGTTTTACCACCTCTGGTCGAACTTCTGCCAGGTCTGACCTCTCGTAGGGGTCAGAGGTTACATTAAACAGCCAGACTGACTTCCCCAGCTCATTGCGCCGCTTCTCTAGCTTCTGCCACCGTTCTGGACCACCGGGAAGAGCCTGTGGTGGTATCCAGTCCCCGTCACCCACATTTCCTGTCAATAGCTTCCAGTCCCCAGCCCTTATTGCTGCCCTTACGGCTGTGTCCCAGATCCCAAAGCCATTGAGTACCAGCGCCTTGTCATATGGCTCCCCGGGCTTCCTTGAGACTGGGTCAATGTTAAAAAGGATTTCAGTGCGGGGAGAGGGTAGGCCCTTGCTGATGGTCTCCCACACATTGTGACCATCTAGGCCACGGTGGGACTGCAAGGCCCCGGCCAGCCCCAGTAATGTGGGGTACCAGTCAGAAACATGGATGAGTGCTCTGCTGACTACACCCTTCCTCTCCAGGAGGGGACTATGGACAAACCCCACAGCCCGGATGCCCCCTTCCCAGTAGGTCCCTTTGCCACCTCTCAGTGGCCAGTTGCTCCCACCAGAGAGCGGCTGCCCACCATTATCAGATGAGTAGATCAGTATTGAGTTTTGATAGATCCCACTAGTCTTCAGTTCTTGGACCACTTGTCCAACCCCGGCATCCAGGCAGCTCAGCATGGCTGCATAGTGGCGTCTGAGACGATTGTCCTGGGAATCATAGTGGTGCAGAAAAAGGTCTGGTACCTGCAAGGGTGTATGGGGAGCCTGAAGGGACAGATAGATGAAGAGTGGTTTATGGGGATCGTGGCTCCTCAGGATCTGCTTCACTCTGGTTGACAGAGAAAACATCAATTTTAGACTTTTTTTTTAATTTGATCTCTCTGTATTAAATCTGTTTAATTTATCCCTTGATGCTCACCTTTCTATGTAGAGCAGAGTGGAGTAGTTTCCAGTCATCTCCCAGGCAGGCCTGTCTCCATCATGCAGGTCAAATCCACAAGCTTCAGCCCCATCACAGCTCTTATAGGAGTAGTGGTCTCCACTGCCAGTCAGCGTACCCAGGAAACTCTGAAAGCCACGTGCTGTGGGTAAACAGCTTGGCCTGCAAAAGCCCAGGTGCCATTTCCCCACCATGTGTGTGGCATATCCAGCCTCCACTAGAAGCTCTGGAAGGGTGGGAATGTGCGGGGGCAGGCAGAGGGGTTGACGTGATCGGATGATTGAATGCTGGAGTCCAGTGTGAATTTGGTAGCTGGCAAGACAGAGGTAGTGTGAAAGAAGATGTGAAGACAGCAGTGTCTTGCAAAGATGTATCTAGTAACACAATACTGGGAAATTTCACAGATGGTTTAAAAATACTGCACCTGTGGATACTTCCACACAGTTACATATCATCAAGCCAAGATGTTTGGGGATTTTACAGGATCCATTTGTGCTAAGGAGCTATAATTTTTACTTAAAAAAATACCCACTTTGTATTTCAACCTGTAGCTTTCATTCCAAGAAAAGCTATGTAATCTGCCCTGAAAATATGTGAGTCTTAAAGATTTCAAGACTCAAGATGTTTATTGTAACACCGGTTATACATACAATATAAAAAACTTTTGCTGGAAAGCTCCTTTTAAAGAGTAAGTTAAGTAGCAAAAATAGGGAAGTTAATTAATAAGACAATAACAATAATAATAAGATAAATATATAATAGAATAAAATAAAATGTGTATTTACAAAATTACATACAATAATAAATTAGAAAATACTCAGTAGTATCAGTAGTACTTCATTACAAAGACACAATGAAGAACAAATAAATATAGAAGCAATGAAGGTTGCATATTGTACAATATTGCACAGACATTGTATTGCATTTATATATCTATACAATGTCTGTCACATTTAGCCACTTATCCACAGAGAGAATAACAATTCAGCATAAAACAACAGAAAAGACTCAAAATACAAGGTGCTTTTCATAAATAATCTAGTACTTTGTCTTGGCACAAAATGTGGTACTTTTATTTTATGGCCTTACTTGTAGTGGGAGCTGCCCCATTGTCTTTAACAAAAGACAAAAAGGCTGTAAAGCCTATGCATAATTATATCATACGAGAACAGATGCAGTAACGGAATCATTTTCCCATTGTAATAATGATGCAACGATGAGGAAATTACTCACCGGCCTGTCATGAGTTGACTGCGAGAGGGTGAGCAGATCGGCTGGACGTAATAATTTTCCAGTTTGACCCCCTCTGCTGCTAGCTGGTCCAGTGCAGGTGTGTGGATGTCTGAGCCATGGTAGCCAATGTCTCCGTAACCCTGGTCATCCACCATGATAAAGATAAGGTGTGGGGGCCTGGCCCTTTCCACCTCCACTGTATTGACACTGTCATCCACAGACTCGTGTTCACTCAGGCAGCCAAGGCCTCTGAGCAAGGTCACTCCAATCACCAGGAAAAACACAGAACAGATTCCTCTCCTCATCTCCAGCAGTGCTCTGTAGCTATCTGTCTGATTTTGTCTGTGTTTTCTGTTCTGCTTAGTCTGCAGTCAATAAATCTCAAGCCAGATCACTTCTGCAGAGAAATGGGCAGATCTGTGTGTCCGAGGAGCTCGTCCAAAAGTCTTATCTGTCCATTAAGTATGAGTTGTCGTCTTTTTTCTGGGGCTTATTCTTGGTTTTGTGAAATGGAGCTGAGCTGGTGCCAGCTGCTGTGGTGGGTGGGGAAAAATTGCTGTCTCTACGATGGGCAAGAAGTTGGTAGAGAGGTGTGTGTGCGTGTGTGTGTGGACTCTCTTTGCAGTACCTTGCTACATTCCTCTGTACTTTCAGGCCCCTCATGCGATGGCTGGGAAGAGCTTGGCACAAGACCAGTGGCAAAAATGTGTTGTGAAACTACAGTTGAATAGACACTTTTCACGGCAGAAATTTTATAACATATTAATTGTTGTTGTGAATTGTAATAATTACTGGTTTAGAACGTTAACATAATTTGTTGTTCCTGCTATTACATGACAAAAAATCTGCTGTGCAAAAGGGCCATTAATCAGATACAATGGGAACACATGATCTATAACAGATCACTGGTAACAGCTATAGCGAATAAGTGTAGAGATGCCTCCCACGAATATCTAATACACAGTTCATGAGTTATGAAAGGGGCATGGCTAAAGTATAGGGGGCGGGTCTAAAGGCATTTACAAACCAACAGCAACACGAATAAACAGCACCAAACTGTAAGTATTTTGGAGGCAAAATTTTGACCTACCTGACTATTCAGATCAAGAGCAACACGATTTAGAGAATAAATGATTGAGCTTCAAAAAAATAAATTGCATGGCGACAGTTAGTAAGACCCGAGGCTCTTTTTACTTAATAAAAAGAAGAAATAATGACATATCTGGATACAACCAATGTAGAGAAAGGAGGAGAACTGCTTGGTTCAGTAGCTGAAACTGTTTCACAGCTGCAACAGGTCATATTTTAAGGCAGCACCAAGTGTGAAGACGCAGTGTAGTGATCTGAGAGAGCCAATTGATTTGGAGCAGCAGCTATCCATACGTGAGATGTTTCACATGATTTGTAATAGGTCCAGATGTGCACAGTGCATCGTAATTCGACAGGAGGGGGGGGTCGCCCGGTTGGGAGTTTAAACAAGACATTTCTGTGGACTGTTGAATCTTGATATACACACAATCGTCATACTGAAACTAATTTGCTCTCCCCTCCATATGCTGACTTTGAAATCATTGTCTCTGTAGTTGTTTCCTTCCTCTTATCATGTAAAACGTTAAATGAAACAAGTATGAATGTGATGTCATCAGCAACAGGCAGTTTGATTTGTGTTCATGCCAGAAACAAAACTCAGAAGAATCAACCTCAGTCTGAAAAAAGGCCTTAACTCGCACTATTGAAACTGGAACTCTTTGCTGAGACCAACTGCCAGTTTCCCTGTCAGCATCACAGAAGAGCTTTGTGACTCCCCCTGGTGAAAATCTGTGTTTTTGTAACTTAGTAACCCATTTAAGGCCTATCCATAATAAAGCAATATGTTCTACTACTATTACTGCTACAACCATTGTCACCACACTTATGGTCACTAATACTGTCATTACTGCTATTCTTTTCTGACTGCTACCCCCATTAAAGTGCTATTACGACTGCTACAGCTAATATTTCTACTGTGATTTCCCGTACTGCACATTTCAAATTGTACTGTAAATCCCTAATGAAAATCAAATAACCCCTGTCATCTTTCGTTTGTTGCTTGACACTGCTCAATTAATAGAGCCACACAATGACAATTACTGCCCGAGCTGGGCCAGTGAAACCAATCCAAGTACGGAGGAACATCCGGCGTTGTGATGAGAATGTGTATCGACCGCTGGGCTCTTAGCCCTCACCTCACTGCCATCTCCTTCCCATAATACTAAGAGGAAATCAATGCCTCAGATACGAGTCCATTTCCTATGTTGTAGAAGCAAACTCATGTTGCCTTACCCTGTGGGAAATTTCACAGGCTTTTTGCCCAGTGAGAGTGAGGGTATGCTGGAGAGATTGAGATCTATGGCAGGACAGGGAAAGATGACGATGAGGTAAGAATGAGGCTGACAAATGGGGGTGGGGATGATACACTGAAGTGGATTAGATGAAAGAAGTGGTGGTAAATGGGAACATATGAAAAGGAATTTATAACATAAAAATGAGAAATCAAGAAATAAGTAAAAACAACAGGAAAAAAGAAGGACAGCAGTGAGACAGCAATAACGTGTACACAAGAAAAAGAAAGCTTCACTGTCTAACATGGGAGAGTAGAGCATAAACAAAGTGGCATAAAAGGAGCAATCACTTTATCTTGCTGTGTATGTACGTCTGGGTCTCTGGGTATAGCCATCAGTTTGCCTCAGGGAAATGCAGGGTGACATGAACTCCGTTTTACCGCTAAGAGGGCGGAGGAGAGGGAGGGGGGCTATAAAAATGTAAAGTGACAAATGTCTTCTTGAGGAGTACAGAGAGCAAGGGATTGTGTTCTTCGCTCAACTGTGTATTTCAGTGGGATCACAGAGAGATGATATTAGTGAAAACTCATGTTATAGTTTCTTTTGTATTTGTCTGCATGGTGCACTCTAAATGACATCTCTATATGACCTACATAAGTACAACAAGCAACGAGACCACTCATGAGAAGACTGTCTATCACCATACGGTTACTCTTAATACCTGCCGTTGGGTCGGACTCTCTGGGAAATTAGATGAGCCTGTCTTTAGATTTTCCCAGACAAAATATTAAAACAGTAATGTGAAATGGCTCCATTTTTTAAGTAGAACTTTTTCTGCTCCAGTTTCAGGGCATGCTGACTGTACACTGCATTATAAACAAATGCAAAACCCTGAAAAATACATTTTCTGCAGTGCAACAAAGGGGTAATTGGTCAGAGTGTCTGCATAGGGCAAAGGATGCAACTTATAGCCCAGTGTGTATTTGTACAGTGTGTTTGTGCGTGACCATGTGCGCGGGTGTTTTGGAAAAGGCATTGGTGCAGAGTAGAAGAGAGTAGCAGTGGGTGTGATTTATTCATGACGACGAATAAGTGACTCACTCGATCTGGAGCCACTCTGTTGAGCTAGAGCTAAAGTGGGGGAGTGTGTGTGTGTGTGTGTGTGTGTGTGCGTGCGTGCGTGTGTGTCAAACCATGTCTGAAAATGACTTTCATTTTCAAGCTCATCATCAAACATGGAAATAAAAAGCTCTATTTCTATATTAAAAAGTCTGCATCTGAGATTTATTTTGGTATTTCAAATAGTTCATCATATGCAAGATGTAATCATGCCACAGTGAATGGGGGTCAGTATTGGATAATGGAAAATGAACTCATTGATGCTTATGGATCCCCACCGAACTCAAAAGGCACAGCTGGCTCGCTTAACTCTTCCTAAAGGATGCATTTAAGGCTGCAACTGGCAAGCTTGCATGCTGACATGTCTAAATGACAACAGGTAACGTTTTTATGCAAAGTTAAACTCAGAAATCATTTTCTAACAGCACTAACACATTTTAATTGTACTGTTACCAGGACCTTGAACTTCAACCAAGAGTTGAAGTTTGGCACAGATAGTGCAAAAGTAGGCTACTATCCCATCTCTAGTATAATGGTAGAAAAAGGACCATGACTTTGTAGCATTATGGGAGCACTACTCTATTAACATACTGTGCTGTGTTGTATGAGCTATACAAACTGTACAAACCTGTCAAGCAAATAAGAAAAGAATAGAGCCATCATTATCATTAGCAGATGACAGAAAACAGTTACAAAATGCACCTTTAAAGATGCAGCCTACTGCTGGAAAACAGGTTAAAAAATGCAGCCATATGATGTTTTCCCAAAGGCAGGCATTAACAATGACCTAAGCACAGAGTAATGTTTTGTTCAAAGGTCAACTGGATAATATCGAACCTGGTCTTGCTGCTCCAGTTTGACATTTTGATGAACTTATAGGAATGTGGCTTGTCCACATAGAATCAAAATCAAGTTTTACTCGCTGGCACAGCTCTTTCACAACAGTTTAAATAATGCCCACAATTATACAAACCTTAATTATGCATACCTTTCAGCCAGCAATTAGCTATATGATACGTAGCTGCTAGCTTCAGCTTACATAAGAGGTGTGGTATCTTGCTAACTATTAGCTAGCATTTTTACAGTAATGCCAGTCAGAGGTGGCAAATGTACACACAAGTACAAGTATTGAATCAATGTCTGTGGAAAAGTGGAAAAGTACTGGCTTTGAAAATGTACTCAAAGTATAAAAGTAAAAAGGAGCCTTCTGAAGGACATTTTCCCAACTGTTTCTTTGCAAAACAAACCTCATCTCACCTCTTCTTTGCGGTAGAGTCTCCGTCTCTTGTCTTTTATGTCTTGTTACATCTGTTTTGTATGATATGCACGGATGGATACACCAAGGAATCGTCTTTGCGATGTGTTATTGTTACATCCACTTAGGTTGAAATCAGTCTTGATGTTGGAAAGGTGGCGCACAATGATGCAAAATAAAAAATAATCAATAATTCCCCTCAAATGCATTAAAACTAAAGTAACAAGCTTGTTTTGGAAATGTGATGAGTAAGAAGTACAGATATTTGGGTTAAAATGTAGGGAGTAAAAGTGAAAAGTTGCCATGAAAATAAATACTCAAGTAAAGCACAGATACCTGAAAACTCTACTTAGGAACAGTAACAAAGTATTTGTACTTTGTTACTTCCCACCATCAGAAAATGTTGGGCTGTGCATTATTATTATTATAAATCAAATGTCTCACTAGATAGCAAAAACAAACAAACAAAAAAAAAAAAACAACAACAAAAAAAACAAAAATAAAATGAACATACTGAGTCTTCACCAACACAACATTACACTTCCACAGACATTCGAGATTCTTTTACACCTTTTACTTCAACATTCTACAAAAACAGTAAACAGTAATGCATAAATTTAGGAGTGAATGAAGCAGGAGTTTAAGTGACTAAAATATGAACCATCTAACAGTTTCCTCAAGTAGCCAAGAAGACTAGTTAGTCTAGACCAGTGGTTCCCAAACTTTTTCCAGTATGCCCCCTTTTGGAAGCCAACAAAAGTTCCAGCCCCCCCATCACAAAATTTGCAATCAATTGTTAACAATAATTGGGGATGGAACTGATAAAAAAAAAATTGAGTAGTTAAATTTTAGCAAAATAAAGGTCAGCTGGAGAAAAACAGCAAACTCATTTGTTTATTCCCCCTACATAGATCATATTCATTCAGCTTTTTTTCACTCTTTTTTTCTCCCCTGGTCTTTTGCGCCCCCCTTGTAGTGGCTCCGTGCCCCCCCAAAGGGGGCCCAGCCCCCAGTTTGGGAACCACTGGTCTAGACTAATCTAGTTATTTTTTACATCACGGTGTCACAGTTGAGGACGGCTGTGTTAAGGTGTATTGAATTGCGTTTTTTTGTTTGTTTGTTTTTTAATTGCTTCTATGTGCATTTACATTTGGGCCACCAAAAATGTACTCCAGTGACCAAATTTAGGGGCTTAGTGGCCTGTGGGACCAGTGCTTATAGAATATTAGCATGTACCCCTGCGCTGGTTGCCCTGCAGACTGAACTACTTACTATGTGATACACTGACAACAACACACACACACACACACACACACACACACACACACACACACACACACACACATACACATGTTGTGTTTCCATCACTTCTGGGGACATTACATTAACTTACATTCATTTCCTGGAGACTTATCCTGACCCTACCCATCACAAGTCCCTGCCTAAACCTAACCCTAACCCTCCAAAGTTATGTCTGACTCAAAAGGTGGAACTAGAAGACGTAGTCTCTGAGACATAACACAAACATCGTCACTCCCACCTGCCCTGAAGGTGACACTCACAGGGACCCTGGCTCTGCTGCTCCTGAAATACTCAAGGATCATCTTCCAGCTGGCAGAAACTCAATCTGCTCCCTGTTCTCTTCACCTTACTCACTGATGGATTGACAAGATGAGGCTGAGGGGGCGGGAGACCACTCAGTCTCATCACATCAAACAAACCACCCACACGGAGGATGCTGCTGGCCTTATGTCAAATTCACAAACTATGGGTAAACTTTTTCCCCGCCTCCTCGTCCTCCCCCTCTCTTTACAGTACCTCCATGGCCAGCCTGCTCCATCCTGTCAGACATTTCCCCTGAGGAG
The DNA here is from genome assembly GCA_034769285.1 of Lutjanus argentimaculatus. NCBI lineage: Eukaryota > Metazoa > Chordata > Actinopteri > Lutjaniformes > Lutjanidae > Lutjanus > Lutjanus argentimaculatus. Next base: position 3,197,509 of record JAWZSL010000013.1, on the reverse strand, counting down.
ACTGAGTGCTGGCTTTGACTCATCAAAAATTGAAGGGATTACACAAGCGCAATGTGTGTACAGTATGTGTGTGTGTACTGTTGTGGTACAGCCAGTGGAGACTGCCACCATGAGGAATAGAGGAATAATGCATGCAGACTGATAGCAAAGATGATAGAGGAGGAATAATAAAGGGCTATGCTTCTCAAAACCTCACCTTGAAAGGAAAAATATATAGAAAACTCAGAGGGTTGTTTGTAATACTTTAAAGAGACTGTGTGCAGAAGTTGATTGAGAGTTTAAATTCAGGGTGTAGGTGTATTTATGCCTTCAAATTGGAAAATGACAAATTTTGAAGGGTAAATGACCAAATTAGCTTTTAACAGACTAACAAACACAAAGTATGTCTTTTGCAGTATTATAATGAAAAAAGGTACAGAGTGTGCACATTCAAGCACAGCTGGGTAAAGGAAAAATGCAACATATAAAGGAATAAGAGAAGTTTAACAAGGCAACATCACCATCAAGATATTTGTCAGGAAACATCCATGTGAAAAAGAGCAAGCTATAAAACCTATATTCACAGTTAACTGTTTGTATCATGTGATCTAATTGCAAGTGGAGCTCTGATTTTTATCTGTATATACAGTACATCAGGGATATGCATGATGAGGCAACTAGTAGATAAAATGTTGCTACCCTTGCTAGTCAGCATCAGGAATACCAGGCGGTTAAACTGCCACTAGCCAGGGCTGCAGCCTCAGTTTAGCCGTATTTTGACATAGAAAATTAAAATAATGTTGTATGTAGGCTGTATCAGCATGAGCTGACAGGTAACCACTCGACTGGAGTGATGTGTAACCACCTCCAACATCAGAAATGTGGATGTTTTTTTATTTATTTTCAGCTTTATATTCACATAATATGTAAACAACATGGTAAAATGAAAACAACTACAACAGACTAGAAAACACAAGAATGAAAAAATATGTATATGTATGAATAAAATAAAAGAAGGAAAAGAAAAGAGCTGCCAGACATACATACCCTCAGTACTATGATTTTCAGGATGTCACATTATCAAGTGTTACAAGGCCACAGGAAAAGGGTAGACAAACATATCTTGACATATGTTGCCATGGATTGCCATGAAATTTGATTCAGACATTCATGTTCCCCACAAAATAAACTGTAATAACTAGTAGTCTCTTCACTTTGTATCTACAGTAGCGCCACCATCAATTTCATTTGTTTAATACTTTGGTTTAAGACTGAATACCAACAAAACTAATGACATTCCCATCACCCCCAGCTGCTAATTAGCACTAATTTGTAGATGTTACCATGCTAACATGCTAAACTAACATGGTAAATATTATACTTGCTAAACATCAGCATGTTGGCATTACTATGGAGAGCATGTGGACATTAACCACTGTGCTTTAGTATTTAAACATGTGTCACTGACAGTGTTTTGAGGAATGTCCTGTTCACAGTAACATAGTTAAACACATTAACACCATGAGGCTGATCTAATGGATAATGTGAAGTTCCACAGGAGCAGGAAACAGGGGGCCCAAATTAACAATACACACAATACACAATATATTCTAGAAAAGACTTTGAAAAACATCAATGAGTATTTAATTACTGAAATACCCAAACTGACATTTGTTACCATGATTATGGGTGTTATGATGATTCTGTACAACTAAATATGAGTTCAGTGGACTGGATAAGACATGGGTCACTGAGAACATGAATACACAAACACTGACAAAGCATGATTGATTATTTACATCATGGTTAGCTGTCAGATCACACCACCTTAAATCGGGTCTTGCAGAAAGAGTACAGTACTTATATATCAACAAGGAAAGCAGAGAGAACCATGTACTGACACTCAAACAGTACAGAAACCAGTAAAGGGAACTATCAGTCTGGTTTTGTCTTTGATCATAGCTTTGGTAGAGTTACCTGTTCTATAATCTATTTGTTATACCACTGTTTTGTGTGAGTTCGCAGGTGTAGGTGTGTGTGTGTGACTCACTGGTGACAGCACACGGAGGTTATGAAGGGGCCACCTGGCGCAGTGTTGCCTCTGTGTCATGAAGCAGATGACACAGGACTCATCTCTCCTAGTGGGAGTCCTGGGAGAGATGCAGCACAGTCTGTCACAAACTGGGGTCAGGAGTTCAGCGTGTGAGGGGGAAACAGGCTGGAGGCAAAGAACAAGAGTCAGTCAGTGTGAAGGAAAATTCATGTGATCGCAATTTAAGAAGTAACTTTTTTGCCAACACACATCTCATACAGTAAAGAAAAAGACATTGTGGTGAGCTGACAGAAGAGCCTGCCAAGCACCAAAGAACTCAGATTTGGATGAACTTGTTAAACATTTTTTGTGAGTGGAAGCGTGAGCAATGTAAAGAAAAGATCAAAGATCTTTTCATCAGTGTTAGAGGCCTGGAATGATGTGATCACAAGCTCCACATACATTATGTAGTAAAACAGAATTACAATATATATTGTACAGACAGTCTGACATCTTGAAAATTGCAATTAATTCACAGTTGTGTCCAAAACCTTTATAAAATCTATCAAATGCACATACATATATGAAATTTAGATGGAAAGAAAGGGTATGAACATTACATATCATGATTATAGTGACCCAAACTATCATGATTATCAATATTATCATGGTATTGTTAAAGTGGCTGAAAGTTTTATACGAAAACCTCTCAACAAGTTGAAATGGCATCATGTCCTTTGCAATGTCAAGGTTTTCATTGATGCAAAACAAACCCATGCTGCCATGACTGCTTCTAACTTTGGTTGATACTGGACAGTATTTACCATGAGTTGTTCAAAGCGTGATAGTCAAACACAGCTATTACTGTAATTAATAATTTATTAATTTAATTAAGACAGACCCAAAGTACTCTGAATGGATCTAGGTAAGGACAATGTAAAGAATGACAATAACATCCAAGATGCAGCCGATAAACACACTTATAATTTATGATAAAGCTCAAAAAACACGAGATTGGTCTCATTTCCCCAGAGGATTACAATTTCAGAGGTTATAACCACTGTGTGAAAAATACATTAGGCAGTGTTTTTACAGAAAGGGTGCAAGTGAACTGGACAGCACAATCAACTGTATCATGAGGAAGTACTCATACACAAAGTTGGAATCTGAACAAAAGTCAGCTTAAATAATCTAATTAATTCTCAAAGGAAACCTTACAAGCCATGACAGTATAAAAGTTTAAAAATATATTGCAAAATGTCAGAATTATAGCCTCTACAAAGGGAAAACCAACCTTTTTACCTTGACATTTTAAAAATGTGAGACTCTCTGGGTTCATAAAATGTGTCTCCCAAAAGGGTACAGTATGTAGTCGAGTACAATATGTTCTCTAAAGCTAATTTCTGGAAATAGACTTCATCCACAAATGCATTTTTAATATGCAGAGGTTATAATGCATGCATTTCCATACGTATAAAATAAACTAGAAGGTTTAAAATGCTTTACATTTTAATTTCTGCATTAACTCTTATAAACCATATGTAGCCCCTTTTAATTACTGCCTCTTTGATGTGCCAAAAAGAAACTGGCCTCAAATGAATTGTACACAAATGCTTAGAATAGTCACCATCTTTACTTTCTGTATCTACTTTCATCAAACATATACACAGCTCACTTTTCTAAAACCTCTGCTTACATCATGTTTAATGGTATGGCAATCTCATTTTCACCTCATGCGAGCCAGGGGGGAGGGCTGGCAGTGACGGGTTGGCAGTGTCTGCCATGCTGGCACAGATGCCTCAGTTAAAGGCCACTGGGTCTGTGCCTGCTGCTATTCAACAAATCTGTCTGTCAAAGTCGTCTTGGGAAGGCAAGTTGGCCAACAGAGAAGTCATTAAATAGAAAAATGAGAGAGAGATGGAGAGAGAGAGGGAGAGAGAGAGAGAAAGATCAGAGAAAATATCTGAAGCTCTTCACAGTGAAAATGGTTGAAAAGAAGGAGAAAATACAACACAACATAAAACAGTGACAGAGAAAACCTTGAAAGGAGAGATAGTACACAATATAATTAACAGGGGGGACATGAGAGGGAAGAATCTGTTGCCTCACTTAACAGTTCTCCCATGTCCACAGGAAAAAAACACCCAGCTTCCCCTATTTCCTGGTTACAGCACCAATCAGCAAGTCTTTGCTCTCACTCTGACGCACCACTTTAATTCATTTTGTTGCCACGGACAGCACAGTATAAAAAAAATGCATGGAGCCACAAGGGAAAGCAAAACATTTCAGCCATACTGCTGCATATGGATTTTGACCTTTTTACTTTTCTTAAAAGACAGCCAACTCCTGTCGCAGACAGAGTGGACTTAACAGACCTCTTCCTGACTTTTTGACCCAACTCTCTGCAATGTAGTGTCTTTTTTTGTTTAGTTTGACAGGAAAACGGTCAGTGACAACAAACAGTATATAGTTCTGGTTTAGCGAAAGTGTTTGTTCTAGAATATCACCATTTCTCTGTTTATTCTTTGATTCATGTAAAGCATTTTTAGAAATTAGCTGACTACTCACAGTTCAGGATTGTACGTAACAATTTAAAAACAACAGTATTAAAAATGTCTCTGTAAAACACACCATAGATTCTTCTGGACATTTTGAAGGAGAGTGAGACGAGGAATTTGCAATCTGCAAGCTCAGTTAGATGCCACTAAATCCTTGTGGCAGCCTACACACTGGTCCTTTAATGTGTACATCACTTTAATGTTACAACTAGAAAAGATGATGGAAGGTTATACACTGCTGGGTAGCTTAACCTATGGTAATATGTCACAATTCATTACTAGATTTAGATTTTGTTTTAATTAAATCTGCAAAGTAACTTGTAAGTAAAGCTATCAATAGTGTAGTGGAGTGGAAAAAGTACAATATGTGACTCCAAAATGTAGTAGAGTGTAAGTATAAAGTAGCATGTGTATAAAGCATAAAGTGGAAAACACTAAAGGGTAATTAAAAATCCATCAAATCTAATGTTAGCTGTTTTCTACCACAAAACAGACAAAAATTACCACTAAAATAGTGTAATTAATGAGAACTAAATAAAAAAACTTCAAGAGGTCAACAGTTAGCCTACTTCTAAACACTAGGGGGAGTGGTTGGCACAACTGATCCACAACAACATGTTTGTTCAGATATGTAATGCTTCACTTTCCCTGTGTAAATACAGATCTGATATAAAGTGGGTCAGTTGTCTGTGTGGTCGAGCACTTGCTTTAACTGTGGCGTTGTGATAGATCTGATACCATCTCCATGAAGAGGGGATGATGTTTTTTTCTGAGTGTCTGACCCAGGACTGATCTTGGTTTCTATCCTGAGGTATGGAGACAGCTGCAGAGCAAGGCTGCCAAAGGGAGCAGCTATCATTGGTAACCTCCTGCAGCATTGATAATGGCAGCGCTGCTTTTCTAGCAAGGGGATCATCCAGCCTCAATCAACAGGTTTAAAGGCCTGTGAACGCCCCAAAGGAAAATACAACATAGTTAATGAAAGTTTACATCCACTGAGACTCTGTGTGCAGTGGAAATTGTGTTGTGCTTTTATTAGCTTATGATCAGAGTGAGTTTTAAGGTTAAATTTAGACATGTACATAAATCTGGACAGATAAGGACCAGGAGGGAACAGAAGAGAAAGATTGAAAAATTAATAAAGATGGACATCAAGTTTCACTGGATCATGGGCTTCATAAATCATCAAAAAATATATGGATAGTTTCTCAGATATGACTTTTAAGTCAAGATAAAACTTCTCAGTGTCTTTCATGAGCATGGACCTCATTTTATTTAATATTAACTAACCACACTAGGATTTTGCAAGTTTCCTTCACCCAGTAACTGCATCGAATCCACTATTAAGTGTTATTTGGTTATGCACACTGTCAGTGGTAACTCAGGCCTAAAAATCTCAACTTACTATACTATAAATGAGCAAAGAAGATCATCAGTGAGAAGCTTGGCTATTCGCCATATTCACATGGCCATTTTCCTCTGATATCACGCTCAGGGTGGGAAGCTCAAATGTCGTACTGCTGTGCAAGTTATATAGGTCTAAACGTAGGGAATCTGACAAATTGTTATCATTTCGTAACTTCTGGACTGATCAGCAACTGCAAGAAAATGGATAGTGAAAATCTGGAGGGACATCAGGCCATATTTCAAGCTAAAATAACATATTTGATAATTATGAGTACATTAGACAACAGCTAACATTAGCATTCAGCAACTTGCAAGCTAATATTAGTGTTTCATAGTGCTACATGATATATCAGTAAATTAATTATATTAATTCAGAAATATCAACACACATCATGGACACATTTATTAAGCCTAGAAGAAAAACACACTGGATATAATCACGCTTGTGATGTGATCTTAACTGTCTTGCTATCTCTTGTCCAAGTATGTAAGCTAAGCATCTAAAACAGGGTTACCGGTATGTTAGGTTAGAACAAAATTTGTCTGATCCTACATTTTTCCTTATCATACTTAAAATATCCCAAAATCTAGAGGATGGATTTCATTGAAATGATTTGGTATTGACATCTACAGTGCTAAGAGGATGAATCTTAATGACTTAAGTGATCCTGTAACTATTTATCTAGTGCCATCATCAGGACAGCATTTCAATTTGTCCAATTCTCAGGTGGTTTATGATCAAATACTTGAAAAACTAATGATTCATCAGTCACAGCTGTACTTTTCTCTAATTAGCTAATGCATGCTAACATGCTAAACTATGATGATGAACATAGTTAACATCGGGGTTAACGGGGGTTAACATCAGCACGTTAGCATTATCATTAAGAGAATGTTAGCATATTGATGTTAGCATTGGCTCAAAGCGCTGCTGTGCCTTAGTACAGCTCATTGACATAAATTAGAAATGGACAACATGAGAGCTCCCCAAAAGTGAAGCCAAAGTATCTTGATTGCCCTCTGGTGGCTGGCTGCAGTATAGATCATAAATCCTACCACCCCACTGTTATTAGATTGGACATGGGCCAAACTAAAACATCAAAGTAGGTGTCAAACCAATTTTTATTGGTTATTTGATGCTATAAAAAGGTTGTTTCACCTCATGATTGACAGCTGAGCACTATTCACAATTAAGTTAGCTGGGTTTATGGGCAGGAACTCCAAAGTCCTGCTCCAAAGCCCTGCATGGCAATGCTTATCACTACTGGGCAGACTATGGCTCCAAATGACGTCACCAGCGCAAGATGGCATTGCTCGTATGTGGGATATTTTGGCTTTAGTTTTGAGCAGTGGGAGGAAGTGGAGCTGTGGCGTCCATCTTTATTTACAGTCAATGGTACAGCCTCACACATCATCAGCTAGCATGACTGTAGACTCATAGTCCTGTTCCTATGCGTGTTAAATGTCTTTGTTCAAACTCTCCACAGCTGCCACCACATCTAAGAGATTGGCTGGGTGTAAGAATGTGGGGTCCGGTTGTGACAGATTCCTGTGCATAAAGATAAATATGTGGTAGGATTAATCCATGTCTGCCTTCCAAGAGCGATATTAGCATGTCTCTGTGATTGTTTATCAACAAAGTCTGCACTGTAAGAAACTATCTCACAAAAAAATATTTATACAAGCAGGCATGAGACCCTACTATGTTTCAAAGTATGTGTCACTCTGTCACAACTGTGGATTTCCAACTTCAGACATATTTCATTATGCAGACTATTCGTCCACAGCTTGCCTAAGTATTTATCCTAAAGGCTCTATGATGACAGCCTAGAATGTCTCAAGATTCAGATGAGCTGCCAGGATACACAGCAGCCTCAGCAGTTAAGGTCAATCCACTCATTGTCATTCATTTCTAAACAAAATCAAAGGGTACTTGAATGCGACTAATCAAGACAGGAATGTCCTATCATGGCAAGTCTCAGTCCTGAGATTTGAGAGTCTGGCTGTGACCTAACTAAAGGTTACTAATGACCTCAATGTTGTAAAGCCAGATATGAAACAGTGCCATTTGGATGTTCTAAATGTTAACTTTCCCTTGGTCTACAGACCAGCAGGCAAAGCAGCAGAGGTGGTGGTGGTGTCCTATTTTTGGAGGGGCTATCAGCAACCCAGTGACATAGGTCTGAGTGACAGGACAAGTGTTGCGTTGGACCCTCCCCTCACTCGTTTGGGGTAAGCATTCCTCAGTGTAAGCAGACATAGACCCCCCTCCCATCATATTTCTCTCTTCTTCTCCCTCTCGCTTGCTCCCTTGGCCTCCCTATGATGGTCGGCCCACTCTGGGCGTGGGTGGGTGCACAGAAGTGTGTGTGTGCATGTGTGTACGTTCAGGTGTGAGATTCGGCCTTGGAGGTGGACTCAGAGAGAAGTCAGCGCCTGGACAGTGTGGCAGAGCTCTCTGAGGGGGCCCTGATCGCTGACCATGGGGCCAATGCACTGAGGGCCCCCCAGACAAAATCAAAACAAAATCAAAGAGAAGCGGAAAATAACCAAGAAAAAAGAAAAAAGCTAAAAAGAGACAGAGAACAGAACAATGGTTGCAGAGGAAGTGATAATTACATTGTCCGGCGGAGCGCCATGGGGCTTTCGTCTCCAGGGAGGTGTGGAGCATCAGAAACCACTCCAGGTGGCTAAGGTAAGGCAGGTGACTCAGCAGGTTGGACAGAAGCAGTCTTTTAATGGTTTGATTCAACAGCCTCGCTAAAGAGAAGTGAATCATCAGCTGAGATATTTAAGGCAGAGATTTAAGGAGCCGTAAACAAAGTTGATATGGAATATTGGCTGTCATGCAAGTTTGGAGCTTGAATATGAGTCATGATCTTGTTTGAGAGTGGTCTTCATGCAAAGGCGCACCAATGATTGATTGGGCGAACTTTAAGCTTCAAGTTCACCTGAGAATGTAGGGCAACCCTATTGCATATCTTCTGCTGAGTGCTGCCTCTCTTATTGAACTGCAAAAGCTCAGAGTTCTGGTGAAATTAGAGTGATACTGACCAGAAAATCTGAATTTGTCTTCATTGGTTTCTTGGGTTGTTTTTGACAAATTAAATTGACTTTGTGTTATTTACTGACACTGTTCCTCAGCAGTGCTCTGAAATACATCGCAGCAGATGCAGGTTGTTTTATTGGCTGTCAGTTTCTCTTTATAGTGAGGAATTTATGGATAGTACACACCATTCAAACATGACCGTGATCTGATTTACGCTATTGAACGTTTCCACTACGTCATCGTTTCAGTAAGAACTCAAATCACTCCAGCCATGCTTGATCATGTTTAAGCTGGCAGGCTACCTGAGATTTATTTGGACCAATGAGTGGGCAATGACTGTCATGAAAGTCTGGATTCAGTTCAGTTGGTGAAATCACTGTGGTTCAGGACAGACTCAGGCCACATTGGTGTTTGTGAAATAAAATAGTCAAATTATATGGCTTTGTAAAGAATTTGTAAGAATTACATCTAAATCTTGTATAAAAAGGTTCACTGAAAGAAAACATTCACTGTGTAAAGGAAGTGTTTAACCTAGTAGTTCTCATACAGAACCTCTCAGCTCATTTTACTCCCCTAGAGCAAATTCTTCACAAGAATTTGGTGTCCACATTTGGCACCGGTGGAGCAGTCCAGATTTGAATTGTGATCTCCATTTGAGAAAGCAAGGATTAAGCATGTATGCCAAAGCTTTCAAGCAGGAAAAAAAGAATCTCAAGTGCAGTGAAGTTGTAGTTACATTTTCTGATCTCCTATTGATCCTACAGTATGCTGTTCATATGTTATCAGTATCCATGTCATCATGATCTGTGACATGACATGTGACAGTACAGTCACTGCTCTTCACTCTTCCAAACTTGTCCTTGCTGTTTAAAGAAACCTGGGCCGATTTCCTTTTCAATGAAATCTTTATATAGAGAGATCTTATTTCTGGATATGAAAGTTTAGGTTTTAATACACCTGCACACACATACATGCAGACATGAACACATATCACACAAACACACATATCTACACACATGTTCGATAATTGTTGAGTGAGCAGAACTACTTTTCCAGGTGGCTATTTTTGGTTGAGAGGCAGCAGGTCACAGGGTCAGCCAAGGTGTGTGTTTCAGCTCAGTACTTAAAAATTAACCTCATATACTATTTTTGTCCATGGATCACTCAGTATCTTGCTGCTTAGGACATGCAACTTTTTTTCTTGGTTCACATGTAAAGGAATTCTTGGTTTCTAATCCTCTGTTGTGTAGTATACTGTTCCGGTTCAGGAATCACATGAGCTGGGAATAAATTACCAGGAGAGAAACCAGCTTGCTAGCAAGCTTTTCAACCCTGAATTTTAAATGAATCTTCCCTTAAGTAGCTTTAATTCTTTTCCACTTTTTCAAGACCATATGACAATATCACCCATATATAATCTCTATGTGTATGTTCCAGCAGTTCAGCGATATTTCATGGTGTCCTGGTCATCATTTTGTTCACATATCCTAAGTAATGCAGTCTGACAATTTTACTATCTCTGAAATTTTTTTCTAGAGTAAAACGTTTTTTTTTTGTGTGGGTTTGTTTACATGACACAGAATTTGCAATTATCCCTCTGGTTGCTCAATGGGATTGAAGAAGCTTGTTCAACAGAAGAACTGTGCACTGGGTCACACCCCTTTAACTATATACTGTACGTTAAACTTTTTCTCATATACCCCATAAAAATCTAAGATAATCATCGTATTTTGTGTTTTATCAGTTATAATCTTACATCAGTAGAACAATTCTCATTATAAGGAAATGTTTCTACCTGCAGACCTCACAATTTTTTTTTCTGAAACATGTCTCACAAAAATCCCACTATGCTGGACAAAGCAGAATCTTTCCTGAGTAAGAGCCTCATTTTGGTTTGAGACCAATGTGCTATGGCTCATGCACCACTATATTATATCTCTGAGACAGTCACCATTACTATTCATAAAACAACCACTTCTTACAGACAGTATTTAGCATCTTGAGAATGTTTGCTCTTTAAAATTTAAGTCCCACATGTAGTTGACTTATCCAGAATGTGGTGGTATGTACACAGAGCCACGGGACACCAAATCACCTGGTGGATGACAGCTGTTTCTGTCTGACTATCCAAAACAGCATGCTCCTTCACCCCTGAGAGCAGGAAGGTGTTATCTTCTCAGGTCTCATACTATACTGACCATAACAGGTGGAGCAGTTTGGGCCTTCACTGAAAGAGCCGATGTCTCAGTGCATGGTTTGTGTCTGTGGGCCAGCATGCAAATGTGTTTATTTATATATGTTTCTGTGTATTTCTGTCCCAGTCCATGTGGTGTGTGTGTGAGAGAGAGCATGTAAGGGTATTATAACTGTTATGACTTGCAACCACAAGGTGACTGACGGAATGAATAAATGACATCCTGTAGCACAAGCAGGCACAGGCCACTTTGAAAGGCTTAGCTAAATGGGGATGTGGGATTTCATTACAGACAAACCAGAATAGCTGGAAAGAAATCTACAGTAATTAGGCTAACCAAAGCAATGCTTCCTTATCTCTGAAATCCAACATACAATATTCATCTAATAAATGGCACTGCCTCCATAGAGTGCAATCAACACTGCAGTGACTGTCTTTGAAAAATCTGCTTTGAATTTATTATGGTACATGTTGACATAAACCTGAGGCAATTTAGGGTGGGCATAACGCCATGGTCCTGACAGACCTTGGGCACAAATAGCAAAGCACCAAATGAAGATGGCTGCTGGCTGGCATTTCACTGTTAAAGTGTGTGTGAGTGCCTCACTCAAGCTGCAATATGTGGCATATGTCCGCAGCAAGATCAAGCTGTCAGGACAAAATCTGCTCTCTGTCAGTCACTATCACAAACCGAGACAAGACAGCAGCATACCTCTGTCAAGTTTTTTCTTTTTTTTTTTTTGTCCCTGCACTTACAACAGTCAAACATACAATTCAAAAAGAAATCACAAATTAGCACGAAGACTGACAGCAAAAGACTGTTGATTTTTGTATCAGTTGTCTCAATATCCTTGTCTAAGTATCTACAGCTGGTCAAACCAAAGCTGTACACCTGAGACTTAAGATTTGACCCAAAGTTATGAATCATATCTGATAGGATAAAATTCTGGAACAACAGAGTATAAATTATGCAGCATCAAGCAGGCCTTGCATAGCTGCACACCTTGAATATTTAATTACTTGGTTTGTGCATTGAAAGGGTTTGGTCTTGGCAGTATGAAAAAAAAACAAAAAACTTCTAAAACAGAATAGAGAAATGTACATATGAACATCCATTGAACTGTCAGCATTCAAATGTGTAAGATTTGCATCTCTTGGACTTGGGCTTGCTTTGAGAACAAGCTCAAAAGACAACATTTGTAAATTTTTTGTCACCTACAGAGCTCAACAGTAAGGACTGCCCGCTTACCCAGGGCAAGTAAAATGCCATGTCAGGCTAGTAAATCTAGCTCAGTCACCCAACTGGGCAAAAAAAAAATTAAACTACTGAACTATTTTGATTACCTATTAATCTTTAAAGTAATTTTTCATGGAAAAATGGCAGAAAATTCTGCTCTCAGCCTCTCAAATATGGAGATCTCCTGCTTTTCCCAGTTTATTATCATATTAAACTGGATATCTTTGGTTTTTGGACTGACAAAACAAGACATCACCTTGGACTTTGAGAAGCTGCGATGGACATTTTTTGTTCTCTGACATTTTATAGACATTGCAGCCCTAGATTAAACATGACAATTAACTTAAGCCGTTGTTATTATTTGATAACCGCTAATAAAGAAGACAATTTGCATAGGAGCAAATAAAAATTGATTTCAAGCAAGGAGATTTTTGACCCACTTGCCCGACCATGCAAGTGAAAAAACCTTTAACACTGAAACCTGCATCTACATGAGTGTTTGAAATTTTGCCTTCCTTTGCTTGTTCAGGTGCGCAAACGTAGCAAGGCATGCAGGGCTGGGCTGCGGGAGGCTGATGAGCTGGTGTCCATCAACGAACAGCCATGTGGAACACTATCTCATGCCCAGGCCATGGACCTGATCGACAGCTCCCCTGGGGTATTACACATCCGGGTCAAAAGGTCAGAGGAATCAAAGATTATATTAGTGATTAACCATCATCATCTCTTTCCATAAAAATCCTTAAGTATTGGGGATGATGTTTGTTATGGCAAAGAATTCTCTGTCTACATATCACAAAGTATTTAATGGCCATTGTTTACAACACTGCCTCCGCTTTTGCCTCTTTGTACATTATTACAGCTTCCTCCAGTGTTGCCATGTTTGTTGTTAGAAACTTTTGACTCTTCTTCTTTGGGTTGACTTTTGATTCTGAGTGGCATCCTCTAGTGCCTGTATTGCTTAAAATTCAAAAACGATGCGTGGGAAGCACTGTATGGGGGCAGTGAGTATGTAAAGGGGACATAAATGAGCCTTTAGAACAGATCACATCCAGATTTAGAAGATTAAACTATAATATCAAATCCAAGGGTCTTCATTCGGCCCCATCAATATTGTAAACTCTCCACTTGTTTGCAGGGTGCCTGCTGGTTTTCAGTCTGTGGTGCTTGTGACTCGTGCCCCATCTCCCCGTATAGACAAAGAGTACCGCGCTGCTCTCCGTGCCATGTCACCCACCCACACCCACCATGCACCTGTCCGTGAGGTTCACCGTAGCCGCTCCTCCCTGACCAGTGGTTTGACATCTCCGCCTGGTAGTGAGGCTTATTACGGTGAGACTGACAGTGATGCAGATGTGGCAGGCTACGAGAGGCAGCGCAGGCAGAAACGCCGCAGCCCCAGCAACTCCAACCCGGGGAAACCAACAGGAAGAGCCTCTCCTGAAGGCGGGGAGACATCAGAGATGAGTGGCTATGACAGCGCTCCAGATGCGCATGTTTTTCCCAGTTTGTTGGACGGACGTGGGGGAGATGGAGATGGAGGAGGGGGGCTACCGGGGGTGGCACGTAGGGAGGTGATTTACCAGCCTCCTGGTCCAGGAATGTGGTCCTCCCAGACATCCACTGAGACCTCCTCCATCATCTCCTCAGCAGATGACCAGGGGCCACGTGATGCAGGGCAAGAGGAGGACAGTGGCTTTCTCGAGCCTGCCAACGTGCCACTGGTATCCCCTGAGAGGGCAAAGGAAGCCCTGATGCTGAGCTCTCGCAGCCAGCTTGTGCCGATGGTGGGTCCAGTGAATAAACCCGTCGACGAGGAGCTCACAACAACTTACATGGAAAAGGCCAAGCAAGCCAGTAAGTACAGCTGAAGAAGAATAATGACATGGACCAGTGCTTCACATAGGTTTATAAACATTCCTGATAAAGGTTGCTGGTTGGTGATTTCAGAGTCACAAAACTTAAAATTCTCCAAAAAGTTAAAAATATGTCATTACATTAAATCTCTTGTATGCTTCTTTCATTATGTTATTATTTATATTATTATTTATATTATTTTCTATGTGTTTTTTTCTTTGTGGCACCTGCTTTGCAGCACAGAAATACATCACTGGAGAGAAGATCAGCTGATCTCCTCTACTACCATACACAGGAAGAAAAGTTCTCTTTGTAAAAATATACCTATACTTCTCTAGGCAGAGATTATATGTATAATAGATGCCTTTGTTGAAGCTAAAAAAAAATGTGCCCCAAAACCCCCTGAAGAAAAGCTTAAGTATTTTCAGTGGGTTCAATACTACTAAGTTCAAGTCTCCACACTTTCAACACCAAACTGATAAGACAGGCAGATCCAAGTTTTGAAGCAGATCCAAGTTTTGAAGCAGCTCAGTACCTTTTCATGCCCATTGAGTCCCAGTCATTTAACCTTACAATCAACCACCAAAACTAGTCAAACATCTGTCAGTTTTCTTGTAGTAGTCCGGTGTGAGTGGGTGCCAACCTAAGCTATGTTAAAATGAGTATGGCCACTAAGCCTTTCTTTATTTACCTCCAGTTATGTGTGTAAAAACCCCAGTGATCAATCTGGGAGCACTGAAAAGCATCTACAGTTTATTTTAGGCATCAAGTAGCAAAGTAGACATATTCTCATTTTCCCTGCCCCTCTCTCCCTCTCTCACTGCCCTGGCTACTGAAACCAGAAAAATCATATCATGTCTTACTGTTTTTGGTATTCACAAACTTGAAAGAGAGAAGAGAAATGTTCATACACTGACACAACAACAGATACAGAGCAGTGACACTGACCAAGCATTCTTTCCTACAACTTGGCATCCTGTCCATCATCCATAATAAGCCCAGGAAAAGGACAGAGGTGGGCTATTTGAAGTCAACGGGCTGAGTTAAGGACTTAAATAAATTTCCTTTTGTAAACCCCCCTTGCCTCAGGGTGCAGGTTTAACATTTGAATGTCCTACTTAGGAACCCTTTCCTAGACAAATTAAGAACTCCCTTCACGTGGCAGTGCATATTAAGGTAACAGAATTAAGTTGCCTATGATAATCTGTTTAATACCATAACAAGTTAAAGGATATGTTGCGGCTACCTTTGAAGTTCTCCTTCCAGTCACCTACAACATGCAACTTTCCACTAGCTTGCAAATATTTTTAGTTAAGTTAGATGTCAGAGTACATAAGACTAATAAAGTGCAAATTTATCCTTCACCCCAGCTAATGTGAGAAGCTGAAGGCTTGCCTGGCATTTTCCCGGAAGTGCTCCTGTAGCAAGTTAATATATGGATGCCTTTCGAAGGCATGTCAGTCAGGACAGGTTTAGATGGTCATGTCAGAGTCAATTCTTGGCTTAAAGGTAAAATCTGTTGCTTCAGACCCCTCTGACTCTACTGCAGTACTTATGTTATGCTGTCGTGAAACAATTCCTAACAGCTATGACTTTTATACCCTGCAGAACTGAACCGAGGGGATACACAGCAAGACAAACAGGTAAAGGAAGCCAAAAGCAAGTGTCGAACAATTGCGTCTCTACTGACAGATGCTCCCAACCCTCACTCCAAGGGAGTGCTGATGTTCAAGAAGAGGCGGCAGCGCTCCAAAAAGTACACCCTCACCAGCTTTGGTAGTGTGGATGAGGATAGGTGTCAGGACTCACAAGAGGAGGATGGGGTATTCCCAGGCAGCGAATCAGAGTTTGATGACGATGGCTTCTCGTCAGTTCCTGACCCAACTTGGGATAGTGATTACTTGGATATGCTGGAGAAGAGGGCAACTGCAGGCACTGAAGGTCGTGGTGATGGGGCAGAGGATGCTCCGAGCCCAGGGTTGAGTGAGACTGCAGGCAAGGGTGCTCAGTTGTTTGAGCAACAGAGAAAGAGGGCCGCTGAGCATGCCAAGAAGGTAGAGGCGTCACAACCACAGGCTCCCCTACAGTCTCAAGTCCAGGAGCAGGGTCAGTTGCATCCAGAGATACAAACACAGATTCAACCAAACCTCCAGCCTCAGCAGATGACACCACCTTGTCCTACAGCCACACAGCAAGAGCTCTCTCAGGCTCCAGGTCCAGTTGCAGCCCATGGAATGTCTAATGGGGACCTAACCTCTGCAGTTAGTACAGCTAGCATGGTGATGTCTCCTCCACCTGTGGCACCCAAACCAGCCACTGCCTCAGTGACTGTTCTGACAAGACCTGTACCACCAGTTGAAACTCCATTACCAGAATTATCTCCTAGTAATGTTCTCAACAGAACAGCTCGTCCTTTCACTCCCGGCTTTATCAGCATTCGAGCTGCAACTGCCCCTGTAACGTTCAGACCACCTGTTGCAAAGACGTCCCAGCGTCCTGCCTCAGCAGCTGTTGTGCCACCACCATTCTCCACTGCCTCTGAAATTACCATTAACCCCACACCAGTAACATCACAGCTACCCCCTGGTCCTCCACCATCATCTGTACATCAAGGTCCCCTTCCCCGGACACCAGAGGGTCCTGTGACTTTTCATCCTCCAGCCATCTCCACCTCTGTAGAGAAAATGCCGTCATCACCACCAATAACTACTGTTCATCATGCTCCATTCGTACCTGTGCCCCCAGTGGGTATGCCTTCGATGCCCCATCCACAGGCACCAATGGCTCCAGCCCCAGTTCCTCTTGTATCTCAAATTCCTGGTCCATCTGACCCAGTTACCCCAGTGTCTCCACCCCAAGTTCCAGTTGCTCAGCCACTTCCACCTCAATTTCCTATGGCCCCGGTAGCTCCAGTGTCAGTAGTCTCCCAGCCAGAAGTAGTAGCCCCAACCCCTGTTCCTGGTCCATCAGGTCGCACAGGAATTTTACTTGAGGCTCGACGGCGTGGTGGCAAACCCAAACCTATGTTCAATGTGCCAGATGTCACAAAGAAATCCCCCAATCCTGATCTATTGTCTATGGTGCAGAACCTGGATGAAAGGTCCACCCGACACAAACCTGGCCAACCACTGTCTGAAACGATCTATGATGGTGCAGAGGAGGAGAGGAGTGGTGAAGCCAGCATGGGGAGAGCACCTCCTCCAGTGGCACCCAAGCCTAAGGTGACCCATGAGGCCCCACAGTTTCTTCAAGCAGGGGGTAAGGGGGCTGAGCTGTTTGCCCGTAGGCAGAGCCGCATGGGTATGTATGTAGTGGACACCCCACCCGAGACCCCTTACCAGCAGGAAGTTGCCTCGCACAGTACATCCCAACTCCTTGACTCCTCCCCCAATTCTTCCCTTCCCTCACTGTGGAAATACTCCCCGAATGTCCGTGCCCCTCCACCAATTGGGTACAACCCACTCCTGGCCCCCTCTATCCCTACGGGGCCTCAGAGAGATGTAAGCAAGCCAGACAGCAGGGGTAGAGTAGGCTCCCAAAGAGAGGGCATCAAGGCTCTGGATTTCATGAGAAGACAGCCCTACCAGCTCAACTCTGCCATGTTTAATTATGGGGGCAGTGCTGCCAATCTGTCAGCCATGCCTTCTTACCAGGCCCAGAGGCAGCAGCAGGGCGACTACACAATGGTGGGCAGCTCATTAACATCACCTAAGCAGATACCCATCAAAACAGCCCGTGTCTATGAGGTCAAGAGATTCTCCACACCCACACCCATGTCAGCTCCCACTTTGACTCCCAAAGTCATTGCACCCCGCTCAGCCACTACCCTTGGAGAACGTTTGAATCATTCGGACATGACCTCCCCGCCTCCTGCTTTTTTCAACGCAACCCCAGCCCCTTTCCTTACACCAGCAACAGTCAGTGCCCCAACACCAGCTTCACCTCCTTCCCAACCAGCTGGACTGCCCAGCCTCCCAAAATTCTCTGCCCCCCCTGTTCCAAACCCTGTGCCCCATTCAGTCCCTACACCTTACACTCCAGTATCATACACCACTGGGCTCCAGAGTGCCAAGCAGTTCCAGAGTGCTCCTGAGCTCAGTATCCTTGCCTCTTTGCCCCCACTCAAGTCCAACTCAGTTCAGGCACCCAAACCACGTTTTGTTGCCACCAAAGGAGGCATTCAGCCACGTGTCTGGAGGCCCGGGGCACCCTGAACAGCAGTAAATCGGTAACCACCACTTGGACATCTTCCTGTACAATTATTAAGTGCTGAAATGACTGCTTAATTTTGTTAATTGGTTCATTCTTCAATTTAAGCAAAAATGCCAAATATCCATTGGTTCCATTTTCTTAAATGTGACAATATTATGCTTTTCTCTTCTTGCATCATTGTAAATTGAATATCTTTGGGTTTGGGGTATTTGGTCAAACAAAACAAACATTCTGAAGTTATTCATTCTGAAGGGCTATTTTCTAATTAATTCATTAATTAGTTAAAAAAAGAGACAAATTAATGAAAATAAACAGTCCTAGATCTATTATTTTTTAAGGCTAAGCATCAGCTCTAAACATAAGGTGATTAAGTGACTCAGTGTAAAGCTGAAACCCAGAAACCAGTCAAGTTTTTAATGTTTGAACTTGAATAATTGTAATGGATCATAAATATCTACTTGCTGTTCAAAATGCTGCTGATCACATTTATTTTGCTGCCAAAACATTTACTCACACATGTATCTGAGTGACAATAATAATAGAGTATACTAGCACATATTGTATGCTGTATAGTCCACCATATGCCTGTCCTGGGGGAGGTTTGTGTAAGGCTTCTGGAGATCTCTTTCTACTAATGTAGCAGAAATACCATCTAAACAGAGCCTGTACTGAATATTCTTTGAAACTTGAAATGTCTGAAAGATGTTGAAAATGAATAGTTGCGGTTCTGACCATAGGATTAAATCACTGAAGATGTTTGTTGTAGTATGTTGACAGGTGGAGGATCATAAAGCAAAAATAGACTTTCATCTTTGAATATGTAGTTCTGTTATTCAGTACTTGTCCCACTAACTGATTGCGCAAAATGTTTTTTACCCATTCTGTGTGTAGAATGATCAAGGAGAAATCCATTATGACCTTGATCCAGGGGTTTTAATGATGCATGACCCATTGAAAATTGTACAACACATCAGCTCACCATGATGGAACTGTATGTGAAGACAAGGTTTGCTCTTGCAAGTGTTTGTGAGGTTGTGCCAAATACCTCTGCTCAGTATAACCAGAGAGAAATGCTATCTTTTTAGCATGGGTCACATTCAACAAGTGCCCAGGCTGTCACTGAGTATACACTTGTCACTGGATATCACAGCTTCCAATTGCCACTTAGGCACACCAGAGCCTCCTTAGTATGAGTGTGATCTTTGCAGATATGTAAATTCTTAACTTTTATTAAACAAATAACACAGATGAAGGAATGTGTATTTTGTTTTGTTTAATCGTGATTTAATCTTAAGTGGTGCAGGGGGAAGTTGACTGACTGAGAGGCACCGGCATTTATAAAATGGTTCAAGAAATGAGAGTGGCTGTGGAGGGGGAATATAGGCAGTATATAGGTAAGCCAGTTTACTGAATGTGGTCATAGCTCACTATTTCTCATAAAGGGTTATGGGCCAATACGATTTCATGGCAGAAAATTGAGACTTACAGTATGGTTGAATTGTACATAGTTATGAAATCCCACAGCCTGTAGAAGTTTAAAGATGGTGGCCAGGAAAGTTTGGTACCTCAAGTTCGTTGGTAAAGCTAATGAAGCTGATGAAAAGAAGCACAGAAATTTAGCTGGTGTCTTTCCATTAGTAATGGTTGTTATTTAAAAAATAAAGGATAAACGTATTTAATGGTTATACACCTTGAGAGACTAAGAATGTTAATGGAAACAAATAAGAAGCAAAGAAATGACTATGATGTTTTCTGCTGTGGAATTCTTGGGGAGATACTTTTGTTATTTTTTACTATTTTTAAAATACAATTTCTCTTAAAGCTTTGTCTTGTTTTCATAATATGATGGCTATGAAAAATCTAGAGTGTGGATATAGTTGTGTTTAAGTGTAAAATATGATAAATTTACATGTTTCTGAATATAGTTGGATTAAATAAGTGTGAAAATGTTTTATGTTATTAATGCTGAGTAGAAGTTTATACTGACTAGGAGACAAGACATTTTTAGAGGAATAAAATTAGATTTGAAAGCCCTCCGTTTGTCTGATATGTCTGATTTTACACTGCCCCCCGTTGCTGATTGTGTGATCCTGCACTTTTCTTTTAATTACTGTATATGCATGCATTAAATGATAATATTCACAACTGGACAGTGCAATAACTGTATATTAGTTTTAATAAAATATATATGTTAAACTATACACATAAAAGGTAGAAATGCTTTACAGCCTGTTTTTACACACACAGAGACACACACAGATATTGCCATATGATGCACTCACTTCATTTGATCATTTTTTCATCACAATTGTCATTTTCATTGAAAAAACAAAACTATTAACATCATGATGATGTGGGAGAACAAAAATTGTTTTCCAGTGCATCTCTGCACATCCACAGTCCTTCATAATGCTTCATAATGATTTGGTCATACATTTTCCCTTATCAAAAAATTGCAGCTTCTGCAATCTGGCGATGTCCTTGCTCATATTGTAATTTTGATATTATTTTGATTAACACACACACACACCCCACACACACACACACACACACACACACACACACACACACACACACACACACACACACACACACCCCATTTTGTTATTCATTTTCACAGCATTGACTCCATTCACTTAAGACCATCTGAACACGAATGAATATTCAGTTTTTAACTGACAGATATCTGACAAAAGATTAATTGAAATGTTACTGGCAACTTCTGACTGACAAGAAAACCTGAATAAAATTCTGAGTGTTGTTTCATAAAGCAAGATTGCTATATTGATAGTTAAGCCATGCTTACTACACCATATTCTGTCCCCCCTCAAATAAGTGTCTGACCTACCAAGGAAACTAAGACCAGCCTGGTAATGCAACTTTTCAGGCTTGCTTTAAGTACTGAATTTAAAATAAGATAATTAATTAAACAGACACAGACTGCAACAGGATAACTGAATTGTGTTAATGAGCCTATAATGTCCAGTGGAGAATTCAGTTTCCACAAATACAAATTCTCAAAATAAATAATTGATCCTATTTGGTGAAACTATAATGATAAGATTAAAGGAAGACTATTAAGCAAGCTGAGATAACTTCCAAGGGTAAAAGGAGAGACAATAGCAGAGAAAAAACATATGACAACACAAGTAATGTGCACGCATGCGAGCAATTCTAAGCTTTGCCACTAGGGGGTGGCAGGTTGAAAGATATTTTTTTAAAGGAGATAGGCCAGCCAGACAGTTAGACAGACAGGCAGATAAACTGATCAGATAGACAGACAACACCACCACATCCATGACGTAGCTGCAGAGAAAACACAGAGGATCCTATTTTAGGACTCAATTTAAAGGAGCAGTATGTGGCAGTCCTGTTTAATATACAATCTATGGTTGAAGGAAGGTGTTTCCCGCCACCCCTCCTCCCCAGACTCGGAAAAGCTCTGCAGGAGGTTGCAGCAGCTCCACAGGAGAGCAGGACACGCAGGATGTGTGCAACATTGTGAACTGAAAATAGCAAGCAACACTGAGTCCCCCACTGTAGTTGATCAGCAGTTTTTAACTGTTAATTGTCTGTCAGTGTAAAATTAAGCCTGTTATCCTGAAACAAAAGCCCACTGTCTCTGAAACACACACCCTGGATTGGAGTTAAGTGACTGCCTGCTTTACTGCCTGCCAGAAACCATTAACATATTGCTCAATTGATGGCATTTTATGATTTATTACAGCAAATATATTACAAATTTCTCCTTGCATGTCAACTCATCAGGTCTTTTCTATAGACTTCTATTCACCAATTGAGTCACAGGGAGGTGGCATGGTAGTTAGAGTGACTCCTATTACCTTATAAATCATGGTATCTACCTACTGTACCAGTGGTAAGTGACCATAAGCAATGTCATTTAGCCACTGATAGATGTTTACCTGTATACTTTTTAGAAATGTAACTAAAAAACAGCAGCAGCAAAGCACTTAAAAAATGGTGGTGAGTCACACATGGAAATTTGGGAATATTTGTTAAGGCTCCAGACAGAGAAGCTGCTGGAATTCTACTATATCTGTTTAGATTCTTCTTCTTGTGCCCTAAAACCATTCGGATCTCAGAAACCAATCAGCAACACTTCAGAAACTCTGCAGATACATAGGTGGGAAATCTCACTCATTACACAGACAAAGAAAAAACAATGTCCAGAAGGTGGCGCCATCACACAAACTTTTATGTTTTGGCCCAGAGCTTTTGAACCAGGAATGAAGTTCTTTTTTTTCCTGATTCTGAATTGAGTTGAGTTAAAAATGAATATGACTTGGGTGTGATGATTGGTGAGATCAAGTAAGACTGGGTCACATTCATTATTTTGATGTCAGGAATATTACTTGTTTTGCTGTCACTGTAGATTTATGTCCAGTGAGATATTATTGAATGATTGGCATTACTAAAATTTGCACAATGCATAATCTTTTACTCTTATGGGAGTACTTGCATACTGCTGTTGAAAGAAGACAATGACACACAAGAGTTGTGCTTTATCTGAGTTTTCTGTTGGCCATTTCTGCATATGGTAAGATCACAACTGATACAATGACCAAAAATGAAATAAAATGTAGTCGCAAGCTACAGCTAATGAGTTCAAATCCTTTTGTGCTCAATGGATGGAAGCAGCTCAATCATTCAAATTAAGGCTGTGAGTAGCAATCAGCAGGTTTCAGGCTTCACAAAGGTGAGCAAGTCACTTCACTTAGTTTAATTCTGTTTGAAGACATGAGACCAATTAAGTCAGACAAATTTTTCATCATCACAAGCATTTCAATAATTGTCCCGTCCTCCCCTTTATTGCATTTGAACAAAAGTCTGTATATACAATATGTTCAGGAGAAACCGCAGGATGTCTCCAGTGAGTTTATTCTGGATTGCTCAAAGGCATCTTGTGTCATGAGCACATGACCACTTGTACCAATCAATATGGCAGTTTAGATTTAGGTTAATACTTGCCCCAGAGCAAGTACACCAATGAAATTCTGTCCAGTGGTTTTCTGATACACAGCTATGGCATTTGTGGGTGCTTCCTATGGGTCGGGTTCAAAATGCTTCAGTAAGCCTGCTCCCAACTGAAGCTCTACCGAGTTTTACAATGATTGGACTAATGGTTAATGAGTTATATCCAATTTCCAGCTAAGCCATGCCCTTTGCAAAGATATTCTGATTAATGACTGCCAAGTTTTTCATCTGATCTTGGTCATTTGTAATAGGAATGTGTAAGTCCCTCAATGCTGTATAGCTGATTTGGTGTCCCCTCTGCAAGGAGCCATCGGCTCCACACCTGCTCAATATGTTTATAATGATTCATTCGGAATTGGTGAATGTTTATCACTAAAGGGAGACTCTTACCATTCCATGCACGTGAATGATGAGGCCCATATAAAATGAACAGTTGTGACTGGCCCGAGTAGATACAAGGCTAGTGGAATTCTGTCTGAATGGAAAGGGGGGCCTGACGTATCTGACAGAGTGCCTTATATTGCAAAAAATGCACTTTGTGCTGTTACAACCAAATTTGGTGGGCGTGTGTAAAAATGATATGTGAGAGACCATAACAAATTTGGCAAGTACATGGTGCTATAACAACATCCTAACTTTAAATAGCCATGATACTCGTGTTTGGCCTGTGCCATTTTGTTAATGTTGTTGCATGACAAAGCATGTCCTCCATGGACACAAAGGCCCTGGGTTCAAGTCCCAGGGTAACCAAGTCTTTGCCAACTATTCAAGCTTTTCACAACCTCTCCTTCTCTAATTCATGTTGGAGTGTTTTTGCCTACCTGGACATTTGCCACTGAGTGGTGCTGTGGAGTCAATATTGGTCTCCGCTCTTACTGAGCGTACAATTAGAGGGGCATTTTGCTGCCAACCTCCACACTCACAGCGTGCCAATATAGGACTGTTAATATCCAGTCAAACTATTTATAGAGAGAATGACATTTTGTCAGGGCACTACAGTGATTAAGAATTTGTTCTTAATTTAACTGCTTACAAAAGATCAAATAAAAAAATAAAACTGGCTTCCCAGCTTCTGGAAAGTTTCTATTTCAAGATGTACTGAAAGTACCATGTACAGTAGTCTCCATGGTATTTATGCATGAAATCATATAATCGTCGCTAGAAACAGAAATAGAACCACTGTATGATAACCAGATAATTCATCAGATGATCCAACTCTTCGTGGTCATGAATATTTCCTGGAGGAGGTGTGTCAAAAAATGTCCAAATAATTACAAAACTTATTTCAGAAAAATATCTGAAAAATCATCACCATCATTTGTAGTTCCAAACTACTTCACAAAAGACACAGCATTAGATGTTTAAAAATCTGAGAGTAAACAGCCAAAAAAGAAAAACACAGAATGAAACCATAATAAATACACAAATAAAAATCACCCTGACAAACCTGCAAGTTTAAATTCGTGATTTGAGGGAGGACACAGTGCAATATCAAGGATGATACTGAAGAGCCAGCAGGAATCCAGACATCATTGAATGGATTGCTTTTTTCCCTTTATGTAAGAACCCCATGTGGTCAGAGGCAAGATCGAAAATCTTTCACTTACTGATTGTTCGATCTGCGTGTATGATGTGATCATACAACATATGAGAAGACTCTTTACTCTCTACACAACGTTTTGACATGGCTCTAAAATGACTGAGGTTCAAGACCTGTTTTCTTTAGAGGGGGCTGGACAAGAACATGCAGAAAATAGGCAGAACTGAGCAAAACACTGTATAAGTGAACCATTTTCTACAAACAAAACCACTCATGTTGGGCAACTGATGCCAGGCTACAAAATGTGTCACATTAACATTTGCAAATTGAATAAAGAGTTACACACATACAAAGGTATACTGTGGATCACCAAGTACAACCTTAGGCTATTTTCACTGTCTGCTCCAGAGCAAAAGACCAGCACAAATCAGACCAACATTTGGAGAAAGCTTTTGTCAGGTTCAGAAAAGCCTTCAGCTCATTGAGAAGCAGGATTATATTACAAGTTTAACTTAAAATCTTGTTCTCATAAATATGAGAATGCAATATCATCCATGTACAATACAGTTCACAAAACTGCAGTGAAACTCAACTTTTTTGATCAAAGAAATACTGATCAGTCTACAGTCTAAACTTTATTTTCCATATCACTGGTTTTCAAGGCTTTATGCCCAAAGCACACCAAAGGGCAAGACAAAAGCTTAAGGCACACCTGTATTAATATGCAAGTATCCTCCATAACCAATGTAACCAACTGAAGCAACAAGTACCACAGGCAGAGTTCCCGGAATGTGGGTGTGGAAAAAAAACACAAGGTGTCACTCAATCAGGGTCTTTGATGTGTCATACTCTAATAATTCCCACCATCCGGCAACTGCTCAATTTATAAAAGGATTTTTTTATTATCCCCTCCAGGTGAAAGGGATCATGCGATCAAGCGTGTGTGCATGTGTGCTTGATCGTGCATGTGTGCATGATAGTACGTGTGTGCATGATCAACGGACCTGCAGCTTGTCCGCAGCTAATCTCAAATACTACCAGACTGATCAGCCCAGGGTTTTTTTGTGCACATTCATGACTGTATGCTGAAGGATCGCTGTGATTTAGAGTTCTTGAAAAACCTTTCGTATGGCTCCAAGCCAGCAAGCTGTGGCCAGAGGCATCGTGTTTTCAGGTCATTCTATTCTTGTGAATGCGATATCTCAAACATGCCTTGAGGGAAACTTGACACAAATGACCCCTTGGACACAACAATTACTTATTAGATCTTGGCGTTCAAGGTCAAGGTCACAGTGAACTCACGTCCATCCCAGTCTCATGGAGGCATATCTCAGGAATGCTTTGAGAGAATGTCTTCAGACTTGGTTAAAGCATCCACTTGGACTCAAGGATGATCTGACTTTTGATCACCAAAATTGAATCAGTTTATTTTTGAGTCCAAGTGAACATTTGTGCTAAGTTTGAAGAAATTGCTACACTGCATTCTTGAGATATCATGTTAACAAGAATGGGGTGACCTAGAAACATAATGCCTGTGGCCATAAAAACATAAAGGCATAAAAGTCATAAAAAAAATTTCCATGGTTTTTCAAGAATTCTGAATCACAGAGGTCCTTCAGCATACAGTCATAAATGTGCACAAAAAAAATTACACATGCATACATGGAAGCGATTAAATCGTCCCCTTCTGGCATACGCCTGGTAGGGACAATGAGGAAATACAGGCGGGGGGGCAGGGTCTCTGCCACCACCACATACTACACTAGTGGGTCATAAGTGATGACAGAAAGGGATTTTGTTTACATGAACCTATACATTATTCTTTAGGAAAATGTTGCATATTGTGCCTTTAAAATTAACAAAATCAAAAATATACTGCAAGACATGCATAGTCTTTTACTGGTTATCAGCCTTTGGATGCGCTCCAGGACTTTGACGTATGCTTGCACAAGCTGATTTAGCTATGCAAACATTGCCAGAGTATCTGACAGCTCTGTCTTCACATGTCCATCATGTCCAGTCAGATGATGCTTCAGAGAAGCTGAAAATGTGACAATCTAGTGTCAGGTTAGAGTAAGTTAGGGAGCAAAAGAGCTAACCCCCACTTTGAAACACAAAACTGACATGGCCTTAATATACACACGTACAGTATGCTTAACCTTAAACTTTCACAGCGCACTTGTACATACTCTACTCGCCCTCACTCTTGGTCTCTGTGTGGCCCAAACACACCCCAGAGTCCTTTGAGGTTATCTTATAGCTGAGTTCTGTTCCTCTCCGTCTTTGCTACTAAATATAGTCTTCTGAACCATCTGTGAGAATGATTTTGTTCCCTTAATATCCCCATCAGCACTTTCAGCTGGCCAACAGAGGCTTCTCCCCCCACCTTATCGCCCCTCACTGAATCCCTATTCATACTCCTAACTTCACCCTCCTCCTCCTGCTGTCTTGACACCAACACTGCTGCCACCCACAACCCCAACCCTTTGGAAGATCTGCCATCTGAGTTTTGCACTTCCCGGGACCTGGGTCCAGCCACTGGTAGGGTCAGAGGCACTGAGGGATTTGTAAACTTGTGATCGAGATCACCAGCATTGGGTCTCCTCTTCTTTGCTTGGTATTTATAGGTCTGTCTCTCCTCCAAGGATTACAACAAAAACCCGGTGAGTGGATCTGCATCTCATCGGCGTGCTTTGTTCTACTAATAAACCAACAGCTTGGATTTAAACTTTGGCTACTGCAAAAAAAATGGGGAGAAGGAATAAAGATCTGCAACAATCATAATATCTGTGTGTGGTGCAGCTGATCTTGGGCAAATAATGGAAGATAACCTCAACAACTCAACACAACCAAATTACTGCTTTGCTCTTGATGAACATGCTTTTGATTCTACCAACGATTTAAATAAAATGGCTCTGGAAGTCACTTTGCTGCTTTTAGATTTTCTTGGTACAGTACATCTTAAAATGACCAAAGGAATGGGTGAATGTGCTGACCATCCCTCTCTGTGGGCGTTGCAGAGAGATTTTATATAGTGTTACCAAAACCTGACAGGGGGGTGGTAAATCTGATCGCAAGGGGTCCCTAAGCTTGCAGTTATTTAAGGCAATTAAAACTCAGCCCAAAACCCTCCTGGTTAACATCCACAACTGCTCTAGGTCTCCCTCGTGTTTTGAGATAGGTTCAAACATACACTTAGAATTGTTTTCTGGAGGTGTGTATTGTGTCCTTAAGGTTGCGTGAAGCCCATTTGATAGCTGTATGACGCCATTACACGTCGCTAAAATGTCTTGGCTGGAAATGGCTTTTAAAAATAGCTGCAGTGGGTTGAGTTACAGCCAGTAGATGTGATGTGATGTTTTGCCACTTGACTGGGCCTTAAAGAAACTGTTGAGAGCTGACGGCGGTCATGTGAATGTAGGAAGATGGAAAAACAGTGCAAAATAAACACACAGCATAATGTAAGAATCAGACCCAGACCAGTGAGGCACTGCAGGATGTAAGAAATTTGGTTGATAATGTTAATAGGCTTCAACAGAGAGTGATATCTTGACAGATGAGGAAAGTATTACTCCCACTTCCCCCACCTACATGTTCTCATGCAAGCTGCAGATTGGGGAATATGATCAGATCCTATTTTTGATCATGAGGCCTTTACTTTTTACTGCAGTAGGATAGTACTGGAATGCATTGATCACCAGTTTCTGCCTGAAGCACATCATGCTTCTGTTTATGTTGACTGAGTCTGTGCACAGATCCCGTGTCCCCAAACAAGACGGGAACACGCATTATGCTATATGCTTACTTGGGTGCAGACATCTGTTTCACTGGGGAATGTGAAGAATCTGAGGGCACTGACATCCCCCTTGAACTTGAAAAATGAGCAGGGCCCATGATGACTGTCTGTCTGATACATTCAGATCCTGTGGATTGACTTTCAGGGCTTGTTGATGATTGGATAGGTGTTCATGTTGAAGAGTTGGTGCAATGGTCAGAGCTAATCGCAAAGCAGTCTGCTCAAGTTGTGTGAAATGTACCTCAAAACTGAAGCAAAAACATTCCCTTTAGTGCATTTCAACCTTAGTCTGAACTTTTAGCTATGCAGATTTAGAGTCATATTACTGTGAATTATTCCTTATGAATAAGAACAATATTATGTGAAATATAATGTTGTAATATAACTCATGATATCAAGCCTCCTCAAGCTGCAGCACTGAAAATGTTTGCTCTATTTTTTTCTTGTTAATGTCTCATTTTGATTTACTTTCATTTTGTATCAAACATGCTGAAATAGAAAAAAAATTACTTATAGTAAATCTATCGCTTAAAAGCAAATCATTTTCTGGAGAAGTGTTGACATTACTTCGATTTCACTTTCATTACATCTATCCCTGAATATGTTGGAAAAGTATATGTTCAACTTTTTTTTCTGTATTTTTGTTCCGTTGCTTCTTACACCGTGTTCTTTCCTGAACTTCTAGCCATGCCTCTGGAAAAACCTGCCCCAATAAACAAGCGGAAAAAGCTCGCCAAGATCATAACTGACCTATCACATATCACTCAAGATGGTAAGGCTGGCATGAAATGACATGAATACGAAACCAAATTTCCATATGCTCAGTGCAGCTCTTTCATATAAAGACAGAATACATAAATAGATGGATGACAGGTGATAGGTTCTGTAGGTGGGACACTAATCTCACAGGTTAAGCAGGGTTATGTCTGCAGTATAAGTAAAAATTAAGTTAAAAAAAATAACAAAACAAGAGCAAAAGTCAGTAACCTAACTTTAACTATATATAACTCTGTGTTGACTTTGTTTAGTTAAAGGAGAAATATGTAATATATATTACATACTTGTTTATTAGAGTTCAAATTAATTCTGAATGTTCACTGAACGAGTTTGTCTCTATTTATGAGTCGTAAGAAATCATTAACAATCATTAACAATCGTTTAGAAGAAGTAGATGTTGATAACGGTTAAATTGAGCAACATGTTAATGGAGAAAGGCAGGCAATCACTGAACTCCAACTCCAGAGTGAGTATTCCCACAGCTTACAGCAGCGTGCCTTTGTTTTCAGGATAACGGCTTTAACTTCACACCGACAGAGAACTGACAGTTATAAACAGCTGATCAACTTACAGTGTGGGAATCTTCTTCACTTGTCAGAGTCAAAATATAATGTCACGCTTGTCTTGCACTTCTGTTCAATGTCCCTGAAACTGCAGGCACTCTGCCTGAGCTTCGAGTCTGAGGAGAGGGGGTGGGGGGACACAACTCTCTTCAACTACAGATTGGGAATAAGAAAGGGATGCAACCTATTTAATTTAATACAGCAGTTATGGCTCCAATTCACTATTTGGACTGCAGTGCTCATTTTTGAACACTAGGAACTTACATCTCCTTTAAAAGAATGAATGTATCTTGCCTAATTACAATACTGTATATTTTTACGTATGAAGTTTCAGGTGTTATGAAGTACAAAACTTTAGTTGTATTATTTCAGGACAAACACATGCATATAAATGCACAGAGAGAGAAGGTGAGGAATTATTGTAGGCGTCATATAATTATGTCAGTTAAACAATCCATCGTGAGACATGATCAATTACTGATTGACCCAATCCCAATCCTTGACAAACAAAGTATCTTTGTTTGTGAAAACAAATCTTTTTGACCGTTATGATTAAATCTATCAGAAAAACTTCATTTCAATTAAAAGTTTAAGATTTAAACCTTTCAGACTTTTTAGTAAAATTTTGTTTCCACTTCAAGACATTTCTAAGTGTCCCTTACCTAGAGTATGAGTCGGAGCCAGAGGCATCGGAGTTCGACCTGGGAACAAAGATCAGGACTCCCAAAGACATCATGCTGGAGGAGCTTTCCCTGCTGAAGAACCGAGGTTCCAAGATGTTCAAGATGAGGCAGCAGAGAGTGGAGAAGTTCATCTACGAGAACAACCCCGACGTCTTCAGCAGTGAGTCTATGGTGAGAGCATAGTTCATGGAGAATCACTTTTCTGAAACTGCACAGCGAAATAATGAAACATCCCTAAAGTCTCTGGAGAAACTTGGCAACTTTTTTGTTCACTAGGAAGGCTGTGAATAGACTTGATACTTTAAATTATAAGTCATCTAGAACAACGATTATTAAACCCTTGCCCTTACAGCAATGCTGGTCAATCATACCAGCTAGATTAGATTAGAGCTTCAAGAAGATGAGAAATGGTTTATTCAGAAAATATAAGTGAATGTGCTGTTATATTTATCATATTTCTTTCAGGACAACCTCCAGAAGTTTGTTCCCGGCCTGGGTGGTCAGATGGGAGGTCAGATGATAAATGTTGGTGGGCATTTTCTTAGCAAAGATTCTGGACAGCTGCATTTTGTAGGGCTGCATCCTGGAGGAGGGGCCCCTGTGCCTCCCCCAAAGCCTGGAAGCAAAGGTGCAATGGGAGCAGGGGGTGCAGGAGGAGCAGGAGGTGCAGGAGGACTGGGTGGGGGTGACCATGGGACAGGTGGAAAAGGACATGGAGCTAGTGAGTGGTCTGGACTAAAAGGTGGGTATGATTTTTTTGGGCCATTTTAAATAAATAAATATGCATTTACTAAATATATTCTGAGATGAGTTTGATTTTGCTTGACTTTATCATTCACAATGGATTAATGGATGGATGATCAAATAAATAAGGCACACACATGAAGATATAATTGAATAAATGCACTTCTAATCTAAGACTACACACTACACAAAAAGAGAAAAAAAAGCCATTTCAAAGAGTAACTTAACACCTCAAATCAAACTTAACACTTAACACCACAAATCTTGTCTTTGCTGACATCCAGAAATTTAACTTCTCACCTGGCTGCACTGATGTACAGGTGTACCACAGGGTGCAATGACATGACTGTTGTTTGTGTTTACAGCTGTAAGAGACCAGATTTCAGAGCTGAAACAGGCTTGAAACTGTTAATAAGAGAGGGCAGAAAAACACTGCCTTTTCAGCCTGGTGTTAAATTATTCTTTAGTGGAATAGATTGACTTTTTGAGAATTATGGCTATTTGTAGATTAGAAGATAGAGAACACTGTCATGTTTGTACAGTATAAATGAAACTATCACCAGCAGCTGGTTAGTTTAGCTTAGCTTCAAAACCGGAAATAGCTTGCCTGGCTCTGTACAAAGGTAAGAAAATCTGACTACCAGCACCTTTAAAGCTCACTAATTAAAATACTACATTATGTTTGTTTAATCCGCAGAATAACTGACATGTAAAAACAATTTTGGTGTCACTGTAAGATAGCCAGGCAACCAGCGGGGACTCTTTGCATGTATTAAGCAAATGATTTATATGATAATTTGTGAACTCTGGAGGAACTGATAGGAAGATTTTTTTAACTTTTGGACAGAGTCCAGCCAGCTGTTTCACTGTGTTTCCAGTCTTTGCGCTAAGCTAACCAGCTGCTGCTTCTAGCCCCATATTTAGCATACAGACTTTTTTTTCATCTAATGCTTAGCAACAAAGTGAATGAGAGTATTTCCCAGAATGATCGATATGTTCACTTTGCATCCAGATAGATGTATCGTTACACCCCTACTAACTCCAGTCAAGTGTGTCATATGCTCTAGCCGTGGATATTTTCTTCACAGGAGGTGCAAAGGATGACGCTAAAAAGCACCTTCATGTGAAGACATACATTTCGCCATGGGAGAAGGCCATGAAGGGAGATGAAGGCCTGATAGCTACTCTGAAAACTACAATGCCTGGTCCCATTGAGCATAAGGACTTTCCCAAGTGGAAATGTTTCAACAGGTACTTCCCTCGGTGCCTGACTTTTTAAGTGCTTTGTGACAAACCGGGGCTTTAACAACCCTCTCACCTTGCTTTGCCAGGTGTGCAATGCCCTATGGCGGCTTCGAGAAGGCCAATCAGTTCCTGAAATTCCAGCTGCCAGAAACTGAGACGAAAGAGGAGCCTGAACCCGCAGTAGTGTACCAACAAGACGTCGGCTGCCGGCCTTCCTTCAACCGCACTCCTATTGGCTGGGTGGGCAGCAGTGAGCCCAGCAGCATTCATCTGGAGACGGATGCTGTGCCCTTTGATGGAGAGACCGACGAGCTGTGAAAAAATATTCATACTGTGATTACACTCCCTGTGCACAGACACATACACAAACGCAAGCATGAATGCGTGCATACACGTTAGCATGCACACACACACACACGATAGACGAGCTTACAATTAAGTGTTATACTGATGAATTTGAATCTCTCAGTGTGGATAACTGAAAGTGTACATGAATTGTGGTCATGTTCTTATTTTGCTCTGTATTTGACTGTAAAGCAAAGAAACAAACTATAGATGTTAAGGGGAGATGAAACATCAAACGTTTATTTGTTAAGTTCATAAGCTGAGTGTAAACACTCAACTAAATTTGTCAGAAAAGTTGGTGAGAAGTTGCAGATTTTGTCAGTGATGAAAGAATGAATCATGTATGAAGGACAGATTTATGTTATGTTACTGTTGTGCATGCTGTCTTGATGTTAACTTGTTGCCATATTTGTTATTTCCCAGTGGCTTTTTTGTTGTTAAGATTCTGCTATGAAAACCCTGCAAACCTGTCTAATTCAGGATGCATGCATAGAGTCAGTTGCTGATCCAATGACCTACTGTACAACACAGTTTCTCCACAATAAACCCTTTCAAAGTATAACAATCCTCTTGTAGAGTGATTAAAATGTCAAGGGAAATAATTCTGTGTGCGTGCAAATCCTTACAAATTAATTTTCATATATTCAAATATTAATGTGCAACCCAAAATTTCAGCTATTTTTTCAGGACATGAAAAGAGATTTTATAAACAGCAAAACTGTTTCCAGGTTGCCTCAAAGAAAATGTTAGCTTTTCATGACTGAATAATGTTGAGCAAAAAAACTACAAAGACAAAGTCAAAGGAGGGACCATTCAGTGACCAATTAATATCATCAACTGCATTATCAAGCGATTATTAAATTAATCTCCAACTATTTTGATAGTCAATTTATCGGTTTGAGTCAATATTTGAGAAAAAAAAGTAAAAATTATCTAACTTTAGCGTTTTAAATGTGAATATTTTCTAGTTTCTTTACTCCTCAATGACAGTAAACTGAATACCTGTGGGCTGTGGACAAAACAAGACATTTGAGGACATCGTATTGGGCTTTTGGAAACACCAATTTACATTTTTCACCATTTTCTGATAACTTATAGACCAAACAACTAATCGATTAATTGAGAAAATAATCAACAGATTAAACGACTTTGATAATAATTGTTAGCTGCAGCCCTACTACAGTCAGCAAGACACTGAATAGCTATCAGTCAAAATGAAAAAAAAAAAAAAAAAATCCTGGGAATCAATCAATCAGTTAATTAAAAATACAACAGATTTTCTTTTATTATATCAGGGTATCAAGTTACATGATTATCATTATTTCTTCT
Source organism: Lutjanus argentimaculatus (assembly GCA_034769285.1). Classification (NCBI taxonomy): domain Eukaryota; kingdom Metazoa; phylum Chordata; class Actinopteri; order Lutjaniformes; family Lutjanidae; genus Lutjanus; species Lutjanus argentimaculatus. Next base: position 3,162,967 of record JAWZSL010000013.1, on the reverse strand, counting down.
TCTTCTTGGTTTCACTTTGTTAGTTCATATGAGAGATGTATACATGATGTACACATTGAATATTTTAATTGAGACGACTGGTTTTAGTATACATGCTAAAACCAGTCGTCTCAATTAAATATTCAATTACAAGTATCTTAACAATCATCCATCCATAACCTGTTAGCAGCAAAATGAACTTAAACTATCAAAAGTAGACCTAATCTGATTGTTAATTATATCACTGGGCTATTGTTATTATTATTATTATTATAGATTAGATAATATCATTAAATCCATAATATTTAAGTTAATCATGTCTTAACCTTTTAAGTAAGTACAGCTTTCAATTTAACTGTAAAACGAGCAACAGAGCAGCATTAAATGAAAGCAATAATAATTGCAGTACTTTCCACATCTGGCTAAAACCTGAACCGACGAGCTCCTCCCGCCCAGCTGGGGGCGACCACACTCTACAAAGTTATCTGCAAGAATTCACGAGTGAAACAAGCTTGAAGAAGAAGAATTCATTACCTTTGACTGCTGGATGCCGGTGTGTGTCTCTACGGTCCGGTCGCTGTCAGACAATGCGGTCTACAATGTGCAGCATCGCAATGGACGTGAGCCTGGTATTATTAGGTAACACTGCAGCTTCTTCAAACGGTTAGCTTAGCTTAGTTGACATTAGCTAACTGCCACTCGAGTAGGAGAGCTCATGGAAGTTTTCAGGTGACCTAAAGATGCAGGGATAGAACAAATAGTCAAATCAGCACGATAGCTTGTAAACACGAGCGGACTGGGTCTACTCTTCTTGTCATAGTCGAGATAAAACGATGTTTAGTTAACCTTATTTGGTTTGTTCACCGGAGCTGGTAGCTAGGATACTTTACTCTGCCCGCTTGATGCATATGATTTGATTTACGGCGGCGGTCTTGTTTAGAAGGGAACTCCAGACACATGAAAGATCTCGCGAGAGTGACCTTTTTGACCCGCACCGTGGTATTTCCCCAGCCCCTGTCCGTTTATGCCCATGACCTTACCCAGATCTTAACAACCGTATTTTCCCATTTTAAAACATATTTAGATCACACTACGTGGCAGGGACAATGAAGAAACAACACGTATAGATCTCGCGAGAGTTTCGCGAATCAAGGGTTCCCTTCTAGACACAGGGACAGGACAGTGCTTGCGATTTGCCAGCGGTTTGACACAATGTCACGAAGTTCACTTCAGTCAGCACGATGGAAATAACACATAATATTAAACTCAGAAGCTTATGTTGCCATTTGCTACCTCTGTCAATTGCAGTTTACAAGGCGTGAAAATGCGTTTTGAATCCAGAATTTAGGAGAAGGGAGTGAAATTATTACAGAATCCCATGGACGTATGAATAACGTTACCCCAGTTGTAATGTAATTATACTGGGGTTTGCAAGAGCCTTTAACAGACATTTTAAATATAGTTTATTATACTTACATTTGCATTATGATGCTACAGCACTTTTTTTTTTTTTTCATTTGATAAAGAAATCCCTGCAGGCGCTCTTGTGTAGGATGACTCCATCTAGCTTCAAAAAGAATTTTATTAAAAACAAAATACATTTCTAAATAAATAGAATCAATCACTTTTACATCTAATTGTGAATAAATTCAATGCTATTGCCGGTTGCTGCTTGTAGATATGATTAAATTACTTAAATGACACTGTTTTAGGTGCACTATAGCACAGTGAATTTACCTGATGACATCTAAATCGAAGGCCCAGTTGGCACCCTTGCCATGGACAGAAATCCTTGCATACTGGGTGCTGTCATTCGGCTCTCATCTGTACTCTTTCTACCAACTGCACAGATTCTCCAAAGGTGAGGTCGATGGACACATATTAGTATGTTTTTTTTCAATGGATTGAGAAAAATGAAACTGATATTTCCTGTTTTGCACCTCAGAGCATGAAGCAGGGTTACAGAGGGAATTTCAGTTGGAAAAGGGCCTTCTTAAAGGTTATAGAAGGGTAAGTTCAGTATTGAAAATGTGATTAAAAGCCTAATCTGAACAAACATGTTGCGGCTCGGGGAAAACACAAGTTGTAAATCGAAAGTGAATAGTCCTAATTTAAGCTTTTTTGTGTCACTGAAACTAAAAAAAATTTTTTAAAGCGTATTTCAATTTTGTTTTAATTTCAGTTGCTTAAGTTTTTAAAAGACTTATTTTCAGCGGGCTTCAGGTGTGTTTTTGACGTTACTTGTTTTTGTCAGGATCCATCAGACTTCGAGTGGTATTTCTGGACTGAATGGGCTAGGAGGTCTTTGCTGTGGACTCTGATTGGTCATGGCGTGATATCAAGACTGACTAACATCTTTTACCCCAAGGTAGGAAGTGACTGCAGCAGCACTGTTTAGTGGAATGTTGCTATCAGGTAAAAGATGTTTAAACCAACTCATTTTTGATGTTTTGTCAACAGTTCAGGGTGCCAGCACTCACAATATATGGCCTCTTGGCAGCCAACAGTCTCTTGGGGATTAAAGGTGTGAGTGTGCTGCTGGTACATCTGGGCCTGTCGTTTTCAGTTGCCCAACTGCGAAAGCCTGCTTTGTCGTGGGCCTGTAACCTGCTGCTCCTGTCCACACTTCACATCCGACCACTTCAAGAGATTCAGGTGGGTTGTATCACCTGGATTGTACTTGTGCCTGATTTATCTTGTATTAAAAGAATTAAACAGACCATTAAATAGAGAGATGACACCAAAAATCAAGTTACAATAAAACTTACACAATATGATATTTATGATATTAAAACTTGAAAAAATGTTCTTTATAATCTGATGTGTACAGTATTTTTGTTCATATAAAATTTGTTTTCCCTTTTAACATGAAGTACTCCTGCTTTCCTTCTTTAATAATATAAAAGTTGCCCTGCCTGCCATAACTTAAACAAAAATTGCAGCAGTTAGTAGCAGTTTATAAAATAAGCATGAAAAAATAAAATAACTACCCTTGTAATATCATGGTAGATATTGTCACACTCATGACATGGTATTGAGACATTTTTTTTATTGTGATATTGCGATATTTGATATATCATTACATCTCTATTAAATATATGTTGGACACTACAGTAAAAGAAACATTTACAAAGTTTTTTGCTGTATACATTTGAATCAGTCAAATATGCTTTAAAATGTTTGCTAGGTCAAAAAGTATAGAATCACAAACTCTGACAATTTAAGGGAAACAAGGGCCACTTGACGTGTGTCTGCATCTATTCTACATTTTACACATTTAGCATATTTATATGCTTACCATAAGACAATTTTGAGAATTACTTGATTCTGACTAAATGTCATATTTACAAAGAACACAAGAGGGCACAAGATACTAAGGGGACTTACAGCCATTTGGCCACTTGTCTCCATTATTCTGTGTTCATACCACAAGCTAAAAGTTGAAGTGTTTTGTTTTTTTTTTTAAGCATATGTATCAAGCAGGTTATTTCCAGTGTTTTCCCAGGATTAGAAGGCAAAAAGCACCATTTTCATCCCACAAGCATTTTAATACCTACCCATGAGCAGTAGTAGCCTTCATGTCTCTCTGACAGCCAAACATTTATTGCATTGAAAAAAATAAGACTAACCACAACAAGAGAGATTTTACGAAATTGTCTTTTTTTTATCACAACATAATGATAAACACAATGAATCACAGGCCAGAAATATTGAAATTCAGTTTTAATGCAAGTTTAAGAACTCAGTTCCATTCATTTCTACACTAATGATGACTGAATTTATGGGCACTGGCTCTTAGTATTTCACTATATTTAGAATATATTCCCATCATTTAAAGATCTCTTTAAGTGCACAGCATCTGACACATCAAGCGTGGTTACACCCAGGCAGCTATGCTCCAGTCACAATGGTTAGAAATTTGAATTTACTAAGAAAAAAGACCTGACAGACCTGTGCATGCTTCTAAAAATCTACCTTTCCCCCTCCTGTGCTCACCCTCCACACACACATACACTCGAGTCCTGTCTTCAAGCACGACTTTGAAAGCAATGATGTTCCCGACGCTGTTAAGCAGACCTCATTAAAAAGTTGTCTTAAGCATGTGTTCATTAGCACATGCTGACGGATTTTTAGAACCAGTTATCTAATCTGCTGTAATCTGCTAATCTTCTCATTTTGGTCTGTGTCATATTTTAAACGAAGAGCGTTTTTTCTTTTAAAGGTTCTCTAAATTTAGTGTCAAACCATCACTGTTAGTGTGAGGATTCCCCAGGAATGTGTTATAAAAATAATTGGCCTTCCCTCTGTATTACACAGAGAGGCTGGTATCAGACCGAGGAGGAGTACTATCTGCTACTCTTCAGTGATGCTGTCTGTGGTCTACGCTTCATCAGCTTCAGTCTGGAGCATTGCTGGTGCCCCCTAGACCGTGGTGGAGTTGTGCAGCTCTTTTGGTTGTTATCATACACTTTCTATCATCCTTTTTTCTACAATGGACCCATTATCACATACAAAGACTATGTTGAGCAGGTAAGAGAGCCAACAAAGGCGACTCCCGAATTTAAACTGCAATGTGGTATAAAATTCTGAGTGATTCTGATAACGATGAGCTATTTACAAGAGGGTAGTATTGGATTTTTCAGATTTGTAGAGAAAGCTACCGTTTACAAGCCACTAAATGTTTATTTATGCTGACTTTTATGACTTATTCTTGTGCTGGTCACAAGTTTACAGAATTATAAGAGCTCAAAAAAATGCAAAGTAATACATGTTATACATGATGTGTATTTACTGAGATTGTGACTTGGTGTAATTTAACATTATTCTGTTGAGGGGTTATATTACATTACATCTTGGTTGCTGCCACTGTTTTTCATAAATGAGCCAGTAGCTAACTTGCTAACAATTCATGTTCAGTCAACTTTGACCTCTTACCTCATTTTTTCCAACTGCTAGGTATTTATTGCTGGATAGGCTGACTTACTGCACGAGAGGCAGGGTTACACTGAAATGACAAACCTGTTATCAAGAAGCTTTAACATGCTCACTTTCTACATTTGCAGATGCGGAGGCCAGCTGAGGAGAGTGACGGGGGAGAATCTGCGGTTAGATACTTGGTGCTCAGATCAGTGCGGATCCTCCTGTGGTGGTGCATTGCAGAATATATGATCCATGTCATGTACATGCACTCCATCCAGTCCAATGAGACCTATTTGGAAATTCTTCCTCCTTGGGCCTTGGGTAAGTCTTTATGCCGCATGCATCTTTGTACTTTCAAGTAGAGCATAACACTGAGTTTCATCTGTAATGTTTCCCTGCCACTTCAGACACGCTGAAGATGTTTTTGAGATGCAGAATTGAAAAAACATGTTACCCCACAGGATTTAGTTGGGTCTAAAATTTTATCTCGTATGCTGATTATGGACTTGCTCACTGGCCTTGATAATCCATAATCCAGTCATCATGATTTGTAGAGTGATTTTATTTATATTTATATTTTATTTTTAAGTGACAGACTTGGTATCTTACAAGTATTCATATGCTTTTATGTTTTTTCACAAAGTGATGGCACAATCAGTCGGGTTATATATGTATATTTGGGATATACATAAAATTTACTTGACAGGAAAATTCACTTTTGAAATTGTAGAACTTGTCTTTTAAATATATGAGTTTTAACATCTCCCTCTCCCTCTGTCTTAGGCGGTCTGGCCCTGGCCCTCGTCCAGTTCTTCTATGTGAAGTATCTGGTGCTTTTTGGCTTTCCGTCCATGCTGGCAACTTTGGATAAACTAGTTCCCCCAAAGCTCCCTCGCTGTGTCAGCATCATGTACAGTTTCACAGGGATGTGGAGGTAAGATCATAGAGTACAACCACCTCCAGTTCACACCGCTAACATGAACACAGTTTTATATTGATCTTGCAGCAAAACATTCATTGTATCCTTGAGGAAAAGGTAAATTTAAGGTCGAGTGCCTTAAGTGCTGGCTGTGCTTTGGCAATAAGACTGGTCACAGCAAATTGTATAATCTTCTGTCATTACTGGCAATCAGAAGAACGGGTCACCTCTGCACCCGGAACATTGTATCGTTCTCTCAGACTCAAGCTAAAATGGTTTGTTCACTGGGAGCATTCCTACATTCACAGGCCACATCTTGTCTTTCTGGGAGAAAAACAGGTTAGAAGCCAATAAAGACAACCAAGTAAAATCACCAGAAAGAGCACCAATCAGAAATGTGTGTCTTTGTGCTTTAAAAGGGATCTAGTACCAAAGATTGAATGCAAGTTTGCCACTATATAACACCATCCAGCATACTGGCATGAAAGAGAATTTCAACTTATTTTCCAGGTTGAGTCATTGATGGTTTAGCTTGAGTTTGTTGTCACACACCCGTCATATTGAGATATTTCTATCACATTTACTTCCACAAAGATTGGACATTCTAAAAATAAATTTCATGATGATTGCAACAATTAACAAGCTCATTTCACACTTTTGTTACAAAGCAGTGGAGAGAAGACTATGCCTGGTTTATGCTGAAGGGGTCACAATTGCTCAAGTTAATGAACACACACACTGCAGTGCTTGTTACACAGGGATTGAGCACCTTCATCAGCAAGACTTCAAATATAAAAAGGCTACAGACAACAAAGTTCCCACCGCTTTGAAAAACATATCAGGTCATTCAGGTATATGCAACAATGAACGTTTTGTCTCGTTTGTGTTTAACATTTAGCTTTGAGGTGGTCTGCATCACAAAGAACAAAGCAAAAGACTTCTGGCTGCTGTACTGCAAAATATTCTGTGATATACAGTCAGTTGCCTGTATTATTAGATATTCAGTCTAGTGCAGCAGTAAATAAATCCTACCTTCATGAAGGTTATAATTAGTTTTTCTAAACCATCTCAGGAGGTGTCAGTTCAATCTTTGGTTATTTTGGAGGCTGTAGCTTGTGGTGCTGTTGAACTGTATTGCATTATACTGACAGGTGTTTCCATTATTTTGTCCACCCCATTTATACCAATGGGGGTTGTCTAAGTAACAGAAAACTCTCTTTGTATAAGGCATAACAGTTCGTCAGCATCAGAGACCAGGCCTATATGCTCCAAAGCAATAATGATGATAATATAATACAATGTATTTATATAGTACTTGTATCCTTTACATAAGGCAAAAAATAATTAAAGTGAAAAAAATTGAGGCATAAGAACAATGGTTGAATTAAGTTGAATTAACACCTCTGTAAAACAGTCTACAACAAGAACTGAACATTATAACATTCCTGAAGGGAGGATTTATAGCAGGATGTTGTACCAGACAACCCCTAGCTTTAACTAGGGGTTCCTAATAAACTGGCAATTGTGTTTATGAACAAATGACTGAACAAACGTGCCGTTAAATGCAAAACCTACAATATACAATAAAAAACTATTTGACAGTGAGTAAAATCTGGTTTACCTCATGTTAATATTACAAAATGTAAGTATCACTGTATTTCACGTCACTTTCTAGCAGCACGACCTGTCTGTCTGTGCCTAAATGTAATTAACATTAGAGAAAGCTAAAGCACATAAAATTGAGATGGAAGGCTGCGTGTTTGGTTTTGCAGTAAAAATGCGCCGGCTGTCCACTAGATTGACCAATGTGCTGACACCGACGCACTCCAATCCAGCCTGTGTGTGCTGAGCTGGCCAATGTTGACAACATTGATGGAATGCATAAAGCTGTCCACTGACATCATTGACGAAACGGCTTCAGTTTATAGGCTGCGAGAGGGAAAAAAACAAAACAAAATGTCTTTTCTAATCTTCTAAATGACAAAGACACACGCATGCATCATACATAGTGCACATGCCTCAGTATACATGAAACCCAGTGCTCAGGTGTTTCTTACTCAGTGCTATATTATTATGTAAATTAGTGACTCAGATATCCTTTTTCTTTTGTTCTCTCTCAGGCACTTTGACGAAGGCCTGTATCGATGGCTCATCAGGTAAGAGGCACTTCATGAGCGGTGGACAGACTAATTCAGATGTTAATGCTTACTAAAAATGTAATCTAAACCAAATAATAGCTCTTTTAATATCAGCCTGTCTATTTGTCTATCTAATCTAGCTGTCTGTATGTCTAATCTGGCCATCTATCTATCTGTGTAGATATTAGAGGTGCACAGAGACATCGTAATTTGTATCTCTCCGGCCAACAAAATGATCTGTCTCTGTATCTATATTCAGATAGAAGAGTGGACGTGGTTTAGACTGGAAGTCACCTAATATTCATTGGCAATGGGACTGTTGTGCCTTTAAAGCATTAAGTTGATTTAATATTAATATATAATTAATTATTGAACATATTTCCACTTCCTAATGCTGTACTTTTCATCCCAAAAAAAGCTTTATAATTTGAAAGATTCTGTTTTGCATTAAAAAATGGGAATCTTTACAGACAGAAAAATATCCTTCAGTTGAAATGTAAAAACCTTAAAAGGACAGTTCTCTGCGAAATCAAAAATACATCTTTCTCCCTGGCCTGTAGTGTTGTTTGTCCATCTAGATTTTTTTGGTGTGAGTTGCTGAGTTTTGGAGATATCGGCCGTAGAGATGTCTGCCTTGTCTTCAGTATAATGGGACTAAATGGCACCTTGGCTTTCTACTTGAAGGAAAGTAGTTCCACTAGATTCTACTGCAGATATAAAAGCAGTTTTTGCATGAAACTGCTCACAACAATGTCTGTGGATCGTTTTCAGTAACCAGGTCATGATTTTTGGAAGGAGAAATTTGTTTTGAATTTTTCAAATGTATTTTTTGGTGCTTTGAGCACCACAGGTGCCATTTTGTCCATTTACACTGAAGAGGTGGCAGACATCTCTATGGATATCTCCAAAACTCTACAACTCAAATGAAAAAAAAAATCTATATGGATAAATGGCACTACAGCCCAGGGAAAACAGATGTAATTTTGTTTTTGGGGTAAACTGTTCCTTTAAATTGCAAAGATACTGAGTTTGTTTCTTGACGTGTTGATCTGACTACAGTTCGCAGTATTAGAGTATTATACATGTATAATAATATTATGATAAAATATAATAATATTATAACATCAATATTAAGTTCTTGTGTAAAAATATACTTGGATAAAAGTAAAAGTAGCACTCTGAATATTACTGCATTACATTGTGGGAATGATTTTTTCTGGAGAAATAAAAGAAAGAAATACCTGTTTTCACTGCATTATTTGTACATTCTTGAATAACGTATTCATATTTGGGTGCACGCGTAATATTTATGTACCTTTGTATCTATTTATAGTTTTTATTTCCTCATATTTGCATGTGTCTGATCATATTGTATCTGTTATTTATTGCACACTTACTGTAAAGAGCTCACTTCCTGCAGGGCTCTGAACTTGAATAACCTTAAAAAATAAAAGGTGCCATTCTCCAGCTGCCTGCCTGCATGTTTCATCATAATGGACAAGGATGCTGCATTTGCATGTAGGCTTTCTTATGATTATGAGGTTGCATGTTGTTGGTGAATAGTTCTTCTGTTGTGTTACTGTTCACGCACCCTGGAGAAATGCCTCCTTGTTTAATATGTGCATATGTAATGGGAGCATTATGTGTTTGCTCACTTGTACTTTGGACAACGCACATTATTAGTTTGTCTGCTTTTAATGATGCACACTCGGCTGAATGCAGCCTATTGGGGGTTTATGGTCCGCTTGGTAGACGCGTTTTGCTACATTAAGGCGACACTACAGTTGCACGGTTGTCAGGAAACACGCTGTGATGCTTTGTGAAAAGGTTCCCTTGTCTTAGTTATTGTTTGCTAATTAGCTTTTGTGTTGACTGTTTGACATGTATGACGGTGTACAGTACACATCCATCTGATCTGTAGACTTTAAAGATGAGTTTAGAATGAAATGTGGCATATCAGGCTGTTAAAGTGGCTCCGATTAATTTACTAAAGATCTTGGGATTTAAATTGCTAATGCAAGTTTCCATTTTAATCCGTGTCCATTGGAAATTGTTTTCTCCCGCTTAATGGCATCACTTGCAATTATCCTACCACAGATGCAAAATGATACCCATGACACAGTGCCCCGACGTTCCTTCTAGTGAAAGTGCTTTTAAAGAGGTTTTAATGCAGTTCTGAAATTCTGTTGAAATTGTCTGAAGAGCGCTAGATGAGTGCGTAGGTGTTAAATGATGTGCTCCACATGACTCACTGACACCTCGTCTCCCTGGGCAGCTAAGTGGCTCATTCTTCGCCATTCCATTACGCTTTTCTCTCTATGCCACTGTGTCTCTGGTTCTCTGTTTCACACACATGCAGCTATCGGCCAACAAAAGAGCTCTTACCGGCTGTTTGATTGAGTTATTACAGCTGCATATGAGAAGGGCGATTGATCTCAGATCCTGATAAGTGGGGGCATGGATTAGGTTGGATGGGGGTTGTCAGCATTTAACTTCTGGTTTCACTTAAAGCCAGGTTGATCAAGTACATGGTGTCTCTTTAAGAGCACAGGAACCAACAATGATAGTTGACACTGTGTATAAAGCCTGTGTGCATGTTGTTTAGCACAGTCTGCTTGCAGTAGTCAGGTGTTAGATAACACACTGATTATCCAGGGTATTAATGTATATCTAAAAATTACCATATTTTGATTAACATCTGCTTAGACTCCAGCTACATTTAAATAATTTAAATAGATGGATAGGTACCCAGAATGTTTAGGTATTCAGTTTGCTCGTGCTCTAACACTCTGATTCCTCTCCATCTGTTTTTGCACCTACTTTCATCCGCCAGTATGACCATGCTGGCCACTCTATTTAAGGCTCAGAAAATGCTGGCTCATCTTTCAGGAACATTGATTAGCCACGGGGTGGCTGAGATAATTAGTTCCCAGCTCAGCAACACTAGACACAACGTGATGTTTGTTTCTAAGCATGTTGGAGTGATGTAGCATGTTGAGACTCTCAGTACCTCTGGGACACACAAGCTTCTCGCAATATCTGAGACCATTTTTCTTCACACCGTGCACCACGTTCTTCACTGATTGGTGGGATATTATTCACAGCAAGTGGGCTCTCACATGAATATACAGATGCTATTTTTATATCACATGAAGTGTAATCTCATTTAAACCACAGCATAATAACAAGTTATACGCTATATATTTGATGTATGATAAATATATCCTCATTGTATTAACCAAAATGTTGAAATGTTAGAAAGTGGGTTAAACGTGTGTCAAGGGTTTGGTGTGAATCTCAGAAACCACTTAGGAATCATTAACCCAGTTGCAGCATTATTAACAAACTTGAAAGGGTTTGATATTCCCTGGAGTGCCTCTGTTTTTGCACTGGATGTCTGAGCAACGTTTATTTGATTAAAAATCAATGAACAAGACATGATAATTTATGTGACAGGCACACCAATTCATTGGTTCACTGTGGTGCCATTTTCAACCCCCCTTTGTTTTATATCTGCACTCTTTACTGACTGCAGTACATCTCTGTCCTGTCCTTGCTAGATTTTTCTGTTATTATCACTTATTTATGATATGATAGCATTTATTTGCCGTTTTCTTTGTGATGTGCAGGTTATAATCTCCTTAAAAGGTCCAGCGTGTAAGATTTACAGGGATTTAAAGGGAGAATATGGCAGAGATAGAATGTAATATTCAAGTATGTTTTCATTAGCGTATGATTACCTGAAAATAAGAATTGTTGTGCTTTTGTTATCGTACAATGAGACGTTCTTATCCAGAGAAGGAGGGTCTTCTTCCATGGAGGTTGCCATGTTGCACCATCGCGTTTCTGAAGTAGCCCAGATTGGCATGAAATAATAATTGGTTTCACGATAAACACGCTTGTTAGCTAACCAGAGCTATCCAAAAGCTAACCATAGTTAGCAACAGTCTCTTGGACACAGGTGCAGCAGCAAAGTGGGTTTGATTCGCGTCAGTGAAAACACTGACATCACAAAGGATGATGCTGTTTCAGCGGCTGGTCCAAAGCTACAGCCACCCTAGGTTTTCCTACACGCTCTGAAGAGGAGGGCGAGGCGATGCGTTTCCAGTCCGCAAGCTGACCAGTAGATGCTTATAAATCCTACAAACTGGTCCTTTAAAGCAGCAGCTCCCAAACAGGGGTCCATGGCACTCTGCCAGCGGGTCTGTGAAAAGTTTTTAGATTCACTCATTTAAATTATCATGATAGGTTATGTTCTTATCTATCGATATAGAACTCTAAAACGTAAATATAAATCATCCTGAAGCCAGTCGAGCACACGTCACCCATTTAGGTGGAAACTAGCTCCCTCTACATGGTCATTCTTTGTTGACATGGTGCAAATACTTTTAGTACATGTCCAATATCTTCCTAATACATTTGTCTTGTGTTGTTCTTCAACATACCCAAGTAGAAGTGTAAATAGACATACATAAGGGGTTCCCTGGTATATTTTCTATCTTGTAAGGGGTTCTTGGCAAAGAAAAGTATTTAGAACCTCTGCTCTGCTCTCTTAACATTTTTATTCACTTTAATTGTGTTTAAAGATTTATTTTTTTCAATGTTTTATACTCATGTTCTAGGTACATCTATGTGCCACTGGGAGGTTCACGGCACGGTCATCTTTACAAAATGTTCTCGTCTGGCCTTGCGTTTGGATTCGTCTGCCTCTGGCACGGTGGCCATGACTACTTACAGTATTGGGCCCTCATGAATTGGGTTGGAGTTCTGGTGGAAACTGGACTGAAGTCTCTCCTTTCTTCATCCCTTATTCACTCAGTTGTCGTAAGTGTTTTAATCCAATCAATTAACTCTGACAGTGCAAAAACATTAGATTAAAAGAGATTAAGGCTGTACATAGATGGAATTCCATTCAGTTGAAAAGTGTCGACATAATGAAATCGTTGCTGTAGCTAGAAATAAAGGGGTCATGTAATCTGATTTAATAGCAGATAATGCCTGGAGCTGCTATAGTAAGTACAGACAGGAGACAAACTGGTTAGACCCTGTCACATCTAATTGGCATTTACAGTTAACACTCAACATTAATGTGAGTAAAAGTCCTTTTCCAATACATTAGCAGTAGAGACGTTCAGGCTATTCGTGCTTCTTTGGCCTCCAGCCTCGAAATAGTCATAATGTCTGATGACATACTGTGTAACCACCCTAGTTTATGGTCACACAGTTCATTAGTGCCAGGTGCTTTGCTGTTCTTTGTTTCTAAGCTCTATGATGAAAATTTCTTGTGGTTCTCCTACAATTTACTTATTTATTTACTGATTCCCCAGGAGCAGAAGTTCTCTGCGGCGATGGAAAGGCGTTGCATTGCCCTTCTCTCTGCCTTCTCCACTGCCATGCTCATCCTCTCTAATCTGGTGTTCCTCGGAGGGATACATGTTGGCAGAATCTTCTGGAAGCGTGTCTTCATTCAAGGTAAATTGCCTCCTACAACACTCACTGAAGAGGATTTGTCTGTGCCTTTTTTTTGCAGGATTGTTTCAGCTGGCATTTATAAATCTGTTTCCAATGTGGAGAACCAGTCATGTGGCCTTTTAATTTGACAGTTAAGTTGCATTGTAAGGCATTTCACATTTCTTGTCCAGAGGTGACAGCAGCTAAAGATAGTGTGTCTAAAGAAACAGTCAGAGAGAGAGGCCTGCTCACACAGGCGGAAAACACAATCATAAATAAAATATAATAAAACGATTAAAAATGCTGCTGTCTGTAGATTGTTGAAGGGCTGCTGGTTATACTGGGGCATTTTATGCATCTGGATGGGCAAACTCTCCCAAATGGAGAGACATCTGCTTCATGGTTGTGCCAGTTACTGTTTTGCTCCCCGTCTCTTTATTTGGCTCATTTTGTACCTAAAGCAAGATGGCAGGCCCTCCTGACGCCTCTCTACACATGATAAGCAGCACTTGCTGCGGGGTTGGGCACAGAGTCAGTGCCGAGAGCTCAGCTCAGTTCTGGTCATCAAATAATATATAAAATTTATTAACAAGAACTGTTAATAATGCTGAAATAAAATGCTTAGTTTATTTATTTTTAAAGCCACTAAAAGGATTCGTTCATATTTTGCTGATTTTGGAGGCCTCTGTGGACAAAAGTGACAGCATTTCCACCGTAATTACCACAAAATATTTCAAAAAAATGACATTTTATCTGGATAAAAATCTCCTTCTTCATTTTAACTGGTTAAGGTACAACTCACTGTAACTTTGCCCTATACAGAAATAACCATTCTTCGCATGAATGGTCTCTTTTGCTTAAATGTAGGTAATATAGAGACACCCGTAATAAAATGAGACCGTTTCACAACAACTTAAAAACTTCCTGTAGTGGCTTTGAAGTAACATCAATTGTTTTTTGTTGTTGGGCCACTTAGGGGCAGCAAAACAACCTGTAAACACAGCAGTGACATTATGAAGTCACTTATAATGTCATTTGCATTGCGCTTCTGGCCACCCTACAAATATTAACTTTCTTTGTAGCTCTGTTTTTGTCTCCACCAGTACCTGAAGTTAATATCAGGCTCTTTCAGCTGCAGAGGACTGCACTATGTTCCTCAAGTAGTCACTAACTTGGTCTGTGTACTGGGCGGGTGGTGTACAGTCTGTTTATCAGAGCCCTCTTGCTGGAAACAAGATAATGAGAGCTGCTGGACTGAATCAAAACGATGAGGTTGCAGGCCATAAAACTAGGGATGCACAATATGGATTTTTTTTTCAGCCAACAGGGATAATTACATGCTTCTCATGGCTATGCTGATAATTCTACATTTTTGTATTTAATTGAAAGTCCATTTCACCTGTAGTTTAAACACACCTGAGGGTAAGAAAGGTTGAGATGTAAGAGATTCATCGCTTATTTTGGAGATTTGTTTTTAATTGTTTTAGATTAAATTAGTCATTTGTTCTGTGGTCAGTCCTGTTCTGTATTAAAAAGGACCCTTCCCACTCGTTCATCTAACATACTTTGTCAGTCTGCTTAGGCATGACTTTCCAGTCACCAGGTCAGGGTTTCTAACAGTAAAAGCAAATGTTGGAAGCCTGGCAGACTCATAGCAAATTGTGCGTTAACATTATGTTTCTTTTAGCACTCCTGACCCCTTTCACACACACACAACACTGTAGACTTGGTGTAAATAAGTTAACGGAAACCTAAAAATAAGAACAGGGTGTTTTGGAAATGCCATTTCTGTTGTGAATTATTCAGTGTTAGAACTAGAAACTAAACAGAGAATCTCAGTTTGCTTTTATGGTGATTCATCTGGACCATTTGAAAAAAAAAAAAAAAAAACTAAAAATAACGATGGCTACTGCCTGACACTTCTTAAATTGTTAAAATAAAACATTGAACAAACCTTTTAGTAATTGTGTAGCTTACACTGAATGCTTGTGTTTTTGTACTTTAAATTAAAATGCATCCACCAGAAAAGCTATTTGTTGTGTCTGCACATTAAACCACAGAGGGAGAGTTGTGGTTTTCTTCATTAACATGAGATCAATGGTTTTAAATCAGCCTGTCTGGGATTTTTACTGTTGCAGGCAGAAGCGTAATTGCACTCTGACCTCTCGAGTGCAAAAACAAATATCTAATCACACTGTCTATAGTCGTATATGCTGGCTGAGGATGTGTATGTTATCTTTTCAATTCACCTGATAGACCCAATTTAAGATCACTCTGAATTAGTGAATAGTTACGTAGATGTACAAGATGTTCATGAATCATCAATGAAATGAAAACGTCTTTACCTTCCTCCCTCATTTCAGTGGCTGTGTTAAAGTTAAGACTTAAAATGCCTGGTCTGTCTGCTGAAGAATTGCAACTTCGCTGCAGTTACATTCATGACAGAGGACATATATTGTTGGCTCTCCACAAAGACAGAGAATTGGACAATAAGAACCTGTAGTGGATGGTCATTCACCGCACAGTTGAGCTTTACTTTGGCACCATTACAGTATTTCTCATTTCATTATTTTTTTCAGTTTGTAGCTGTGTCCTCTTAGTTTTTCAAACTTATCAAAGTCATCTCCAACGATGTGTTCACTTGTTGGACATGAGAAGTAAATCAGTTACTGGTTGCCAACACCATACTGTCTCCTAGAAAAGACCCATGAAAAAGAGTCTGCAGCCACACCAGCAGTTCTTTTCAGGCTGTGCACAGACACGCAGCAAATCTTTGAGGTAAATGCTAACATCACTGTGTTAATATGGTGTCAGGGACGATGCTAACATGATGATGTTTAGCTAATTTTTAGCATGCTAGCATTTGCTAATTAGCATTCGAAACCAAGTACAGCTGAGGCTGATGGGAATGTCATGAGTTTTGTAGGTATTTAATCAGTTTAGTCAAGTGTTGGACAAATTAAAAGGATGGCCAGATATTGGTGATAACAAATGAAAAGTTCAGAAATCATAATTCATCCTGAGGTGGATTTAATTAGGGCTGCAAAAAAAGATTATTTTCAGTGACAATTAATCTGTTGATTCTTTTTTTTTTTTTTTTTTTTTTGGATAAATTAATGTTGATTAATTGATTTGTTTGATGTCAGAAAATGGTGCCAAATTGTGTTTCCCAAAGCCCAAGATGGTGTCCACAAATGTTTTGTTTTGCCCACAACCCAAAGATATTTAGTTTACTGTCATTAGGAATTTGATTGATGAAGTAAAATTTAATTTATCTACTATAAAATAAATCCACAATATAAAGATATTATTTTTATGAAGGTGCTTTGCATGTTCTCTGATATTCAAATGTATTTGTTTAATCTGGAGGTGTCTTTTTTTGTTTTATAGGGTATATAATACCGTCAAGAATATGCAATATGTTGCCATGTAAATTAAGCTTTGATTTGAGGAGAAAGAAAATGCATTTGGCATTGTTTGGTTCAAGCATTTTTTTGTTGTTGTTGTTTTAATAACAAGCAATTAAATGATTGTTAAAATTACCGTAATCAATGATGAAAAGTGCTTAAAATTTGCAACCTTAGTTCACTGTCATAAAGATGTGCACAGTTAAGAAGATGGAATCAGAGAATTTTGACTTTTTTTCCCTTAGAGTACTCTTCAGTACTAAAGCAATTAATCGATCATCGAAATAGTTGGTGATTAATTCAATTATCAATTCATTATTGATTAATGGTCGTAGCTTTAGACGTGAATGTCTGGACCAAATTTCATAGAAATCAGTCCGACAGTTGTTGAGACATTTAACTCAAAACCAAATGTGAACCTCCAGGTGATGCTAGAGAAAAAGTCAGAAGGGTCACCAAAATCTGTAGGATTCATTCTCTGGGGACCTTTAATGTTGGAACAAAACAGTTCCTTCAATGCTGAGATATTTAAGTCTGGACCAAAGTGGTGGACAGACAGACATGCCATCCCTAGAGTGATGCCACTAGCATAGCTAAAAGAAGCCCACATTTGCTAATTTTCTAAGCCACACATGACTTGTCCTTTGTTTGTATCAGTCTAATGATAATGGAAGAACTAAACCTACAAGTTGTCAGTTTCCACTTGACTAAGAAGCACAGCCTCTCTGAGCTCTAATCAGCTTTATATTTACTTTTGAGTTGCCTCTCTGCAAGTGGCCTTTCCACCTCGTCTGAACTCGAAGCACTCCCTTAATCAAGTGGCAAAAGAAACTTGTGTAATTACAGAACTGGTTGATTAGAGCCATAGTAACATGCAACTGGTGGAAATAAATTTGTTTAACTTTAACTTTTTTTCATTCTCCATCTCTTTGCCAAGGCTTGTTAAGGATTACTTTTCTTTTGAGAGAGCCTGAAAACAACTCTGCTACGATCCAAAACTGCAAGTAGTACCTAACACACTTGGCTGGCGGTGTATGTTTCCTTTTAATTCTGCTTTCCACTCTGTTAGTTTGAAGTCAGTAACAGCTAAAGTTGGATGACTGGTAGGAGAATATATATTTCATACTGAGGGTGTTAATGAAATTTACATACCTGCAAAGACTGAACGCTGGGACGTCTTGGCACAATGACAAGGCCTGCTCATGGTGCGTGCAGGGCCCCAGGCTAGAAGGCTTTGAATGATTATTTTAGATGCCACAAATGCATAATATTACAAAAATGTGCATGAAACGGGTTCAGATTTTGTGTAATGTGATTAAACCAACATAAATAATTAGCTGACATTTACTAGAAACACCAACAAGGCTCTTTTTAAAGGCAAATACAAACAATATGCTAATTTTCTGCATACTCAAGTTTTGTGTCATGCAACTATCAATAAAATGTTTTCTCCAACATGAGTGCATCCTAACCTTTCTCTTCCGCAGACAGGAAGCTGACGGTACAGCTGTGCATAAAGCAGCCTGTGTGTATGTGAATTAGATTTTGATATGAATAGAAAAGAATAGACCATTGAAAAGCATTGTGGGTGCAGGTGCAGGTTACTGAGATAATCTGGAGGCAAGCCAGTCGGGGGAGGAGGTGCGCACAGCTGTCCTTACCTGCCTGCTCGACCCTCTAAGAAGCAGCTATAAATAGAAAAACACAATAACCGTAACACGACACAGTAGAGAGCTGACCACACTACTACTACTACTACTACTACTACTGCTGACTCTCTAGCTCCTGTAAAAGAATGCAGTTACCTTGAAAAGATCAGATAAAGCAGTTACTTTTTAGTTTAATTTAATTTCAGTTCATCAGTATTTATAACAGAAAATCAGCACTGTTTCAAGAGAAAATCTACAATGTAATCCCTTTTAAATCCAAATATTTCCTGTTCAGATAAAACTGTGTCTTCTCATTTCAGGGTGGTCTACCATCTTTCCACCAATGCTGGCTTTCCTCTACTGCTTTGCTCAGATTGGACTCGAGTGGACTTCTCACCCACCATGAGTCACCTTGACTTTGTATCGGAGTGAGATTCCCTGCTACCGGACAACCAGAACAACCTGCTGAGTCCAGTGCCTTGTCCTCACCAGCCTGAGAGTCTCTGTGGCGAAGCTGGCTCGCAGCCACAGAACCCGTCCAAACCTGGCTGAAGTGCAGCTGAGCAGCCACTTTTCACATCCGGCAAGACCGGGCAAAAATCTGTCTGTAAGCTAAGACTCAAGGCATCGATGCTGATTCTTGCTAAGTAGAGAGTATCCTGTACTTGGGTAATTTAAGTGCGCACAAGCTGTAACAGAATGAGTGTAAAGCTGTAAATTCAGTGCAGTCTCCATAGCAGCCTTGGCAGTGTCACATTTTCTACCCAATAAGCTTCACTGAATCACATTATTCTAAGAAACTATAAAACAAAATATGGACCCTGAAGCTGTCTTGGTTATATTGCTCTGATAAGGTATTGCTCAGTGGTGCGGTAAGCTGGAGAAATGTTAGTTTCATATTTACCATCGTAGTGTAAGCAGAGAAAACTGAATAGAGCAGCAGGAACCTGATCAATGTCATTATTTCCTCTTCAGATGTAATAAGGGTAAAGTAGAATGACACTCATATTAAGAGATGTATTGGTAACAGGCTTTAGCTTTTAATTCAACACAGTAACAATAGTAGATGACATTTACCCACGAACGAGTGAGGATTTTTTGGTAATGTGTTGATATACAGTATAACCCCAATTCCAAAAAACATGGGACAAGGACATGTTTGCCACTGTGTTAATTACTTTTTCTTTTTAACAGTATTTGGGAACTGAGGACACTAATTGTTGACGTTTTGAACGTGAAATTCTTTCTCATTCTTAATTGATATACGACTTCATCTGCTCAAGAGTTCGGGGTCTCTGTTGTCATATTTTGTGCTTCATAATGCTCCACACACTCTCAGTGGGAACCATGCGGCCATTATCCTGGCCTGCCTGTAGTCCAGACCTCTTTTACTATGAAGCTACGCTGTTGTAACGTGCTGAATGTGTCTTTGCATTGTCTTGTTGAAATAAAGAGGAAAAGTCCCTGAAAAAGATGGATGGCAGCATATGATGCTCCAAAACCTGTAAGTACCTCTCAGCATTAATGGGGCCTTCACAGATGTGCAAATTACCCATGATGCCACGGGCACTAACACACCCCCATACCATCACAGATGCTGGATTTTGAAGTTTGCTGTGGTAACAATCTGGATGGTCCTTCTCTTCAGCCCAAAGGTCTCGATGTCCGTGATTTCTTTAGTCTTAATTTTCATTTATAGATGCAGCAACAAACTGATTGTTTACTGACAACAGTTTTCAGAAGTGTGCCTTAGCCCCTGTAGTATCCTTTATACAATCATGTCTGTTTTCAATCCAGTGCCACGTGAGCTGTTGAAGTTCTCCAGCATTCAGTGTTGGTTTTCAGCCCCAGCCTTCTCTGGGTCTTTTAATGATGATATGGATTGTAGATGGTGAAATCTCTAAATTCCTGCAGTTTTGTGTTGTGAAATGTTCTTAAACCGTTGGACTATTTGCCTATGCAGTTATTACAAAGTGGTGTAACCTACTGAGCCTTTCGAGGATGCTCCTTTGATACCAAATCATGATTCTGTCACCTGCGACCAATTAACCTGTTTATCTTTTGAATGTTTCTCACGTTTTCTGAGCATTCCACAACTTTCCCAGACTCTTTGTTGCCCCTGTCCCAAGGCATCAAGCTCAGAAGGAGTGTATATTTACAAAAAACAATAAAGTTTATCAGTTATCATTTGGTTAGCAGTCAACATTTAATTGAATATAGGTCAAAAAGGGTCTTAAAATCATTGCATTCTGTTTTTATTTACATTTTACACGTTCAAACCTTTTTGGAATCAGGGTTGTATATCACCTTGCACTTCAAAAATGGCAACGTTCCACATTTAAAAACTTGTATTTCAAGGTTCATATGAATGTCTGTGCATCTGGCCGTCCGTCTGGCCGTCCGCCCGCCCAGTCATGGGTATTTTGCAATGAGTCATTAACAGTATCACCAGTCTGAGCAGCGTGTATGTCCTCATTCATACAAGTGATGACAATGTGCATGTTCTTGGGTCGTATAAAGGAGTAAAGCTACTCCCCCATAGACTGAGAAAGTCATCATAAATTATGGACATTAAATTATCATTATGTATAATTCTGTCACTGTATTTGCTTTGTTTCCATGCAGTCTTAACTATACTTAGTTGTTTACTCAGTTGTGCAAGTTATGGTGGACTTGAAAATAAAAAGATGTTTGAAAAAAGAGGAGGCAAAGTTATTTCCTTGAACAGCTGGACCCTGTAGTTTTTAACAAACATGACTCAAACAGGATTTAATACTGCGTTTGTTGGACTATACTATACTATACATATATGGTGCATGGCTGAGTGGTTACAGTACCATGACAAGCATAAAGAATATCACCAAACTTCTCCTTTAAGAGACACGCCTGTCAAACTATTGGAAAGAATAATGGAGGAACAGGATGAGATAAATGTGAGTCCATTCAGTTCATTAATTAATGAGGTATGAAGTGTTCACATGACGGCCAGCTTTAGTGAAAGGTCAGAGCTGCAACAGTTAGTCAATTAATCACTTAGCCGATTGACAGAAAATGAACTGGCAACTCTAATGAAAATCAATTTTTTTTTTTTTTGTTTTTGATTTTTTTTTAAAGCAAAAATAACGAACTTTTTCTGGTTCCAGCTTCTTAAATGTGAGGATTTGCTGCTTTTCTCTTCTTTATATGATTGTAAACTGAATATCTTTACGATTTGGACATCACCTTGGAAAGATTTGATGGAAATTCTTCACTGTATCCTGACTGTAATGAATATTATTATTTGCAGCTCTAGGTTACACTTTAGATTTAGGTACCTGTAATAAGTGTTAGTTAATAGGTAATAAGGCCCTCATAAGATGCTTATTAACTTTAGTATGTGTTAACAAGACTACATAAGTGTTTGTAATAGCATTATAAATAATTTATTGTAAGATTATAAGACATTTTTAAGAAACTTTATAGGCTGCTTAAGAACAAATAATATAATAATGACATTGTTAAACCTTTACTAAGCGTTAATTGTTGCTTTATTAAGATTTCTACATACTTTATTATGCACTTATCAAGAGTTAACTATGCATTTTTGGCGCACCAGATGTGAAGCATGAACAGGGCTTATTAAGGTTAATAAATCCTTTACTATGCTCATAAATTTAAAATTATAATATTACTTTCAGGGCTTTGCCTTTAATGGGACAGTGACAGCTGAAGAGAGGAAAGAGGGGAGAGTATGTGCTAATAAATGTTTTAGAATCTTACAATAAATGTGTTTATTATGCTATTATTAACACTTATGTAGTCTTATTAACACGTTAGTATTAACAAGCATCTTATAATCCCCTTTTTGCATATTAACTAATGCTTATTACAACAACCTTAGTATAAACTGAAACTGCAGTTCTATTAAAGGTCATCAGGTTGAGGCTATTGAAGCATGGGCACTGATGATAAGTTAGATGCTTTGAAAAACTTTGAAAAAGTAAGCTGCAGTCTCGATTCACACCAAAAGTACACAACACAAACAGTTGTCGTGATAAGTTACCAATCTCGAAAGCTTTTGCATTTTTTCTTTATATTTCAGAAAAATAGTTTACTCAGTAATCTAGTAGGGTATGACTTCACTATGTGTGCTGTGGCAAAAACAGTCTGATCCTGGCTTCCAAGGTTAGTTCAAGAATTAGTGAATTTTAAGTCACTGAGTTTCACCATTAACACAAGACTCTCAGATTGCCTTTGGTCCTCTGGTTGTTTATTGTGCCACAGTGATTGACTGTTGGCAGCTGTTTTACCTGCACTGGTCCTCTTTTTTTTTTTTTTTTTTTTTTTTACCTCAATCAGTGGTGAATAAACAGTCTAATAAAGTACATATTTTCCCCTAGCCTGTAGTGCTGTTTATCCATCTAGATTTTTTTGGTGTGAGTTGCAGATTTTTCAGATTTCAGCTGTAGAGATGTCTGCCTTCACTTCAGTATAATGGGACTAAATGGCACTTGGCTTGTGGTGGTCAAAGCACCAAAAAACACACTGAAAAATTCAAAACCAGCATCTTTTTCCAAACATCACGACCTGGTTACTCATGATTACTCACAGCAGACCTTGTTGTGAGCAGTTTCACGCAGGAACTACTTTCTTTCTAGTTTAAAACAAAGTCTTTCCGATAAATTTAAAAAAAAGTAGAGACAGTAGATTCTACTGCAGAATAAAAGTAGTTCCTACATGAAGCTGAAGCTGGCAGTGAACTGTAAGGAAAACATAAGCTCAAGACTGCAACTCCAGATGGACACTTATTAGGGAAGATGGTCTCCTGTTATATTGTACCTAGAAAAATGAACATTAAAAATGGCATACATTGGGGTGATTGTGACAGTATGTACAGCCTGCCTCATGTCTTTGTATTGTTATTCTATACCAATATTATTTGTGTATGTAAAGTTGTGTGAGACAAACAGTCAAAGAACCTGTTTCATTAAATGTTTTAAATAAAGCTACTTGTCAGTAAATAATAAAAGCACAGTGTAATCTGGTGTCTGTTGTCCTCTCGAGGAGTGTTTCCATTAGCTGATTTCTGTTCTCAGGATTATCACCTCCTGAGTGGCACTAAGTAGGATCAATGTGAGCGGGGGGGGGGTTCAGCAAGGAATCCTCTTAAACGAGCACAAAAATGTAAGGTTTATCTGACGTAAGCGGATCAGCAGGAGAATACACCTGCTGAGTTACACTTTCTCAGAGAAGTGCCCTTATCACCAACAGAGAACACAAAGACTGACATTTCTCACAGGTCGGAGTGGATGCTCTAAAGAGAACAGACAGGGCGCAGTATGTATAAAATATTTATTATGAATAGTACAGTATGTCACAGTTCATAACAAAGAGTTCCCATTGTGCTTGAAATAGTTACATTTCTCATCACATGACATGTGAACATAGAGGCATGTGCATATTACATAAACCATACACCAAATTCAAACTTTTCTCTTTCTTAAGAATCTAAACATTGCAATATAATTTGTGCATATGTATATATATATATATACTGTATATGTAGAGTTTATGACTAGGCAGCCTTCTAGGGCTGACCACAAAAATAGTTCTGTGTTCAAATAGTTTCAAAGGAGCAACAGTTATTTGGATTTTTAACACTGCTTTTCTCACTGCAAGCCTAAAAAGGGGCAATATTATGAAGGCACAGTGTTGCATGCTTCTCAGTAGCAATCAATGGTAATGACTTTAATAATCTTAGGGTTAATGTGGTGAAGTGGTAGCGCAGCACTGTAAAAGTTCTTTTCACTTGAAGGTTTTCCTTATTTTTGTCACGTTTGTACCTTTTATAAATGTTACAGCACAGAACTACATATTGCTTTCAGTGAGCTTGTCTCTGAGGTTTAGAGTGCACCTACATCCCATTTTTAGTAACGCATATTTATGGTGTTGGTAAAAAATTCAGCCTCTCGAGACAGGCGAAGTGAAAGTACCCTCCACATGTCATATCACTGTTGTTCAAATCGTGGCACAAAATCAGATTCTTGGCTGGAACAGATTTGGTCTTTTTACTGTTTTCTAGTATGAAAAATCACTCTGACCTGGTTCTGTTTCTGTTTGATACTGTAAAATGTAAATAAACTAAAAGAGAATTGTACATTTACTGGGTAAAAACAATTAAATACTAAGAGAAGCCAGAATACAAAATGGGACCAAACTTAGAAGGTTCATGGGCTGTCATTCAAAATGAAAGTTCAAAAATGGTCTGTCATCCATCTGTGGCTTAAAAAACTTCAAAGAAAACAAAGACAGACATTTTCTAAAATGTAACAATAATCTGTTAAAGAAAATAAATATTATTTTCTGTGCAAATTAGTATGATTGAAACACATAAATAACAAATACTCAGCACATCGTTAACTTCTGTTTTTCTGTCGTTTTACAAGTTGGATATTACACAGTTAAGATTGAGAGAGAATGTGTTAATTAATGCCTTGGCCTTAGATATGCTGCTAGACCTTCATGAACTGAAATTAAAAACAGTCAAGCTATCCGTTTCCCGCAGCTTACAGTCTGCATGCTAAGCTAAGCTAGCTGACTCTTGGCTCTTATGCTGTATTCACACACATAATTAGGCAGTTTCTGTCTGTGTTGTATTGAACACATGATTAAAGTTCTGCTCTGATTGGACAGTCGTTTTCTGATGTTGGTAGCATAGCCTACTACACATGAGTTTCCCAAGAAAAGAATAGTTCTGTTTGTGGCCTTTAAAAACACGGTATACAATGTTGAAGCTGGGGCAATACTGATTGAGATTGCAGTCCTGTGTCTTTATTTGAAACAATTCCCACTCAACTAGTAGAGCAGAGTAGTAAACAACTCTGCACTCTTGGTTCTGTGGCAATTAAAATACACAGGATTAGTTCTTGCCTGGTCATTGATGTGTCAGAGGACATTTGCAGAAAGTGACGCTATGAAAGAACAGTTTGTAACTCTATAGTTAATGCACAGACGTGATATAAGAGTGGTATCGATCTATCTTATTCTCAGCAAGAAAGTAAGTAAGTGTCTTTCCCAAAATGTCAAACTGAACAGAATGAAAAATATACTTTTAATTATTCTAAGAACTTGCAAACTTTAGTGATGCTCTACATAATGCTAACTTGTAATGTAATTTATTTTGGGTTGCCGGATTTGACTGATTTGACTGTGCCTGCTTTTATACGAATACGAATACGAATACAAAGAATTTTATATGATTTTTAGATCCTTTCTTTCACGAGTGTGGATGACTAAATTCCTTCACGACAGTGTCTCTTGCCTCTTTTTGCTTCCGTTTGATTGCTGAACTTCTTGCCCGTGTGTGAGCAGCAGCTTCATGAATTCTCTGAGATAGAGAGGTCACAGCAACATGATTTCAGTGCTTTTCCCTCTCCTTGTCAAAGTAGACCCATATAGACCGAAACACCGACTCTAAACCAAATGAGTTCTCACTTCTGTGATGACATGTCCATTTATTTTTAGTCAGCTGAATTTTTGATGGGAATGGACCTACAGTACAGAATGTGTCGGAGAGAAAACCTCAGCGTCTTTTTCCTCTCAGCTGTGTCTGTCTCAGCTTGTCTTGATAAAAGTGATGGCATGCAGGGAACATAAATTATCCATATGAATAATAAATAATATAGAATAATGGTTATTCTTTGCCATGTAAAAAAAAACATTTACTGTATACTAAAGACAGATTCAAGCAGACCAGTAAAGCTCCTGTTTTTACCCCAAAATCACTTGTGAGACTTAATTTGTTTTAGAGTTACAATAATGACTTGATATGAGTGTTAACGCTCTCGACTGATTGCAATAAATTTGTTCTGGACGTCATTAGCAACAATGCGGAAAAACAGCTTGATTGTTTGTTTGAGTCACACTTACTGAATA
Source organism: Lutjanus argentimaculatus (assembly GCA_034769285.1). NCBI lineage: Eukaryota > Metazoa > Chordata > Actinopteri > Lutjaniformes > Lutjanidae > Lutjanus > Lutjanus argentimaculatus. Next base: position 3,136,590 of record JAWZSL010000013.1, on the reverse strand, counting down.
TTATTGGATTTTCCTTCATTGTTCATTGTTTTTAAAGAGCCTCATCTGATGATGTTTTCTTTAACAGCTAAATATGCACATTATTGCTTGTTACCAGACCTCATGGCTCTGCTTCACTGTTTAAAGCAGCTTTTTCTGCTTTCGTTTTTTTCTGGACTTATTTCTTGATTTAAGTTACCACAAAATGCTCAAAGCACATTTCCTTCTTCTATTACTGATATCTATTTTATGTTTTGTTTCCAATACAGTACACATGATACATTCATTCACACGTTTATTTTGTGGAAGTAAAATCAATGATGAATTCTTCCATCAGACTAATAATTTATCAGTGGGGCAGGTCAGATATTTATCGTTTCAGTGGAGCAGGTAACAATAATCCTCTTCTAAAAGAAACATGTATTTTGTTGTGTTAGTTTGTTGCTCTGTAAATGATGTTTCCCTTGACAATGAAATCAAAGTTGTCTTAAAATGTAAAACAAAATTCAAATTTAAAGAGAAAGCCACATTTACTATCTTGTTGTTCCTGAACTTTATTTTATTTATTTTGACTGGATGACTTTACCCATGTCTGGTGTATTTATTTGCACTAGAGGGCAGTTTAATAAAATAAAATATTTTAAAAATGCAACAAACTCTAATTTCAGTGTTATATATTTTTGTGCAATTCATATTACACAATTACATTAAATTGTTGAAATCATTTTTTTTAAAGTAATTGCTCTGTAAATTATCTGGGCACCTTAATACAAGTGTACCAATCATTTCTTCAGAAATGTCCTTTGTTTGGCCTTTTTTCCCTTTATGAAATTACTCATAATTTAATAATAAACAATAAAATAAATTTTAAAAAAAGTGTAAGTAGTAACTTACACAGGTGGTGACAGCTGTCTCCCAGTTTGAGTCTCCCAGAAACAAGTTCAGACTGCCTCCAAATATTAGCCTCAGATAAAGTAATTGTAGTCCTGAAAGTAGTCACCTGCATTTCAGACACTCTGCCTGAACATGTGTGCCAAAATAATTTCCTCAGAGATTCACATCTTTGCTTCTTATTAATAGTCAGCTTGTATCTAGTGTCATCATGGGATGATGTTTTTTTTTCTCCAGTGAATTTGAAGACAGACATACATACACACACACTGAATCATGCAATCTGGTGTAATAAATGTAAAAATGTACCTCAGTGGCCATTAAAAGGCAAAAACCAGTGACTATCTTGATTTGTTTACGTGAGCAAACCTGCGCTTTGAAGTTTGATTTTACATAAATACATTTTATTTTAGAAATGTTATGCAAAAGGGCATTCCTTAATTACTATGTTCTTGAAAGTTCTAAAATACATAGGGGGCGCAGCCATTATCAGGTCCATCTGCATCACCTGATTAAGCCAAAGCTAAAGAGCACGGCTCTCATACAATGTATATGTAACATGTTTTTATATATGTGAATAACTAACACTAGATATCAGGAAAGATGAATAACTTGCACGCTGCTGCCACACTAGCCATGGTTTATGGGAATTACAAGCTCTGCTGAAAGATGTCTTTGAAAATCTGATTGCTTGGCCAGAGTTATCTGTTCTATAATTCATAATGATCCTGGCAGTTGATATAATAAAAGAGTTCATCAATCGCTTGAGGAAATTACTCTGAGATTGTTTCAGCAAGTGCAAAGACTGTCCTTTTTCACTGTCATGGTGAAATAATGCAAATGACTCGCTGTGTGGCCTCAGTTAATTAAAAATGCACCATCTGCAATTTGAGGCACACGTCTATTTTATGTGACATGCAAAGAATCTCATACAAATGACTCAATAACAAACGAGTGGGTCATGCTGTGTCTATGGAGCCTTCCAACAGAGATACGACTCTCAAAATGAGACTCAAAATCTGAAGTGCTAAACAGATTTTGGACTAAAATCAAACCGCTCAAGTTATTTTTCCATAATAGTGCAATGGAAAAATATGTCAAACGTATGTACAAACATAGAGCTGTCAGTTTTTATGTAACCTCCGAGTGTTCAGTGTTACGACACCGAAATCTGGGCTACGACCTCGCCTTCGCTTGTTAACCAACAGGTACACCCCTGTGATGACGGCAGTGCATCTTAAAGACCACACGTGTTGCCTAATCTAAATGGTGTGCCCAGTGCAGCCTCGGCTATCCAAGTAATCTGGACGTTACCGGATTCCAGCTGCATTCACAGTTAACTGTTGCCTGATGCTTCCTCCGTCCTTCAAGAAAAGACGTCCTCTTTGCCCAGTTCTGGTGAAGCAGGTCTAGAAATGTCAAAAAGAGGCTGGGGAGAGCCAGCACTTGATTTTCTCGCTTTGAGGAGTTTAAGTGCTTCTGTGAGTTGCGCCTCCAGGCCGGACATTCGAACATTCAGGTTCTTGAGGTCGTCCTTCAGCTCCAGCTTGAGCTCCTGAAGCGAAGCCTGAAGCGTTTGCTCTGGGATGGGGTAGAAGGCGTGCCTGGCCTCTGGAGGCTGGACAGGACTTCGGTCCTGCGGCGTCATGCGGAAATCGCTCACTTTGTCCAGCCGCAGGTCACTTTTGGTGATACCGCTGTCACATGAGTCTGTCTTCTTTAGAGACATCTGTGATTCGTGAACCTTGGTCCGTTCAGGTAAAGTCTCCATGGACTCAGCTTTAGACACTTTGCTCCAGTTGTCGGCTTTGGCCATGGACTCCTTGAAGCGACCCCAGCCTTTAACTTTGAGTGGTTCAGCTGACCGACCTCCGACCAAAGAAATGGGAGATGGGACCTGCAGCTTCACCTTGTCTGAGGGAGTGCAGTTGGGAGGTGTTGAAGATGAAGGCGTTGAAGATGAGGGTGTTGCTGGGCTTTCTGTTACCGTGACGATGCTGGTAGTTGTAATGGCTGTATTAGCTATTGGGATATCCACGTACACAGTACCCTTCTCGATGTCATGTTCATCTAGCTCTGGTTTGTCGGTCGTCATGCGGGCCTCCTTCTGCTGTCGAAAGCGCTGGAAGAGTTTTCGTACCGGGTGATCTGGTGGCAAGTTCAGGGGGGCTTCATTTTTACGTCTCTGTCGCTCCTCTTCCTCTCGTTTCACATCACTGATCTTGCGGAAGACGATCTACAAGAGAATTTAAAGTTCTTGTGACTAAAACATCATAATAACAACCATCAGTTTGCTCTGAATGATTAAAAAACAAAACACATGCAAATGAAGTTGTAATGCCACCTCTTAAAGTAAACTTAGTTTCTTGAATTGAAAGAATAATAGTATAAAACCAGATCAAAATGATCTTTGGTTAGATGAACAGGTGTATCTGTCTTGTTGATTGTGGAGCTAATGTGAGGAAAATGTGTCAAATGGGTGTGCTTTGTAAATGTCACCTTTAAGAGGCAATTCCCACGATGTAGAGGGAAAGTTCACATCATGCCTCTGGCTTCAGTGGGTGAAGACACACTGTTAGCTGACCACATAGCTGCTAATGGGTAACTGTGTTAAGCTTGGCAGTTTTCCTTCTGTACTTTTGACTGATGTTTGGGTGCAACAAAATGCCTTAATTTCAAATTTTATCTCATAGTTAAGACTTTTTGACTCATAATTTTGATTTTTTTTAAATCTCATAATTAAGACTTTTAAACTCATAATTAGGAGTGACCTGTGAGAGTGTAATGTTTGAACAACCAGCTGATGTGTTCACAACTTAGAAAGTGGAAATCCATTGTTATGGCTCCAATAAACTGTTTTTTTGTCATCTACTGTTCTCATTCTCAGGCATGACGCTGAAATGCAATAAGCACAAAATCATCCATCATCTTTTAAGAGGTAAGACAACATCCATTTTTCTTCTTCACAGTCTCATAGCAACACTGTTCTCACAACTTAAACCACTCGAATGCTGAACATATCGCGTGCTGGATTTCCCAGGTCGAAAACACAGCCTCACCAGCTTCATTTTAACGGCTCCTCATTCAATCCATCTCTGGATTTCCCTGCTGTATATGGTCAGAAAGTATGGGACCCTGGTGAATAGTGAGTTAAATGCAGCAGATGAGATTGCCTCTTGATATGCAGGCAATTCAATCTCACTTGCACTCTCTTGGGCAGGGCAACCGTATTATGAAAGAGGTAATGATTGGTAGCTACACTTGAGTTGTTGATCACAGCTGTTCCTTTTGAATGAATGATATAGTAGTGGCTTTAATATATGGTGGCTCTGGAGCCGCATTTTGTACAAAGTTTAGCATGTGTTGTTTAGCTGAGTAACATATGAGCTCTGGCTGTAGGGATATATTACTTAACATTAATCAACAATAGATACTCCTGTTATTCAATGTAGCTATCTGACATTTTCTAAGGAACTGTGTGTTTAATGTCTGGCAGCAAGCACATTTTGGGACACACTTATTCACTTTATTGCTGAAAGTCAGAAAAAAAAGTAAGATAAGCTCTTTAGTTAGCTTATCTATATGAGTTTTAGAATTGCTAGATAGCTATGCCAGGCTAGCTGTCTAGCAATGGCTATCAAGAAACACACTGTTACTTTGAATAAATTAGGGATTTAAAGCAGAAATGTTACATATTATAGCTTTAAGTCTTTGTGCTAAGCTAAGCTACCCTTCTCCTGGCTACATCTTATTAGATGACAGGCACAAGAGTGGTTATCAATCTTCTCATGTAACTCTCAGCAAGACTGCAACTAAACACATTTTCGAAAATGTCAAACTATTCCTTTAACAAGAGCAGCAACATCCACTCTGGTGATACAGAGAGAAAGAAACCTGTAGTAACCTGTATTCACTGTACTCGCCCACATGTATTACTATGTGATCTCTGGGAAGCACAGTGCAAAACACCACAGCAATTATGACTCGTTTCCAAAAAAAAAAAAAATACTAGGTGAAGCATGTCCACTTAAAGTTCAGGCTTGTATTAAAAATGAAGGGTGACCAGAGGAAGAGTAACAGGTCAAAAGGAGTTGAAAATCCAATGTTAATATATTTTGAAAAGCAGACAAACAATGTGGAAAAGAACAAGTTCAAAATCTTGTTCTTACTACACTGTGAATTCTAAGAAATTGTTTTGATTGATTCAGCAATGACCATTCATTGCATTTACATTCTTCTCTCAAAATGGTAATTTCATTGTTGGTGGCAGGGTCCAGCATTCCCCTGCTAAATTTAAATTAGAGACAGGAGGGACATAACAGAACCAGCTTCTCTGGTGAGATCAGTCAAAGGTTGACACACAGACACAGCCGGTGCCTGCTGGCTGGTGCTCGCTTGCTGTTGGCATGTGTCTCATTAGCTTACGGCTGCCTGCTTGGGGTGAATAAACACGCTAACATGAGTAACGTGACTAACTACAAATGTTCCCAAAATTATCTGGTGATCAAACTTGCATGAACAACGCAAGGTGAATATCTGCTTCTCTTCTGGTGTGAACACAACATTCGATTAAAAGCTGCAGGTGACAGGCTGCAAGTAACCAACTACTGTGTCCTGCTATGGTGTGGAAAACTACTTGTGTTGCATTTGGTATTACTGACTGACTTCTTTATTAAAACAATGTGCGTTTATTGAGCAGTCGCTCTTCTGTTGTATTTCGGACCATGTAGCTGCTTCAGCAGTTTTTTGCTGCAGTATTATTACACACTCCTTGTTGCCATGCTAACCACAAGAAGTGCCACCAAATCGACCAGGACTGAAATCTTAAAAATCCAACTTTAACTAGTCACGTTTAACATTTTTCACAACAGTAACTGGTATAGAGGTGTCTTTAATCTGTCTTTTACCATGTATCCTAGCTTTACACTTTTATAACTGATACACTGCACTGTAAACTGTTGCCAGTTTATTAGGGACACCTTACTGAAACTAATGCAGTCTAATACAACAGTCCTGCAATAAATCCTCCCTTCATGAAGGTTTCAATGGTCAGTTTTTATAGAAACTGTTGAAGAGAGGTGTAAATCTTAGGAGCAAATGTTATAATAATGTTGATATTGTCATAATGTTTTTACTCACAGTTGTAATTCTTGTTAATTACGTCAGTGTGTAATTGTCAACAAAAATGGTCATGGCAATTTCTAGATATTTTCACTGATTGTTTTGATTTCATAACATACAGTATTTATTATGTGAATTTTGAACATTCAAAGTACTCTGTGAAGCCCAAATCTAAATTGAGTGATATTAACTTCTTCTTCCTTGGTGCTGTTTGAAGAGTGACTCACCCTCTTCCGTAGGTTGTAAGTGAGCAGCAGATTTCTTGAGAAGTGGTTGGAGAACGCTGTGTAGAACTCCAGCACCTTCTGTAGAGCGTCACGTTTAATGACGTGGAGGTCGCAGTAGGTCAGAGCTCGGACGTTGGCACAGGCTTGAGCCAGAGTCACCTCTTTCCAAAAAACATCCCCAAATACGTCTCCTTTACCTGCAGAGAGAGATCACTATTTAAACCAAGCAATTCTGCTCTTCAAGGTAAATAATAGAGAAATAAATTACTTGTTAATTCTTCTAATAAGGCCTCTTTTATAGATTGCTTGTACGTTGTGTAGAATGGCTTTCATAATAGCTAAAACATCATTTGCTAATGCTTTATATTTGCTTTTATGAAAACAAATTGAAAATCCCATTTGCAGTTCTTAAGGCAGGTTTGTTTTTCTGAGTAGGAGTGGTGGGCTGTGTCTTTGAGATTCTTGTATTTTTAACCGCATTTGTTCCATGTCTTTGTCAGAAGTTTTTTACAAGTGGTTTCAATCTATTTAAGTACCTTCTTTGACATGTCTGTTTAAATGCAGCAATTTAACATCGATAACAACTTTTATCTGCATTCACCTACATTGTAGAATGTTTTCAAGGTATCAAGGTCATTTATTATCATTACACAACACAGGGTTGCATAGCAAAATGAGAGTTGTAGTTTCTTCATGCTAAACACACGTACAAGATATACACAGAAAATTAAATTCAGAGTAGAATAAGATAAAATATAGAACAAAATGAAATTACACCAATATATATGGTTAAATAAAGAAACGTGACTGGTCGCTCTGTATACTCTATTGTACTGTAGATGAACAGTGTGTTATTTACAGATAAACATATACATGTGACATATAGTTTAATATGTTACACTGATTTATAATGGTGGATAACCTGCTGACAAGGACAAGGTTAAGTCACCTTTTATCAAAGGGTTCATAAGCTGTAATTATATATAATATATATATATAATATCTTTGTTAGTGGTTAGTAAATCTCTACTGCTTTACAATCAGTTATAAACAGTAAGAACAACTTTCAGGGTTGCTGGTTTGTATAAAATCAACTCTCCAGCATGGCACTTGCCTTGTCATTTTAGCTGTCTTTTTAATTTATTAACAACAGACTGTTTGACCTTCTTGAGGACAAAGTGATGCTAGATGAGGATGTTTTTTTACAACCTGGCAACCTGAAAGTTATTCTTATCAATGGCTTACAATAGAGAATCAGTAATCTACTGACTGCTATAAAAGCTATTAATTATATCTTATATACTCAGAATATTAGATAATTTAGGAAACTCAAGTATTTAGAGGTGCTCAGCATGCTCAAATTTGTGCAGTCTGACTAATTCAGTGAGTCATTTATAGCAGTTTAAAGTTTAAAAGGCTCAATGTGACCCTATGAACAATGAATTGTTATGACTCAGCATAATCAACATCCAAATTAACAGCATCTCACGTGGTATGACTGCAGAAAATATTCATTAATTTGGTTTTACATGACTGAAAACATCTGATTACTTCTCTGAACTACAGGATGAAAAGCCGTATACAGTGTGAGCATGAGATGTGATGTTCAGCTGTCTTGTTTGCAGGTGTACTTTACATGTTGTTTCTGCTCTACAGTGCTATTACACTAATGAGAATTTGATTCATACTGGTAACTTGTTTATCACTTCAGGCTCCATTACAGTCTCCATCTGGGTCAATGGCATTAGCCTGACAGTATATTGATTGTTGCAAAAAGGAACCGATAGCAGCTTATTGATCAAAAACAGCTGGGGTGGTGTCACTGGGCCTGCCAGAGCATGCCATCCATTATTCACTGAATCAATCACTTGGCAAATTAAAAGGAGAAAGTTTTAAAAAGAAAAATACTCTGCTAGGATTTAAGCAGGCCAGCGTAAGCAAAGAAGATTATTATTTTTACTGTATCTTGATAAATAAAAACATAGCCTTCCTAATTAGATCACACCAAGGTGCAAATGAAGAGGAGCTGGACTCAGAAATATCAGAAAATCAGAAATATCAGAGCAGTCAGCAACTGGTCTGGTTCATTCCTTATCCATATGCATTAGGCGTGGGTTATGAGAGTTAAGAGTACTTCATGTCAGATAGGATCTAAATTATACTCAAGAGTGGACTCAGAATCAGCTCTGATCATGTGGTTATCACTGTGGGAGAAAATATTTTAGGACATATATTACGGCCTATGTAAAAAAACAAAGTAACCAACTGAATGAAAATTACTTTGTGGAATTTGATTCACAGACAGTAAACTTGAAATACTTGATTTTCTTTTCTTTTTGTTTGTTTTGTAATGTTTTGTACAAAGACACATCTGGGCATGGGCACTGCAAACTAGCTTAGGCTATAAACACTGCAGTATGTGTCAGTGGTCTAAAACAATAGTAATAAAATAGTTTTACAGTCACTACAAAAATAAAAATTAAATAAATAAATTAATGCATAATTTGGTAACTTTTTTGTTTAATTTTAAAAACTGCACAAATTTCCATTAACATGATGTAACAGGTATCTTCTCCCTCCTGTATTTCCCCCCTTTTATATTATATGATGTTTATTTATGGGGCCTAGAGCTGTAATGATAGGTCAATAACTGAATTAGTCAATTTGAAGAAGATTAGAAGCAACTAACAATAAGTCTCTGATAGGAAATCATTAAATCAGTCATTGCAACATTTATCCAAATATAATCTGTTAAATTCAGAAACTCTCATTGTTCTTCTGAGTTCAATTGGTATTTAAGGTCATTTACGATGCCAATACTCCACCACTGAGCAGCCTTTTTTAACATCTCACTGAGGATGGCTGCCTTTGCTCAATCTGCTTTTTCAGATACAGCTATCAAACAGTGGAACACACTCCCAGCTTAACTTAAAACTTGCACAGACTTTCAAGTTTTTTCCAATGGTGTAAAACAATGTCTTCTGTGCAACTAGTCATGCTGACACTAATTTAACCGTGATTCAGACTTTTAATTGTAATAAACTGTAATTTTATGGTTTGTGCCGGATGGCTGGCTAATATGTATGTATTGATGTGTGCTTGGAGATTCGTCTGGCATGGAGACCTGGCAAAAATCGTCTAGGATACTCCAAACTCCGTATTGAAGTAGAAGGCCTTAAAACACAGACCACTGTTCAAAATATGAGTCATTATTTATAGGAACTGTATTTTTAATCCGATTGAAACTGAGATCAAGTTGAAAAAGCCAGAGAGTACTCTAAAATGTTACTGAGAGGATCATGTGTCTGTGACAAACAAATTCTTGTCCAAATCGTGAGCTCATGACTCAGCAGACAACGATCCCCTGACAGCTCTTTTCAATGCAGTTGGAAACTGTTTGTAAAGTGCTGCTATAGAGAAAGAAGAAAAGGAGGATTTTAAGTGAGGCTTCTCACAAAAACATTTTGTTACTCTGATGCAAAAACAATGCTGGAGGCCAGTTTGACTGAAATGTTTTTCTACAGTCGTCACTGCCAGTTTTTTGGTGTTGATGCATCTAACATAATAAATTCAGAATTTGGAGCAAGATACTGTAGCAGCACATCTGCATCTTAGATCTTTGCATATTTTTTTTAAAGCTTAAGAAATCTGTAACTTAATATTCTGAAATACAAGAGCAGATCTGGGGCAGGTCCTTTGACACTTGGGGGAATGGGAGGCCTTGAATGTTGTGAAAGTGAATTCTATTATTAATTATGTCAAAAAGCTAAGTAAAATCTGGTGAAAAGATATGAATATGAGGAAATATGAAAAAATATATATTGTAAAAGTGCTCAACTCACCTAAAATGGCCACCACCTCATCATCCTGAATGACCTCCAGTGATCCTGACACCACAAAACAGAGGCTGTCCACACTTTCGCCAGCATGGTAGATCAGGTCGCCAGGGGCACAGTGGATGGTCTGAAACTCCATTGCCAGTGCTCTGAGACACCCATCGCTGGCCAGCCGGAAAGCTGGGTGCTCTTTAAAAACCTTACGGTTGAGATGAACACAAATATCTGCTCTCATGTCCTTCGGACAAATCTGCAGCACCTGGAAAGAAACAAGAGTAGAGAAAAGAGCTGTGGATCAGAGGAAGGTTGAATGATTTGCTTTTCATAAGTTAATACTGGATCATACTTCAGCTGATCTGACTCCACAATACAACTACAGCCTGGACGACGACTTAGCTTGCTGTCTTCCACAATGATTCCTTTCATGTTTTGCCTTGTTAAAGGCTAAGCACTGAAAAGCACTCTGTGCTCCTTGGTCAGCGTCATCAAGTTGTAGAGGGAAAAGCAAAACAAGTCTGACATGCTAGTCTTTTTTGCATGGATGTGTTGAACTGGATAAATTGTCGCAGTGGTGTAGTGGTGTCTTAGCAGGTGGGTGTAATGCAGCTTCTTCAAAGGGTAATGGGACAACAGCAGCTGAAGCAGCTTTTTCACCTGAGTGTTGGTCTTGGTGTCCCTTTATGGGAACAAACTCTTTATGTGCTGTCAACACTATAACATGATAACCTGTAGCCTTATTTTGCAAGCTGAGCAGTGGCACATATCTATGGCTATATTTAAATCGATATAATCACCCCACTCATAGGTAGATATACAGTGTGTACTTGTGGACACGGACCACTACATCTCTCAGTCTTGTTGTCCAAGTGGCCACACAAAAAAAAAAAAATCCCAAAAATATTGGCCAAAATTGGTTTACTGGTGTCTTGCTAACATTAGCCAACTTAAGACATGACTATTTGTCATTTCAGGTCCTCCAGCACTGTCTTTTAATCGTCTTTAAAATTTGTTGTTTTTTTTCAACATAGACAAGTGTAGCACATAGCATATTTAAGTACAAAAATCAGAAAAGGAGAAACATGACTAAGGAACCAACCTTTCTTGCTTACAACTGTCATTGGAGCACTGGGCAAAAAGTTGTGGCACTTAGGACGGGTCAGTTATAACTCCGTCTATTACGTAAACTAATTTAAACTTAAAGAGCCTAGAACCAATTTTTTATGTACCTGATGTCATTCCAATGTAAAATTAAACAACCGAGCAGGAACAAACGTGCAGGTTCAGCAGGAGAAACACTAACGTGCATTTGCAGGAAGGTGCACTAGAGAACTTTTTTTTTGCTTAGGTGCTGGGCGAGCAATTTTCATTATAGTAACTGCATGGGACTAGTGGCTGTTACATGCTACATGGAAGAGAACCAGGAAATGCTGCACCTGACTTGTAGCTTGATAACATTAAGGTCCATTTGTGATGTTTGTGTGTGGACATTTCTTTACAGTACATATGACAAACTGTAATAAATATTCAGTAGATACTTGTTATCATTAAAAAAATGCACTCTAAAGTCTTCTTTCAGTAGCTTTGGGAAACGCATTAGTCAAAGTTGACATATCTATTGGATATTATCTATTGAATAGGACTGTATGTCCAGTATGAATTATGTTTTAACATACATGCAGTTCACATAGAAGCTGATACCATCTCAGAGTCCAGCCGCCTCTCTGCTGACTGTCACTGAATGGCAGCATGTTGTTCAAGTACACGTAATCAACAGGATGCCAGGCCATTGCAGGGCTCTGCCTTCAAAACAAATCTCTTTGAAGATGAATGTCAAGCAGAGAGGGATTATGCGCCAATTTTAGACCCTTCAGTGTGGCCTGAAGCCAGATAAATAAATAATACATAGATGCAGTGTAAGCTTAACATGTAAAAAGGACACAATAAGTAGATAAGTACAGATTAACCAATAGGGGCAAAAAATTGTCCAAGTGACACAATCGCTGTCTTATTAGAAGTTTTATCTTTCTAATTTGAGGTGAAATAATACAACTTTTTCCATGATTGCATTTTGGACAGGTGGATTTAAATGGGATGCAGTTATATGAATGTGTTCTGGCTTCAACTCAATCGGTTGGCACCAGTTCAATTTACCTGCTCCCAGCTTTAAATGCTTAATTCCAACTCGCTCAAATCATTTTAGCATCATCTGAATTCAATAGGGGGGCTGATGGTAACTGTTGATTACTGTGCCATTAACACCATACCACCTGTCTACTTTTGATAACAGACTTCCAAACGTTGCCACAGAATAACCTGATAGTTTTTACAAAACAAATCAACAATAAAAAATAACTTTTATATGTAGTGATGCTCAGAAAGCAGCTAGATTTGTTTTCAGAGGTAGGGGGACATAATGAAAGGAAATCTATTAAGTTTTGGTTCTTCAACCAGAACAGAGAACTATGTGAATGCTACAGTAATGTTATATATCCAATATATAAATCTATTTATATATTTTTTCTATTACATAATTATGCTGCATTTGTATACATTTGCATTCAGTATGTTGAAATGTATATGTTTTCTATATGCACACACAAAAATACCCCTTACCCTAACAAAAAAATTTGAATTGCTGTGTCAGTTATTGGTGCGTACATTTTTATATTACATTTTTTAAGGACTAACTCAGCATTTTGGGAAATACGCTTATATGCTTTCTTGTTAGATGAGAACATTAATACCACTTTCATGTCTGTCAGCTAAATATGAAGCGACAACCAGCAGTCAGTTAGCATAGCTTAGCATAAATGCCAGATACAGCTAGTGTGGCTCTGTCCAAAAGTATTAAAAATCCACCAGCCAGCATCTATAAAGCTCCCTAATTAACACGTTATGTCAGGTTTGTATTATCTGCATAAAAACTGAAGTGTGCAGTGTGATGTACCTTTTCAGTGTCTATACCCCGTGACATGGACCAGGTGGAGGCAATGTAGTCCATAACTCTTTCACTCAAGCCCTTGGGCACCTGGTAGAGCTTGAGGAAGTCCCGGACGCTGTTAAGCATCTCATGGTAACGATTCGTGTTGGCGTACATCTGCTGGAAGATTGTTGTCACGTTACCAAAGATGGTGGCATAAAGTAGAGCTGGGAAAATACAGAGAAAATGAAAAGGGAGAAGATTAATTAGAGTAAAGTTAAAATCTGAAGCATCACCAAAGATAAATACTGTCTGCGATGGAGGGAATTTTTGGTGTAATTTGGTGTCAAAGCTGATACAACATATAGGTAGTTTGTAGGTGCTTGTATGGACTTAAGAGGTAAAATGTATCCTAAGAAATTTGAAAGATTTATCTCTGAAAATACATACAATCGTCCATTTATAGATATGATAGGCACTGGTCTGGACATTTGTTATAGAGATTCAGTGTTTGGCTCAACACCACTGAGGTAGACGCTTTGTGTTTAGTTTTTCAAATTTTGTTTTTATTTTCTGGCTCCCAAGATTTTGAGACATTTCTTACCTGCAACTATCATCAGCAAGAATTAATGACACAAGACCAAACAAAAATTTTAAGTAGACTATTCTGATATCTGATGTGAAAGATCTTCTGTCAAAATACCAACACTTGATTTGCACTGTCCTGTTGGTTGGTCGAGGGGAGAGGGGTGGAGAAGGGGTGGGAGGAAGGGTTGAGGGGTAGAACACTCAAAATGTATCAGCAATATGTTGTATTATCTATAATTTGCTGATGCTGTAATAAAAAATATTAAGATGCTTATAAAACCAGAGACACATAACACTGCAGCAGATTTTAAGATTACTTGAGAAAACTATATTACCAAGCACAAAAATTCTCTAAAACTTAGTTTACAAGACTTTCCTTACAAAGACAAAAAAAAGTCTCCAAAAATAGGTTTAGAAGGACATAAAAATCTCAAAAACTTTGTTTACAAGGGCATAAAAATCCCCACTACCTGGTTTATGAGGGCATAAAAATCTCGAATACCTGGTTTACAAAGACATAAAAGTCTCCAAAAATAGGTTTACCAGGACATGAAAAGCTCCAAACTTTATTTACAATCACATAAAAATCTCCACTACCTGGTTTATGAAGGACATAAAAGTCTCAAATACATGGTTTACAAGTACATAAAAATCTCCAAAACATTGTTTATGAGGACATAAAAAACTGGGTTAATCAGGCATAGCAATTTCCAAAAATTGAGTTTAAAAGGACATAAATCCCCAAAGCTCGATGTACACAGACAAAAATCTCCCACCCTGGCCATAGATGGTTTCCTTCTGACACTGGTGGTCTTTACATGTACTCAAATGATAAAATCAGACCAAATGTGCTTGAAGACTCAGCAGTTTCATGTGGTGAATGCTTTAATCAATCACATGAGAAATTAACAATTATTACTCATCATTGCCTCCAAATATAATCAGCAAAACTCTTGCCAAAAGGGAAAAAATATAATTACAGCTTTGCACTGAGTGTGAGTGTGTCCCACCGAATAAGCATATTTTTCTTAACTTGTCTTGTAATAGAGGAATTAAAGAAAAGGGTATAGCAGTGCATCTCTGAGGTGGTTTGGTGGTTGAACTGGTGCAACAGCTGGCGTGTGTGTGTGGATCAAAGCCATCAGATGTCTGCTCTGTGTGTGTAGTGTTCTCTTGGCAATAGAGCCCTAATTAGCCCTGCTAGAAGGGACGGAGAGGAAACATGCCAGCCACACATTTCAATTATCCTCAGATGATGACAGTAACCTGTGCATGTGTTTGTGTGTGTTTGTTTATTTCACAGCGCACAATCAAAGTGTTGAAAAACTGCACAGGGAATAATGCTAATTAAAAATTGCTCAAAACTCCTCAAGGGCAAGGATAACCACAACTTTCATCCTTTCATCACTATCGCTCATTTGTACAACCATGTTATCAGGCGTTGCAATAGCGGTATATTTATCGCCTGAACACAAAGAAGATGCTCTTGTTTGGAACATATTCTCACTGCTGCACATTTGCAGGCATCAAGCTCAGGAAGATAACAAATCAAAAAAGGTTTTAAAAAGGTCTGAGCTTATTAAATCTGAGATGATTTGACAATCATCTCCTTTTGAAGTTGCCAAAGTTTTAGGATGACTGCTACCTCGAGCTTGAGCACAGATGGCAATGCTCACATCTCTGACAAGCAGAAAAATGCTGTAACAAAGGAAACTCAATCGGTCCCTGCGGAACGACGCTTCATCTAGTCCCCAACATCCCTCTTTACTTGCTGACGTACACAACTTCGTTGCAGCGTTGCTCGGCATCCAACAGCTGGCTTGTTTGAAGGTAGTTAAAAGACAGTAGTCAGAAACTCCAGCCCCAGGCCAACAGTTGCTATAGAAACAGGACATATGTATAGTGCCCCCCTTCCCCATGCCACCCCCCCCAAATCCCTCGTCACACTGTGATCTTCTACTGCCAGCACCGATCCAGTGCTGATGGTAAAAATAGAACAGTATCAGGGCATTCATATTTCATAGAGAACAGCCATGGACTACAGTAGATTGCATCTACAACAATCCTCCTGAGGCTGTCTGGTTTTTAGATATTTACGCTTCAAGATGATTTGTATCTCACAATGAAAAATTTAGACAAGTCTGCAGATGAGTTTTGCGAGCTCCCCTGAGACTGTTTTCATAAACCTGAGCAGCCAAAAAGGTAGAGAGAGGGGCGACAATCAACCTCTCGCCTTAGGGTTGAGATTGTGGCTGGAGAGAGTACAACGGAGGTGAGGAGTGATTGCAGAGGGATCGGAGGGAACACTGTGCTAAATTGATCCGACGGTGTCAGTTATTGCTTCGAGGTGTTGCTCTCTGTGTGCAGTCACACATAATGGTACTGTGCTGTACACTGTATTATGAGCCACACAAGCAGGAAAAACTTTATGAATGTTTAATATTGAGATGTGGAAAGAAGGGCACGCTGTGAAAATCTGCCTCCTTCTTAGCAGAAATGCTTGGTTAGTTAGGTTTTTTAAAACCTGGGGTCAGCAGTTTATTTTTGCCATCAGTGGGCAATAATTCCATAATAACCTTTAAAATAATGTAAAGTGTCACCTGGTGTGAGAGAAAACTACACTTCTGCTCCTCCTCTTGGCCGTTTTCAGCCTTTAGACAATCTAGTCCATTATACAAGACTTTGGCCAATCACAAGTCGGTGAGACAGTTGATTGTAACATAAGCGTGATGTAAGCACAAGTATCTGACAACACTCAGCAACTAAGTATCTTTTTCTAGAAACACTTCCTGCAACCTTAACTAAATTATAAACCAGCTGATAGTTACTTATGTCTACAGCAAAACTGGCTAATTGACCCTTCCTAAGTCCGGCCCCTTTTTGCTATGTGCTTCAGTAACAGTTGAGCAAACTTGGTGCCTCAGTCAACTTTCTCCTTTTCCAGTAAAAGCAACATATAAGGCCACATCTTAAATTAGTTTATGTTAGCAAAATGATTGACGTAGATTAGCTAGCTAACTTAAGATGTGAATATTTGTCACTTTTACAACATCTTTTAACCACATATGAAATTTGGTTTTCTTATCAACGTAGACAAGCCTCACACAGAGCATCTAAGTAAAGGAAACAGGAGAGGAGAAAGGTGACCAAGTATTCTCAACAGTTATTAGAGCACAGATAGGATAAGACAGGACATACAGACATTATTCACACTGTTAGTCATTTTTACCAATGTTTTTCAGATATTAATGTTTGATGACTGTTATGTTCTGATTTATGACTCATTTGTTTCAGTGTAGTATTACAGGCTAAAAAAAACACTAGCAAAAAATTCATTAAAGCTGCTCCACTGAACTCCAGCCTCTGAGGAGTAGCCTTCTTATTCACTGTTGTATCTGTGTTAAATCTTTTCTGAGGCAGTTCAGAAACACTGGAAACCTGAGTGAGTGATGCATCAGACTCCAGAAAATCTCAATAATTCAGCACAATATAACACAGCAGACTGAGGTAATCAGATGTAGACAAGAATAACAGAGCTCCTATTGAAAACTGGGCTCCTACACCTTTTCCAAAGTCAATTTCAAGCACCTATCAAGAATTTTCAAGGTGCATTTTCAAGCTTTTCCAGCACTTTACAGCTGTGGTAAATTGCATATTTATACATATTCTTAAAATGATATTTTACACATTAAATCAGATGTTACTGTGCTATAAATAACCAATATTATGTGTCATGATAGTGTTCTACAGAAAGTTGACCAATCGAAGGAAAACACAACACAGTTTCATGTTTTAGAGTCACGTATCTATAAACTTAGACTTGGCATCCTATACAACCTGGATGCATCAATATCCAACATGTTTTATTTCTTTATCTAAAAAGCAAACCATTCAGTCTGATAGCAATTTAAGGGAAGGGAAGCCTTTCCTGTCATATCTTCAGCCCCAACAAAATATGAATGAAATGGTAATTAAATCTCATCTGAGATTTATGTTTTAATTTTTTTTTCTTTTAAAAATATATTTACTTTTTGAATTTGCAAAGTTTTTTTAAAATTAAATAACAAATTAACTGTCCAACATCCCTTATCAACAATTTTTCACATTTTCAATTATTATCAAAAAGAAAATCAAAAGTCATCTTTGACATCCTGAAGTGGTTCATCTATTCCTGATCATGTTTTGACAACGTGGTGCCCCCACCAAGCACTTTTTGGTAATGACCAAATCTGTTGGCTAGGTGGTGATACTTCACTGGACATAATGTTCATTAGGCACAAAAACAGCAACATTTCCTTTTTTTGCCACTGCTGGATAAGGTGGAACAATGGCCGCCATCTTTTCAGGCTTTCCTTTCTCCGCTGTTATCTCTCTCTTCTTCTCTCTCAAATAAAGCCCTGCTAATAGTGACATTTTGCTGCTGCTTCTGCTGCTTGCCAGTGGCCATGTGCATCATTCTGGAATGTAAACATTAGTCATGTGCTCAGCCCAGTGCCTGTAGAAGTGAAGTGTGAACTGTGTAGCACTGGGCTTAAGGTAAACTTGTGTTAACGTGAGTGTGAAAAGGGTCTAAGTTGGTCCAGAGTTAACTCTTAGATAAGGGCTATGGATAGAAAAAAATAGAAGAATCTTCTATGTGAAAAGCCCTTAATACTCATTAAAAATATGTCATCACTGAAGTGCAAAAACAGACATTTTCAGACTAAAACTGTACCCAGAAAGTCCATGTGCTTTGAAACTGAGTAGGGGTTTTCATTTGTGACTTTTTGTTAGAGGATTACACTGTGCAATATGCAGCGAAAGCACGGTTGAGAACACAGGCCTATGATAGTGTAAATTAAATAATAATTCTAGTCAGTAGTTCTGGCACTGAATTATATTCAAGCTGAGCAGCATATTCTAGGTTATAGGAGAGTCAGAGATATTGTACAGCTAATCATCTGTAAAGTTCTATTTTCTGAACTTCAACGGCTCTATTCATAATTCATTTATTCACCTACCTCAGTGGATTGTGGCTTTAAAGAGCATAGTTAAACGGCTCATGTATCATGTATTTGCTACACTGGGTGGAAAATAAAACGCCTCCACTCACATCCAATCATCATCATGGCCACGGCGAAGATTTTCTCTCCATCTGTCGTCGGCGCGATGTTACCGAAGCCAATGCTTGTCAGGCTGGTCATGGTGAAGTACAAGGAAGTGATGTAGACGGAGTGCTTGTTTGGCCCGCCCTCCCACTTCCCTGAACCGCTGGCATTGAAACGGTATGGTGTGCCCACTGTCTCAGCCAGGATGTAGAGCCAGCTGTCCATGCGCACAATGTTGGTTTCTTCATCGATAACCTCATAATCACCGATGCTGTACCTGGAGTTTGGAAAGGTAGAAATGGTCAAGAAATTAATAATTAAGTGTGAATTAGACATTGCATTTCACAATTACAGACTATCTAACTAGACCGTATTTCTCTTAAAGAGGTGAATTTATCGAACAGCTGTCGTGAGAGCAAATGTGTGGCGTACTTTCTAAGTTAAAAATCATGACTAGGGCACCATTTAAACTATACAGCTAAACTATATTGAACATAGTTTGAAGTGCAGCGTGTAGTGCAGTTCATTTAGGGGTGTCCAACTCTACTTTTCCTAGTAAAAAAAGCGCATAATTTCAGCACAAAATGAGGGGCAAGGTGCAAGGCACATAGGAGTTGTATTTAGTCCCTGTATTAATCACAGGTATCCTTTGGGCGTAACATGAATTAAACCAATCAGACTCGCATATCCCATTCCCTTTAAAAGCCAGGTGTACCTGCACCTGCACCTGCACCTGGTGCATTGCTATGTAAATGGCACATTTGGCAAGTTGGAGAATTGACTGGCTCTCTGTTGAGGAAATGGATCAGCTCGTGCGGAAACTTAGGGGATGCTGGAATGACCTACTTGCAAAGAAAAGCGCAGCGCATTACAGAGAAGCTTTGAACATTAAACCAGGCGGGTTTGTGGTTTCGAGGAGTGGTGCATATGTACAAGATGTGCGCATTAGTCTTTCAAATCTTTTCTGACATAGAGTGATCATTGTAGAGATTTGTCCTGTTCAGAAGACCTACCAGTTAGGGTAAGTGGAATCAGTTTTTACTGTGGTGTTCTAAACTTTACCTCTTAGAACAGGAGCTTTATGCTGCAGCCTCCTGTGCTTTATTCTAGAGTCTATTGATGTGACTTGAAATTTTATGAGAAACTGCGACTAATCTGTAGCTGCTGTGTGTATGTGTGTTGTAAACCCTTCTATGAAGGCGCATCATAATATCTGAATAATGCAACTTTTAAATAGCAGGAAAATATTGCTCCATTGGCTTTAGACCAGGATTGTTGCAATAACTTTCTGCTGCCTCAAGATAACAACGTGCCAACAATGCACCTGACACACCTCATATTAAAACCATCATGTCCATAGGCACACAGAGAAGTGCAAGTACATTTGCTCTTACACAACAACGCAGGCCCTGGGCATGAAAATGACAACTGCATTGGTCAGAAACTAGCAATGACCATTATGTTGTGCGCTGCTTTGTGCCGGGTATAAGAAAGGGCCCTGGAATCTACAGCCTTGCTAGCAGCTCTGTGAGGCTGTATTCAGGCAAAGCACTGCTTCAAGCTAAATGTTTACATCAGCATGCTAACATGCTCACAACGCAAACATGATGATGTTTAGCAGGTGTAATGTTTACTCTGTTCACCATCTGAGTTTAGTGTGTTAGCATGCTAACATTTGCTAATTAGCACTGGCTAATTGAATTAATTGAATTCACTGGTGAAGCTGATGATGCACTAACACTGTTTACTTCCCTCGCTGCATTCCTCCTTCCTCCTCTCTATTTTTGGGTTTATGTGGTGAAGATTCAAAAGAAAATACTCATATCAGCTGTGTAATGCATCGGCCCATCACAGCAGGCATGTCCCTCAGCTGTAAGCAATTTTTCCCTCATCAGACTGTTTCATTGGAATCATTTTTAGAGGCCTGAGGAGATAAAAGTCAACAGTATTTCAAAAGAGAAAGCAAAAATGAGAGAAAATCCAAACAATATAGAGAATTTTGTGTAACAGGATTTAGATTTTCTTATTTCTACCCTGGTGATCATGGTTGATGATAGTTTAACTTTTCTCAACTTGCTGCCGCCGCTCGGACATGTGACCATGGCAACCACAGAAACCACACTGAAGAAAACGATACAGGAGCTATTTTTATTGGTGTCTGAGTCTGGTTTGATTATGCTGCCTGGGCCAATAAACAATGTTTATTGTATTGGTTAGTGCCGCTTGTGGGCTTCCGACTCCCAGTATGACATATTTAAAACAGACATAATGTTGCGTTTTGATGTTTTGTTTTGATTATGAATGTATTACTAGAAAATGACATGTAATGCTGTGAGGGATGGGTCAAGTGTTATGCAAATAGTGGTTATTTTGTATAGTTGGAAATACGTCATAATACAATCAATATAATCAAGTCGATTTTTCTGTTTTTACGTCCGCAGGACATTAAGTTGCCGTAATGGCATCTGCATGCGTCAGTCTGTGAGTGTGTGTGTGTTTACCCATTCTCATAAACATAATAAATCAAGCACAACACATGATGGAACTTAATACTTCCACCACACTTGCCCCCTGTAGAGTAGATGATCTGATTAGACGTTGGAGGCCCCGCGCTCCATAAATTTACATATTAATGAGGAAAAAGAAATTCTCTTGAAACACTATTATAACTCTTTCTGGCTTTAAGTTACTAAAAAACATACAGTTTTAATGCTTGAAAGCAAGTATGCTGACAAAAAATAAGGGCTAATTAATGCATTAATTAGCTTAATCAATGGACTTATTATATTAATTGGCTCTGCTATTAATGTATCACAGTGATGGCAGAACGTAGCCGTCAATCAGAATGTGTTATGTAACATGTATGTAACAACGTCATGTTTGTCTATTTATCCCCCTGTTGACAACTGTATGAAGGAAACTTATACATCCTGGTTGGATATGTATTCTGTATATAATTTACAGCACGGAAATGGCAGGAGAAAAGTGGTGGAAATAGGTGGAGACTGTTTGATGAATACTACAGTGAAAACTGATCAAATAAAATATATACTAATAAAAAAATAAAATGTTATGAACATACCAAATACAGGCCAGCCAGTGAGCAGCAAGTCCAAAAACACACACCAGCAGGACCAGCACAGCTGCCCCATACTCAATGTAGTGATCCAGTTTACGGGCAACCCGACCCAGACGGAGAAGTCGGACCACCTTCAGTGAGCTGAACAGACTGCTGATACCCTGAAATAGGAGCAAAAGAGAGAGCACAAAGACAGAAAGAGACACAGACATCAGAAACAATATTGACAGTGGACAAAATATTGTTTTTAAGTGAAATTACTTTCAGTTTTGCTGTCAGTTTGTGATTAAACATGAATGTTACTTAACTCTCAAAATTATATTAATAATACCAAGATGGTGCTTCTCTAATACATCATAAAATTTAATTTGGAGTCCCCCTATTTGGCATTTATGAGCACTATAATTAAACATTTAATTCAGTTCAGCATTTGTCAGCATTTACAACTTAAACCAATGAAGACATATACCTATGAGTGCCTGCTGGAGGAGTTATAGTTGTTAAAAATATGTTTAAAAATATGTTTTTCTGTTTTAGGACCAGACTGATGCTGGATTTATGGGGCCAATGTTAATATTAGGGAGTAAAAAATTATTGCTATCGATATATCAGCTGGTTATCTTTATACAGAATATAATATGCAGGATTTAGAGTATACACATGAACACACATTTTTGCAATGACACCTCAAAAGTGGTTAACAGTTGTATGAGGCAGGACATTTTACAATAAACTTTATTGTCCAAAATGATATCAGGGAAGGAAACATTAAACTTTCAGTGGTATTTTTAGAAATTATAAGAAATATATATAAATTTAAAAAAACACACAAACAGAGCAAAATATATGAATTAAGAAACATGTCTATGTACTGTTTATCGATACTAAATAGAGAGTTGAAAGGTAAGTGTTGCCTAATACACTATTGTTGCATTATTGTATGGTTTTTATTTCAGTTGAGTAGACTTTTCACTCAAAATCATAAATGTGAACCACATTATGATGTGAGGACGACGTTCAGAGGATCACTAAAACAAGAAGAATTCATCCTCTGGGAACCATGAATGTCTGTACTAAAGACATTTCACAGGATAAGTAAACGCTTTGACTTGCTGGTGGTGCTGAAGGAAAGGTCAGTCAGTCTCACTATTTTCCCTGCATTTTATCCTAAATTGTTTGAGTAATTATTTACAGGTCAGAACAAAAATTAATTTCGACGACATGAGTCGAAATTTGACGACTATGAGTTAGATAGCTACTTGCAGAAGCTGATGGAACAAACACTGTTTACTTCCCTCGTTGCATTAATTCCTCATCTCTGATTTTGGGTTTACGTTGATGTGGCGAACATTCAAAAGAAAATATTAATATCGGTTATGTGACACATCAGCCCATGACAGCAGGCATATCCCTCAGCTGTGAGCAATTTTTCCCTCATCAGACTGTTTCCTTTGAATCACTTTTAGAGAGGCCTGAGAGGGGAAAATTCAACAGTATATCACAAGAAAAAAACAAAAATGAGAGAAAATCTAAAATATAAACTGAATTTTGAGCAAAAGGATTTAGATTTTTTTATTGACTCCTCTGGTGATCATGGAAAAGGATCAAATATACACATAATGCTGCCTAGAAAGCTAACAAATAAAAAACAATTTGCATTTTGTTCTAAAAAAGATCTTATTGGCGCATATATGCTGTTACCGATGTGTACCGCTGTGATAAGCCAACATCAGGCCAATAAATATGGATTGACCAATATATCAGTCAGGCTCTGATCTGCTTACAGCTACATTACAGTGTGTTATAAACCACTTATTACATGTTTATATACTGTTTATGAATACTAAATGGAAGGTTGAAGTAAAGTGTTGCCTCGTAAACTATTGCTGCATATATTTAGAGTATATTTTTTTGTTTTATTTCAGTTGCTAGTTAATAATTTTTAATTCTATGTTCTATCTACCTCTTTGTGTGCTCTTATGTTGCTTTTGTTTCGTGATTTGTGACTGACTTGACTGTTGTAACGCTGCAGTTTCCCACTGGGATTAATGAAGTGCCCACTGGATAAAATCAACTTTGATTGCTCTTCATGTAGAAAAATACTGTACAAGATCTAATATGCAGTAAACAAAATATGATATAAAGTATTTTTGTTGTTTACTGATTTTTAATTAATCTAAACTTCAGATTTGGCAAACCTCAGTATAAAGTGACAGCTGCTAAAAACATAAAAAAACTTTCAGTCTAGATTATCTTTTTTTTTTTTTAATCAAATAAGAGTAAAACATAAAGTCTGATGAAGTGATATGCTCTTTATCAGGGTCTGATTTCCACCTCAGATATTAAACAAAAAAATCTATACCACATTATATCACAGTGAAAGAAAAACACCATCATGAAAGTGTCTGAAGCTGTCTCATATAGTACAGTTCAATAAATATGATATGAGCATAACAGCAAACACAGAATATACAAACAAGATGAGGGAAAAACACAAGATTCAAAGTGTTAACATATGCTGAGTTGATTTTAAAAACATTCCTTTGCAACATGATGAAATTGTTCAACTTCTCACGGTTACATAACCAGCAGCTAAACGTCTACTCAGCTTAACTGTATATTGAAACACCCACTCAGTGATTCAAACAGACAATCCCATCAGTTTGCTGCTGGTATTGTGTGTGTGTGTGTGTGTGTGTGTGTGTGTGTGTGTGTGTGTGTGTGTGTGTGTGTGTGTGTGTGTGTGTGTATTTGCGTCCATGCTGGGGGTGGGGTGGGGGGTATTGATTTTGCTAATGTGCTGTGGTCTGCAATCGAGTACAACTGCAGTGCTCGCTGTCACTTGATCTGATCTCACTGCCTGCCAGACACCTCAGCTTCTCTGAAATCACTTTACAGACCTGAGCTCCAATACAATTCAATTATCAGTGCCATCGCACTTTTGAGTTCTGCTGCTGAAACTCTACAAACACAAGTTGGGAGAAAACTTCATCACAGTATAGATATGAAAGAACTATCATTAAAGGAATAGTTCATTTTGAACTATATTCTATACATTTTGGCCAATATTCTTATTTGCTTTCTTGACAAGAGTTAGATGAGGCTCTTCTGTCAAGATGCTGAATGTGAGGCTAGTGTCAAGTGCTTAGCTTAGTGTGCATGGAACCAGAGAAAAAACTAGATATCCAAAGTTAAAATATATACCTTTCAGCATCTTAAAAACTCATACTTACTGGAATGTATCTCATTTGTTTAATTTGGACACAAACAGAAATGAAAAAAATGACAATTTGTGGTTTTACAGGGTTGTGTCTAAATGGTAAACACAGATTAGTGAAACTCTCACATGTGAACTTGATTCAGCACAGGATTTGAGCTTCATAGTTTTAGTTTAATGCCTTCTTTTACTTTATTCTCCTATGCACCTGTATACCATGTGTGTATTGGACAAAATTCTGTTTAGTTACAAAACACGACAAGCATGTTATGTAAGTATTTTTGGTGCATGCTGACATAAAAGAAAAGACTTAAAAGTCTTATATCTTCAGTAATCTAATCAACAATGCCGTGACAACCAAGGAAGCTCCATCTGCTGAGGAAGAGTTTGGGATACTATCGATAGCTTGATAAGCAGTGACCATTTTCTAATTCTAACTGAAAATTTCTCATGTCCCTAATTCTTCTGTTTATTCATTTTATCTGATAAATAACACTATTGTTTGTGTATTTAGTGGCCCCTGGCCTCGTGTCATTTTGCAAAATGGCCTAAGCAAGTTGAATATCCCTGAGCTACTAAACGGACCTCGTGCTGAGACTGTTACGTCAGCTACTGTTTCTAAGGTCCAAAATGAACTTTCAACCACAATGTTCAGTTTGATTCATTATCAAATTACTGTGGGTATGGTGTCGCAATTTTCAAATATCTTTGGAAGGCAGATATTAGTGTCTTTTTTGAAAAAATAGTATTCAACTACAGGTCTGGTGTTTAAGATTTACAGGGATTTATTGGCACTATTAGTACTATTATACTACATTTCTTCAAACTTGCATTCTTCTTTTTGTTAGTTCCAAAGTTCCAAAAACACAAACAGTGATTTTACAGGCCATTTCCACTAAAACAATACTCCAGCAACACAATCACTTTTTTTTGCCTGGCACAGTATATATTTACTGTGGGGACTGCTATAATCCCTAAATTTACAGCAGGAGTCAGTGCCCCTTTTCTACTGGCCGTTCTGTCTGACACTACAGAGCCACCGCAGTTTAAAAGTTACATGTAGCTAGTGCTACTAGCCTTGTGCTGTTAACTATTAAATGTTTTGAAAAGAACCAAAACGAGACTGGAAAAACTGAAGCTTAATATAATTTTCCTGGCAACAGTGTATTAAATGCAGGCTGAAAGCACAAGCTGAAAGTATTCAGCAAAAAAGTCACATGAGGATGAGGTGGAGCGGTGGGACAGAGCCGACCCTCACACACAGACAGCTGCCGAGCTCCATTGAGTTCTGGAGGAGCAGAGCAGAGCTTCTGGAGGAAGAAAGACTGTACTGAGTCATAGATCTTGCTTGTCCCTCCCTAACATTTCTGTCTGGTTTTTATTCATTTACAAAAGTGCCAATAGATTCTGTCATAGCTGTTATCATCATAAATGAATAAATGAGTGAAAAATGGTCATTGATGAAAACTATGATGAAAATTAATAGTCAACTAAATGAACACTGCCCAGAACAGACAAACCAAACACGGGTCTAGATACGGACTTTCACATCTTTCGAGAGTCTCACAGCCACCGTGGTTTCTCCTGTACTCTTGGAATGGAAGAATTTGGTGACATGTTTGCAAGTGTACAGCTAGATGCCACTAAATTCTACACACTGGTCCTTTAAATGAAAAATAAAATCTAACTTGTCAGAGAAGCAAAGGTTGATTAGCAGTTAGTCTAATCCAACCTTCTACTATTTCTGTTTTTTTTTAAGCCAATGTTATCTATAATGTCTGATATTAAAACATTGCAAGTCATAATTTCAGCTTCTTCCACCCGATTTGTTAGCTAAAAAGGAAATTCAAGAGAAGATGCTGTCAAACAAAGTGGTGTCTGTATTAAAGCATATTTTCAATGCCAGGACGACTTTTATTTTGAAATGCGTTACTGCAGTTAATTTGTCACAAATGACATGTTATTGCTGATGTGAGGACTGAATCAGCTCTCATGCAGCTTTAATGCCACTGTTATTCATTTTCAAATTGCAGAAGACAATCCGATCGTTGTTATCTCCTGGCAATGAAAAGCTTTCGCAGAGAAAAAAGACAAACAGTTCAAATCTTAACTTGCTTTCTGTGACATTTAATTCATGCATTGATGCTTCTGCTGTGGCCATCTCACCCAGCACTACAGCTCAGATGTTGGTGCAACAAATAAATGTCAGAGGAACTGTGGAGCTTTGCATGGAGAGTTTATGTAATGTGTTTGTCAGGTGTGCTTGTGTGTCTACAAGTAAAATAAAACACAATATTGTTCATTATCATATTCTAATCAAACTGAAGCCTACTTGAGTGACAGCTCGGTGGTTCCAATTCTTCCCATCACGTCCCATGCATGATTACAGGCAGAAGAGGAAGGGGGGGCCATGCAAACAGAACGGAGGGATGAAAAAGAAGAAAAACAAAAACGAAGCACAAGTAAGAGAGAAGACACTTGATCAGTGGTAAGCGATGAATAAACACATGAGAAAATATTCAATAAATGTTTCAAATAAAAAGAAACATAAAAAACAACCTTATCTGTGTTTGTGTGAACAAAGCATGCACCAAAAGCTCATTTACTTCATAAGCATTGTGCTAAAACACTTGGACAAGCAACATGAAGTGGTTCTTATGTTGTTGTTTTGGGTTATCATTCATTAGAAACTGAAATGTCACAATGACTATGAGGTTCAGTCAGTCTTGAGGTGATGTACGGCGCTTTAAGATTGCCTAGAATAACTTTGACAGCCGCTCCTCGTTAATGATCTTCCCTTCCCCATTTGGAAACCTGTTGGGGAAAACAGCCATCAAAGTTATTCATGTCAGTCGTTAAGGTCTGTAGCAGTGGCAAGATGTTTCGGCGCCGCTTTAATAACACTGGCCGATTGTTTACCCGCTCTCATTTACCCTTGCCAAGGAATGCCTCAAAGCAATTTGGAGCAAATTGGAGTCAGTGAGTTGTTGCAGAGACACGTTGGAAGATGATCCTGGAAGTGGATGGTCATAGCGCGTCCATAACCTTGTCATAGGATAAATGTAGCCACACTCGAACCTCACAGTAAATTTAAAGTGTAGAATTGTAACTAATTATTATCACTAGTGTTCATTCTTTTTTCTTTTTATTATTTACTGTTCAGTCTATAAAATGTCAGCTCAAAATCCCAAAATATGCAATGTACAATTACGTAAAACTGAGAAAAGCAACAAATTCTCACATTTGAAATACCTCCAATACCACTGAATATTTGGCAAGATGGCTTGACAAATTTATAATAATTAATCAACAAATTTAAAACTGATCATTTGTTAATTAACTAATCACCTAAATGACAAATTATTTCAGTGGACTAAAGCAATTTAATGTGACTAACAGCATAATATCTAAATAATCTCTTTTCATGGAATTTGTTGACAGTAAGAAGATACATGATACAGGTTACTGGGTGAAGCTGGTGATTTATCTTTATCTTTATCCTGTTGATTGTGTGTCCTGATGTAGCTCAGCAGTATAACTATGTCATACTGTTCAAAAACTATTAAAAACACATTTAAAGTCCACTGTGTAAGATTAAGGGAATTTCTTTGCAAAATTCGTTTTTCATTACTGTTTAATCACCTGAAAATAAGAATAATTCGCACCAACAAAAAATCCAAAATGCAAATATATTCAGCCTCCTATCAAACAAGACAGAGGAAACTTAAAAGAATGACTAGCAAGTGTTTAATTATCTAAATGTTTGCCAGGTGACTGATTAACTTCAGATTTCAGACACTGTGTCAATCACAATGAAGCAATAGTGTGACTCTATCATGTGTTTTTAATTGTTTCCGTACAACAACAAAGACAAACTATACAGAAGCATACACAGAAACCTAATATTAAAGTAAATTCTTTTTTTATAAGTAAAAGTAAAAAGATCAAATAACATCAGCATTTTCCTTGAAATCCCAATGGGCAGTTGTTTTTTCCCATCTGCTGACCCCTGACTGCTCCTGCTCCGGCCTCTTGATCTTGTCAGCATGTCAGATGCTGAAATGTTGAAAGACTAGAAAGGGCCAAAATGCTGGACCTGCAAATACAACTCGTGCTGCTGCCCACCAACAACGAGCCTCTTTTTTAAAGCATTACCACAGCATTTCATATCAGCTTGTACTGTTCGTGCTCCCAACGGCCCCTGAGAGCCGACATACACTGTGCTGCTTAAATGCTACCGCAGCATTTTACTCAGCAACGTTGTTGCAATGACACAACCACACACACACACACACACACACACATCATGGGATGTAACACATCTAAGCACACACAGCCACATACAAGCGTACACTATGATGCATTATTATAATGAAAACTGGAAGTGCAGGACCCTGTGGCTCCACTTAGTCACTCTCTGTGTTTGTGTGAGTGCTGGAGATAAAAACGTGATCTCCAGAAACATTTGGATATCTTTACTCCATCTACAATTTTGCTGTGGTTGCATCATAAAAGATATTTTCAGATATTTTGTTGAGTTCAACAGCAAATACATACGATATTTGGTTGTTTATATTACAGTACATTAATAAGAAATACTTTGTATCAAATTCAACAAGACACCACACACCTAGTGGTACCCAATAAGACATATTAAGCCATACTTTTTATCAAATTGGACAAAAACTAGAAACAATATGCTCTTTATTAGACAGAAGCAGAACTTTATCACACCCTTATTAGACTTTATTAGAGGGTAAGTAGAGACACATTACAACAGACCTGTACTATAAACTTAAGTGTTATTGTTTCCCCCGTTAGACTCTTATTAGTGAAGCACAGTGATTTCCAGTAGTTTACAGTACAGTTCTGTCTCCTTAAATACC
The DNA here is from genome assembly GCA_034769285.1 of Lutjanus argentimaculatus. Taxonomy (NCBI): domain Eukaryota; kingdom Metazoa; phylum Chordata; class Actinopteri; order Lutjaniformes; family Lutjanidae; genus Lutjanus; species Lutjanus argentimaculatus. Next base: position 3,106,759 of record JAWZSL010000013.1, on the reverse strand, counting down.
TTCTAATAAAGTCTCATGAAGAACATATAATTTCTATTTTTTGTCCAATTTGATACAAACTACAGCTTGTTACGTCTTGTTAGTGTACTGTTAGGTGTATGATGTCTAATTAACACATTGCCACTGTCTAATAAAGAACATATTATTTCTAGTTTATGTCTAATTTAATACAAAGTACATCTTGACGCATCTTGTTAGTGTACTGTAAAATGAAGTGCGACCCATTATTTGAACATGTAGGTATTCTGTAAAGTTATTTTTTCCCTCAGTGAAACAAACACAGGTATGCAATGGTATGTCATAACTGAAAAACAGATAAACAAACAATCCTTCCTTGCCAAAGAGAAAAACAGACTTTCAGGAACTTGTCCTAACACCACCATACAGTCGAATTCATTCACACATAGATGGTAAAACTTTAATTTACCTAGTCAAAAGTGACCAACTCCAAATGCTTGTTTGGTAACACAACATGCCCAATCACAGCACATTTTCCCATGATTCAGTCCTTTTGTCAGCTGTCATAAGGTGTTAATGGTTTTAGGGCTTCAGTGACACAGCAGAGGACTGAAGAGTGCCTCAGTTTAATAATGTAACACTCCTTCCCCAATTAAAATGTGCCAATTATCTCAAGATCCTGTGATAGCTCTCCAGCAAACACTCCTCATTACGGTCCAACATTTATGAATTCACAAACAAGCATATTATTATGCTCTTCATTCCAACTCATTTTTTATTCACTGTCACTACACAAAACAACAACCAGTGAACAGGATCTGATGTACACTGGTTATTAAATGTGGTGGAGTGCTGGCGTGGAAACCTAATAACCTGTCAGTCACCTTGGAAAAGATCACCAACTCCCGAATTTGTGGCAAAAGGCTGGGCAGACAGAGCAATTTCCAATTTGTTAGCATGAAGATCAATCTATTTTTGTTCACAATCACCTAAAACACGTGTCAAACTTGACAATTTTTTCCAGCCTGTGAGATGATTTATATTTTTTATTAATAGCCTATAGCTTCTGGCCCGTTTCCATATTGTTCACAACTACCCAGCAACATGTTGTATTTTAAAGCAACCTCCTGCTGAAAATGTAACAGTGTTAGAAAACAGCAAAACGAGCAGGCTCTGCGCAAGACGTTGTCATGGTTACCCATAAAAAAAAAAGGTTCTCTGACAAGTCAACCATCAATCACTCACTTCCTCATTTAAAAAAAAAAACTGTAATAAAAAGGAGTGCAGGCAGATGTAAATACACATTACAAATGAGCATTTAAAGTGGTTTCTTTTCCAAAGAAGGAATCTTGGGGAAGCAGTGCCCCCCTTTACTTTTCTACATTTTCTCTACCTACACAAAAGTTCATCATAGAAAGTGTAACATGAGAAGAGACGTGTACCTTTAGATACCTCGTAGTAGTTCAGACCGGTTTTAAGTCCACTCATCTATCTCAGAATTGATCTTGTATCAATCTCATACAAAGAGGACTCTGAAGTTCATTTCAAGACCACAACTGCAGGGATATGACTACACTGCCTGTGCACAGAGTGCTGCAGGAATGAGTCCTAAAACCCAGAAATTAGTTAGTATATGAAAACTTCCAGTTCCCTCGTCTCAGAGGTTTTTTTTAAATGGGTTTTTGGTTACTTTTAAGTCGCACAAGATTTTCATATTTCGTTCTTCTACATAAAATACATCAGTAAATACTCCACCTGTGAATTTTGAAGCTTTTACATGTCTTAAAAAAGGCTGTTGCTAACAAGCGGCAAAACGAGACCACAGAAGTTGCTGCAGACATAAAACATCATCACATTGAACACTAGTCATTTAGTAGGTGTGACAGTGAAGTCATGGGGCAGTAGTGTAGTTCTTTTAAGGTCTAAAGTTAGCTTTTTGCTTCTGACAACTGCATTAATGCTTCAAAAACCATAAAAGTTGTGTTTATTTGTGAAGATCCACTCATCCAAAATCCAACATTAAAAATCCCATTAGCTTTCTGTAGAGGAAACCAATGCGATTCTAACTTCTGGGTTGGCCTACAAAAATATGTCACCCTGCAGGACTCCATTGTCTCATTTATTTGTTAGCATCATTACTGTAATTACGTAAAACTTCTTGCTTCAAATACTATCAAATAATTTTCTAATTTGACATTTTTTTTATTACTGTTCAACAGCTTTCACTCCTTCCATGCCCCACTTCACACGACTTCAAAATTTCATCTGCAACTTTGAAAGGAAGCATAAAAAAAAGAGAAGCTTAAGGGATGTTAGCAAGCTAGAAACTAATTTTGCTTGTTATATAAACAAACATGAGACAGGCCACATAAAGCTATGTAGCTAATGCTAATGTATAGTTAAGTTACATCAATGGCAGCTCCAACTCTGACTTGGTTGAGAGAGCTAGAGATTTGACAGCATTTGGCCTCAATCCCTGAAAGTCTCGGTTTTGTCTCGGTCTTGATACGCTCTGGTCTTGGTCATGACTTGGTCTCATGGTCTTAACAACAAAATTGCTTAGGTGTGTGGGTAGTCAATTATTCTTGCTGAGCGCTGGAAGTAATTTTTTGCCACCCCAACAGAATCACTGGGTCTAACCTGGTTCTCCCAGTAGGAAAATTGTGGCTTTGCTGCAGCTTATCTGGTCTGCAAAGTTATTTTTCATTATTATTATTATTTGCCCAATCAGTGATTGAGTCTGACACCTCTGATTAAGACAACGAAAAGCAGCAAATCCTCACTTTTGACAAGCTGGAACCAGCAGATATTTGGCATGAAGGCTTGATAATGACTACATATACTGTTTATGAAAATAGCTGCTAATTCATTTTCTTTTGATTGACTGATCCATTAATCGATTAATCGTTATATACAATGCCAGCACAAACACAGAACCACTGCACTCACCTCATCGACATTCTCAAAGGCGTTGATGACGTCGTATGGCAGGCAGGACAGCAGGTCGATAACAAACCAAGTCTTTAGGTAGTTCATTCGAATCAGCTTGGGGTCGGAGATGACTTCGCCGGCAGGTCCGACAAATGTGGTGTGGAAGTTTAACACAATGTCCACCAGGAAGATGACGTCCACGATGCTGTCTACCACCAGCCACGTCACATTGTTCTGCTTGGTCTTGAAGGAGACGTTGTAGGGCACCATGATGGCTGTGTAGAAGGTGAGGATGAGGATGACCCAGTCCCACGTGGTCTTGAAAAGGCAGTAGTGCAGAATGATGTGAGGAGGGGTTTTGGGGGTCTCCTGCTTGTACTGAGGTAGGATATCTGAGCCTAGCTGCAGTACCTGCCAAGAAACAGTGAGTCAGGAAAATTCAGAAACATACAGATAAATAAATAAACACAGCTGGAGGCCAAAAATACTGTAGCTTGGAGCTTAAATTATGCCGTCCTGATGGTGACTACAGCTCACCTGCTCATAAGAAGTGCTGTGTAAGTCTTAGAAGTTGACCTGATCTCAAAGACTATTCACAATTTGTCAGTGTCCAGTTTGTTCTCTAGTTTACAGTACAGAAATAAAATCACATGTATCCTCCATACCTCAGCCAAGCGGGAGTGCTTGTGGACATTCTCTCCTTTGTGAACTGTGGGCTGCAGCTGTTGTAACACTCCTCTGCTGCTTGTCAGAGCTCGAGTCAGCCGAGCAAACTTTCCCCAGCCTGAGGATTATAAACACATACAGTATGCGCAGTCTTTAAAATGTTAATTTTCAAGTTTTCTGGTGCTGGATACTTCCTGGGGCAACAGCATGTTCTGCGAATGTGTAGAAATAGTGAAAAGACTCAGGGGCTGAAAATACTTTTTTTTTTACAGTATTGAACAATTGCTAAGAACTTGGATTGTCATTATTCAAAAAGCCTCAGGATTGTGATACACTGATGATATCTGGAGCATACTACAGCTAAAAAACACTCCAATTCAAGAAATCATTTACATGTTCCATGACACAAGCTGGCCAACAAGCTCTTATATCTCTTTCTGGTCTTATAAAAACATACTTTATAAAGTGTAACTAAGAATTTTATTTATGTTAATCCAGCCATTATTCATGTTTTGTAGAGCAGTAATAAGACATTTACAAGACCATATTTTGTGATTTTTTAATATTTGTTTTTTCAAGAAAGCAAACTTTGTTATCTCAAGATAACAAGATAATTAATCCCTTATCATGAGAAAACAAAAGGTTGTTTCTTTTTATCACTTATGTTTATCACAGACCAGGAGAGCCATGCCAGCATGCATAGATGGCATCTTGACAACAACTGATTTAAGCTGAAAATGTCAGATCAGGGAGTGCTCATTATTGATCAAAGCATGAGACCGTACTTCAATCACAGGCAGAAATCGCAATGCCTTTCTGTTAGAGATAACATTCAGATCTGTCCGCTTCATTTAAGGAGAAGACTCGTCATGACAGTGTGATCATTCCAGAGTTACACACAATTATCTCATGATTTTGAGACTACAAAAGTAATTTTCTCATGATACATTATCTTGTTATCTCAAGAAATGAGCCTTTTGTTTTCTCAAAACAACACAAAATAACCTGTTTTTTTTATTTTATTTTGAGAAAATAAGCTTTATTATCTCAACATAATGAAATGACTCATGATCTCAAGATAACAGCCAGTGTTTATTTTGACAATAATATTTTATTTAGTTTCAGTCTTAGTCAATCATTGAACATTTTAGTTTAATTGACGTTTTAGTATTTTGTTTTTGTTTTGTTTTAGTCAAGATTTAATCAGTAGCTAAAGCTAATGCTGAACCATGTGAGATATTCAGCTTATGAATTGTAAGAAATCATAAATGATCCTCTGGAAGGAACTGATCCTTTACTGTTCCTTTAAATTAACAATACAGAGCAGGGCAATGCGCCCTGAATCAGTCAAATCAGCACTTTGAGCTACACTATTACTTTTCACTCTGAAAAGGAATTAACATTCATGTTATCAAATCAATCGCCTTATGTAACTGATATTTACCTTGACAGACACCTTGGGACGGTGTGTTACCCGGTGTTTTCCTGCACATCTTTAATCCACAAGGCGCTCTGTCTTATTTGGTCTTTCTTTTGGTTTGAATACAAGAGAAAAGTCCACAGACAGCTTGTCTCCCTTTTCTTTCTTTTTCTTTCTTTTCTTTTCTTTCTTTCTTTCTTTTACTTCAAGCTGACAGGACACTGGTGAAGATGAGGAACACACTTTGCTAGTTTTATTAGATGGTTGACTACTACAATCTAATTAGTCTGTCCGCCCGAACAGAGCCAACTATTTGTTTCATCTTTATTCATCAGAGCATACTGAACAGAGATTTTGTAGTAAACCCAACTGAAAGTTGACTCAAGTGACATCACTTGAAGGTTCTCTGAGCTCAGTTGGTGCAGCTCTTCCTAGATCACGGCTTGTGGCTAAAAGTTGCTGTGCCCTTGCCATTTGAACCCCAGACTAAGGAACACTCTACCTACTGAAATCAGACAGGCTCCATCAGTAGCATCATTTAAATCTCTTCTTAAAACCTTCCTTCATAGGAAATCTTTATAAATATTTAATATGTTGCTGGATTTTATCTTCCCACTCTTGCCGAGGTACAATTTCAACTTTATTTCATCCTCAGTCTTTATATGTTGTTTGATCCTTCTGTTGTTTGTTATTTTTTTGTTGCTTTTAGGTTTTATCAGCTGTTTTTTTTCTTTGCACGGCACTTTGTAACCTTGTTAAGAAATATGCTATACAAATAAAGTTTATTATCATTATTAAGGCAATTTATCAGCTCCCTCTGCCAGAAAAGGCTTTATACTACTTTTTCGCAGATGTAGCACTACTCCCCAACACTTTAAAACAGACTTTCATGTGTAAAATCAGTTCCCCTTTTCACAAATCATAGAGTTTTTAGTATGCCTTATTAGAAAATGGTAACAACCTATCAGACTGTTCCAAAAATACCTCATATAAGGGCTTTCTGAACTACTGCTTCTATGGTAGGGGTTTGTTTAGGCAATTTAGAGCAGTTTCTCTTCCGCTATATGGAGCTTTGCAGGGCCTTTCAGCTAATGTTTTCTGTTTTCTGGCCCATAACTTTAGTGTTTTGGTTCACTCTCACTGCTCCCATCAGCATCATTATCGTTTTGGCCTGCAGCAGGCGGGTGTTTCCAGTGAAAAATCCGTAAAAAACAATGTATGTTATTTGCTGAGTCCCAAACGGCAGATGAACAAAGTTAGCGACTAGTTAGTGAGCATAATGGAGCATTTAGCTGTACTAGCCTCAAGAGCTGGGGGAGACTAAAAACAGAGCTGGAAGGAGTGTGAATATTGGACTTAGGGCAGGTTCACACCAGCCTTGAAACTAGTCCAGTTGAACCAAACCCTGGAGCATTTACCTCCTTGGTGCAGTTCGTTTGGTTTGGTGTGAACCCCAGACTCAGACTCTAGCGTGGACCAAACAACTAAGGGCACGTTTAATCTGAGAATGGTGTGCACAGTTTTGCTATGGTTTCCGGTTTGAATGGCATGTTTCCTGCTGGCTTACAGGCTTTCAGTTACATTTTCTCTCATTTGGTGGGTGTGTCCAACCCAATCAGCAGCAATGTGTGTATTAACACCATCATAGAAAAAGGCGTTGCAGTGCAGTGTGGTTACGTACGCAGAAGATATTCAGTGTACCATTCAACATTCATCTGTTTGAGTAAAGATTTTGTAATGCTTTGACTGGGCTGAGCGTGGCCCTGCTCTCTGGTCCACCTCGATGGGGTGGACTGCTGTCAAGTGAACTGTGAAGCAGCTCATTTCTGGTGTGAACACCATTTGAACCAATTACATAAGTGTACCATTGTATGTGTAATTTTAATTTATTAAAAAAACATTTTCTCTTCCTGTTTTGGTGACTTGTGAACTAGCAGTGTGTTTACTACTAAAACGCGGGCTGGCAGGAGACACCCTGGACTCACAACAGAGTAAGCAACGCCTGCATTATTAAATTTAATACCCACTGTCTTGCGACACATTCATATGCGCAGTTGTCCAAAGTCTGTGATATGCGCTCCAGACCAGCACCAACATGATCAGAACCCGACAGTGCTCCATGATGAACCATGACCAGGTAGAAATTAAGGCAAGTTTTCTTTCTCAGCAGCCGACTGTATCACTAATAATTTCCACCACATGACTTGCGTTTACAATTTCTGGAGTGTTTGAGTTTTGCCTTTGTGACCACAAACTGGTCCAGTTGGAGAATTGAAACAATGAATCATCATCACATTGGTTTGACTCAGGAACCAGACCTTTGGGTGTGAACCTGCCCTTACAAACTTGAGGTGAATAAAAACAAATAAATGCTCCTGTTGCTCCGTCTCTGCTGGATGTGTAAAACTGTTTGCTAACAAAAATAAATGTTATGTTTAAGCTCGTTTAAGCAGTTCATGTTATTGATTTAAACTATTTGGTTAAGGTTAATGATAGATTGATCTATACCAACCCGACCTCCTCCCTTTTTATTGCTACTGAACACTGTACACATACTGTATAAATGTCATTTGAACAAAAGTTACTACAGTCCCCCATCTATTCAAGCAGCACAAACCCGTGCTTGTTGTTGCTGCCTGCAGGCCATGTCCCATGTAAGAGAGAAGACTAAAGCTGAAGTCTTCACTGATGTAACAGCCTTTAGCAAAAGCTACCTGTTGATGTTGAATCCGGAACTACACTATCAGTTTCATAATAACTCTACATCCTGCTGTTGTCACTTTTCAAGTTTGTAGTCGCTCACTTTCACTAATGCGTGTTCCATTTTGGCTGTCTTCAGTGGTTATACAGCCCACTGAATCATTTTTTGTGTTGTGTGCCGGGGTGCGTGTTTGACTGAGTGGGTACTTGCCAGAGCAGATGCACAATGCACGTGGTCGAATGGCGATCGCTGGCAGAGTAATGTTATCTCTGTCCCTCTCATTTTCTAATCTTGTATGAAAAGTTTTACATCACACGTCTGTTACGAATGTGAAAATATTTTTTAATATATTTTACTGGGCCAACTGATGCTCAAGTACGGATGTAAATGTTTTTTTCATACTTTAATCATTCTGAAGTAGAATTAATTTTCTCTGGCAGCTTCAGAAAGGCATTTTTGATAGGAAGCATGAAGTTGAACAAATTAAATCTAACCTTTGGAAGAATCGTCTTCAATGGGTTGTTTGAAGGCCGTGATGTCACTGAATGTGCAGAGAAACAGGACCACTTTCTCTTGTTCATTTCGAATGGGAGCAATCTTCACAAAAAACCACACAGGCGTCCCTGAAAGTATATAAAAACAAAGTTTAGCTGCATCATCTATTTATTTTTAGATAAAATGACACTGAGTGCACATATAGCAGAAATCTTGATTCTAGAGTGTAAACTGAAATGTTTTGGACTTCAAAACCTTCCATTTTTCCCTCTAACACCTGCAAGCAGAGGGAGGTTACACCTGTGAGTGGAAACAAAAAAACACAGCACCACATTTTTTCTGGGGAAGGTTGCTCTGGCGTCTGGCTCTCAACCAATTAGCACATTTCTACAGAGGTAGAAATGTTCTGGGCTGCCTTTGAACTCGGCTGTATGTTACACAGGCTCTGAATATATTTGCATGACAAGAGAGGAGGAACTTCTCATCTTTCTCTTTGCTCACACATGCGTCGAAACTTACTGTTCTTCTTGTACATCAGTATTTCAAATGAGTTCATCTCATAATTCTCGAATGTTAGTCGCACTTTTTCTGTCGTGTCCTTGTCCGTGAGCTCCCCGTACATGAAGCTGGAAAACACAAAGGGAAATAACAATTTGAATATTTAATAGATGGCGGTACATTAGACAGGCATGCTCATTCTGGCACTAAAGATTGCTGAAGAAGGCTCAAATGTGTGAATATTTTAATGTGTTAGTTGCCAAGTACTCTCTGGTAACATTGTGGTATTTTGCTCTTTCCTCAGTGACTTTGATGGCCCCTTTTTTTTATCAGCTTTTCCTCTTAAATTCCACTGTATATTTTCTGAAAAAAACAAACTATAGTGCCATTTATCTTTCTTTAGTATTAGTGTTATGTGAGCCGCTTACATTGATTCTGGGAGGTTTGAATCCTCCCTAGATGTATTAAAAACTCTTAGTAACAATTTGTTTAGCTTGAATTTCAATTCCTTAAAAAACTCGGATGGAAATCCATCTAACCCTGGAGATTCCCCTGATTGGAGTGAGGATATAGCTGTATCAATCTCTCATAAAGAAACGGGGCCTTTCAGTAGATTAGCTTGGTCACCTTGTAATTGTGGAATAGTTAAATTGTATAAGAAGAGTCCTTCCTTGAGTTTGTCTGAGTCAATCTTTGAACTATATAACTATTTTTCATAGAACTTTTTAAATCCATCTTAATCTGGCAGTTATTCATTTGGCATTAATTGTTCTCATCCTGTACAGCTGAAATAAAATATCTTATAGGCGCTCTCCTTGCCAACCGTGCCAACAGGTGATTTGGTTTGTTGCCAAGTACAAAATAATGTCCTTTTCCGCTTTTCTTGTTATCAAATTATGCAGCACTAATCTGGTTGCCTTTGGTTCAGGTAGAACATCCTCTGATTTTGTTACATATATTTTTTTTCTAATTGTTTTATTTTATTTTCATTTTCAATTTGTTCAGCTATCTGTTTTTTTTTCTTTCAGCTTGAGTATGAAATAATCATACCTCTCATATAAGCTTTATATGTATCTCTCACAATTCTTGGGTCAAGCTCATCTTTGTCATCAAATTTTAAAAATAGGTCTGTTTGTTCTACCAAGAATTTAATAAAGTTGTTATCCAAAAATAATAGTGTGTTAATCTTCTTGAATAGGTCTAAGAGGTTGCATTAACATAACAACAGAAACAGGATCTGAAAGAGCAATATGGCCTATATCTGAATGCTCCATTAAATGGGTTAAGCATCTTGATACTAATCGATATTGATGCTGATGGTGGGCTGAGGATTAAATGCATAGCTTTTTGACATAGGATTTAAATGCCTCCAAACACCAAGAAGATCAAATTACATATGCCATTTATCTAGAGTTACACCTTAATTGTGTTGAGCAGACTCTCACTGCTACACTACAGAATAAGGCTGCATTAAATATAGTGTAGAAGTAGATTATAACTCATTGAAATGTATCCTAAAAGCATAAAAAGATAAATGCAGCCTTGTCTAATTGGCCAAACGCAAAGTTCCTCTCCAAAACAAATTAAACCTGAAGATGGGTCAAGCAACCGTGAGCACATTTAACCATGCTGCAGAGACATTCATCTCACTTTGCTTGTTACTGCCACCCTCAGTGGCAGCCTGTTCCAGCATGATCTAAATATAACTCTGAGTTTGTTATGAAATACAAAAGGAAGGCTAAATTTAATGAGACTACACTCTGACGCTGCAGAGACTTTTCAGACCAGTGCTTGATGTAATATCACTGATGACTGTCTCCCTCTTCTCTCTCTGAGCCGGGAGGAATGTGACTTTCTTCAAAGAAAATAATTCCTCAAGTGACTTTCCCGTCATGCATGAAAAAATTCCCACAGGTTTGTCGCTGTATGTTTACTGGATCCGGTAAAGAAGAAAAAAAAACATATACATAATTGAAGAGACAACAAGAACTCAGTAAAAGCAGTTGAGATGGAAACAACATCTTTGATCTACACATCTGCAGTAGAAGAGGCTCAGATATTAGACTTCACCACTCAGGGGAAATGAGTATACATTTTATGTTTGAGTCATCCTCACAAACATCAAACATCCACACGCTCTGAGTGGTTTATGGCCTCATAATCAGGCTCGTGAAGATGTTTTTGACAGAAAATAAAAGCTGAAAGACCAAATGATTGGAAGTATAGAAGGTTATTTGAAGAATAATGAAAGTGGGCGGTGATACCTATTAAAAGTACTCATCAAGAATCAACTAACCCACTGTTCATCAAATTATAGGCTTTAAAATCTAAAGCAGGCCTATTCAACTAGCGGCTGGATACAGCCTTTTTGATTTTTTTTTATGGCCTGCAAGAGATTGTCTGCAAATCAAGCTGGCATGTGTGTGAAAACTAAGGTACACGTATCGGTGCTACTTTGAGACATCTAAACCACAGACTGTATGATCTGAATCAATACGGTACTGGTTACATAAAGCACCTATGTGCTGTGATTGGCTGCTAAAGGATTAGATGAATTTGTTGATTGTTTTTGACATTTGTGGATATGAGCCTGTCACATCTCATGTTGGTCTCCTTGGTTTTTTAGATATACCTTTTTGCACGTCTCTATCAAGGGATGCACATGTGTAGTTTATTTCATGTTATATCTATTAACATTGCACTGTGAGACTTATTTGATGATGTGAAAGGAATCTGTATGATTGAAAAAGACTTAGGTCTCATGTAAAAGGTGGGTTAATACATGAAACAGTTGTACAGAGGAGCAGACAGTGTTGCACACTGGGGCTGTACTTTGAGCTAAATGCTAACCTCAATATCTATAGCTGAGGGTGATACCGTTAGTTTTGCAGATATTGGGTCAAAATATAGACCAAATCACAGCGATGTAGTGCAAAAACAACAGTCTCCAGGTAGACAACTGGCAGTTGATTTGAATTCTGGATATGCATTTATCAAACTGTTGTGATTTTCATGGTGGTCAGACCAATCTGACTTATATGTGCTTACTTAATGTGGGCTACAGTGTTTTGCTTGTGTCTTTGATATGCCACATGGTCACACTTTATTTTTACAGTACACTAATAAGATGTAACAAACTGTACTTTGTATCAGATTAGACAAAAAATAGAAATAATATGTTCTGTATGAGAGAGTAGTAAGACACCATATACCTAACGGTACACTAATAAGACGTAACAAGCTCTACAAGCTGTACAGTAAACAAACAGTTATACCCTAATTAGACATCATACACATATCATACTAAATTATACTTATAATTAGAAACCAGACACCATTTTACAAGATCATAGTCTAACTAGAAATAAAATAAAATGTCATCAGATTGAAAACAGGAAAGTTAGATGCTATACTGCCAAATTCTGTTGACACTGGACACTGCATTTAAAGTTACCAGTGACAGCTTAATTAGACAATTAGACATGTTTTCTAGATTATTTACTGTGTTCCTGTGAAAACTTAATTTGATCTTCCACTGGTCTCTACTTCATTTTCACAATATATTTGGTCGAGCTTATTCAAGGAATATTGTTTTCTGATTTGTAATCACTGTTATTGAATATGTTGTCCAATACTGTCTCCAGTTTCAGAGTTGCATCCAGTAATTCTCTCAGATTCACTCTGTCATTTACTAAAATCTCTGCTAGTATTTGTACATTTATATGGATCTTGAACACAGTCACAAGATTTCAGGTCTGTTTTCCTTCATTCCATCAAGCAAAATAAAAATAAACCTAAAACAAATCGTCACACGCTCTGTTCAATATTTGTATTGGCAAGCGTTCTGAAGCTTATGCTTAGGGACCCAAGGGTCTAAATCAGTTATAGCCGCAGTGCTGGCTGTGACAAACGGCATCTCCCACAACAGACGAAATCACCCACGGTTTTCAAATCTGGCAGCACCAACTGTTTCCATGTGATCCTATTAATGTAGTGGTTCCTGGCATGCTTATTACAGGCACAATAAACACAATAAGTCCAGAAAATGTTCACTCAAATGGGAATGCTACTCATTTTGAGAGTTCCACTTATTACTTTACGTGAACAGTTTTGGAGAGAGCATCTCAGGACACTTCACTGTTGTAGTCAGTGATGTGGAAGCAATTTGAGTTGTTACAATGTGATTACATCACAGGTATGTGTCTTATTTATCTGGTTTCTATCTTTGCAAGATAAAAAAACCCTACTTAATTTAAAATACAGGGACTATCTAATTGCGAGTGGTATTCTCATGCATTTCAACATAGTGCCATAGGGCCAAGAAGCCCTGCCGAAGAGAGAGTAGTCGATCCAGAGTCTCCTCACAGTTAGGTGTAATATAAAGAGAGGCCACGGAGAGCTACAAAACTGTTACTACTGAGCCTGTGGACGAACCTCACCTGTATCCACACATTCACTACACAGAACTTAGAAATTAGGTTTAAAATTAAGACCTATATATCAAAAGCTGAGTGGTTCCTCAAAGTTCAGCCTTGTTGTCATGCTAGCAGAAGGGCTCTGCGGATGGTAAAGTCGATCACTTGGTCAGTCCACAACTTTGGTCCAGACCAGGGGTTTTCGAAGTCTGAAACCGTGGGTCTCCCCTCAGACAAAGCTTGGAAAAAGGAGGCCCCCCTTTACTTTACTTCCTTAGTTCTGGTCAATTCCTGGATTTCTATGGGATCTTGATCATCTTTTTTGATCCCATAGATGCTAAAGATTTTGTCAAGATAGCCTAATATTTCTGTTTTACCCAACTTCAATTAGCACCAAACACTTAAAAAGGATCTGACCTAAGGCATTTATTAATTCCTCAGGGAAAGTGGAGAAAACAGTAGGATTCCCCAATACTTTAATTCTGAACTAGCTATTTGACCAGATTACACATATTCAGGTTATTCTATGTCATCTCCCTTGAAAACTAATGTAATATTTTTTCCTTTCATTTCATTTCATTTACTGAGCCTCCCATGAAACTGTCTGGAGCCACCCTGTGGAGGCTGCCTCCCACTATGAAAAAATTATGGTTTTTTTTTTGCTATTCTTGTAATATATTTATTCTTCTTCTAATCCTGCTAATTAATAAGAAATTATGCAAAATAATCAAGGCTGAAAACATTGCATATGGGCAATGGTGGCACGTAGTGGTTAGGGTTGGGCCAATGGACGATGCAGCTCTGTGGACCGATGTTAGTGTGTTTTAGTCCCTTTGTTTCAAGTTAAGGACATGTGGTGTGAATGTATGTGGGATGTGTGCCCAGCTGGGATGCGAGTGAGTTAATCTGCCTGCTGAGTGAAAGAGTTGGAGGTTTCCGTAAAAGTGACAGTGAGAATCTGCTGCCCCACCCCCAGTCTCTCTACCAATTACCTCGAAATAAGGGTGGTAGGAGGTGCAAAGACAAATGAACGCAAATAGAAACATACAATTAGAATTGGCTCCTACCTTGGCACAACCACAAAATAAAGCAGCATTTTAAGATAAAACACTGTCAAACCATTACAAACCTTTTATTATTTCCTGACTTATAAGCAACATAACAGTCCATATCTACATGATGCAAGGATTGAAGTGAGAGCTCCACACAGCTTTTTAACTGCAGGCACTTTCGATATTAAAACAAAAGAAATAACACCTTCTCTGCTACAACAGCATGATTATTTTAGCTTTGCCAGCCAAGCTCATCCAGATTAACAAGATAGCTGTAGCTTCTTTCTTCAAATGTCACTGGCTAATCTTGTTTATCTAATGCAGCAAAACAATTCAGAATATTTCCCCTGCCAAGATAATACCCAATTACATAGAGTTAGGCTACATCTTCAAAACTAGTTTGGAATCTGGTGGACGAAAAACTATGTTTGTTATGGGGCCTCTGTAATTGTTAATATGTAAGTATATTTATGAAACTAACATTTGAAGACTGTAATCCCAGCAGGTTTTATACTAACACGCACAGATCCTCTTGCGTACCTGCAGGTGCTGCTTTTCTGCATCACCTCTGCTCTGTGGTACCCCGACAACTTGCAGAAGCCATCATTGCTGTAAACGATGGGCCAGTCCACTATCTGCGCGTTTCCCAGCACAAAGTTGGTATCTGTTTGAAAATAAACAGGAAAGAAAGGGGCAAATGACTTGAGGGACTGCTGTATTTCATTAAAAACAATAACAATACAAAAACTTAAACTATAGTTTGGGTTGGGAAAAGGTTGAGGTCTATCACAACTCAAGGATTTGGTGGAACCACAACTGAAAAAAGAAGTTGGTTATTCAGTTATAAAAATGTTTGTTATGTTTGTTTGTGGATAAGAAATGTGCACACTAATACTTTATAGATTCAGATTTACAGGGAGAAAAGACAACATTTAAGATCAGAGTGCTTCAGCAGTTATACTTGGCCAGTATTGGCCAGGTTATTTCTAATTTTAGGTAGTAATCAGTGATCTATTCAGTGACAATACAATAGCAATGAATATGATATTATATGCCTTCATGCTGTACATGTTCATTTAAAAAAGTTTTTTCAGACAAATTTTTGTTTAAAAATGTGTTTGTAATGTTTCCCCTATCATTAAAAAGATTGAGTAACTCTGCCTTTAAGAGCTACTTTAAAGACACTTTAAAAGATTTTCATTAGTGTCCATGATGGTCTATGGCCCATTACACACTCCACACGGGGTGTGTACACACACAGCCAAACACAAAATCTTTGCTTATGTAGAAACATCCAAGTATCTGCTCCCTTGATTGTTTCTTATTTGCAGTTGCTCATTAGCTGTAAGTTTTACAAGAACTCTTCATGTTGTCTATTTTTGTGTTGTGAGTATGTAACAGGTCAAGTTGGCTGCTTCAGAGGTGTTTGCTGGTAAAACAGTGAGTGCTTGACTTTGTCATTTAATAGTCCAATTTATAAACAGATATGGTAACTTATGCTTTATTGGCAAGTCTACAAATATTAATATCTGCTGTCACTGATTTTTAGATTTCATGGAAACATTAATTATCATATATATGCATACATAGGCATATTTTATATATTTAAAAGTTAGTAAGGCCTTCAAGCAAGATATATTCATGGCCAAAATACTAATGAACCTAAACAATCATTGAGTTGGCCTATTTTGCCTCCATCCTCTGCAGTTTTATAATTAACATTCACATACTGTTACTCAGTGTCATAAACTGGAGATGATCCCCATGTCATAATACAATCAATTAAAAGAGAACAATGGTGTTTTTCATTTTAACAGATAGTTTTTGGAAGTAAGAATGATTAATAAAACATGTAAATGATTCCGCCCTGTATTTACCATGGAAAAATATTGTCGCTGTCCAGTGAAAACCACTTATCTCCAAAATGTCAACTTTTCAGGAGCCAAGAAATACAGCCATGTTTTCACCTTTGTGGCAACGCATTTTTCAGATGATCGAATGGCTTGTAATGGTTTGTTTGGCTTAACAAATAGGAGAATAGTCTCATAAAGGAGCACTCCCTACTTCAGTTTTATCGAAAAATTCAAAATCACCTAAATTGAAGGTAAGCCAATTTTACAGGACAGCAACACTGAATTTTGCCTCGGCTTAAAACTAATGACGAAATACAGGACATTTGTTTTAAATACCTGACTGAGAACATACATTACCATTATTGGTAGTATCATATACAAAAATATCATAATATCATATTCCAGAATACCATAATTGCACTTAAAAAGCTTAACTTTAAAATATACTTAATGCAAGGCTTCAGACAAGTTAGCGTGATTACCGATTTGGACGTCTGCGTTTGTAATTTGACATTTTATATAAAATACAAAGTCTATGTGCAAAAAAACATGCATAAAATTGTTTTGTTTTTTTTTGAAAAGTAACATTTTATTTTATAGCTGTTGAGATGGTGACAATAAAGATATTACTATTTATATTTATTTAGGAGGAGACAAAAAACAGTAGATGTAATGGGTTTAAATGGGACAGGAAAGGTGATGATAAAACCTAAAAAATAAAAAATTTGTATGGCTAATCCCAAAGCACACCACCCTCACTGTTCACAGACAACAAAGTGATGACACAGGGATGACAGGGATGAAAGAGCAGAAAGAGGAGGAATTAAAAAACACCTGGCACAAAACAAATACAGAAATGCTATTTTTATACCACATATGAACACACAGACACACACAAAAAAAACATTTCTTTGATCACATCAAAGTGAAAAATACCAAAACTAAAAGTTTGACAACAGACAGAATAGGAAGAATGAGACGTTCCATGCCAACGTGTTATTTTACAATGATCACACAAACGTTAATCTTGGGAGAAAAAGAGCATAAAGTCCAAAGCTAAATGATTGTTGTTAGCCCTGGATTTGTTAATTTGTTGTTTTATTGCAGCAATTTCCACAAACATTTTCAAAATCTTAAGATGTCTAATTAGTTTTTAAGTGCTTTGTAAATTAACAGCATTTGGTATAGAACATTTAGTGGTACATTACAAAGAGATAGATACTGTAGGGAAAACATAAGCAGCACACCAAACTAAACTTTATAGTACCTGTCTGTCTATGTGACAGTGTCCAAACTGAAATTTTTGAAAAGAAAAGAAGGTTAACAGATTACAGTGACAAACATCTGTTGAATGTCAGACAAAAAAAAGAAAAAAGATTGGTTGTGTCAAGCAAAACAGAGACACAGGTGGTCACAATGCTGCTGTGAATTCAGCAATCCTCGCTGTGTGGCTCTAACCTGAATGGAGGCTACAGTCTAAAAACATTGCAGTTTTTTTCACAGGAATGTGTGTGACAACTGTTGTCTTATTTATCAAGACCTCAGACTGAAAGTTAACCATCACACAGTAGACCAAAAGAGCTCATCTGTACAGCAATGTATGGAGGGCGACTCCATCTGCATTCTTTTTCAGGTTTTTGAAATGAAGACTCCCCACTCAGCCGTTAGCAAAAAGGAAAAAGCAGTGACGTAGGTTGCAGCGCTGATGCCCTCCCCTCCCTCAACCTAGGGGGTTTATACTGTACGTTGCATTATCATCAGGCAGAAACCTTTGGCAGTTCCAACACATCCTAAAGAACAGAAGAGGTTGATTGCCAGTGACTCCAAAAAACGACATATATGACCTCTGGAGAGTACAAGTGACAGGCATACTGACCCTTAAGATTGTGATGTAAGACGTGACATTAAATAAGTGCTTAAAGATATAAAACGGCAGCAGCCTGGTTGGTTTTTCCTGGGTGACAGTCTCGTGTTTCCTCCCAACACGGGTTTTCTCATTCTTTATACTTCTTCAGTCATAATTTGTATAGCACATTATAGGTTGCCACACAACAGTAAATGTAAATGTGGGTCATGATGAGCTGCTTGGAAAAACAACCTATATGCCTGTTTTTTCTGTTGAGAACTGGTCGGTCAGTTCACACGGTGAAATGTTTTTAGTGGGTCTCAGGGAAAATAGCATTTTGACGCTAAAACTTACGAGCAAAATTTGGATACGTAAGGAACACTGCAGGGAAGCTACAGAATGATATAAAAACCTTAACAAAAATCTGCCCTTTTTAGCTGCATTAATACATTTTCCACCACAATGGGGCAGATAAAGTCAGAAACAAGCTGAGAGATACACCGCTTAACAATTTTGTGTTCACAACTTGTTTCTGCTGCTACCAGGTGGCCAAAAAATCTGGTACTTGATGGTAGCAGTTGTTTCACAAGCAAGATTAACTGGAAAATTCTGCACTTTTCATGTTGATGTAGTCAATTTAAAGCAATAAATTTGTCAGTGGGTGCCCAAGCTTTTGAAAACCACCCCCATGTTGCTGTGTTCCACCGTCCTAACCTATAGCTATTACTTTATTGGTCAAAACAAAGCACTGGGTGAGAAAAATATTCATGTGGAACTACCCAGAAGTGTAGACCAGAAACCTGTAATTCTTCCTTAACACCAACTACATCACTGTGACATCACTGGATGTCAATACAGCACTCACTGAGGAATTTATTGCTTCATTTGACTACATTTACCATCAACACTGACTTGAAAATCCACATAAAAAGTGGTGAATTTTCAGGAATTTGCCATATTAATCATTTCCATAATAAAAGATTGATAATTGGCGTTCATGTATTGATACAATATTGCCACGCAACATATTGCAATATCATGCTGTATCGATTTTTCCCACCTATTATTTACTGACACGCAAATGGAACAGGGTTCTCATTGTTATTGCTTGTACTTGTGCATTTCCTGCTTTGACAAGTGAAAAATAAATGAAAGTTACAAAAAGGGAATATGTCATTGTTTGTGAACGCCCACCCACCACTGTGTCTCTCACAAGTCACTCCACTGTTCCTCAGTGGCATCCAGCAGATTATAGTCTTGGCTCTTTTGTCTCTAGCTTCGGAGAGATTTACTGCTCGCTAATCCACGGATCGCCCAAGGTCATAAGAAAATATATGCATGTGCTTTTGTTTTTAAAGGGTGGATTTTCCTTTTTTTTTTCTAATAATATATACCATAGGGAACCAGATTGTCACACTAATCTAAAGAAAGCCTTGTTCTGCAGAGAAGCATTCACTCTTCCAGAACAAGTTGTTCCCTTCTGTCATAACACATTTTAATGTAGATCCATGCAACAGGGGCAGACTGACAGTGAGGCCCAAGGAGTGCATACACAGACACACACATTTGTTTGGCTTACTTTCAGGGACACTGCACTGACCATGATTGATACAAAAACACCTGAACTTTAACCAAACCTCAAAGGAAAAGGAGAAGTCATTATAGCTCAAGCCAGTTTGCTGGTGTGTATCCAATACTGTCTCCAAATGTGTCTCGTGACAGACACACACACACAAAGCTGCTGGTTCTGCTTCACACTTAGCTGTCCAGTGTCATAACTCTCCAGTCTGTCCTGTCACTTTCTATTGGTCTAATAATACAGAAACACCAAAGGATTACTGACAACCACATCCAAAAATACTGCAAGACTTCCATCAGAGTTTGGTGAGTTGCAGCTTTCAAATGTGGTTAATTGTCTTCGCATTTGGACAGCATACTGTACACTAATAGGCCAAAATGAATTCCAGCTGTAACATAACAAGTTATAGCATTTTTTGTCAAATTAAGAAGGCAATATCAATAATATCTAATACTTAGAGAAGGAACTGACCGCTGCTATTAATCTTACCTTCTGTGATATTTAATATAGAGCTGCAACGATCAATCGGTTATCAAATTAATCCCCAACTATTTTGATAATCTTTACTGATTTGAAGAATTTTTTAAGAAAAGTCAAAATTCTCTGATTCCAGCATCTTAATCGTGAATATTTTGTGGTTTCTTTACTCCTTTATGACAGTAAACTGAATATCTTTGGATTGTGGGCAAAAGAACACATTTTGAGGGAGTCATCTTGGCTTTTGGGAAACACTGATCAACATTTTTCACCACTTTCTGACATTTTATAGACCAAACAACTGACGAATTAATCAAGAAAGTAATTGACCAATCAATAGACAATGAAAATAATTGTTATTTGTAGCCCTAATTTAAAAATCTTTTGTTTACTTAAGTCTGATGATGTATGTCAACAGTCTTAAAACTTTTTTAAACAACGCTGAATGAAAGTTATGACAGTCAAGAAAGTGATTATAACCATTCTACCCAGTTTATCATATAATTCTCTCTCTCTGCTGATTGATGAATATTTGGTAATGCCTGTGCTATAAAGTCATCACAGGAAAACAGAAGATGTTGCAATGTTTTTTTAGAGGCTCAGTGTTATTTCAGTGGCATTATTATCCACACAATTAGATGCAGAAGAAAAAAAAGAAATGCATGCAGGAGTTTGGTTAATATTTAAAGGCCAAGACACTGGCAACAAAAGCCCAATAGTTTAATTTCAAACCAATCTGTAGCTTAAAAGGGGAAATCGTCTTGAATAATATCAAAGGTGTTAGTCTGTCATACTGATCTCTGACACAATTCTTTACCTTACATTATTTTCTTTACTCGCCCTTTCAGAAGACAGAAGAAAACCCAAGAATCCAGACGTTTCTGGTGCAAATAATTGTTCAATCAAGACTTCCAGTAACCCATTGTAATCAGTTCATTTAACCCGCTGTCTCCACGCATTCCTGCAGGGACTCCTAACATGAAATCAAGAGCTCAGTCAGAAAACGATCACACTAATTGAATTAATGGGATGTATATGGATCCGTATGTAACTCTCCAATAGTTCTTGTTTTTCGTTACGTATCTCAATGAAAAAACGAACTTTTTAATCCACACGAAGGTTTTATCACAAATGAGCCTCCTTCATTTTTTTAAATTCCGTTAATTAGTTTACTGGCTTTATTTGATGGGTTCTCTGGCAATTTATGAGTCTGGTTTTAAAGACAGCCTAGATTTAGTTTAATTTTTAAATATTTCTTTTAAATGCACCATATTAATCCTCATTCTTACCGTTCGACCGTCTGACAATATTCTCCAAAAAAGTATTCTGAGGGGCCACAAGTCCCCTCCGGCCCCCCGCCATTCTGCCTCCTCACTCAAGCGTCTGCAGGTGAATCTTTACTCCTCGGTCTGCCGCTCGTCTTCATGGTCTCTCCGGCTCTGAGACGGTGTGTGTGGACGTGTTGAGGAGGAGAGGAGCTGTTTGTCTGCTCTGCTCATTAGCTGCCTCCTCAGCCCGATGCGCGGTGCGGTGCGTTGGCGCCTCTTTACTGAGACACGCACCTCATCATCCAGGAGGAGAAGAGACGAAAACACCGCACAACCAGGAGGGGCCGCGGAAAGCTGCTCCTCCACATCCATCACGAGCAGGACCTGGAGCTCCACCTGCTGGACAAAATGTCCACAAACTCCAGTGACAGAACTAAGAACATCTAAGTACTGCATACTTCAGTGAAATACTTTACCTCGCTGAGTAATTTAATTTTAAATATCTTTTTCCTTCTACTTCACTCCAAGAGACCTGTTCAGACCAAAATCAAAAATATTATAATGTTTTTCCTCTGGCCTGTAGTGCTTTTTATCCATTTGGATTGTTTTGGTGTGAGCTGCTGATTTTTGTAGATACTGGTCATATAGATGTCTGCCTGTGCTCAAATATAATAGAACTCTGATGACACTCATCTTGAGGTGTTTAAAGCAACTAAAAAAAACTCAGCAATGTCTCTTTCCAGAAATCATGACCCAGTTACTGGGCTGGTTCTAAGCTGGTGGACAACAACGTCTGTGGATTATGTTAAGTAACCAGGTCATGATTTCTGAAGAGACACTGTTGTTGAGTTTTTCAAATGAATTTTTTGGTGTTTCAGGCACCACAAGCTGAGTGCCATTTAGTCCCATTGTGTTGGAGAGAAGACAGACATCTTGACAGGTAATATCTCCAAAACGCAGCACTCACACCAAAACAATCTAGATGGGTAAACAGCACCACAGGCCAGAGAAATATGTATTTATGATTTTGGGGTGAACTGTCCCTTTAAAGAACTGTTTGAGCTTTTAAGAGGTCAAATCGTTCAGTATTTAACAAGAATCATCATCATCATCAGAAAACACCCCAAAAACAAAAAAAAAAAAATTTAAATATAACAGAACTTTGTTTTTCTTCTTTCCTACCCCCTCGATCACCTCACAACCCTTCAGACATCATCTCCTTTATTTTTGAGTTGTTCTGTTATGTATTGTGTCGAATGAAGCAATTTCAGCCTTTTTTTTTTCCTCCAAGAATTCAGGTTTGTAAAACAGTGAACAGTGAATTGTGTTAAACAGCAGATTCCAGTTAGGAGTGTAAAACCAAACTGAGAGAAAACGTAGGGAAAGCTTCTTG
Organism: Lutjanus argentimaculatus; assembly: GCA_034769285.1. Classification (NCBI taxonomy): domain Eukaryota; kingdom Metazoa; phylum Chordata; class Actinopteri; order Lutjaniformes; family Lutjanidae; genus Lutjanus; species Lutjanus argentimaculatus. Next base: position 3,084,207 of record JAWZSL010000013.1, on the reverse strand, counting down.
CAGCTCACCCAGGAGGGATCTGGTTAGTTAGCTTTTCATGGATTAATCGCTTAAAGTCAGGTTGTTGGAATGGTTATCCCAAAGGAACAGCAACGCCGAGGCATGTGGATTCTTTCCCTTTGAATCTTGCAGTGGAATTGGGCCTTTCACAGACAGCATTTTCCCCACCAGCTCATTAATCCTGCTCAATTATTTTGGACCCTGCAGTGCCCACACTAAGACAGACCTCAAACAATGCTTCTGGTGGCAACATTTCCATCAAAATCTGTAAACAAATAGACAGCACAAAGGTCAGTATGAAAGGTTTCTCACACCTGTGGTGTCTCTGGAGCCCTGCTGCTTTTCTGTCCTCTCAGTTTGTGCACTGGGTTCACCTGTTGTCGCAGGTGTAAATCAGACTGAATGGCTACTATGGAAACCAGCAGGGCTCTGTGTGCTGCAGTGAGCCACTGAATATCTCTGTTTTATGTTTAAACCAATTAAAAAGGTTACAAATAGCTGAGTCATACTGTTTATCCACTTAGTAGTAGTGCGCACACTGGTTCATGCCCAGCAGCACAAGAGAAACCACAACACATCAATTTCTTGAATAATTTTTGGTTGCCAAAAGGGTAACGCTTTACTTTAACCTCTCTTTTTAGCATAGTCAGTATATAAACCTTTAATAAATGGTTTCACCACACTGTAATGTAGTTGTAAGCAGGTATAAGTTCAAATACATAAGATATCAGTTAATTAATCAACAGCTTTGACTCCTCCTGTGGGGACCTATAGGTAGAGGACTGGTGTATGATCAGATAATGAATGACAATACAGCAAAATTTGGTTGTTATAATGTAAAATGTATTCATAATATAAGTTATAATAGTTGACAAATACTGTACAATAATTAGCACTTAAAATATCCTTATATGTGCTACACACTACATCATAAACCAATTATTAAACATGTTTATACTTTATTGCCTATAAATGCTAAATGGGGTGTGGTTAAAGTAAAGTATTACCAATAAAGACAAAACAGCTCCATGTTCATGGCTCCATTTAAGGGCTGAGGATCTCTGAGTCATTGTTTTATGGTGCACACACCTTACAGCTTTTTAATAAGCTACTTTCTTCTGTCCTTTGAAGTTATGAAAGTGAGGCGCAGGATGATTCTAATGATCACCTGCTGGCTCTGCCTGTAGTTACATATTCATGTAGGAGTGATAATGGGTAAGAAAGGGCAATAAAAAGTCAGTACATACAATATCCTGCATGTGGGGGTCAAAATTCCAGTACAATGTCCAACACCGAGTCAGCAGAGAGACCCAGATTCTCCGTAATCTAGCAACTGACTACCACATATTATGTCAGCCTGAACTGACTCACATGCTTAAAGAACAAAATGCAGCATGCTGTCATAAAAAGTCACCATTTACAGTTTCAAGTCGCAGTGGAAGAAAGCACAAATTTGTTAGCAGGTGATAATGAGGACAGGCCTGACCACTGTATAAGTCAGCCATTATTATTGGTCTGATATTGATCTGCCATGGCACCTATCATTGGTCTGTACTGGTATCAGATATACTTTGTCCAATATGCAACTACATGAAAGCTTTTTTTTAACAGAACATATTTTGCAGATTGTTTTTATTTGTTAACTTACAGGTGGCATTTGTGTATATTCAAACTCCTTAATTCAGGTTTAATATGTACATGTGTTTCATCTATTAATGTTTTTTTATTTCTAGTTATTTATAATTATTAAAAATGCCAATGAAAGTTTACTGTTGCAGTGCTCTGATATTTTGAACAATAATCTTTGTTATACTGTAAAATATCCTGGCTCCATTATATCTTTGTTACAAAGTGTTAGCCACTTTGAAGATGATTGCAAAAAAATGTGTTTAAGCATATAATTCTGCTTTTTTGTGGAGCAATGGCAGCTATTTCTGTATGGAGGTGTGTGTGTGTGTGGTGTGTGTATGCTGAATTGGAGTCAGGAGTGGTGGGATCATGACACGAAGAGCTTCACAGACACATATTTTATCCAAAATTTCAGGATGTCGAGGGCTACTTTTAACTACTTCTGTTAGCGCCTGCCCACAAAACTTTGATGGCTAGACACTCAGTACAGGCGACCCACAGGAGCAGATTATCCTGCATTATTTATGAAAAAAAAGAAAAAATCTGACCTGTATCTGATTTAGGACCACATATGAAAGTAGCCCAAATCAGACTTGAAAAGATCAAATTCCATATGATTTGTGCTGTTCACAATGTCATGAAAAAAACTTTCAATTAAAAAAAAAGTCTGAACATATCCTAAATGACAGTAGATTTAACTGAACCACAAGGCTCCCCACTATGGCAAAAAAATCTCAAACCATATGAGAATACATTAATGATGAGAGGGTATTTCCATGAACCTTGAAACTGTATTCCTTCCTGGATTTTCTATCCTCAAAGGTTCAGAGGGATTAAACACTTCAGTTCGAGCTACAATTGGGCTCACTGACAGTCAGAACCCTTTACTACATTAAATGTAAAACACTTGAATGCAATGAGCTATATTACAGTGAAATCACACCTTTGTAAAGATACATAATTTTGCCTCAACCTCCCCAGACAGTTTATATAATTCCTCCAACATTTCCCTCATGGACTACACTTTGGCAGTTCATATAATTATAGAGAATTTATTACCAGTGGGAAGCCTGTTTTTCTGAACTTGAAAGTGTATTTTGTTAATGAGTGCTAAAATAAGGACCCACAGATAGAATATTAAGCAGTTTTTATCTGAAGGAGCAGCACCGAATGTGGAGCAATTACAGTCCTGTTGCAGTGTGGACTCAGTCTGTAATACAGAACAGTTCACATGATTCTTGAAAAACAGTCTATTGTGGACTTTGCTGACAACTTTTCATGGTAGGTTTTCATCTGACACACGTTACTACACATAACAAAACAGAGCTTTCTTGCACACTTCAACATCTCATATTGTCTTTGCAGATCGTTTCTCTGCTCTCATTAACTTGACCATGTCTTGGTGATTTTGAGATGACTCAGGTGGTCTGTGATGTGTTTGTGTTCAGGGAAGTTGGCAAATTTAGTCTCCTTGATCTTGAGCCAGTTCTGGGCTCGGCGCTCCGCGGCGTGGCCGTACTCCTGCTCCGGGGTCATGTATGGCCGGCTGATCCAGTATTCGTTCTCAGCCTCACGCTCCAGATGCTTCAGTGTGTTGCGTTTCATCTGCCAGGTAATCTGTCGTGGACGCCGATACTTCCCGATCCACTGCTTCCCTGGGATGCCTTTCCGCAGCAGGGTGAGGGTGAGAAACATGGTGGCAAAGTATTTCTGAAAAGGCAAAACAGTTTTAGGAAAAAAAAAAAAATCAGTGATTGCTGTGATGGCAGTGGGACCGTTCATGACAGATATAGGTGTATAGGTATTCTTTACTAGTCATATCACCATTACAACAGTACAGAATACACCTTTTCACGACAGCCATTTTGACATGACATAGTAGAGTAAACACAGGTGTTACTAATGACACTAATTATGGTTCCATTATATCCAGGTACAACACAGTCAGGGTGCTGCTATTGTGCATGTAGGCTCACTGGAAAGGCTTTGCTATGCTAAATGAAACGGGACCTTTATCAGTATCATTGCAGCATGTGTTTACCCTACTACTCCCATATGACTGCTGTGAGAAAAGATCTAAGTTAGAGGCCTTTTTCACAAGACATTTTGATATGTCATAGTAGGAAAAGTGCAGACGTTATTAGTAATACCAACAGAGACTCTGTTGTATTCAAGCGTCTGAGCTAGTCATGACTGCGTGACAGCACGCTCAATAGCATAACCCTGATACTGAAGCAGCTAAATGAAAGGCATCTTCAATTTTATCATTTACGTCTGTGCTTTTCCTGCTGTCATATGACAAAGTCTTGAAAAAGGCCTATCACTGACCCTGCACAGCCACACAGGTGTTTTCTATTTCCTTGCTAATTGGACTTCTGCTCTCTTTGTACAGAGGTAAACCAAAGTTCATATACTAATAAAAAGTATGTTGCGACTGGCAATAGACTTTCTTCACAGCAGCCATTTTGACACAAATACAAGGGTAAACACAGGCGTTACCAGAGATACTAATTAAGGCTCCGTTCCAGTGAGGAAAAACAAGGTGCTGCTATTGTGCATGTTGGCTCACTGGAAAGACTCCGCTTCACTGAATGAAACTGACCTTAATTAGTATCACTACATCTGTGTTTTCCCTACTATTTCATATCACTATGTCTTCCGTGAAAAAGGTCTATTTGGCAAGATCAAATTTACATGCACACAGTGGCAAAAACAGTAAGACAAAAAATAATGTGGGCTGGTTTTTAAGTATAAACTGTGAGAGCTAGAGTGCACATCTGTCAATCTGCAAAAGTGGGTAAAAAGGAGTGGCTGGAGTTGATATTGGTCTGCCCATTACAATCTCATGAGGTGATGGCCCTGTTGTTCAGTTAACTATGCTTTATAGTCCATAAGGTGAAAGGCAAAGGCATCATTGGCAAGTGTCACAATTTTGCTGACAATTTTTCAGTTCCTTTTGTGTCTTTATTAAATGGCAATAGTAGATAAATGGCAGGAAAAATAATGGGGAGCAAGTGTGGCTCTGCACATTTAGAGTGATTAAGTTGTACGTAAAGTGTAACAAAAGTAACAGGAGAGTAATGGAGCTGCTGATCAAGTACAGTCTGTGCACACCCACACAGCTCTGAGAAAAGAGATAATCAGCCAACATGAGTGAAAACACCTGTGTGGGTTGATCATCAGTGCGGAGCGGCTTTAAGAAACCTTAATGTTAGCCAAAAAAAAAAATCCAGCAAAATAAAATAAGGCCAATTAAAGACAATTACAGAGAAATAAGTTCTTCAACTTGATTTTTTGTGAAGGTAGGAATTATTATTCTAAAGATGTAGCAATACCAAAAACTCAACACAAATTCAAAACATATAAAGATGACCTTTATTAAATAAGAAATCAGATGTGTACAGCATTTTTGGTCATATAAAATGTGTTTTTCCTTTAAACTTCAAGTGCCTCTAATTTCCTTCATTCATAAAATAAAATAAAATAAGCCAGCAATAATCTAAGCATGTGCAAAAAGAATCTTTAACGATCAATGTTTGGCTTATGTATGTATAACTGCAAAACAAAAACAATGCAGCAGTCAGTAGCTGCAAAAAAATTAACCATGTAATATCACGGTAGATATTGTCACAGTCCAGTATGGTACTGAGACTTTTTTTTTGTGATATATTTGTTACATCACTTTTTGAATATGTAATAAAATAAAGGTAATCATTAATTTTTAAGAGTTTTACCACTATAAACTGTAATCATATGCCCTTGACATTCACCCCTCTCTCTGCATTACTCTGTGCTTACACGCTGTTTACTATAACCAGAGAGGAATTTGACCCATTTATTTGTGTGTTTTACAAGTCTGGACTTCTTCAGCACTGTTGTGGAAACTGTGCTTGAAGAAAGTCAGATAAATAACTGCAAAAATAAATCTCAGGGAGCATCTCAGATAAGTCTCTACTTCATGAGGTTGTGAGTCGTATTACTGCATCGATTAGGTTATTGTTGATCTTTGGCACACTGATGAGTCATGGATTGTGACAACTTTACAAAAGTGCATGGCAATGACATCACATCAACAACGTTATCTCCCCAGGGTTAGGTGGGGAAAGAGTCAAAAGTGTAATGGTAGAAAGTGTTTCAAGCAGCTACAATCAATAGTTTCTTATTAACATGAAAACACATGACGACACGTATGCAAAAGGAGTCGCTGCTCATTGATTTGGGTCACTCTCATGGTGTCATTTTCTCCCTCAGCAGGCGGCTGTTTTCAGCAAACAAGGTCATAACAAAAAAACAAAAAAAATCACCTGTATACTACATGTTCAGCAGATGGACACAAAATGCTGTTTTCAACCTCTCAAGTATGGAGATTTTCTGCTTTAATTCATTTATCATCATATCAAACAGATAATCTTTGTGTTTTAGATTAAAACTAAGACAGCTAACAACATTTAAAGACTCACCTTGGACAATTCTCTAACATTTTATAGACACTGCAGCCCTATATTAAACGTGACACTTAAATGTTTCTTGTTATATTATCATTTAATTTGTACAGGGTCAAGTAAAAATCAGGCAAGTAGATTTCTGACCCACTTGCCTAACCAGGTCATTGGAACAAACAATAATGTTGGACTACAAATTAGTGATAATGTTTCTTCATGTCTGATGGATGTGCAAATAATCCACTGTTTGATAACAAATTCATCATATCAACTGAAACAGAGATAATGTCAGTATTGGGGTCACAATGTGTTTTCGGTTGCCCACAAGTTGCCATAAAATCAGTTATGGCAGGTAAGTTAATAAAAGGAGATTCCATAGCATAGCCTAAATGCATGTGATTTGGTTCAGGAGGTAGGTCAGAGTAGTTCTGGCAATTCTACCATTTTCTAGAAAACTAATAAGCGTCTTTGAACAGAACTGAACATATTTGGTGTATGTCCAGTGTGTTCTCATTCGTCCAGTCAATGTAAACTCAGGAAAAGATTAAATCGAAGCAACTGGACTTGTTTAAAAGTCTTATTGAAGACGTTTCGCTTCTCATCCAAGAAGCTTCATCAGTTCATGCCTGTCAGACTAGTCAGAGCTAGTCTAACTAAATACCTGGGGTTCCCACCATTTAGTTAGACTAGCTCTGACTAGTCTGACAGGCATGAACTGATGAAGCTTATCGGATGAGAAGCGAAACGTCTTCAATAAGACTTTTAAACAAGTCCAGTTGCTTTCGATTTAATCTTTTCCTGAGACATATTTGGTGTAGTCTCAAGTCGTGTAAAACAGCAATATTGGCTCAACTGTTGAATGTCTAAGGATCAAAAAACATAATCACAATCGCATAGATATCAAAAATAGAAAACGGGCATGTAAACTAAGGCGAGCATCTCTTACCAAGCTTTGTCTGAGTCTCACACTTTAAAAAAACCCTACCTTTATCATTTGCAGCCTTAAGTTTATTAATTACACTTGTGCTTTTCCTGTAACTTGGCAGTAGATTTTTTTTTAATTATAATTCTGCAACAGACCAAATATTTTTAATGATTTTCTCGTTTTTTTAAAAAATATATACTGGTATTTATTTTTCAGAAAAATGGGAATGGTAAATGAATAATATATGAACGAGCTATGAACTAAATAGGAACTACTGTGGTAACATGCATTATGATTATATGCCAGTTGTTTCAGATAAAGAATAAGGAATCAAATAACAGACACACAATGGAGGTAAATGAGGAGAACAGAGTACAGAAACATCAGTGACGCAACACGCTGCAGCAGCCCCTGAAACTACAGCCACGTTCAACAGTTCAACAGTTCAATACACTGAATTAAACAGGATTCACCTCTATCATATCATATAGTGTCAACGTTACGTTTTCGTTTTCTCACGTCACGTCCAGTTGGACCCTTAGTCACTATATGACCACCACACATTTACAGCGCTGGCGTGTGCAGAAGGCTAACCTTTTGTTTGCTAACATTAGCCAGGTTGACTGCAATGTGAAGCTAACGTTAGCTTAGCTGTAGGCTAACGTCACAGACGGTTACAGACCAAGGACAGCTAAGAAATGTGCACCGTTTGATCATTGTAACAGACACCGATTTATAAGCCACGCATTTGCCCCTTACCTCACGGCCTAGCTGACAAATGCCGCTCTCCTTCCGACGACAAGATGTCAAAAACTGTTTGTGAAGACGAAGACCACCGGAGAAATGTGAGAGACAGGCAGCGGCGAGGTCATTCAGCGTAATTCCGGGTTATCTACGGTGTAGGAGGAGGCTCAAACATGCGCTTTGTTATACTGTTTGTATTTCTAGTGCTATGGAACTTATCTTAACAGAAGCTGAGGCTTGAGACTTTAAACAACTCTCTCTATAAATATACATATATGTATGTATATGTAACACACACACACACACACACACAACAATATATATATTATTTTTTATAAAATAAAGTATGAATTAGGTCAAGTCTTGTGTTATCAGTGTGTTATCATACAAATGTAATTTATATTTTAGTTTTATCTAAGTATGTATGTATAATGCCTGATTAATGAAATTAACGTCTACTTTGTTTTGTGCTACTTTTTCAAGGTCCACTGAAGTATAGCTTTAAATAAACTTGTATGAAAGTGCACTTTTTTGTAAGCATGTTTAAATACACTTTTACTGAAGAAGAATTAGAGTACACTTTAATAAATCATACCATTAGTGTGTTACAAAGTTGACTTGACTTGAAAATAATATTAATACTAAGTAAACGAACTCACCACTATAAGAATTTGTAGGCCTTTAAGTTGCCTTTAAATTGTAATAACCTTCATATTCTTGAATTCTACTACACTAGAGTAAACTGCTTCTTCACTTGGTGACTCTGACTGCACCAAGCTTGACAACAGCATTGCTGGTTTGTAAGCAGATAATAACCAGCCACCACTGGGCCTCTGTGTATTACGTAATTACCATTCATTACTTCTTGGAGCCTCTGTCCCTGAGCTCCTCCCACTTCCCCAGCTAGATAAGGTCATGTGTTTCAGAGGAGCTCTCATTTCTTCAGGAAGTTGTGGTTTGTGTCCAGCTCTGCTTTGACATTAAATCACAATGTTTGGCCTCTTTACATTGTTTTCAGCGGCCACCTGGACTTTGCTGGCTCTGTTTCTCGCCCTGCTTTTACTGTGAGTAGTTAATGCATCTGTTTCTGTAACTAGGTTCTCAAGTTGTTTGTTAAGCTCTTGTAATATACTAGTTTAACTCTGTCTTTTTAATAATATAGGTATGGCATTTGGCCTTATGGGCTTTTCAAAAAAATGGGAATACCTGGACCAAGGCCTTGGCCTTTTGTTGGAACACTTCTATACTTCAGAAAGGTAAAGCACACGCATCAGCACACATCTTAGGGACTGTAAAGAGTTGATTGATTTGAGAATTAGAGATGAGGTTGTTTAAGCCCTTACGTGTGCATTTTAATGACAACGAAAGCCTTTCTTACTAAAACAAAACCCTGCACTCGTTGCTTGATGTTGCTTGTATAGACATGACTGTGTCAGTTGGAAGCCCTGTGATCCTTTAACCTTTTAACACTTGCACGTGTTTTCATGAAATTCCTTGTAGGGAATTCTTGTGTGTGACCGTCAGTGCCATGACAAGTACGGGGATGTCTGGGGGTGAGTTGTTGCTTCATCTTTCAGGAACAACTACAGATGATATCAGTGGTAGAAGAAGCAGAGGTTAAAAGTATGAGTACAAAGTAGAAAACGGCCCCCTCAGAGGGGTCATGAGATGATTAATGTGAGACGAAAGAGGAAAAAACAAAGTCCTGCAACGCAAATCTGTATTATTTTATTTTATTTTATTACATTTTATTCACCTTTGTCTCATCTTTGTTTTTCATGAAATATTGGACACTTTTTTTGCTTTGGTATTTAAATAATAATTTGAACAGTAAAAATTAAACCATATGCATGGTTTAGAGGGGGATTTATTGGTGGAAACATAACAAAGGGACCCAACTAGACAGTGATTTTTTTATAAGGGGTCACAAGCCAAAAAGACTGGGAACAACGGATGTAATATTTAACAAGGTATTACTTAAATATAACATTTTATTTGTAAAAGAAATCAGTTTATGTATCTGTCAAATTAGTGTAAAAACTAGATTATTTGCCTTTGAAGTGTAAGAATTGTAAAGAAGCAAAAAAAAAAACCAAAAAAAAAAAAAACAAATTCTAAAGTGTAGATCAAGATATATTTGCTTCTGTATTTGAACTCATATAAATGTTTTATAAAATATTGTCTGATCAATATTTCATATTTTATATGGTGATAATGTGTTTTTGTGCAGGTTGTTTGATGGACGAACACCATGTTTAATGGTGGCAGACCCTGAGATTATTAAAACTGTAATGGTGAAGGAGTGCTACTCTGTGTTTACCAACCGCAGGGTAAGACATTCATCTTGTTGCATGTTATGGAGTCTATGAAAATTCATCTCGTCATGTTTAATGACAGAATAACATTAGCAGTCAGTGTTTTGATTACTCTTTATCCAATTACACAGCTCTGAGAAGTCCCATGCAACACTCTGCAATGTGGGGCGGGGCATGAAACATGAGGCTTGATGCAAGCATAACAAAAGTTGAGAGACACTCAAGCATTTCCAGGCTGAGGAGTATTTCATCATTTTAACATGTGTTTTGCTGACTCATATAGGGAAGAAAAGAAGCTAAACTGCACCTCAATCAAGTCATGAAGTTTAGATTTGTTGCAACATCCTGGAGTTTACACAGAGAGTCAGAGATTTAAGGGCAAAGATTACATCAGACCACACATGCACAGCCTCTGAGGCAGCTGTGAAAAATCAAGAAACTTTCTCAACTGTTCATGTCAAAACAAGGCATTTTGACATCTCTGTTAAGAAGCAACCCAGAAAGCCTTTGTGTCAGGATTGATGCAGAACCTCAAGGTGATACTGTAGCCAGAGGCTCTATTTTTTATACTGATGCCGTACTGGAATAACCTTCCATCAACTTGACAAAAAAAAGACTTCTGGTATTTATGTAACCTTTATTTATTTAGGGACATTTCACTGAGAGCCAAGGAACGCCCTCATCACATTCCCACAGTTCACACTTGGAAGCTGCCCAATACAACCACAGTCTGATGGTAATAGTTATTCTCTTCCAGGTGGAGAGTTACATGAGAAGATTGATAGCACTCTCATGTCTGTGCTGTAATTATGAAGCTACTGTACAACCAGCAGCTGGCTAACTTAGCTTAACACAGATACAGGAAGTGGGGAAACAGCTATGCTGGCTCTGTCCAAAGGGGTCTTTGTGGCAGACAAAACAATATTCCAAAATATTACCTCCTGTTAAACATGCCACACAGCTCTTTCTTCTATCTCTTTCTTCCTTTCTTGGTCTTTGGTCCCTTCCTTCCTTGTTTCCTTCTGTGTTTCTTTCCTTTCCTTGTTTCATTCCTTGTTCCATGTTTTCTTTTTTCCTTCCTTGTTTCCACCCTTGTTTCCTTGTTTTTGCCCTTGCTTGTTTCCTACTTCCTCTGTCAATCCTGACTGAGTATGGAATCGGCACCTCCCTACACTTGGTGTGTGTTTTGCAGATGAATAAATGTTTGAATTAAATTCTTTATAAAATGATCCACCCAAAGGAAGTTCAGTTTATGTACAGTTCGATGATTCAGCAGACAAAATCAGTTGTGTGGTCTGAGAAGGAGAAACATTAGAAGAAGAAAACTGTGTAACTCTTCTGCACAAAAATCAAAGCATTTAGTCTATATTCTATGTACTTACGTTCACAGGATAATGGACTAGGAGGACCCCTTGAAGATGCAATTACAGCAGTTAAAGATGAAAGGTGGAAGAGAATTCGGAGCACTTTGTCTCCATGTTTCACCAGTGGAAGACTGAAACAGGTTGGTATCATATCTGAGCTCACTGACCACTTCTGCAATCTGCTTCCTGTGACCTAGAGCAGCAATACATTTATATGTATACAACAGTACTGGACAATCTATATGTGTCTACGGTGTGTCTACATGTATTTCTCTGTCCAGTGTAATCAACATTACACAATTTTTTCGAAGGTTTTTCCTGTCATTGCTCGCTATGCGGATCGACTCATTGACAAACTTGGAAAAACAAATTTGGAGGAACCTGTCGATGTCAAACAGTATGTTGATAATCTGTTATATGATAGCATATCATTATATTTCTTGTCATTAAAAAAAACGAACATGGTAGCACTATAGTCCACGCTAGCTCCTGAATGAAAACCACCTTTCTTTTTTTTTTGCTGTAGATTCGTGGCACCCTACAGTTTGGATGCAGTGACCAGCGCATCTTTCGGTTATTGAGGCGAACTCCATAAATAATCCAGATGACCCACTTAATCTTCATCTCAAGAAGATTATGAACTTCAATTTTTTGCCTATATTTTTACTAAGTATGTACTCCTTTCATCTCTGTTACCATACCTTGTTGTCCAGATGTGAGAAAACATGTTAGTTTGGTGCAGTCCCCAACAAATGTCATGTTATCATGATTTTATTTATTCATTTATTTATTTATTTTTTTTCAGTGAAAATAAAAATTGTGATGCAGAAATGATCATTCCCACTAATCAAGAATCATATTGCAATATTTGTCAAAATAATTGCAATGTGATTTGGTTTTTTTTACCATATTGTGCAGTAGACTTGTAGTCAAGACCGCCTAAACCGAGACCAAGACACAACCAAGACCAGAGAGTATCAAGACCAAGAGAAGACCAAGACCAAGACAGACCAAGTCAAGACCAAGACTAGTTCAGCTCAAGACCGAGACCGAGACAAAAAAAACAACTAGTTTTTTGTCATCTTGCATGAGTTGTAGAACATAAGCACCATACTGGGTTCAGCTGCTTAGTGTGCTATTAAGGACTGACATGACTATTAACTAGTCCCAAAGTCATCTAACAAAATAACAAGCCTCCAACACCACCCTGCACCTCAAAAAAAGTCTAATGAATGGTAAATATGTCACTGATTTAAATTGTACTTAATTTGTAGATGAAACGTGAATTTTAAATATTAAAGATACACACAATTATCAACTTGAAATTGCATTATTTACCATTATAGTAGCCAAATTACACTGTATAATATCAGCATCACTGAAATGGCATAGGCCTAATGCTTAATCAATCACAACGATATGCAAATATTATTCAAAGGCCAATGATGCCATATATTTATTCAAACAAGGCCATTATAAGCACAATACTGTAATTAAATACATAGATACACATGCAGGTGCACCAAAAAATGCATTAAATCAAATGCAAAATACAAATAAAAAACTGTACATCAAATTGTACAAATCCCTTCGAGACCACTCGGCCAGTCCGAGACATTGCGAGACCGAGAGACCCGAGACCGAGACAAGACCGAGACCAAAGACTGTCGAGGCCGTGACAAGACCAAGACCACAAAAAAGTGGTCTTGAGACCGGTCTTGAGACCAAGACCGGTCTCGAGAACTACAAGTCTATTGTGCAGCACTAATCACTAGTATGCAACTTGTGGTTAACAATCCTTTGGTCTCTTTTCAGTTGTGTTTCCCTTTGCTTCCCGTCTGTTCAAGCTTCTGGGTATTGAGATGATGCCTAAACTCAGTGTGGATTTTTTCTACAACATCATCAAAAGATTTAAAGACCAGCATCAGACAGATGAATCTGTAAGCATTTCATCCCTGTCCAGTGAAAAAAAAAAAAAAAAATCTGAGAATCAAAAGAATACCTTTATATTTCGGGAAATGAGCTTATTCGCTTTCTTGTCGAAAGCTGGATGGTCAGATTGATAACTACTCTCATGTCTGCATGCTAGATATGAATCTATGACTTAACTTAGCTTAGCATAAAAAACAGAAACATAGGGAAACAGATAGCCTAGCTCTGTCTAAAGGTAAAATCTGTCTGTCAGCACCTCTGCAGCTCTCTAGGTAGCAAGTTATATCTGGTTTGTTTCATTCATACAAAAATGACATGTAAAGATGAATCTGTGTTTTTACAGAAGCGTATATGCTGGACTGTTTGTTGGCTGAGCATAGCATATAAACCTGCCCTAGCTTCATATTTAACAGACAGTCATGAGAGTGGTATCAATCTTCTCAACTCTTGGCAAGGTGGTGAATAAGCAGACTTCCTAAAAGGCTGAACCGTATAAACCCAAACTTATCTCCCACTGTTCTCTCTCATTCAAATTAATATCACTTATATTACACATTTTAAGTCAACATGTGTCAGCAATTTTGTGTTGATGTGATTGTTCTCTGTGCTGATCTAGACTCGAGGAGACTTCCTGCAGGTGATGATTCAGAGTGAGATAGCAGAATCGGAGATAAAAAGTGAACAAGATCAACCAAGTAAAGGTACATTTGCACCACAGCCGTAATTCATGGAAGTCGAAGGCTCTACTCTCAAAAGTCATCAGCACTCTGTTCTCACGTCACATTTTAAATAGTCTTCGCCTTCATCAAGTCATGCAGCTCAGGAGGACCACATACGAGTCTATTTGAGGCAAGCCCTCCTTACTAAACAACAAGATACCTTAAGTGACAATCCACCCATATAAATGTCAGCGTTTTTCCTCAAACACAACTATGATGGATGGAATATTTCCTTATGTCTGCAAAGAATATAAGCCACTCAGTAACGTGCAGCAGCAGTCTGGTATACAGCTGTCTATCATGTTTTTAAGCTTCAGACTAAACGTGTTAAGTGTGAAGATATGTCTGCTGACTGTCTAGTTTTCTTTTGCTTTATTTTGTTGCAGGATTGACTGAACACGAGATACTTTCCCAGGCCTTCATTTTCATCTTTGGTGGTTATGAGACCACCAGTGTCACTCTTCTTACATCCTCTACAACCTGGCCACCAACCCTGATGCCATGCAGACCTTGCAAGAAGAAATCGACACCAGCCTACCGAAAGATGTACAATCATTTTGGTTGTTTTAATTGAATGTTTTCATTAGCTGGCATCGTATAATGTTCTAATCCTTATATGTTTATTTTTGTGTTACTTTTGCCTCCAGGGTCCCATTTCATACGAGGATCTGATGGGTCTACAGTACCTGGACCATGTTCTTTCTGAGTCACAGCGTATGATGCCCACTGCCCCTCGGCTTGAGAGGATGTGCAAAAAAACTGTTCAGGTCCACGGCCTCACCATCAATGAAGGAACCCTGGTTGTTATTCCTGTACACATTTTACACAAGGACCCACGCTATTGGAGCTCTCCTGAGCTTTTCAGACCGGAGAGGTAAATATATCCGCTGTGCTAAGCTTTCACTTTTTACATTAATGAATATGACAGAGAACCTTCCATTCTTCCACAAGAAAATGTAATTACTTAAATTTGGCATTTTGACAAAACACGAGGTCCACTCAGATCATTCAGTCATATCAGGCAATCTTCTTCAATCAATCCATAATACTGGCCACTTCTCATTCATGACGGCTTAAAAGATGTGACTGAAAGTTCATTCATCTTGGAAACAGCAGCTGACAAAATTTTAAAAATGAACCACAAGTGATGCTACAGTACAATGGTAAATGCTAAAATGTAGTGAAACAGTAGCATAAGTAGGAAAGATGAAAATTAGACAGCAATTTCTATCAAAGGAAACCCTTTCTGTTCACTATGCGGACAGGTACTGTGGCTTGGTTAACTATGTGGTTTATTACAACTAGAACAGCAGCCATATGTAACAGGAGGATGTCACCAGCCCACAAAGAAGTCCTGTCAGCAGACTGAACTGAACTGCATGTACTGCTAAAACAAAACCAGAAGAATCATCATTTCACACACTGAAATCAGTGTTAATAGTAATAACAATAATAACAATAATATTGGTTAAAGGTATACTATGCAAGATTTTTCTGAAAAAAAAACATATACTAATGCAAAGACAATCCCTCTTACATGTCCTGTCAAATCGGGAAAAACCCAACCCAACCTAACCCAACCTAACCTAACCCAACCCAACCTAACCCAACCTAACCTAACCCAACCCAACCTAACCCAACCTAACCGGCCTCTCCATCAGTGATTGACTAAGGTAGATGCAACCAGGGATCGGGCCAACTTCGAATGGTGTGTTTACAAACCACAAATCCTGCATAGTATCCCTCTAATGTACTGGTATTTGGGCAATAATTGCTTATAAAATACACAAGAGGTCATAACAGACTAACTGTCCTCTCCTCTATGGAAAGTTAATGTTGAATTAATTACGTTACTATTTAACTTTGATTTACAAAGAAATTCTTTCAATTGTGCCTGCAGTGTCAATCAGCATCTTCAGGGAAGCTTAAGCAGTGTTGATCTGCAGAATAAAAAGTAAAAGTTATGTGTCATTTAGATTTCATTTGAAGTAACTGTGTCTGTCTCCTTCAGTGATACTTGGGGCACTTGGGAACAAGTTCATGTTTAAAAATACAGTGAAAGTGTTTATTAGACATCTGCAGCTGCAATAAGTCTCATAGTTAGGTCCACTCCATTTGTGAATGGTTATTGCAATTACATAAACAATATTTTTCAGATATCAATACAAACTTGTTAAAGCATGCAGCTATGACTTCATGATCTTAAGAGTAACTGTGTGTCTCTCTGTGTGTGCAGGTTCAGTAAAGATGCTGGGGAGGAGGTGAACCCGTACGCCTATGTACCATTTGGGATCGGTCCTCGCAACTGCATTGGGATGCGTTACGCTATTCTCGTCATGAAGATGATTATTGTCCGTCTCCTGCAGAAATACACTGTGGAAACATGCAAAGACACCATGGTAAGAGTAACACCCGGACAGCAACATGCACATTCATGTGCATTCAGACTGTCATACTTCTCTGCTGTCATGTCAGTGATTTTATATGATTTTCTTCCTTTAGATTCCGTTGGACATCGACTGGAAGGCACAGCCAATAAAACCAATAAAACTCAGCTTTGTTCCCAGACAGCAGTAGGCCAAGAGGAAGCATCTCTAAATATACATGGCTTCTGAACTCCAATCAAGCTCATTATTTTGTTGTTATTTTAACACGTGGCAACTGCTGACAGGATGACATATACTGTACCCATCCTAATGTACTGTTTCCCCTGCTTCTTCACCCTGCTCACTGTCACCAGCGAAAACAAACTCCTCAAAATCCCACACATAGCAGCCAAGATAATCAACCTCCCCAACCCTAGCCTGTCAGAAACAAATGAACTTGCCATTACACACCTGACACGTGCAATAGTCAGTAGCCCGGACCACCCTCTGAACCAACACTTCGCTCTCCTCCCATCTGGCCGCAGGTACAGGGCACTAGACTGGAAAAAAGCACATTTTAAAAGAAGTTTTGTCCCTTCAGCCATCACAGCACTAAACAAAAATATGTAGATTTTATCCTGTATATTGTCTATGTTATGTTATGTCATGTTATTGTGCTGTCTACATATTTTTCTGTGGTGAGAGGGTTTGTTTATCTGTTATGTGGGGGGTCATGGATGTCATGATTGCTGCTGTCTATAAATGTATGCTGCCTTACTGACTGATGTGTGAAAACAGTTATCCCCTTGGTGACATTAAAGAACCTAACCTAACCTGTATTAGTGAAACTCAAATATTCAGCTTTCAACTCACTTTGGTTTTTCTCACAGTGTCAATTAATCAGATGTTTTATTTACTTTTCCGCTTTTATAGAAATTGTCTTGAATGTGCAATTTTATTGGATTTAGACATTTTCTTATTGTTTTAATGTCACAGTACATGAATTTACATGATAGAATTTACATGAGTCACCTCGAGGGTCATTTGTCAAGAAAAATGTATATGTGCCTATGAAAAGGACAGAGACTGCAGGACAATGCACAATACCTGTATAATTCCTACAGGACTCCTTCACGATTGAAACTCCTGAAGAACCTTTGTCGAAGCGGCAGATTAGAGAATGTACAATAAATTGATTGAAGAACCCAAAGTTTTTTATCTCATTTTGTGTAATACAATTCCAACAGGATAAGAAGCTGCTGGTCATTAGTAGTAATACACTTCACTTTTGTCTGTAGCTCAATCATTGGTGGGTGCATGGCTCCACCTAGTGGCTGATCAGAGCAAAGAAACTCTACACATGAACTGTATTTTATTGACTTGATTAAAATGTAACCAACTTTTCACTGGTTTTAGTTAAGCCTTCACAACTGCCTGCCTCTGCTTATATAAAATGAAACATAAAAATGGAATGTCAGCCTATCTGCGAAAACCCATGGTCATTGCTCTGAAAGCACCTTGCTCCGAAAATACACATTGTCCCTACAGTTGCTCAGTTGCTGCCCCATGGTGCTAAATTGGCAGTGGTTTTGCCCTTTGTAGGTTATCTATATGTTGAGCCATTTTAGCCTAGTTTAGTGTCAGTTTCCAATGACTGAGTTTTACCTAAGTTGGTGCACACTCCATCACAAGGTCTTAGATGGGTTAGGGCAGTGGTTCTCATACATTTCTGGCATGACCCCTCTGCAGAAGCTGAAAAAACTTCACACCCACACCCCACTTTTTTTTTGTTAGTAATCCTTATCAATGATTGAAAGGCTGAATTTGAGTTGAATTTGAGTGAATTAAAAATCAGCACAATAGCGCCAGAAAACGTTTATTTCCTCTACTTAGATTATATTAATTCAACTTAGTGTTACTCCATATTTTTACCCCTGGTCTTCCACACCCCACCTGCAGTGGCTCTATGCCCCACAAGTGAGGCTCGTCCCACAGTTTGAGAACCTCTGGGTTAGGGGCAGAGTATTTTCGGAGCAATGGGCATTTGTTTTCGAGACGACAGGCCATCAGACCAATGGGCTTTTTGGTCCAATGAGACATTTTTCTGACTGCTGGGGTTTCTGGATAATGGGAAGACAGAACAATGGCATAGCACCCCACGCACAAGAAGAAAGAAGAAAGCAAGAAGAAAAATCCCAACATTGTTTTTTGCAGCAGATTGTATCATTAGAAGTACGTTCATGATTGTATCTTGTTATCTTATGTTTATAACAGTACTGTATGGCATACAGCAGTGTTTTCTCAGGACAAAACTAACCTTTATATCTAATATTTCCACAAACTGTCCATCATTTTATTGGACTGTTTAAATTCTTAGGGGGTAAATATATCAAATTCATGCCCTCAAAATGTGTCCATATAGACTATGTTCTGTCTACAAAACCAAAATGCAAAGCCCGCACTTTTTAGATACAAACAGTTGTTACATTACACTGTCTGAAATCTCTATTTGGTGCACTTTTAACAAAAAACACAAAAAAGTATCTTCTAAATAGAATCTAGATGCAAAAACTCTTGATTTATCTGGTTGAGAATAATGTGCCACTACCCCAACATACTTCCTGAGCAGCTGTAACTAAAGTGAATGTGACAGAGAATAAAACAGGAGGATTCATTTATCGGCCAGTACACTTCTCCTGTGACTAAAACTAAAGCCAATTAACTAAATCATCAAACCAGCTACGACACAGAATAGGAGTCACACGTTGTATACTTTTCTTTAATAACTTTACAACAGCGTACAAATTGGGTCCACTCCTCTGAAGGCTCTGTGAAAGTTCAGTGTAAAACAGCTAAGTCAGTTTTTGTGGGTATGAATAACTGAGGTTTCCCAATCTACATTCACAGCTCACACAAGAGGCGCAAATGTCCCACATATAATCATTTGATTGGGAATTTACTATTACAATGAAACGACTACATTTACTCAAAGAAATGAGGGTTTCATTTCAAAATGAGACATTCATAAAAAAATATTGAGCGTCTGTCGACAAAGAAGAATGAAGAATGGTTACAGCTATCTTTGGCCTCAGTAATGGTGATTTATGGTACAGTTGATGTTAAATGTTGACATATGAACATAAGCTAACAATTTTCTCCCTCAGCATTTTGAAATGGAAGGCTACATTTACTGATTAAACTAATTTCGCTGGTGGATAATTAGTGTTTGATGAGATATTGCTCATTTGTGAATAAAGAGAAATAATCATTGACGGTAGAAAACTATTTGAAGCTATGAAGGTTAAGGGAAACCTCAGTGACTGATTGCTGAACCACAGACAAATAACAGTTTAAATACCGGTCAGCAGAGGGCGCTGACAGGAGCAGTACATGTGTTGGTCTGTGTCTGTGCATTCAAAATAAATTTTACATCTTCTCATTCGGACTTACTAAAACGTAAAAACCAACATTTAAAATTAATGTCATAATACAGAGGTGAAACTTTTCACTCCAAATCACATAAATATGCTGGTTTCATGAGAAATGTCACTGTGTAACACTGCTTCTGTGTTTTTTGTTAGAAAACAAAATCCTGGAAATATTTTTTTTTTTTTTTTACAACAATCAAGATCTGCAAAATTATTTGCCACTGCATCAAAACAATATTACTGAAAATCCTAAACTGAATTTAAGGTTTAAATAAATCCCATCTCTGAAAGATGTGACAATATTCTGTAAAAGAAAAAAAAAAAAACACCTTGGAAACACTGCTACATTTGTTAAGATGGATCTCTTTTGCAGAGTATCTGTGTGTGTTTGTAGTCAGGAAATTTGGCCCAGTTGACAGCTTGTTGATACTAACCATAAAATACAAATGTGCGCACGCTCACACACTCTGACATTCATGCACAGACAGGAAAACAAAGAGCGGCACAGGCTCACATACAAACATCCAGGTTGTAAACAAAAGTTCTTTCTTTTTTTTTTATCAAAGAGAGGAGTACAAAACTGCACTGCCACAGTGCGTTCTTGAAAAGCTCTATGGAGTGACTACTGCATTAGAAAAAGCAACATTAAAGCAAACATAAAATGTGGGATAAAAAAGTTAAAAGGATTATATTACAAAGCCTTTTGGAGTCCTGAGTTTATCAAACATAAACAAAACAGACAAAAAGGCCAGAGTCCATATATCATAGAAATACATTAAATGATTAACAAAAACGTCTGACAGGATTTGAGCACTTTCTTGCTTGTTCTCAGACCTCCAGAAAAACAGGCAAAAAAACGACTGAAAAATGTTTTCAACACATCCATGGCTCTTGTTTGGGACAATACACATTATGCAGCATACGTGTTGTTGTTGACAGCATGTGTAGAGTTTCAGATGAGGTGCTCATCGTTTTGGAAAAGCAGCATCTTCTTGTCAAGTGTAAAATTACACTTCACACATTTTTAAGATGGCTAAGAGGAACTTGTCTGAGTAAATGATAGTATGTGATGTTTTCAGTGAGTTTGTCCACACAGAAAATAAAAGTATAATCTCTCATAATGCAACTTAAAATGTGTTTGTGATGCTTCAAATGAGCACCAATGTGCTTCGTGCGTAACTGAACACAGATGTGAGGAAAATGACAGTCAGGGGATGACAGGTCAGTTAAAGACAGTTTCATTTCCCACTTAAGACACACTTTTCCTCAAATTCCCTTCCTTGGCTTCAAGAGCCCGTCTTCTTCAGACATTAACATAGAGTGCAAACTGTTATGGGCTGACATCATGTCCTTAATGTAAACTTGAACCTTGAATTACTCGGGGAAAGACTCAACATTTTGCTTCACGATAACAAAGATGAACACACTGACAACTGGGAGCAGTCCAGTACAACCACAGTGGTCTACTGTTGTCCACTGGAACACTTGTGGGTTAAGTACCTTGGTCAAAGGCACCTTGGCAGTTGCTACTGAGAAAGAATTCACTCTCTTTTACGCTGGGATTTAAACCCAGAACCTTCTGCTAACAAAAAAAATCTTCTCTAACCTACAACCCAAATTCCAAAAGAGCTGGGATGCTGTGCAAAGCATAAATTAAAAACACAATGCCATGATCTGCAAATCTGCAGTTGCAATTCTATTTTCATTTACGCTTTACACAGTGTCCCAACTATTTTGGAATCAGGGTTGTATAAGTCACTGCCGGCCCTGCAACCTAATTCTTCTCTAATTATAGTAGAAACAAATATTACATTATTAGTGAAGCAATAATTTTTGCTATGCTATAATTATTACATTACAGGCTGATACATTTTTATAATCTTCATTGGGTTCAGTTTTCCTCAAATGGTGTGGTTAATCCATGATGTGCAGGTAGGATCTTAAGCGCTGCTATAGATATCTGACAACAGATTTAACAGGAAAAAAAAGAACAAAGAAATGATTTTCATCCATTTAGACACTGGTGCTGGATCAGTTTATCCGTGTCCATGTGGCATTTGAGGAAAGTGAGGCTGATTGAAGTTCTGGCTTGAGCCTGCTGTGAGAGAAAAATAACAGAAGGCTGAGGTCCTGGTGCACACACAGCATTTTGAGGCAAAGTGAAAGTACTCCACCTGCTGCTTTCAAAATTTTACCAGCCAAGTATTTAGGGCATGTTAACTACAGCTGGCTGCAGTGGAAACTTTTACCAGCCGCAGATCAGATTAGACCCGCGATTGGCTAGTGGCAATTTCAAACTAAAATAACAAAAAAAACAAAACAACCAGACTTCTGAATCAGTTTCCGCTTAGAATTCGTCAGATGTTCAGGATTCAGTGCCTTGATGTGTGCCAAAACGACTACCATGACTGAGTGTTGAGATCAATACAGTAGTGCATTAAGGTCCACTACATTCTCCAGAAAAAGCTCAGATTGTATAAATGTTCAACATGGAAATATTCATTCAGGCATCTTCATATTAGAGCAGAAAAACAAGGATCTTGTGCAACATATTCTGGATTGGTCTGGTCAGAGGTGCTATGCTAAATGATGCCACCATAGCTACAATGCTAGTGTTGCTAGTAGTGTCAAACTGTTTTTATAACAAACCTGGTAGCCTGAAGAAGTAAAACAATTCAGTATTTCAGGAGAAAAGCAAAAAGTCAGATATAACAATCATTTTATCTAACAGAAAATAGTTTCTTTTGTATGCTTGTGGTATGAACTGTATAGTTACTTTCATCTGATGAAAACAAGCGGTGCAGTGGGCAAATGAATACGCAAAGTGTGGTAAATGCTTCATCACAGGTTAGTTAAACGATGTTACTGATTAAATAATGTGTGCCGAATGCGCTTTTAGATTGTGTATCAGAAAAGAGTCTTGGTGAAGGTGTAATTAAGGTTTTTCTGTAAAAAATTTGGCCTTACAATAAAACACCTGCTTTAGAATAGAATTTGGTATAACAGTCTGTGCACTGGCAAGATCACCAAGAGCAGAGGGTATTTTAACATGAATAATTCACATAAATTGGGATGACTTACCCTCTAATAATGAACCATGTAAGCAGCATAAAGTAACGCAGGAAGTGGAGCTAAAACCGACCTGTTTTCAACTCGTTTCAGCTCATAGTAAGAGGTTGCGTAATAAGCACAAACTGTAATCACAACACAGAGACAGCCCTCCTGCCCCGAGAAGAGAGGAGACAAGTCCACAGTCTGCCCCTAAATTGTACTGAAATCTGCGTCCTTGGGCCTCGTGTTATAAAGTGACTACAAAAGAGGTGGGGATTAGCACCATCCACCGACTAACTGCTGGTAAAATCTGGATGTGGCTGGTAAATTTTCCTAACTGTAAGCTGGCTGGTAAAATAATGAAAAGACTTGAGGTTTGGATAGCTTGGATGTTGGAATCCATCAGCCATGTTCACTGAGAGATGATCCTGCCATTGTCAGCAGCGAGAGTCCTCCTCCCTGCGAGAAAAACCCTTCCACTGCTCTGCATCACGGCAGAGATTTGGCTGACATTCCTACCAGGAGTGGGCAGCAGTTCAGTGCCTTGCTCCAGGGCCATCTGACCAGACTTTTGGCTATAGCTGGACTCAGCAGCTGCTGCAGGTATTCCATTACCTGATAGTCTCTGTAACCACAAGTCCGCCCCAAGTTTCCCAGCAGACCTTGCAGCTTCTACCGGCGGGGCTGGTGGCGGGAGTGACGAGGCAAGGAGGAAGGGCTGGAGGAGGATGAGGGGGAGCAGGGCGACATGGATGCCAGGGAGGCCGTGGCGGCGGCGTCCTCGGCCTCCTCCAGCTCCCCTCCTCCGTGGAGCTCCTGGCTGACGCTGGACTGTAAGGCAGCCGGGGTCAGCCACTCTTTGGGCAGGCAGCTCTGGAGGAATGGCACGCAGGAGCTGAAGTAGGCCAGGCGGTTAACCCAGCGAGGGATCTCCCTGCCACACAGGATCTGACCAGAGAAGGAAGAGAGGAAAGGTTGTTATATTTTTCCTGGTGCTTTTATACCTCTCATTCCCGGATTCAGACACTGATGGCAGCGAACAACCAGACCATTTGGGGTTCAGTGTCTTCCTTAAGGACACTTTAACTGCAGAGGCTGGGGATCAAACTCTAACTCTGTGATTAGTCGGCAATATTCTCCAACTACTTTTACAGCCACACCATTTTACACTGGAAACTGGAACAACAGCATTTAAAAAGTGATGTGTATTTACGTGTATTTGATTTTTTTTCCTTTGTCATTTCGGAGTATTGAGTGTAGACTGATAAAGGAAAAATGACAGCAGCGTCAGGCTGCAACATAAAAAAAATGTGAAAAAGGGGTCTCAATACCTTCATGCACTATATTTTGTTTTACTTGTATTTTTGGCATTTTTGTTTTCTATGTATTTTTCTGAGCTGTGTATTACATCATCGCGAATGTTTCCAACATTTACTAACTAGTTGCTAGAACTTCCAGGAAGACAAAAAGAGCTGTATACGCCAGAGAGTGAGGAAGGAAGTTGGTGCACGTGGCTAATGTGAATAAATATTAACTCATCCATGAACTTGATTTCTGCAGAGAGATTTTCATCAGATATGGTGGATGTTTAAAAGTGAAGTTATCACGATGACATCAAACTAAGTCTTTTCTTATTATTTTAATCGAAGAGAGACCCCTAGTGGCAGAATTGACATATTTTACATTTAATAAAGTTCATGTAATATCTCTTTCTTTAAGTGACATGCTCGAAGTTAGGATCCCAGTCTCCCTGCTCCTGCCTAATAACGACTCCTCTTAAGATTTGTCTTAGCAGCAGAGATGCAGTATACTGGCTGGTCTCACTGCCAGCCAAGAAAATGTTGGCCTTGAGGTGGCAATCACCACATTCCTTGGCTTGGTAACAGTGGGTCAACTCTCTTCTCAAAATTGTCCTGATGGAGTGGTCCCTGGCTTGAATGCATGGGGCCAGCTTCAGACTCTCCGGCCGTGGGATGCAGCTTACAATTTAGTTAAAGGGTGCAGCGTGATCGACTTTTGTGTTGCTGTTGTTTTTGAGGGGAGATCCAGGGTGGGATGGGGGTGTGGGATAGGTATTTGATGATTGTTAGTTATCCATGATCGCACCACCTTACATTGTGTGTGTGTGTGTGTGTGTGTGTGTGTGTGTGTGTGTGTGTGTGTGTGTGTGTGTGTGTGTGTGTGTGTATGGAGAGAGGAGCGAAAAAGACATAACATGTATGATGACTAATGTTTCTCATCTGTACTTGTTGCGATAAAAATGATTAAAAGACAAAGTTACACGTGTGCAATAACTCTTAATCTAAAAGTAGAAATATGTAATATATTTCCTGTAATAAATAATAAAATGACCATGATAAGCCATCAGAGGTTGAGGAAACATGCCAAGTTGAAATACAGGCTTCTCAGATAACAACGCTACAGTCAGCATGTTCTCCTTTGAAATTTCCATTCTCTGCTGGAACATCTGTCTGTCTTTGTCTGTTTCATGTCTATTAGAGTTAAAATTAATACCAAATGTTCGCCAAGTAAGTTTCTGTTTATGGGTTGTAAGAAATCATTAATGATCTTTTAGAGGGAGTAGATGTTTGTAACAGTTAAATTGAGCAATATGTTCATGGAGTCTGGCAGGCAGTGAGGCAGGCAGTCACTGAAGTCCAGAGTGTGTATTTTAAAAGCAGTGGGGTTTTGTTATCAGGAAAACAGGCTCTCTTACATCAACAGACAACAGACAGTTACAAGAGTTATTGTTGAACTGTCATTTTTGAACGCTGGGGTCTTAGATATTTATCCTTTAAAATCAACTCAAACATAATTTGTGTCAATCTCAGAGTGAACTCCTCATCGATTTTCCTTTTGGGGCAGGGTCTTTTCAAGTATAACTGAGCTTGTTATCGAAGAATCTCAAAAAAATGAATGCAAGAACTGGAAAACACATCCTGCCATTCTTTTGTGAGGTGATTCAAGTGAAACGTTTCTGAACCTTCCGGGCAACTGTATTACATTTCCTGTCTTTCTATGTCTTAAACAAATTAAAAGTCCAAGACATTCCAATAACTCCTTGATCTGTGGCAACCCAGAGCGTAAAATGTGCCTCTATGGTAACAATTTATTCATCGACTGTAACTAAACAACTGCTCATACATGAGTAGGTCTGGATGGAGGAAGAATTTTCAAACCTCTGGCGGATTTCTTTCTCATCTCCTTCGCTAGCACAAAGGCACAGGCAATGTGAGGACTAATTATCATCTTTGCTCTATCCTGTGCTATTACGGCTTCATGGGATGAGTGGCTTCCAAGAAACTCAGTGTTTCCACTTCATAGGGCTTAATTATGCTTTTATCAAAACATTTAGTAAAGCTGCTGATAGGCTGCTTTTTAAGATGCATGAGGAGACAGGGACGGTAGGTTTGCTTTTAACCACAAGAATGTCTTGCAAAGCAGTTGATTCAGCATGTTGTGCCATGTCATATGCAATCAACAGATGATACTAGATTGTATGCTTTGTTTATGCTGCAGCAACTGTTTTTAGTTTTGCCAGCAAACACGATTCCTCATCTCTGAAGGAGGTGAGGAATCGTGTTTGACAGGATGAAACCCAAGCTCTCTAAAATGCAAATCACTCTGACTCTACAAATAACTTCACAGATGATCTCACAGATGAGCACAGCCTCTACAATCACTGGGGAGAAAAAGCTAATCCAAAAAAAATCACCAGGTGAAGTGTTCAGCTGACATTTAAGAAACCATAGCTGCAGAAGAGGTGTCTCTAATCGGAGTGTTCACGGCTGTAAACAGGAATATTAGAGGAATATTCCCTTTCATTATGTGCAAATGAAATCATCAGCACTCACTGATGTCATTATGGCACTATGTCATTTGTGGGTGTAACACAAGCCAGGACCTTTCCCATGATTAGCAAACAGCTGCTACTCATCATAGAAATATAATATCAGAAACCAAATATTAACCAGAAAAATAGTAAGAAAATACAAATAACCAGAAAAGTGACCGGTTTTACCACCTAACACTCAAAATTGTAGGTTTTTTGCTGCCATGTGACATAAAAGAATCAATTATTATCCGAGTGCTGATGATTTCATGTCCACATTTTGAGATTTCTGGATCAGCAGCTGTCATATCCTCTTTTTTGGTCTTTTTTGAAGTCAAAAACCATAATATTGTATATTTTGTGCATGTGAATCTGGCAAATAGTGGCTCAGCAACTTTAGAACTCATTTGGAGAAGAGTTTCTGGCCAAGACCAATATTCACTCTCTATTTAGTTCTGTTTTGCTCTGAGCTTCTTAAATATCCATTTCTTTAGCCGCTAAATCCTCCACTACATTCACCAGATAACTTTACCTGTCTGCTGCTTGGTAATGGGCAGGTAGCCCACCCATCCACCTGCCTGCTGCTTCTATTAGCAACAATGGGTATTAACTAATGACATAGTAGCAAAAGTTGATGCTTCTTGCATACCACAATATACAAAAAAACAAACCAGAAACATTCATCCATTGTGTGCACCTGCATTGCATTGCTGGCTTGACCAATGGGAGAATTTGGGGTTTAGTGTCTTGCTCGAGGACACTTTGACATATGGACAGGAGGAGCTGAGGCTCAAACCACCAACCTCCGCTACCGCCTCCGTCTGTCTCTTTTAATGACCAATAGTGCTGGTACACATAATCTTCTTGCACAGTGACAAAGAGCTAAAATGTTAACAAGTTACTGCGTGTTGCTTTGCTTTTCATCAAACATGTCAAACATTGTTAATAATTGTTATGCTGAGTCTTTCAATGGTGTGACAACCATCCATGTGTCCAATCATTTTCTTTTCTATCTTTCTTTAAGTCAGCCTGCCATATTATCAGGGTTACAGTAAACACAAGAATCAAATCCTTAGGGTCAGACTGCTTCCCTATGGTGTCAGCTGTGTGTTTGTTTCCCTATAGGCTCGTATATATGTGCTTGTTTGAATTTGTGTGCATCATATTAATGCAATGCATTTTTGTGTTCATGTTTGTGTAAATGTCCTCATTTTTAACCGCCTATTTGTCTTCAAGAGCATCTTAACATGTAGCACATCTGTGTATATGTGTTATCAGTGTATGTGCGTATGTGCGTATGTGTTAGCCAGCTGGCTCTGCATGTCTGGGCTTGTATCAGCATGTCTTAATCCCCATCTCAGTGCAAGATGCTAACTGTAAGACTCCCTGCTCATTAGTCACACCAGGATAAGCCGATTGAAAGTACACACTCATTCACACCATTCACACACACACACACACACACACACACACACACACACACACACACACACACACACACACACACACACACACACACACACACACACACTTGTGCATGTGGTTACACTCAGATGTGGGAAGACAAAATCAACACATGGTTATTTAATGACAGTGTTGTTTTTTTCTGTACTTAATGTCAGGTAAGCTCAGGTTAACAGCCAAAATGGTGCAGTGCCGTACGCTGTGTGTGTGTGTGTGTGTGTGTCGCACCTACCTCTGACAGTGCTGAAGAGAAGTGGTTACAGTTCTTGTGCATGAGGTGGTAGGCGTTGCCTTTGTACTCCTTCCCCATCTCCTCCACAATCCGCTCCACATCCTCCTCTGTGAAGTCGGTGCTGCCCAACACTATGGCTTCTCTACAGAGACGAGAGCGGAAAGGGTGGAGGCAGGTGTTACTATATATGATTACTCACTGATGAAACATCAACAAGAACTTCCAGGCATTTTGTTTAAACCTCTTTTGCACAATCGATGGACCTCATGCAAGAATGAACAGCTCATACAAACAGATTTGTTCTTAACTGGCACGTACGAGTCATTTACAAATAAAATAAATCTCCTTTAAATAATGCCTTTAACTGAATGAATGTGGTGTTCAAGCAATACTTCGAGCTAAGAGCTAACATCAGAATGCATACAGACGCCCAATGACAACGGACATATGCTGATGCTAAGCAGGTATAATATTTACCATGGTCGCCACATTAGTTTGTTGTGTTAGCATCCTAACATTTTAGTTTTTTATTTTCATAAATAATAGCATAAACCTCATCAGATCTACACAAATCACACAAATGACCTAATTATGAATACAAAACTACGATTTTCGTAAAAAGGTGACAAGTTAGCACCCCATGTCATTTGTTATACTTCAGGGATATTTTCTGTCTGACTAATCTGTTCGCAGATGTCTGGACCTGATGAAGTTAGAAGGCCTTTGGTGCAGATCTGTTTTGTGGGCTGTGCCATACAGGCATAGAGGCAGCTCTACATAGCACTGAGTGTGCGTCTTGCCTTGCTTTCAACGACATCAAGCTCGCTCTGGCCCTCTGGCTCTCTCACACAGTGGTAAACATTTTGGCAGGGCTGGCTGATCCAAATGCCATGAAAAAAACTCAGCTTCTTTGACCCAGTTATTTTTAGAAATTATGATTTTCTATTTTAGAAAAAAGAATAGGGGAAGTAGTCTAGAAACAAATATTTTCCACACTTTTTCTAGACTTTCTCAGACCTTGTATTTACTGATGAACAAAAGTATGGGACTAATAGGAACCTTCATGGCAATTCGTCCAATATTTGTTAGTCTGAAAGAAAGTAGTGGATACACAGACTGACATTGCCATCCATAGAGCCAAGCTGCTAGCATAGCTAAGAAAATGACACAACACTTCACCTTGATTCACCTGGTTGGTCTCTTTTAAGTCAAATGGAAAGAATATCTTGATCAAATGTTTTACACTGGGAGAGCACTTGATTCACTCTGCATTTGGCAGTCAGTGTTTGTCAGCATTTGTAGCAGATGATCCATACTTATGGTCTAGTGGCCTGCATGGAGACAGAAAGCGTGTCTGTGCAAGTGTATGTGTGTGTGTGTGTGTCAGGCAGAGCCTGTCTGAAGCCACAGGGCACATCAACTAGAGCAGAAGTAATACACAGCAGCACAGTAGCTCTGGGTAGGCACACAAACACAGACCCAGGGCTGATTCTGAGAATCTAAAAACGTATTGAACTGACTGTGTGCTCTACTGTCTCACCACTACAACAGACTCTTATTCATCCGCAATAAAAATCAGACAATAATGGCCCAACACATCACAGATGTGAGAAATATATCACACATTTACAAGCTCTTTAAAGCTACTACAAGAAACTTTCATGTTTTGTTGATTTTGAAGGACCCTGTGGACAAAAGCAGCAGTGTAACTGCCCGTAGCAACTATAAAATATAACATAAAAAAATGACATTATCTAATCAATGCTTCTTTTTAACTTGCTAACGTACTACTCACTGTAACTCTGCCTGGAAAAATGTGAACACGGGCTCCTTTCATCTGATTTTAAGGAGAATCCGACCCAGGAACAGGCATTAAGAACAACTATACAGAAATAGCTGATCTTCTCATGGACGGGCTCGTTAGCTTATGTAGGTCATATAGAGGCATCAGTAACAAAAAGAGAAAATTACTTATCGTAGCTTTAATTTCAGCTAAACCAATTCATTTTCAGTGATTTTTTAAAATCACAGTTGGTTTTATACAGCTGTGTTTCACAGACCTAAAAATCATGCAACTTGTTCTCTTCTGTCTCATCTACTTGAAGGATCAAAAAATATTAGAAACATCACACAACACCACAAACCACAGCCTTTAACGTGACCAAAGAGTCAAAAATCTCTCTGAACACTGCAAGCTTTAAAAACATGTGCAGGAATGCTGTATTAAATTGCATTACATGTACAAATGCACATAAACACTGGAAACATTAACTGTACAGTCAGTTATGCAACAGTTTTTCTCTCAATTTCCCTCGTCTTCCATTTCAAACTCACAGCATGCCGTATCACATTAAAGACCAAGGTGAAATTTCACATTTTTCTGCTCAGTCTTCTCTGTTTTCTCCCACTCACTGTCCAACACAAGTCAGCTGCCACGAACCATGGGCAAAAGTGTGAAATCATAAAATGTCTATCACATGCTGTACTCTCCCTGCTGTCCATACATGCACTTTTTTAAAACCACTCCTGTCCTGTCCCCTCCTGTCCCATGTGCTGTAGCAGCAGTAACCATTAGCTGTCATTACAGAAAGATACCAACTCACTGACTGACTGACTGACTGACTGACTGGTTGACCGGACACACAGAACAGGCCTGGAATCCCTAGTTTATACAAATTAATAATTTGCTAACAGAGCAACTGCTAGATGCTGTTTATTTCACTGACTGTTTAAGTTCATAGTTGATAAAAACACCTTAACATCAATTTTGATTTCACTGGAACCTTAAACACGAGAATGTGTCTCTATGTATGATTATTTCTCCTTACTTTTTACTGTGATACCTTTCCTGTCCCGTACACAAGCATACATGTAAAAACACTGTTAGAAATCCGGTTAACCATGAAATCTGCGTTCTCCAGGAGAAATCAACCTGCAGAAATCATCTGATCTTTGACCCTGAAAACAGACTTTTTGTTCTAACAAAAATCACCTTAGTGGAGAAAGCAGATAAATGGAGGACTGAATGACTCACTGACTATTTAGCTAAGTAGCTGACAGACTGACCTGAGAATATACTGTCTCACTGATGAACTGACTGGATGGACAATGACTATTTGACTTTCAATAAGTGCTGGTTGTATCACAGACAGACTGGAATGGTTTAACTAGCTCACTGGTAACGGCTACATAACTGTGTAAACATCCAGCTAACTGCCTGAACACACCTGACCAACAGAGAGCACATGTATAAACACCAAGTATCCCATACTTACTTGAACTTAAAGGTATCGCCGAGTTCCGTTGCATCACCTGGTGTAATCTCAAAGATCCCTGAGAATGGGTACGGGTGTCCACCATAGGCAAACTCTGAACATACACACATTCACACAACATCAAAACACACATTTGAGTACCAACCATTCTCATGCAAAAAAAAGTCTCTGTTAGCTAAATAACAATTACATCCTTTCTGAAACACCACTCCCAGGAAGTCAACTGATATATGTAGTGTCATATTTCTGGGTAATCTTACCTCTTCCATAGATCTCAATCCCTGAGTGAAAGACTCCGATGCCCAGAGAGCTGGTAAACTCATTGATCCAGTACTGAAGACAGAAACAGAATAAAAAATGTATTTGTATACTGTTTATTCAGCGCTGGTGTTTTACCTGTGCCTGCCTGGGCGGACACAATTTTAACAACGCTGTATTTAAATAGACATATAAGGTTACTGTCTATGTCTATGAAATGAGTCAACACTAAGGCTGCATTAATCACAATATTATCGAAACTGCGAAACTTATGCTATAAAATGTCAGAGTGAATAGTGAAAAACATTGACAACACACAATTTTCTAACCAACAATCAAAAATACAAACATATGATGATGTATAAAAGAGGAGCAGCAAATCCTCACATGTGAAACTGA
Source organism: Lutjanus argentimaculatus (assembly GCA_034769285.1). Lineage (NCBI taxonomy): Eukaryota > Metazoa > Chordata > Actinopteri > Lutjaniformes > Lutjanidae > Lutjanus > Lutjanus argentimaculatus. The sequence continues at coordinate 3,051,832 of JAWZSL010000013.1, read as the reverse complement.
GAAGAACCAGCAAATATTTAGTTCTATTAAATGTTTTCATAATTACTGTTATTATCAATTAACAGTTTCAACACTAAAGCAGACCACTGCATAACTAATATTCAAATTATTTTCCTATAACACATGAATTTATCTGAAATGTATGACGTAATCTTTGCTTGGCAAACACTTTATCGCTGAATTACACCACAGATGGTAGCTGAAGAGGCAATATCCATGTTTGAATCACGCTTGAAAGCCCATCGTGGCTTGCTGCGCCAAAACTGGCTGCATAAGCTACACTACACACTTTATTACTGGCAGATTGTACTGAGTCACTACGTCACTCAGCAGAGGAGAATCACAAAGTCAAATCCACTCATGATGCATCATAAGAATCACAAAAATAGACCTAATGCACTGAAATACATCAACATTGTGGAATAACCTCATCTGTCTTCCCAACACTCTGCCATCCCATGATCCCAGGAGAGATCTGTGAGCCTCTGATGTTTACACAAGATCTTTTACACACAGAGACAATAAAAGACAAGCAAACAAAAGAAAGAGCACACAAAATCAATAATCGGCAGCAGCAGTGATCTCTGACATTACTGTTCATCTTTTCAGTGGTGTGTCTGTCTTGAGGCTACAAGGAGATTGGATGGACTGTTGCTAGGCAGAGTTCGCTTGTGTTAAAAAAAAAAAAATCCTTTATCACAGAGTATGGAGCAGGGGAATGTGGTAGGAGCTTGATTTCACATCTCAGGATGCTGAATGATAACCAGGGCACAAAATTAGCACCACCCTCCAGACAAATGCTGGTACAACACGCAAGTGGTTGGTTGATTTGCTTCAATCACCATCTAAAAAAAAATAAATGAACCAACACCAATGGTCATCATTGATTGGCGGGTAAAATTTGAAAATTCACTAGCCATTTGCCCAGTGGGAGAAAAGCTAATTTTGCACCCTGATAGTATCTCAGTAAAGTTAGAATATGTTGTCTTACATGTTCTTTACAGTTATCAAAAACACTCAACAATACTCCAAATGAACAGTGTTTGGCTCGTCTGCCTTTCAACACAAACTGCACACAAACAAAAGTACCACACCCTTGTCCAGTTTTTGACAAACTAAACTTAGCAATGACTAGAATGCTAGTTGAACACAGGTAATGTAGAGGCAGCATTGTGGTGAGCAACCCAATGTGACATCTTCAAATTGCATTGCCCAATCCCACGAACCAAAACGAAAACATATCATACTTAAAACATACGAACAGTGGAAATTCTCACATATGACAGGCTGGAACCATCGAACAGAGCTGATCTGATCAACTGATGTAGCGAATCAACAGGAAAATAAATGTCAACTATTTTACTTCACTGACAAATCATTTAGCCGAAGTCAATTTTTTGTCCTAACACAGGAGCAACATCAGGCGGAGTGGGGTTATCATGTCCTGTGCACAGGCAGAGTCTCCGCTTTGATATTCAGAGACCATTTGCAAAACATAGCATCTGATAACAGGCTGATAACCACAGCATGCTATTTAAAAACTATTTCTGTCTTCCTGTCAATTGTTATGCAAATACATTATGTAGCTGCACACAATCAGCTGTGGCAGAGCTGGCCGCACATCTGCATTGCAAGTTGTTCCCTCTGAAAATTGTTTGTAACAGTCTGAACACAAACCGTGATCATAAAGCTGATTAGGACACTGTATCTGCCTTGGGCTGTTTGCATCACAGTGCGAGTACAATGAATGAATGGAGTAAAAAGTTTTGTTTTGTTTTTTTTTTCTTAGTATTTTACTGTTGAAGTTGAGGGCACTGTGACTTGGGAGTTCTTTACTACTTGCTGCATATAACGTCAGGTAATAATAAACTGGTGGGTATTAAACTTTAAGCTGATGTGCTAATTCTAAGTAATGCTAGAGACAAGTGTCATGTTTCTGACTTCAGCAGAAACCTAAGATGCAAATTGTTAAATGAAGCATAACCAGGGTGAGCCGTAAAGTAAGCTGACTGTGTGGGTAAACTTCAAGTCTGTGAATGAATATATTCATACAATATATGGATTAATAAAAGGGTAGAGAAAGTATTCAGAAATCTAAAAAGCTATGGAAAAGGCCTGATGGTTATAAAAAAAAGAACAGGCAGGCTATGTAAACTAGGGCTGCAACTAACATTTATTTTCATTGTTGATTAATCTGTCTATTTTCTCGAGTAACTGATTAGATGTTTGGTCTATTAAACACTAAAAATAGTGAGAAATGCGGATCAGTGTCCCAAGATGACGTCCTCAAATGTCTTATTTTTTCCACAACCCAAAGATATTCAGTTTATTATCAGAGAGGACAAAAGGGACCTGAAAATATTCACATTTAAGAGGCTAGAATCAGAGACTTTTTTCTTGAAAAAACAAACAAATAAAACTCAACCCAATTAACTGATTATCAAAATAGTGATAAATATAATAGCTGACAAATAATCTATTAATTGTTAAAAATGCTGCCATTTTCCACTTCTTTTTCCACATCTGACAACTGAAATTCTTTGGAACAGATATGGTAAATCTGTGGATCAATCTTAAAATTCCATCAAAAGAAACCCTTGAACTTCTGGAAGTTAAGTGCATCTGCAGCGGTGACCTCAGGCTGCACTAGTAAGATTCACTCACATGTTCAACCAATAAAGTCTTTCACATCCTTCTGTAAACTGAAACTGCCTTTCTCTTCACATTAATAGCCCGCTGGTTTGCATTTCAGATTGACCCTTCGGTGATCTGTTTCAAGAGAAAATACATTAAGGATGTAATGATGGCATTTCGAGTGAGCATTAAAGAGAATGATCCATTTTTCCTCTGCTGTAGCACCACTTAGATACACGTATAGATGTATTTTTAAGCACCAAACAACTACTGAACAAAAAGGTCAGTCACGTCACCAACTGTAACCTTTTGTAGTACTTACTTGCATTATAAAGACTCACTTCACACACTTTGCTTTCCTTTTTTAAGTGCAGTTAACTATAATCTAAGCTGCTAACCCTGCTATCTGCAGACACAAGCCACTTTACTCACCACCCACTTCAATGTCCTTAAGTGGAACTTTTGCAATTCATTAATTTTTTATATAACTTCCTTTCAACTAACTTTAAACTTCCTCATCATCTCACTTTGTGACATTTTACCATTTATTTTGGTTTAAACATTATGGACTGTTTTTCATGTTTTATTTATTACATGTTTATAAATAGTACCTTTTGTCAATTATCTTGGCATGTGTACTTGTGCACTTCAGTTTTACAGCATGGGATCAATAAAGTTAAATGACAATCTTTCCACAGGCAGCTGCAGACATTTGTACCATGTAGAGTTTAAAAAACAATACTCAATACCTCTGTCAATGCCAAGGCAAAAAAAGAAAAGAAAAAGTCCTCTGCACCATAATAGATTTTTCTTTTTTCTTTTCTTATCTTTTTTTTTTTTTTTAATTAAATTTTGCTGTAAGCCAAATTTCAGGCAGGATAACAATTGTTTTAGCCCTTAGGAAGGCACACTGTGGTCTTACAAAATAGTTACAGGTGATCATAATGCTGATAACTAAGTTTTAATCTCTGAGTGTTCACTTTTTGGCATCAATTCATAATCTTTCACAATCTTTCAAGAAAGACTTGCAATCACAATTAGAATCAGTTTTCCCCCGCCCCTAATAATAAGTGCTACAAGCTGGAGGATCATAACACTACACTGAATATTTCTCAAGTTTGCAGAGCTGAAATTTCAATTTGATTTCACAGCAAAGTATGTAAAAGTGAATTTGAGTTGACTGATCGGAGTTGACTGTTCAGCTCTCTTCGTCTTCCTGATCTTCTTCAGCGTTTCTTTGATAACTGCAGTTCTGTTCCTGGTAACACTCAACACACACTGAGACACAAGTTCACACAGGGTAAAGACTAATTCAGATTTAGATATTCATTCCTCATTTTATGTAATTTTGACAAATAAATGCAGTAAAATTCTAAAACATCAGAGATAACATAAGATTGCTGAGCAAAGATGGTTTTCTTGCGCAACATTTCAGCCCAGCGCCACACACTGCAGAATAAGTTGGCTTCCTGACCTACATAAGATTGAAATGTTGCACAAAAAAAAAGCTACTGCAGGAGTCAGCAAACAGCTTTACTAAAACAGAGAAAATCTTTCCAGATCCCCCCAGCTGGACCTCAAAAAGTACTCAAAAAGTGCCAGTTTTCCAATGTCCAACACCAAATCAGCTTCCACTTGTCATTTGAGTGGCTCACAGGATTTATCAACTCATCCATCACATCTAGATAAATCATGCTGACAATGCCAGGAGGATCAACATTTCCAAAACTACTGTAGCATAACATCTCATCTAGTATCTTCCAGCAGTGCCATTGGCTGTTTTTTTTTTTTGCCATCAGCAAATTTCATCTCTTGAAAGATCTGAGCAATAACAGCATATTTGAAATTCTGTTTGTATCGGTTTTGTGGTTGTTCCTCTGTGCTCAAGAGTAACAGCCATCTGTGTCTACAACAGCTGGTTCTCAAAGACTGAGGAGAGCCCTTGTCTGCTATCGTCTGCTGCTGGTTTTAAACAGTCTGCTCAGAAGTTCACAAACCAAGTGTATCATCTCTATCCAGGGCCTCTCTTAAGAAGTGAGAGTTTTAGGTGAATCCTGTTCAGAAAACTGAAGACTCTTAAGGATCCACAGCTGCATTTAAGTTGCAAAAGAAACTTAAAGCTACCAGACCCCAAAACCCACAACTGACTTTATACAAAGGGAACCCCTTAAACATGAATATAACCTTGTTCTATTGTTGCAATAACTCTAAATCCCTCCAAGCAGACAGTTAGATGTCCAAACATGTAATTGTAAAAGCAGCCACTGGATGAGTCTCTTTGTGACTGTGTGTGGAAAAATATTTTAAGTCAGCTAATCTGCTAGTTTAGTACTCTACTCCCCCCCTCAGTGGTGAAATAAGGCTCTTATCTTAGCCCTCATTACTTCAAAGCTCGTTAAAACCGGCCTCCTCCACAGCACAGAGAGCGAGCAGTGTGTGTATGAGCATGACAGTGAATGTGTGTGTGTGTTTATGAATGAATTAAAGACAGGAGAGGGGAGGGAGGGAAAGAGAGATGGATGAACAAAGAGAAACTGGGTGCTGCAGTTAGGCTAATGCCTGTATACTGAACCATCCTGCTCCATACTGTCATTTTATATGTTAAGGATTAGAAACTCTCTATAAAACAGAATAATTAGCAAGGTTATACAAAATGTCTTTAGTTTCAGCAGGAACATCAGTGCTTTGAAACTCTGTAGCAGACACATGCTGACTGAAACAAAACTGAAAACACAAATTGTAGGAAGGAAATGACGACCAGCCACCAGCCACAAGTCAAATGTCGGTACATTTTTGCTGAGCTCCAATCAATAGTCTGCTTTTCAACGTTCACAAATTCAGAATCACAGATTCAAAGTTTTAAATAATGCAAATAAAATATCTGCTCACATTCAATAGGCCAAATTCAGATCCCAAAATTAGAGTTAAAAATTCAGATTAAACATCCAGGATACAAAGGAGAAGCAATCAATTCTGTCTCACACCAAACCAACATCCAGCCAATCAAGTGTAAGTCCAGTGGTCATGTGATGCCGATGCTTGGAATTACAACAAAAGGTCAGCTATGAAAATGAAAACAAACCCAAACAATGGCACTGTGGTGAGTGTATTAACTCTTATGCTTGGAATTTACAGAATCTTTATAAATGATAGATCAAATCATAAAATGTGCATGTTTTGGGATCTAAGTATTGATTATTGTATTCGTATTTGTTTTGCTAAGATTTAGTACAGGATACCTGAGACGTTGCACATTAACTCATTTTATTGGACAACATCTATGTGGAACTTCTGACAAAATAATCAAAATGAATTATTGAAAATTTGAACAGTTGAATACAGAGGCAAAAAAAACCAAATACATGATTTTAATGCAAAAAAACTAAACAAAAAAAACAAACAAAACACCTCAGTGCTAGAAATTTGGTGGCTTTTAAATTTCAAAATCTGTTGATGAGACAGATTTGCTTATGAAAGTCGATCACTGATTTGCAACACTGCCTAAAATACCTTCAGCCAGAGATACTGATTGTACTGCAACATCTTTATAAATAGCACAGAAAAATACTGCATTTGTCTCAGGGTATACAGTCTTATTACCAAACCCTAACCTGTAGTACTGTTTCAGTTTCTAGGTGACTTATGTGTTTCTGTATTGTGTAAGATTTATGACATTATACAAGGGCTACACTGCATTGCCAGCGGATACTGTCTCGTCTCAGCACACAATACCTTGTAAGCTAGACGGTACAAATGAAGAACTGGAGTCATGACTGCTGCGTGTCCCTAAATGATTCAGAGCAGAATCCACATCGTAGAATAACACAGGCTGCTCTGCTGAGTATCTGGCTACGGGAGGTTGATAAACCAAATACCCTAACATGTTCTCTTACACTGACACACACACACACACACACACACACACACACACAGGAATTACAGTAGACCATGGTGCTGGCTGGCAGGCAGACAGGTGGTGTGTAGATAATGCTGTCTCATTAGAGCAGCGTACTAAAGCACTCAGAGCTGGCCAGGAAATCCACTTAGCAGAGATGGGAGCGGGATGGTGGGGAAGACCTAACAGAATGGGAATTGTGGAAGCAGAAAGAGTGATGGTGGTGGTGGTGGGGGCGGGGTCTGTACTCAAGTCTGTACAGATATTCCTGAAAGTCACATGACGGCATTGATCCTCAAATGGAAATTTTGTGAGTAAATGTTGGGTGTCTTAGTCTCACCACATGACAGGCAGATTCACATGTTGCCCACAATGACAGATGCTCTCACTGTGCTGCCATGCTGCCCCTCTGCCCCCTAACTAGACTGCACTCTTTGCTGCTACCGTTGATTACATGGTGTGAACATGTGAGATGGCAGTGGGGATCTTCAGTGTGTGTCGCCACTGTCTTGACCTCTGCTGTTATCTGATCTTTACGGTTTCCTGACTTCTTCTTAGAAAAAGCCACCTAACCGGTCACTCAACCCATCATTAAGTCCATCACTGTTCAGGCTGTCAAAGAGCGCTGCATTAAGAAAATATAGCCTCCATATTCACTTCAAAAACAAACTCAGGTCATTTGGCAAGCAAGTTCAGTCTGGCTAAAGTTTTGCTGTAGCACAGTTTAGCATCATCCTGCAACACATTGCTGTGGCCAATTAAATGCACATTCCAGGGACGGCCACTTGCACGTAGCATTGTGCTAATTCTTTTATCTGAAACGGTTAATCAATTCATCAATTAGATGACTGAGAGCAAGTTATCAGACTGTTTGGTAATTGATAAATCCTTATTTTATTCATTTTTCAAGCCAAGACCAAACATTCTCTGGTTCCAGCTTTTAAATTGTGAGGATTTGGTGTTTTTTTTGGTCCAACCAAACATCTGAGGACTTCACCTCTGGCTTAAGGACGGTAAAAAGGGGAACTTTCACACGACATGTTACGCAACAAATGGTTTTAAAATCGATGCAGCCCTGATGTTAACCTCACAATCGGTGAGAATGAGTAGAAGATTATCGCTGTAAAGCTGTAAAACACACCGCATGGGAGTTTTAATTGAGACCAAGCTGCATACTGATTGAGACATTTTACAGAGTTAAAATTAACTTGTCCAGGTCCTGTGTTAGACAAACTACACACTGGTGACACTGTTTCTAACTTACATCAAACCTAGTTTGGCATTTCTGTACTGTTCTTCTTTCTGAACACCCAACAAACCAATACAAATATATCTGCATTTATTAATCTTCTTGCCAATAGTCAAATGAGAAGATTGATGCCACTTCTTAGTGTGTGCTCCAAATATGAAGCTAAAGTCAGGTCTGGACTGGAAGTAGGGGGAAACAGCTGGCCTGTGTCTCTCCAAAATTAAAAAAATACTCACCTTAAAGCTACAGTTTGGCTAAAGCCATTGTAGTGCATCTTGTTTGTTAAATCTGTACAAAAAAACAGAACTCGTAAGTGGCATCAATCAACTCATCTATATCTTGGCAAAAAGGCGACTAAGCATATTTCCCAAAATGTCAAACTGCTTCTTTAACCTTAGTCAATCAAGAATCAAAGAGGGCCACTCAGTCTGTCAGCCTGCAAACACTGACTCAGTCTACAAAAAATTACTCAGACACAAAGTGACTCAAGTAGTCTGTAAGCAAATCATCCAGCACTCACTGGAATTGATTTATATGCCACAAGAATTTGAAAACATTGGGGTACCATCAAACTCTGCTCTTTTGTTTTCTGTAAGTTGGCAGACAGAGACAGATGAGAAGTCACTCGGTGAGCAAGCAGCCAGTCCAGCTGCCGTAATTCCCGAACAGTCAGTCACTGGCTTTTCCTACAGTACTCCGATGAGAATGGGCTGATCAATAGACAGAGGAAGTGTTTAAAGCAGAGGAATGAATGAATGGACCGCAGCCATCCTCTCATTGTTTTCAATGAGTGCTGCAAACAAGCCAAAATCTTGTTCCCACAGTAGCACACAAAAAATACAAGCACCAAAAATATGCAGGGGTGTGAGTGGATCTGCATGCACAAGCACAAACCACAGAATTCCTTTAATAAGTCAAACGTGCTTACGCCTCCTATCTCACATACACACTACAGATCTTCACCTCAATACACTCTGTAGATAACTGTAGCATCAATTAGAAAAACAACAAAGAAAGTACAAGAGTGGCTTTAAGATACACGTGTGCGTGTGTGTGTGTGTGTGTGTGTGTGTTTAGATATGTAGCTTCTGAAAGCCTACACATGTTTAAGTGTGCCAAGGACCCTGCAGCTGTTCACATGAATTGAAGTAAGACCAAGATAAAAGCTCTTCGGTCTTTACCGAGAAGAAACTAATGTGGACTGCAAGTCGAGCGAAAAACAAGAGGAAGTGAAAGAATGAGGGGGAGGAGGGAAGAAAGAGAGGGTTCGAGAGGAGACGAGGGAAATGACAATATGATAGAAGGTATGAAAGATGGGAAGGAAAGTGAAGAAAAGTGTGAATCAGTAACAGTAATTACGGGGATAAATATGTGTAAAACCGAGTCCTGATTTCACACACTGTGTTATGTTACTATAGATAATGTGCACAGAACTACTTTTTTCTACGAGAAAATATTTGTATACATATAAAACAGCCTCCAACCTTCTGACCTCAAACCTGTGATGATATATTGACCAACAGCTAAAAGAGAACACAACAGCAATAGATCAGATTAAAAATAGAAGTAAAACAGGTGCAGGAGGAAAGGAATCATATCTCGAGAGAGGAGCTCTTAATACTAGGTCAGGAATAAAAATCTCTTGATATCTTGAACTTTAACAAGGTATGGGGGATGGAAAAAGAGACAAAAACAAGAGGGTTATATTGAGAAACAAAAGCCTAGGGAACATTTATGACAAGTTGTGGTTTTTCAGCATAGTGCCCATGCATACTATCCCAAATTACTGCCTCTGCCTGTTTTATAACCCCTAACAAGACAATACCCATTTTAAGTGCAATCTGTCCGCTGCAGGGGAATCCATTTCAATCAATGATTCATCAACAGATCAGTCAATTTCAAACCCCCCTCCCAACTGACTCATTCCTGCACGGTGACAACATAGTGACTCAAATTCAACCTCTGCTTCATTCGGTAACAAAGAGACCTACATTTCACCCCAGGAAAAACGCAGACCAGGCGAAATTGTCCGTTTACTTTCACATCCATGTGTGGTTTATGAGCAGTCTGGTTTGGAGGCCAAGGCTTTCCTGTTTTTGTCCTGAGTGGAATGAAATTCATGAGAAGCAGGACTATAGTTTGTTTACAGACTGAAATGGGTGAATGAATACAGAAAAACATTTCAAAAATATGGTGAATCCTGTTTTGACAACAGCAGCTTAGAGAGTCAAGAAAAACATTTTCCTCTCCTGATATGGAAACCCAAGTCCACTATGACGTTCAAGTTGTTTTTTTATTCTTAAAACTTTCTGAGCTGCTTTACCTGGCCCCATTTGACGACAATGTTTTTGTTGATGTCTTCTGATACCGTATGAAGAGTGTTGCACCAGACACCACAGCAAAGCTCTGGTTTTTGAACATTATTTGAGTAGTGATAAGTAAATAAATAAATTGATGATGTGAAATGAGAGTAAATTTTGTCTTGTTATATCCAAATATGACAAAAGTTTTTTTTTTTTTCTGGTTTTAAAGGCCACATTACAGTAATTTAATTTTCAGACTGTTCTAGCGGTTGTCTTCACCCACTTAAGTCATCGTTTCCCCAAAATTTTATTGTGTTAGTATTTTGTAAAAGCACCAACTGTTGTGCCTACAGTACCGTCATAATATCAATAAATATCGGTAGATGTATTTGGTCAAATAACTGATTTTGTCCATATAAACTAGCCCTAAATTCTTTCCAGAGGGACTTCATGTCAGGACAGCTTTTTGCAGCTGATTCTGCCTCTCGCTGCTGTGTACATTGTGCATTTTGCTGGAAAATAACTGAGGAATCCAAAAGCTGAATCAATTCATAAAAACTGTATTAAGAATTAAGAACTGAATTGAAGAGCGGTTCATAATCATTTAAAGAAGATTTTCAGTCTATGACTTATATTTGCGTACTTGATGATAACTGAGGCAGCATTAAATCGCCTTTTTAATAATGGAGTTTGCGTCCTGTCACTGCTGACATGCCAAAATAATCGACTGACCCACATTCCTGAGAAAGAGTAAAACACGCATCCTTGTGGCTCTCTGAACCAGGATGCACCGTCGTACTTACCATATCATAGACATTTAGGATGATCGGCTCGTTTGCCATCACTGGCATCGGGATTTTCTCTCCCTACGTCCCTTCTTCTCTGCGGGTCTTCCTCCTCCGCACACCCCCCTGCCCCCTGCCCCCTTCCTCCGGTGCGAGATCCAAACTCTCGCCCTCCAAAAATAGACCTTACTCCTCCCCTTATTCCTGGCTCTTTCACGACAGACGATCAGCTTGATGATTCAAGTTCGCAGCCCGGTGTAAAAACGCTGGAGTTCCGAGGATATTTCTACCGTCCAACATCTGACTGGCTTTGTCCAAACCCCCCCCACGGCCCGTCACAGAGCAGCAGCAGCAGCAGCGACGGACAGATGAGCCGCTCGCTTGTCAAAACGAACTGACTCGCTAAACCCTCTCAGCTACCGAGGTCGAAGTGAAAAGGCGGACTTTATAAAGGGAATTTTGTCTTGCTGGAGGCGCGGTGGCACGGGAAAAATCGCATTTTCATCTTCCCAAACGAATTATTCATCAAAGTGACATAATGCTGAGATATAAAAAGAGATTTTCTTCAGTGAGAATGACTTGCTACTCCCTTATTAGCTAGCTAACGGTAGCGCTCGGGCTGGCAGGCAGGATGCGACTGTTGGAAGAAAACTGGACGGTGAGAGTGGGCGAGCACTCCACACTCGATTAATCAACCTTAGTGCTCTGAGCATCATGGGTAATGTATTCTTTTAATAAAACAGCTTTCTCTACCTGAAACAAACCCCTAAAGGGATAAATTACTCTGTAGCCAAAAGTATGTGGCTACACTGTATGGTGTACATTTGATCTGAGGCTTTTTAATGGCTTGAACTATTTCCAATCAAGGGCAATTTAATGCCACAACATACAATGATATGTCTAGAAAATTAATCAGTGACAACAGACCTTTTTCAACACAGCCACACTGATATGAATAGTAGGGTAAACACAGGTGCTACCAATGATACTGATTAAGGTCCTGCTCCATTTAATGTAGCAGAGCCTTTCTAGTGAGTCAACATGCACAATAGCAGCACCCTGACACTGTTTGACCTGAATGGAAGGCAATCTTAATTAGTATGATTGATATCACCTGTGTTTATTCTGTTTCATGTCAAAATGAAGTGCAGTGAAGAATGTCCATTTTATTAATCTAATAATCATTTGAGACATTTTTACCCCCCCCCAAAAAAATCACTGGTTCCAGCTTCTCACATGTGAATATTTGCTGGTTGCACTCGTCTTCCACAACAGTAATATGAATATCTTTGAATTATGTTCTGTAATTTGGGTGAATACATCAACTTTGGCTTTGGAAAGCACTTTTAACTGTTGAATTAATTATTCAAGATTCAAGAAAATATCCTGCATCTATCATAAAACGTATTCTTAGTTGCACCCCTTGATTACTTTGTGTTTCCAACTTTTCCCTATCCTGTTTAAATGTAAATTTGTGTTGACATACACGTGAAGGTAGAAAATGTAGGATTTATCAGTTGCAAGTTGTAATGCGCTAGAAAGTAAATACGATGCTTTGGGTTGGTAAAGGGTTGCAAGCGCTATAATGAGAAAAAGAAGGTATGGCCAAAGGACGGGTCTTTGTAGATGCACTTGTGGTGGGCTGTTGGTGACAACTGAGGGAGATTATTTTTGTTTGAGTTAATGCATTGTTTTTGGGAAAATCCTGTATAGTCCGACTTAAAGTAACCAGGTTACACAGGTAATCAAAATGCTCCTGTGCATAGCATACCTTAAAAAAATGATTTTCCCAGTTTGGTGTGGAAGACACTCAACCACATCTAACACCTTTGGGATGAACTGGTGGGCATTGAGCAGCACTACTGCTCTTGTGGCTGGAAGCAAATCCCTGCAGCAAGGTTCCTAAATCTTTTGGAAAGCTTTTGCGGAGGATTGGTGGCTGTCACAGTAGCAGATTGATGCAGACTGTTTAGGATGAGATGTTTAATAATCACATGAGGGTAATGTCTGAGTGTCCACATACTTTTGTCTATAGAGTGTACACAAGTTTGCAGCCCTTCAAGGTAGGGCAACACTCACACACCACACCAAATTAATGATTAGTTAACAAAAAAACATACTGTTACTGCCTAAATACTTGGGAACAGTTGAGTCATTTTATTAGCCACTGTTAGGTTTGTGCCGACATTGCTTGTCACTGCTGGACATGAGTATGGAAGTTACCATGTTTTTTTTTTTGTTTGTTTGTTTTCTTTGGATGGGCAGAAGCATTAAGACTTGGTCACCCTTACAATCCATCATAGCCCCTTTCTTCAGTGTTTCCTGCAGAGGTTGATGCAGAGTAGAAGTAACCAATATTACAGTTAGTGCTTTGCTAAAACTTGCAAGAAGTTTTTATTCCATCAAAATCCATGTTCCTTATAGCCAACACTCATGAGCCATCCTGGTTGTTTTCTTCTAGGAGTTCCATGAGCGCCTCCTGGTTGGAGAACTCCTGTAGAGAGGAGTTCATTTTGTCCAGCAGATCCTCTCCCATCAGGAAGCTCTTGATGTCGTGCACTGTCATGCTGATCCGGTGGTCTGTTACACGGTCCTGGGCGAAGTTGTAGGTTCGAATCTTCTCTGATCTGCCTTTGGTGCCAATCTGGAGGAGGAAAGAGAAGAAAAATGGGTTAAGTTTTGATCCAAGGGTTGATTTATATATTAAAAAGTTCCCTTGCTCTCTTATTTTTCACATTGTACTTTATGTTTTATATTTAGTTTTCATTCATCCATTTGCTTTTGCTGCCTTTATTGCATATTGTTTATTCTTAAAATAACCTGAACATTCAAATGCATGGAGCTTATGCATTAATTTACTTGTTTGGTTGGTTAATTACACTTTGTTTAATTCTATTTTGACAAAATTAATGAAAGTTAATGTCCTAGATTTTCAAAAATATACAAGATCCATCACTTGTCACACCTGTATTTCAGATTATATTTGAATGTCTCCACTTGTAAATACATATCTTACCTGTACTTTACGCTGGTTGTAGCGTTTGCTGGTCTCCTCCTCCAGCTTCATGCCGTACAGTTTTGCTCTCAGAGCCTTCATGGCTTTCTCCCTGTTCTTCAGCTGGGACCGTTCCTGCTGACACTCTGCAACCACGCCTAACAGACACAGACATGTATTAAAGTACTGTTCTTATGTGGGCACACCTCCAAACTTAGCAATTCTTCACTGAAAGACAGACAGCACTAAAACCCTTCTTAATCTAACTGATTTTTATTCATATGACCGTTCCAAAAACTACTTGCAGCAACAGAATGGAGTCATGTTGTCAAGAAATGAGTCTTATAACTCACAAGACAACACATGACAACATTTGTTGTTTTGCTGAAAGCAGGGTGACAAGACGTCCTGAAAAATTCAGGACAGTCCCAAATTAATAGCAGTTGTCCCCAGCCCTGCCCTTTTTGTCCTGAAAATTAACTGTTATGGTAGTATATAATATGAACAACACATGTAGGCCATAATTCCTGCTTTTAGTTATTAAAAATGTCTTTGTAAAATATGTCAGAGTATTACTGATGTGTTTTCACTTGTCTATAGCACTGAGGCGATCATTAATAGATTGTTGATGTCATCTGACCTCATTTAAACCAGATGAGGGAGAGTGCAGCTGCCACTGTGGGAGGAATTTATGATAGAAATATCTAAAAGTGTGTTCGTAAACCCCTATAGCTTAATTACAGTCTTAGCTTCTGAAAAAAGATGTTTAAAATGACTGTAACACACCAGGCACCTGTGCAAGTACACTGTGCATATCATTCTTGGAAGCAGTGACTGATCTTCATCATATTAATCATAAATGATGTTACTCTGAGTTATTCTATCCTTATGATATGACACACTCACCCCCAACTTCCTGTCCCATATTTTACCCATTCACATCTGGTCACCCTCGTTTTCCTATATCAAATTTTTTTTTTTTCAGTTTATACAAACAAAAATGCTGTTATTTAATCCCTAAACATTCAGGAATTGTCATGGGAGACAGAAGAAGTTGCATTTGCTGTGTTGGAGAAAATTAAAAATTAGAATCAAACCAAATAGAAATTACACTTTTCAGTGAGTGTCACATTTTGTCGAGCTGTATTTACCTGTAGGCAGATGGACTATTCTGACTGCACTGTCTGTGGTGTTGACATGTTGACCTCCCGCTCCACTCGCTCTCTTTGTGTCTATCCTCAGGTCCTTTGGATTTATCGTGAAAGATATCTGACAAGAACACACAAATTTACTTAGATCTAGTTTAACGTCAGATGAGCAGAAGAACAAACCTACTCCTATACGTCCTACCTGCATGGTAAATCAGTATTAAAACCAATGAGACATGGAGAGACAGCTAAAACAGTCACTAAAATGAGAACAGATAAAGCAACATTTTATTCGTTATGGCAAAATAAGACTTTTCTTTCGTATTTTTGCAGTTTGTCTCCATGGTTTTCATATTACACACAGATGAAGCAATAAATGTCAAAAATACAAATCTCACAAGAGCAGAAATAAACAATCAAAAAAACCTCATGGACTGGAGCTCATCACGACAAACTGAAATTCTTCATTTCATTCATGTCAGGCATGTCCAAACTATTCCATCAAGGGACATGTGGCTGCAGGTTTTTGTTCCAACCAAGCCGGAGCACACCAGGCTCAACTCATTTAATGAACTAATTTCAGCCTTCAAACAGCTAATTAGTCGAATCAGGTGTGCCATTGGTTGGTTGGAGCGAAAACTTGCTGCCACTCGGCCCTTTGTGGAATAGTTTGGACATGCCTGGCTTATGTGATTTCCCATTAGTCTGCCATTCAGAATAATTTCTATCCAACATCCCATTCCAACAGGAAATGCATCATATTCAGGAAACAAGATGCTCTCCAAGTGATTCTTTACTTGACCTCTAATGATTCTTATAGAAAAAACATGTTGTTTCAACAGCAAGAAGAAAAACAGTTTGCCATCCATCCGTCATCATGTAAAGTTGTACCTCGGTGGGTTGGGGCAGTACAGCCACAGTCATGGTGCTGGTGTGCATTCGGCCCTGTTTTTCAGTCTTGGGAACCCTCTGAACTCGATGGACTCCAGCCTCGAACTTCATCCTCTTGTAGCTCTGAGGGCCGCTGATGCTGGCCGAGGCGTGACGTAATCCACCTGGTCAAGGGTGAATAAGTGTCAATACTAGAATTCTTTCTGCCAATGATATGGACTTATTTCAAATGCTCATATCAGAGAGAAGTACTTTAATACTAGTGACAATCCTGTTAAACCGTTTTGAATTGAAAACCTTTCCTCAAAAATGTGCAGTTTCTTCCGACATGATAGCTGGTGTACCTCAGTGTCCACTCCATATTTCTGTGGTATAAGAAGGGCTCCCCCTTGTGTTAAATGCCATTATTGCAATTGTGACTGTAATGTAAAAGAATAACAGGGGTTTGCAATTTTTGGTTGACATACACTTCTCTATTTAATTATTATCCCATCCCTACTTTCAGTCACTTGTCAAAATCCAGAAATGTGTGTTTGACCAACATCACTCACCATCCTTCTTATACAGAAACACCAGATACATCTAATTTACTCTGTAATGTTTCTGATGTGTACAAGACAAAAGAAGAAGTTACCCAGCTCTCTCAACAGAGTTACTGTGCAATTTTGTCCTTATTTAGACTTTAACCCAGTTGAGTTGTTTACATGACAGTTGCATAAATACACTGCCTTAAAAAGGTCAGTTTGTCTGAAATAAAAATGGCAAAAAATTGAGACAGTTTCACTTTTATTTGCTAAGGTTTCAAGATATCAGCCGTTATGAAGGTGAAAATTTAAATGTGTTGGGAAAGTGTTTGTTATGCTTTGAGTGAACTGACCCTTTAATCTGACTATAATCACAAGTGTGTGTCCACTGACCTAGTTCACTGGTCATGTGCTCCAGGATGTCAAAGGACCAGCCGTGATGCTGAGCGTAGCCCTGGTACATGTCAAACACCTGCAGAGGAGGAGGAGGAGGTCTTAGATGGTGTTTCTGTAAGTAGGGGCATTCCCAAGACTAAATAATATGACTTTATGGTTTGTTGAAATTACCGATGTGCAACGGCACAAAGTTACATTTGCGTCTATCTTATTATGAAATTCTATTTACAGTTCTCTCTCTAATAAAAATATGTTCAGGAAAAGTCTACAATCTCAACAATAACGGTTTAAAATAATAAATAATACACATGAGTACTTCCAGACCTCAGCAGTGAACAACATGGCCTCCTGACCCCCGACACCTGCTGTCACCTCCAGGACAAGGTCGCTCAGATCTGCCTCTTCCTCAGGGATCAACAGTTCCAGGATCTGATTGGCGAAGCAGGTTGTTTCGACACAAAGATAAACAAGACAGTGTGATGAAGAACTGCACAAAAAGTACAGGAACAACAAACAGCAAATGGAAACATCTTCAATTAGCTCATGGCTTAACATTACTTCTGGTGAAAATTTGCCATTACAAAGCCGTGTTATCTTTTCTTTGTTTTTTCCTTTAAACTGCAGCTTGATGCAAAAATGAAATGTCACAGTTTTACCTTTTGACTGAGATCCTGGATATCTTGTAAACAGCTCTCTCTCTCCAGCTCAGCCAGTTCCCGCAGGGCTGGGTCTTCATCTTTGAGAAAAACAAAAACATTCAGTAAACTGGGGTTGTGCGATATGACAATTTATACACTCATATAATATAAATTTCTCTGCTATCAGAAACCGACAAAACATTCATACAGTGATATCTATCTCTTTAATACATCTGGTTGTATTGCACTGCTTTATGGCAATATTGGATTGTGTTATAAAGTACCTTCCTTTGTCAGGCATTTTATTCACTGGATTAGAGCAGTTATTCCCATTTGGTTATTTTGATTCATACAGTTTTTTAGTAGATTTTCAAAAAAAAAAAAAAAAAAAAAAAAAAAAAAAAAAAGAAAGACCATGTCGTTTAATATCTTCGCTGTGACTGGTTTGTATTGTATATACTAGGGCTGCAATTAATTATTATCTTCATTATCTGTTAATGTCAATCATTTTCTCAATTAATCTATTCTTTGTTTGGTCTGTAAAGTGTCAGAAAATTGTGACAAATTTTGATCAGTGTTTCCCAAAGCCCATGGTGACGCCCTCAAATATTTTGTTTTATACAATTTACTGTCATAGAGGATTAAAGAAGCCAGAAAATTCAAAATTAATTCAGTCAGTTAATAATCGATTAAGCATCGCAGCGATAGCATATACAGCAATAGAGAAAACAATGGCGGTCAAATCAAGTCTACCTACTCCTCCCTTCCTCCTCTCTTTCCTGACTGACAAAGACCTTCGTGGTCCATAGAAATTAACTGAGTATTTTAAATTTAGTGTGTAGGTAGATTTTTTTTTTTCTTGTGTGCCTCCAATCTAGCTTGTAAACACAACCTTGAATTATGCAAAAATGCAAAAAACTTCAGGACACTTGAGCAAAGATTATCTTCCCACAGATGGAAACTGTCTGCTGCTCCAAAATGAATGAAACTGTGGCTTTTTAATGAGATATTTCACCAAATAGCCTCATTCAAACTCTTCTTTTGACTTTCTACTGTAGCAGCAGCAGAGCATCTCACCTTTCAGGAGCACCTCGGTCTCAGTGAGATCTTTGTGTTTGGCGTCCAGCTCTCTGATGCTCTGGATAAGAGGAGCCAGCAGGGACACTTTGGTCCTCTTGGCCTTCAGTTCGTCGTCACTGCACTTCTCTTCTGTCACATCGCTGTTGACTGCTCTCAAACATTCACTGTACTCTGTCTCCATCTTCTTCAAAATATTGCTGCAGAGATCTCTTGGCAAAAAGCTCGTCCACAGACAGTAACTTGGCCACCATCAAAGGTGCGCCAGTGTGAAGAGTTCTTGTAGTTCTTCTACAGTGATTTAAGGCGTGTTCCTTAAATCTAACAGTTTGGCAGGTGACATCTGGTGTTTTTTTAAATCGAGGTATCCAAAGATTAAAGAAACACTCCTTTCCTCTTGGAAGAAGGTTTACAGTTCTTCTGTAAGCCATTTTACAACAAGATGTATTTGGAAGATTCAGTGTGAGGCAGAACAAACAGGTCCCGATATGATCTGGCTTTGACACATGCTCCTCTCTAGTCTGGAGGGAAGAATCGGCCAAATGTCATTCAAAATGTCACAATTTTATATGTTTTTATTTACTGCTATATAACAATTGCTATATTTATATATATACTGTTTCCCGTGGAGGCATTCTTGAATTCGGCGTACATGTAATACAACAAACAGTGCTTTATTTTGATAACATTTCAAATTTTATAACAGGTTCACGTCGTGGTGTAACCTGGGGTGTTTTTGCGGAAGACAACAACGACAAGATACCAAACCTGAATATTAGAATTAAAAAAGCTTGTGAAATAAGTGGGCTGCTAGCCTGTGTTTTTTGCTATTAAGTGTTAGTATTCAACCTACAAAACAAAATAAGAGCATATATGATCTTGAAATCAAATAACAAACCGTCAATGCCTCCGTTAGCTTTTTCCGGGTATCTAAAACATCGACGTGGCTCTAATGAAGCAGTTGTCGGACATTAAATTGTCTAAAAACTGTCTGATAAGAGGTTGTTAATGCTTGTTATAAAAATATCGCTCCTTTACCACCGTGCTGTAGGGCGCAGACATATTGAATATGACACGCATGCGCAATGGGTAACACGTCCTCTTCCGCAGACAAAATTTGCAGCAGATTTAAGACTATTCCCCCTAATGGTGCTGCCATGATTACTCCACTTTTCAACAAAATACAGAGCCCACTCAGACTCGGATGGTGAAAAAAAAAATGCAAAAAAAAAGCTAAGGCTCTAAATTATAGGATTATAAAATAATATATAAAATTATGTCATAGATACCTGCCACAGGTTTCATTTTGTGTCTATTAGTTGTTGGTCATTTCAATTAAAAAAATGAGATTTACTTCAAGAATATGTGCCAAGTAAGCAAAATGAATAAAAATAATAAAGTTCTCACAACTTGGAAATGATGCAGGGTGTAAGGCCCTCAGCATCATTTTTAGTGATATTTTTTTTACTGGTGTATACTCAGTGGGCCACATTTCCTTTGCTGTTTTGTAATTGTAATTGAAATGACTCTGTGGAATTGTAAATTGGACTTTGAATTGAAATTGGATTGATGCTGGGATCATCATTTAATTAGCATTCTGCACTACAGGATGCAAAGATGTTAAGCTTCAGGGTTCAGAAGGTGCCCCCTCCCCACATCCACAACTTCACACATTCTCTGTCTCTGCTGGCCTCAAACAGTTTTCTCACTTCTCTGCTCAGCCGTTCTACTGTTTGGTTCCCCTATTTCACTGTGTTGTACATTGGACATCAACATAACAACCTAATAAAGATTAGGGTGATGTGCCCCTTTGTCATCTTTACCCTAACAAAGACCATAGAATTACAGTGAAAAGTGACTGAAACAAACAGGGTCTTGTATCTAAACTACCCCGTCCCGCAACTCCCCCCAATGTTTGGTTTCAATGAAAGAGCGACTTCACACATTCCTGGTGGGTGTGTGAACTGAATGTCCTGTGAATTACCAGTCTTTTAGCTCTTTTTAACCAAACTAGAATTCCTGACAGAAATGAAAGGGAAGATTTAACTTTCTTGTGTTTGCCACACTATAACTTTAATTGCTAAATTACCCTTTTAGATTTCTCTGTCTGTTGACAGTGTGATGCAACCTAAAACAGTGGGGAATGGTATTTCTTGCACAGCACATCTGTGCAATACCCTGCATTTGACTGTATTTAGGTTATTATACTTTACACATATTCTTTACTATCAAAGTGGAAATATTACTATGTATATTTCAGTGTTTTCAGAGACTGAAGCTATGGTAATTTGTAGCCGTTTCAACATTTCTAATCATAATGCAATATTTGCAGCAATACTAAATTTGCAAGTTATGGACAGGACAGCTGAACAATGAGCTGAATCTTGATATGGAGCTCCATAGACCCGAGAGCAGACCGAGGGGAGCAGAAGGTTCAAATTATAATTCTCTGTAGGTTCATCACTAGTGACGAGTTAAACACACAGCTAATAAATAGTGAACAATGTGCACAATTTGAAACGCACTATTTCGGCCGAGGTTTGCTGAATTCGGATACTTCGATTAGTTCTTTTCTGTATGTGTAAGGTTTATGTAGGCTGTGACTAATTTTCTTCCGTGTTTCACGTCGGGTGGAAATACCAGCGGGACCACGCAACTGCGCGCTGACGTCTTACACCGACAGCGCCCATTGGTTGATAGTTTAAAGGGACGAACGCCCGCTTCGCTGTGATTGGTTTGCGCCTTTTGCGCACGGATTTCAAATAAGAAGGGACAACTGGCGGATTTTCAGCTTTAGAGGAGCATTACAATTTGGTAGAGCGGGTGTCAGCCGAAAGTTAGCTCAGCGGCTAAAAGGAGGGAAGCAAGAGTCCGCTTTGGATAAGGATATTAACAAACCTAAGGTAAGAGACTTCACTTAACACGTCCCACCCTACGAGCTGCTAATGCTAACACACAAGTATCATAATGTAACTTTATTAAGTGTTGTACGTCAGCAGCGTTAGCTAGCCGGTGTAATAGCTGGGTTAGTTATGTTAGCTGTTAATCGGTCAGCTGGCTTGGAGGATGAAATAGGAAAAATGAAACGAACCGAAACTATCCTGACTTTCTGAGTGTATTTAGTTTTAATAGTTTGAGTTCTGTGTGTAATTGCATACGAATAGTTTCAAGCCGCCCCCCCCACACACACACACACACTCACTGTAACGATACGCGCGTAAATGCACGTTAAAGGATACGTGACATGGACATATTCACCCGTTAATGTGGAACAAATCATGTACCAAGATGTTTTTTTTATTCAATTACACCAGCTTAATGTATGCATTTAAAGACTGCAAACCGAAGGCGCCTGTCTGAGCATCTTTACGTCACTGCGACCTTTTCCGCCAAATCTACGCGGCGCCAAAACCGATTATTTGATTTGACAAATATATGGCAGAACAGTTTCTAACTATAATCAAAGCTCATATTAATACTTTAAGAACAATATAGTCATGTGTTATTCCTTTCTGTAATGTCAGGCAATTCACTAGTGTACCATGATTAGAGGTAGCCAAGTTGGCTTGCATGAGGGAAGCCATTTTGCTTGGCAGACTCGAGAGCAATATTCACATTTAAAACCTAATATAATCTCCCATTTGTCTCGTTTTATCCAGAAATCTACATACTGCACAGAGTGTATGTTGCACTGTAAGAGAGTCATCATGAAATGCCCTCGCTACGAGACAGCCATGGCCAACAAAATGGAGAAAAGCTCTGCTGCTGTAGCTGCTACAGAGTCCAAGGTGCTTCACCTCAAAACTTCCCCCATCAAACCCCAGTGTCCACCTGCTGGAGTGACTACAGTGTTGTTATCATTCAATGACAACACCAGAACAGTCCACAACAAGGAAAACAGCACAAGCAGGGAGCATGATAGGACTCTGGATGAAGTGTTTGAAGACAGCGGCTATCTGTCTCTGCACAACAGTCAGATTGTTGAAGATGACCACATCCAGGGGAAACCTGCTGCTACACATCAAGAAAAGACAATATTGCCAAAGAATTCTCCCTCCAAATGTCAACAAAGGACAAGCACGAACAATCTGGTGCCTTTGGTGGCAGCGTCCACTCCTGTGGGTTGTCAGAGGAGGGGATCAGCGGCATACTCACTGTCATCAACCCCGTCCACTCATCACAATGACGCCAAACTGCCTATACTCAAGTTCCAGCAGGATGTGTGTGAAGAACTTGCCAAGAGTTATCGGAAGAATAAGAGGTAAGATAACATTCATACTGTGACTTTGTAGCTGGCAAAAAAGTCTTGTAAAATGTTGAGACATTAAAATTTTGGGGTCTCATTTCACTGGGTAGTGAAGCACCAACACAATCAAGTTCAAGTTTTGGTCTTTGTTTCAGTCGTATTGTTAAGACTCACCACTCATTCAGTAATCAGGTGAATGACAATTGTTTTTGCCGTGTCTAAGGTATGACTGGAGCGTCGTTGCAAAGGTAGCAGAGGATCATCTGCTGGATCGGGTGATCGGAGGCCAAATGGGCCTGGAGTACATCGACATGTTTTCATCTCTGCTGTCCAGGAACATGAGAAGCATCCTGACCAGTATCCTGGCCCTACTGGGAGACATGGACCTCATTAGGTAATTGACAAATGCTTCCCTATGTGGAAAGAAGGCTCAATTTTGTGTGAGGTGCAGTTTTGACTGTTTCAAGGGGTCAAAGATGGCAAGTTGTGTTTTAACAATTTGATTTAAACCAAAAACATCTAGTAGCTGTTAAACTATAAAATGTATTTGCATCTTTCAGTAAAAAATGTAGGAAAGCTGGGTTACATCAGCCTAAAATTGCTACTTTACTGTCTTATCCAATGAGGTCACAGGAAGTTGTTTTGTTAGCTTGATTAAGATTAAGTGGTGGCATGAACCATGAAAGTTTAGAGAGAAATTTAATGCAGATGCCTGCAGAAATTGTCAGGAAATCAACTTTTTCTTCATAGTTGCGACGTCTTTGTCTATATTCATCACATGTTCACCTTGTCTCATGTCACAGCTGTAAGAAAGTGAGCCGGACATGGAGGAAGATCATCTGTGAGGATACAGCAGCTCTGAACAGGTGTCAAAGAGCAGAGCAGGCACTCACGGTGAGGAAACACACACACACACACACAAACCCACACAAGTGTGCTAACACTAAAGAACCATAAGCTGTGTGGTATAAGAATTTGGCATTTCAATGTGTCTGGTCATATGTGGGAATGTGGGATCCTTGTCAAGCATTAACCACTATAGATCTTGCTTGCACCTCACACTACATAATACAGAGGAAGTTTAATGCATCTAATCTTTACATTTCTCCCAGTTTTGCCAACCATGAGGCACTCATTGCCTTTGTGGCAAGTAAACCATTTCATTTTAAGAAAGAATGAATGCTAATGCTGCTGAGGACTGGAGTTATTGGAGCAGCAAAATAACAGCATGCAACAAAAACAATTAGTACATGTTATTTACTGAAACATGTCAACACAAGAATACCCTAAATGGTAATGTAAAATTACATAGCACAGCTTTTAGAATAGACAGTGAAAATTCTCAACAAGAAAAAGAAGACAAAGAACTGGAGAAATACAACACTGTATGTCAAGTTACAACACATGTATGTGCATATTTCATGTTCTAATGATTCCCTTTTCTTATACATACATACAATACATATATATATATATATAATATATTATATATATATATATATATCACATATATTTTATTTTATTTATTTATTTTTTTTCAGGAGTCAAGGAACTCTCTGAGACAAAGGGGTTCCGGTCTGACGAGAGACGTGGCTGTGTCCAGGGTGGTGCTGTCCTGCATGCAGACGCTGGCATCCTCAAGCACTCCATCAGCCTCCTCTTCCTCGTCCACCCCAAGCTGCAGGGTCAACAGGCGGACAACGCCCTCTCAGAAGAGCAGCACACACAACTCCCGCTTTAATGAATACATGCAGGTGAGTGTTTCTGTATATATCAGGGCTGCGTTAAAGGTTATTCACCTTATTGATTTGATCTGCCGATTTTCCTGATTAACCCCCTGGACTTTAAAACATCATAAAGCAGTGAAACGTGGCCATCACAGTTTCCTAAATCCCAAGTTGATGTCAACAAATATCCTGTTTTGTTTGACCAACCGTCCAAAATGTAAGACAAGCAACAGTTGGCCACTTTGAGAACCTGGAACCATCAAATGCATTTTTAATTTTAAAAATGACTTAAAGAGTTGCTGATTAGTTTATTGATCTATTTATTGACTGCATATAGCAGTCCAAGTATGCCATGTTGTTCATTTTCCCACTTGGGCAAGTGAGTCAGAAATGTATTTGACCAGAGTGAATTTTAACTTTTCTCTGTACAAATATTTTTATTAGTGGTTATCAAATAGTGACACATACTAAAGTTAATTGTAATGTTAAGTCTAGGGCTTCAACAAACTATAAAATGTCACAAAATTGTGAAATGTCCATCCCACTTTTTCAAAGTCCAAAGTAATTGTCTTGAAATGTTTCATTTTGTCAGTCTAAAATCCAAAGAGATTCAGTTTGGTACAATAATAAATGAAGAAAAGTGGTATATCTGCATATTTTCTTCAGTTTTTGCTTGAAATACTACATTAATGATTAGTTGATTATCAAAACAGTTTAATTCTTTTTACTTGTCTAACATGACATGTCCTGGGTAAGTGGGCAATCCATATCGTGCCTTGCAATGCAGAGGAAATCATATACAATATACACTCTAAAAATGCATTAATGTATGTTTTATTTTTTGGACTTGCATCTTTTAACAAACGTGTTTTGTTCTTTTGTCCAGGCTGCCAGTGGTCTGAAGCAGCACCAGTCTCTGCGTCCTTGCAAGCTCTGCGGCTCACCAGCGACATATTCCGCCGAGGCTCAGAGGGCCGTGTGCACGCGCCACAGCTGTCTCTTTGACTTCTGCACCCACTGCCAGGAGACCTTCCACGGCTCGACCCCCTGCAGAGTGGTGACACCCCGAGCCCACTTCCCCTCCAAGTCGACCCCGATCATACCAGGCAGCGCTCGCAGCAAGAGGAGCATCAGGCGTCTGTGACGGAGCTCCACTGAGGTTTTATTCATTGACTGTTTTTAATTGGGTGGGGCATCTTTCTCTGGCCTGGCTGCTGCTGAAGCTCAGACGGGGGTAAAGTTTTTTACACAAGCTGAGCCTGGAAGGACTCCTGTACGTGCAACGTGGCAATCTGGCTTTACCAAACTGAAACAACTGACTGAAGCACTTGTTAAAACACTGCTGGGACAATCAACTGGCGAGTGTCGTCTGGCTAAAACTGTTGTCTGTGAACGACAAACATCTGATGCCAAGAAATGCAGAATAAGAAGCTTTAAACTGTACAATTGTATTGTGTTTTAAAATGAAATGGATGTAAATATATTGTATCTTAAATAGTTTTATACTTTTTTTTTTTTTAATAAATGTTGATCCTCAGGAGGTCTTTAAATGTTCATATTTACTGTATTTGTATTTCCTGTAAATAGACATTTCATAAAACTTATCTTGTGTTTGTGGTTCTTTGATGCTTCATTTATCCCGGAGCTGACTGCCAGCTCGACTTCAGTTGTAGTGAAAATAGTTTCTGCATCTTCAGTCTGTACACAGACATGTGTTTTATTTTACCATAAGAAGTGACAAAAATCTTTAGTAATTCACCACTACAGTTGTGTACACTGTATATTTTCAGAAATGATAGACTAGATTCAAATTTCATATAGCTGGTGGGAAAGTTAGTTAACTGGCACTGGAAAACTTCCTGAGACCTGACAATGGGTTGTTAGAAAAATAACAAACATCCAAAAAGTCTAAGAGGAAATAGAGCATTAAGTTACTTTTCCCTTGTTACTTGTTTTATTTGAAATACAATCTTATAAGTATACTGTCTTTGTAGTTCAATAATCAACCCTTTAAGGTTATTTACAACTTATTTGAACTATCTGTCATGCTTTTCTGTAATATCTTAATACGCTTCTGCTGACTGATGCAATGGTCAAAACTTCAATAATTTCTGCTCCTTCTCACTAGAGTGGGCAATACCTCAACATTTGGTTTTGATCCAGGTACCAACAGTTTCTCATTTGCTTGGACACATTTCTTTTAGAGTTTGTATTTTCAAAACGGTTCAAACACAGGCCTAAACTGAAAGTCGCTGCCTAAAATAACTCATTTTGTTGGCACTCTAATCACAAAATCTTAAACACACGCAATAAAAGCAAATACTTATTACTGTTTTACTTCTGAACATATTTTAATCATCACAAAATACTCTGCCAAACATGAGACAATCTTTTGACTGTTCTCTATTAATTACTTAATTACATGCATGTTCAAACACAGACACTTTTTAATGGTAAATAAAGAAATGTTCATTATGTGAATGGTCACTGTGTGTATGCAAACAACAGCAGCAGAGATAAAAATATTGCAGCACTAAGAAGAACCTTCATGGCCCAGGATGTCATCCCATTGACACTAGTATTGAAACTGAAATCATGACTTTGTACCAGTGGTACTGATATTTTGGGCATCGTTCCGCCACACACATGCTTTTCACACAGTTGTCTTTTTCGTTTCACACTTCTATTGTATAGAAAAAGTGGTTTGCAAAACATTTAACGCAAACACTTATCATCTGAGTCTTTTCAGAGTATTTTCAGTCTTATTCATAATGACAAGAAAGAAATCTATTGTGTGAAAATATACAGAGGTGCAAAAATGTTGACTATGAAGTCACGTAAAATGACACCATCTAGTTATTTACCTCGTGTTTGTAAGAACAAACAAAACAAGAAGCCGAGAGATGAACTTGGTTTTAGTTTTTTATCAGCACTAAATGGCTGCAGGTTTTAGTTTAAGATTCGATGTGCTGTGTTTGTAAAGAAAGATGTGAATGGATTGAGTTTTTGTTTGTTTTTAGACACAAGCCTGTAATTATAATCATTGTATGAAGAGAACAACCTGTAAAACAGTCCTTTGTCAAATTATCTGGCATTTCAGCTGCAGTCATGTCTTGATTTTGTTCACCAGAGGGCAGCCTTGCTTCCCTCTCTCAGACTCTCTGCATTAGTTCTGTGCTTGCAGGGTCTCTCCCCGCTATGGCCTGCTTGTTTGATCTGTGATGTTTTCTGACAGAGTGTCTGAAATTCAATAAAAGAGTTCAAAGTAAGGCTCTAACTGCTCCACATTACAATACGATAAACTGTGCAACAACGAACTTCATATTCTGCCAAACCAGGGAGACAACAGAGACAATTTCAGTCTAAATACATAAGAGAAATGATAAACACATCTCACACAGTCATTGTTTTATTCTCTGCATACAACTACATAAGCAGATGTTCATATATTCAAGCTCATTAGCGTACAATTAGAAGGAGAATTACCTTATTCTGTGTTTTTTTGCTGTGAAACTCGTAGCACAGTATGCAGTGTGATGGATATTTAAATGAAGCCAATACGTGAGGAAACATTTCCCCTGATGAGTATTTTATCTTCTTAGACTTATTTGGGGCCTTGTAAGAGTAATAAACTGTAATAAAATAAGTAATAAAATCTCACTCAGTACAAAAAACACATGCTGAAAATGTAAATAATATTCAAAAAGTGTTTGATCATTCATCCTGTAAGTCATTATCTTAAAGCAGGTTGGTCAATATATCAAATGATGACATTATAGTAACAAACTTATGTAATAGAATGAGGATTCCACCAGTAGAGCTCTTTCACAGCCATTTTTCGTGAAATAGTCGGGTAAACACAGGTGTTACAAATTATACTAATTACAGTAATTAAGGGTGCTGCTAGTCTGCATGTTGGCTCACTGGAAATCTCTGCTACATTAAATGGATCAGGACCTTAACTATTCATGGTATCACTGGTAACACCTGTGTTTAGCGTACTATGTCAAATCAACATGGATGTCTACTTTACGTATCAAGAACAAGTTGCACCCAGCCTGTGAAAGCAGTTGTATAATGTCTTCTTTGGATGATCTTTGTCTAATCTGAAAAAAATAAATGTCTTAGCTTGGAGACAACATGTTTATGGGAGACTTGTAATACAAACTGTTTCATACGTTTCAAAGAGCGGTCGTATTGTAGCCGAGGACTGTCTAATGAAAAGCATTTTCAAAACTTCAAAACCCATTCAAGGGACTTGAAAGTCGGGGTGTTTCAGCAGAGTATCTGCAGCTCTTAAAAAGCATTCAATTCAAAAAGTTATTGAATTTTATTTACGAAAGTCTAAGACATTTTCTCTTCACTATGGGCCACAATGTTAGTTAAAGCCTGAGAAAACTGAACAGGAAGTCTGAGAAACTGAAGATTGTTTGTCTTTTTTTGTGTCGGTTAGTTTCAGTCACTGATGTCAGATCTGTAAACTAAATGAACTGAAATGAATTGATCATTTTAAAATATATTTTTTATTGTCATATACTGTTGGGAAACACTGAATAAATGTGATATGATAATAAACAGGTCTAAGATATATTGTCCCTGCTGGTTTTCCATCATACTTTCATACTACCAAACTGGTATTAAATTGCATTCTGAGTTATTAAAAAGTCTTTACAAGTCTTACATTTAACTTGACTATACATCCTCTGCTGCATCAATTTTGGTCATTTGTCTTATGGATTTGTCTCTTGTGAACTCCTCAGCTGCACAGAGGTGCAACACTAACTAGCTGGAACCCTTTTACTATTTTACAGGCAGATAAACAAAGACAAAGGATCATTCTCTTCCACTAAAAGGTGGCACAAAAGTCTGAAAACTACATTAAATTTAGCATGATAACCTTCCCTAATGAGGATTCAACCCTGATTTTGTGTTCACAATGTCACTCTTTTGTTATGTTATTTGTTATGCACTCACCTCAATGCCTTATGTGAGGCACTTAAATTGCCACCAACTTGTGATTTTTCATACCAAAGCAAACCAAAGTGTTTCTCTGCATAATAGTTAATGTATTACCTGTCAGCTTAGATTCTGAGAAAGAGAAAACAGAGAAAAGAGAGACCTTTTATGTGATAACATAATTTTTCATCACTGAGATTCTGGCCCGGAGCGCTCGGAAAACACCCGTTCAAACACGCACTCACAAAAACATCAGCCTCCCAGGATAAAAATAGGCTCCGCCTGTTTCCCCTTAAAAAAGAAGTTTGCTTGAATCAGTCATCGCTTGTTTAGGAGAGTTATGAAGCCGCGAATAGCATCACTGACATTATATAGTTACCTCTGACATTTGCAGGATGACCCATTTGTCTCTCGTGTCTCTCGTGTCTCTCTCTCTCTTGCTCTGTGTGTGTGTGTGTGTTGTGTCTCTGTGAATTTTGTTGTGATGACGCATATAAACATCAGTCAACTTTCATTCATGTGTCAGCTCTTGCATGGAAATCGTTTCTGTTCAGCAGGATGTCCTGTAACGTGGAAACCCTGCTTGTTCTCAGGGCCCTGTTCCACAGAGCCTCCTCAGTGCTACGTGTGTCATAGCTGTACTTAGGTCTCCCTTAAGCTACCGAGAACCCTTTTATATTCCAAAGGTTTTATCTAGAACAAAGCCAGGGGGTTCTGGGGCGGAGAACCTCTTTATATTATGGTATAAAGAACCACTGATGAAAGAGTTCTTCAAGGATCTCAACAATCCTTGACAAAGTCTTTCTCAAACTAAGGATTCTTCACAAGCATGTGGTTCTAAGCAGAACCTCACCCCTTTGGGAAGAACCCTTTTGGAACCCTTATTTGTAAGAGTGAAAAAAAAACAAAAAACAAAAAAAACATTTCTCCCACTCTCAGGACAAGCATACATTTTCCCTTAAAGGTTTTGAAAAATTGACCTTGTACATGTGTCTGTGTGATATTTAGCCCTCCACATCTGTCACTGTCAAACTGCTTCCTGAACAAATATCACTGTTGTACTATTTTCAACCTTTAAAAGTAATTGTACTTGCTTTCTCTTTTGTTCTCGTAAAGTTCCATGCTTTGGATGAATCTTGTAGACATCAAGAATAAGTGCCATTACATATAACCCAAGCTGTGTCTGTGAAGATTCTCAGTCATCTTGGATACGATATTCTCTCAGAGCTGTATGTAGGCAACTGGACTGGCTTGAGGTTCTTGAAGACGTTTCAGCTCTCATCTGAGAGGCTTCTCCAGTTTTAACTGACTAGTGGGGAGTTCCAGGTATTTAACCTCTTGTGGGATCATTAACACCTTGAGAGTCATCTGAGCCAACGAGTGGACCACTATTAAGATCTTGCAGTTGGCAGGTTTTTTCTACACCATAGCAACAACATAAACAAGCGTGTAGATGATAATGCAAGTGTACTCAGGTGCAGAACAACATTACTAATGTGAACACTGAGTGGTGGGGCTAGTGTAAAAACACCCTGAGGCTACTACTAATCTACTGTATCACTGACACAGTTTAATTTAAAGGAATTCGTAGTTTGATATTTTTGAAAATACTGTATTCGCTGTGGTTAAAGTTAAGCTGAGATCAATTCCACTCAGTCTAGCTAGATTAGCTTAGCGTAAAGACAAGAAGCAGAGGGAAACAGCTAACCTGGCTCTGTCCAGAGGTAGCAGAACAGCTGGTTTCCCTTTGTGCTAAGCTAAGCTTAGTCCCCAATTCACATAGGTGGTGGAAATGAATTACTCATATTACCCACTATATTTTAAAATAAATTCCTGACTTAGTTGTCAGCATGCTTCAGATCTGACATTTTCTTTTAGTTTTTGCGCAGTCACATTTTTGAGAGGAACTACACTGATAAGATTTATCAAATGTGACTCACCAGATGGGATTTTGGGCCCAAAGAAAACTTCTGAAAGGCTACACGCCATTGACAGCATAATAAACAGTGGACGGGGAGTCTGTGACACCAACCATAGGTTTCTAAAGATCATTGTGAAGCTCACAATGTGGTGGCTCTGGACAGTTATCTAGCGTCTAGCCATCTGTGACAGCAACCCCCTTAATTATGCATAACTTTAAGCTTTAAGTCAATTTTAACAACAGTAAAATAAAAATCCACCCCACCTACCGATTTCATTAATGAGAAAATTAGCTATAGGGACCAAAACCATTTTTTGTATCAGGCTGTAAACATGTTTATTTCAGCAATAAAGTTGGGCATTTTAATATGGGGTCTGTGGGGACTGATTAACTTTTGGAGCCAGCCTTAGTGGCCATTCGAGGAATTGTAGATTTTGGCACTTCTATGCTGGTCTAATTTTTCAGCTGTGAAGTTTGTTGCTCGATAGATTTGGGACACAGATCACAGCTGTTTTCCATGTGACTACACACATCTGTTTTTAAGGTCCGGTGTGTAAGACTTACAGGGATTTACTGGAATTTATTTATTTATTTTCATTAGTGTATGGACAAACCAAACACTGGCTCTAGACAGGGCCTTCCGTCATTCTTTTGAGTTTACGACCATTGTAGCTCCTCTTACATGTTTGGAAGGGGAGAGTGAGCTGAGGTGTTCGCAGTGAGGTGTTTGCAGCCTGCAAGCCACTAAATTTTGCACACCAGTCCTTTAACAGTTCAACCTTTTGGAAAAATTAGCTTAATATGAAGCTAGAGCCAGCAACCCATTGCCTTAGCTTAAAGGCAACAAAATCTACCTCTAAATCCTACCAATACACACTTGATTAATGGAGGAGTTATATCTCATTAGTATTTTGCAGCAATTATCAGTACCAGCCACAAAAATCCAGTAATGTGCTCCTCCTTCAACACAATGTATACGTAACTATAAATGTTCAGCTGTAAAGCCACTCATGGAGCAGCACGTTTTCTTGGCTTAAAAGTACCACAGATCTGTTACCTGCTGAAGAGACATGGATACTTTGGTATAAAGGAGAAGAGAGCAGCAGCTGTACACCTAACATGTAAGAAAATGTCACGATGATGGAGCTAAATGGACTATTTTGTAAAACGTCAGAGCTGCTGATGTCGCTGTGGTGGCGGCTGCTGATTAGTCTGTGTGGTGGCCTTTCACCGCCTCTGCGACTCAGGGTCATTTATCTGGCAGATTTATTGATCGGCACCGAGACACATCCCCAGCACAATCAGGCCTGCTGCTAATTGTAAAAGTCATCAGAGTTGGCTGACAGACACATCTGTGTGTGCTAACAAACAGGTGTTTACCAGGAGGTATAGTGCACCATGGAGACTTGTGCACAAATAGAGGTCAAAATTTTGAAATGCAGAATATTCTCTCACCTAAAATTAAATATTGTAAATGAAAGGTGTGCAAATTGTGTTGAAGAGTTTCCTGACAGCAGGGAAAATATGTGTCTCTTTTTCCATTAACCCTCCTTCTTCCTCTTTTCTGTTATTATTCTTTGTGCTTTATCTGCTCATCTTTTAAAGTTCACTCTTTTTTGCTTTTTTTTTTTTGCATAAATAGCTCATTTCAGCCCAAGGATAGAAGAGGGGGGTTGGTGTATGACAGGGTAACATCCGGACCATGTGAGCTATGTGTGTGTGTGTGTTTTTCAGGTTGATGATCTTGATGCGCAGTGACTTCCACATGTCAATCAGCCGTATGTCAGCAAAGCTGAACTGTAAAAGCCCTGAAACAGAGCTGTCACTCGAGCGCCTGCAGGGAAACATGAATGAGGCAGGAAGTGAATCAAGTCCTCAGACTGAGGCTGAGGAGGGAAAAATGGAGCCTGGCTGGTGACTTTATGTTTTTAATCTAAAAAAAGGCAGAACAAACACGCCAAGTCGACTGCTGTGGTGGGAGCAGGCTTGTAGTTTATTGGCTGTTTGGTAGAAAACACGTGAGCTGCCATCTTACTCCCTTTTATTCATTC
Organism: Lutjanus argentimaculatus; assembly: GCA_034769285.1. Classification (NCBI taxonomy): domain Eukaryota; kingdom Metazoa; phylum Chordata; class Actinopteri; order Lutjaniformes; family Lutjanidae; genus Lutjanus; species Lutjanus argentimaculatus. Next base: position 3,018,396 of record JAWZSL010000013.1, on the reverse strand, counting down.
AGGAAAGTTTACATTCTCTTTATCAGCAACATCCAGCTTCATGTTCATACATTTAGGAGGGATTGTTTGATTTTGGGGAATTCTTCCTATGAGATCACAGTCTGAAACCCTTTAAATGTCTCATGTTAACAGTTTAAAGGAATGTTAAACAATAAGAATACCTTCACTTGGTACAGTTACTGGATTTCATCAGGAAACTTGAAGAGGGCTCTCAGTAGAGTGCAGATCCCCACCAGGCAATGGATGGTGAAGCACCTACTGCAATGTCACCACAACTTTCAGATGCAACCAGTAGTTAAGGTTAAGGTTTGCCAACATTAACATGACCCCCATATATGTTGTCCCTAACTGAAACAACATTTGAGACTGAAGCAGTTGTTGATCACTTGCAGCCCATTAAGAAGAGTGAGAGGTCACCTGTCAATAGTCATATAAAACAGAGCAGCCTCACTGTTGCATGTCTCCACCAATCCGTCAAGTTACATTTTGCATCCATGTCTACCCAGAATCATATAATGGATGTAGTGAAGACTACATGGAACTTACACTGACCTGTACGTTTGTCAGAATTTAATAAAAGTATTACGTTGTTTTTTTTTTGGCATGTATGATTACATGTATGATATACATGTATAATTGTGGTGAATAAACAGGATCATGCTGTTTTAAACAATAGTCCCATGTTAGTCAAACATATTTGTAAGAGGAAATTATTTAAAATGTCAACTGTGGTCAACCATCAGTTGATCGACAGACTTCCTGGTTCAACTTTGACCTACAGCCAAGGCCAGATTGAGCCCATCAAAGAAACACTGCTATCTCAGGTCAGCTAATGAGAGTTTCTAAATGACAAAGCCACGGATCTGATCACATAGAAGGATGTGACATGTTGACATATGTGACTACAATGCAGCAAGCAACCATCACTTCTTCCCCATGGGTGTCAGCTGATTGACATAAAGTTCAGCAGCACTGACATGAAAACATTGAGTGTGTTCCTTTTCCCTTAAAATGCCTCCTCCTTTCCCTGTTGACACAGAAACATGTCTCTTTTATGAGAGTTTCCTCATTTGTTGCATTAGTTCTTTGCTGTTTTCATTCCAGAAACAATGAAGATTTTAATAAACTTTTTTTTGTGATTGACTGTTGGAATTAAATGTAGCATCAAAGCAAAACATTTTCCCAAATCTGTTCACTGCTATGTCATTCTTTTACTCACTTCATCCAATGTAGTTTGTGATAGGAGACACAAAATAGAAAGAAAGCAGAAGCAATAAGCAATTGGAAAACACAACAAAGTGATTGTGCAAGTCTGGATGGATGGCTCAATAACTTCAGCACCATGGACAGCAACAATTTCCCAGCAGTTGGCTTAGTTTTTCGTTTTTCAAATGCTTTGTTTTATGTCAGTTGTGATGAGGCTCATCTCTTCTCGCTTCTGTTAACCGCTTAAAAGTTTATGCAGGGACTTTATGAGAGAAACCAGACTGGTGAAAAAATGTTTCAGCCTTATTCCAGCTCAGGCTTAAAAGGGAGGCTCAAAACACCTGTGCACAACTGTGTTTCACAACATGGATGACAATGTGTGCATTCCATTGATATAATCACACTATAGCCTTCAGATTCAATTTAATATGACACCTTTAATTCCTATTCAGGCAGCCTTCACAGTTTTAGCGGAAATAGGTCACACTAGATACTGCTAATGGACAGTTGTGTGATGTCTAAAGGTCTGAAAGTAGCCCTGCTTTCAGTCATGTTGTCATGCTTCACACCATTAGCAGACTTCCCAGTCATCCAGCTGTGAGTTTCCACAGCTCTGCTCTGTAATGGCTCCCACTGTAGAAGGAAATGTTTACCAGCGGCAGGTGATGAAAGAAGTTGAAGTGCAAATGGATGGTTCATCTCTGCTCTGTTCTTCACAACTTTGTGGTATTAAAAACGCGTTTCTTATTTTTTCTCTTTAATAGCTTTCTGGCTGTGCAACAAAGTCAGAGTGCCATCTCAGGATGATTTATCCATACAGGACCCAACATGTCTAAATGCAAAGTTTATGTCATAATCTGTGACAGTTATCAGTCCCTCCACAGTATCTGATCATGGTGGTGCATGGTGTGATGTGCATTTTTGCAATGAAATTGCAGGAACAACTAAATATTGCAAATTTCTTTCTTTTTTTTTTTTTTTTTTTTTTTTTTATAATTCATTAAAAATCAAAGGTAACTTGTTCCAGAAAAAATAAAAAACACACTATTCTGAGTAACCTCACCATAAAGGCTTTAAAAAAAAGAAAAGAAAAAAAAACCTGACAAAATATGCTTAATTTGTAAATGAAGAAATGCACTTGGGGGTATTTCACAAAGAAGCTTTTTGGAGCTCAAACTCAGTCAAAATAGCTAGAGCAAAATCATAGAACATAAAAGTGCACAGAGCATTGGCAAATGTCAATAACAATGACAAATCTTGTGCTCTTTTCAGTGCCTGTAACAAAATAAAAGAAAGAAAAATACAAAAACATGAAATAATAAAACATTGAGTCGGTTCATTGAGAGTTACATGTATTACACTTGCATGGGGGACTCTTGTGATTGGCGGAACTTGTAGGAAGCTACGATGAGTGGTCAAATTTGCGGAAAGGTTCTGGTGATTGCACAAAATTGCAAAGTTATGCAGAATTCACTGGGATTGTCTTAATCTTAACAGCAATGACATAATAATGATTCACTGTATGCAGTTCTAAATCTAATGCTCAGTGTTTGGAGATCCCTCCTGAAGCAAAGGAAGTTTGCTTTACAGATGTAATTTTAGATGTGATACACCTCATAGTATCGTAAACTCATTCATTATTGCTTCACAGGTTGCAGAGTTTCAACAGGAATGAGCTCTATGGCCAGTTCTAGTATGGACAGTTCTCTCAGGTTAGAAAGTAGCAGCAAGTTAGACCTGCAGATGTAGACACATTGATGTCGCCACCCATTGGCAAAGAAAGTAATAGCTGTGTCAATTTTGTGCCATTTGCAGGCATTGTGTACTACTGCTGTAGTGTTCCCTTTCTTAAGCTTCTGTTTTGAATATCTGGTAATTAATTGATCATTTGTTTACCTTAACATCTGTTAACCAAGCTTAGAGCTTAACATAAAGCCTAGGCAAGGGGGGCTAACTGTAAAATTTCTGGACAAGTCAGAGGTCACCAGCACATGCCCTATGTAAATTATTTAAACAATGCTGAGGTGTAGTTGTGGTCAGATATCCAAGGAAGCTTTTGCTGTTTTCTTCAGCCCTCTTCCTTATGTTTCCAAAATAATTTGTAGATGTGATTTTAACCCTTTATAAACTTCTCAGTTGAGTATTGCTCAACAACAGAGTTTGTGAATAGCAGCTTTTTTTTTGTTGTAGCAGGGTTGTATGAGGAGGAGATGAAGGGGAATGAGGTTGAGCACCATCATCCGCCCAGCCCTGGGTGCAGTGTGCCTGGGCGTGAGTGAGAAGATAATGAATGCAGCAGGCAGAAGAACAGAAGGGCTGGCAGGTGAATGGTGATCCTGAGACACGAAGAGGCAGGTTAATAAAAACAAGGTACACGGGTGGGACAATATTCGCTAAAACAAAGGATAAATTCAGCCTGAAGTGTAGCTACGGCAACTGTGAACAACAATTTGGCCAGAGGTGGTTGGAGAGCCAGAGTAGATGAACTGCAGCTGATGAACTGATGAGAGGCAGGTGTGTAGACTGAGGGAGGGATGATGAGCTCATTGAAGATGTTTTAAGTGTTTGGTAACCATGGTAATTAGGGTTAGGACCTAATTTAGGAAAAAAGCCATTACAGATGAAAAGTTACAGTAGGAAATTTGTATTACAGCATTCTAACTTTTCCAAAAATCCTAAATAAATTCTCCTAAGTTAGACTGCCCGAAACATCCACTTTTCCACCTAGGAAACTTACTAACTAGCTAACCTTAGCTAGCAGTAGTGCTAGCTGACAGTAGTTAACGATAATGTTTACTAACCATATCCAACAATAATCTGGGCTAACTTGTTTAATCTGCACAGCTGCTCTTTTATTGCTTTTACACTATGGATGCCAGATACAGAAGAGGCTGTGTTTAAATTTTCCAAAAATAAATTTTTTGTATCTCTTTACAGATGTTTCTAACACCTTACTCATTTGTCTTTAAGTTAAGAGCTCATCACTTTTTGTGCTTCATTTTCTGTATATTTTAATGTATATTAAAAAAACAACACTTACAAAGTTGCTTAGCTTGGTGAGATGGAAAAAAATAGTGTCAGATAGTCAAGTAAGATGATATATGATAACATATGATCCCTGGAGTTAGTTAGGATTTGCTTCTGTAATACCAAATTGGGAAAAATCCTATCTTTGACTCTTCCTATCTTAATTTAAGACTTAAGACAGGAGGTGTCTGTAATGCAGCCCCAGGGGACCAAAGAGTTCACACACAGACAAGACATAGGCAAAGGGAGAGACAGACAAGGGGCACTGGGGACACATGGACAGGGAAAGCACAGAGAAAACACGAGGAATCTTCTGGAGGTAAAGCCATGACTACAGCATTTTTACAAGAAAGTGATAAAATGAAAAACCAAATAATAACAGTTTGCGACCGGGGTTTCCTCCCAATGACTAAATTCTGTTGTTAAGATAAAATGTAATTGCTCGCCATGTCTGTTGTGACTCACTTTGTTGACAAGTGTCAAAATGGCAGCAGATATTTGACTCATAAATGTCATAAGCAATGTTCTGCAGGGTTGGACGAGATCAGAAAATCTTATAATTAGAGACCAAAGGTTTCACTCTATCTGGATGACAGACTTAAAGGGAAAATACACCACTTTTCATGTGGATGTCCAGTCAGTTTTGATGGTAAATGTAGTCAGCTGAAATAGTGCCAGCCAGCAGTGTCTATATGTACCAGGATGCATTGCATGTGAGCTTCTGATGCCCGTGCCTTTGTTGCCATGATGCACCACTCTAGCCTATAGCTATTACTTTGTTGGTGAGAACATAGCATTAGGTGACAAAAATAACGCACCCCCTGGCTACCCAGAAGCAGACTAGGAATCCAAGCTGAAATAGCCTGTATTATAGTTCTTCCTGCATCTGCTGACATCACTGTGACATCACTGGATGCAGGAGGGACAGCAGATGGAGGAGAATTTCCCTTGTGATAAAAAACAAAAAACACTAAGAAGCTCATGTCAACATGTTTCCAATGACAGTGTCAACCACTGACATACATGAAGATGGATGACGTGTCTTCACTTCCTCCTGCTGTACAAAACTGAAGACAAAATATCCAGGATACGAGCACTGACGTCATTTGGAGCTACAGTCCGCGCAGTAGCAACCAGGGTTGGAGCTGCAGTGTTGAGTTTCACCCAGACAGCCGGCTGACTCAATTGCGATCAGGCCTCAGCTGTTTCACCGTCGCATGAAACCCCGATTATGTAGCATCCAATAACTAATTAAAACCGAACTGATCTGAAAAAATGATCACTTGAACAAACATCAGCATGATAAGAACTACCTAAAATGATAGAAACCATCCTTTGGGAAAACTTAATCTGACGTGCAATTTGATGTTTTAGTCTAGCTCATGTCCTGTTGGCTACAAAGGGGCAATCAAGATGCTTTGGCTTTACTTTTGGGGATCTCTCATGTTGTGCATTTCTAATATGTGCCAATGATGTCAACACGCTGATGTTTAGCAGGTATAATATTTACCATGTTCTCCATCATAGTTTAGCTTGTTAACATGCTAAAACTTGCTAATTATCACTAACACACACAGCTGATGCTGATGGGAATGTCAGTTTTGCAGGTGTTTGGTCATAAACTAAACTATTAAACAAAGTCAAATTTTGATACAATGGTTGCTCTAAATGAAAAGTCAGACGATCACTAAAGTTATTACAACTTATTAATTCATTTAATGGTAATCCACTGAATAGCTGTCGAGACTTTAACTAACAACCACAAATCATTCTTCATGGTATCACTAATGTCTTGCTGAACAGAGAGTCTAATGGGTGCATAGATGGAAAGTGAATGATTAATTTGATCATTAACACCAACACAACATTCTACAAGTAATATGAGAGAGGACATTAACTTCTTGGATACTTCACAGAAATAAATCATCAATATTTTATGTTCTCATCTCACTAAAATAAGTGGTGACTCTTTACTTTATGGGACTCTCATTTTCCTAAGAATTTTCCTGGAAGGAACTATGCTAATTCTAGGAATTAAACTGTGTTTAGTTGGTACACTTCTCACATAACATAGACATTTTTTAATCAGTGCACAACAGGAACAATATCAACATATATTAACAATAATGTTTTCATTAAATGAACAATGACTTATTATTTACTTTGGATTAAACTGGGCTTTTCCTTGAAGTCCATTCCTAGTTTCCCAATAATTTGTTCTATATTAGTTTGTTTGTTTGTTTGTTTTGTCCCTTAGTGTACATTATTACAGTAACTCTGCAGTGTTCAACTTACAGCCGCATTTGGTAAATTGTTCTAAATAAATCAGAGATGTTGATCCAATCAGTCACCCTGTAAGAATGGGTATATTTTTTGTAACTTTGGTCTAATGCACACAGTAAATTTTGTATATTTGGCTTTTTTTCTGCACACATTAATAGTGTGTTATGTTATGTTCTTGTGCTTATGTTTTTGTTGTTTTTGTGCACGTCTGCATGTGTGTGTGTATGTGTGTGTCCTCGTGTGTGACTATTTAATCGATTGTCCCAGAGTCATCATAAAGAAAGACTCTGGTCAATATGTGTGTTTTTAAGCATTGTGGTTGTGTGTACATATCTTTGTGAGTGTACATGTATATATATATGTACATATATGTTTTTGTGTGTGCGCACGTGTGTGTCCACTCTCCAGGACATTTGTGATTACTGCCTGCTTTGTGGAGAGGCTTCACTCATTAACTCTCATCACTGCTGATCGTAATGGACCAAACAGAGTAAAAATAGACAGACAGAGAGGGCTGCAGCCTTTTAACACCAAGCACTGTGCATGTGTGTGTGTATCTGTGTGTGTATGTGCGCACGTGCTTGCTTAAGCTGAGCTTTTCTTTTTACATGGAAAGACTCAAGTACCTCTGCTCCAGACACCAATTTATCTACAGATGTGATTCATAAATCAAGGGCTTCATGAGCCTCTCCAGGTCATTCCATCTTATCGCTGTTTATATGCACCAATAATCATGTTTCTGTGCAAAATCCTGAATCCCACAAAGGTATAAAACCTTTATACTATTATACAATTGCATTTAAGTTTCTGTATGATATTGGAACTGTCATTCTCATTTAATGGGCTGACACCCAAAGAAGACATTAGCCAGGTGTTCAGTGAAGAGATTTAGTGTCTCATAAAAGTTTAAATGCTGTTTTTCACCCAAAAAAGAACAAAATTTTGGAGTAAACAATCCTGTAGATTGTTGCTTTCAAGAAAATTAGAAGTAGCACAAAATATCACCCATCAGCAGCTTGAATTCCACATGTATTATCTTTCAAAAACCCAAAGTGATCAAACTCATGTCCTAAATCTTCAATCGTCAAACAATCACCCAGACAAAAGACTCAGCTTTGAAAAATAAACCAATATCTTTTATTTGGTGAGTGGTACATCACTATATGCACTAAAGGCAGGTCTATGCTCAGTTATAATGTCTTTGCTCTACATATTGAATAGTATAAAGTGATTATATGCATCTGTGTCCATTCAAAATGCGTTCCACTTGGTCTTGCTCCTCTATCTTTTTGTCATCAAATGACCACCAAAACAATTCAGTTATCAATAACACCAGTGAAAATTGATGTGACAACTGTTAATTTGATTTCAACACAACAGATGTTCTGGTTGGACTGGTCCCTATTTATTGTCCCATGTGTAACTGAACAATAAATCTGGTGATCTTATCATCCCAGTGAAACAAAATCAGTCAAATGACTTTTGTAAAGAAGAGATTTCACTGAAAACCAATGGTGGTAGAGTTCTCCATTGAAAGTTGATGGGACTATTGGTGAGTGTTAGTTAAGTTAATCAGAATCCAATCAGACAGATTTGTTAATTGGACAGATGTTTCAATTAAAGCTAAAGGAATAGTACACAAAAAATGACATAAATCAATAAAAAAAACAGTGCTGTTCCATTGAAGTTCAACAGGTCAAACAGTTATCTTGAAACAAAATGTCACAAATAACCAATTGAAATTTTTATAAAGCAGAGATTTCACTTAAAGCTTATGGTGCTAGTGTTCAATTGAAGATTAATTGTACAAGCTCTCTAGTGAAAGTTAATGAAACTACTGCTTATAGTGAATGTAGGTCAAAATTCAGTCACACAGATTCAAAGTTACTTGGACAAATGTCGATTTCTAAAGCTAAAGTGACAATAGATCCACTGAAATTCAACAGGAAAGTCACTGTATTGAAAAAGTAAATGCTGTTTCATTGACGTTCACTGGCTCAAATGTTTTAGTCAAAGTTGATGGGACAAATTTCAGTCAAATTTAATAGGACAATGGTTTCTTAAAAACTTATTAGGATGGAAATAGAAGTTAATGGAACAACAGTGATCTTAGACAGAAAGTAAGTGTGGTACTGAGTGTCTATTTACTGTTGCCAGTTGTCGTTTTCAAGCGCTGATGACCAAACTGCGTGTGGACAAGCATGTTGCTCAGTGTGGCCCACCGAGTCTTTGGGCCAGAATCTTTAGAGAGTAGTGTTGTGTATAAATACTGTATATATACAGTGTAAACATGAACTGTGTGTATGACTAGATAGATAACCACATTGGAGAACACATCATCATTGGTTGATGGTTGAATGTCCTTTGGATTAATACTGTGTTGGATTTGGAATGGGCGGTTTCATGAGGATGACTTGAGGTATTCACTCGAGCACAGGCCCCTCCTCAAAGTGGCTGCAAAAAAAAAGGAGAGGGGAGAAAATTGACAGAGAAGAAGGTTAATGGTATTAATTCAGTATCATACTTCTGCTTTTTTATTTCCCTACATTTACTTGTTTATAGATCTGTTTCATAAGTCACATATCCTTAACAGTGAGTGTGTGAACATCTGAAATATTGGTTCATTCTGGCTATCGAAGTGTTCACATATGAGGTCATTATGTCTTTTTACCAGCTGAAAGTTGTTTAGGAGTTGATCTACGTTGAGGTCATTGTAGCTCTCCTGGAAGGTGCTGGGTTCGTCCCTGGACTCATCAGGGTCGCTGGTTCCAGGATCTTCTAGGCTGTGTGTTTGTTTGGTGGGAAAGTGGAGAGACAGGAGGTAGAAAGACATAAGAATAGGGCTATTCCATAACATTTTATTCATACAAATTTAGGAAACTCTAAACCACAATGAGGGAAAACAGGATGGAAAACGTAATGGAACGCCTCAAAAGGAAAAAAAAAACTTTATTTGGCCTAAATAATATGAAAGAGTTGCCTTTATTCTTACCTGTGTACTATGTACTATCTCTTATACGTACAGTGAAATGTACTGCATGTTCTGCAAATTTAAAGTTTTAAACTTCTCTTGTTCCAGTGTCATCAGATCCAATGATTTTGGTTATTTTTTATTTTTTAATGTGACTGTATTTCTTTTATTTGTGTATGAAGCAATGTTAGTCATAGAGATTTCTGACTTTATTGTTTTTTTTAAGCATCTAAAATATGATTGTGTTGTGTTCATATGGTGCTGGGAAACTTTGTGCTAACTGCTTAGTCGTGTTTAATTTCATTCAGAAAATAAACAATAAATAAACAACAAATGATAAACATACATAAACTACTATGTAGACTGCAGACTTGATGTTGGGGAATTAGCCAGCATTTATTATTCTGTGCGAAAAAATTCATCTTTATAAATACATTTTGCAGTAAGCGTGAGAAGGAAACACTATTATGTTGTAAGCTCAGCAGAACTGGCTGGGTTCTCAAACCATAAACTTTATAAAGTTTATGGTTAACTTTATACAAACCACTAATTTTATAAAGCTAAACGTGACAACTTTTTTACCAGTCAGCTGGTTTTACTTCCTTTATTGCTATTTATCCATTAATTTTGCTTTGTGGACAAATTTGCAAGGAGAATTTGACTGTGCAGCTGTTGAGTCATGTTTTGTTTTAGAGCTAGTGCCATGTTTAATGTGCGTGTTTCTGAGGAGTTTTGATCATGTTATCATTAAACACACAATTGTTCTGTCGCTATGGGTCTCTCAGATTAAAACAATAATAACATGATGACATGACTCAGGCAGAAATCGTGTTCATGGACGAGGTAACATTAAAGTTTTATTCATCTTACGTTTAGTCACGTTCGCCCACTTCCCACTTCCTTCCTCACTCTCTGATGTATCTGACAAACGCCGTGTTAAAGTTAAAGCAACTAGTTTGCAATGGCGAGCAGGAAACACACCTTTACCTTGAATACATTACAGTTTTCCTTGCTTTTGAACATTGTTGATTGGGATAATGTAAGTAGACAACTTAACAAAATATAAAACATAGGTCTAGCATTTTAGACAAGTAATGCAGACATGTTACATATTAGCTGCAGTTTTTCTTGATAGCTCCAATTATACATACTGGTTCAAGAGAACTCATCAACTATTCAGATGTTCATTAAAAATCCTACGCTCTTTTAAATTAGAGGGTTTGTTTGTCATGTGACACCACCAAGAGTCAATGTGGCAGTCAGTAGAAGTCTAAATTGTGACTCTACCTCCATATTTAACTATAACCTGTGAGTTTAAAGTCTATGTTTTTACAGAGTAGGTGGAGGTGCTTTAAACGTTAGTCAATTTAAAGGAGAGAACTGAACTGAAACAGAGATGGATAGATAAAGGTGGTGAGGACTGATACCTTCTCTTTCCTGTTAAGACTGAGTTCAGGTACTTCTTGACGGCCATCTGTTTGCGGAAGCGGCTGTAGTTGTCTGTAAAGATGGCGTCTGAGTGGCGTTTCACTGGGTCCTCCATCAGCTCATCACTAGACAGGAGAGAAGAAAGAAGGTTAGGGCAAAAAATAATATCTCAATATTTTTAGGCTATGCCACGACAATGGAACGCATAATGTAAATTAAGGCTAGATGATATGGACGAAACCAAATATCAATAAATATATGACTAAGTACTTCAATATTGATATAAAGTGATATAAATAATCATCACTTACATGGATATAATGACTAAGTGGGCAAAGGCAAATAATAGAACAACCAGAACAGTCTAATAAATTCAGAAAATTACATCACCTTACTGTAATGCAGCCTTTAAAACCAGGAAAAGACAGCACTTATGGTATATCACGATGTCATGATATCCAAAATCTAAGATGATATATAGTCTCATATCACAATATGGATATAATGTCACATATCGCCCAGCCCTAATGAGGAGTCACACAGTTCAGAGGGCAGCAGGTTTCAATGTAAAGTCACTGCAGCTCAGGATCTGCGATTCATGGCGTCGTTCTTCTCTTCGTATGTGTGTGTGTGTGAATCCCTCCTGGCTGTAGCGTAATAAAAGGGTAATGGTATAAATTAACCTTTAAAAATGTTTTGTCAATTACTAAATGCATCATCAAGCAGGTTGAGTCTTTTCACTGCAAATGTCATCAGGTCCTCTGGTGTTAAACTGCACACATGAGCAAAAGTTAAAAAAAAACAAAAAAACCTGTCTCTACTCTCTACATGAAATAGTAACCTTTTTTGTGTGTGCAAAAAGTCTACCCTGACATAAAAGTTAGAAAACAGTTTTATAACTTTTCATATAATCACTTGCTTCTTTGCCTGTACTGATTTACGGATGCCACTGATGGAACTGGGAGAATAAAATAAACTTTGACTTATCAAGAACTTAATTAACTGTATAACTAACTTTTAAGGCACATTTCTGAATGATGTGTTTTGGTAATAAATATAAAGAAGCTGGCTTAAATTTAACAGTAAAATTCCTTGAAAGAAAAAGGAGTTATGAAGTTTTTTCAAACTAAAGACTTAACTAAACCACACTTCTAATCACACTTAGTGATTTCTTTGTGAGTTAACTTCTGTATGTACACACACACACACACACACACACACACACACACACACACACACACACACACACACACACACACACACACACAAAAAACCCGCTGATATTTTCTCTTTAAATAACATTCAAAATGACAGTTTACTATACTCTTTCTCCCACTATTTTAGGATGACATGCTGCAATTTCAGACTCCTGCACCGAGTTATATTTTATCTACACTTCCACTTTTACACATCTCTCTGATGAGTTTGGGGTTCACCTTTTTTTTAAGGAAGAGACTGATATTAGCTTCAAATGACCCTGCCTTTATCAGCTTATTCCCGCTTTTTTTTTGTTTTCAAATAGAACAGAATTAATGTTTCATAAATCTGAAACCTGGTATCAGACTATAATTTTCACTGCCATGCTGACGGACAATAACCTGGTACTGGATATAGCCTTGACAGGGAAAAAGACAGAGAAACGCTGCCATGAAGTGAAAGTAGACTCTAAGCTTTATAAATTCCCATCCAACAGTTACAAAGTCTATCAACCAATTAACAAATAAGGTCGCCTACCTGACCCGCTTCCCGATCAGAGACTCCAGGTACCTCCGCGCTGAGAGCTGTCCGAGCAGTTTGCTGTATCCGCTGGTGAACAGACCGTCTGCGTGTCTCGTCGGTCTGCGCAGCATCACAGGACAGTTACATTAACATCTGCTCACATTTGATTCATTAAAACACCAAATGAGACAACATCACATGGACACAAAAAGGCGTGCACCAACTCTAATTCTGAGGATGTGTTGGTTATAATATTATAATATTATATAAGTTTTAATTTTACTGTAGAAAGTACAGTAACCCGAATGGTGACACAACGGTGCAATTTCTGATTTTTAATTTGGCTCCTCAAAGGTACCAACATGTGAAAAATATTGAAGAGTTGGACATTAAATTGTATCATGAAATTCAAATGCCCTATCACATCATGTATCACAGCAGTATGTTTAAGTATCATCTTGGATTACGGGGTCACTACAAGTTATTATAAGTAGATTCTAATATTATTAATAATTAATATTAAAGTGATTTTGGTCAAGTGCTTTCCCTCATTTTCGTTATTTTGTTATTGCAGAAAGTTTCCTCTTTCACCTTGAAACAATAGGCTACTCTTTCTGAGGCGCATTCATGTAATCTATCACCTTTGGCAGCAACTAAACCAAAACACTGTGCCAATATTTTGAGGAGTCCAGAGTTCAAATTCGGCCACAGGGCTAGAGGGCTACAGCTTTTCTTCTTCTCAACAGTTTCAGTCAGAAAGAACACAGGTTTCTCTTACCTCATGGATGTGTATGGCAGACTCAGAGTCCGGGAGTACAACACACTGCACAGGGCTATTAGGAAAAGCAGCTGGGGGCCGGTCCGTTGTAACATCGCTTTACACCTGAGGATGGAAACGGTAGTAGGTTATTCTCCTGGACAGAATGAGCATATCAGGTCATTTCTCACCGACGGAAAAAGATCATGCACTGTCTTCTCCCCATTACCCGGTAAGTTTTATTCATTACCTTAAATTACGCGCAACAGTCAAATCGTATACAAGTGATTAATGTCTTGGGGCACAGGTAAGAAACAGAAACCACAAAGAGCCGTTTGCCCACCGATCTTTGATATGCCACTCATTTAATGGTGAACTTGGTCGGTAGAGAACAAAAAATGCGAGAATCTAATGCGCAATTACGCAGCCTGGTGAGGACAAAAACCGCTCATCACACCCCGGGACGCTGCAATTCTGTTGCCCCGTAGAGACCGCGAGTGTTGACTTAATACACACAAAAACGTCGTATTCCTGAAATGAGTTAACCACCAATTTGGTTCCAGTTTAATCCAAAAAGAAGTCAACAGATTGAATTTAAACGTGGAAATGTAAAAATCATTGTGCAGTGCAGAGACCCATTACTGTTTTAAATTAGATTTTTAACTGATTCAGCTTTCTGGCTCTCAAGTCACTGCTTTCCAATCAAAAAAGAACAAAACAGAAGAACATTTTAGCCCTGAAGCACATTAATCTTTGAGAAATCCCTCGGTCGATTGTGAATTTTGACATGAGAACAGAAAAAGAACTTTATAATCCAATGCGTAATTACGCACAACGCAGACACAGGCGATAATTAAACATTGCGAGGACGCTGAAAATCTGTTTCCACCATAGACCACATACATAATGCAATGTGTCGAGCCGCTGCTGACATTAAAATGCGCAATTTATTCGACGTAAATCTCAATATTCGGTCTTATGGGGAGACTTATCCAAAAGCTGGCTTTAGCGCGCAAAAAGAACAAAAACACAAGTTCAAAATGGCCAAACATAGAGACCACCGAGAACGCAACATCTAAAAAACTGAAAATAATTTCTAGGTAAGTATAAAATCTTACATGTGCTCTAGATAAAGTTGTCTGCTTTTTGCTCTGTAGGCTGCGCTCTCCAAGGTCCTGATCTCGAGCTGCTGCTGTATCTCCACTCAGTTGATGCTTCCTAACTCTGTCTGTCTTTCTCCCCTTCAGGTCTTTTATACACCTGGATGTTTCTCATGGAGAAGGAGGGGACTTCAGATTCGATCACAGCCTGAGACGTCAGTCGGCTGCTTCCGTCATCGGTCTGTCTCACGGTCGGAACCAAACAGGCCGATGGTGAAACTAATTGGGAGTTTTTTTTTTCTTTTTCTTATAACTAATCGTAGGAATAAATTTATATGCCAAGGCTGATGCAGTTGACTCATCTGATCATTTCCCCTGGGTTCCTCTCCCATCACAGTGCGGTCAGCAGCTGGAGAAAAGCAGTAAAGAAGAAATTGGAAAATGAACAGGAAATAAAAATGGAAAAGATCAAGGAAGGAAAGTTAAACTTGTGTTTTCTGCAGATCTGTTATAGAAGGAAGAAGAAGAAGGAGAAGTTGGTCAAAGCCAAGTATAATAATTTAAAAAAACAAAACAGTTTTATTCTTTCACACAGCACCAGTGGGTTTCTAGAAATACTGATAAAATGTGGACTTGAATGAAATGCATGACAGGGTTTCCCCTTATATGTACCAAGGTTTTAGGGACCTTGCAGCTGGTGCTGAACCTCACAGGCTTTTATTTTGTCCAGAGGAAGAGAGGCAGACAAGTTAGGGAATATGTTTTTAAGCCTCGAGATGACTCAGCTTAGAAGTTGTTTATGCAAAATGAAAGTTTTCCAAGATATGATATATACTTCTACTTCTATCATTCTACAATCTTTGTTTTTTTTTTTCATTCTGAAACTGAAATTGGATCTGACATCTAGAGGGGCTCAGATGATGATGATGATGACTGAAAATCTTGAATGAACAATGTCTAAGATCTACTCAGAGATATCTTACACTGTCATGCTTAAAACAAAGTTTAAAAATTCTTTGTAATTTTTTTTTTAATCTCGTGAACCTTTTTTCAGCCCTGTTAGAGCTCATTCATCCCTTCAGTCTTGAGCCAAATCAGCTTTCCAAATTAAATGGAGATAAGTTGTAACTGAAACACTGATACTTTTTGATTATAAAAGTGCACAGGTATCACTGAGGAATATATTGCTTTTTATGCCACATTTGAAGCACTAAATATCAGTCAAATGACACAGTACAAATCATAAAAAAACTGTCAATGAAACAGTCCAGCCTGTAATCTAGGAATCACCTAATGAAGAACCAGGACTGTCAAATCTGTCAAATATCCACTTTTCATTGGTCGTGCCATGCCTCTGTGCATGTTTCCTCCACATTTCCTGTGTCTGATCATGGTCTGTGCATTTGAAGTCAGTGTGCTCACGTGTGAACACACAGCAGTGAGTGAGACTTGCAGACGACAGCAGGACCTCAGATACCTCAGACCACGGTGACGTCTGATGGACGTTTCTTATGCGTGTGCATGGGCAGATTATGAGATGATTTGCCCCTGGGCAAGAACGTGTACAACTTCACCCCTTTCTAAATTCACCTGTACCTCAACAGAATTTATGGGACACACACACACAATTAATGCCAACAGCATATTACATTCACCTGCATCTAATTGTCTTATTGCATGGAGTACTCAGCCCTTCTAAAATCAAACAGATAAACTGAGGGAATAAAACACTCACATAAAATGTATCACGATGGGTTCTTTCTTGGCACATCTTCAGTGAATTTTTTTGGCTATTTCTTCTGTTTTTCTGTCAGACCTTTGTGGCTCTGTTATTGATATGAATGACTAAGCACTTTGACTATGTGACAAAAAAAGAGCAAAGTTAAAGCTACTACAAGGAACTTTCATATTGTATTGATTTTGGAGGCCCCTGTGGACAAAACCACAAAAAGAAGAGAAAATGTAAACACAGGCTTGTTTCATTTGACTTCACAGAGAAACTGACCTTTTGGCAGGCATTAAGAATAACAGCCGGCCAGTCTCGCAGACGGTCTTGTTTGTTTATGTAAGTCATATAGAACCATCAGTATTAAAGTCTCATAAACACTTAAAAACTTCTTATGGTATATACTCTATGTCAATAGTCCAAACCCTAAATCTGGGATCTACATCTCTTTACCACTCTCTCAACTGAACACCAAAGTGTCCTGATCCAACACCCTGCAGTGATTGCTGCTACATCTATAGTTTTCTATACATTCTCTCACACAAAAATGACATACACGATGAGAGATTTGTGCTATTTTGTTCCTGAACAAAGATTGTCACAGGCCAAGCTTGGCTTGTGGACCACTTTGAATGATCCTGATTCTTCGCATTAAAATACATTTTTGTACAACATATAAGTCCTGTGCATTGCACAAATATTTAATTCCACAACAATGATACCAAAATCCTACTGCAGCCTTTTACATCTATTTGTTTTCATATAGCAGTAAGCGCCGAGCACCACCCGCGGTGCTTAAGACTGAATAAAAACACAAGGATCCTTCAGATTACGATATTAGACAAATAGAGGGTGTTTATGAGATACTGACACTGTTTTCTATTTCAGATTTGCTGGGCTTTCACAAAAGGACACCGTCACAGGACTGAAGTGTTTCTGAATCCACCCACAGTGTCCCTGATGAGTCTGATCTGCTCTGCTGGAATGGCACAGTGAATTAGTCGTGACGTTGGCTGGTGCCTCATCCATCCATCCATCCATCCATCCATCCATCCTTCCTTCCTTCCATCCATCCATCCATCCATCCCCATCCATCCATGAGTGTGAACCATTTAGCCCAACCACTGGAGAGAAAAAGATGATTGGTTTAGACATGACATACAGAGAGACTACAGAGCTGTAGCTAACAGAGCAGAGATGAAAAAAGATAAAACAAAAAAAACCCAAGAAAAACCAAGATGATGTTGGTGTTAAATTAAACACACAAATAGATAAACATTTATCAACTTTAAAGAGACAGTTCATCTCAAAGTTTAAAAAAAAATCCGCTGGCCTGTAATGCTATTTATCTATCTAGATTTTTTTGGTGTGAGTTGCTGAGTTTTGATTAGACATAAGCTGTAGAGGTGCCTGCCTTCTACCCAATATAATGGGGCGAAATGGCCCTCGGCTTGTGGCACTCAAAGTGACAAAAATACATTTGACAAATTTGAAACCAGTGTCTCCTTCCAAAAACAACAAGGGGAATACTTTCTGGTAGATTCTAAAGTAGCTCCGGTAGATTTTACTGCAGAAAGAAAGTCGTTCCTATATGAGACTGCTCACAATAAGTTCTGTGGAGTTTCTTTCATAAAAGATTACTGAGCACATATAACCTTTCTTAAGCAGGTTCAGAGAAGAAAATTTGTAACTTAAGTATATGTGATCTATAAAAATTAACTTATTGACAGTACCTGCCTTACAGTCAGTGATTTCTCCTCATATAATGAAGTGCAAATGAGGGTTTCATCAGGACCAATGTAAAAAAGAAAGTTGAGAAAACTCATCATTTCAAGGCAACGGCCCTCTCTATATTTTTGACTTTTGTATGAAAGTCAAACTCAGAAAAAGTAAAAAGTTCCCAACAGTTTTGTTGACATAACTTGCAATGTGGGGCTTGTGACACAGTCGTACCATACTGGTGTCATCAAAATGAGGAAGTGAAGGACGAGATGTTCTCCTCCAGGAATGAGGGATGATGAGGTTTATCTGTGGCTCGCCATCTCTTTCATTAAGCAGAGAATCCAGAATCCAAGGTCCAAGGCACTTAAGGGGATCTCAAAAATCTGTTTACCAATGCGGACAGTACTGTCGGTCCTGAAATTTCATTTATGTAATGAAATGAATGAAACGATCACTTCATTAAAGTTCTCAAAAAGCTTCTTTACCAA
This sequence comes from Lutjanus argentimaculatus, assembly GCA_034769285.1. NCBI lineage: Eukaryota > Metazoa > Chordata > Actinopteri > Lutjaniformes > Lutjanidae > Lutjanus > Lutjanus argentimaculatus. The sequence goes on along the minus strand of JAWZSL010000013.1, from coordinate 2,999,969 downwards.
AACAGCCATTAGCAGCTACATAAAAGAAATGAGCCACATTGTACATTCACTTTTTTCCTCATTCAGAGTAAATACAGAATTTATCTTTTAACTTTTACTTTCACACCCTTTAATATCTTACAGCAGTAAAATTTAACAGGTGTAGCTCATAAATTTTAGCCTGAAAACACACTCTCCCTGCAGCACTGCAAATTGGCTGTCACCTGTTGAATAGGGTTAACAATATGTCAGCATGACTTAGCTAAAAATTCAACCACCAAGAAGTCCTCGATCGCCTCCATCTCTGCTCTTGTCTGTTGTCCTCAGCGCTTCTTGGTTTCAGGCACAAATACATCAACTTTAAATATTTTGCAAGTTGTTCTACTTTTTAGTGTGCTCTCTCTGCTCTTGTTAATTTTGTCCTCTCTGCAAAGTGTTGAACTTTCCACCGGGTTGGGGCAGAACTTATTTGAAATTACTGCATTATGCTGTCAAATATTACAGTAGCCTATTGTTAATTCTTGTTCTCATTTATAGCTCCAAAATTTACAATATTTTCCTATATTTAGGAAAAAAATACACCTAACCAAATTTGGCCATATTTTTACATCAATTTTTTGAGTGTACTTATGATTGCTTGTTTTTTTTTGTTTTTTTTTATAAATGAGGCCCCTTGTGAGGAGTTTCATGTAAGAATTACTTTCTTTCTGCAGTAGAATCTACCAGAACTTCTTTATTTTCTACTAGAGAGAAAGTAGTTCCTTTTTCAAGAGTTTTAGGCTTTGAGAGTACAATGGAGATGGTCAGCGCAAATTACATTAGAAAAATTAAAAATTAATTTGAGATAGAATGGGATTTATTTTAAAAGATCTTTAAAAGTGGGATCAAGGAAATGGAAATACATTTTTTGTTTTGTCAACTTGCGTGACTGGATTTTCTGAAAAATATGATTCATTTTTGTTTGCATTTGTGGCTGCGTACCTGATGATGATCACAAATTTTATTTACCACTACATCGTGACAGCACCATCTCTGGCCTCCCAGTTCTTTGATATCTCCTCTCAGTCAGCAGAAGACCCCCCACTCTTCTCCTCCTCCTCCTCCTCCTCCTCCTCCTCCTCCTCCTCCTCCCTCTTCTTAACCATGATGGCACCATCTGAACCTTAATGTGATCAGTCCAGAGAGAAAGTAGATTACGCAGAAGTCCATGGGAGAAGGAGCTGGTCTAATTGACAGCAGTGATTGGACACAGATCCCTGCAGGAAGAGGAAGCTGATGGAGGAAACATCAGCGTTATTATGTTGATGGAATGTACGGATGAAAACGTTCCTATGGATGAACAGGCCACTGCACCTCTGTGCGCAGGATGACACAGAGGAGGACATCAGGAATGTAATGTCTTCTTTTTATCTAATTGGTACTCTGACCACCCCAACCAGTGATACTTCTACTTGTAGAACTTTGTTTACTTTTACATCAGAATGTTATACTTCTATTACTGGCTCATTGTGGCTGGATTAATGGTCACCAAGATAAAAAATGCCCCCTAAAAATATAAAACAATGTAATTAGGAATATGGAGCATGCATTTAAGCACAATACATTTAAACATCCCAGTGCTGCAGCTCAGAGGGGCCCTCTGCCCGGGCAGCTGCCCGAGGAGGCTTCTTCAAGCTAGCTGCCAGCCTGCCTGACAGAAGAAAATAAATGGCAAAAAGGGACAAATCACCGTGCAGTGGAGGGGGATTATTGATCAGCTGTGTCCGGAGATCTTTTAACTTTTTGCAGGACTGATTTAGCTGTTCTTTAGCTGCCGCCAGTGTCAGGCACCATTTAAAATTTCCCCTCTCATAATAAAGGAAGTAACGTTGGCCGGGTACCAGAAAGCGGATAAATCAGTGGCTGTCAGGACTGACAGGTGATAGCAGATTATATTATTTCTTATCCATTATTCCAGCATAATGTGGCCAATCGCCACAACATAATTGTATTGAATTTAGTGTAATGTAATGTAAACATAGACCTTTCTGAAATTCCTGAAGATGTTTTCCAAAGGAGAAAATGTAGATACCCAGAGAAGACATGCCACATATGTCTTTTCTGTGCATTATGAAAGCATTGTGAAAAAATTACAAAAACAGAAAGATGAATAAGCAAAAGTATGTAATTCATAGAAATGTTATTACCTCAAACAAATAAAACATCATGATATTTGTTCACAAAGAACTTAAATAAAGATCATATCAGATGTCAAATATCTGAAATTCTTTACATTAACTATTCATTAACTAATCCTTAGTTTAAAAAAGTGATTAGGGGTTACTCATTACTGCACTCATTTTTTCGTTAAGTAATCCTTAACTAATCGTTAGCAACTTTATAGAATTTGATTTGGGGTAACTCATTAACTAATGTTACCAATAATCAGTTATGCATTCGTACCTCACTCATTTTTCATTAACTAATCATTAGCAACTCTAAAAAAATGATTAGGGGTTATTCATTAATGGTTAACTACTAGTTAGTTCCTCATTTGTTCCTCACTCATGTTATCATTAACTAATCAATAACGCAGCGGTTCTCAAACTTTTGCCCCCCTTTTCAGTGGCTGAAAAAAGTTTGCACTTCCCCCACCCCACAGTTTTTACAATTATTAACAATAATTGTGGATGGAACTGATGAAAAAGGATTTAAACATTGAATTGTAGTGAAATAGAGGTTAGTAGGATAAAATCAGCAAACTCTTGTTTGCTTATTTCCCTAACATAGATTACATTCATTCAACTTTGTTTCACTCTTTATTTCTCCCCTGGTCTTCTGTGCCCCCCAGGGGGACCTGCCCCCTAGTTTGGGAACCACTGCAACTTATCATTAGCAACTCTGAAAACTTTGATTAGGGGTTACTCATAAAGTAATGGTTAATTAGTAGTTAGTTCCTCATTTGTTCCTCACTAATTTTTTTTATGCAGTAACCATCAACTAATCATTAACTGATCATTAGCAACTGTAAAAAAGTAGTTGGAAGTTACTCATTAACTTATGGTTAACTAGTTCCTCATTTGTTCCCTAGTAACCACTCAGTTTTTGTGTACTTTAATTAAAAGTGTTACTTAGTTGCAAGTGAAATCCAGAATTAAAAATATCGTTGTATTATAAGCACTATAGAATGGTATATTATTATGTTTTTATCACTGATGAATACACATAAGAGCATTTTATGTTGTAGTTCTTCAATGAGGACCCAATTTTATATCCTTAGTATAGTACTCGGTAGATCAGCAGTATAACACTGCATCATTATCATATAAGCATGGTATTTTTAAATGTAAAAACTGTTAAATAATGCTCTTATAATTTTTCTCTGATATGTAGAGGAGTAGAAGTATAAAAAAGCACAGGATGAAACCTCTGAAATACAAGAACCTCAGAACTGTATTCAAGTGTACTTAGTTACATTACACTACTACGAGTGCCACCACAACCCTGACTGCTACTACAACAATTTTTACTACTGCTTGTTACTATTACCTTAAGGCCACTAAATACTTAAAAAATACTGTGTGGTGAACATCACTAGTGGATTTACTTTTAGGTCCAAATGGTTGATGTTTCTGTAATGAGACACTTTGCATCACGATTCTCCCAGCAGCCAGTGTGACAAGGGGAATTCCCTGGCTTGCTGAGTGCCTCCTCTGCACCACATTATCCAATTAGCAAACCACAGAGTGATGGCTCTGATGGCAGATTACTGCTGGCAGCCTGATGGGACTCACTGGGATCTCTCTCTCTGTCGCTCTGTCTCTCACTGTCTTGTGTGTGTGTGTGTGTGTGTGTGTGTGTGGCAGGTAAAGAGATTGAATAAAGACCTGAGATAATATACAGATAGATGATGATAGAGTGTGAAAGAACTTTATCACTTTCCATTCTCTGACTTTATCAAAGACAGAGAATGGACATCAGAGTGACTGCGGGAATGATAGTGAAAGATTAAAGAAAAACAGAATTTGAGGGATCAAAATGAAATAAGAAAACACTGAAACTGGGAGTAACTCTTGAAACATGAGGCTTTGGTCCAAGAGAGATAAACTGTCCTCTGTGGCCTCTGTGGAGACCAGTCTGTCTGTCTGTCTGTCCAGACAGTATGTGGACATGAAGTTACTCCTCCGAGGTGGAAGTATTCAGATCCTTTACTAATGCAAAAGTATTAATATCCCACTATAAAAATACTTAATTACAAGTAAAAGTCCTGCATTCACAAAACTTCACTGAAGTAAAAGTATGTAAATATTATCAGACAAACATACTTAAAGTAAAAGTATTCATGTTGCAGTAAAGTGTTCCCTGTCAGTGTTATTATGTCTGATGTTTTTGGATTAATATTATTGCTTTAAAGTTGCTGCTGTTTAGTGTTGTAGATGTTTAAGGTTGAGCTAATTTTAACTACTTTATAGACCACTGTTGGCTAGTTTAATCTACAGCAAAGCATCATGGTCTATAAGACTATCAGATGTCTGTAGCATCACTGTCCTGTGAGAACCTTGTATCTCTAAAAAGTAAGAAAGCAGCCTTTTTTCAGCTTTGTGGATAAAAAAGTGCAGTATTTGCCTCTGGGATGTAGTGTAGAAAAAGTTGGATAAAATGGAACTCAAGTAAAGTTATAAAATAAGTACAGTACTTGATGTAAATGTACTTAGTTACACTCCACCACTGATTACAACTCTGAACTAATGTGAGATGGAAATTAATGGACTGACATTCATTGCTGATTGATTAAACATTGAATTTAAAATTAATTAACTGACTAATCACCAGACAACAGACCCAAAGCTCAGTGTTATTTTTTAGTATTTTCTACATTTTATATATTCTAAATTTTCTTATTCATGTTAATGTCAATATTCACTTATCTGAAGATTCTACACAAAATATTCTATTCATTAAATATTATTTTTGTTGTACCTCATTCTGTTCTATAGATCTTATTCTTAGATCTTATTCTTTGACTGACAGATGGAGCAAACTGGGGATGGAGGACTGTAGTGAAGCACTGGGGTGTGACTGTGTGGTAAATGGTTTACGTGGCTCTCTGGTCAGTTAAGAGGCCCCCTTAGCAGAATTTTGCTTAGGGCCCCATGGAGGTCAGGACCAGTTCTGTGTAAAAGTTAAATCAGAATCGTGTGTGTGTGCTTGCCTGTATGTGTGTATGTTCACTTCTAAAGCTTTATGATCATCTAAATTTATTACAGTCACAGAAAATGTCAGCAAACTTTTTAATCCGGTTTAAGAGCCGTATCACAACACACGTTACATTGAAACACAAAATATAAAAATATAGGCATAAACGTGACAAAAAATGTATCATAAGCGACATAAATATAAGAATACAAGTGCGGGTAAAATGCAGAAATTTAATCGATGAACAAACTTCAAGGAAGTGATCATCATCCTAACAGTTTGCGCAGAGATGACGGTATCATGACATCCCTCCACAGATGAACAACAGGCCTTTACACTCATCTGAAATATCGTCATAGTTGCCAGTGTCAAACAGGTTTCTATCTCCCATGTGGGTAGGCTGTTCTCCTCCTGGCTCGCTGTGGACCCAGTTGGGTTGGGTGATGGATTGCCGTCCACAACCAGAGGAGATTAGTCTGACAAATTACAGCTAAACTCTCCTGATGGCCAAACCTGGTTTACTGCAGCAGGAGACCGGCTGCATTCGGAGCTGAAAATGGAGACAATAGGTCAACACAACCGGATGGATTTTGGGAAATGAGCAGAATTAATGCTGTAATGCAAATGACATGTTTACAACACAAATCGTGTATACAGAACTTACTCCCCAATGAACTGGATAATAGCATGTATTGGACTTATCACCATTTTAGCTACCAAACAAGTTAGTAACTGTGATTAGGTTGGGAAACTGCAGCTTTGGTAACTTTGTGTTGGTTAGCTTGTCAAAGTCCAAAGTGTCTTTCATTATTTTGGGAAATAAGATTGTTCACTTTCTTCTCAAACATGAGCTGAGTATATTGTTATCAATTCGTGTCAAGTTAAGCATGGAGCTGGATTCAGCCTGTGGTTACCCTAGCTTAGCATAAAAACTGGTCAGAGTGGGAAACAGCTAGTCTGGCTCTTTTTAAAGCTTTCTAAAGCTCAGTTACTAACATTCACCTAACAGAGAGCTGCAGGAATGAGTCCTAAAACTCAGAAATGAGTTAACATGTTAGCACTTCTAGTTCCCTTTTCTCAAAGTCGATGGGATTTTTGAATGGGATGCTCTCAGGCAGAAAGCAGATATGTTTTTTCCAAAATGAAGCAGATATGTGAGATTTTCAGTGGTCAAGAGACTGCTCTGTCCGTGGTCGCAGCATTTAGCTGCATTTCCTTTCACACAAACACAGAAGCACACACTCCACGTACTCATCAGGGCCCAAGTCCCTTGAGTTTCCTTTAATGGAGGCCTTGTTTTTGGTGTGCGGCCTCCTGTACAGATCAATTAGACCACCAGAGCTCTTCATTGCATCCTAAATTAGCTAAATACATAAATACATTTGGCCTGGATTCAGCCCCATGGCAGACATTACGTACTGCAATGCCATCTCGAGACTTTAATTAGTGCAGCACACACTCAAACACACACACGTACACACATACACACATACACATGCACTTCCATCGCAGTTGTAATTAAACAACAAAAACCCTACCCATGATGCACTTGGTCTGGCTCTCTTGGGGACCAATCGGATTACGTTGCATCCATGTTCGGGAAAACGATGTAATCTGACATTGGATGACTGTCCATCTATCTATCTATCTATCTGTCTATCTATCTATCTATCTATCTATCTGTCTGTCTGTCTGTCTTCTGTTGTCTGTCTATCTATCTATCTATCTATCTATCTATCTCTCTATGAGTATCATTCCTCCTGAGCATGAGGGAGGTGTCAGCTAAAAGCTCTTTCTAGAAAAGTGCGTCTAACCAGAGTAAAATCTTCATTCATGCACCTTTCACACTGCAGACATTTTAACTCACCAACAGGTGCATGTAATAACGTAATAATGCCTGCATTCCATTAAGATGATGTCGTGCTATTGTGCATGCTGGGTCACCCGCACACCTGAATGTAACAGAGCTGTCATTAATGTCATTAGCTGCAGCTGTGCCTTTCTGCCACGACATTTCAAAATGTCTTCAGAGAGGTCTTTTCATATTGTCCAGTGGTGGAAAGTAACTAAGTACATTTACTCAAGTACTGTGCTGTAAGTACAGTTTTGCTTTTGTCACTGATGAAATACATAAGAACCATCATCAGAGACCACAGGATAAACCCTAGTGTATCATGGAGAGAGTGTAAAGAAAGGATGACTCATTCACTTATAGACAGTTTGTTACCAAAAATTCACACATTCAACACAATACAAACAAATGTAGAGTGGTTTACAATAATAGGAAACTGAATTATAAAAAAAACCCAATGGATTTCACATAGTCTATTGTAAGCAGGTAGAGCTGAAACATGATAAGTAATGTAGTTTTTGTAATGCAATCGACTAATTCTTTATTTCTTTGCGCTATGTCTGACTATATATTCCTCTTGGACAGAAAACATGCACTGGTGTTTTGAAAGAATGACTTGATATTGAGTCAGGTTTACCATGTTTTGATAGAGTTACTGCATGCAGAGAGAGTCTTTGGCATTTTGAAATGTAGACTTTGCATTTAATGAAAACAATGTGCTTTTGCCTTTATTTGACAGGACAGCTGAGAAGCAGACAGGAAAGGGGGTGGAGAGAGAGGGGATGACACACAGCAAAGGGCCACAGGCGGGAGTCAAGCCAGCAGCTGCTGCAGAGGACCAACAGCCTCCATACATGGGGCAGACACTCTACCAACTGAGCTACAGGGCCGCCGCAACACTGTGTTTTTGAACAGAAAATCAACTATTTGGCTTATTGTTGCTTTTCTAAGAGTTTAGAAAAAAGTATGAATGCTTGTCATCAATTGTAAAAACAAAACCCTGTAAGTATATTCTAATTGTACAGTAGAATGACTACAGCTGCATTTAGTTATTCACAATGATCCTGTATTTTGTAATGACAATAAATTTGAGCCTTAAATTTTCCAAGTACACGGGGTTGGATGAAATATCAGTACCAACTGTCAATGCCATGGACTCCAGTATAAAACAACCACTAATTACAGGCTTAAAAATGAACACATAATTTAAGCAACACCTCTCTGATGCAGCTAAATCCCAGTAGGATGTTTTGTTTTAGGAATTTGCATTGTGTACAGGGGCATCTGACAGATTTACAAACTGCATTTTCACTCAGTGTCTGTCATTGCAAACAATTTAAGTCATCATGGTAGCGTCATCTCTGTGCAGATTCTTCCGTCACTGTTCACTGGGGGAATTTAAGCCCTTTCTCTCTAAGTATGAATGCTACCTCCAGAGTGTGACTCCATCATGGTCCCTCCTCCACAGTTGGCTGCAGTGCGTCACCACAGACAGCTGGATGCTATAGCAGCCCTGCAATAATGAAATCTGAGCGCCTGTTATGGCATAATGACCTCACCTCAAACAGCCGACCTGCAGCAGCTAAATGAGGATAATGCGGTGTTTGCCATGGTTGTATGGACGTAAGTTGTTGAGTTACAGTGCTGGAAAGTTTATTTTCTTGTTGAAAGGCAGCATGAAAAAGGGTAATTTTGCCTGAAATAATAACTTGTATAATAATGACTGGAAGGAGAATATGTCTATTTTACTCATGGATTTTCTGATTTCTGATATTGAGAAAGTCTAATATACTTTTTGTTCACTCCATTGTAGTGGAAACAATCTGATTTGCTGTTTTAACAACTTCCTTGGACCAAATGAGAAACATGAAGAACAACCCAGGTGGGACTTGAACCCACAATCCCCAGCTCCGGAGGCTGATGCCTTATCCATTAGGCCACTGGGTCAATGACACTTTTGTACATTTCTGTCAAAATGCTCATAGATTTCATGTGTGGTCAAGATACAGAGGGCCATTTTGTGATCTTGATATTGCTTTCCTAAAATAACAAGAAAACATTTTTATTTTCTCAACACTGTAAATACAAATTAAAGTTAGTGTCCAGGCTGCCTTAAAAATTTAAGTTGACCAAATTTGAAATGGCAAGTTGACACAAGTTTCACCATAATGTTTTCTTCAGACCATAAAAAAGAGGGGTCTTGTTTTTACTCTCAAACAATGCATGCTGGAAAGTATGTTTAAGTTTTTTTAGAAATTAAATTTAATGAGTTGGTTTACCTGGGAACAGGTCTGACTTACTGCCGGCAATGCGAATCAAGCTCCTTCGAACCAGGACCATCAGCATGTACTGGGGCGGGTTGCAGCAGAGTGCGAAGCGGCTGGGATAAGAATCAGCACCTCCAAGTCCGAGGCCGTGGTTCTCGACCGGAAAAAGGTGGCTTTCCCCCTCCCGGTTGGAGGAGAGCTCCTCCCTCAAGTGGAGGAGTTCAAGTATCTTGGGTCTTGTTCACGAGTGAGGGAAGGATGGAGTGTGAGATTGACAGATGGATCGGTGCAGCGGCAGCAGTAATGCGGTTGTTGTACCGGTCTGTCGTGGTGAAGAAGGAGCTGAACCGAAAGCCGAAGCTCTTGATTTACCAGTCAATCTACATTCCTACCCTCACCTATGGTCATGAACTTTGGGTCATGACCGAAAGAACGAGATCTCGGATACAAGCAGCTGAAATGAGTTTCCTCCACAGAGTGGTGGGGTGCTCCCTTAGAGATAGGGTGAGGAGCTCTGTCACCCGGGAGGAGCTCAGAGTAGAGCCGCTGCTCCTCCACATCGAGAGGAGCCAGCTGAGGTGGCTTGGCCATCTATATCGGATGCCTCCTGGACGCCTTCCTGGGGAGGTGTTCCGGGCATGCCCCACCGGAAGGAGGCCCCGGGGAAGACCCAGGACACGCTGGAGGGACTATGTCGCTCGGCTGGCCTGGGAACGCCTCAGGATCCCCCCGGAGGACCCGGAGGAAGTGTCCGGGGAGAGGAAAGTCTGGGCATCCCTGCTTAGACTGCTGCCCCCGGGACCTGGCCCCGGATAAGCGGAAGAAGATGGATGGATGGAGTTGAGTTACCTCTGTGCAGTACATTCATTCAACTTATCATTTCAAGTCAAAATATTTCAATTTAGAAGAACTCATGTTTATGACTGTTCTGAAAATAAATATAAATTTTAAATTTAGGATAAATTGATTCCACTACATTCTTGTATGACTTCTTTAGAGTTAACACAGCAAATAATTACTTAATAAGGCAGCATATTTTTTTCTCCCAAATCTTTTCTAAAATTAATTTGAATTTCCAAAAAATGTTTTTGTCTGAAATCAAGACTTTGTACTGCTGCTCTTCAAGGAGAATCACCAAATTCATTTTGAAATACAGCGGCGTGGTGAGGGTGGATAAAAGGTGACACGTGAGTCAGAGAGGGAATAATGAATGTAATATTGGGGAAAAATAAAAAACAGTAATGATTCGTTTTATCAATTTGAGTCAGACTTGTGAAGACAAACTTTCCCTTTTTGTGTTTTCTGTCTTTTCTCTTGAACATTTCCCTTTAGAGTCAATAGATATAGATGCTTTCTCATTCTCTCTTCATTTATCTCTCTGTTTCTATCTCTGACTCACACACACACACACACACACACACACACACACACACACACACACACACACACACACACACACCACCTTGGGAGCTCCACTGATATTGTCTGGGAGCGTTAACTCAGTCAGATCATACTGTGTTGTTGTGCGACATCCATCACATCCATCAGCAGCTGCACCAGCCAGACTCCTGATGTTCCACTCAGGTATAATTTTTCATGAGCACCTTTTGCTGAATTGGATTCTTAGATGAAGAAGGACCTACGTGATACAGCACAGTATGCCGTCTGTCCGTTTGTCTGTTTGTCAACAGCTTCATCCAACACCAGACATTCCTGTTATAGATGACCTGATGATATTTTGGAGAACCTTGTTGCAGAGGATAAATTTAGTAATCAGAGGAAGTTCGTGTGTGTATATTGCCTAATTAATTGTTGTACAAATTAATTACAGTAATGACCTAAATAGCATGCTGTATTTAGCTGTTCTACAAATACCTTACACAAGAAATCATATGAAGAAAGTAAAATAAAATCAAATAAAAACATAATCTAATATAAAAATGGAATGTAAATTACTTAATAATTGTTGTCTGAGTCTGAATCTTGATGTGACTTTAAACAGACGCTGGTAATTACTCACCGCTTCCCCATATAAATACCAACTTATTTGTTCTTAATTGGGGTGACAGTGATCCTCTCTGCATCATTTATTAATATCCTCCACATTTAACCATGTTATCAAGTCTTAAAGTCAAGTAAACTTCAGTGTTTGAAATATGTATTTTTCTTAATATTCAGACCTCTTGTCATGTCACATCAGGTGATAGCTTATATGCATTTCATCAATGTATTTTCAATTAATGATTTAAAAGTCCAGTGTGTAAGATTTGTGGGGATTAATTGGCAGAATATAATATCCAAAAGTATGTTTTCATCAGTGTGTCACCTGAAAATAAGAATCCTTTTTTTTTTCTTTTAACCTTAGAATGACCCGTTTATTTTGACAGAGGACATGGGAAGTCCTCCTCCATGCAGTCCACCATATTAGACAGCCATGTTTCTATAGTAGCTCAAAATGGACAAAACCAACATAGTTATGGCCTTTTGCATTTTGCATGAGATTCACGGCCACCTCCTATATGCATTTTATCAATACCTTCATGTCCTATTCTTGATTGTGGAGATATTCTATTGCCTCGCCGTCCCATCAGTGCTTCAGCAGTTAAACCCTCTGTGTCACGTGTCAGTACAAATGCCCAATTTCTAAGCCCGGGGGCCACTGAAAAGTTTCATGTGGCACACTAGCCATCATGGAAATTCCAAAAAGTAAAAATCTAGCAAAAACAGTCAATAGCATTTTGCTTACCATTAAACCATTATCAGACCTTTATTTTGAAAGGGGTCAACTGTATCTTTTATGTTAAACTGTAACTCAGTGCTGTACATCCGTGTTGTTTATGTTGTTTTTCTTCTACTTTTGCTACTACTGTCATTGCAACCTGTTTGCAGCATGCATGGTAAACTGTAAAACATCAAGTTTTGGACATTACCAGCAAAATATTAGCCCACAGTTCATCACATGGCAATTCAGAAAGGGTGACCAGTAGTAGAATTGTTCTACACAACACTTCTGACCATTCCATTATTACAGATTTGGCCATTATTAGGACCTTATATAATTTGTGTCTGGCCCACAGCAGCCTGATCAATATCTCATGTGTTTTTGTTTTGATTGTTCTTTCTTCCATCTTCTTCTTCTTCTTGTTCCTCTTTTTGATTGCAAATTCCACCCACTACTCAGACAAAAATGACACTCATTGACCTCAAGGTGGCGCTGTAACAACCAAGTTTAAATTTTGCAGTTGTCTTGAAAACAGCTTGGCGTACACTAAAAATTATTTCACTATATTAATCGTTCAGTTCATCTACTTTGTTTTCACTTAGTCGTCTGCTTAAAAAATGTAAACTCGTATGACTATTTCCCAGTTTTATCAAAATCCTAATTTTGTGAATGCATATTAGACTATGAGCCAACTGTCCTGAAAATGAGTCAGCATCATCTATAAACAATATGAAAATCAAGAAACATTTTCAGGCGTGTTCACTGAGCTAATGTGATTAAACTCATTGCATTTCACCTCTGGGAGGCACCACAAATGAGAAAAGTTCATGACTCAATGCATGAAATTTTGTAATGACTGATTAAAGTGGGTGTGACTTATGACAGCAATTCATTTCATTTTCATTTATAGACATTACACAATCCAGACTTCAGAAATATCACCCGTACGTCTTTCAGAGCTGAATTTTCTGCACATCTGCTGAATTGTGACAAAGATTTGCCTCAGTGCAACAGTGCCTCAGAGCAGTGGTTAATTCAAATTAATATTTGTAAAAAAAAAAAAAAAAAAAAAGCAAAATCAATTAACTTCCATATCTTCACAAGTCCTCATTCAAATTGGATCAAACACTCACAAATCCCACACTCTCCAGTAGTGCAGTCTGAGTCATTTTCTCTGGGGATCCACAGGTCAAAGGTTCAAATCCCCATCTGGTCATATCCTGTTTGCCAAAAAACAGACAACCTCTCTATTACTGTGTGTTGTGTCTTTAACAAGCATCTTAATATCCACAATCTGCTTGGACCCTGCGCATTGCCTCTTGCAGCTATATTTATCTGATTTTTTTTTATTCTTGTAACTAATAAATTACTTGTTTATTGTGTATTGTTCTGTTTTTGTTCTCAGGTCTCCCTTGGGGAAAGAGATCTTAATCTCAATGAGACTCCAAAGCTCTATTGTCAGAAATGAACATCAATTATGATTGTTTCCATTCGTAGAATACATGTATAGAGACTTTTGTATAAACTGTGATTTTAGTTAAAGTGCAAATCTAATTTTGACAACCTCAGAGCAGACAAAGCCTTGGAGACCTGTGATTTTTGCCACCCCCCTTAGGGGGGCCTGGACCCCAGGTGATGAGAAACCAACGTGTTAAACTATTATGATCATGACTTTCACATTTTGGTGGAATAGCCTGCAAATGTCACTATATGAAGTGTCAGGCTCATAACAGTACATCTCTGTTTATGCCCCTTGTGATCTTACTCTTCATTTACTTATTTGCATTTATTTACTTAATTGTTTTATTGTACTTTTATCACTGTTAAAACCCTCTAATTTTTATGTTGTCAACAGTTCTGATAAGATTCACTAATGTCTAATATAGTGTATTTATATGTGTCCTTCATGAGTTCCTGTATCTATGTACGTAGGTTCTGTCAATCAAAAAATACTCGCTATATGAGGTGTCCTCCTCAGCACATCATTGTTAATTTTGAAAAATGGCCACAGGTTTCCTGATCTAACTAACCCTTGTAATCCAACACTTTGCTCACCCCTGACAGAAAACGATGAGGAAGTAAAGATGATTCTGGAGCATCTGGATGAAGCGTACACTTGTCTATGGGCTGAAGCTGTCCCGATGCAGGCAGCCTATCAGCTCTGTCCGCCCATCTTGCTCACTGCTGATTGGCTGACTCGTGGAGGAAGAGGATGTCGGGATGTCAGCAAAGATGTCCGCGCTCATTTGAAAACCTGCTGTAGCCAAATTCACAGTTTGGCAGCTGCTCCGAGTTATTTTAATGTTGGCGCTGAAGACGAAGTTGTGTTCAAGCAAGGATCATACAAAGGAAAGACGAGGACTCCGCGACAAGAGCCAGACTATTCCTTATTATCAGGTTAGCGGCTAAATGTCTCTAAGCACACTCAAAGCTAGCTGAAGCTACCGTTAGCTAGCGTGCTAATCGAGGTTGTGAAAGCAATGGTACTCAACGGTGTTTAGCGTTAGCGTGCTAATGCTGTGGACTAGCCTCTCAGTCACAGCTAGCTAGCTGTCAACTTGTTTATTTATACAACTTAAAGCATCATATTGGCTGTCAAGTACTACTGCGAGTTTTATTTTTGGACAGTTTTTTTAGTCGAAAGCTCCCAGCTAGCTTCAGGCATGTAGCGTCTGTTAGAGTGAACAACAACAGGTAATCGTAAAATTAAGATTGAAAATCGTCATATGTGATTTGTATTTCGCACTGTACCGTCACTTCTGACAGTATCATGAAAAGCTGTGATGGTACCTGACAGCTCGCCAGTTTGGGACGGATTAATCCTAGCCAATGTGATGACATGGAAACAAAAAGAGAACAACAAACTAATGGTATTTAGACATTACTGACGGATTAACTACCCATAATAATCAAGTCGTTGAGATGGGAATGTTTAGTCCTATCATTAAATTAAAGTAAAATGCAAAATCACCTTAATCACCAGAAGTAAAACTAAAAAACATATTACCATAATTTGGCAACTGCTGTCTTAAAAGTTAGGCAATTTATTTTTTGAATTGCTGTTACTGAGAAATGATCCTCTCTGACATTTAAGTTGGGCCCCTCTTAGGTTTCAGTTTGGCCTTCTTTTATGTCTTTCTTTTGGCCTAAGGTATCTTGCTTACTCCAGTGAGAACCCTGCTGTCAGTCAGCCTCTACTGTCCAGTCACGATTTTGAGTGTGGGTGGTAGCTTTGTCCACTCAAAAGTAGAATTTTGTATCACTGGCGTATCAGTAAGTCAGTTCAGGATTGCCAGATCGTTTTGCACCCTGTTTAATTAGCAGTTTAATTGGGTTTGGGCCAAGGCTGTACAGTTAATCGCAATTGCAATAAAATCGCAAACCAAACTAAATCGCAATTTTTTGAAAAATGTGTGAGAAAACAGCATTATAATGTGGTACTGTAGTGCTGCATAGATGAACTGGCCTTAAAAAACCTGTTCTCCAGATGAAAGAAAAACACGTTTGTTTAGTACAGATCTCAATAAATGTCACATCATCACGATTTTACTTGGTTTTTTGTTTTGTTTTGTTTTGTTTTTTTTCACAGTGAACTTGAATGTGAAACCGATCATTTACACTATTGTATTGCATAGCGCAATTTCAGTCACAATAATAGCAATATGACTTTTTTACCAAATTATCCAGCCCTACACTTGATCAGATTGCGATTTGGATAATATTTTGATAAGTTGTGCAGCCCCAGTTATCCCTTTCTTCGCTCTTGTGTTGGCACCTCATACTTAATTCCCATGTAGTAAAGTTACTCTATTAATGAAATTTGATGGTTTAACAACACTTGGTATAGGTATTGCTTTAGATTTCTTATATAGCATAAAAAGTCCTCCCTGTTTTGTCTCAACTCTCATGTTGTATTCTAAATGATTTTATCTGTGTTACAGTTCAAGTGTCTGGTACAACATCCACAGCCCATCAGTTTGGGCTGTGGGCTGTAATTTTAATTTCTTGCTTATATGTTAACATTTTTTTGTCTTCCTTATCCCCTTTTCTTCTCAGAAATAATGCTGATATCTGGAACTCATGTCGGAAGTCGTGTATGAAGAGACAGCCACGATGATTGCCGCAGGGGAATTGCAGTCGTTTGTCCCATTTGGCCGCGAGCACTGCAGGAACCATCCAAATGCCTTCAACCTGCAGCTCAGAGAGCTCCAGCCCGCCTCCGAGCTCTGGTCATCAGACGGTGCCGCCGGCCTGGTGGGGTCCCTGCAGGAAGTCAGTCTGCAGGAGAGAGATAGGGTGAGTTGTTTTCCTTGTTTTTCTTTAGTTTAAATTTCTTTCCTTTAATTTTTCACCCTGCTGTAGAATGCCATCACAAACATCATTTTGGTTGGCTACAGAACAATAACATCAGATTTAATGTGATACAGAAGTGAAATAATAACTTTAAAATTCTTGAAAAATGCTTGAGTTTAACTTTTGAAAAGATGTAGGAACACTGATTCATTCCTTGTTGCACTCAGCTAATGGATATGTTTTGATTGTCAGGAATGCTGGCAGCTTAGGAAAGGCTGCATGGGAGTCAGAGCTGAAGATGTGGAGTTTGAAGAGGAGCTCTACACAGCAGGAACTGTGGTTGTCTGGAGCCAAGGCAGTCGGAGCCAGGCCTCCAATGTGTACAAGGCCTTCACTGTCGACAGCCCAGTGCAGCAGGTCAGTTACTGAATGCTGTTTTTAGACCTTAAGCTACCTTGATGCCATTCTTGAATAAGATTCTAAAAGTATTTTTTGTGTCAACCTGTCTTTTTGTATGGATTCACCAATATATATATATATATATATATATATATATATATATATATATATATATATAGTGTGTGTGTGT
This sequence comes from Lutjanus argentimaculatus, assembly GCA_034769285.1. Taxonomy (NCBI): domain Eukaryota; kingdom Metazoa; phylum Chordata; class Actinopteri; order Lutjaniformes; family Lutjanidae; genus Lutjanus; species Lutjanus argentimaculatus. Next base: position 2,983,092 of record JAWZSL010000013.1, on the reverse strand, counting down.
GTGTATGTATGTATATATATATATGTGTGTATGTATGTATATATTATATATATATATATATATATATATATATATAGTAATTTTATAATTATAATTTTTTTCTTTCAAGCTAAGAATTTCTTTGAGTTAATACCATCATTTATTCTGTCTGCAGGCCTTATGGTGTAACTTTGCTGTTCCTCAAAACAAGAAAGATGGTAACACATCATTAAAAACCTTTTAATGTTGAGAAGCCATTGTTATCCATTAATCTACAATGCAGATCAAATTGAAGTTCATAAAGAGATCTCTTTAATGTTGTTTTGCAGAGGAAGAAGTGGAGCAGACAGTGTGCATCGTCCAGAGTAGCTGTGTCAACGTTCACACTGTGACTGGGAAGGATTTCATCTCACCACTACCCTTCCAGGTTAGGGGGAGAGAGGCGTGAAAGACTTGGAGAGAAATTTAAAAGCATCTGCTCAACTACAGCCAGCTGATTTCTCAACCTTTGATCCTTTTACTTTCATCACTTTGGTTGTCCTTTAGTGTAACTCATCACAGACAACTCACAGTCATATCATACAACTTGTTCATTTTATGCACCAGTACAGTGTTCAAACGGTCATGCTCACTGCCTTTCATATTCCACTGAGTAAAAAGTCCCCAGCTGATTCTTTTCTACATTACTGCTGGATGCTTCTTGTGTTAATGTGTGTCTCTGTGTGACTGTTAGTGGTATTTCCCAGGGCTGAACCATTGTCTGTCTGACCAATAATGGAAATTTTGGATCGCTGACAATGAGAATGAACATTGGATACAGTTACTGCCATTTCTAGACTAAGAGGGCAGACCAAACTAAATTGTGACAAAACCAGTGAGCTCTAGAGAAATGATACATAAAACATACATTGTTGGCTAATACATTTTTAATCAGTTGAATCCTTAATAGCATTAAATCAATTAATGATTAAGCATTAACATCTTGAGTGTAAATAGGCAACTGTTTTCTAAAGTATCAACTTAAAAAGTGACAATATGTCAATCTTGTATTCATACCTTGGTTCTGCTGCCCCCAGGTGGCTAAAAAAATCAGTTATTACAGATATAAAGAGTTAGATAGATAGATAGATAGATGATAGATAGATAGATAGATAGATAGTACTTTATTGATCCCAAGCTGGGAAACTCTTGTGTTACAGCAGCTGTCATCAGACAGACAGAAAAACAGGTCAACAAATAAAAAATAAAATATATGAGAAAAATAGAAATATATACACAAAGATTAAAAAATATACAGAGTACTATACTGTAATGTACAGAATACACTACACCAGTAGCAGTAGTGTACCAAAACACTGTGCAAAGTATCAAACGTAAGTAGACATAAATTATATACACAAGACGGTGAGAAATGAGGTACAGTGGTATAGAAACAGATGTGCAAAATAGCTAACAAATGTGCAATTAGCCATGACCAGCAGTGCAAATAAGGAAATCTGGTTGTACCAGAACTACAAAGAACCAGCTGTGGAGAATCCGGAGTGCTGTCTGTCAGACAGAGGTGAGGTATTGTACAGAGTTATTGCTTGGGGGAGAAAAGATTTCCTGTAGCGGTCCTTGTGACAGCGAAGTTGGAGAAAGAACTCCGCTGTTTGTCCAGTATGTGATGGAGAGGGTGGTCAGGGTTATCCATGATGGATAACAGTTTGTTCAGTGTCCTCACATCATGTAGAAGTCTAGAAGTTTGCAGGTCAAGTTGTGAGAAATGGCATTTGTTTCTGTACTTCCAAATAAAAAAAAGTCTCCTCTGTCTTTGTCTTTGTCTCCTCCAGGTCTCAAATGTCTGGGCGACCAAGTTTGGACTTTTGTTAGAGCGAAAAAACACAGCGACTGATGCACAGCCCATCCCCCCTGGGTACACACTAACACTGCACACTCTCACACACACACACACACACACACGTAAAGACTGACAGGATGGCACGCTTGTGAAGCGATACAGCCACACACTTCTTTGCTCAAAACCTGAACAAATGTGTCTAAAGATGGCCTCCTAGTCCCACACTCACGTACACACACGCACATACAAACCGTTGTCATTTGGCAGCTAACTGAGCTCTTTTTCACTACAGGGAACCTCTGCCCACAGTGTTTAGCATGCTGCATCCTTTAGATGAGATTGCACCAGTAGTGTGTAAACCTGCAGGTACGACACACACAATCACGCACACTCTCCCTCTGTCTCTCTTCTGCCTCCCTGGATGAGTAATTGCCAGATTTTGACCTGATTCTGCATCTTTGTGTGTTTTTCCAGGTCTTTTTGAAGGCTCCCGAGTGCAGTACGCGTCTGACGCCACCATGAAGATCGTGTTCACCTGCTGTCAGCCCTCTATTGTTGTCTCCTATGACACTGTACAGGGAACACACTCCGTCTGGGCCCTGCGCAAGGTCACACCTGATGTGAGTGATCAAACAGACACACACAAGCAAATAAAGGGAATCTACTTGTCCCTAACCTTAAGGCTCTTACCTCCATCAGGAGCGTTCTTCAGTCCTGCGGTGTACAGCAGAACCAGTTGGGACACCACTGGGTCCGATGGCATCAGGCTTCCTGACATCTCACCTTCGTAACATTTCTCGCCTCGACTCCCCTGGTGGCAGTGGGGCGACTGGGCTTGGCCCTGGAACTGGAACAAGGTAATGAAAGAAAAGTGTTGCATGCAAATAGAGCTGCTACGATTAGTTTATTAATTTTTAAGTCAACAGACAATAAATTAGGCAACAAGTGTTTTGACTGTTGATTAACCATTTTTTCGTAATTTTTAAAACACTAAATGTTCTCTGGTTTGCTGATTATTTTTTTTTTTTTTGTCATATATGATGGCAAACTCATTATGTTTTCATTTTTGACCGTAATTTGAGGGCTGTAGAAATTTATAATGGGCATTTTCACAATTTTCTGATATATTTTAGACAAAACAAATTAGTTATTTGATAATGAAAATAATTGTTAGTTCCAGCCCATTATCCACATCAGTTTATATGTAAGGTCTTTTAGAGTCTTTGGCAGGCAGCTTTATTTATAAAGCACATTTCATTACAGAGAAACTCAATGTGCTTTACAGTAAAAAGGAAAAAACATTGTGTAATCAGAGACATAATAAAAATAATAACCTATTTATACATACCCATAATACCTACACACACACACACACACACACACACACACACACACACACATACACACAACACACTAACAGTATTCTTTGGCTTTCATATGGAAAAGCCTCAATCATGTGCACCTGTTATTTAAAATGTATGGAAAACGTAAAACCTGGCCAACACATCAACAAGGGTTCAATAAAATGTATAAATGGGCACTAAGGAAACTCAAAATTAAGGATGACTCACAGATCTATCTCAGGACTGACAATTATAAAGTAACAAGAGACAAACAGTAAATTTGTGAGATTAACAAGAAAAATTCAAGTACGGAAAGAAGAGTAGAATAAACAAACATATTTTTATTGTGCATATCAAATGTTGTCTGACCCCTCCTTGGTTTTCTGCTCCTGTGTAGTTGTACAGTTGGCACCTCCTCTCCTCTCCACTACAGCGTTCTGCACAGTCACCAGAGCAGGATCTTAACGTCTTCACCAGGATTACACTCCCGTGTTCATTCCCCGAGCATATCCAACATGGCAGCCCTCAGGTGAGTCGAGACTGCTGCCCACTGAATAAGACAAATTTAGCATAATCCAGGGCAATAATTTTGGAAATGTAGTTTTCAATCTGAAAACAATAAAGCTAGCACCCTCTTTAGTTGTCAAAATGAGCACAAGAAAGACAAACCAAACCGACCCCTTCGTCAAAACAGTTCTCCACAGTGTCAATAGTATTTAAAAACATATGTTTTTTTCTTCTTTTCCTGTTCTCTTCTGCCTCAGCCGTGCCCACTCTCCAGGCATGGCGGCCCCATCCTTTTCAGGCGCGGCTCGATTCAACACGTCTTTCCACAGCCCTTCGTCCAGGGGCCACCATGGCTTGTTACCCTCTCCCAACAGCACGGTCAACGAAACGATGCTAGTGCCGGAGATGGAGCCCATCGTACCAGACCTCTGCATGGAGCAGCTGTGGAGTGAGACAGTCACAGCTGGCTGTCACAGGTAATAACCAGGACTGAATTCTACTGAAAACAGATGCAGAGTCTGTACAGACACACAATTAATTTACATCAATGACTGATGATTATTGAGAATGAATTATTGATAGTTTTATTTTAATGTGATTTCACTTATTCTTCTAATTGATGCCCTTTATTCTGGCAAAGTTCTGTAATTTAAGGCTACTCAGCTTTCTAGTTTATTTTAGTACCTGAAATTTAGAGCACATAGCATGGCAATACAACACAATGTTGTCACCATCTGTCATTATCATCAGAAACTCAGAGGTGTGTTTCTCTGTTGTGTTACATCAGAGAACTTTTTTGGAAAAAAGAAAACATGAATATGAATATTTATTTATAATCCTTTAATTAGATTTTATAGTTGGGTTCTTGTCAAATACTTTAAATTTTAAATCACACATTAGGATGTTAAATAGCACCGAGGTAGAGAGAAGTGATTTCACCACAACTAATCGACCTAAATTTTCCACTTTATTTAGAATTGCGTAGTCACAGAAAAGTTGACCTGATTAACACTGACCTATCAATGTCAGCATCAAATCTAGAAGCTTCCTCACTAACTTCCACTTCTTTACCAATTGTTGCTCAAAAGTTTCTCTCAGATCGTTTTTAAGTCACTTCTAAGCACGAAACTCAATGTTTGAGATTTTTTTTTGTGTCGTTTGTATTACTTTTGTTTTTGTTGCTGCTCTTGTTTAGTAACTGCTGTTGTTCAACGTGAATTTTCACCTTTTTGCATGTGCAGGGAGATGAGCAGCCAGGCGTCTAAAGTATTCCTGACCTCTGACCTCTGTGAGAACCGCTACCTCTGTTTCCTGGTGGAGTCTCACCAACAGCTCAGGTCAACAAACATTCACAATGAATATGCACATAACTTATATTATGCTGTCTAGGGGGCCATGAAAAGTCTTTAAAAGTCTCAAATGATTATGACAGTTACTACACAGTCTTATTGAAAAAACAATCATTCATGTATGTAGCTAATTTTTTCTTTCTCTTCATCATCACTCTCTCGACCTGATTTTTGCGGTGACACCAATATCTACAAGTTAATATATTTTTCATTGTTTCCACAGATGTGTGAAGTTTATGGAGAGCAATGATACGTCTCAGCTCATCTTTGCCTCTGTCACAACCATCCCTGCCAAAGATGCAGAGCCTCTGCAGGTAGATTATAACATTTAGGTTTTTCAAGATTTACAGAGTGTCAGCAAAAGTTAGTGACAGTAAGTTTCTTTGTTGATACCCACACAGTCTACTAATTTATTCAGTAAGTAAGAAAATCAGATCAGAAATTACAAAAATGCAGAAGAAAGAATATCTCAGAGCACGTCATTGCACTGTACTCAGTGACCACTTTATTAGATGCATCTGTACAATCAAAAGCAATCTAATACAGCTGTTCTGCTATAAAGTCTGCTTTTATGATGCCTAGAGTATATTGTTAAGTTTTTGTTGACAGTGGCATAGGGGTGTTAATTCAATTATATGTTTTAACATTGAGGTCCTACTGAGAAGTGCTTCTTATACTCAACAGTTTCCTTCTTATATATGTAAATGTGGAGGACAAATAAATAGACAGACCTCAGTATGATGTAGTCCAGTACAACACCACCTTTAACAGTGGTCTCAATAATAAAAGATATTATTGAATTTACGTTTCCAACAATGTCACAATAAACTGGATGTATGTAAACGTTTAAAGGTAGAATTTATGGAAGCGCTGTTGTATTGATTTGCAAAAGACTGTACAGGTGGTACCTAATAAAGTGGACACTGAGTGTAGATTATAATGTCATGTTTTTTCGTTGGAGTATTTATTGCATGTAGAATTAAACAGTGCTATTTATTATTAGTTATTTCTTGGCTTCTTTGACGCTGCCTCCACTGAAAACTGACTCCTCTGCTTTCTCTGGCTCTGTTGTTATATGTATGGATATGTTAGGATTTTATCGCTGGTCTGGGTTGTAGCATCAGCATATTTATTTAACATCAAATTATCGTGTGGGAAGTGTGAGGTTGTGAACATTGCGTTGGGAGGCCTTACTGTATCCTCTTTAATGCAACCGGATGTTTACGAGTTTGGTCTGTTATAATTAAGTCTTTATTTGCTCTCATTACCTATAGAAACCAGTGTGTGTATATTTAGCTGAGCTAAATCTCTGCCTCAGTGGAACAGAAATTCATACAACCAGTTTTAATAACGGCACGTTATTGATGAGCTATATTGTACAATGCAGTAGTTATAATTTTTAATTTCTTTTAATTTTTAATTCCCAGTTTAATTCCCAGTTTGCCTGCATAACATTGTTACTTCTACAGTTTTAACTTGTCTGGAAAGTTTTCATTAGATCAGTTTGTATGTTTTAGTTGTTTCATCTTAATTGATAGTCATTTCTGCACTCACAGTATTGATTAACTGTAAAATAAACACAAACAAACCGTAAATACAAGATCTTAATATCTGTGCATGTCAACATTAACACATGTAAGATTTACTCCATGAACCTTGACAGCTAATCACTTCCGTGACTAAAGCACCTTGAGGATTAACGCAGATATTAACCGAATGCAAAACATGTATTTTATAAGCTACTACTCTCTGAACTGGAGAGCAGCATTACATTCACTACAGTCATGAGTACTGAGGGAAATCTTCAGTGAAAGAAAGTCATAGCAAATGATACTGTAATAAGGCTGGTCTTATTTGTTGATAAATTGATTGATCAAGGCAATGGGAAGGTTTGCATTAACTGACCTCAGAACAGTGTATGGGAGCTGAACTTTTATATTGTCAGTGACAATGTGGATGTCTTTACTTGATTTTCTTTAAAGACAAACAATAGTATAAAAAGTCCAAATTCAGCAACATAACATCAAAAAGCAAGGTTATAAATGGATGGCTGTAATGTTTGTTGTTTTAGTTTTGGTGTCAGAATTTAGTTTGTTTCATTTTTGTTTTTTCTGTTGTCCTCTCTTGTTTTATGTTTTTTTGCTATTGGGTGACGTAAATAAGTGTGGTTTGTAGAAAGTTGATGTTCAGAAAATTAATTGTCAACAGTTTTGATAATCGATTAACTGTGCGTCCATTAAAAATGCTGAAAGTTGACTAGTTTCAGCATCTCGCATGTAAATATTTGCTAGTTTCTTAGTCTTTCATGGTAGTGAACCTGAATATCTTTGGGTTTTAGTCAGAGAAAACAAGCAACTTTAAACATGATTGTAAGGTTTTTCACAATTTTCGGACCTTTTATAGACCTAACACTCACTGAACTGAGAAAATAATAAGGGCATTAACTGATGAAAACAGAATTTTGAGATGGTCAGAACTTGGTATGTTGTCACATCTCTGAGACAAACACAACAGGCAGGCTGGACGTAATGGCGGGAGGAACTTGTTTTGAACATTGAGAAGTGGGTGTGTCATCCTGATAAACCATGCTCTTACTAACTAGTTAACTGATTAATCTGATCCCTGATCTAAAAAGTTGAAGATTCATTGATGGGTGAATGCAGGGTGCAAAATTAACATTTTGTCAACCAGCCAAATGGCTGGTGAGTGATCAGATTTAGCAGCTCAGTAGATTACCATGATTTTTTGGCTGGTGAATGAAACAACTCTACCAGCCATTTGCAGATTTTACCAGGGTTGGTTGGTGCCTGGTGCTAATTTTGTGCCCTGGGTGGATGTTATGATGTTATTGATTAAAATTGGTTGGTTCAAGCCTACATAAGCACATACAGACATATTTTGTTTTACAGGAACTAAACACGGTTAGATTTTGATTTAAGAATCCAAAGAAATTAATTTTTTTTGTATATTTTTTTGGCATGTATTGTTAGATAGCTGCCCAATATGACAGCTGATGTGATCTAAAAGGGTTAAAAAACATTTTTCATTTCATCTCAACTTTAAAGTAGTAGCTAGTTGCAGTCCTGGTGACTTAACATGTTCCTGACAATCAAACTTTGGTCCTCAGAATATAGATGCCATGCTGGTTCTGGAGTCGTGTGGCAGTCTGGTTCTCTACACAGGAATCACCAGGGTAAGACTTGGTCAGATTAGTCTATCAGTTTGATACACCGCAGACATTACATACTGTAGATTTCTGGTCTGTCCTGTCTTTGTTTTCCTTTAGGTCAGTAAGGTGTATGTCCAAGGCCTCCTGTCACCCACCTTCAGCCTCACCAACCACCTCCCTCACCTCAGTACGCCCATGGAGAATGTTAGCACGCCGACTAACGCTGGCAGTAGACACCTCCAAAGACTGGATGAGGTACCTCCATGTCCTGTAAACATATCATTCTCTATGTATTAATAGTTTGAATGTTTTTTGTCTAATAATGCATTTTTAGGTTACAAGATTGTGCCAGTGTTACTTTACTTTGCATTCTTCACTGAATCATCAGCACTTAGCTAGTTTAGTTGTAGATATCAGTCTTCCTCCTTGCCACCATACAATCTTCTACCATCTGAGAAACAATTTCCACAGAGCAAGATAATCTGTCATGGTAAACGCGGAGACTTGATTTGGTTTCCTGCTTTTATAAGTATTCAATTTGGCTGCTTGAAATAATCAGGAAATAATCTCTCCGAAACATTACACCTCAGTACCTGTATTGAAACACTCAAGTCTTTTTAATTACGGCCTATTGTGAATTTACATCCTGTCACCTCATCTTGGCTGCTCACTTGATTTCTTTCTGTTTTCCCTCTTTCTTTTTACTTTTCCTTCACCTCTGTTTTTGCCTTTCTCCCCAGGCTGTTATGCCCTCTCCAGTGGCAGACCTGAGGGGCCCAAACATTAAACACCACGAAGGTTCATTTTTGGAAGATTACACTTTCCAACAAACCAAGCCCTACATCCATGCCTTGCGGGACCCCGTCTGCAACCGGGTCTCTCTGGTAGGCTGGTGTTTGTGTTGATTGTGTGTATGTGTGGTTTCAAGAAGCCAAACTAATTATTTTCACTCATAGCTTTAAATTAAGCTCACTCAGACTGACATCATCAACATGAATCCTGCTTACATGTACTCAGACAAATGGATTCTTGGCTGAGTTGACATATCTTTATGACTCAGCTGGAAGAGCAAGACAAACTTTCCTGGAAACTTCGTCTGATTTGTCCACCAAAATAATATTCTGAATAACTGCGATTGTTTACTGTTCCAGAATTAGGCTTGATACAAACGCTGTAACTTATTAATATATTACAGCCTCCTGTGGTTTTACATTATAACATACAAAGAGATGCTTGTCTGCTGCCTGAGCCGTTCATGGTAGAAGTGCATGAAAGGGAACTTCATACTGACTGCAGATGGAGTTCTGATCATTCATAGAAAACAACTGGGTGAATCTCCCTCAAGGTTTTGTTTCTAGTCAGTGATGTGTGTGGTGTGTGTGTGGTGTGTGTCAATTAAGGCCATTAGTATTTGTGAATGGAAGCCACAAAGCACTGAGTGTTTCTCTGTGTGTTTTCTGCCTCGTGGGTCAGTCCTGTCAGACTGGTACAGACAGTCTCCTCAGCCCTAGGACTCTACAGAATACACACGCACACTCAGTAAGAGAATATTCTTTCTCCCACACACACATCAACAGAGGCCACTCTGTGTAAAAGTACAAAACAGTGTCTGCAGGCTGCTGCTTTTTTGACATATTGCCTCCATTCATTGATTTTCCCTTTGACTCCTTGATGTGTCAGTCTGAAGGCTAATTGTTCATGCAGCTAAGGCAGCTCGCTGGAGTTTTCAAAGCACCGGCTGCTCTCTGTATGTTGTCACGTCGACGGTTTATTTCCTTATCAGGGTTTCTTTCTCATCAGTTTAGCAGTGCTGTGAAACCCTGCTGGAGAAAATGAGACATTAAAATAACAAGATGTTCTTGTCTATTTTCCTCTATAACTAACTATTCAAAATAACTGACATAATCTCCTGTGAATTGTAATCCTCCTAAAAAAAACACTTGTAAGTGATGACAGACTGGGGTACAGTTACATTTCTTACACATAAAGCTAATGTCACCTGCAAATGTCAATGTAATACAAAATGTCTGTTGGTGTTTTTCATGTCTTTAATTTTAATTTTTGTTTTAACATAATATTTACATTTACTATGTTACACAAATGTGATTTTACTACTGGAGTCCTGCCCTTTCCAGAAGTTTTTGGGTGGATCAAAGATATTGGTTATTGCTTGCAAAGTTAAAGGAATATCAAATATGTCAAATATTCTGTGCCAGTGGGTTGTAGATTGGGATAATTCAGACTTCAGTTGTGGAAAATCTTTGTTCCATGGTGTAAAATGCTGTTTCATACAAATTCCATCGAGGCCAGCTGACTTGTGATTGCATTCATTTTATTCTTAAAACCAGACTTTTTAGAGAAAGAACACTAAATACAAAAAAAAAAAAATTACAAAAAAGGCTGCATAAATAAATATATAAAGGAAAACACAACTTCCAAAATGAGTGGTTATAGCTCACTTCACCATGCCGTCATTGTAACCCAAACTGTGTCTAAGCTGTTTGAAACTATCCATCTTTTTCGACTTCAGACGAGACCCCAGTCAGTAAGCATCTGCTGTCATATCATTATGGAGTAATTGAAAGTTTAATCTGATACAGAGAGTTTCAGCAGCAGTTTCAGTCTTGTGTGATTCAGTGCCATTGTTGGTGTCTGTTGGACTTGGAGACAATGAGTCACAGCACACACCAATTAATTTTTCTATTAAGCTGGATTTTTGCTTCTCTGTTGAGGTATTTCATCACTGTTTGTGGTAGACAACAGTCTTTTTTTCCACAGCAGACATTTGTACATGTCACAGTAGGTGTAAATCATAAGATTTAATGGTGGCTGAATTCCATTTATCTGCTTCAGTTTCAGGGTCTTGGTAATTGTGCTTGCTGTCACTGAGGCACTTGAATAGAACAGAGCCATTGTTAATATTAGTTACACCAGAGCTTTTCCTATTGTAACAAGGCAAAATGTCTGCCTCTTAAAATAATAACTTAAATCAGCAAGACTTTATTAGTATACTTGTATATAAGGCAACATAAATTGACGTTGTTGGCACTGATTAACATAGATTTTAAACAAAATTATTTAAATATCACTTAAAATAGCACTTTTGTATAACTTTTTAAGTTAAACTTGTGTTCAGTACAAACATATTGTAAGAAAACTAACCCACAAAGTCATTTTTACCTTTTTTATGCATCCAAGGAGTAAGAATTTTCATCCTGCTTATTCACTCTACTCCATCCAACTCCATGTATCATGTTAAACAGTTTCTGGTTGATTGTTTGCAGCACTGAACCCTTTGTGTAGACATCAAACAAAAAGACATGCGTATTTAATGTAGGCAGCAGTCAGACATTTTGGCATCACCGATTTCAGAATTGGATATCTTAAGACTTTTGATTTGTTATGAATGACATTTATGTGACTACAACAACGTGTCTGTTGCAGTTTGCATGAGGTCATATCATATAATGCCTGTGGCTTTTCTTGCCGTAACAAACAGCTGATGCAGCTGTCTATTGCACTGATATAAAATTGAACTGAAAGTATGTTATTTTCATTTGTGCGCAATCTCTCTGTAGGAACTAAGCAGTGGCACAATGCTGAGGATTTCTGTCCCAGAGATTGCTACCTCAGAGCTCGGTGAGACACACACACACACACACAAACTTTATACACAAACACACACACTTATGGAAGATGGATGCAGAAAAACAACCCAGTGTGTGCATAGATACATTAAAGTCTAGGTATTGCAGCTGCTGTTCATCTGTGATGCTTTCTGTCATTGAAATATGTACTTTTTAAGTAAGACATCCACATATGCACGCACAGGCAGATGGCTGAGTCAGAGCAGTTAGGTCCTGGAAATTAGGTTTGAGAGCTGCCCTACGTTGTTATACAGTGACGTATAATCTTGATGTATTGAGGATGCCATTACAAGATACACACACACACACACACACACACACACACACACACACACACACACACACACACACACACACCACATACACACACAGTGCCCCACTGAAAAAGATAAAGCTTAGTGCATCAATGAAGTAGCTCTGAGAGAAAAAATCACATTCAGAGGAAAAAATATATTTTCTTGTTCCCATGCCATTTTATTTTAAATCTTTCAATCTATTTTACTTGTTAATTATTTGTGGCAAACATATTAGTTAAATTGGACTATAAATAAAGATGACTTAACTCAGATCTTCATCATCTCCCTTTGGAAGTTTGTTGCACAGAAATTATACCTTTTAGCACATGTAAATAATTAACTACTAATCACGACTGGGAGGCTTACATGTATGGATGAATTCAAAGACGTATTCAGTTGGGAAATGTATTGTGTGGGAACCACAGCTTGTCTGTTCCTCAGGTCAATAAAATGCAAACCTTTTTCTTGAAAAAACGCTGTTAAGCTAATGTGCTTGTTTCTAAAGTTGAGCACAAAGATCCATGTCTGCTTTTACTTGGTACCTTCATCAAATCCATGCAGGTTATATTACTCAAATTTTAAAGGCCTGTTTACTGCAATCCCTTAACATTCAGCAGGCCATTAAAATCCATTTTGGGGAGATTTTTTTAAAACAGTTAATTCTAAAATTCATTAATTTGAGTGTCCGTTAATCTATTTTCTGTTACAAACATGAGTCAGCCTGTTGTTACTGAGAAAACTGCTGATGCCATCTCCTGTCTGAGGGAACACTAGAGTCAGTCTAATTTCTGCGTAATGAGGGAGTTGCCATAATAAAACTTTCTCAGAAAAATATTACAAGATTCAATTACATTTGCCATTTTGAACTTATTCTAAACAGATTTACAGAAATAATTTTCCATAACTTTTCACCACCTTGGCAAAAAACAGTTTAAAGTAATATAATTAGAGCCCGACCAATATGGGATTTTTGAAACCGATACCAATTTTAGAAGGGGAAAACTTATTATCGCTATGGTGGCCAATATAGTGAATTTCTAAGCTGGAATAAAAATAGACCTGCTTTTATGTGGGTTGTTCACCAATTTTACACAGATTTGACTACGCAAAGGCACTCAGAAGGCTGTTCCTTAAACAAATTTAAAAAAAAATTGTGTAATATTATTTTTACATCAAATAATTTAACATATTAATGCCAATCAATTGTAGAAATGAACAGGGAAAATAAAGATTAATTTCAGTCAATATGATAATAAACTAAGCAGGAAAGAGGCTGAAAACAGCATTTTCTGCATGAAAAATTACTTAGATGAATAATTAATTGTCATAATAGTTTCATTGTTGAATTCTTTTTTTACCACTTGCCCTGCCGGGCTATTGAGTTGCCACATGTACTTCCCCAACGTGGCATTTTACTTTACCTTTTGTTAAGCCTTGGCTGGGCCTGTTCATGTCTGCTCTAGCTTTTGTTAAAGCTCACCCTCAGTTTTTTTTTTCCTGAAAAGCCTTCAGCATCACTGAAGTGTGTGTATGACTCTGCCTGCTTTGTGTGTATCTCTACCTTTATATCTTTGCCATGCCACCCCCCCACCCCCCACCCCATTATTTAGTAATCGATCCTACAGACGAGGCTTTCTCCCTCCTAATGAAATGGCATTTATCCACCTCTTCCCTGACCTTTCCCACTCTGGATGTCCAATTAAGATCGCCTGGTGACGTTGATTAGGAATCTGATTGGTCACAGTTGTTAGGAGACACAGTAACACTAATTATGTTGTAGTGGTGGTTCTTTTTAATTTCCTTTAATGTTTTCTGATATTAAGGAGAAGAGGCCAAAAAATTGTTGCAGCAGGATGGGGATCATGGATGGAGAAGAAAAATAAAAATAGTCAAAATGAATGACTAGTGATTTTTAAAGTTCTAGTTCTGGTGGAGTTTTCTCACCTGGTTCAGAGATTCAAACCAGCAACCCTCTTGCATTTCTTTGGCCTCTGGGCTAGACTGGGTCCTCAAAACATCTCATGCTGGCCCAAGAAATAACTCTGTACTGAATAATATCACAGTCATAGTTCATTTCAAAGCAGGATCAGAATATACTGTATGTGTATCCATTTCCTTTAAATAACACAAAACTGCAAACATGTTGGAGCTCTTTAAATCTATGTTCCTGTGATTTCAAAATTATAAATTGCGATTCAAAAGTTAATCCAGCTGTAACTAAAAATGACATTTCGTTGGACTTCAGTAGTTGCCACAAGAGTTGCATGGTATTGTTCATGAGGTTTGTGAAAGGCATCTCTTTTCACCATCATAGGTGCACGTAGACACACAAGTACTTTTTCATATTAATAATTTATTACAAAATGGAAGTGTCATAAATATCTTGAAAGTCAAGTACATGATCACTAAACTACAATATTTGACCATTAGAGGATTTTTCCCCACATTTTGTAATTGCAGATTTAACAGTAGAGGGACAACATGTAATGAGGCGTTCTCTGGTGGGACTAAAACCAGGGATTTTGCAGTTCATGGTCAACGTTTTTAAATAACTTGGGACTTTGGAGAAAAAATGTTAAGTTTGTTTGGTGCTTTTTATTAAACAAATTGAGTATAGCACTATATACAAAGTATATAAAAGGAGAAAAACCTTTTGTAAAATGTCTATTATCTCTTTTCTCCTCTGATTTTATTTCAGTTAGGAAATGCCTTCAGGCGATTCGTTTCATCCTGCCCAAAGAAGCTGCGATGAAGGTTTGTGGAATTGACAGCTAATTCTGGAAAAAACACTGCAAAAAGCTCTTGTTGCACATGTTTGAACAAACAGACTGACAGTATGCTGGCATGGCATTATTTATTGGCCAATAACGTCACACCAGCGTAGTTATTTCCTAGATAACCTGTACACATGGAATATGTAACTGTGTGCAGACTCAGAGAACGAATGTTACACTATAGCCAGATATTCTGTCTGCCATAAAAATCATGTCAAACCTGCATCACTATTTTAGTTGACTGTAGATGTTTTATTTAAATTTTTTTTGATAAATTGATATCATTTATCTTTATGTAAAGTTCTGTAAAAATGTTCACTTGTCATTATGCAGGTTTTGGTGAAGTGGTATAACATCTACAATGCCCCCGGTGGTCCCAGTGCTCACGCAGAGTGGAACCTGTTTGTCACCTGTTTCATGACACTGATGGGCTACAACACTGAGCGCCTCAACTGGACACGAAACGTGAGCAGCTGAAGAAGAGTTTTCTATTCTAAACCTGCAAAACCTTATTTTAACTAATTCACGTGTCTTGACCTTGCTCTTTGTCCTCCCCTCTTTTCCCCCAGCTACATTTTGAAGTGCCTCTCTCTCCAGTAATTGCAGCCAAGAAGGCTCGTCCCTCTGACGGAGGCTCTGATGAGGTGTGTGAGTGTGACGAATGTCTGAACTGTTGTGATGGCTGTGGCACCGTTACTGTAGAGCCGTCATCTTTGATGTTGAGCTTAACATAATTGTCTGCATCTCATTTGGTGCAAAGACAATAAAAGGGAACACTTCATTACAGAAGTGAATATCAAATCAAGATAAATTCTCTGAAGTGATGCAACCTTTGTGAAAAGTAAAACTTTTGGAAGAGTAATTAGATTTTAATACTGATTTCCAGACCTCAAAAACATTCAGGAAATGTTATTCAATATCTCCAATAATGTTTCTAGATTTTTTAAAAGATACATAATAATGGAAAGGTTAGGTTAAGGTTATGTTTTCCAGATGTATGTTTAATTGTATTTTATGCTAGTTCAAATTTTGTTGTTGCTAGCGCTGGGTATCAGTACTCCATACCTTTAAGGTATTGACTGAAATAACCCTGTACCAACTAGATAGAAGGTGATACCTGCATTCATTCCTTTTGGGACCCAGATCTAGAGAAAAAAAATACTATTTATATGGTTTTGCCTGCAGTGCCTGCAGCCTGAAGTGTTCTTCTTAAAGGATAACCTTCAAAAACAAGTATCAAATGAAGTATTCCATTGGTATCGGTATCATTTTATGGGTTCTGTTATTGGCAATAGTATGAGGATTTTTTTAAGCAATTCCCAGCCCTAGCTGTTGCTAGTATATATGTCTAAATTAAGTATGAACTTTGTACAGACACTGAAACAAATGTGTTGGTGCTTTCCACTTGGCACAGAAAGCCAGTCATAAAAGTCACTTAGCTTTCAGAATTTCCTGTGAGTGGGAAAAATGTCACCCTAACAGATTTGGACATAGGGAAAGCCCAGCACTGTAGGCAAACCCTATTAACCCAGGGGACAGTTTCAGTGTGTGTCTGAAATAAATGTGTGACATAATGGAGAAAATAACCTGCAGTCTGTCCTACAGTCCTAAAACACACACACACACGCACTTTTTAAAAATACTCCAGTGATCTGTGTTTGTGTGTTCTCATCAGGGCAAAACATGACTGTCAAATGTCAGTCAGCTGGAGGCTGTGCTGTGTAGTTTTGTGTGTTTGTGTGCTTGTCTGTGTGTGTGCGTGTGTTTGACCTGAGGAACTGCACGAGCCAGATAAAACGGAAGCATGTTGTTGACCCTGTCAGCCTGTGACCTCTGAGCTTTGTCCCTTCCAGATGGTTCACAGTCAAACTTCCTGCTGCCCAGATGTGGTGATGATTTTGCAGCCACAATTAATAAACATAAAAGACATAAAATCATAAGATAAACATTCATTGTAGTGTCTTTTTTTTTTACATTCTCTGTGTTCCAAATCTTTTCCCCCAGTACAGGCTTTTAATTAATCAAAAATGCAGTATTACATCTTGTAGATCATCTATATCTAGTTATATGGCCTAAACACAAACTGGTGAGAGAGCACACCTTTTTACCAGCTTTTATCTCTGTCTCCTCTCTCTGAAGGACTGGGACTATTTGCTGGGATCTCATTACCACCGTCAGATGAATTCCCAGCCTGTCTGTGGTCCAGTGGACTCCAGTGGCTCCAACAATACTCTGATCACAGAAACTGAGGGCCTTTCTTCTGTAAGTAACTCTCTCTGACTAAAATCAATACAACACGTAATATATCAGTCCACCCAGATTATGATGGGTGTGATGCTCTTTGTTTGCGAAAGACTTAATGCTGTGTGGATTCAGATGCCTCTTGCAGGATGCAAACATTATAACCTTAAAGGTAGGATTTATATCAGGAATACTGTAGTAGACTGCATTCGTTTTAGTTTAGTGTATATATTCTATAATTTTCTGATAAAGGAAAATGTTAGACACATATCATACAGTCCCAATATACTAAAATAGTGAAAAGTAATGGATAAATGGTTGAAAACTCAACTGGTAAAATAGTACAAATACAAACTTGACCAAAAAGGAAATAACTGATGAAAACATATACATCAACAGTTCCACTGTGTCACTGTATATGAGAAAAATATTGTAACATTATGAACTTGAATAGAATTAACAGAGTTAAATAAAAATCAGTACAAAAGGACACATTTCAAACTTGACATGTGGTGCTGGGGAAGGGGTACTGGAACTCATCTGACTCTGTGGGGGTAATTCTGACAAAATGGTTGGGAACCACTGGTGTAAATATTTGAAAGGCCTTTTCACCCCAACATGAATGCATGTCCTAGTTATTTGATATAGTTCTTATTATTTATAGTCTTTGTTATTTTGTTGTGTATACACACAGTGACTTATTTAAAGAGTTACTGCTAATTGTACAATGACAATATTTCCCATTCCCGCTTACTGTATGTAACTTCTTTTCTCTTTTTCCTCCTTCTTCCTTTGTCCTAGGTGTCCTCTCCCGCCAGTCCGTCTCTGAAGTTGGACAGTTCAGCTCCCCTCTTCCCTCACATTCCTGCTCTTTTCTATGTTCTCCATCTGCTCTATCAGGACCTTCAGCTGGACGAGCTACAGAGAGCGAGAGCCTCATCACTAGTCTGTCTGCTGCAACAGCTAGGCCAGGTAACCACTGCCTGTGTAAATGTGTGTTTTTTGATGTTTTTATTAGCTGCTACAAGGAAAATAAATAGCATGTGTCTTGTCTGTGTTGTGTATTACTGTATTAAACTGGTGTGAGGAGTTAAGTAATGATCACAAAGAACTGAATGAAAGTGAAACTCCAGAAAAAGGGAGAACTGTTGCTTTAATACATGAAGGTTCCAAAACAGAAGAGACTTCGCAACCCACTTTATTGCAACAACCAAAGAAAACCCTTTTAACACTTGTATTTAATCAAGGCTCTTTAGTGATGTGTTACTCAGGACTACAACTCCAACAGCCTGTCGAGTGACCGCTGTGATTGGTGACAATGACAATAAAAGAATAGGTGGAGTGGGGGAGTTAAGCACTCTTCAGAGTAATTGGCCTGTGTTCGTTAGTATGTGGGCTGTCGTGAAGTGTAGAGCAAATTTTCACATTCTCCCTGCTTTATCAGGTGAACTAAAGCTAAAATAATGATCCTGATTGTTTTATAAGGCACTTTTATCTAAATGATTTGAAGAAGAATTTAATTTTAATCCTCTTCATGCTTCCCTATATTACTATTTTATGAAAAGATATTTAAAGAACGAATCACATGTAACAGGTTAAAAAAGTGGAATATTAAAGTATATGCAAAAGATCAGATTGAATGGATGTGACCAGTCTGTATCAGGGCTTCAGTTTGCAGCCTCAACAGATAACAGTGTCCCATCACTTTGAGTTTACCCATATAAATAAACAGGAAGTGTTTCCCCGCAGAAAAATGATGCATCAAATCAAGTGTCTCACACAGTAAAGTAAATGGTGCCCCATCCGGAGAGGACTGGACTCCTAAAAAACACACCCCTATTAGACGCATTGATTTATGTCACATTTATCTTCCCACAAAGTGCTGACTTAATCAAATGTCAATGTTTAAAATATTGTATTTAATTTTTAAATCTTATCAAAAAAATTTTTTTTCAAATAAAAAAAAAAACCCATTTCCTGTCAAAATTTGACTACTTTGTTTTTCCCTGTACTGTAAAATTTATAGAAATAGTTGATATTCATAATTATGAAAATATCTGTTGATATGAAATAAGCTGTATTTTTTTTTACATTAATCACAATACAACTTTATTTACACCAATAATCTCTGGTAACTATATGCTAGCAGAAAAAGAGAAAAACACTGTTAATCGTCAAAGCTAAAAACAAAGACTACAAGCTTAAAAAATGTGTAGAATTGGTGATAAATACATTAATAAATAACTGAATCTGAAAAGACGCACAAAGTAATGAGGCTGTACATAAGCTTAAAAGCAGAGAGAAAAAATATTAATTGAAGGCTGAAAGCAGAGGAGATAATGAGTCATTTTACAGGCATACACACGAGTTCTTACATAAGTTTTACAGAGTCGGACAACTGTACACTCATTAACTGTTTAACAAACACATTCACACACAGCTGATAATTGTGTGTGAGTCGGGGCTCAGCACCAGGATTAAAAACTATTGATTATCTGATGTTAAGCAGAATGGTAATGATTCACAGCTGTTACTTAGTCAGAGTATGTGTTTAATTACTGCTGAAAAGGAAGTTAAATGCCACAGAGGCTCTGTAAGAATGTGGATCCATTTTTAGATTTGATTCAATGTTCTGCTGCGATTTAGTGTCCAGCTGGGCAGAGATGGACACTAGGAAAGACCTGGTACAAGGTAGACTCAATAACCCAGTGATAATAGATTAGATATGTTGTTACTGTGAGTCGAAACGTTCCTTTTCTTCACTGTGGTGGAGTTAAACAAAACAAATCCACCGTGTGGTGCTCAATATGTGAGATATGATGTCATTCATGTGTACAGAGGCATTGCTATACTGGAATATTAATATATAATATTGTTTGTTTTTTTGTTATTGTAGAGACCTCCAGATGGACGAGTATGTGGACCTGTACTGGAGAGATTACCCTTCATTAATTAGTGGCTTCAATGAGAGCTGCCTCATAGACCAGGGTAAGACCTTTTTGATAGTCTAATAATGATATCAAGTCAGGAAACAGACAAGACATGGTGGAACAGAGAGGGCAGGATGGCCTGCTGCTGCTAAAGGCCAGCTCCATATTATACGGTGCACTTTCTATGTCTGGGATCTTGTATAACAGTGAAGGACAATTTGGACATGAACAGGAAAGGTACTTAACAGGTACTGGTGAAGTTCCACTTGCAACCACTGTTTATCTTTGTTGAAAGTAGTTTATAGGACACTTGTCAACAAAATCTGTGCGCTTTACTGAATGTGTACTTCCAGGACCGTTGGTATATAATGTAATGATCATATGAGGTGTTTGTGTTATTTTCGCCCACCATTTTTTAGATAATTATTAGTCAACTCATGCTGCTTTGTAACTGTGGTTTGCTGGGAGTGATGAAATGACGCAAAAATGAAATGAAATAGGAAATAATTCTGAAGTAAATGCAATCATGCAGATTTGACTCACTGACCTATTAAGTATTTCCTTGATAGTTACTACTAAGGCCTCAAAAAAGGCTATGAAGTTGAATCAGCATCTTTTGATTGTCTCTAAACGCCATGAGTCTGTTTGTACTATTAAAAAACCTCAACCTCCATCTTTATCTCCCTCCTCAGCTCTGTTTGGTCAGATGCAGCGTCCGTCTTTCCTGAGAGCAGAGCCTCCCTGTGTGCTCAGCTGGCTCAGTAGCTGTCTGAGAGGGGAGGAGATCCTGCCTTTCCCCTACCTGCCCGGCATCTGTCAGAGGACCAGGCTGCTGGTTCTGGTATGACCAAAAGCAGATTTGATTTGTCTGTTTAAAGTTAAACAGTATTTAGAGGGTGTTGCTGATGTCTAACAGTGTGTTTTGTATTTAACTCTTAAGTGAAGTTCTCATGGTCTTTTTAAACTTGATTTTCCACCTTTTCCCAGGCTTTCTGATATGTGTGTGCATCTGAGTGAGAGATGGTGAGGGTAAAGAGTTCAACTTTGATTGAGACACAGTCAGATAATCTATTTGCGTAGCATGTCTGTGATTCTTTTTCTGAACATAAAGAGCAATTATGCCGTGGTATGGCTGGAGATGTGCACATGCATGTGTGTGTGGTGCTGATGGATTCAACCTTCACTTATCAAGGAAGGAGGGGCACTTGAAAACAAGTCTTGTTTCCAGCTGCCATTGTTTCTCTGGAGGATGACGGAGGCGATGACGACTTTGAGACAGACAGATGGAGACAGATTAGATATACAGACACACAAATGGATATATTGACAGGTCAGACTGTGAAAAGACCCTCACCAATAGGGCTGGGAGATGTGGACAGAATCAAATACAACATTTTTGATCAGATCCCTCAATGTCGGTATCGAGACAACATTTCAGGGATAACTATTGGTGCTTTCAAAAAATACGGGGATATCATGACGAAGTGGGTAAAGACAAATGATGAAACAGCTAGAACAGGCAGGTAAGTTCAGAAAAGTACACCATTTTACTGTAATGTTTTACGCCATGTCACGATATTACAGTATCCAAAATCTAAGACCATGTCTAATCCCATATCACGATATCAATACAATATCAATATATTGCTCAGTCCTACTGACAAACTTGTGCATCCAAACTATTCTGGTTGTTGAGAATAGTCAAATGTAACTTAGTTGTCTTAACCTCAATTTAAGACAGGAAATCTCTATAGTGACAAATCTGTTCAGTCTGGCAGACTTTCGTTCTCATGGGGCTGCAGTTGTCGTCTAATGTAGTCTGGTAATCAGATTTAATTGGCATTTTGTTTCACTTCATTCTAGTTAACATGCTCAACAACTCGATGTGGGCGGTGATTCAGAGGTCTGGATTCAGCCTGATTCGAAGAGCTTAAAAGAAGGCTAGAATTATATATCACATACAGAAATGGGGGAGTGGACAAAGAGAAACATTTTACTGTTTAATATAGTAACCCTTTTTCTCTTTGGGAGGGTACTTTTTTGTACTTGATATGTCTCCTCATAATTTTGAAACTTTTCCTTCTTCAGTGTAACATAACTTTGTAGTAACTGCAATTGAAATCATCATCAATCCTAGGGCTTGGTATCACAAAGAAAGACTGTCTAATTCATCCACTGCACAAAGGTTTTTAATTCTTGATTATCTTAAGTTGGACTGATTTTCCCTGAACCTTGTCATATTGTTCCCTATGTCCATATTTAAAAAAATATCACAGTAGATGACTTGAAGTTTTAATTAAGTTCCAAAAATCGAGTAATTCTGTGTCATGAAGTCAAGGCGTGTGCTATTTATCTCTGTCTTTCTTCTTCTTTGTTTTGTGTGTCCCTTTCCTCAGAGTTATGCTCTCTACATTACTGGAGATGAAAATGCTACATCGACAGATGTATCAAAGTACCTGGTCAAGCTCTCTGCAGGTGTGTGAGTTTTTGTGACTAGCTTTAAACATCATTTTCATTGTCTTTGATTGCATCCTGGGACTGTGTGTGTTTCTGACTGAACCCTTTGACCGTTTGTGTGCATGGTGAACGTTTATTGACAACCAGCCGTTATTACCTGCCAGCCCCATAGTTCCTTGCTTCAGGGCCCAGTAACACAGAAAGAAAGGTGGCTTGCAATGACGCAGGTTTGAAAGTCACCTGATTTCCTCTATTTGTTTTTGCTTTGACAAAAACACAATACAGTGCTGAGGTGACAGCAGTCACTGCAGGTATTTGGTCAGCCTCTTTTCCACTGACACAGAATTGGTCATTGACTTTGTGGGTGGTGCAAGAGAATCTAGAGTGACTGTTTTTTTCCCAGTTGTATGCTGACATTTGTAAGTGACAAAACAAAACCAAACAACAACAGATGTCATCCCACATGAATGCAGTCCTCCACTCATCAGGAACAAAATGTCACCTTCATTTAACCTGCAATTTAAGTGGCCATTCTTTGTAGTGACAAAATTTAGCAGCCGGTCGGTGTAGGTTTGAAAATGCTTTAATGCTTCATGAGTTGTTTCCTACAGGCGTTGTATATAGGAGAACAAATGAATCAATCTGTTGACCTCTTTCTCCTGCAATCTCCTGCCCTCATCTGTTTTTCTTTATCTCATCCTCCACTTTCTCAGGCCAGAAGACTTGTGCCAGTGAACCGCACTACAGAAGGTAATTTTTCTCACAGCAATGAGAGAAAGTGCTTTAGGATTTTTTTTTATAGTTACAGAAGCTATAGTGTGAGGATTTATTATGTATGATAACCTGCTTTTAAAAGATCACTGCAAATCATGGACCTTGAGTTTACATGTCTACATATTGTAATAGCACCAAATAATCCAAACATTAAAGGTGCCCTGTGGTGTTTCCATGCAAACAAAGTTGTGTTTACATTCAGTGTTACTCACCAAAAGATCAACAAAAAACATGCTGGATACATTTCCTTCCTATTCAAGTATTTGCAGAGCCTTTTTTATCATCAACTTTTTGAACCCTGTATTGATTACACCCTTGCTTATTAGCTAGCAGTCTTCTTCTTTGTTGCTTTTGATGCACATTACTGAGTTTCTTAGTGCATTACTGCCACCTGTAGATCAGTGGAATATTATGAAACCACTGGCAGGAATGTATCATGTATCATGCACATGCATCCTTGTTCACGAGACAAAATTGGGACCCACTCATTAAAAAAACCTCCATAGTAGCTACTAGAGGCCAGAAACTCCACATTGGACCTTTAAAATTAGACAAAAAAAAAAAAAAATGTTAGAGCCATGCTTGAGCAAATTTTAATTTACACACATACGTATATAGTGTGTGTGTGTGCAAAAACATAAATTCATATTTGAAAACTTTTTGCTTTTCTTTCAGTTTTGATAGCCAGTCATCATTGTTGTGACTAAAATTTCTGTGATTTTTATTTTAGACAGAGCAGTGTGAAGGTTAAGTTTTCCAGTGAGAGTCTGGCCGAGCAGCTGGTTGTCTGGCTCACCTCAGAAGGTAAGACAAATAGGTGTTTCTTCAGTTTATAGCATCTATACAGAGGAAGATGTGCTGAAGCCACATCCTCTTTTTCACCACTGCGCTGGTTCACTTTAATGCAGATTTATATATTAACACCTGTCCAGTGACAGCGCCGTCTGAACCGACTCTCTCATTGTCAGACCACATGTCTGCAGTGGTAGTTAAGTCAGAGTTAATGCCCTTTTACCATCTAGTAGGTATACAGTAACATATCTGAATGTAGATCATACATATTTAGAGTAATTTAATATGTAATATTGTTTGTGTGTGTATATAATTCCATGTACTGATTATTAACACATCAAGGTCCAACAACAACAAAAAGTAGAGTTTAAATAGTAGTTTAAATTCTTTTTGAAAAGGCTTGTCTGCCTGTTATGAAGCATTTGTTTCAAAGTTCAAGGGAATTATGCTCTTTTTTCACTGGTTTAGGTTTTACCCTTAAGGACCTGGAATCAGTCCCCTTTGGTGTGGCTTTGCCCATCAGGGAAGCCATCTACCGCTGCCGGGAGCAACCATGTTCTGATTGGTCAGAGGAGGTCTGTCTGCTGATTGGGCGACAGGATCTGACCAAACAAGCCCACAAGATGACCCTGGCCAAGAGCAAAGCTGTGAGTGTGAAATAAGGAACACCCGGTGTCAGACAAGGGTTTCATCTCAACAGTGTCGAAATATCATATTTGATTTTATTTTAACCAACCTTGTACTTCTCTTCTCTAATAGAGTGTTTCAGTTCAGCCCTTTTCCTTCCAGGTATTTGTGATCACAACATTCCTGAGCACAAAAAAATGTGCACAAATTCCACCCATTCCTGCAGTACTTTTGAGGGTTTGCAGCTTGGACAAATTCCCACAGTACTTCAAAAAAAAAAAGCAAAAAACAAAAAAAACACACCAAATTGCTGGCAGATATTTCCAATAGCTTCCATTTTTGACATTGAAATCATCTCTAAACTATGGTTTTAAACATTGCTATGGAAATGAAGTTTACCCACTTAATAACTACATTAATTAGTCTGCAGTACACTAAGGATTCCACATTTCAAAATAAACTTTTGACAGTGTCCTGATAACCTGTAATTATAATAGTTACCAAATAATGCTTTGCCTTCATACCAGTAATATTTTTGTGTCGGTAGCTGCTTTCCCCCTCAAATGAATGGCCATTCATCTTTTGAATGAATCTTAAAACCACTGAGGTTGTTGAGATAAAACGGTTCTGTGTGTTTATGTGAACGTGTCCAGTCTGTAGGTTCAGGTCTGTCCTTGGAGCCACCTGCGACCACAGAAGCAGATGAGGAGGAAGACGGGATGTCGGACATCATTCAAGAGGTAAGGTCAAACACGCAGTAAACAGTATTATTAGTTATCTAATGAAGGCTTGTTGTAGGTGTCACAGATAGAAGAGTTTCTCAGTGAGAATTTAATATGTTCTCCTCCAGGTCACAGGACTAATCTGGAGTCAAGATCTGAGGGTCCAGGAGGTCAGGAGGCTTCTGCAGAGCTCCAGGCCGGTCCGGGTCAGTGTAGTCCAGTTACCAGAGGTTTCTGACCACGAGTACATAGAGGAGAAAGAGAACAAGTGAGTATAATGTTTATACAGTATGTGTGTGTCCTGACTGCCTATGTCACACTATTAAAGGACATATGCAATTATGTCCTCTGGTGCCTCTCTTTCAATTCTTTGAGATTTTTGTCTTTCTTTTATATAATTTCAGATCAATCTGTCTTTCTCAAAAATGTTAATTCATTGACTTTCCTTTTTTCTCTGTGTACATCTTTTGTTTGTCTCAAGCTCTGTCCCCTCTTTGACTCTATCTCAGGGGAAATTATTAAGTTTCCTGCTGTAATCAAGGCTGGCCTACACCTCCCGTCAATTATATAGATTATTCTGACTCTTGAGTCTGTAATGTTTCCCTTGTTTTAATTCCCTGCTCTCCTTTTGTCCACGTCTTTGTATCCTCGCCAGACTCCTGCAATTGTGTCAGAGGACCATGGCTCTTCCAGTTGGCCGAGGGCTCTTCACTCTCTTCTCCTATCATCCTGTGCCGACTGAACCTTTACCTGTCCCAAAACTCAACCTGACAGGTAACATGACCTGCTCACCTTTGTTTATAAATAACTAACCACATGTACAATATAAATATACTGAATATTGTATCCTATTGTTTAAATCCCTTTGGGCACATCACATATACTATAAAATCATCAACAAACTGGCGAGGAAAGATTCTTGCTGCTCTGTAGCACATCTGGATAATCAAAAATGGAAAAAAAAACATCTGCACATTAATAAAGTTCCCATGAATATTTACATATTGAGAGAAGAAAAATATACTCAGCATCTTAGTAAAACATATAATTTACAGTAAAACTAGTCCCCAGAAAATATACCACATATACACATAGATACATACACATACAAGAAATGTAAAGAGCTACTTAGTACACTTTAAATGTTCAAAGGCCTTGAACAGTGTCTAGATTCTGTAAATTTTACTGTGTATCTTTATTCTTCTACCCCAGGCCGAGCCCCTCCGAGGAACACCATGGTAGATCTGAACAGCGGGAACATTGATGTTCCTCCCAACATGACCAGCTGGCCCAGCTTCCACAACGGAGTAGCTGCTGGACTCAAAATAGCCCCCGCTTCACAGGTCAGTTTGAAACATCAGCTCCACCCCTGCCTCATCAGGACTTTTGTTCAGTTTGACAAACATGCAGCTTATCATTGCCTTGTTTCTACAGTCTGCCCTGCCTGGTTTCTATTAAATTTTCTGTGTATGCTTCTAGCCCTCATGAAATTTCCACTTGTATACAAGAAAAATTAATTGACTTGAAATTGTATTTATTCATGATTCCTTAAAACAATTTTAAAACGTCTTAAATTTGGAAATATTAAAACACACTCACAGAAACTCTGGTCCCATTTGTTCATGTTTGCTTTGTAAACTTTCTCTCTCTTCTGCTCTAAAAAATCCTCCTTATTCTTGAACAAATAAATGTGACTTTGTCTTTTTATGTTTTTTAAGGTGGATTCGGCCTGGATAGCCTACAACAAGCCAAAAAAGCCCTGAGCTGGCAAATGAATATGCAGGCTTCCTCATGGCCCTGGGCCTCAACGGACACCTCACCAAGCTGGCCACACTTAACATACATGACTACCTCACCAAGGTACACACCACACACCTCCACACAAAGGCATACATGTACAGAAACTATCTCAGAGTTTCAAACATGCAAATATTATTTATTTATAACCCAGTAAATGCACATAGTCAGACTATAGTCATATTTTGAGTTTACTGAAGACGTTCTACCTTAATGCTCAGTTTACAGTAGACAGTGCTCTAAATTACTGTTTCTTACTGCGGTACAAACACACACCAACTAGAACTGCATACGCTTAAATACAGTTTATACAAAGGTACACCCATCTACTCTCGTTTAACTTGCACACACACACCACACACACTCCTACACGTACATTCTCTCTAGATGACTGTAAATGAGAGACGTAAATTCGCATCAGAGCCAGGCAACCAGTCAAAGTGAAACTCTGCCCTCTGAGAACTTTGAAACGAGACGAGTCCTTCCCACTTTCAGGTGAGAAAAACAACAGGATGCTGCAAGCCAAATCTTATTTTTGCTCAATTAAAAAGTCAGTGTAAAGATGTGGTTAAAGATAAAGAGCAATCATTGCGCCAAACCCTCTCGGAGAGTATCCAGACCGGCTCAGAGACTGATTCATTTTCAGTTCCCACTTTGATTCAGGATGTGAATTTATGCAGCAGTTGATAAAGATCAAAAAGCTTTCCTTATGAGTAATTTCTCTATAAATGAGATTTAAGAGTTTTCTCATACAAATATACAAACTTAAAAGTCCTAGAAATTTGGACAAAGTCCACTTCCTGAAATGACTGAATTAAAAACATTAATACGCCAACCCCTATCAATTCAAAAAGCTCCCTTTTCCAGTGTCAAGTGTTTCTTTCATCTTGTCCTGATAATTTTCAGCTTGTTTTATGCTATATTATTGACCATGAAGGTTATTGTTTGCATTTGAGGTTAAAATCATTTTGTTGGTCAAAATGCACTTTTGCAGAAGTGGGTATTCATTGATACATCAAAACCCTTCATCTCACTCGTAAATAATTCATGTTTAGTTGAAATTCTATATATTATAATCATACAGCACCAGAATCTAGTTAATATAATTAATGCACAGAAAATTCTTTTTTGACAAAAGTATGGATAAGTCAGAGACACACACGGGCTTCTAAGTTCAAATAAACGAGGAGGACACTGCAGACCTACACAGTAGAGATACAATACAGACAGTTGTGTGTAACCGACAGCCTTCAGTCTGAATGAAACCCATGAAGGTGGCTGACAGTGACGCTTGTTTGTAGCTGGTGGTTTTCTGACGGTTTCTATTCTTGCTGTAAAAGAGAAATTACACTGACATACTTTGGATCAGTTCATTAGAATTCTGTGGTTGTGGTTGTGTGTGTGTGTCTGCGTCTGTCCCCGTCATCTTTTAAGCATCCCAGTGTGTTCGCCTTGTTGCTGCAGCCTTTTACAAAGTCACACTCATTTTGGGTTTTAAAACCACCTGAGTGTTGCTGTTCTGTTCATTTCAAAGAAACACGTTGTTTTAGAATGTAGTCTCAGCTGGAGAAAAAAGTTACATGTAATCTCTGTCATTAAAATCTAATTTCCAGAGAAACAAAAGAGCTAAATGTCAAGTATTTTGACACTAATGATTTATCAAATTTATGTTTGTAGAAAAGTGTCGTTTAAAGTTTACTGGCTGGGGCATTAAGTCATTGTTCAGCTGGTTCATTGGCATTTTAATTGGTCAAGCTGACAATTAGTCATTAGTCAGTCAGTTTGTTTTCAAGAAATTGGCCGTTGAATGGCAATCAGAGGAATAATTTGTCCAAAAACAAAAAGCTTTTGATATTGAATGAACAGCATGTCAGTCAAACACAAGTGAGTTCAGTGGTCTGGTGGTTGGTGACTGAATCTTTTTGATTTGATTATAGAGCAAAAATGTCCAGCATTTACTTTACACTCAGATTTTAATTTATTGATGACGTGTTTACATGTGTTGGTTTATTATATGTTTGGGGATGTGGTATGCCTTTGTGATTATTAAACACACACACACAGGTGATCCACAGGGGTCTAATGAAAACTGTCAGTCATGGTGAGCCTCAGAGATCAGCTTCACAGTTACAGCTGATTACACTGGAAGTGATTTGTTCTGCTGCAGCAGGTATTTACTACACAGGGACACACATCACACTGCATGGTCTGATGCTCTGACCATTCTTTGAAGAAATCAGTTTATTTGTAGAAAAGACTGTTCTTTAGAAATAAAAAAGCCTCAGATCATAGCTTACAAAATATTCACTCACTGTCTTGTCTGTCAAAATCGTGCTAGGAAGTTATAAATATTCTTATTATTAGCAGTGGTTTAGCCGTCTCTCTGACACCCCCACGTATCCACCGCTGTTTCTGTTGTGAAATGTAACTTTCTGTCTCTGTCGCTCGGTCAGGGCCATGAGATGACCAGCATCGGGCTCCTTCTGGGTGTCTCTTCAGCCAAACTTGGCACCATGGACATGTCAATTACCCGCCTACTTAGTATACACATCCCTGCCCTTCTCCCACCCACCTCTACTGAGCTGGATGTACCACACAATGTTCAGGTAGGAGTGAGTTTGCATACTTAAATGTCAAAAATATTAATTATGGACTGTGAAATAGCAGTACTGTAAGTGATTCTATACAAGTATATGAGTAATTACACGGCTATCAGTGTGTCTGTGTGGATTATCTTTATTAAGATCTGCAAACTGTCACACACATCTACAAGAATGTACAATTGCTTATAAACACACTCACTCACACACAATAAATTAAACAATAATCATGCAATCCTTTCTCTGTCTGTTCTGCAGGTTGCTGCTGTAATTGGCATTGGGCTGGTGTACCAGGGAACAGGACACAGACACAATGCTGAAGTCTTGCTGTCTGAGATAGGTGTGTTGTGTGTGTGTGTGTGTGTGTGTGTGTGTGTGTGTCTTTGCTTGGTTGTGCAATTGACAGACAGATGGCACAAACACACCATGCCACTTTTTAACTATATGTGTAAAACAGGGCTACTCACACTTAAATTAAAGGTCCACGTTTTAATTTTACATACGGTCAGAGGTGCGGGGCAACACACAGTGCACAGTGCAACAACATAAATAGAGCTGCAAAGATCAGTTCGAATAATCAAGTTCTTATCCAGTCTTTCTCACACAGACTTTACTTGGGCGGGCCACCCAGGTGAATTAAGTGCCGTCTAAGTATATTTGGCGACCCATTTATCATTTTTAAATTTTTTTTTTTTTTTTTCCATCCAAGAGAACATCTGCAATCGATTAACCAGCTCACAGTCTCACCTCGCTGTGCCCCTGCTGCACCTGGCTGCTCTGCAAAGAAACACAGAAAGATATACACTCTCCCCTGTAATGCACTGATTGTGGTGTGATCTCGGTGTAGGTCTACTTGTGTGCACCTGGGTGGTGCTGATGTTATTTGGTACCGTGTTTGTTTGGATTGTTTTAATAGGGTACGTCATTAACAACTAGCCTCCCTATGTGAGCACTCACCTGATGTTGTGAAATGGAATTGTGGGTGAAAAAAAATCCAAAACGAAAGTTGTGATTTTTGGACAACTTAACAAAATTTAGTGCTGATGAAGAAAGTGAACTGAGCACATACACACTGGGAGAAAGAAACAGAAAGAGGCAGCGAGGCAAACCCAGCATGTGCAGTGAGAGAGGGGTATAGATGTGCCACAGGTACACTGTCATTCTGTGTTAAACACTGTAATCTATTAATAGTTTTAGTCACTTTTTAAAGCAATGCTCCTCCCTCTCAGTAATATTCAGGTTGTTGGTTAACATTAAAGCACAAACTTGTATTCAAGCAGGAGTGGTTTTAACCCTGTCTACCACAGTGTTCCACTGTTGACCTTTGATCTTACTTTTACTGAGTTTCTCATATTTTCTTGGCATGGATAGATGTTTTAAGTCTGTTTTTGGCATGTGTGTGTCTTTCAGGTCGACCTCCTGGTCCAGAGATGGAGTACTGCACAGACAGAGAGTCCTATTCACTAGCTGCTGGTCTTGCCCCTGGGCATGGTCTGCCTGGGGGTAAGTCACACACATAGAAACACTGCTGGTCAAATAAATATTTGCACAAACATCTTAATGTTGTCTCAACCAGCTGGAAGTTCCAGGTGGGCCGAGGTTGCCCTTTTAAAAACATCAGAAAGTTACGAAGTTGGACTTTAAGTATTCTGTGTTTTTGTATTGCGATTATTGATTTTATACTGTTTTCCTCTGGATTTCTTGCTGTATATTTACATCTTACTAATGTCGAATGGTAACTCCAGACAGAAGCAGTTGCATTTTCACAAACCCGATGTTTATCCTTGATATTTTACAACACATTTTCTCCCATTAAACCTCATTGTAGCTGTTCTTTTTTTGTCTCCCGTGAAAGAAATCTCAGTTGTCACATACTTTGTGGTCATGCCCACTGACAAAGAGGAAGAACACAAGTTCTCACACAAGTTTACAGTTTTATAAGTTTTATTTTTGTCTCTGTGTTTTTCTTTGTCTCTTCACCACTGATATTCTTCTTTAATTTTCTGACATTATCCTTCATTATCTCCTTATGTTCTCCCAACTTAAATTATTTTTGTGTGCCATGTCTCCTGACTTGCGTCATCTCCAAACACTTTGTCCTTTACTCCCTCCTCTCCAATTGTCCCTCTACCTCCGTTATTTTCTCGTCATCCTGTTTCCTCCACTTCCTCTTCCCACTCTTGTCTCATCATTTTCTTTCTTCCCATCCTGTTTTGTGTCCTCATTCTTTCTCCTCTCTCCCTTTTCATCATCATCCTCTGTCTTTACCTTTCCCACCCCCCTCCACTTCTCTCTCCTTGTAGCATGGCAGTAACTTGATTGGGATGACAGACCTGAATGTTCCCGAGCAGTTGTATCAGTACATGGTAGGGGGGCCACCGCAGAGCTCAGGCCGGGGCCAACAGGGAGAGGCACAAGTCCCCCAGCTACCAAATCAAGGTATATCGACAAAAATCCTTTTCTGTTTCTGTTAGAAAATAACTGCAGTGGCAGTGACAGTGTTCTTGCAATTTTATGTGACTGCATGCTTACAGAACACTGAATGATATAACAATGTAAAACTATTTTGTTTAATATATCTTCATAAAGCTGCCAATCTGTTCCATCCTTTCCAAAGTCAAGGAAATTATTCATAACACTGTCATTATAGCATTTCACAGTTTGATAACTTTACTATATAATGTAATAGCTTTAATATGTAAGGGCCTTGTAGAGCCTGGATGATACATAAGCACGACTGATCAGCAACAACAAATTATACCATGGAAATGCAGACGATTTGTCTGAAGTTTTGTAATTTAGAAACATTGTCGTCATAACATAGTCAGTCCTGAGAATTTCATTATTAAACTCTGTGCACATTATCCAGTCATAAAAATCATAATGATGGTATCATATTCGGATCATATTCATAGTCTGTTTTCATAGTTATGACACCAGTGTGCCTGTGGAGCCCACCATTTCAAATTAAGATCAGTGCAACACATAACTAAGTTTCACAAATGTTGAAATTAGATATGTTAAGAACAAGACACCGATAACTGCCGAGTCACTGTGGTCACCTAGCTAACCAAACATTATCAATGGTTGTTTCAGGAAGGCGACACTATAAATGTAGACGTGACATGTCCAGGGGCCACGCTGGCCCTCGCCATGATCTACCTCAAGACCAACAACAGGTGAGAAAAGATAACCTTTAGATCCGCCCATCTTTTTAAGTGTGAAACGAAACAGGAAACTTGTTATTGATGAAAAATATCACTGACTCCATAAATTTCCCTTGTACTGACTAATTACATGTGCAGTGATGCACTTTTGTGAATCATTTACAAGTCATTATTCAAATATTTTCTTGGCCACAACTGCTTTCACTAACTAACAGCACCAACTAGACCGATATTGTTCAATAATTATATTCTCATGTAATTAAAGGAATTTTGCTTAACTTTTTTAGTTCATTTATAAATGTATATCTCTTTTCATTAACAATTGGCATATATGTCCTCACTACTCAATGCAATACTCGATGCAGAAGTCTCATCCCTCAGTGAGTCCAGTTGTCAGATTACACCACAGAAGACTTGTCCACCCTTCTAGTCTTCTGCTATTGGTCAAGAGGTTCCTGCCTTCTTCAAGGCTCATCTGTCTATTGGTTGAGAGGGTGTTGAAGGAGGATATTAACACCTTCTTGTCTCTTCGTGATTCTGCCCACCAGGTCGATTGCTGATTGGCTGAAACCTCCTGACACTTGGTTCCTACTGGATTTCATTAAGCCAGAGTTTCTGCTGCTGAGGGTTAGTGTGACACTATCTTTGTGTGTGTGTGTGTGTGTGTGTGTGTGTGTGATAATTTTTCCCACCTTTCCATAATCCGGTATACCTGTCTCTCTCCTTCTCTCCATCTTGCCTCTCTGCCCTCTCAGACTCTTGCTCGGTGCATCATCATGTGGGATGAAATCCTCCCTAATACTGAGTGGGTCAAGAGTAACATACCCCAGGTGAGAAAATACGCACACCTACACAGAGCATTACTGAGCTGACATATTTGGAGCTGTGATGCTGCAGACCTGGCAGCATCACAGCTTGTGAAGAATTTCAAATTTGGTCCATTTCTGTCAGTTATTTAGTAAATTCCACTGGCTGATTATATTAATAAAGAACACAGATTTTGTTATTTAGTTAGGTGATTGATGTAACAGAATAATTACTCCAGCTATACCCAGAGATTTTCCATTTGTTTTTGTACTCACTCACTGTCTAGTAACTCTTTCCGGATGCACACAAAGAAGAACTATTATAGTTAGCTTGAGCAGAAATAACCACCCTGGGTAAACAAGAAAAGAGCACTGCCTGTTTCATAAGCAGAAAATCCACTGAAGAATATATGAACAACTACTGTAGAGGAAGAAGGAAAAGCTGGTGGTTAAATATAAAAATGTTTAGCAATATAAATATGTCTGTTGAAAAAGCTGTGCCACATATGTACATATTTTTTCCTGCTGTATACAGACAAGTCTCTTAGAAAATTGTGTGATATTATAGGGTAAATTGATGGCTTGTTAGGTTATAAATTTATCAATTTCTTTCCTTAGGATTTTTTTTTTTTTCTGTCTGGTTAGGATGTCTAATGGTAATAAATACTTGTTATCAGAGCTTTAGCACATTCAGAACACTTTGTCATTGCATTTGGGTACAACAAGTTGCATTATTGTTACATAGTCAATCTGAAATTGGTCCATAATAGAAAAGAGAATATATAATTGCTGATTTTATTCAACAATATCTTCAAATGTTTTACTCCAGCGTGCCATTACCATCACTGGTAACATAAATTCATTGTACGTGATTGGATGTTTCTTACTCACAACACTCCCTGGACCTGATGTCTTTTATATATACAGTTTCTTGTTCTCTTAACATCTTTCCAGTAAGCAACATTTTGTTAATACAGCAAATAATTGTTTTTACCGATGATTTGATTCAGTTGGGAGAACTTTAAGCAAATTTAATCATTAGAAATGTTCAAACAGTATCAACAGTACAGTACAGAAAGTATCAATTAGACCGTTACTGTTTTCTACTTTTGTTTTCAGATCATGAGGGGCACTTTTGACCCTTCAGAAGACATTAACATGGAGACAATGGCGTGAGTATTAAAGTTGAAAACAGGCATTTCATTTTAATCATACAATTGCTGGTTTAAACCTTGAATATTTTACCTCTCTCAGCCAAGCCCAAGATTACATAACAGCCGGGGCCTGTATGGCTCTGGGCCTGCGCTTTGCTGGCTCTGCCAACTCCGACGCCTTCGACTGCCTCTACGAGTTTGCCAGGACCTTCATGAAGATCATGTCCTTCGCTGGAACAGCTGCAGTTGTAAGTGTCAATACAAGTTTCAATGTTTGTGTTTAAATTTGTACTTTGACCTGATGTAAGAATGCCCAAACAAGATGACCACAATCATGAAATGCTGTGATTGATTTCTTGTATTTCCCCTTCGCCCTGTCTTTCTCTGCCTGTCAACATGTGTTCTGGTTCCTATAGCAGACGGGTTATTACAACCTGCAGACTGGTCTGTCAATGATTCTGCTGGCTATGTCCATGGTGATGTCCGGCACCGGGAACCTGAAGGTCCTGCAGCTCTGTCGCTTCTTCCACAAACGAACAGGCGGCGAGATGAACTATGGCTTCCACATGGCTCATCACATGGCATTGGGCCTGCTGTTTCTGGGAGGGGGCAGGTGAGACACAGACACATACACACACATAGTACAGGTACTACTGTATTGAGCTTTTCCCACAGCAGCCATTGAAACATTATATTTGGGGTCAAAAACATTTAACACAAGGATTTACTCTTTATTTATCTGTTTTATATCATTGTTAATGAAATGTCCAATTGCTGTTCATAGAAAATAAACACTTAAACTGTTAATTTCAAAATGTGTAAATTACTTAAACAGGAAATTTCTCAACATTTGTTATTCACAGAATCCCACAGAAGAATTTTTTTAGCAAGATTAATTGATGTAGTCTTTACTACGTCTTTAAAGTGGTATTTCAGAACAAAAAAATGTTGTTGGGTAGTTTTTCACCCTGAATGTTATGTATGTAGACTAGAATACATAAATGAGACACATATTAAAGGATAAGACGGGTGGGTTTTTTTTGTTTTTTTTTGGTTTCTTTTTTCTTTTTCTTTTTTTTAACTTGTCAACACTTCTGTGTTGTTAATGTTCATAGTAATGAAGGAATGTAGCACCCAGTGCACCAGTGTCGTATTAGTTTTTAGACAACAATGAATGTCTATGGCACAGAGGAATAAGATGTATCAGACTTTGGCTACACAGGCATTTCTTGTTAGTAGGATCAGTAAGACAAGGCAGGTTTATTTATTTAGCACCTTCAGACACGAGGCAGTTCTAAGTTATTTATAGAAGCATAGAAATATATTAACATAAAACAAGAGAACTTTAGAATTGGATTGAGGAGGATCAGTAGAAGATGGTAGGGGGAAGGAGGAGAATAAAAATTAAAACACAGTCACACACTCGTGATTGTTCAGTGAGGACACAGATATTAATTATATTCTACATGTAGCCTGTCTCATGGTACCTGAATAGCTGTGTGCCAACAATACTCAAATTACACACACACACAGACACATTTACCAGATTTGGGACCATAATTTCTGGGAGGACCAGGTACACACTCATGGCATGTGGGTTGGCCACACAAGTACACACAAGTCTGTTTTAAGTGCTGTCTTGTGCATAATGAATGACATTTACACACACACACACACACACACACACACACACACACACACACTCAAACAAACAAACCAGGTTCCTCTAACCGCTGACCTTGGCCTGTGTATTTTCAGGAGAAACAACGGCTCCCACTCTCTCATTACATGTTGCAAATGTTTCTCCACCTACAGCCGTAATCAGATGACCCTTTTTATTTTATTCCAATCATGTTTTATTGTAGAGCCTCGAGCTGACAGCCCACACAGCTGCAGGGACACCGTTTGAATGTCAGGTTCTGTAGTGTGTATTATCACCAGTGTGGTCTATAGGGGTTAAAGTTCATGCGGTGTGCTGGCTCATGCCATGTTATTGTTGTGTTTCCTTCATTCTCTCCCTCTCCGCATCTGTCATTCAGCCTCTCACCAGTTTACATTGAAATGTTCTATTCACACTTGCTTTCAGCATGTTTTATCGTTATCGCTTCATCACTGTCATTCATTTTTTTCTCATTCATTCTCCCGCCTCTGTTTTTCCTCATTACCGCTAACCTCTGTCGTGTGGCTTTCTCACCCTTCCTCCCTGCCTCCCTCTTTCTGTTCACTCAGTTAGTTTCTCTTCCCATTTATTCAGTGTTTTTTTCAACAGGAAACTGAAATGAAAGTGAAGTTTTTCTACCCAAAGTCACACATGGCATTCAGACTAATGAAAGCTATAGTGTGCTGTAGGTCTGTAACTGCTTATAGGCCCTTTGCATGTTCCTTCCGTTTTCTCATGGGTTTCCTGTGAGTGCTCTGGTTTCCTATTAAAGAAGAGACTAGCATGTCAGGTATTATTAATACTTCTGCCCTTGAGCAAAACACTGGCCCCAGAACTGGAATTGGTCCCTGGACACTGTCCATTGCTCCCAAAATAGTTAGTGAGTCAAATGTAGAGGACAAACTTCACTACAGGGACTAGTAAAGTAATAACAACTTCACACATTTTATGTGTAGTAGAAAACAATAGTAAACCAGCTAGAGGTTTTATTTTATGCTGCACATTCTGGAAATTCATACATCAGACTTTAAAAATGTTGGGCCTGGCATAAAAGTGACTCAGAGGACCTGGTTATTAGCCAGCAGTCCTCTTTTTAACGGCTTCATCGTCCTGTTAGTGTAGCAGAAGTGGACCTAACTGTCAAAGCAGGAAGTTTCTGTTTCTAATGTTGCTATTAGTCACTTTGAAAGTTGCAAGGTTGCAGGTTTCCGTTAATGGTCAGAGAAAATCTATGAGGTTATTGGTTGAAAAAAAATAGACTGTTGATGCCTCACAGTTTGACCAAGGTGCTTTATCAGTAAGAATTATTTAACCATATGTAGTAAAGAGAAAATGTATTATTTATTAATGGAAACACAGGCAAAAGCCAGCAAAATACATATAATTTTGTGTGACAGAAATTTATTTTTTCTTTTTCTTTCTTACACCTTTTAATCATCTTGTATTAGGGCTGAACTGACAATTATTTTCATTCATTCTTCATCAATCAACCGGTTTATTTTCTCAATTGATTATTAGGTTTAGAAAATGGTGTGCCTCGAGTGATATCTTCAAAGTCCTTGTTTTGTTATGCTAATCAAGCAAAAGCCATACAGACAAATTCTGTT
Organism: Lutjanus argentimaculatus; assembly: GCA_034769285.1. Taxonomy (NCBI): domain Eukaryota; kingdom Metazoa; phylum Chordata; class Actinopteri; order Lutjaniformes; family Lutjanidae; genus Lutjanus; species Lutjanus argentimaculatus. The sequence goes on along the minus strand of JAWZSL010000013.1, from coordinate 2,944,854 downwards.
TATTATAACATAAGACAATGCAAAGCAACAAATTCTCAGAACTGAGAAGCTAGAACAAGGTAAAGGTAAACATTCTTTTCTTTATTATTCGTTTTCTCTTGAAAAATGATGATGAATCAACTATCAAAATAGCTGTAATTAATTTTTGCCCACAGACTGTTTGTTTCAGCTCTAGTCCTTTAACTCCCTCTTAGTACCTCTAGGCTGATCCTGACCCTCAGGTTGTGAACCACTCGAAGAGGGGAATTAAATTCAGTGAAACATGCTGATTTACCAGGCTTTCAGTCCAGTTTTCCTTCTGTCTAACTTAAAAAAAGTGTGGAGGGATTCTTAGTAGGGGTGCAACAGATCACAAAACTCACAGTTTGATTCACACCATGGTTTTGTGTAATGGATCAGATCATTTTTCAGATCAGGAATATAAAGGCCTAAGGTTAAATTAATTTAAAAATGTGCTACTGTGGCTCCGTGTAACTCTGTGTAACCGCCTCACTTTGCCTGTAGACTGAAAGATCAGTCTCTGGTGACTATAGAGAACAAACAAACAAACAGCAAAGAAAATTATATAAGCTCTGTGTCGAAGAGAAGGCAACAGACATTTCCTTATTTGCTATAAACATTGTAATCTTAAGATCTGTGTCTATGATGATGACATGCCCAGTTTCACAGTTACGCCACTGAGAATGGCCAAAGTATTAGCCTACAGGATTTCAATCAATGTAACCAGAATGGACGGCTTTTTAAACAGTTGCTCTTAATGCAATCATAAGAATGTATTTCATGCTATGATGCTTAAATTTTGCAGTTAATTTGCGGTGTCTATATGTGCTAAATTGTGAAGGATGATACATACGGATCACAGACAGAGTATGTTTCATTTGGTCACTATTACTTGGGGTATTTCAAAGGTCAATTTCATACTGATACCAGAAATTTAGTCATGTGGTCTGTCCTCATCCTTAAACAATTTTGAAACAAGGTGTGGGATACCAATTAATTGCTCTTTCATTAGTCACTGTGATACATTGCTGGTGAATTTAGACCAGATTTGCTCTAAAATATGCCTGTTTATCTCCACCTTAACACACTGAGTCTCTATTTTAGGCTCCTTGAATTGCAAACTTGTGGGATAAGAATGTAATGCCCAGTGTGGTTGAGGCTCTTAAACATGCTCAATGTGCCCCTAGCAGCCATTTAATTGAGGAGCAACACCCTTTACCTCAGTTGACCGTTATTACGCACTCTCAGAAGTAACCCCGATGCACAAGCAGCCTTTATTGTTTGACCCAACTTTATTGTAATGACTCAATTAGTCAAAGTGCACACTTAAATGCCAACTATTATGTTTAAGAGGCTCCGTTGTGGCCTGTGATGACGTTAACTAGATTATAACACACCTGGTTTTACTAACAAAGAACAGACAGTTTGTTAAAAAAAAAAAAAGTGTTTATTTTGGAGCAGTACATCTTCCAAAACTTGTGCAATATTGACAGGGCTTTGTGTTTTGTCATGAACACTGTAATTTTGTTATTTTTATTCTCCTGTCCCAAGTATACTTCACATACCCACCACTGTGTGTATGTGTGAGCATCAGTTGTTATTTTTTGATTATGACTGTTGCAACAAGTGGGCAATGTTACTGCACACTTTGAGGTCGCTTATGGCAAGTGGTGAGAGTTTAAGGTTGTATGTGTCTGAGAGAGAAAGAGAGAGAGAGGAATGTATTTTCAGTATTTGTGGTGCTGTTTCATGTTGTCTTGTTAGGTACACCCTGAGCACCTCCAATTCAGCCATCGCTGCTCTGCTGTGTGCCCTGTACCCACACTTCCCTGCTCACAGTACTGACAACGGTAAGACCCACACACACTCAGACAGATGCTTGATAATGTTCGTCTTTGTCCGAGTCTGGTGCTGAGTGGGTTATGTTTGTCGCATTTAATGATCCAAAGAGTCCCAGAAGGTGGAGATGAGGTGGAGTTGTGTATGAGGATGAGAACATTGTGAACCTGTTGAAGGCCTAGTCTAGGGTTAGGGTTACCAAAACTCGGTGCCAACATGCATTTCGGTGCCACGCAGCTGAGCTGTTGATTGAAATAGCTGTCCTCTGGTGCGGGCGGTACAGAGGTATCACCAAACGTGTCTACTTAATATTACCGCAGCACTTTTCCTACGTGGTTCTGGCTGCAGGTGGCCTTCCACTAGCTCATAGCTCATAAATGTACTCATAAATGTTCATAAACGAACAGACATATATAAGGTTGGGTTCCAATCACCAGCTCCATTTTGGATCTGGTTCCAAAATGGAAACAAACGACTCTCTTACCAAAGACCAAAGACTTTAGGAGGCTTCTCCTTTATAGCTAATGCTGACCGTTTCACAAGTTAAAAGAACCAATGTTACCCGATTGCAGCAATTTAAATACATGAGAGTCCCAGTGAAGCTTTTTATGCATATCAATCAATATTTTGTGCTTATTAACCTCATAGTTCTGAATCGGGATTTCCATCATTTGGATGAAGTAATTGTGAAAAATAATCAATCAACATTTCATGTCTCATTTTGCTCATCATTTTCAGGTTGTACCTATAGATTGTGAAAATTGCTTAGGCTAGCTTAATTAATGTTAATGCTGATTAATTTAGTAGCTATCATGAAAACTAGTATTTCTGGCATTTCGCCCAACTGCAGATGATCACAGAATCTTTGAGTCATAAATTAAGCTGTGGAATGAGTGATGTGGAAACAGTGAAAGCTAAAACAACATGGCTTCTGTGCTAATATTGATTTGTATTTTGAATGCGAAAGGATTCAAAATGTATCATGTTTCTCCCAAAATGTAATTCCTGTCCTGATAGAAAAATCTTAAAAACATTTACACCATCATGAGACATTAACACGCTCTACTGCTCAAGGGAAACTAGATAAATGAGGGCATTGTGGGTTATTAAATGAAGGATGACGCACTTGACCTATGTAATGGTAATTAATAAAAACATAATTTGAAGTAAATCAAATAAACAGTAAAAATAAAATGTTTAAAGAATTCATCAAGTTTTCTAAACAGTTTTCTGAAGGTTTGGAAAAAAAGGAGCTTCCATCATTCAGAGTTAACAGCCTGACTGCTTGTCTAGCTTTATTAAAAGATGATGTGCTGTCTCTGTTTGGTCCCTTCATTTTCCACTTTAGTCAAAAGATTTGTGTTTATGTTGCTCTCGTCGCTGCAGCTACCACCTGCAAGCCCTTCGGCACTTGGCCGTGCTGGCTGCAGAGCCACGCCTGCTGGTCCCTGTGGACGTGGACTCCCTTAAGCCCTGCTATGCTCTCTTAGAGGTCACGTACAAGGTAAGTTCATGAAGGTCTTTCAGGCTGACGCAGGTAGCCATAAACCTGTGAATGAAGGAGAAATTCTCATTGCTCATGAGCTGCCCTTCCCTTGAGCAAGGCATTTGTCCCAATACTGCTTTAATTTAGTAGCTGATTTTGTAGTTTTTCTTTAAAATGGTGTAAGAAAGTGTGCTGGGAGTTAAAAAAATGTGTCTCTGTGTCTGTCACACATGTAACATACACTTGTAAAACTGTCCATTGCTGCATGATAAGCTGTGACATTCATGCTAACATAAAGCACAAAATGTTCTGGCTTCGGGGTATATTGAGGTGCAAGAAAAGCATGCCTATTTACTAAGATAGCACATTCTGTTTTTTGTCAGTGTCACGCTGGGCGACTTCCTGAAGCTCACATTTCAGACACACGAGACACAATTTGTGCAGTTTGCTCTCCAAAGCCAGCTCTCTACCCTCAACCAGATAAACCAAGTTATAATTTTTTCTTATTAAAACTAGTCAAAAATGTATAGAAATAGTAAAAAAACAAATTCAACTTCCTGCCACTGTAAAAACAACTACATTGGTGGCATCTCATTCATATCGATGCACATTTTGAAAGCAGTAGCCGGTCCCCATGTGCCTCTGCTAATGCAGTTGCTAGTCTTCCTGCGGTCTATAAACACACAAATAAACATGGGACAGGATGTAGACAACTACAGTTATGAAGAAAATAACATGAAAATAAAATTATTACATAGTTTAAAACAAGACCACACTGGTATACAATTTGGAAAGAGATGACAATGATTACACTGTAAGTTGTTTATATTTGACCATATTAACAGGAATATATTTCACCTGCAGTTTGAAGCTGTTTGGATTAGTACTATATTTGATGTTCAATGATAAAAGTGTGGTTTTAACAGATATCAAGGATAATTTGGAATGCGTTTTGTCAGTGTTAGTGAAATATGGTTTCCTAAGGTAGGAAGTAGGGCTGTAAACAAATACAAATACATTATTTAGATATGCACACATAAAGGGCTCTGAACACATGAAAACTTCTTAATTTGTGCAGTAAGCTGCAGGTTTGTGTGTGTGTGTTTGGCTGAGAGTAGGGCTGAGCAACACACACACACACACACAGCAGAAAGATCAAGTGTGCACTTAGACTGTATTCACACAAAATGTGGCATCTGCCCGCACGGTTGTGCAGCGGTATGGCCGTGGCTATATGCATTATAGGATCTAACCGCTGTGAAACGATCAACAAACATTTTATCTTTATTATCATATCAACTGTATTGTCTACCACTGCTCCCTATCCTTATCCACTCTCTAGCTTGCTGGACCTCTGCTGCTCTCTCTCGTCCATTCAGCCAGGGAGGAAAGGTCAACTTAGAATGGTGTGTTTACAAAGAACAACCATCAGATCCTACTCATTTGCCTTTAAAGCTGGTCATGCAGTATGACCCAGTGCAACTCTTAGTTGCATATTTCCACTGATAAAACCTCTTGTTCGTTTTTTTGCCTTTTAGTATCTTTGTGTTACGCCCCTAGAAGTGACCAAACCTGTCAGCCTTGTAAGCAGCAAACTGCCTACCTTCAATTCACTAAAGGTTATAAAAAACGGTTTACAACATAATTGTAGGTCAGATGGAGGTTTTGACGCACTCAGTGGTACAGTCGTCAGTGTGGTACAGTCCTCATCATGGCACAGTCCTCAGTCTTGCACAGACCACAGTGGCTCAGACTTATGGTTTTGCGTGACCTTGCACAAGACGACAGTGCGTCCATTCATTTCAGCCACAGTTATGTCGTTTGGATCATGTGCACTCATGGGAAGCAGGAAGCAGACATACAGTGTCAGCTGGTCCCAATGCCCCTCTTCCATTTTTAGACACTTAAAAAAAAAGACTGTTCAAAAAACATCCATTATAATGTTTAACCAGAAAATTAGATGCTTAAATAAGAACAAACTGGAGATGTTTTTCTCATGTTCCACATTTACTCGGCTATTATCTTCCTCCAGTCAATCTGATCTGATGTACATTCAACAGCCATTCTTTCAGCACTGTAGTTGTGTCTTCACAGATGCAGTAAATAGCTCTTGAATTACAGGAGCAGAAAATTCTCCCTCTGTGAGGTTTTGTTGCAAGTCTGTACGGATTTGGTTAGTTTAGAAGTCCGTCTTTGTTCTCCTGGTTTTCTGCAGCACTGTAAGGTTGTATTTAGTATTTTAATTTCATGTCTTACTGGTTTTGAAAGGAGTCATTTGACAGAAATTGTGTTTATGAGTTCTTCTGTAAAGCCCTTGTGGCTGTGTGCTGAAGCAGAATGTCCAGAAAATGACAAACACTGAGAAGATTTGAAATGTGCACATCTGATGGAAGGGTAGGTGGTAGAGTTAAGACTTATAGACACAAGATTTCTTGTGACATATCTTTTAGAGGAAGGTGAATGAGCCGCACCTTAGTTTCCTGCAAGAACTAAGGTGTTACTTAAGATTAAAGTATTAAGTGCAATACACGCACTGAGTGTGATGTGTCTGAACTTCCTCACCCCTTGTTTTCACACTTGGCATCTTTACATGTGTCAGTATGGGTTGATGTGCGTTATTACATCATTTATAGCATTGACATGCGTCAGCTACGCAGAGACTGTTGGCACATTTCGGCTACTGTATCTTGACTACTTCTGTCTGTATGACAAGCTTGGAGTGGACCACAGCATCATTATTTTTGCTGTATTTTTGGGGCATGTTTGTTCCTTTATCAATAGAAAAGAGATGACAGGAAATAAGGGAGATGTGAGAGAGATACACAACAGAGTTCCCGGCATAGACTCAAACAGGCCGTCCCACCACACTGGATTTCAGCTCCTGATATTTCAGTATTTCCAGATATGAAGGATGGTAGGAAGTTGAAGATGGTGTCTGCAGTGAGGACCACCTCTGACAGCGTTCGTCACTTCAATTTAATTCACAGCGCAAAGCCCAGCTTGACACTGTGAACATCATCAGTCATCACATCACTCATAATGAGAGAGAAAGATAAGAGAAGATATTTGTACATATTTTTTATGAGAGACAATTAAATAAAATTCTTTTCAAGTTAAATATTTGACAAAGGCTACTGAGAGACAGTTTGATTAGGTTATTCATTTGGGAAGTACCATTCTGCAGGATGCTATTTTTTTTTTTTTTTTTTTGCTGCATTGGTAACATTGTGTAACTACAGTAACCTGTTTCATTTAAGAGAAAAAGCCTGAGTATTGCTCATATGGCAATGTAGCAGCTGTAAGGTGTTCTTGTATCTTACAGTTCAAAGCTGTGAGAGTGTGAAACTCTGCAAACACAACTTTTTTTTTTCTTTATGTTTATGTTGTAATGATGGCTTTTACTCTTGTTTCAGGAGACCAAGTGGTACGATGAGACGACCGTAGAACTGATGGCTCCCACAATGCTTCCTGAGCTTCACCTTCTCAAACGGGTAAAATCTGCGAACATGTCGCAGCATCTGGATTTTGTAGTACAGTGGGTACCAGGCTGCTCAGTGTAGCTCTGTCTCTGATGAGGATTAGTAACAGTAACAATTCCTTACTTCAGCCAAACTGTTAAGAGATAAATCAAGCACACGGTGATATCTAATTTATGTTTATTTCTTGCAGGTTAAGGTGAAGGGGCCACGATACTGGGAACTGTCTGTGGACCTCAGCAAAGAAACACAGCATCTAAAGTAAGTATAGAGGAAAATTGCAGTGAATGTCATCTGTTTAAAACTTAAACAGAGTTTTTTTTTCACACAGTCACTCAAATTAAACCACTAAACACAGTGTGTATCCATCACTGTGCCACAGATGGATTAGTGGGATCCAGGGGGAATCTGTGATCTCATGTATTGATTTGGTCGACAGATTAAAGGACAGTTTCTCTATGTATTTCCCTCAGGTCCATCCTGTCCAGAGATGGGGTGCTGTATGTGAAACTCCGGGCTGGCCAGCTGCCCTACAAAGACGACCCTCAAGGCTGGAGGAGCCTGCTGGCGTCCACTGTTAACCACCGCAACTCTGGAGTCAGAGCCTTCAAGGTAAACACATGAAGATGTCACACATATCGCGAAACATCCCTTATTTGGAGTCCTTTTAGATTAAAATATTGCTCTCTACAAAAAATGTTTATGATTGTTGAACTTACTGATAAAAGTATTGGCTTTTTACTTGCAAGGGTTTCATTGCACTTACTTACAGTAACAAGAGTAAAGTATGTTGCCTTTTAAAAACATTTCCCTTAGTAACTGGGTTTGAAATCAAGAAACACATTTTAAGAAATAAGTCTGCCCCAATAACAGACTATAAATAGAAGTGAGTGGAATTGAATTGGCCTCCTCCCCAGGGGCTGGTTGTGTCCAGTCTTGGCAGGTTGTCACTACAGGTTCAGCAGGCAGCTGTGTAGTTGACAGACTATTACTGGTTCCCTGATGGCCTCAGTGTACGCTGTCAATACACCTGCAGGTCTGGAGACGGGGGGAAAAAAAAACACAAAACACATGATTTATTCCACTTGTCCTCACTGTCCTTCCTCCCCTTTATCTTTTTCTTCTTAAGACTGCTTTCTTCCTTCTCTTTACCACATTCTCCTTGTACTCTACTCGGACCTCTGACTCCTCTTGTCAGTATCATTCCCTGTTTCTCTGCACTACTTTTGGGTCTTCAGGGTTTCATGTACACAATTTTACAATTTCTTCATGTGTTTCTGCAGCCTGAAGCCATCTCTACGTTCACCTCAGAGCCCGCCTTGGTCTCCTTTGCCGAGTTCTTCTGTAAAACATCTGAAGGAATGAAACACGTGAGTATAACGCACAGAAAAAGCTGTAGGTGCACCGTGAAGACCGTGTTTAGCTCCTTAATTGCATGCCCCTGCATCCATTTTACCATCCTGAGGGAGCCCGTGGCTGGTTTGACTAATCAAAAGTAATTAGAGTCTGTTGTCTGTTTCAACAGTCTAAAACAAGGTATTACACCATCTTTTTCATCATCCCATCTCAAAAAATGCTAGCTGCTAGAACTGAATTACAGGCTGCAGCTTGACTTTGAATCATAAGTGTTTATTTTTCCCAAAAATATATAAACAATAGATAAACATTAAACTCTGAATGTGATGTAACTTAGTTCACACACTGTCCGGGATTGTGTTGCACCAGCAAAGCAACAGTTGTTAGTGACAACTTAAAAATTTTCCTGTCTAGTAAAGACTTCAGTGATGTGTAAATCCGTTGCTCAGAAACATTTTGTAGCTCCGTCCAATCAAAGCAGTCAGCTGTAACAAGATGTCACTGTGGCATCACAAGCTGCAACATAACTTGCAAATATAACAATTTTAGCAGGACAATCGATGTACTAACTGTCAATCCTTTGTGAATGTAGCTTTTTTGCTGTCCAATCTCAAAGGGCTAACACAAAACTAAGGGTAGCTAGTTGTTGTTAGTTAGTTGGTGTAAATATTTGGAAGGAACAGATCTTTATGTAGAACTTATTTGTGAAGACGTGTTCATCTCTATTTAGTAAATGCTGACATTGTAACAAAGCTAAGTTGAAACAGCTGATGCACTGGCTCATGATTCCTCTTGTTCTGAGTTGATTGACAGGAAAACACTGCAGGTCTAGTAAATTTTATCAGCAAGTCTGAGAGTATCATGGAACTTTACTTTGTAGATATCATGTCTGTATTTTATTGCCACATTCATCATATTGGAAACAAAACTGTTCTCCCATTTAACGCTAACAAATGAGGAAGGAGTCAAGTTTTCAGCTGCTGGAGGTGCTTTGACTTTAATAATGTAAAGTCATGAAAAGGTCATTAAATGTTTTATCAGAGCCGCAATGGAAACTTGAGCACTATATAAATAACACTTTGCTCAACATTAGTTTTGAGTTAGTGTGTTGTTGATCTGGCTCTCGCTGCAGAAACTCTCCGCTCTGTTGAAACTCGGCTCCAAACACCTTCCTCCCAGCCAGCTCATTTAACAAGGGAAGACAGTCAGACATGTTTGTTGTTGTTTTGTTCAAAAACAAAATAAAAATATTTTCATGCACTCTGCGTCCCTGCTAATATTGTTTATCCTGAATCAGGTCTTCCTCAGGATGTTTATAAGAATCTGTATATCTAGTGTTGAATATGTGAAGGAAGGACTGTTTTGAATATTATACTTAGACTGAAGTTAGGACACTGACAGCACAAACAGCAAAGAGTGTGACAGTCTGGAAAATTCTTTTGAGTAGTTGTCAGTGTATCAGCTTTTAATACATTATAGCTTCAGCTTTCCAGAATAACATTATTCATTATAATAATATTATTACGTTATGTAATTTAATTTAGCAACATTTTGAGTCCTTCGGTTTCATGTACCAGGCCTTCCCAGTCATTTGAAAGTATTCATTTTGTGTCAAGAAACCCTCGTTAAAAACACAAACTTAATTGCACTTTTCTGGTTTACACTTAAATACCAAAAGCTACATGAAATAGGAACATTCCCACACAAATAGAAAAGAAAATTAATTCAGAATGGTTTCATGGAAATATATCAGAAGGTCTGCATCAAAATAACATGGTGACATGTGCTCAAATGGAGAACTGTTAAATATTTCCAAATTTTACCATCATCCGTATCAGAGTGCAGAGTGACATGAATCTGAACAAGGACATTTGGTCATAATCAAGAATTTAAACTGTAACACACAAAACAAACAGCAGAAAAGAAGTGATTGTTGAATAAATTGCTTAAACAACTAAAAACTGTTGTTGCTAAACAAACCAAATTGAGTTTGGGGATTTTAGATTTTCCATCTGCATATTGTTAAAATCTATGTCTGTTACTTTAGAGGAAATTTATATAATGCATATACACCAAGCTGTCTGTGTTTTTGAGCACTCACTGTCTGTGTTGTGTTTGCAGAGGGAGGATTCTCTAGTGTTGTTCTCAGCAATGCTGTATGAATGTGTGACGCAGGAATGTCCAGAGATGCTGCCCACGTATATTGCTATTGAGCAGGTAACACACACAAAACACACACACACACGCACACACGAGTTGTGTGTTGATGCTGGTGAATTGGTTCATTATTTGCAGTGCAGTTACATTACCAAGAAACAATAATGAAAAAATATTGAAAAGAAATTGAAAAATAAAATAAAGTCAGGTGTTCACTCTGATAGGTTATCTATCTCAAGTTATTTTTAAGTCTCCAAATTGATTTTCTGAAACCAGCAGATATCTGATAAGTTTGGAAATCAGTTTAAAAAGTTTTGCCTGCGAATTGTTGATAACAGTATATAACTGTGAACATCAGTTAGGTAAATTATATTGAAATGTAAAGCAGTATAGCTATACTTTTATCTGTGAACATAACATTTCTTTACTTAGCTTTACTCACCATTACAGACACTTAAGTTTACTTTCACTGCACCCGTGTACAGTACGTTCACTTACATACAGCTGGAAAAACACAGTCCCACACTCACCAACAAACTGAACTAATACCAAACCACAAAAATGACGGTAATAAGATACAGAGGCAAGAGACCAAAATTAAATCAATTTTTCCTTCAAATGACAATCAAATGTAATGGAAATCTCTTTGTAAAGGTTTGAAATATCCAGTAATGGATACACTAACAGATGGAAACCTAAAGTCACTGGCAGAGATAAATATCCATTCTGCCCATGTGACTATCTGTTAACCCTTGTTGTCTCTCAGGCGGTGGGTGCTCTGCGTCGGGGTGACCTGCCGCAGACCTTCCCCCTGTGGCAGATGCGTCTGGTGGTGGAGCTGTGGGACAGCAGGGTGCTGCGGGGCCCCGCCGACCGTCACGACGCCCTGCTCACCTCCGAGTTTCTGCCCGTCATGAAGAACATGGTGGATGTTGCTCTGGACAGCTGGCTCAGAGGTGAGGATGGATGGAGGAGTGAGTGAGCGGAGCTAGATCAGTTTGGACAGATTGAACCCCAAACAAAACTAATAACAATTTAAATACATGTTGATATAAATATATCAAAATAATAGCAGCAGTTACTGTCAAAAAAACCCACAAAATTCTGTAGCCACAGTTGCACAATTGTTAATGTTATAATCTTGCTTTCTTCTTCTGACTGAGGTACAGATGTTGATAAAATGGTGATTTCAATGTACAAATTTTGACAGTGGAAACATGAAAACAACTAGAAAATTCATTTGTTTATTTATTGAATTTATAATATGATATAGCCCCGGTATATTTATTTTTTTTAGCATGAAAAAATTTAGAAAATTTTAATTTAATACAGTACATGAAACCGCTGTGTGGAAAAAAACACATACTTCTATCTTGACTGAGTGTAAAGGAGTCCAAATATACAGTAATGTGAATTCTTTCTCCCAAGGAACTTGAGCACTGTCATCTGCTCTCAATAAAATGTCTTCTTAGTTACATTAAGAAAGGTATGTTTCAATCCCAAAGTGGCTCTTTATTGGGGGGAGAGGATCCCTCTGTACACTGTAAAAAGAAAACCTGCGTAGGCCTACTTTTTTCTGCACAAAAAATTGATCCGTAATCAATAAGGGAATAAAGAATTGGACCGATAAACAGAATCAATAATTGCAATGGTATCAATAACATCTTATCAACTCACCACATCTGCTCACCACAACCCCCTCTCTCCATTGAGGTGAAGGAATAAGCGTAAATACAGCATACGAGCAGAAAAGATCCACAATCGGTACTGAAATAAGGCAGACATTCCCACCTTCGCTTGTATCACAAAATGAATGAAAGATTGTAAACAGTTACTGTGTGAATATAATTAAATCACGATACGACCTGATCACATACAGTATGATGCACCAGTTTGACCAAATGGTATCTATGGTAGAGCTCCTTACAGACCCCTTGTATCAGGTGTAAATCCAGCTTTACGCCGCAAATTGTTTTGGGAGACAGAATTATTAATGAACCAGTAAAGTCAGCTCACATTTCCTCCTTTCCATCCTGATACCTGGTTGATAAACAAGCCTGATATTAGCAGCTTAGTAATTCCAGTGTAGCTACTCATTTAATGGTGAATTACCAGTCTGATGGACAGATACGACTATATTAAAATGTGCACTCTGTGTAAACTAAAGACAAAATGACAATGAACGTGTTTAAGAAGCATCACTAATTTGCAGAATTATTTTTCACTTTGACTACATGAGACAAAAAGTAAATTTTGGCTCTGTTTAGCAGCAGTGTCACTGGTATGTCACACACTGGATGTGTCTCAGCTTGTTTTCCTGTAAAGGGTGTAGCACAGTAATGTCAGACAGACTGTGTATACAAACACAAATTCCATTACTGACATTCAGACACACACACACTGACAGTAATGCATGTGCAGTGAGAGGCGTGGGAAACAGGTGAAGCTGTTGGACAAGACTGTGATCATGTAAACAGTTGAAACATGTCTTCACTTTCATGTTCCATGATGCCTCTTGGCTCTGGCAAACATTTCAAAGGAAAACCAAACTAACTTGACCTCAAGCATCAGGAATGTTGACTTCTCTGGAACTCACCCATAAATGAAATGTGTGTCTGATCTGTTTTTTTAGGATTCTTCGAGGTTTCTGTTCCTCTCAGTAAAAAATTTGTCTTTCTCAGAAGTCGGTGTTGTGGTAAATGCATACATAAAGTACACTGAAATGTAACTGAAGATGCTTGTTTATTGAAAAGCTTTCAAAGAATGCATTATCGTTAGGTTATTTCGTATTTCATCATTTTAACTCTACTTAATTCTCCACCTTATGTTAGTGTGTACTCACAAGTGAATATTAGAGTGTTACAGCCTACCTTAGGTGATGTTACACTGCCAGTGCAGCAGAGGATGATACTGGACAGAGACCTGCAGAAAGACACTCAGGAAGTGTAGGATATTGTACCAAAATATGATCTGAAAAAAACATACAAAACTGACCAGCGATGCAAACAGAATATTCATTTTGCATTAGGTCTTTTTATTATGCATTTGAATATGATAAGTTTGGCTTTATATTTAAACTCCAAATTTATTCAGATGAAGACATTATAATTGCTTTGTCAAACAAGATTTTCTTGTTGAGGCCAGTGTTGAAGCTTTGTCAGTATTTGGGTCATCTTGGTTATCTAGGACAGCATCAGAGATCAGACATGGGGCAGTTGAATGGGGTGCACACTCAGAGGTACTGCTGCAGGAAGGTCTGCGGGCTGTGAGGTGCCAGGTTCCACCACCTCAGACTGTTGCTGCCTCAGCAGGAATTCATCTGTGAATAAATGATAAAGATGAAATCATTGCAGTTACCTTTGGGGGGGGGGGGGGTGCAATTATGCAATGTTTGGTCTACAGTGCAAAAGCAAAAGTCAAAATTTTGATTACAAATTAAACAGTTAGGTAACACGTAACTTGGTAACACTTTACAAACTGGTGTTTACATGCTACAGCTTTTAGATAAAATGTAGTGTCAAATTGTGTTATTTCTGAAAAATCAGCTTACCTCTGATTCTGATGTCATCCAAGAGCACTGTCTCTCCAATAATGGCCCCACTGCACTGGTCCAGCTCAGAAAACTGTGGGCAAAACTCTCCCCCTCCACTGGTCAGTGTCTCTCTCATGTGTTTAACAATATTCTTTGGGGCCACAGATTTTAGACCAAACAGTTTTTCTTTAACTTCATCAGTTGTGCACCCTTTTACAGATACATCGTTCACTGACTGAGTAATAGCATTCCACGCATCTTTTTTTGTTATTTTATATCCACTGCTGACACAGCTAAATAAGATGATGTTTACCTCATGCAGCAGTGCCTCCACTGCAGGACTATTGAATTTTCTCTTGCGTGTCCATTACTCCACCGTCTTTATATTTTCATGTGGAAATTCACAGGTGTGAACAATTCTGCAGTTTAAGACCACATTCCTGAATCTATCTTAGACTTGTCTTAGGAACTTTCTCAAGAATAAACTTAAAGGGGCTAAATGCGAAATACAGCTTCATTAGCTGTCAGGAATTTTACTTTTGCTATGTACACAACTAGTGGTGTATTGACCTCTGGAGTTGAGAGTCACGTGACACGCCCTCTGCGTGCGCTGTTCTCGAGCCTCTGTTTTGGTAAGCCGGTCCGGCCGCGCGTGCATGTTAGTGCATGTGAACCCCTCCTCCTCTCCTCCACCGGAACCATTATGCCACCCCCGCCCGCCCCCGTAAGCAAAAGCGCCGCGGTCACGGAGGTGTGTCTGCTCACTTTGCGACAGCAACATGTCAGCTGTTTTTTCACTGGATGGGAAGTGCTGAAAACACGCAGGTAGAGTGGGTGGAGCAGACGGAGAGCAAAGGGAAGCCGAGAGGAAAGGGGGTGTGTGCCCCTGAGGCAGTTTTGTTTTGGTTTGATGCAGACCAGAGCTGCAACATCTAGCGGTGAAATTGAGATCGCATTTAGCCCCTTTAAGATAAAACTCAGTAAGATATTGGTGAATGGGACCCATTGTCTGTGTGGTGAATGCCAAAAATTCCATTAAATCACTCATACGTGTCACTTAAGAATGAATCTGTTTGCACGACTGGTTCTTAGATGAGGCTGTTTGTTCCACAAATCATCAAGGCTTGTGATGAAGATAAACATTTGTTGCTGTTTATGTAGCGGCAAACATGCTTGATCAAATTAACATATTACAGTCTGCCACAACTATCCTGTCTGCTTTTCTTTATCTCATTTAATTAGAAACAAAATGGTTAGCTTTGTTTCCTGAATTTAGTTGTAAATTGGTCTTAAATGCAGATATTTCAGCTTGTATTTGTTGCCTTGTTGAAGTAATAAAATGATTTTAATGACAGCTGTACAAAATAAAATAAAAATACTTTGTATGCATGTTTTCTATCCTAGACAGCAGCTCAGTATTGAGGACATACATGAGGGGTGAGGCCCTCCCGAAGACCGCCCAGTCCACCATGTTGGCCTGCTTCCTGGTGTACCGCTCCATCCCCTGCCTCAGGAACACACACACACAGCTGGAGGGTAAGACAAACACATGTTCTCACTAAACTGGATAGTTTCACCTGTGTACACTTTGCAGCAGGAATAGAATTCTCCTGTGCAGCTTTAAAATGTCACTGCTGTAGACTTACTCAGTGGTGAAGTACACACATTCAAGGGCTGTACTTAAGTGCAATTTTAAAGTACTTATACTTTAAAATCTAACACGTTATTGAAGATTAAATCAGTTGTTCGGAAACTTCTGTGGTTTGCAGCCCCTTACAAAAAATAGCATCTATTAAGGACTCTTTGTCACAGGTTGAGTTCAACAAAGAGACATTTTCTCTCCAAACTTCTCACATGGTTTCATTTGAATCACTGTTTGAGGATCAAAGTGATACTAATATTAAATATTTTACAAAAAAGCAAAGATTTAAGAAACCTTGTTTTGCTTCCTTTCTGTGCCGTTAATGAACTCATGACTCCTCAGATTTATCTTGTGACTGTTGGAGGGGCCCAATCCTGAGGTTGAGAGTCACTGGACTAAACTACTTGACTCTATATAAAGTAGTTTAAACTAGCTGTACCTCAACCAGCCACATCAGTAATTAGGCGCTGACACACTGGTGCGTCAGTAAAGGGGAGGTCTCACTGCAAAACCAGTACAATACTTCTTCCACCACTGGACTTAGTTTGTTCAAATTATACAATTGACTGTCCTTTAGCGAAGCTCCATCAAAACATCTTGTTCATAAGAAAGAACTCCTAACTAGGAACAACAATGACTCCCATGACCATGATGTTGAACTTGCCTGAAGCTCTGTCCTCTCCCTGCAGGCTGCAGCTCACTTGGGGATTTACTGTCTCGCAGCAGCCAGCTGGGCATCCCTCTCAGAGACCTGCTGAGGCTGGTACCCGTCCTGCTGGGCTCTGCACCCGGACCACAGACACTGCAGGGCCTCCCTCTGCAAGCATTTTGATCCTGAGGCTCAGTACTAGTCCCACAGGCTAGTATCCTCTCAGAGATGCAGTTCATAGCCTTACGTTCCCACTGCGAGCACAGGTAGGACAGACAACTGATTTCTACCTGTAACACCTGCGGGTGTGTGCAGCAAGTGGGACCAAATGTGACCATAACAGGTCTTGTGTCTTGCTGCATCACTGCGGCACTGCTGCCCTGCCTCTGAGAAGAACAGACTTTGTTTCCTTCTCGCCACTACAAGATGGAATAACTAATATTAGAGTTTTGTAATATAATATTTGTATTTAGTTTTTTTTACAGCATAAAGAAAGTTAAACTGCAGTAATGATGCAGTACATGTGCCATTTTTGTGGTATAACAAATCCAGAATGGGGACTTTTCTTGATGGGTACCTCTTACTCAAAAGTTCTTCACCGCCAAATGAAGACGGACAGGATTTAGCTACAGATTTAGCTGTAGTTGTACCAGTGTCCATCCTGCCTGTGAGGGCTCTCCTGAGTCCACACCACTGTGTTGTGAAGACAGAAAGACAAAGGCAAGACAATAAAACAGAAAAGTACCTGCACGCTTCATGAATACTGTGGTTTATTCTGTGTCTTGATATTTCCCCATTAGCCTCAGTCCTTGCGGTAATCAAGATGTCAGTTGTCTTTATTATTTTTTCCTGTGTTTTGTTCATGTATCCACGACATCGAATCCCTCAAAAAGCACAGGCATTTCCAAGGTATTTTATGTTTCTGGAAAAGACCAGCTGCGGTCTGGCTGGTCATTAAACCGCTGAAAGAACTGCACTCTTTTTAAATTTTGCTGTATTCTCTCATTAGCTGAAACCGGTCAGGTTTCTTACAGTGTCGTCCATCATGTTTTGTTTATTTTGCACCGAACTTAGTGTTGTGCCAGTGTAGCGTTGCTTTGGTCATGTTAAAGGTTTTTTGAAATGAGTTGAGGATCAAAACAAGCTCTTCTTCTTTTTTGGGTGCTTCCCAAACATGAATGGAGTCCCCTAAACTTTCTGTGGTATTTTTGTAACAATGTCCTCCACAGATTCGACTGAATACACTTAACTTTTTCCACTTAGTTGGAAAACATTGTTTATGTGTTTTTGATTCTTACACTTAATGACTTAAATAAACCAAATAATGCCTTGCCTTGCTTTGTGATTCTCTGAAAGTGTGATCTTCTGGCATCTTCTAATGTTCAATTTTATTTTAGGCCTTTTGCAAAGTGATACATAAAGCCAAATTCATAAAGATACAACTAACTGAAATAAATACACAGACCAAAAAGATTGTTCGGGAAAGATTAAAAGAACAGAAAGCATACTGATTGGATACTTGCCACATTACCACATCTCACCATATAAGATGTCAGAGCAAAAGCACTAATCTGACCACTCAAATCTATCATAATGGTTTGCCCAGAAATCCAGTTTCTGCTTTGAAACAGTATAAAATGTAAGACTCAGTTATGAATCACACATCAAGAATCGTAAAGGTACTTGATACAAGTAATCCGAGTGGTCAAACTAAATTTAAAAAGTCCCCAAAAGTCCCGGCAGCATCTGTGCACAGCAACAGACGGCTAATGATAACATAAATGGCCACAGCTGCTAATGAAATAAGATATTGTCCACAGTGTCGGGGTGTTTTGTTGAATATATTTGCACTGTTATGAGAAGGTTTTGGGCTTTCCCATGCATGTCGATGTTTTGTTTCGCCAACAACTTTGAAACCCAGGACTTTGGGACTTTCCTGTCAGGTACCAGTCCTATCTGATGTGGAAATCCCAGATCAACCAACACCTAATTGACCATTGCTTGGGCTGTCTATCTGTTATGCACAAGTCTTTTCTAGAAATAAGCCCAGAGGTTGTCAAACTGTGAGGCGGGGTAGATACCGCGTGAGGTGGAAGGGACAGGTGCATTCTGGTGGTCGACAAACAACCGGAAGTTAACTATTTGTAGTTTTTCTTCGCTTATTAACACGGTCAGCAGTCACAGCACCGACTGTGACACAGCTCTGTGACCCCAGTTGATAGAATCTGATTGAGTTAGGCCCACAGTGTCAGACTTTAAACACCTCTGCCTGAGCTTTAAGAGTTGCTGAAAAGTCTCGGATAGAGTGTGCTCACCCTCATGTGATGTGTGTGGGCGGATGTGCAATGTGTGTTCAGCTCAGAGTCTCAGATCATTTCTAACCAACAGCTCTGAGGACATTCCAAAGCAAATGGAAAACATCCGAACAAACAGGCGGTCCACACCCTCCTCACAGAGCTGCAATACACATAGCAGCTCCTCACACTCTGATCAAACTCTTGTGCTAAAATGTGTTTGTATTTCTTTTATTGATTTGTATCATGAGGTTAGATGACTGTTGCCAAAGGTTTAATTCCCTCACATCTGAGCTGAAGGAAACATTTCACCTGCTTCAGAATCCTACTGCCTACAAATGGCAATAACTTATTGTTAATACTTGTCAGTCATGCACAGAAAGGAGGTTATAATGATGGATCAACAATGTATTTCTATCTGTTGTGAGTTGACTCTTCCTCATACCGAGGCTAATTCCCCTGATCTGGGTGGACGAAACACCAGGATTCGACACATCTGTTCAGTTCTGGATTTGCTGGTCCACCCACATCTAAACATAATTGTGCTTCCTGCTGAACAAAGTATTAAACAAACCTCTGAAGGTTTTTCTCAGCATTTTGACCATGAAAAGGCTGAAAAATAGCCACCAGATGTGACTCAGATACTTTGTATGGTTTTAGAGATACTTTTAGACCCAAGACTGTGTGGACTTGGAGATTTATTTTGCCACAAGAAGACATTTTGTGGTTATTTCTGCCATGTCTTTCAAGCATACTTCCTGGGTTTTTTATCAGCAATGAGTTGTTTTGGTTGGATTCTTCACAAAGTTCACCTAAACAGCAGTCACCTTTAATGATGAAAAAAGGCTTAAAATGTATGTAAGTAAATAATAATAAATATATCTGACACATAAATTGAACAGTCAAGGTTTACTTGCACACACTGTCTGCATTAATCTTGTAAGAATACCTAGGGAGCACTTTAAATCATCTCACTATGAGTCCTGTCAGCTTCATTGACCTCCCACCTCACCATGCCAACATGCCACCCGGTTAGCATCATGTTTGACTGTTGTCCAGTATCACACTGTGTAATTTGTAATATAACCATGCCCTCAGTATCTTGCTGTGTGTTTAGCATGCTCATAATGTGTGTGGTTTCCTGGAAACACGTGGCGTTTCAGTTGACATGTCCTCAGAAACATTCCAGGGAAATGTCACATGACATTAATCAGTAAACTGAGAGTCTGGGCCGACAGGAACTGGGGCAGCCCGTGGGTGTCTTGGTGTGTCTTTAGGATGATCGAAGTCTGGTGGTTTTAATAGTCCTGGTGTCTCCACTGAAGGCCATTTAAATGGTTCTTCTTCTTTCCTGAGCTGTATGAGCTACTTGTTTCCCTGCATCTGTGGTGCCGCAGGGCCACAGTGTCGTCTACGTAAATGGTTAAATACAGGGAATGTCAGAAAAAGAGCAATCACATATTTTACCATTTAAGTAATGCCTCATGCTGACAAGGAGGCACTCAGTCTGCAGCAATTCAGTAAGTGCGGCTCATTACAAGATGCATGTTTTTGTGTGTACACATTTGTTCATGGAATATGTGTTTGGGGTCTTATCTCTCCAGTGGCATTTGACTGTTTTGTTGAAACTAGGAATGGAGATTAAAAGGAGGAGTCAAAAATGGACAAAAGATAAGACAGTGAAAGTGAAACTAAACTGAAGCTGACTTTATCTGGTCTTCATTTCATTGTGGTTGCTTTCTAAGTTAAAAATACCAGCAGATAACACTCAAATAGAAAACATGCTCGATAATGATGTGACTATCATAAGACTGTGGAGTTCAGGAACGGTGAGGATGACTTTCCCACAAGGTGGGAGGGGATTAGGCCCTGTCAAATGTGTCAAAAGTCAGCTCCTGACTTCAACAAGTCCCGACTGAGCTGGACAAAAATAAGCCTGAGTCCCAGGATTATACTGTAAAATGTTCATCACAGAAGAAACAACCTCTGGTGAAACTGGTAGCAAGAAATGTTGAGTCTGGCCACGCTGTCTGTGGAGCTTCAGAGACGGTGACAGCAGCCCATTGTTGGCAGTAGTCTTTCTACAATATTGTTCAGACTACCATGAAATTTCAGTCCAATCTCAAAATAATGGATGTAAGGATAAGGATACAAATAAAGATGCAGTACACTCAATTTGCACTGGGGGCAACAGCATTCTTGCTAACAGCTATACACTTTTGTGTGGCAGGATCTCTCAGATTAGACTGTTCTTACAGGTCTGACGATCTTGGACATTGACTAACTGGTAATACTGGGAGCTGGCCTGCGCTAGCTTGCCCTGCTAGTGAGCCCTTTTTACAGGGCATTAAAGGTGCAGTAACTGATTGTGGACAAAGAGTTGATTGTTGAGCCTCATTCCCAGGTTGTCAAATACTGACACTGTGGGAATGAGACTCAACAATCACCCTATCCTCCCAAACTGTGATTGGCCAAAGTTTCCTGTTAGATTCCCTAAAGCCTGAAAACAGAATCAAGGGATGAGCAGAATCTAGTTTTCTCTTGGACCACATGAATTACAATATTCTTTAAGGGTATTAATGAACTTTTGCCCAGTCGCACAAATATAAACTGCCTACCCCAGCTTTAAATCTTCCTCATATTTAACATTTAAATGATTGTTTCTTTCCTCCAAAAAAATCTGAAAACTAACACAATAATAAAACAAACAAAAAACAACATAAAATTAGTTGTCGGCTTGGCTTATGTCTTTGCCATTACTGCTGCTTGCTGGTATGTTCATAAACTGTATGTATAATTTATGCTGGGATACTTGTGTATCCTGGATTCTGAACAGGAGCTGATGCAAAATCACTTACGGGCATTAGGTTCATACGTGGTTAAATGGCTTAGATCAATAGTTCCTTTATTATTCAAACTCTTTGAATAATCGTATCATTCCTACTTGAGTTTTTGTCTTCTGGGGTACCGTCTCAGCGCAGAATTCTTTAAAGACCAATTACCAAGTTCCTGTGAACTTCAGCTGTGCCTTGAGCTTAATGCTTTCATGCTAATGATAACATGTTGGCATGTCCAATTTTTTGTAGTGTTAGACATGTTTTCTCCTAGAAGCATGGCAGACTTCCTGTCTCCTAGCTTAGTGAGTAATTTCATGCATACCACATTTTATCTTTGCCTGCTCTGTTGTAGCAGCAAACATTTATCAGGTCTTGTTGCTGTGGACCACAGTGATGCTCAAAAAATAAACTACATAGCATACCAAGTGGAACCTCCACTTAAGGCATCTAGTTATAGCAGCTGTCAAGGTTAGGCAGTTTGTGTATTTAGCAGCTCCAGTGGTGGTCTGTCACTGAATCAGTAATACTGGAGATGTAGAAATTGTTCTATTGTTGGGTTCATTGTCATTCTGGATCAGATTTAAATGGCTGACACAATGTAAGATTGTGTAATAATGTGGGAGTTGTGTTTTCTTCCAAACTTCACAGAGGCATGTGTTGGGAAACCTTGACTGAGACTGTGTTTGTCTGTGTTGAGCCTGTGGGAAAAAGAGCGCTGCCTCCAGGAAAAAATCCTGTTGTGTTTGTTTCCACAATAAGCCAATCTAAGTGTGTCACAGCGAACACGCCCTCCAACCCTGTGGCTTTTCTCATGTCGTGACTTTACACAGGAGCATAAAGTATTGAAGTGCATTTTGTCTTATCCTCTACATAAACAATTTAACAAAGGACACTTTGAGGGACTCTGATCTGACATCAGCTTCCTTATAAATCCACAGCCCAACTCTGGACCACCAAGGAGACAATGCTGAGTGTAATATTGCAAAGTAGCAAAGAACAGGGTTTAAAAAGGGGCTTTTTTGCTATTCGTTATCCCTCTTTTCATCCTTTGATGTCTTTTCAGTATGTCACAGGAGCTGAAACAACAGAGTCTCAACACTTCTTTTAAGTTTCCGCCCATTCAATGAGTCGGTTATAGTTTTGAATGAGTGATGATTCTAGAGTTTGATTTTGAAACATCACCACAATGGGAAAGAAAATCAAAGAGAAATCAGATCAGTGGTTCAAAGCTGTGCACAAATAATGGCCTGACAAATATCAATGACACTGGAAACTACAGTGAAAGTGAACTTATAAAAAGTACATTATAAGATGATTGTATTTGGTTTGAAGTAAAACGACCCACGCCCACTCAGTCTCTGCTCTTTCTGGACTGACTTTTTTCAGCCAAAGAGCAGGAAATCGTACATCCCTGTCTTTGTTTTTTTGTTGAGCCAGTAAGCCAGAATCCACTGGAATACTAGCTCACTGCAAAAAAAAAAAAAAAAAAAAAGACAATATAAGGGTTCCAGCTGCTAGGGCTGACCTAAATATCATCATATTACTCTCTTTTTTACTTTTGCATTCCCTCTCCCCTTTTCTCTGAAGGCTCATCGCAGCTAGTGTTATTTTAAAAATTCTCTCTAACCCTAGTTCAAAGCTCTTCAGTTACCCCTCACTGTTGCTACTCTTACAGTTTAATATTGCTGCATTAAAGGATCAGTGTTTAAGAACTAGTGTCATTTAGCAGTGAAACAGCAGGTTGCAACCAACTCGCCTGCCAAGCATGTAGGAGAAACTATGATGGCCACAAAACTTGGGAAAAACGCAAAAGGCCTAATCTAGAACCATTGCTTCGTTTGCCGGTTCTGGGTCTGTGTGAATAAAAACTGCTTAATCTAAGGTAACAAAAACACAGTGATTCTCAGCCGATTGTGCACTAATGAAAACATTTTATGAATATTATATTCCGTTTTGCCGATCGATCCTCCTAAATGTAACGCACTTAACCTTTCATTTACAGCTCCAATCAAACACATACATCACAGAGGTCCAGTTATTAAAAGTTAATCTACACCCTTGTTCACAACCAATCCCAGCCAATCAGAATTGAAAATTTTCAGTTGCAATGGAATAAATGTCCATAAAGAGACCTTTTTCACAGCACTCATTTTAACATGAAATCGTAAACACAGGTGTTACCAATGATATGGTTCTGTTCCATTCAGGTTATACAGAGTCAGGATGCTGCTATTGTGCATGTTGGGTCACTGGAAGGGCTCTGCGACACTAAATGGAATGGAACCTTAATTAGTATCATGGTAACATCTGTCTTACCTACTGTTACATGTCATACCTACTGTTTCATGTCAATATGGCTGTCATTAAAAGGTCTGTGGCTACAACTAATATCGTCTACAGTAATCAGTTTCATTCAACCAATCTGCTAAGAGTGTGGTATTGTTTTTCTTTTCTGTAACTGTTCATACTGTAGTTAAATATATCACGAGTGAGTCAGCCTTGTGATAATAAAAAAAAATACATATCTTACATTAATCCTTACAGATGTTAATGTGTGATATTTGTCTATAGATCTTAGGTGTTATTGGATGATTTCGTCCAGCCCCACAAACAAGTGTCTTCTAGATTAGTCAGATTTCAGTCATATTCAGCTAAAAACACAGGATCACTTTCATATCAACCATGATTCAAGATATGAGCTGCAATAATTTAACTTTTAATTTGAATGAATCTAGGTCAGTGATTCCTGACTTTATTGGCTCGTGACACCTTGAGGGAATAGTTGGCCATTTTTGAAAATACACTTATTCACATTCTTGCCAAGAGATAAATGAAACTATGGACACTCTCATATCTGTCTGTTTACTATGAAAAGCCTGGATACATTAGCTTAGCTTAGCATAAAGGCTGGAAGCAAGGGGAAACAGCTAGCCTGGCTCTGTCCACCTACAGCACCTCTAAAGCTCACATATCAACATGTCATATGTTGTTTGTTTAACCAGTGCAAAAACCAAAGTATAAAAATGGCAATTTATGGTTGTATGGAGGTGAAGTGCTCTAAATGTTTCTGAGCTGAAGTGTGAAAATTGTCAGGCTTGCCTTTGCTTCCTGTTTTCAGTCTTTATGCTAAGCTAACAGACAAATATGAAAATGGTATCAATCTTCTCATTTAACTAACTCTAATGCAAAGCTGATTGCACTGATTGCATAGGTTACTGTTACCTGTTCAACCTGAAGAAGTAAAATCCCATAATTCAAAAGAAAAAGTTAGATCAGAGGAAAATATGCATCATTTTGTGTAACAAAGATATCTTTTTCATCTTTCTTCTTCTTTTCTTACTTTTTTTTAAGATGTAAATTATCTTATCTTATGGGAACCAACCCACTTTTCTAGGTAATATGGGCGGCTATCACAGCCTTACTCACTTTATTTACTATGTTTCAGTCCAACATACAGCAACCCTACTGCCTGTTCCTCATAAGTGTCAGTAGAAATTCATCAGTTGACATTTGGGTCATTTGTGGGACGAAGGTATTGAAACATCACTACTGGGAGGAGTTCATAATCCAGATATGACAACACATCTTTTACTTCCCTCTCTTCTAACGTCCACTTTTCTTCACTGGGTCAACTCTACGAGCAGCAGTGTTTGCTCACAGTTTGCACTTAAAGGAACTGATGTAAATTTAAACAGGAGATTTCTCAAATAGCATTTCTGCGTTAACTGAGCTGGGTCCATCTTGGCTCGTAATTACAGAAGTGCGTGCCCACATGAGGAAGTCATTATATTCATCCCATTGAGACTTGAGTGAGAACAATTTGGTTGACACTTTCAGAGGCTCAGAGCAGTGACAAAGACCCTTTCGCCTCCACTAAGAGCCCATGTGTACTTTTGAGCAAGGCATCAAGAGGTAAAACGAAACAAGCTGCAGGGAAGTCACCCAAGCTTTTTTTTTTTTTAACTTCTGCTTTTAATTCCTCTGTGTGTTGTTCATGAAAATGTACCGAATTCCCCTGTCTTTTTATGCCTGCCAGCTTTAAATATATCTACATAATGTCCTGTATTATTAAACATGGGAGAAGAAAAGAGGAAGGATGAGGACATCCTCTGCATGTGGGCAATATAGATTGTCTTACTAAATGCGACTTTAATTTTAATCCTATTCTGTTTTTTTGATTGCTGATTTGATTTTTCTCCTAGCTCCATGAGATTCACTTTTGTGGTTATTATATATATTTAATGCTAGTTAGTAAATGTTAGTAAATGCTAACATGCTATACTAAGATGGTGAATATGGTAAACATACCTGCTAATCATTAGCATGTTGGCATTGTCATTCTGACCTAAGAGAGAGATAAAGGGAAACGATAAAGCAAAAATAATTGACAGCAGGATAGGAATAATGATTTCACTTTTTTTTTTTTTTGCTTTTTTCTAGTAAGAGTATTCAAGTATTCCACTTAAAGGGAAAATTCACCACATTTTATGTGGATGTGCAGTCAGTGTTGATAGTAAATGTGAAGCAATGATCTCCTCAGAGCGTGTTATATTGACCTCCTTGCGGAGCCATGCTGGCAGTGCCTACATGTAACAGGATGCATTGTGCACTCTTACTTATTTAAGAATGACAGATTTTGCAGCAAGAAAATTCAGCTTTCTCTGACAATTTAGCACATACTGAGGAATTTATTGATTTAATTGACTACATTTATCATTAATACTTACTGGACATCCACATAAAAAGCGGGGAATGCTCCCTTTAAAGGACTAGTCTGTAGGATTTAGTGGTATCAAGCTGAGAGCTTGCAGATTGCTAACACCTTGCCTCATCACCTCTCACCGAGAATGTAGGAGAACCTACAGTGGCCAGGAAACTTGAGCTAGTGTTTGGTTTGTCTGCTCTGGACTGCTGTGGAAACATGGCAGTGCAACATGGCATCCTCTGTCAAAGAGGACCCGCACCCTCTGTTGATATAAAGGGCTCATTCTAGAGTAATGAAAATACAATTCTTATTTTCAGGTGATTATACAGCAATGAAAACATACTTATTATGAGCATTATATTCAATGTCTGCTATATTCTGCTAATAAATCCCCATAAATCTTGCACAAAGCACCTTTAATCTATGTGCCCTGCAGACAAGCAGCTCAGGAAGAGTGAACTTTCACACTGATACTCAGGCTGTGGGTTGACTCCATTGTTCATAATGGTCAGTGATGTTTGTACATTGAACCATTGTTAAATTAATGAATGCATCTATGTACCTTTCAACATGTCTCTGTGTCCATGTGCGTGTGATCTACTTCAACATAAATGAGAAACAGAGAGTTCCATTCATTCTGAGGCTTCCTCTGGTGCACCAGAGAGGGAAGGACTGACAGGAGGTGGGAGTGACCAAAAATACAAAAATGTATTACACTGCAAAGTCTCGCAGCCTCCTCAGTATGAATGATGGAGCTGCACAGGACAGGTCTGCTGCAGCAATTAAGAAAGTTAGAGAGGAGAGGCGCACAGAGAAAGGGAGAGAGAAGGCGCACATGGTGTTTAGGATGATTTTTAGTCCGCAGTGCACAAGTATGAAAGTGAAAGAAAGTGTGTCAGGTCAAATATTGGCGCAGATGCGCGCCTCGCAAGCGTTGGCCGAGTTTAAAAAGAAAAAGAAAAGACGTGCAAAGTCTGTGCCTGACCGCCAGTGATGTGGGGTAAGTCTGTCAGTTAATTTTCTTCAAGAATTACACACGTAAAAGTCAACTTTTCCACCTCGCAGCTGCGCTCTCAGACGAGGAAGCAGTTTAAAACTTTGATAAAACTCAGAGGTTGAATTTGTTCAGTTTCGCACCAATATTTCAACACTTTTCAGCACAGAACTGGACATCGCAGAACTGTCAACTGTTCCACGAAGTTTGAGAGAGAGGATCAAATGCCGTGCATAGCCCAGTCATGCGTAATGGGCGGTTTGCGCAAAGATAAAAGGAAGTATGCGGCGTCAGAAGCCCGGATAGTAACCCGTCTTCCTCTTTCTTTTGTATTTTTTTGAAGTTATGAATGACATATTCTGAAACACTTTTATTTGACTTGGCTGCACCTTTTTTCTCTACGTGCTGTAACCATGACCGCACGGCCAGCGTCACGCGAGCAGCAACCGTTATTATTATTAGACAGTCTTCTTGTGACTTGTGAGAACTTAACTGATCTTTTTATAGTCCGATCCTTATCACCATGTCAAGTTTAGTTGGTGAGCGTCACCTCCTGGAAAGAGTCTAAGCAGAATGCAGTCAGTGGGCGTCTCTTAAATACCTTATGCTGTCGTCATGGGATGCTGCGTTCAGGCGCTGTCGGAAAGGAAGGCTGCCAAATGTGCTCACGCCTCAGAATTCAATCTTCAAAAGACACAGCCAGTCGTGACCAAACAGGCTGACAAACTATGATTTTGCTGCTTTTCAGAATAGATTAATATACTCTTTAATAATGAAAACAAAGCCAGACATATGATTGAGTGTTTGATAAAAAAAAAAATCTACAATTTGTGACAACTGAGAAACATTAACATAAAGTTTGACGTTGACACTAAGACATATACTTAATCTGCCTTATCAAATTAAGTTTTCACAGCTGCACAGAACAAGTATCAATTAGTTGACAAAACAGTTTTATTAAAGAAAGAAAGCAGTAACACATAGGTTAAAAGGAAAAAACAAATTTTATTATTTATTATTTACTAGTTTTTTTTATTTTAGGTAGACCCACAGCCCATTGTTGAAGCTGCCTGTACTGGTGTAAATTAATTAAGATATAACAAATATGATGGATAATGCAACTATTAAATTGCTCAAATGAAGGAGTTAGTGGCTTTGCACCACTACAGCTGCCATCTTGGATTTAAGGTCCTTAGTGGGACAGAATTTCGACAGCTAGTCTACTTTCATAAGGTTCAATTATGACCTTGGGAACAGTAGTTTGACCAAAAGCTGAAGCCAAGTTAGACTTACAAGATTTTTGCTGAGCTTTCAACTGCAGAGTGGACCTTAGATTAGGATTTTGTCAAACTAGCCTAATTTACTCTGGGGTTGTTTGTGTTCTCTCTTGTTTGTCCATCGCTCATGATTAATTTCTCATTACATACAGTAATTGATCTCTCTGGCAACAATTACAGCTCAAATTAAGTTGTAATATCAGTCATTTGTTAGCTGAAATTTCAGCTCTCTCGTTTCCTGTTCCTATTGGCTGTGGCATTGTGCCAATATTTCCAACAGTATTTGAACTCATCACCACACCTGAGATAATATTTCTTCTGACATAACCTGCTGTAAATGCACAAGTTTTCTCTTATTTTCACTTTCTATGAAAACTTCTGTTTCCTCTGATGCAACACTTAAAGATTCAAAGAAAAAAAACTGAGATAGTATCTCTCAACTTTCTGACTACTTTTCATATTTCCTTTAGCCAATCATCGTGTCATTGCTTCATGTCACCACAATTTTAAGTGTAAAGATGTAGATGAACTCTAGATGTGGATGCATGTTGGTGTAGTGTGTGTATGAGTTTCATAATGAGTGACATGGGGTTTCCCTGCCCCCTGTTTCCTCCATTCATGTGGCTGGAGACTGAGAAGTACAGAGCTGTCAACCCGGATATGAGCTGAATATTGAGTGAGTGTGTTTGACGGAGAGTGAGGAGGAGACTGTACGTGGTTAAGAGTGAGCGGGAGTGTGCATGTGAGACAGAAATATAGAGACTGCAACTCAGTCATTTCCTCATTGCGTTTCCTAGTGACCTTGTCAGCACGAGCTTCCTCTTGTCACTTGCACCATTTTGCATCCCCAGCAACTAAATATGATGCTCAGCAGGATGTTTGTCTGATATTGATCAGTCTCATATCATACACTGTATATTTTTGGCACAGGCACAAGATGAAAGATTACATGTAAAATACATGTATCAGCCTGGCTGACAGTTCACTGCCACCTGTGATTTCTTTTGTAGATATCCAGCTGTAGTACAAACACAATGGAAGTAAAGGGGGGTAATTAGTGACTCACATTTATGTTATTTTGGTACGTGCGTCACACAAAAATAATCATGCTGCAACACTTAAATCATAATACTGTGTTTTGAAACAAAAATTCAAGTTAGTCTTAGCATTGTCCTCTTTATTTGTGCTAGTTAAATGCCACTAGGGGGCAGTGTTACTCCAAAACAGTGTGTGTCCTAAAATAAGTTTTGAAATCCAAAAACCTGAGCAGCTGGAAAATAAATCACAGAGAGAAGCATTGATTGGTGATCCCATCAACCCCCACAAGCATGTTATAGTAACAGACCTCTTTCACAGCAGCCATTCTGACATACAATAGTAAAATAAACACAGGTGTTGCCAAGGATACTAATTACGGCTCCATTCCATTCAGGTCAAACAGAGCCAGGGTGCTGCTGTTGTGCATGTTAGCTCACTGGGAAGATTCTGCTTTACTAACTGGAATGGGACCTTAATAAGTGTCATTAGTAGCACTTCTCTTTAGCCTGCTATTTCATGTCAGTATGGTTGCCATGAAAAAGATATATTCCAACACATCAGGACGGAATAGGTTGTTTGCCAGTTACCCCCAGTTGACATTACTGTTGGAAATGCAACAGGCTTACCGGACCCTAACTACATTACGTAAGTTACATGACATTACACACATGGCTGCAATTTAGTTATGTTTAGCCATAAAAAGTACTTGCTTGCACATTTGACCTAGACACTAAATTGTCTGGTGAGGATGGGCTGATCTATTCATATGCTACTGGAACCTGAAACCCTTTAAGAGACCCCTGGTACACCCGCAGTGTGTTCTCGCTAATTATACCTAATCACACTTCTTCTCGTGTGTGTCAGAGTTGTGTCAGAGACAGAGTGCTTGATTGACATCCTCCTCTATTGGTCTTTCTTACAGAAGATTTTTTGACTTGTCATAGCAGGAAAAGCACAAGTGTTACTAATAACATAACAATGTCTCTGCTCGTTTCAAGTGTTCAAGTGAGTCGTAACACTGAGCCAGCATGCACAGTGTCAAGACTCTAAAACTGAAGTAGCTTGGAATTCAGCCGTCATTAATTTTAGTATTCACACCTGACATTTCAGTTGAAAAATACCTATTAAGGTTTGATAAACTATTGGTAAAATATGTTAGAGCCACCCAACCTGAGAAGTGTACTAATCATCTGGAATAAGTTTCAAAAAATGTGTGGGTGTGCAGGACCTTTAACCGAAAGTCTGACATTTAGGAATTACTTTTACTGTTGCAGGCAGTCAGATGAGGAGATTCATGTCTTTGTCTCACTTTGACTCGATGTTTTTTGTTGTGTTACTTGTTGGTCTTATAGAAAGTTTTTATATTAGTTTGTGCAGCACTCTAGAAAGGTGGTTATGTAAATAAACACAGATGTAACTAAGAACATTAATGATGGCTACATTCCCTTTAGGTGTGCTAGTTCCATGGCTCTGCTGTTGTGCACGTTGCATGTACACTGATTATTGATTAATTTCTCTCAAATCTTACCTTATGTTCACAGTACCGGCAACACAGCTACAAAATGGCTAAACATGGCCGCTACATTGTTGCTGAGTCACCAGTGAAATGTTGCTTAGCGCTTCGTTGATGTCAGTGAGCGCTTGTGTGTAGAGTCAGTCATCATGGATCTTCTTTGGTCCGTTTCATATCACTGTAAACTCAATGTCTTTGGGTTTTGGACTGTTACAGATCCAATGTGTAAGATTGGCAGAAAATGACAAAAATGAAATACAATATTCTATGTTTTCATTCATGTCTGATCACCTGAAAACATGAATTGTTGTGTTTTCATTACCTTAGAATGAGCTGTTTATATCTACAGAGGGTGCTGGTCCTCTTACACAGAGTCTTCCATGTTGCACCACCATATTTCTACAGTAGCTCAGAATGAACAAACCAAACAGTGGCTCAAGGGCCTTTGGCATTTTGCACGAGTTTCGTGGCAACCACAGGTTCTCCAACACGCTCGGAAGGGGAGAGTGACACAAGGTGTTTGCAGTTTGCAAGCTCACTGCAAGATTCTGCTAAGTCCTTCACACTGGTCCTTAAATGGGACAAGACATTGAGCTCTTAGGACTCTGGGAAATTAAACCAGGCATTTTATAGACAAAATTATGAATCATTTAATAGTCAATTAATTGGCAATGAAAATAATCGTTATTTGAAGCACTACTGCCATGATTTATTCCCATGCTTTTTAAAAAATAATATTTTTCTGTGCCTTTATGCCTTTAGTTTATAGGATAGCTGAAGATAATGACAGGAAAGGGGGAGACAGAGAGCGGGGGAATGACATGCACCCAAAAGGGCCGTAGGTGGGAGTCTAGCCCACGGCCGCTGCAGAGGACTTACAATGAAATTAAACCATTAATACTATTTGTTAAACTTGGAGTTCAAAACATCTCTGTTAGAACCATGATCACAGTAAAGAATGCCCTCTGCAGTATATCTGTGTTGTGTTGTGAGTCGGTGAGCATGGAAATGAATTCAAAGCAGGAACTGGCTGATCACAGGTTGCTCTGTGTGCTTGGCCTCCGTATAGACAAATTAGGGGAAATGTACACAAGAGGTGTTGCTATGGAGATGCAGGCAGAAGCAGAGAAAGGTGAGAGACAAAGGTGAGATTTAGGGTCAAGTGAGATTCAGTTGAATTTATTGTCAAGTCATGTGTTGAAGTATCAACCACAGTGGAAAGTGAAAGCATGTTGAAACTGTGACCAAATCAAATTAAGTGAAGTTTATGTTGCACAGCCAGAACTCATGCTCAGAGAGGAATGGGGGAAATTCAAGCCAAGTTAGAAAGGAGACTAGAGAGTAAGTAAGAAAAGAGTAGCAATAGTGTTGTTACAATAGTCCTACATGGGACCCTTTGCTGCATGTCATCCCCTCTCTCTCTGCCCCGTTTCCTGTCTACTCTCTGGCTGTCCTGGCAAAAATGCCAAAAAAATAACTTAAAAAAAACAAAAAAAACAATAGTCCTACATTAGTAGGGTAACAACAGGTGTTACTGAATGATAATAATTAAGGACCTTAATTAATGTCATTGGTAACACCTTTGTTAACCCTTATATTTCACGTCAAAATGGCTGCTGTGAAAAAAGTCTGTTCAGTCGAATATCACACTACAGAAAACAGAAGTGGAAACAAACTAGAGGTGCTGTTTCTGGAGCTGAGTGTTCTCTTACAGCCACATACAGCCATTCAATTGGCTGCTATATGGAACTTAAAAACTCTTAATAATCTTATCATTCTTTTTTGGTTACATAATAAATTCTGGTTGTTAGACATTCAACTTTAGCCTACATTAATTGATTTTTTTTTTTACCACCTGGTGGCAACAGAAGTAAGCTACACAACAAGCTCGTTAAATACCGATGTTTTGTCACCACCCTTCGGCAAATCATACAGACGCGCATGGTTCCTGGGTTCCTGTTCGCGCTGTATGAGACACACTAGGCTATCAATGTGGTATAAAAAGGGAGGAGACCGGGGTTTGTGTTCCATGTGAAAATCCAACCGTTCTGAAAAGTTTTAAGGCATATAATGTTGCATGTGTCATGTGACTTATGTCTTGTGACTTTCGTCTTGCAAGTTGCTTCAGTGATATCTGTGATGTACGTAACATAACTACTTATTGTGACCCCAAACTGTCTTATCCTAAATCTACCCAGGTAGGTTGCCTGGTTGTTGCCTGAACTAGGGGTTTTCAAATTCTGAGACTGTGGGCCTCCCCTCAGACAAAGTTTGGAAATAGTTTTGCTCAATTCTTGGATGTCCATGAGATCATGATGATGTTATTTGATCCCGTAGACACTCAACAATTGAGCCTAAATAGCCCATATGCTGACTATTGATCATAATATTTCACTTCACTGGGCCTCCTCTTCAACTGTTTGGAGGCTCGCCTCCCACATTAACCACATGGCAGCATCTCTTTCAGACACTAAAGTGTTCCTTGTGCCAAGAGGTGGTGACAAAACATCAGTATGAGACAAGTTGGGATGAGAACAGGTTGAAATATTTTGTTATTTAGCCACTAAATGCGCTACTGTGTTCACCAGCTAACTTTGTCTATCTGCTGTTTGATGCTCATCAGGTGGTGTACAGTGGATATATAAGAGCTGAAATCAGCTGCCCGTTGTGGCTGGAAACAACCCTGATGAGAGGATGACCATGAACCAAAACAGTAAAGTTGTAGTTGGAAAATCAGAACAATGATCTGAAAGATGCTACAACGCTCTGTATGGCTGAGGGGAACTGCAGAGTCAGTCTGGCCACTGTGAGCAACTCTTTTCACGTTCATATAGTCCTTTAATTAATTTAATTATACCAGCTTTAAATGACCCAGCGCCATCCTCCTCAAGTTACTCCCAACCAGAGCACTGAGCTCACAGCCACCACCCAGTCAATTACAGAAGAGGTTCAACTGTTGCATCCTCAGACTGCACCACATTAATGGGGTTGCTCTCCGGAGCATGCAGTCAGCAGATGTCTTTAGAGGCTAGTCCTGCTCTTTGTGCTGCAGAGAGAGATGCAAACCACAGATGGCTCATTCAAATGAAAGTAAACCTTGTGTCTATTTGTGCAGCGACAAAACCAAATGAGTGGGTAGTTTTTACATCACACACAGGCACACATACCGAAATTAGCTCAAGTCATCTCACTGTCACATTTGTAATTCTTATCGGCCCCAATTCGACCTGAATCATGGAATCTCATTGGCCAGATTTGAAATTAATTCAAGCTGCTACTACACAGGGATGATGTTGACATTTAAGTCTACTAATACAGCAAAGATATGATTCAGTGCGTTCGATTTTGTTATGTATAGGAGGCCGTGAACCTGAAATTATTTGATTTTTCAACAGATCAGCATTGAAAAAGCAAATTCTTGCAGCTGCACCTCCATTGTCATGTTCTCACATCAGGTAGAGTACCTTGTTCCTCTGTGTGTTCCTCCACTTCTACCATCTTTGGTCTTATGAAACCTTTTCCGAACCACAGTGGATAAACTCAGAGATGCAGAGTATTTTTTCTTGACATTTTTTTAACTCTGGGCAGCCACTAGCATATGTTTCATTTCCAGCAGTAGTAGTTTCAGTGGAGAGTTTCAAGTTTTCATTATGGTGGTAAAGGAATGGTTGCCTTGTTTGCTTTCTTGCTGAAAGTTGAATTTAAAAGATAGATGCCACTCTCGTGTCTGTACATTAAGTGTGCAGTGAAAGCCAGGAGGCATTAGCTTAGCTTAGCATAAAGACTGGAGCAGGGGGAAACAGCTAGCCTGGCACTGTCACCATGACTCCAGGAAGTCACTGTGCTCAACTGCTGTTTCGTCAGGAAATACTTGCAGCACATACCTCCCCCCCCCATAACCACAAATTCTAACATTTCTTTTTAGTTGAAAATTAGAAGCAATATGTTAATAAATGACTCTCAAAGTTTAAAGTTTGGTGAGAACCAGGCTAGCTGTTGAAGATTGGCAAGATGTTAAAAATTTTTCCAAACTTGGTACCCATCTCAGCCCATCAACTGGCAATTTACAGTATATTTATGCAGGTGTGTTTGGCGAGTTTGCTACATTACATACACTATGTACCTTCACTATGTTCAATAAATAAACAAAATATACTCACAAAGAGCTCAGAAAATAAGTATTCTTAACTCTACATCTTCTGTATCCACATTTCTCTCTTTTACCGAACTACGACGTCCTTATAATTGGCTTGTTAAAACGTCGTAAAACACACTTCATTAGAGTGCGACAGAAAAACTAAATATAACTCATCAAAACTTTCAGTGAATCTTTCTACTGTTGGAACAATCACCAACTCTGGTTTGGTCGAAATAAGTTCTTGATTAGGCTCTACGGCAGTTGTTCAGTGTATATGTTCTGTGCGCTGAATGTAAATTGTGTTACTTGCTCAGACCATTAAATAAAAGGACAAATATTGTCCTCCAAATTGCCCCAAAAAAGCAACTACTGATGGGCAATAGCCGATATATTTATTCAATCACCCAACCCTACTAGCTCTTCGTCTCCGCTTTCAGTCTATGCTATGCTAAGCTAAGTTAATCTCCTTTCGGCTACAGCTTCATATTTAGTGCATAGCATGAGAGTGCTAGCTACTTATAATTCTGGGATGCTTTTCTACTCTAACAAGAATATTTCAAAGGGAAATACTACATTTAGGGAACATTTGACTTGAAATTGCAATATAGTGCATGTAGTGCCTGCACAAATGAACCACAGGGAAAAAAAAGAAAGAAAAAAGGCCTGTAGATGACAGAAATGTGAACAAAATTAAATGGAGCTATCACATATTTTGTGGATGTGCACATGAATACTGCGACATAAAATTGGCAGCTTTACTTGTAAATTATAAGCACTAAAAGCTCTCAGATCCTCTTTGGACCCACAAGAGTTTGCAGTGGTTTGCAGTGTCATAGTAAGTGTACACTACGTGCATCACTACAGTGCTTGTTAATGCAAACACATGCGTCACTCGCAGCACAGGGACAGTAGTACTTCCTCTTCTGTCATTGTTAAGCCTAGATTTTGAAATAATACCCTGTCAGGCCAACAAAAAACATATCCTCAACATCTCAACTTCTCAGGAACTAAGAACAGCAGCCTTGTTTGTAGCTTTACAGCCATTGTGTTGCATATTTTAAATTTGCCAGAGGAGTTTTAGCGTTTTCTGAAAGCCTGAGGGTTGCTGAGAAATAAAATCCTTCTACTGAGGTTAAAACATGAAAACCACAAAATTTGTTTATGCAAAATTCTCAGTGAACCGGTGCTCCTGTCATGTGAAAAAAACTGTGAGGGAGTCTAGAGGGATGTGTGCCGATATTCATTGACTTGTGTACGGAGTTTTTAGGGCGAGTGTGGGAATTTTATGAAGTGTTTGTGTGCACTGTATGAGTTGAGTGGGTGCAGTGAGTGTGTGCATACCTGCTGCTCCTGTGGCCAGCTGGAACCTCTGTCAGTAAAGTGAAAGTACATTGAGTTCAAGCAAGCTGATCAGCCTAACCTGTCAGCAGCATTCCTGTGTTATCACACTGTGTTTTTCACTGTAAATGCTCCAAAATCAGTTGATAATCTGCAGAGCAAGTTACTTGGGTAGCTTTCTTATCACTGGTGTGTGCTACTGTACCACCAACAAGGAGGGTGGGAAGAGGATTATGTTTTCATTCCTGTCGGTTACTTTGAAAGATATCTCAGAAAGTTTCAGATTTGGCTGCACAGAGTGCCCTCAGTGTGAGAAATCAGTTCACATTTGTTGTAATTTTAAGCACTAGTTGATTATTTATTTTTTGTGTCTGGTGGCAGAACCTCTATTCATGGGGTTTTGTTAGTATGAGAGATGTTAAAACTGGGCCTGAGCTGAGCCAAGTATTTATGCAAAATAGTGCCAGAGGAGGTGAAAAGGAATAAACAGTCAGCACACCTGTAAGAATATGACTTTTAGATAAGAACAGTTAACATTTTTAATGGAAACAGAACTTTAAATGCACAATATGTTAAGTTCCGCTATAGTTTGAGGACATTTGAAGTCATGTTGGGTCATGGGAATTGTTTTCTTCATTGTTCAACAAGCACTATTGCAGATGAAAATCTATCTGACATGACTCAGGCAGAAATCATGTCCATGGATGAGGTAATATTCAAGTTTTATTCATGTTACGTTTAGGCACGTCTGCAGACTTCTGCATTTTCAAAGTCCGTGGGAAACAATATCACTATTTTAATCATTTGTGCAAATGTTCTACCAAAATAAATTCCCCACCCAACACTATTTTGCAGGGGCACCATCACTGTATCCTGGGCTTAGTGCTGCAGAATGATCATATGTGGAGCCAGACCTTTGTCCAGCACTGCGCACTGTAGAGACAGGTCTGGGGGCTACCTTTAATAAATTACAGATTTCTCTGGGTTTGAACATTGTCAGAAACATTTGGGATAATGTAAGTACACAGCTCAACAAAATATATAAACGTAGGTTTTGCGTTTTTGTGTATATATTTTAATGCAGACATATTATAGCTTTAAACTCTGCAGTAGAGACAGACAGCAACATTATTGCTATTTTTACATTTTTAAATTTAAATAAGTTTTAAATTGCTATTTGAATATCTCTTGACGAGTCTGCATCTGATTTGAATCTTTAGGCCCATACAAGACTGCAGGGCTGCAGTTTTCCTTATTGCAGAGTTGTCCTGCATCTGTGGAGGTTTGGACTTTGCCAGCTTCAGTGAGACCATCAGGAACTGGTCTCTTTCCATTTTCACTTCAGTCAGAGAAACTGAAGTGACTTCAGCAGCTGTAACAGCACCATTCATTCTCATACCTTAATAGGCAACATTCCCCCGTCTGTTATCAGTACTTGAACAAATCCTCTTCCTGAACTGACAGTGAATTGTAGCAATAACAGATCACTCACACCCATAATACACACAGCTTTTGTTTGGCAACCACGCTGGTTACAGTTAAAGCTACTGGTTTCCAGTAAGATGCTGCCATATGGTGCAGCTGGGTGGATGGAGGATGTGAGACAGTTCTTGTGCAGACACCACTTAAGGGTTAACTGTCTCACACTGTGCAACTGATCGGTAACAAACGGCTGCCACAAGTGCACCGTACACTACTACTACAGTGGGGTTTTTAGTCAGAGCTACTGGTTTCCAGTAAAGACCTGCACCCAGTGGCTTCACAGTAGAGGAAGTGGTGGTGGTGGAGTCTGAAACTCTATTCAGAAAAAGAAAAAGTTTCACGCGTCAATTGCTTATCTTTTCATGCAAAATGGTTTGTGCCTCACATGCATTTACATATCTGCTTTTTATTTCATTGAGCTGATATAACAGCTTCCTAAGAGCACATAGTGACAGAAAGGCCACAACACACACGACTCGGCAATGAATAAAACAAATATGCCTGTGTTATGCATCTTGAGAATTTGCAGGTTCTGATAACACAATCCTCATAGTTCATTCTCAAAAACATAGCTGACATAATATGCGTATGTCACAAAAGTGACCAACAAAAAAATCTGAATGTTCAGAGTGTCTGACTGTAAATCAGTCTGGTTGAAAGTTTGAAAAGACTCAAAAATAGAAAAAAACAACCTAATATGATCTCCTTTTTTTAATCTGTACAGTATACAGCAAATTTTACTTTGTAAATGAGGTGGAGCCAATGCCACCACCCAGTCCCATACACAGGCTTATATCGCCACTTAGAGGAAAAGCACAGATATTACATTTTAGGGATCCATATTAACTTCATATCCATCTACAGACCGTGAGCTGCTGCTGCAAAGTTTTCACTTTTTCATATCAAAAACATAGCAGGTTAATTTTTTTATTTATCTATTTTATTGCTTATTTTACAGGGCCAGTGCACAATAAATTTTAACAGATATACCTAAAAGCTCATTTTCATTTGTAACACTGAGGTTATAGAGATAAAAGTTCAGTTGTAATAAATCCAAACCTTACACTTTGCAAAACAATAGACAAAAACATTTAATGAAAAACTAAGAAACAAACAGCCATCCTGACACAAACAACTGAAAAAAATACCATACTACCACTAGAGCACACACCACGTATCAAGTGTGTGTGCTTATTTATTGGTATAGTCAGTACCGATAAGATTATATTGAATGAACAAACAATTGGCCAGTGAAAGTTGAGGGTTCACTGTCTGTAACTCATTTACCACTCACACACGAAAGGATCTGTCAAAATTAATCTGCAACAATTAATTGATCCATTTAAAAAATAACCAACAGATTAATCAATGATGAAAACAATAATTTGTTTCCTGAGTTTTCTGAGCAAGTTGGGTGAACCAGCTTTTCAGCCTCACACCTACAAGATCACTCTGCCTCCATCTGCTGGTTAAGTTTGACAGCTGCTGATTCTAAAAACTTCTTTCAACCCTTAAAACATTTCTTAAAATATAGAGGCCTTTCATTTAATGCTTTTTTTCTAAGTGTAAGAATTATTACATTTATTTATTTATTTAAGAGCTACCTGGACACTTTTTATTTGGACAAGCTGTTCATCATCAGTTGTAATGTGTATAGGGCATTTAGCTGCAGCTAATATAAAGCCCTGGTCACTGGTTAGGCTTTTAAATTTAGGTTAACAGCTGAACAAATAAGGGGACAAAACAAACTATGTAGATACATGTTCATAATCATGTGTCTGTATGTGTATGTGTTGTACATGACTGTATACATCAACAAATACATGAGACTGTGCACTGAGTCACTCGATATCCAGGGATTGTGGCTTAATTGCTGATCTATCATCTTTATGTCCATTTTCATAAGGAAGATTAAACTCTTTCATGTATCCATTACTGTCTTGCCTTTAATAAAAAATATAAATCAGCAGTGAGGTAGAATGCAGCAGTAACAGAGTAGAAAATAAAACTCTAAATTGCAGAAAGAGGTAACTAAAACTGTGTTTTTAATACACAAAAACCTTGTACAGTATATAACATCCCTAAACTGCACAGATTCAAGCTTTTAGAAGCACTGAAGATGCAGTTATATTCATGCCCTATTGAATTTAATAGGAAAATATTCCAATTTAATACATTTATCCATAAAATTATATTGTCTTAGTCAGTTTTAGGAGATATTCAGAGCTCTATTTCACTTGGAACGTATCACTGACTACTGAAAAGTTTAAAATAGATGAAATACTCAATACTCAATATTCAAATGACTGTATTGTGGTCCCTGGTTGTTGCCAGAAGAGGGCAGTGTTTTCCACTTCATCCCCATCAGCTGAGTGTCAGTGTGCTGGAATTGAGGCCCAGTATGTTTGTGCCCTCCAGCACACAATCAGTGGATTCTTTCAACCTCTGTCATTTTCAGAGGGTGAACGTTTGAAACCCCGCCCCCTGAGGAATGGTCGGTATTGATTGGTTGGTGGGTGCCAGCTGGTGGTATTGATTGACATACTTAAAGGCAACAGTGGAGGAGAGCAGTGAGAAGCAGTCAGGTTTTGTTTCACACAGTAGATCAGCTCAGTGAAGACAGACAGCTATTGCAATGCATTAGGCTAATT
The DNA here is from genome assembly GCA_034769285.1 of Lutjanus argentimaculatus. Lineage (NCBI taxonomy): Eukaryota > Metazoa > Chordata > Actinopteri > Lutjaniformes > Lutjanidae > Lutjanus > Lutjanus argentimaculatus. The sequence continues at coordinate 2,904,450 of JAWZSL010000013.1, read as the reverse complement.
TAGTGTGTGTGGGGTGTGTGTGCGTGTATCTCCCTTATACTGAATATTGATTGAACTGCAGTTGAAGTTTTCCAGTGTTGGTGGGACAGAGGGTCAGCTGCACCTGCTCAGGGTCCTACTCCGGATGTTAATTAGAAATAAATATTCTTTAAAGTAATATTCCACTGAAAATGTACAGTATCAAACTCTGGCTCCTTGTTTGTTGCTTTCTCCTTCTTGGAGGGTAGTCACTGTTGTCACCTTCAGTTAATTAGAAATGGATTCCAACAGTAATCCAATTTCCAGAGAGCCATGCTCACATTCTCACAGAGCAACTAACACGAGTACCACCATTTCGATATTATATCAAAAATAGATTGAAAACAGAGAAATAAAATTGAAATTGAAGGCAGAATTGCAGTGTTTATTTATTTTCTTCCCACACCCATCTACTTGCCACATCTGGTGGATGTGTGTAAAACATCTGGGAACAGTAACAGCCAAAGATATGACAGGAAAGAGGGTAGAGAGAGAAGGGATGACATGCAGCAAACAGGCCACAGGCAGGAGTCGGCTCCGCTGCAAAGGACTAATAGCCTCAGTACATGGGGGACCCGCCCTACCAACTGAGCTACAGGGGCCCCGTAGACTATCTTTTTAAGAAGAATTTGAAAATATAAATGAGAGCTGACAGGACATGAAAGCAACTGACCCTTCGCTAAGCCCCGCTTCCAACAGAAACTGTCCAATCATAGGTTAGCAACGTAACTAGAGCTGACAAGCTTTCCATTTCTCTTCATGTTGAAGCAGTGTGCAGAAGGCTCAGAGAGGAGCGATACTCAGCGTTTCATGAGTCTGGATGGTGACATCTTTTCTGTAGTCTCTCAAAAACATGAAACACAAGAGCACACGAGTGGTAAATGGATTCTGTCTTCATCTGCTCTAACATAAGCTGCAAACATTAGCATGTCTGGCCAACTAAGACTAGCTTACTAGCTGCAGTAACTTTACCTCCAGCCAAACTTGTTAGATACCACTGCATCTGTATTTGTTATGTGGGGTTTGAGAAGGAGGATGTGGACTGATGCGGAACCAAAGTGGGTCGACAATGATGCATCTCACTCTGGCTCATTGTCTCAGGTCTAAGCCGGGTTAGCTTAGCTCTTATCCCGACTATCTTCCACGATCGCAGTCCGGCTCATCTGGCTGAGTGACCTGTCTCCAAGTCCGCTGCACTAACCTAGTCCCTGTGCTTCCTTTCCCCATGTTAATGAGTGTATTTCTGTCATCTATCATGGAGATATACCTGCCGTATTTCACCATCTGACCAATGTTTGCTGAGATGTGAGCTAGATTTGCCTCAGTCTTTTAGCATTACGTTATACCATGTGCACAGCTGTCAGGTAAGTTTACATTTACACTTTCACAGGGTTCTTGTTTTAAAAAGTGTCAGATATTAACATTTAAACGGACTTTTCGGCCAAGTCAAGGAGTTAGCAGTAGCTTACATAAAATCCACCGTCCTCAGCTTGAAATGAGAAGCTGCTTTAGTATACGTCTCCAAGGATTCAAAGACCTCGTGTTTCAATGATTACTCCCAATTTTGATGTTATATCTGCCACCATTATCACCGTAAACTGCATAAATGCAGTGTGAGAATGGAAAGTTTGGCAGGCTTACCAAAGAGGTTTAGCGAAGGGTCAATGCTGTGATTCTGGAGAAATATAGTTGATTGAATCTCATTCCCCAGTTGTCAAATACTGACATTCTGGGTTGGAAGCTAAACTCACTAAAAGCCTCAAAGTCAACCTACCGAAGGTGAGGGTATACTAGAGCAAAAGTCAGTGGATCACTGTACTAAATGTCATGACAATCCATCCAATAATTGTTGGATATTTCAATCTGGACCACATTGGTGGACTGACCAAATACTGACATGTGATACCGCAATCCCAAGAGCCATGCCACTAGTGTGGCCAAAAATGGTCAAACCTTAGTGAAACCAACCCTGCTAGTGATCCATACAGCTTTCATTGTTGCTTACACAATGAACTGTGTACGTTTGCTGCTTGTGATCAATGTAAGCATAGTTGCTTAACTGTGAAAAATCTGTGTTCAGCTGTATTTTTGTGAAAATACCATTGTTTGGATCGTACTAAGCTCAAAGATTATCCTGCAGAAGTTGTTTGAGACATTTGTGTGGATGTTGTCATAGTTTTTCCTTGCTGTGAAACTGGGCCACCAATGAATTGTAACTAACATGAATTCAAACAGACCACAGCTGCTGATCGCCATACAAAAATGCTAACCCTTCTCAACCACCTTTCAAGTCTACAAAGGTTGAGCATTCGATACTTAAACCTGGGAGACCTGGGAGGAAACTAAGGTATTTTGAGGACAAATCAGCCAGTTTATCTTCAAAGATTGCCAAAGATTTTCTTCCCAGTGTTAAGCAGACACAATGAATTTACTCATCTGGACTATTTCACACGATGTAGATGATTTTCTTGCTTTTATAACGTGTAAGATAGTAGCTGTTGTTTCCTGATCTTAGATGTTTAAAGTTAATATTTTTAAGTCAATGCAGTTACTCCCCCTAAAAAGATGACAGTTAATTGAAAACACAGCTTCAATTTCCATCTAATTTTCCACACAAACAGCAGACAGAAGTCTGTATTTGGTTTGTCCTTTGAGTCAGCTGGGCTGTGAGTGGCAGACAGTGCCTGACTGAAGGTTTTTATTTTGGAGAGCAAAATGTAAAAACTCAGACACAGTTTGACCTGGAAACTTTGGCTCTTGTTGTTTCCAATCAGAGAGTGGAAATCAGACGCCTTCTTCAGTCTCGTCTAACTTGTTGTGCTCATTAATATTAACAGCAGAAAGCAGACAGACTTACAGTCTGGTTTGAGCTATGATTAAACTTTGCAAAATGCAGCTTGGGGGTGGAAAATGCAAAAGCATAGACCAGAAAAGGAAGTGAATCACATCAGAGTTATCATTTTATGGTGATTTTAAGATCTCCTGGAGTGACAAGAGAATTACAAACTAAACATATATAATGAGTGCACTGACATTACTTTTTAATCTGTTTGCAGATTATATTTCTTGATTCCTTGATTTTCTTGATTAATCAACATCAGGAAACAACTAAAAAAAAGGTGACATCACAGAGTTTTTCTTGAAAAATGACTTAGATGTGTGCAAGTTACATCTTCTGGATGTGCTGGGATACATCATTAGTCATATGACCTGGGATCTTAGGCTGGTTTAGGTCTCTCAATATCAGACACCCTCACCCAGGTGACCCAGCTAGGGTTGATCTGGCCCCGATTTGCATCCAACCATGGATCGGTCCTCTTGATTCAAAGCCACCTGGTGGATTTCTTTGTGCCTTCGCTCGCAGATTGAATGTCCCTCTTCTTTTCTGTCCCCGGAAGGCACAACCAGTTGAGGACTTTGCAGAGCGAGCTTCCTGCAAAGACTTTGGAGCCCACCTTTATGGGCTCAAACCAAGCATATCTTCCATCCTCTGTCCGGGCACCTCTCTAGGTTTCCGCATTTCCTTTCATTGGCTTCCTCAAAATACTCTTCCCAGGGCACTGTGAGTTCCAGCGTGATTAGTTGTTTTGTTGCCTCTGGGGTTATGATCATGTCTGGCCGGAGCGATGATGCTATGAAGTGCTGCTTTCCCAATTGACATGCAGCTGCCAGTCATTGGCCAGAGGCCCATCCTTGTCTTTGGTTGTGGGTGGGGTTTCTCTCCAGCTTTGACAAAGGTGATTGACTTCTTTGAGGTGTGTTGGAGTTTGCAGGTGCTGATAGCTGTGGCTATGCATTCAGCGACTAACCTGAGCACCTAGTCATGGTGCCAGTGATAGCAGCTTTCCCCAAGGGCCTTTGGACAGCTACTGAGGAGATGTTCTAAAGATCCTCTTCCAGAGCAAAGATGGCAGAAAGGTGCGTCTTCAAGTACAGTATACTTCTTTTTAATTACGTGTTTGCATACACATCATGGCTGCCTCACGTATCCTTTGTCCTTTCAGAGTGATGATTTTACATCCTCAGAAATTGACGCTATGAGTTCATAAGCACAAATGCCTGGGTAAAAAGCAAGTATTTCTCCAGCCATACCCTAGCAGCAGGTTTGCTGGGCTTGATAGGGCATTGTAGCTTAGACAGGGAACTAGAGGGTTAATCGCTATTAGAATAGTTGCTGATTAATTTTCTGCCAATTACTCATTTAATCACAAATAAAAAAGAACTCATCTTAAGCTCACTTCAGGCTGAACACTGTATTACAGCTGCCTGGAAGAGCAGGAAGTATTTCCAATTGAAAAACTGACTTAAGAAGGACACAGCTCCAGTATACGAGATTAGGGTGTTACTTTTATTAAAGTAAGATTTTCAATGAGAGAGTCACTGCTGGTCCCTCAACAAAGATGAGGACATCCCACCTGCAGCACCAGCAGCCCTGGTGGTCCCACTCGAGCATTAATCATAGTGGAAACACACACATTTTCTCTCTTTCTGTCCCATACACTCAGCCCACCGGACCACACACACAAACCTGGGAATTCACAGGAATACCTCCCACACAGATCTACAAACTCAAAAGATGAAGACATCGGCTCCCACACCACCACAGGATAACCTCCTTTTTCTGAGGGGAAAAGTTTCTCACTCATCTCCCCCCCGGCTGCCTGTCCATGTGTCTCCGTGGGCTAATCAGGAACACAATAGCGTCTCAGTGTGGCACCTGGAAACTAATAGTGTTTAGACTGAAGAGGAGGTGAGTCAGATCCCCAGTACCTCTGACTCATGACCGAGACTCAGACCGGACTCTCCCGGAGTGGATAGAGAGGGAGGGGAAAGCAGTGGTTGGGGGGTAGGGTCGGGTGGGGTGGGGTGAGGAGGCGACCGAGCGACTGTGGGAGAAAAAACAAGGGAGGTGAGACAGGGAATTAATTTTGCAAAGGCAGACAAAATAGAACAAACACTGCAGTGTAAAATATGTCCAAACCAATGATAAGGTTTTGTTGAGACTGTCTTGATGGTCATTTTGGAGGCTGTAGCTGGTTTGTGTTGCTAGGTAAACATCCTGTTGAATATCATTAGATCAGTGTTGCTGAGTGAGTGCAAAGTTCCTCTTTGCTAATGCAGTTTTTTTACACTGTGTTTGGTGTCCCCATCATTTGAGAGAGTTCCACTTTTAACATTCAGATTTTTGCATAACTTGATACAGCCAGTAGTCCGAAACTGTTTATTTTGCATTTGTAAAGTTATTTCACTGATCACTTACAAAAATGATGACTTTATATTTCTATAAAGCTGACACATATTGCCCATTCAACTTCATATGACTCACTCATGTAGGTGCCTACAGTGATTTACAGTAGCGGCTGTCTGAACTGTGGGCGTATCAGTAACAAGTACTGCAGCATTATTTTTCTGGTATGGCCCAGTGTTCTCAGAATTACACTCCAATGGGACGACTCTCCTATAATGTTGACTGCCAACGCAAGAAGTAGTGTTCCTCGTATGTAGGAAAGTAAAGGGGTGCCTCATCCAAAGTGAGTGTCAGGACAGATCACCAAACAGCACCAGAAATTCACTCGCCCACACCTTTTTGACATCAGGATTGAGGGGCTGTGTGACAATTTTTGTAGCTGTCCTAAACCAGCAATCCAACAATCACATCCACCTCACATGATAACTGTCGCTGTTGTTGTTTGTTTGTCTTTTTAACCTATATTTATTCAGGGAGGGTTCACTGGGAGTAATGCTCTCTTGTGCAGGAACACCCTGATCAAATTCACACCTGGAAGCTGCCCAGTTCAACCACAGTCTTATCTGCTGGCCACTGAGCAGCTTCATTGGAGCAGTTGGGGTTAAGGGGCTTGCTCAAGGCGCCCCGGTGGTAATGAGAGTGGGGCAAGCACTGCCTTTCAGTTTCCCCACCTAGATTTATCCTGCCAGTTGGTCCTTCGGGTCCCAAGCTTGTTTTTCTAACCTTTAGGCCTCCCCTGCTATTTTATTTCTGGTAGAAAAGAAACTAGTTCCGGTAGATTCTACTGCAGAAAGAAAGTAGCTCCAACTTGAAACTGCTCACAACAAGGTCTGAGGATTATCTTAAATGACCAGGTCATGCTTTTTAGAAAGAGATACTGGTTTTGAATTTTTTTTCACATGTATTTTTTTGGTGGGTTTGAGCACCACGGCTGATATTCCCAAAACTCTGTGACTCACACGAAACCAATATAGATAAATAAATAGCACTACTGGCCAGAGGAAAATTATAACAAATGATAATGAATTAATATTGCCTACAGCAGCTTTAAAACCATACCTCAACCATAGTTTATTTGCCAAACTGAATCAAATTGCCATTTACTACTGGACTGCAGTATTGATGGATGTTTCAGTATTTTGTTCACCCCTGTACATGAGTATAATATATTGACATTAATAGAAAATGAGATATACAGTAAATGGGTGTGTGGGTGCTGGTTCATTCCCACTAGTTGTGAAATCAGCCGTCTGCCCAAGAGTGTTTCCATGGTGAAACATCACCAGACAAATTGTTCCACTTTATGTCAGTAAGGCAACAGCAGCAACCACTAATGGTAAATTCATAGTTTACAGGACAAGAGGTGGGAGTGCTTTTTGAGGAGATGGAAAGGACTGAAAGGGAAAAGGGCCGATGGAAATGTTCTGCTGAAATAAAGTGTCTTTTTCACCTGAAATATAACATATTGTGGCTTTTAGAAGCCGAGTTTGTTGTGTAAGGTGATACTGTGTTTGTCACTAAAGTTGCAGTATAGTTACTTCTTGTTCTGAGAGAAGGAAGTAAAAGACAGCAAAGTGAACAATTTCTATATTTCTGCTTTTTATGTATAACCAGTTTTGTTGGCATCCTGTATTTAAGCATATATGAAGAAAATTCACTAAAATCACACTGACATCACAAGACAGGTTTATGTTTTCAGTTATATATATTTATCAAGCTAATCCAGCGGAGTACATCTTCTACACCAAACACATTACAAAAAACATTTAGTTACATATTTGGATTGGTTGTTATCCCCCAAAATCCTGTGAAATTAAGGTCTTACGGGGGAAAAGGCAGCTAAAGGTCACATAGCCCACTCTGACTCTTTTTATTAGAATGTACACTGGAGTGAGGTCAGCAGTTAGAGCCCTCACGTGCTGAGTCACCGGGATGCCCTGCAGAGCGAAGATGTGTAAGAAATTGCTGCTTGCTCAAACATACTCATGGTAGTGCCGAAATGAGTCAATGGTAATGTAGGAGACTGTTGCAGTTCTTGAGCAGCACTCCGATCCGTGAGTTATTATTACATGCCATCTTGAATTTTACACGTGTTGCATTTACTGTATGCTAGTCCAGTCATAAAGCAACCGTAACTAGGCATGGCAAGCCAGTCATGCGGTAAGGACGATAATCTTCATCTGAAGTGTTTAGAAGTCGTTTTAAAATCACCGTCCCAAAACTAAAAACACAAGAGTAAAAGTTAAAGGACAGTCATTTGGTCAGAAATATTAATATGTGCCAGATAAAAATGAGAGGCCATCTTTTGTCTCCTTCAGTCTGAAATTAAGCAACCAGTGTTTTTAAAATTACCTACATTTTTCAAGTTGTAAATTCACCTTCATAATGTTGTGATCTGCAGTGCTAGATTGGAGGGCTTTGCACGTATTGCAACAGTAACTAAAACAGAGGCAGGGAATGGCGAAGGGTCAACTGACTGACATCTGACTCAGAGTAAGTCGGGTTTTTGTTACTAACTTCTTCGTGATGTCTTATTTTTTCTGGTGATATGTTGTTTAGGACTTAACCTTCCGTAGTTAGTTGGTCTTTTAAACATGTAAGGTTTTGTTTCTCATTGTCAACTCTTATTAAAATATGGTACGTTTTCAAACGACAGTCTAATGTTAACTACAGGGGTGACCAAAAATGAAGATGTGTGACTGAAGTTGCTTTAACATCGCTGGGAGATGTGTGTGATGAATGCAAGCCAGTTGTTTGAGCTAATCGCAGACCTATGTTTGTACACAGACAGGAAAACGATACTGATCTTTTATCTGGCTCTGAGTTTGATCAATGATGTAATAATCTTCAGTTGTTCTATTAATGTATTACTAACGGTTTCTAATTGCTTATAATCAGATCACTAACTCATTCAGCATACATTCAACATTAATTTTAACTCTAAACGTTATTCCATCCTGCGAGAGAAATTTCAAAGGGGACACCACGGCTACAGTGTTGAAGTCAAGTAAGCAAGTATTTCAACTTAATGTGTTCCCTTGATCTCTGATGACATGTCATGGTAATTTTATGATTTATTACAGTAAATACATGACAGGTTTCTCAATTAAATAAATTATTAATGAAGTACCATTAATAAGTAATGGTTAATATGTCAAACTTACTGTAAGTTTACATGGAACATTTAATCAAATTACAAAAATGGTCAAATGACACATAATGTGTAAAAGCTGCTTGTACTGACGGTCCCACTGAGAATCAACACCCAACTCTGTAGCTTAGCTTTCACTTCATTCGGCTCATTTTTCACAGGACTGACCAAAACAATGGCAGTTTGAATAAAACTGTGAGAAGACGGCCAACTTACAAGCTTGCATGAGGCAACTATATTCTACCTGCTCAACCTGAGGGTCAAATAAGGTAACAAAATATTTTTAGTATGGAGTTGGTGGACCGAAACTAGATGTTCAAGACAAGTGAATAATGGCTTACATTTGTTAGATGACCAGAATACAGAGATGCTATGTAGCCCTGTATTTGATGGGTGTACAGTATGAGTAAGCAATGTTTTGCTAATGTAACTCAGCAACAAAATGTCCCGAACATCCAGAAATAATACAACAGTAATACAGACAGAAGGCAGGATCTCTCCAGACGCAGTAACGACAGACTACTAACCAGACATAAGCACTGACTTTGTTGGAAAAGTAATTATATGGAATTTTAAGGGGGAAAATTCTGCTCAGTGCCTTGAAAGACTCAATGTTTCTATAAAGAACAGTTGTATTCTTGTTCTTTTTAAATATCATCATAGGATATTTAAAATGTTCACGTAAGCCAGACATGGTTTTATGTGTTCAGCAGCTGTTGTTTTTGTAAGAAACCAGGTCTGTTCTGTGGTAAATCTGAATATTATTGCCTTTAGTTGACAAATTAGCTAACCAATGACTAAAATGTGCAAAATACAATTCTATTGCATGCTTTTCAGATTATTGTTGTGTAACTGTGGTCATTTAGGGAGCGCCCCACATCACTGTTAAAAATATACATATTAAAATATGTTAAAAATACAAAACATGATAAATCAAATAAATGTAGAACACAATCTTATTTTACAAGAGTACAACCAGCATGTCTTCAAAGTACAGTATAACATTTAGTCCTGGGCACATAACCCATAGCAACGACTGTGTGAGGGTTGAAGGTTAGTATCCCACACGGATACTAAAGATAGACCCCGGTGCCATTTTTTCTCATTTTATGTGTAATGGGTTCTCCTTGACTCATTCGTAGACTTCATCTCCCACAATCCTCCCACAATGAGCACATTGCTGAGCCAGCATTTCTCAAAGTCTTACTTTCTCTGTTTCTCATGATGTGGAGTCTGTAAAGCTGAAAATTAATGAAGTACATGAGTAACGTAACAATATAAGAAATTATATTTTCATTACTCCCCACTTAATGTTAATTTACTCACTGTACATAAAAGGTCACAACTGTGTACTAGATACTGTTACCAAGTAGCTGTTTACTAGTTCCATGGCTTTCTCAGTGGCCTCTGTGTGGTGGTTGTTTCTTTTTCATGTTAAGTCACACATTCAGTAACTTCTATATATAGCATACATGTAATTTTAATATATTTAGTTTCATATTTAGTTTAGCGTGGCTTGTGGATGCCAGTGTTGGCAAGTCCACGAGTTGGTTCAGAGTGAAATATCTCAACTCATAGATTGAATAGATTGTCATGAAGTTTTGTAGAAACATTCATGATACTTGGAGGATTATCCCCACTTGGGCTTCCCCTGACTTAACGTCTACCTCCACATGTAATTTGTCCCATATTATGGTTAAAGATAACATGAAGCACCTTCAAAAGTAATGACATAGAACTTAGTGTTTTAGCTTATCAGCATGCTAACATGCAAAACAAAGATGATGAACATGGCAAACATTATTCATCAAGTTGTGATATTGTGAGCCTGTTAGCAGCTTACATTTAGCATTTAGCTCATAGTACCAGTGTCAAGCCCCCAGGGAGTGCACCCGGCTTTGAAGCCAATTTGACGTGGGGGCCAAACCATGTAATGATGATGTCACGTGATAGACTGCAGCCCAAAAAGACTTTTTCCCATGAACTTACATTGTGAAAGAAGTGGCTATAAAACAGTGGATACGTTTTTTGAGTGTCACAAATGCGAAATTACTTTGTTTTAATATCAGGATTTGATCCATTTAGTTCAATAACATTTGGAAAGTTAATAAAGGCTGCGTGATGAAATTATTTTATTCCCACTCAAGTTGGCAGAGGGCTAAACCAGAAGTTAGCTTCTTGGCTAAAGCAAATCTCTACTGCACTTGCTCTATGCATTGTACAACACAGAAGCATCTGTGGAAGATCATACTATCATACAATCATGAATGGAGGCCCTCCTCCAAAGTTGTATCCAGTTCTCCTTAATACAGCCATGCTCACTGTGTTTGAGTACACCTCAAAAAATAAGTTATAGCCGCATTAACATTAAAATCGTGTGGTTGTAGACTCTGAGTCTTGTTCCTGCTTTGACAGAGTTGCAGAATTATCACACTATAGGCCACGCTACATTCTTTAGGGTGATGATACAGGGTACCTTCAAGCTTGATGGTCTTTTACCAGAAACTGGAACTACAGTCTGCAGCGCTGCAGTAACACTGACTGCAGAACTGTCATATCCTGTTCATCAGCAATATACTGTACATATATATAATTAACCAGGCTGCAGTGTAGTAGCATAACTGGTACAGTGATGTGCGTGTTCCCCACTTCTGTCACTGCCAGTATGACTGGGCATAATACGCATGAGACATCATGCCCAAGTTTGTACTTGCCTGTGTGTCGATGGGTATAATAAGGTTTGTGTATATGTGTGTGTTGTGAAGAGTGTGGGAACTGCAGAGGAGGATGTGTGTATTTACGAAGCTGTTCCCATGAGTTCCCATGATTTCCTCCGGATAGAGGACTGCGCTGGATGGGGCGGGATTTAATTTGTATCACAATAACTCCAGAGGCAGGCTGATTTACACTGTGAACAGACAACAGAATAAACAGGACAAATCTAGGATTCACACTTTTTGGTATTATGGGTGATTTCAGGTCAGTTGCCGTCTCTGTAGTGCTCAAACTTGTCCTGAAACATTGCAATCTGTATCGGAGTGAGTGGCTCTAAGGTTACAATTGACTGTATGAGGGCCTTGAATATCACAAGAGAAGACACACAACAGATGATACATTCTCAAGATGACACAGTAATGTTGTATCTGTCTCATTACTGCTATGTCATTATGTATAACATAAAATGACAAATTCCTAAATGTTACACAAAGTTCTGGTCAGGCTGAGTGTGTACATGTTTCAAGTGCTCTGAAAAACAAAAACTGGACAAAGAAATGACATAAAATGAAATCATTTCCAGTTGTACCCAAGTTAATTAAGATAAATTACAACCCCAATTGGTGAATCTGTTTAGTTGGGCGTAATCAAGTCATGTTCAGAATCGAAGATGAATCCGTCTGTAATGATTCATAGGTCACCAAACTTGAACTGTGTGCCCCAAGGTTGTGAAAACCTATACACTTTCACCATCAACCTTATTTCCAGTTTTGATTTCAGGGTTCTGTTGACCGTGCTTCACTTTTCCCATCCCATGTGGCTTTGACACTGCTGCTGTACTGTGGTTCCACTCACTAACAATTTTTTTTTTGTGTGCTTTGCAAGTTTCAGTAGAAGCATTTTAGAGGTAAAGTATGTGTCTTAAACTTTTGAAAGGAATAGTTATTAAACAGTTAAATATCAATAGATGGAAGGCCGGCATTAGCTTAGCATTAAGACCTATGGCTGGGGGAAACAGCTAGCCTGACTTTGTTGTGAATTTAGTACATAAATTCTGGTTGTAGAGGGAGTTGTATATGAAGTGGAACCATTTCTTTGCGAATAATAGCGGGGTGAAGTTACTGTGCACAGCATCCTGAAGTCTTGTTGTCAGAAGCCAAAATCAAAACTGAAACTTCTGCAATTTGCATTAACCAGCGACGGTGCTCAGACGTTTACCTGGTATTTGTCAGGAAATAGTTTCAGTGCACACAGTAACTCGGATAAATCAACAAATCAAACAAAATACAATGTGTTAATCACCACATTGGTTGTAGGCATAGTCAGACTAGCTGTTTCGGCCTGTTGTTTGTCTTTATGCTAAGCCATGCTAAACATGCCCTGACTCTTGTGCAACAGCAGCAAGTGTAGCTACAAATGACAATTAGAAGATAAATGTTAAAATGCTGTAATAGTAGTAAAGAGTTGTAAAGTCGGTTATGCAACAGTATCTGTGTACGGTTAGCTAACACCGGTCATACCACGAAAAGTACTGCTGTAGCAACAAAACCGCTGAGTTCTCAAGGGAACCTAAGAAGGCAAAATTCCTGTGCTGAGTTCTCATTACAGCGGAGCAACAGAAAACATCCTGACTGGAAACATCACTAACTCGCATGTGATGTGCACAGTCCACAATAGGAGGGCTCTGGAGTGGGTGATTAAAACTGTCGAGAGCATCATTGGCACCCAACTTCTGAGCATCAGTGATATCTGTGAGGCACTTGAATAGAGACAAGAGACCACCCTAGCCACATCCTGCTACTGACTGTCAAGAGATACAGAAGTAATCGCTGCCGTACCACCAGAATACAGAGCAGCTTCTTCCCTCAGGCTGTGAGACTGCTTAATTCTTCCTCAGTATTCCACTATGCGAAACAGTTTTTAGATTTTTTATTTCTATGACTTATTATTTATTATATATTTTTTGTATACAATGTTTGTTTTTATGAGTAGTGGAATAGGAATTACAACTAATGGCAAATTTATGTCCCCTTTACGCACAAAAATGGCTATGTCTGTTTCGAGCAATAAATTGTCACTGCCCACATACTTCCATGTGTCCTTTACATTGGCATTTAAACAATACATCCAGTTGAGGGTGCTGAGTGGATCAGACGTTACCTCAAAGAAGAAGAAGAGGCAAAAGTTCCACACAACAACAGACATGGCGTTGCTGGTGGATGTTGTACTGTACCTGCGGAGAAAGCGGGAAAAACGGAGGCAGTGTTGTAAATGGCGGTGACTGCAGACATTAAATACATTGTGACAGAACTTTTCGTTGTGTCCTGTAGTTGCGTCTTGCTTGAATTATTGGCTACACTGCCCCCCAATGACTACTGGTGGTAGTACTCTGTTTCGTACTCATCTGTAAGCTGTGTGCACAAATAGACAAAATGACTGCAGAGTATGGCCCGAAGGCTCCGTATCCATACCTAACATTAATGAATGAGCCTTTAATCTCATTGTACAACTATGTTGATAATGATAAATAAATCTACCTTGTACCTTGTATTGAATTTGGCAAGGGTGTGTTTTGTTGCTTATGAAGCACAGTTTCATTTGTAAAAGAATGTGTTATTTATTCTCGCAAAAGTTACATTGTCTCACTCAAACACACAAGCATGACACTGATTTCGCTTTCTGAAAGAAAGCAAACAAGTATTTTCCCTAAAATGATGAACAATTCCTGTAAGGAAGGCGCTTGTAATGTATACTGAAGATGTGAAGCAGAGCGATCAGTAACCCTTCCCTGGATGGACCAAAGTTGAGAAACCACGCCTCTGGGAATTCTGGGAAAAGCTGTTTATTTCTGAATTTAGCAGCAGATTGTGCTGTTTCTCATGACACACATGGTGAGGTCAGTTCATGGGTCTGCTTCTCAGGCTTAACACCACCACACACACACACACACACACACACACTCATCCCAAATCTACTTAAGTGAAAATAGTGTGAGCATTTTGAAGCTGAAAGAAAAAGACTGCAGCCTAAGTGGGAGATTCTTGTGTTGTGTGTATGTGTGTGTGTATGTGTTTGTGTGTTTGTGCTTGCCTCAGAAAGTTGGCCATGTCATTAGTAGAGAGCTCTTTTGGAGGAAGTGGTGGTTACCGATGACTCAGCCATGCATTTCATTCTTTCTCTCCGGTCTCTCTCTGCTCTCTCCTCCCTCTGTCATCTGCTTTTCTGCCTACATTCTATTCATTCCTCTTCTCTTTTCTGCCTCTATTCTGTGACCTCTCATTCTCTCAATCTCTGACTCTCTACCCCCCTCCTCTTTTCTCTCCTCTCCTGATTCATCTTGACCTTTGGAGGTATCTCAGTGTGAGTGTGTGTGTTATGTTGTGTGTGTCTTCGTGAGTAGGACACTCAGCAATGTGTGTGGGAAGATAACTGGCTCCCTTCAGAGTGATTAAAACATTCCTTCTCTCTTCTTTTTCCTCTCTCCTTTCTCTTTCTCTGCCCTTCTTAGTTGTCAGTGAAGACTTTCTGATGAAGAGGAGGATGAAGACTGACAAACTGGTGAGTGAAAGCAAGCTGGACATCTTTTTTTTTCACCGTTGGCTGGTATTAATCAATCTAAGAAGGAATGCAGTTCTAGGCAACTCTTCTTCTTTTAGATATTAATGTATGGGCTGGTCGAGGACAGTTTACTCTGCCATTTTAGGTCAGAATTTCTGATTTAAAAAGTTTTGTAAAACAGACCCTCCCCCCCAAAAAAACAAAAATATAGATTTTAGGTTTTTGTCTTATATGCCTGGAGAAAACAGAAGGCTAAAGGGCAGAAAGGATTTAAGCGCTAGATGGAAAATATTACCCGTTTTCTGAACTTGTGTGGATTGGACTTTGTGAGCCACTGAATGACTTTGAGTTTACTTTATTCCTGTTAAGTCTGCATCGTCTGCAGTTGATGGATACCCTATTTTGTAAACATGTCATAGTGAGTGATTTTCCTTGATCAATAAATAACACAGCATGCAAAACCGGTCTCTCGTCCAACAGCAATAGATTTAAAAAAGAAATATAATGTAAAGTACCACCGTGAGGACAAATGTGTTCAGTTTGTTGGCAGCCGGTCAGGTTGTGGCAAATATTGGCTATATTTGGCACTTGGCTTTGTGCCCGCTTCTCCGATCTTAGTCATGTAATCATGGTGTGACGCACTGACCGCACCTGCTGAAGGGCTGAAGTGAAAGTAGCGGTGTTATACTGTATATCCTGCCAAAATTTCATGCAGCAGCTGTCTTCAGATGGAAAAAGGTGATCAAAGAGCTCCAACTCAGGAGCACTTTAATCACTTTGATCACCCTATGTAGAGAAATGAGTCTTTTAGTGACGTTAGTGAGAGTTTCACAATCTATTCTGACGCACATTATACAAGAAATGTGAACAGTATGTTATTTTAGTGTACATATGAGGAGACTCTCAAAAACACATACATTCTACTGTACTCCTCATCCGCATTTTGGCCTTGTTGAGTGGGCTAGCTGTAAGTGACGACAGTATGTCTGCACAGATTGTGATCGCTGGTGTAGTTCTGGTGTAGGTTGGACATGCAGCGATGCATAGAAATATTTAATCCTTTGCAGATTTTTTAAATTAGCACTTGGAAGATGAGGATATGTGTTATTTGTTTACCTCAATAACTTTGTAGGCCCAGTAATACCTGTAGCAGCAGAAACCTTCAGCGTATACACAGTAGATGTCACATCATTTTCTGTTTATCGAGCCAGTCTCAGAATATCTGACTATGCAGCTCTACTTGGCAGTAAAGACAACATTTTGCACCCTCTGGCAGTCATACTGGAGGTCAACTCTTGAGTGTGCAGTAGCTGCACACATCTGAATTTGTATCCGGGCTTACTTGCTGTCTCAGCAAGCAATGGGCATGATTAAGATCTATGTGGCTGACAGGGTAGTGATAATTTCACTGAGGCATCTGCTTGACTTTCTGTTTATCAGGTTCTTAGCTAGCTAGTAATGAAACCATCACTTTCATGGATGTATTAAGAGAACTGGTTACCACGTTGCAAAATGGTCTCCCGTTCATTTCAATGAAAATTGCAACTGGGTGCATAAACTCAAATCATGCCAACAGAGCAGAGATTAGTGTGTTTCTGACACCTGAAGAAATGCATTCATTGCTTTAGTTTTTATATTTTAATGATTGTGTATGAGGAAAAATACACAATCATTGACTTCTGTGACTTCTAATTCTAATTGTTCATGTAGACAAAATGGCCTCACAGCCAGTGCAGTTCCTGGGGTCTTAATCACTGCGCACTGGCTAACATAGCTAATGGAAGCTGGCCTTAGTGCTGGCTAACAGTTGCAACCATTGACATTAGTAAAGATGGACGACGTATGTCTGTTTCCTCCCACTGAACAAAAACTAAGCCAAATATCGCGGATACACCACCACTGGACAAGTTTTCCAGCTGCTCAAAAGTTGCACATAATATCATATGTTAATCGAAATATATTTTAACAGTGGATTTCCTAAACGAGCCTTCTCTCTTTCACACCAGTGGGAGCGGTTACACTGTATGGCAAGTAATGTTATCATTATACCTCTGTGAATTGACTAAAAAAATCAGTCAGCCAAACTGATTTTGAGTCGACAATTATATTGTGAGTCACTGTCAATCAATAGTCCACAATATTAAGAATGAGCCATTTTTTATGTTGTATTGGATAATTTCACCGAAAGTCTCGGAACGGAAAATAAGCAGTAAAGGCCTTGAACATACCCGAAAACAGACACGAACAGCAGCACAGACAGCGGATGCGCATGCTGGTCTGTATGTACCAGACTGGGTTTTCTTCGTAATTAGATGCGTTCCGGGTATGTCTACGGATGTTGAGATGCAGCTCATGTTCTGCTCATGTCCAGAACTTCAGGGACACGCAGTCAGATGATGAATTTCAAGCTTACTCAGATCCTCGTGGCAATGCTGATGTGGAAAGTATAATTTGGGCTCCCAGCTGCACAGCTGAAAAAGTAACAAACGTGTCATTCTTGTCTGCACCATCTCTCAGCTCAGCTCAGATACAACAGCATTGTTCATTCAATTTAAAGAAAAGGGCATGGTCAAGAGAGTCAGAGGGGGCAGTGGTTGCGGTTAGCCTGTCGATGCCTTACACACTCTGTGCCGCCTGCCTTTGAGGCAAAAAATACAGACATCTCCCCCTCTTGATCTAAGTCATTTTAAAGATAACTTTCTCCATTTAAAAACTGAAAAAAGTGACACATTCATTAACATGAACATGCATAACTTGATTCTTGTTTCTTAGTGGTGGTTTTGGCCCGCTGATTTGTTAAGAACTGAACTGTTGACAGGTGTTCCTCCGCAAACGCCGAACTTATTTTAAAAATTTCAATTTAATTACACCTGTATATTTTATTTGACTTGTTTTCTATCAGATGTCGTGTGTTTATAGCGGAGCCATTTCTCCACTGGACGTCATGATACAATTTGACCTCAACCTTCATAAATGTCAGTGTGTCATCATCAGTGGGTTAAAGAGTGGGTCTCTAGAGTCGGTCAGCAGAATACTGCTGTTTTTTGTACGTGTAATATCTCTTTCACTCTCTTTTTCACTCTTTGCTCTTTTCTCTTGCCACACTCTTTATAATGATCTATAAGTGGTATCAGTTTCCATCTATTGTCAGAAGAACCTTCACAAACACACACACACATACGCACACACAACATGTACACACTCACACCCACCTATGCCAGCCCTGTTCCGTCAAGGCTCCCCCCGTTTACCGTAAATGTGTGTTTTTGTCATCTGTGGGCCTGGATCAAGTGATGCAGTTAGTTTTGGTATCATGTCCGTGGCCGTGCATCTCCACCACTGAGAGAGACCGAGAGCAGTGCAGCGTGGGTAGGCGTGGGAGTGCTGTGACAGAGATGACTCAGCACTCTGTTGCCGGGTAGAGAAGCACCAGATATACTCTCCTTACCCCCATACATTTAAAAAATACAGTATCTGATGTAGCTGCCATTCATGCCTCTGCCTCAGGTAAATACTTATCTAAACTGGACATGAATAATATTTGCATTACGCATTTCCCAGCAAGCAACCATTTTGCTTTTGAAGTGTTAACTGTGTGTAAATAATGGATTAATAAATAGCAAAGCCAGGCAGGAAACAATTAAATATCTGGCAAATATTATTTAGGTGGACTAATGATGAAGGAGTCCACTAATACATGTTGTTAGCTAACAGGCAAGCAAAGCAAACAGTTTCCCTCTTGGGGGTCATCCCTATGTTCCCAAAAGATTTTTTTTTTCAAAATCAGGTCCTATGTTCCCACAGCCCTGTTCCCACATTTCTAAGATTTTTTATTTTTTTTTCAAAATTAGGCCCTATGCTCCCACAGCCCTATGTTCCCACATTTCTAAGAATTTTTTTTTTTTCAAAATCAGGCCCTATGTTCCCACAGCCCTATGTTCCCACATTTCTAATATATTTTTTTTTTTTTTTTTTTTTTTTTTCAAAATCAGGCCTATATTCCCACAGCCCTATGTTCCCACATTTCTAAGATTTTTTTTTTCAAAATTCAGGCCCTATGTTCCCACAGCCTATGTTCCCGCATTCTAAATTTTGTTTTTCAAAATCAGGTCCTATGTTCCCACATTTCTAAGATTTTTTTTTAAATAGGCCCTATGTTCCCACATTTCTAAGATTTTTTTTTTAAATTAGGCCCTATGTTCCCACATTTCTAAGTTTTTTTTTTTTCAAAATCATGGCCCTATGTTCCCACAGCCCTATGTTCCCACATTTCTAAGATTTTTTTTTTTCAAAATCAGGCCCTATGTTCCCACAGCCCTATGTTCCCACATTTCTAAGAATTTTTTTTTTCAAAATCAGGCCCTAAGTTCCCACATTTCTAAGATTTTTCTTTTAAATTAGGCCCTATGTTCCCACATTTCTAAGATTTTTTTTTTTTAAAATCATGCCCTATGTTCCCACAGCCCTATGTTCCCACATTTCTAAGATTTTTTTTTTTTCAAAATCAGGCCCTATGTTCCCACAGCCCTAATGTTCCCACATTTCTAAGAATTTTTTTTTCAAAATCAGGCCTATGTTCCCAAGCCTGTTCCCACATTTCTAAGATTTTTTTTTTTTTCAAAATTAGGCCCTATGTTCCCACAGCCCTATGTTCCCGCATTTCTAAGATTTGTTTTTCAAAATCAGGCCCTAAGTTCCCACATTTCTAAGATTTTTATTTTTAATTTAGCCCTATGTTCCCACATTTTAAGATTTTTTTCAAAATCAGGCCCTATGTTCCCACAGCCTGTTCCCACATTTTTTTTTTTTTCAAAATTAGGGAGTTAGGGTTAACACAGCAACACACACACAACCACACTACACACACCCCAACAACACCACTCACAAGACATACTTTTCTCTATGTCATTTGATTACTTAGAAGTTGATCATAGGGTGTTGGACACTAGAAGGTAACATGGGGCTGTAGGAACAACAGACATGCTCCCACAACTTGATATTGAATTCAGCCACTTTAAGCAGTGTGGTGTTCTGTCATTTGACTGTGTCATATACACAAGTAATGTGGGCATATACATTAAACACCATGTGTATTATTTCGTAATTCAGTTTCAGCATTTCATAAATCATATTTGTTTCAGTACATGTGTAGCGATGTCATGCAGAAGTGATCATTTTTATTATTATTATAGACTCTTGGAAGGGGAGCCAAAGGGGGTCCAAATACAGTATTAGCCCCCCCAGAACCACCCCTGAAGCTAGCTTATGCTACATATAGGCATCCTCTAACAGTCAAACAAGCACCGACCAGTTAGGTTTGCTGACCTTATGTAAACTCATGTATCATTACTTTTGTATAAACTAATTTGTGACTGCATATATGTTAAATATGAAGGAAATGTAACCTTGACTGGATTGCATTTTGTATTAACATAACAAGGAAATGTGAAATACCACATCTGGTGAATTATTGTTCACACTTATTGCATCAGTAAAATGTTCACCGATAACCTACTTCATTTGTTTACCTATTTTGCATTACAATCAGCTCATAGTAACAACAGCATTATACACCTTATTATGGTTATGTTTGGCAGCACTTGGCTAAGGTAAGGGAAATATCATGGTTAAATACCGCAAAAGTCAGTGGTGATCAGTGGTGGTCATTCATATCACCCCCGTGCTTGAGGCATGAATGTGCTTAAGAATGCTTAAGGCAAAAAATTTAGGATGCCATTGTCAAAACATTGCCTTACTGTCGACATGTTCATTTCTCCTTTTCAACCATCACTCACTCTTTTATGACTTTGACACAAGCATATATATACTCGGATAGCTCTAAGCTGTGACAGACAGTTTGAGTGACTTTTTTTTTAAAGGTGGGACAACAGAAAAGGAAAATAATTCAGGATTTTTGCTGTCAGTTGCCTATTTCAGTGTTCTGAGTCACTTGAATGCAAAGCTTATTGTTCGTCATCTTCTCAGAATTGCTACTTTAGTAATTAAAATAATTATGATGAAACTGGTGCATGGAGACTTTACATGTAATCACATCGTAATTACTATTTTTGGCTGCGGGCCACATGGCTGGTAAACTACACGAGGACTCCTGGGAGTCCCCTGACAAGACTTTGAATAGCACTCTAAAAAAAAAAGAGAGAGGTGTGGGTGTGGGGTTGTAATACAGAATTATGGGACACCTGTGACTGTCTGTGGGCTTATATTAAGCTGTCTGTTACATGTAAATGTTAAAATCGCAAATTATTTGACATAATGGTCTTATCGAGCTGAACATGTGCTGAGTTGGCTTTTATTCTACAAGCATCAAATTATATTTTCTGTAGCTTAAATTACATTAATGGTAAATATTAAAACTTCTCGTTGATTCATGCTGATGATGATCAGATGAATCAAAAGGGAAAAAAAAAATGTAGATTTGATAATAAGTCCTAAAATTCATGCATGAATATGAAGATTTGAAAGAGGTTTCAGTCGGTTGGGACTAATTTTGCACCTTTAGATCGATACAACAACATTAGGAACGTTCAGTAACATTTTGCTTTTTCAAATGTTGACAGGAATATATTTATATATCTAACCGTTTGGGTATGGCAGATAAGAGTGGCTACAGAAGAAGTGAGAACTTGCTATGTGTCATCCAGGGGATTAAAGCAGAAATGAGAGATTAGAAAATGACTTTGCACCACAGCTCCCTGAGGTATACAAGCAAAAATCGGCCCTGTTCTTTCAGTCTGAGAATAGACTGTTTTACATTTTTATGATAATATTCCACCTGGAATGTTAGATACAAATTAATGCAGCACACTTCATTTATTATTCTCAAGGGAATATTCTAATGTACAGTGAGCGAGACTACAGACCAATATTGAACCTGGCATTGGATTTGATTTGATTTGTTCACACATATAAAAAAAATACAACTTTATATATACATAAGCAGATAAAAAGTGATGGAGAGGTGCAGAAAACCCTCAGAGGGGCTTGATCAGGGTACTCTCCAGTGTATACCTAAATAAATTAGAAGCGAGTAGGAAAAAGGGAGAATAGTAGTAAGAAGACAAAAGAAAAAAGTTAAAGGATAATATTGCACACACTAGCAGACATTCATATATACAAGTATACAAAGTCATTAAATAGAATTATAATGACTAATTATGAGAGGGTATTCCAAAAAGATAATCCATAAGGATAACAATGTGGAGATTAAAAACAGGGATACAGGTGCTTTACTGAATAATGACTTAAAAATTCAGCTTCTTCCCTTTAATCAAAAATAGATTTATAGACTGACAAACAGTCTCACCACAAATTCCATCAGCTGCTGTTCTGGAGCTTTTTGATTGTATTAAACGTCATCTTCAGCAGATGGAGTTTGTACATATTTCAGGTATTCAAAATTAAATTTTTGGGTGCACTTAAAGAACTAGTCATCCATTTGCTTAAAAGTTCAGAATGAAAGTTCACTCTCAACCTTGGAAACAAAACAATCTCACCACAAAGTCAATTTAGTAGCTGGTCTGGAGTGTGAGAATACATTTATATTTCTCTAACAGCTACTAAACAGACGTTCTTCTTGAGATAGTTTTGTTAACAGCTGTTGCCAAGGTCAAGAACAAACTTTCAGCCTCTACGTTTATAGAATTTTGTAGTAAAATCAAATGTGCAGTCATTCAGGTTCACTTTCCTACACTGACCTACACCCCTCGTTGTAAATTAACATCTGGCAAATGAGTCTCATAAAAAGAGAGAGTCCAAATGTTTAATCTATGCTGTATCCTCTTGCTTCGATGTGTTTGCTGCTGAAACTATGAGTGTTAGGGTTTGATCGTGTCTGAAAAGGCCCAAAGCTACAGTACAAACAATGTAAAATCAGGGCAATTTTGACTCAGCTTCACTTGAAACAAGCCAAGTCAAGCTAGTTTTATCCTACAAGCGCTTTACAGTAATCGCTGAATAAAAAAACAAGCCGCAATAAGATGAAGAAGAAAACAACAAAAGACAGCGCGAGCAAAACAGGGCCAGAATTGCTTTTGTGTGCATGCTTGTGTGTGTGAGTGTTTGTGTGTAAGCTTGGTACTGGTTTGAATCAAACTGGTTTTGGTTTGTCTGAACGTGAAACCATGACATCGTCCTTAAAATACCTTCTCACTGCAGAAATTCATGAGTCAGTAATGTAGAGTTTCTCAACCTCGGGGTCGAGGCACCACATGTGGGCTAAATTGAGTCCTTGGGAATCTGTAGAACTGTTGTGGTGATGATTTTTCTGGATTTTACTTACATTTAAAGAGGATTAAAATAGAAAACATTTTCTAATTGTTGGACATGAGCTAGAATATAAGGTTATTCTCGCAATTATTCAATACAAAAGAATAAATTCTTATGAATATTTAATTGAAGGGAACTAAAAGCTGTCACATGTCTGAAAAGGTCAAGCAAGTTTGAATTCATGTTGTCCTGTGTGTGTGTGTCTCATGTGTATTATAGGCCCGGCTGACAGCTGTTGATTTGTGTCCCTAAACGCACAGGTGTGGTGTGATGTGTTTGTGTGTGTGTGTGTGTGTTCTCATGAGTCAGATGTCAGGTTCGAGATCAATAAATGTCAACGCTGAATATCCAGTCAAGGTGAAAACAGTAGTAGGTCACTAGTTTGTGGGCGTGTGTGGGCGTGTGTGTTCTGTTGCACCTTTACTCATCACGAATTACGGTCCGAGATACAGTAAATGACTCAGAACGCCACAAACATCACTCTGCTAATTACTCAGGGGTTGTAAGAGCAGGCACAAATGACAAAGATGTTTTCAGAAGATCATATTCTACGGTTAGCTTTCTCATTTGTCGGCTAAAACTCCTCTCTGATTCTCTCAAACTCTTTCAACTCCTGTAGAAAAATGACTGTCCTCCTGCTGGTGACATAATTCTTCTTCTGATTCTGCCTTGTGAAATACGGAGGTTAATGAGTTCAAACAGTCTTTTAAAATGGCTACGCTGTGCAGCATTTGAAATATGTGCAGTTACTGCATTCAGTTACTTTAAATAAGATACCATCAGCCTCTAGCGGCCTCTATGGTGTATTCAGCATTTTTATAGTGTTGCAAGTCAGGTCATGTTTGTTTCATTCACTGTTTTGAAGTTGTTACAATCTAAAGACTTCTGCTGTGTCACTACAACAGAATCAGACAGACTTTTACTTGATAAACTTGTTGATCCCTCACAGAAAAAGTACAAGAACAGATGCATGGATACATAACTTGAAGAAGACTTAGACTATATATATATTATAAAAATTTGTTATTTATAAGTGGAGCATGACAAAGCTAAAATAAAGGGTACTAAATACTAGAACTGCAAGGATTAGTTGATTTAATGTTTAGTTGATCAACTGATAATTAATTTAGAATTATTTTGATAATTGATTAGTCGTTGTGGTCCATCTTTAAGTGAACGAGAAAACGAGATGATACATCTCAAGGGGTTTATCCTAATAAATAAATTTTGATCAAAATTTCAGATATTCTCAGGTTAAAACTTTTTGACAGGTTAAAAATATTTTTAAAAGATCAAACTATTGGCTATTAAACCTTATAATGGGCCAACCTCCTAGTGATTACATTTTTTTATTAAATCTTATGTCTTACAGAGTTGACAATGTTACATTTTTTTCATTTCACAGCATGGTGGTAGTGAGCAGCCATTTTTATTTTTCAAAGCTGCCAATCAGAATACACATTTTTTAACCATAATTCTTATTTAGCTTTGATTTAGAAGACATGTTATGGTTGAGAAACATCTGATAGCAACATTATTTAATGAATATGATGAAAAAGAGAAAGCTTATCAGTTTTTGAGCAGTATTCCTGCCTTTTTTTTTAAACCAGGAAGTGAGACAGGGGTCCTTAAGGTAGAGCTAAACCTCTTTATGCGTGAGTAAATCATGTTTTTAAAAAAATCTGACAAGAGTTGACAGGAATCTGGGATATAACTTTCAAGGGCCAACATTTTCATAAAAATCATTTTAAATCAAAGATGATTATAATAGCACACTTTTACACCTGTGTTATGAGTTTTAGATTTAAAGGCTTTTAACACATTTTTAAATTGTTTAAGGTTATGAATTCTTGTCTAGGACAAGGGTGTTTTCTGGCATAGAACAAGTTTGGAGTATAAAAAAAAAATACATTTCATAAATTACACATATTCTCCTAAATATAAATCCTTAAGAATAGGTAAAGTTGTTTTTTTTATGAGATTTTATTTTGATTTTTCATTATACTATATAATAAACACTTTCCATCATAACAAAACTTAGACACACAGACCTAACAAAACAAACAAACAAAACAAAAGTAAAAAAAACAAACAGAAAGCAATACAGAACAAGACTTACAGTAATACACGTCACACACATACAAGCTCAACATCTATATATTCATATCTGACCATCTCTCCCACTTTATAACCTCAAAAACAAAACGATCTTTTAGATTGCAACTAATAATTATATCCACTTATCTCTTTGTGTAACAACCGCATCAAAGTAAAGTGTTTTTTGTTTGTTTTGTTTTTAGGACATGATTTGTCCAACTCTAAAGAATGGGTTAGTCATTAAATTGATTTTGACATACAGCCCTAAATGCTAATCACCAATAGTCAGAAGAGAGCTGTAATAAATAAATTAAATATGGTAACTGGGAATTTCTTGTGTCAGCAGAGAGTGGTGTTAGCAGCTTCTATTTAGATTTGTAGCGACAAAACCAAAGTGATAAAAGAGTGTGTCTTGTAACGACAGGCAAAAGTGCAAAAGATCGGTGTTTTTGTACAGCATAACACAATTGTACATCAGTCGTTGCTTTGTTCTCTTCAGAACAGTAACAAGGACAAAAGCCAGATTACAAAATATAAACTGTAATTCAGAACAGAAACAAACACCTCATGGTTTTGTATTACTGTCACTAAATATTAGCATGTAACTCGCAGCATTTTAGCAAATGATGGCAGAAATCCACAGTGGCGATGTCATGCAAGGTGTTTTACCTGGTGGAACAAAAGATAGTGGGCTAGTTAACACGTTGGACTTTCATTTTGATGTTTCTTGTAAATCCTTTCAGAAAATCTCATTTTCCACTGAGATTCTGGGTACCAAACTGCAGAAATCATAAGATTACAGCCTCCAAAAGCCTTGCCACCCTCTGCCTCTCAATTCTAACCACACAGTTTCAACTTCGCGTCATGTTACCGGGTCTAAACGTTCGGTGGCTCTCATCGGTGACTCTTAATGGCTCTTTCCATTCTTCTTATTAATCTTCAAAACAGACAGTAATGAGAGGGGAGGGGCGTGTAAAGACTTATGGGAAAGTACAGTCTTATTATGGGAATCATTAGCTGATGTCAATCATCTTCACCTTGGAAACGTTTGTTTTTGAAAACTATATTGAAGGAATCAGCATTGACAAAAATATATTGATGTTACAAAGTGCATTTAGCTCACACTCAAAAGCAGCCCGAGGATAAAGGATGTTTGGCACGTTGCCCATTTAGATGTCCACAATAAGCTAACTAAATCTAAAAATTAATCTTTTTTTTCTCTAATTTTCTGCCTTCCATCCACATGAAACTAGCATTTTTTATTCTAAACTTTTCCAAAGTGAACAGTGGTGGTAAAAACTACCTATACAGTATTCTACAATTTGTATGACATTATTACTGATTCATCAAAGTGTACAGTAAGTCGTATTTTATTGTTGTAGCTACTCGAGGCGGAGCTAGTTTGAACTACTTCTGGTTGTTCTGTACAGTAGTTCCCAGCCTAGGGGTCAGGCCCCTCTAAAAGGCCACAGGATAAATCTGAAGGGTCCTGAAATGATTAGTGGAACAGGACCGAACATGTATTAGGCATAGATCTTTATTAATTTTTTGGATTTTTCTCTAATCTTTCTTTTTGGAAAATATTGGATAATTTGACCTCTTTTTTCCTCCAACAGTTATTTAAATTAAACCATCTGAGAAGTCTAAAGGGGAAATGTCTCTTTGGTGGAACTGCCAACAACTTAGTCATATGAAACATGATAAACATCTCTGCACACTAAGGTTGAGAACCACTGTTTAACCTTCAGCTATGTGTCCTTTTTTTTTTATAAACTCATTGTGTTTTTTGTCTTTTCTTAGAAATCTTAATCTAGAAAGTAAAACCAAATAACTACAGCTGTTAGATACTGTACTTTACTGCACTATGTTTATATTATTTCCCTTTGTTTCTCATTGTGGAGTAGAGGTGTGAAGAGACAGAAAAATACTCTCAGGTATAGTACAAGTACCACAAACTGTGCTTAAGAACAGTACTTCAGTGAATGTATTTAGTTATTGTCCACCACTGAGAGTGGATAAATAGCGTTGCAACATTTGTCAATTGTCCATTAAGACGTGTGGTCACACAGTAGCACCTCCATGAGCTGGAAGGAAGTCAGAGTATAACATACCTGAGCAGGTTGGACCACCAGTTTACAGTCATGATTTATCAAATACTCTTTCTTTTCTTTACTTTGCAGAAGCAAGTTTTACATTAATCTATTAATATAGATAGATAGATTCATACTTTGCATCATTCTGATTGGATTAACTGATGTAATTCAGGTGAAGATAGGGTTGCTAAAGGGAAAAAAAGTAGAAATTATTATATTTTTTTTAAATTGCCTCGTTATGCTTTTATTGCTGAGTTATTGTTGACGTCACTTTAATGGCCAGGGTTGGTTTGTGTTGGGCACAGCATGATAAACAGTCAGGAGCAAACACATCACATGACATAATTAATAATAATCACAGTATTCCTAGTACGATGTAAAAATGTAGGGGTAATCTCACACTTTAGGTCAGACTAAAACCATTTTATTTACAGCTACAGTGTTGACACCTTTTAACATTACTAGAAAAACAACTTGTGTTTTCTTTTTTCTTTCTTTCTTTCTTTTTTTTTTTTGTAAATAAAGAAACACTCATTGATTTGGTATGGTGCTCCAAAATTCCCAAATGTCCTCTGTCCTCACTTGTTTATATCCTACCTATAGCCAGCAGTGTTAGAGTCTTTGAAATGCTGATAATACAAGAAAAAACTCCATTACAGTATGAGTAAAAATCCTTGTACCAATGCAAGAGTTTATTACAATTAGCAATAAAATGCCAAAATTCAAAATAGTGCTCATTGTGAACAATGAAGGTGTTTTAAAACTAATAACTCCACATCATATTTTACCAGCTTATCAGATGTTTTAGCCCTCATATAAACTGGAAAAGTGTTCAGTGTGTACTAGGTGATAGAACCAGTGCATGCTGGGATAGGCTCCGTCCTCCCTCACCAGCATAAGCAGTGGAGAACATGTATAGATAGATGTGAGTAGAACCTGAATTTGTGGGGTAAATGTCTAAATTGCCATAAATTACAGTGTAAGTGAGGTATTTGGTGTTACCGTGTTACTGGGTTGTCCCAAAGGTTTTCTGCGTTTGGACTGCTTTGATCACACAGGGGGAACGTCTGCTTTCCAGGAAACACTGGCAGTGTTTGACTGTTTCCACTTCATCACAGTATCTATAAGTCATCATGTGTGGATTGTTTACCTGGGTGGGTGGTGGGAACAGAACTCCTTGTATGGGTGTTTAAGAAACTGAAACCAGGCCAGGTGACTGACAGTAATATGAAGCAATGATACTCAGTAAATGTCACTGTGTGTAAAGAAAGACAAAAAAAAAAAAAAAAAAAAAAGACAGACTGACTGATGTAGTTTGACATTTTCTCCACTAGAGGGCGGCTCCTTCCCACAGAAAACAGCCTGTTCACACCAACAATGTTTTCCTCTGCAACAATACCTCTACTAACCTTCCTCTAAAATACCTTTCAGTTCACTTTAAACATTATTTTTCGACGTTTTTCTGCTAAATTTCGATCTTACACCAACATAAACCACAACCAGCCACTTTTTAATCATTAAACTCCGTGTCTTTGTTACAGGAGGTGTATCATCTTTTAATTTTAATGGTTTACACCGCAGCTGTCGGCCATAAGTGACACTTTTAATTCTAATAATCAGTCAAATACCTAAATAATATTACTGTAGGTTGTGAGATCGTAGCTGTGGCGCTCAGTGCTGCGTTTAAAGTCGTTTCATACTGCTTTATGGTATGTGTGCTGTCTCTGATGAACTCTTATGCATGACTAATATTCCCACAAACGGAATTAGGCTGTCATTTTGGTTTTGATATATAAATATGCTCTTCTTTTATTTGACTTATTAATTTTATTTATTAAAGATCACATTATACACATTATGCGCTGTTTTAAAGCACTTGTTTTGCTGTGAAATGCAAACTCCTGCAGCGACCCGTGTAAACCTGTGAGATCCATCAGAAAATGCGGTCATTTTTTTTTTTTTTATCACTTTGTCGCTTTTTTTTAAACAGGATTTCGAGACAACCACGAATTGTCAAATGAGATTTTTACCAAAACGAAAAAAACGCGCAAGAGTTTCCCTACCTGACCTTGTTAACATATTTGACCCAAATGCCACACACACACACCTCTTTGTCAAAGAAATCTATCACCATTAATAACTAAATTAAAATGAAACGCCTTTTTGCGTGTGTTTTGTGCAGGATTTTACGCTGTCAAATGTGACGTGTGGTGTTGACGTGATGGAGACAGAAATGAGTCATCATTTTGGGTTACTGGTGGTTTGGAGCTAACATTAAATAAGACAAGACAATATACGGTACGAGTAATTGTCTAAGAGCTTCGCCAGTATTCTTCAGAAAATCGGAAGCAGAAAAATATAATTTCTTCATTTTTAAAAGCAGAATAAATTTTATATGTAATTTTCTGACGCTGTCGGGAATTAAGTATAAATTCGGTTGCAGCTGCAGGAAATAACTCCAGATTATATAAGAAGTAATACTTGTTAAAGGTCAGTGTGATGATTAATATTTAGGCTACAAGTGTGTGATTTTTGCATCTTCGCTTCATGCTTTAATGTTAACTTCTTCTACACCAGCCACAGGTCATTTGGAGCCGGTTTAATGCGGAGACGCGATGGCCTGCAAACACATCAGCCGAGGCTTGGGATGTTTTCACACACACACAAACGACGCTGGAGCTAAAGAGAAAAAAAAAAAAGAAAATACAAAAGAATGAAAAGTAAAGAAATGTAACACAACCACTGTTTTTAACTTTTGTCTTTTTAACGCATGAAATCCAGTTTGATCCCGTCGCTCCGGGGTCTCCTCCTCGACGCTTAACGGGGGGTTTTTGCGGCGAGTCTGCAGCTTTTTAACGCATTTTTTTGCGGTATTGATGTATTTATTAATCTTGTTATAACTCTTCAGCCGTTTTTCTTTATATTTAAACGTATCTTAAGAATAGCATATTATAAACCGAGGAATATGATGAGCAAATATCGACATAAATTATTTTTTATTAATCTATTAAATTATATGCAAATCAGAGAATTCCATCGCTGCGCACACATTAAATAAAATAAGACCTTATTAAAGCAGCAATTAAGACATTTTTCATTATTAAAAACGGTGTAAATCTTATAAAAACGTGGTTTGACAGAAATATTAAATAACAAGCTGCCACGACTTCCCTTGCATGACATGGAAATATCAATCTGCCTCTCACGATATTGTTGACAGGTGTGTTTATTACTCTGTAAACAGAGAAAAACAACAAGAACAGATAATGTAAATGTCACAGCAGCCTGATAAGCTTCCTGTGTGATGAGAAGGCAGACATTTGACATTTTAGTAGGTTTGTTTTTCCTTCTCACACTTTCTCACACTGAGAGAAGTCGAGTCACACCAGCAGGAATTAATGATGAAGGCGTTTTTTAAACGTGTAAATAAATGAAGATGGTGCATTAGGGCGAAGAATCTATTTTCATTTATGAAAAATAAAAACCCTTTAAAAATTACAGAATTATTTAACTAAATTAACGTGAATGGTCTATTTATTTTTCTGTTTGATTATGGAATTGCCATACAAAATTTACAGTGGCATCTAAATACTTCTATTATTTTTCTGTAAACTGAAGGAAAGAATCAAAGAAAAGATTCACCCTGTATAAATCATGTAATAGCTTCTTACAGCTGGGAGCTATTAGAGAGGATCTTCTGTCTCATTCTTCCTTTCATGTGTTTTTTGATGAAACACATCAAGTTTTTCTTTTCTTTTTTTTTTTTTTGGGATGTGAGAACCCTACACCCTCTTTGTCTTCTGACTTAAAACTGTACTACAGGGATGGAATTATTTTTAAGAGAGACTATAAGAGAATGACTAAATTCACTCAATATCTGAGTCGTGCCTCTCTGCGACGATGGAAAAATATAGCAGTAAAATCCCAAAACAGATTGAGACAAGTCTAAACAAGTACCTAGCTGTGAAATCAACTTCAGCATTTGAATTTCATTTTCTTTGAACTTTGAATATATAAAGTTTCACATCTTTATTCTCATGTGAGTGTGTTTGTGTGTTTCTGAGTCACCTGCGGTTGTGAGGAAGATAATATTCACCCCACTGCTGTCTCTCGCTTTAAGTCAGCATTAAATAAACGTTGAACGGCAGCTTACTGCAGGCTGCACAGTTCAGTTAACGTCCATGTAGGAGGTTGGACTACGTTAAACCAAACAATCCAAATACCATAAAGTGTGTGTTGGAAGATAAAGAACGGTGAACTCCAAACGTGAAAGAACAAACTGAAAATTTAGAATCATTTTGAAAACGTAATTTCCCTCATAAAGGATCTGAAAGATCCTAAATAAGATGATGTGTATTATGAATTTAGAGTGTAAAAATTAATGTCATGCTAAATTCAGTTTATAAAGTTTAACTTCCACAGAATCCCTCATAAAATCAGTATTTTTTAGATCAAATGCAGTCAAAGTAGTTTTAAAAAAATTACAACAGTCACAAAAACATAAAACACTGTGAATGTCTTCGTTGGTATCTTGTGACTGCACACGTGGAATTTTCAGTTCAGTAAATCATGACCTGATAATTACATGAACACTGTAAAAAGCTATACTCCTTGTACATCTAATGCAGGCTGATACTGCAACAGTCCTAGACAGTAAATTAGAGCTGCAACAATTAGCTGATTAATTATTGATCGGTCAATCGAAAGAAAATTAATTGCCATTTATTCTGATAATTGATTAACTGTTCCAGTCATTTTTTCAAGCAAAAATGTCAAACATTTGCTGGTTCCTGCTTCTTAAATGTGAGGATTTCCTGCTGTTCTTTGTCCTTTATTATAATAAATTAAAAATCTTTGGAGTTTTGGACTGTTTGATGGACAATAAAAAACATTTGAAGACGTCATTTTGGGCTTTGAGGAATTGTGATGAGCATTTTTCAATTTTTTTTTTTTTTACCTCTAAAGTAAAACTATTTATTGACTTGTCTCAAAAATTATCAGTAGATTAACTGATAATAAAAATAATCATTCACTGTTGAATTGTGTTTTATTGCCCTCATTGACATTAATTGGAGTGGACAAAAGCATATGAACACCGGTCAGTATGACACTGTACAGTTCAACAGCAACACAAACTGCAGCCTCCACAGTGACCATACAGTCGGAATCAACACGTTTCTACAACATTACCAACAAAAACTGAACCTTCTAACCTTTGTGAAGTGATGATTTATTGCAGGACTGTTGTATAAGAGTGCATTAGTCATTGTCAACTGAGTGTAAAGCTGCTGTAGCCACAGGGCACGCAAGCATTAGATCATGTATTCAGAGTGTTGGCGACTCCATTTTGTGAAGCATAAGCATTTGAGGTGGTTACTGTAGACAGATTTAGTCTGTATTCAAATTGATCTGGTTGTTGTGGATTCTTTTTGTTATTAGCTGTATGTAATATTTTGGTCATAGAAAACCAAGCATAGTCTAAGTTGTTCCGGATTAAAGAGTCAACTTCTTGTCATAAAGATCCCCTCCAGCACATGTTTTGTGTTGGAGGTTTCAGGTTTCACACTTGTGTAAATTTCATATCGCACCAAAAGAATTGTGATGTCGCAAAATAATGCTGATGTGTACACCTCCTAAACTCAGATTTGAGTTGAGCGCAGAGAAACGCTCCCCTTTTTGCAGATGAATTTTAAAGCAGTTTTCTCGTATCAAGTGCTGCACATGCATCATCCTGCACAGTGAAGCTCAAACATAACCATGGTAACACTTTACAATAATGGTACATTAATTAACAGTAATTAATGCAGTAATAAGCAGTAACTAATAGTTCATTAGCAGGTAACTGATTTGTTCATGTTATGTGGTGTATTAATTGATACATTATTTAATAATTTGTAAAGATCTTATTAACATTAGTTAACACTGTAATAATTAATTAACAGTAAATTAATACAATAAGCATTAGGCAACTGCTAACAAATGTTTCTTGTTAAAATTTATGAAGTTGCATGTTAATGAAGGTACTAATGTTAGTACATGGTTGATGAGGATTTTAATTAACATGTAAGTCATGAATTTTAGCCTTTACACATCTGTGCCACATCTGTATTGTCTCTTAATAAACCTATGATCCTTAGGCGTTAATACATATTTCCAACTTTACAATAAGGATCACAAATATCATTGATAAAAAGACAATTATGGTTAATTAGTGTTTTTGTAACATGTAATAAATAAGATTAGGCTATAAGTTAAGGAACCATGAGGACCATGGAGTATGACCACTTTATAAACCCTTAATAAATGTTGACACATTTTTTAACTGTTATTTAATGCTTTAATTTCTGCATTAACTAATGTTAATTAATGTACCTTTATTGTAAAGTGTTGCCATAACAATAATAACTATTTTTATTATCCCAAAGCAATTGGAAAATATTTGTAAATGCTGAGTGGAATAATTTCACGTTTCAGTTCAACTCATCTCACACTTTCTTTATCTCCAAACACGGGGCTGGTGTCGTGTGCTGCTCCTTTCATACATTTATGAAAAACGTTCGTAACTTCTTCATTTGGTTCCCAGATTAAAATTCACGCTTATCTGATTTTAGATAAACATCAAGTGAAACTGCATAATAAATATGGTACTTTCATTCAAACCGTAATCATCCTATCGAGGGATAATTTGACACCTGCTTCTACAAAAAGCACCGTGGGCATCAAAGCGACGCCTGTTATATTGTTGTGGTTATGAGTTATGTTAATGGTGATACGGCTTTGTGTTTTTGTAGAAGTGACTGTTCAGTTTCAGGCATATATGGGACATAGCTATAAATGTACAGCGATCTGACATTAAACCTGCTCAGTTTGGTTTATTTATGTTGTCTGTAATCAGAGACTTCAAGGTTGATTTTCAGCTTTAAGGTTGTTCAGAGGCGTTTAAATTCATAATAAATAAACAGTGTTGGACTCATAGCCTTTTTTTTTTTTTTTTTTACCTCTTTAAAAGAGGCTGCAGTTTATATGCGCTTCATTGCATGTGAATATAAATATCCTCAAATTAGTCAGCATGTCCAAATACCTACAGACCCACACATGCAAGGACAGAGGAATCCCCTGCATGCTGTTACAGTTTTTCTGGGACAATTTTCACGGTTGTTGTTTTTGTAGTTTTTGGATTTAGAAGTTAAAATGTAAGCTGCTGTTTCATAAAGGTTTTTTTTTTTTTTTTTAAAAAAAGAAATTTGTCAAAAGTGAGAAAACAAGTAAGAGAATAGCTTTAACTAAACTCCTGCAGGTCAGTATCTGAGTCTTTCCTCTCTACAGTGACAGAACAACATGTTCAGACTCTCAAAACAAATTTAAACAAACTGCACTTGCGTATGATATGCAGGTGCAGTATTGTTTCACTCCGCTGATCCACAACACGAAGCAGAGAATACAGATCAAAACTTAATACCTGATTGAAGTCTGGCGATGATGTTTTTCTTGCACTGCAGTCTTTAAAGCTGAATCACAGGAGCAGCTTACGGTTTTTTACAATTCATTTTTTTAACACACAGTCAACACAAAATAAGTTAATGTGGACTCAGCTGTGATCACATCACAATCACATCTTTCAAAATTTATGAACTGTTTTCTCACTCGACCTCAGCACCTACAAAATCTCTGTGCGTTTGCGTTCCATTTTGCACACATTTACATAATGGTGTAAAAACAGAACACAAACGCACAACACAAAATGACTGGGAATTAGACTTAAATTTTCTACATTCTGCCACACTGAGCGGCTGTTTCAATTCCTTGATGAGTTCTATGAAAGTGCCAGATGAGGAAAGAGAACAGATGGAATCTAGAACATTTTGAAAATAGTATGGAACAATGTGGCGTTTCACTGCCTCATCTGGTCACGGAGTGGTTTACAGAGCAGGGTGCCACTTTTCCTCACGGAAGTGGAAAGATGTGCAGCACGGTGGTGCGGTGGTTAGCACTGTCGCCTCACAGCTAGAAGGTTCTGGGTCCAAATCCACCAGCAAGGTGGGACCTCTCTGCGTGGAGTTTGCATGTTCTCCCTGTGTCTGAGCGTGTTTCCTCCAGGTGCTCCGGCTTCCTCCCATAGTCAAAGACATTGCAGGTTGATTGGTGGGTGTAATCTGCCTGTAGGTGTGAATGTGACTGTCTGACTGTGTGTCAGCCCTGTGAAGGACCGGTGACCAGTCCAGAGATGCCGCTCAAACCCCCTGTGAACTTTCAAAGGTTAAGCAATTATAGATCAAGGAAGTCATAGAAGGGTAGAAAGTTTATGACACAGTGAATGCTGGTTGTCTCAGCATATCCACAGGAGACTGCCAGAGATGGATCAGACATATAAAGAGATTATTTCCCTTTCTTGAGTATTACAATAGAGGACATGAGTTGTGATTTAGATTAGAACGTGTGGCCAAATGCAGAAGACAGTGTTGACTAGCACTGTTGTATTTCTGCATCTGTAGCTCCCCTGTACAAGTATGTATGATACGTATAGTGTCGTATTATATAACTGAAATTACTTTAATTTCATTTTGTGCACTTGGAAAAAATTATAAGGAAAAGTCTATTGATTGAAGCATAATGATCGATTAATTTCTGTGACCTACACTGTAAGGTAGCGATATAAAGAAGTGACTTTTTGCTGTAATGCAGTGTTTCCCACATTTCCTCAAATAGTGACAGGCAGTGTGGAATAAGAGACAGAAGACAGCTAATGACATTCGTCACAGGGAAAAAAAAACTTTGAAACAATGCAGTAAATTACAGCTGAAGCCAAGAAATTTGACATCCACCTCAATAATGGTTAAAACTATAAACCAGGACAAAAATGACAATTAGGCTACCAACCTAAACCACCATTTCAAACACTAACAAAAACTAACATTTGTATTTTGGAATATAAAACAGCTGGGTTGTCACCACATCATTTTAGTATAAAGCCTCATTTTGATCCTCTTGCATAGTTAAAGTTACTGGATTAGGGCACAGTCACACATGCGTGAATTTGCATATTCACTTCATGTGGAGCTCAACTTTGAACTTTAGCGAAGTCACAGCTTCGACCGGTAGCAAATAAGTGTGTGCGCCGTTCCGACTGTGCTCTTAAGATGAGACAGTGAGAGATCTTATAACGCTCTTTAAATTTTATTATTACTGTGATGCTCTTTTACCACGGAGATAATGGATGGTTATTCTCAACTCTCATCTCGTCCAGCATGGCAGCTAGCATCATTTTTACACATGCAGGGCTCCGTGGTCAAGTTAGCAATAATTAATATGAAATGTCCAGGTAGACTTTTGAAATACTGTCACAAAGCTACTTGCATAGATTTAGGAAAGGACCATACATATGGTTTTAATGTTACATAATGCTGTTTTACATTACGTTGTGTTACGTTGTGTTATGTTATGTGATGTGAACTTATGTAACGTCATGTTATGCCACGCCACATCATGTAACATAACACACGAAAGTAAGTAAGGTCTTGTAATCATCAGGTGCAACTTCATAACTGCCTTCCAAATAATGTTTATAGACTAATTATGAACCATTAACAAAGTGCTATAAATATATGGTCCATCTCCGTATTTAATGATTCCTCCAAGATTTACAAATGTAATCATTAACAAATATTTATACAAAATGTTACAATGCGTGCAACAACAAACTGTTAACTAATTTAAACAGAATGTAGTAGTGATTGTTTCAGCATCACTAATAATTAGTAAACATAATTAATTACAATTGAATTGTTTGTTTACAGGGAAATAACTAATAACTATTAACTGAAGTTTAATTACTATCAGTGATGGTCATTTTAAAGTGTTACCCCGCAATGGAATTTAGTTTATGATAAATTAATAAATGATGCTTCAAAGACAATAATGACACATACTCTAATGCTACCTTTTTTTTGTTAAGGTCATTGTGTAACAAGTGACAAACTCACACATGTTGTCAGTGTTGTTGCACAATAGTTAAACCCGTGATGTGTATGAAATGTTGAATTAGTTCATTTTGGATGTGAAATTAACTGTTGTGCTGAGCCACATGTCACTAAAGAGAACTGTGTGAAGTTTTGAAACAGTGAACCCAACACTGAGAACCCTGCAAGGCCTACAGTACATGACTGAATGATAAGGAAATGTGTATGAAATCGTGCACACAAACATTAATAACATTTACATTCTTGAATAAACGTAGAAAAATTGGCATCTTTGGATTTTAGTATTTTGTTATTAACATCATAGAGCTTTAAAGATGTGTGGGACCAAGCAGATACAGAATATTCACTGTCATTCAGTGTGGAGAGTTAATTAAATTAGAAACCTGTGTGAGGGGACATTTGTCTGTCTGCCTGGTGTGCATGCTGACACACTGGCTTACAGCAGGTTATGTAAGGCCTCCATGCAAGGTGATGTTGAATCAATAACAGCATTAAGGACACACATCACCATCCCAGTATTTACATGATCTTACAGAGATGTCCTAAAACTGGGTCACTTAGGACAGCTGAATTTCAGAGGAATTGTTTTCCAGTGAAGCTCCGGTGTAATCAAATTGAAGCGTAGATCATATCGTAGGAGAAGGTTTCAGTGTGGAATGAAACCCGATGTTTGTGTCCACTCGCTGCTGTTGTGAAGCTTCATAAGGAAATCAGGCAAGGATCCTGCCATGAAGCATGCCGCCTATGGAAATGAGAGATTATTATCATTAAGTCATCCTGTCCCACTCGCAGCAGCACACACCCACACACACACACCCTTACCTGCTAACACCCTCATACTGTGTCACGCAGGTAAACACTCAGGCACCCACATACTCACTCTGTCTCAGCACGCACTTTTACATTTTGGCTACATCTTCTTGTCACATTTGCCAGGAGTGTGTCACTTGTGTTTTCTGAAGGCCTTTGGCACAATAGGATCATCCTGGGTCACCTTGACAGCAGATTACAAATTTGTTGTGTGTGCTATGTGTTTGTTTTTCTGCACCCAGCTGGGATTTTGGTCTTTTTTTTTTAGCACTATACTGACAATATTACTGTTAAACTAGGGCTGAGTGATATCTAAAAAAATAAATAAATAAATAAATAAAAAAAAATCATGCTGCGATTATTTTGACGGATGTTGTGACTGTGATGTGAGTCACAATTTAAGTGGTAATGCAGATTTTTGCAAAAAAAAAAAAGGATGTGCATTTATTGCAATTGTGATAATATAAGCAATAATAAAACAATAATAAAGAAAATACAGCATAAAAAATAGACATTTTGCGGACAAAAATATAAATTAAATACACTACATGTATATATAGTATAATGTATTAATATTATCACTAATAATATTTAATTGACAATATTATTGTAGCTGTGTCTGTTTTTACTGCTACTGTTGCTGCTTCCATTATGAATATTGCTACTATTACAATGATTAATATTACACTTTCTATCGTTACTAATATTACAGCACTATGACTGATTCTACTACTGTTATTACTACTCTCAGTATTATCACAAGTCAGAGTATTACCACAGCTACTACAAGAACTACTACTAGTGCATTCGCATTACT
This sequence comes from Lutjanus argentimaculatus, assembly GCA_034769285.1. NCBI lineage: Eukaryota > Metazoa > Chordata > Actinopteri > Lutjaniformes > Lutjanidae > Lutjanus > Lutjanus argentimaculatus. Next base: position 2,865,680 of record JAWZSL010000013.1, on the reverse strand, counting down.
GACATGGTTTCTACTTCTTTTATATTACAAGTTCTACTACTAATATTGCAACAACTACTACTGCAGCAAGTGCTACAATCTTTGTACTGTTACCACCGTTACAAGTGCTATTATTACCATTAACATTATAACAATTACAACTATTACAGCAGCTGCCGTAAGCACTACTACAGTTTTTATTGCCATTAATATTGATGCTTATTCTTAACATTGACATGACAGTGAATGCAGGTTACGCTATAGTTTAATTTGCCGAGTTTGTATGTGATGTACAACATTTTGCTTTGATATATACGGATAGAGTATGTAGTAGTTTGCATTTTGCTCTTTTTTTGTTTTTTTGTTTTTTTTTCTCGAATGTTCTGTACAGTAAGAAGTGTTTTGTGTGCAGGAGTCCTTCAGATGTTGTTGCAATATCCTCCTGTGCTGTGGTGCGACATTATAAGAACTAATTGTTTGTGGAGCTACTTAAACTGGGTTCAATACAGCTCAAAATGAGTGCTGCTCCTTTGTTTATCTAAGGGCTGAGTATAGTTCAATAGAGAAGATGCAGATATACACAGAGTACTGTTTATGCTTCATTGGGTGTCTGCACACACAGATGTGTTCACGCATGTTTGTTGGCGTGTATGAACACACATTTTGGGCTGCATGGCGATGACGAACTTCCATCACGTGGACTCTTGCTCACACATGCGTATAATTTGAACTTAAACTAGTGTTTGGCAGTCAGATTTGGTATCTTGCTGATAGTAAAACTGGTCATGAACAAAGACTGAATTGGTCAGCTCAGCTGCTGGCTCACAGAAGCTGCACCAGCTTGACCAGTGGATGATGGTCATGCCCTGACCACAATTACTGGTTTAGGTGGTCACTAGTTCCGGATAATACAGTATTCTGAGCATGTGTTCGTCGTGGGTGGTCAACCAACAGTTCCTGACCAACAGACGCCCAGCTGAGGTCATGTCCTCTTACTACCAACCCTGCATGGATGTGATATAATTGTTACAGACTAAAACACTATGTTAAAACATTACCCAGTGTGGGGTCAATTCAGCACTGATGTAATGCTGGGTTAACTTGACCCAGTGCTGGTGTTATTTTTATATGTTGTGTTTGGATTACTGGGCCTAATCCAAACACAACATATTGGGTGAGTTTTTTTTGTTGTTTTATTTTGTTGTGTTTTTTCAGTGCATTGTCGCATGGTTAAAAACATCTGGGAAGTAGCAGGTCCCATTTTAGTGCTATTAAATTATGTGATATCCATTGTTTTAGGCTGTATCGGTAGCATTTCTAATACTAGTATCTGTAGCGGAAAAACCCTAATTTCAAACTTCACATTTGGAAAACAAAACTGTAACATTAATTTATGGGCTTATAATTTACTTATAAGTACTGGACAGTACTATGTAATTTGGTAGTAATTATGGGGAAATATAGACAAAGGTCTGCCAGTAAGTTGAGGCTGTAGAGGAATTTCTCTGACAGAACTACCTTGTTTAAACAAAACATACATAAAACATCCCTGAACTCAGTAAATAAAACATAAAAAAAACAAAAAACAAAAAAAACAAACAAAACAACAGAATAATTACAAAAATAATTTAGAAACTCTGACTTGCCCATCAGAAATGAGCTCAGACTATCTGCTCACCAGCAAATAACTTTATGCTGTGTTTTTTCAGCAGAAAAATCCATGCAGTCATTTACAGTAGTAGGAGCAGTGGAGTCGATCATTAGAGTAAACAGAGTAAAATATTAACCACGTGGCTCCTCTCTTGTGTCAGAAATGTCACTTTCCTCTCTGCAGTTTGATGCATTTCCTGATGTTCCACATGTTGTTAGCATGGCATTTAGAGCAGATGAGCATGACCTTTGAACGTTCACATTAAGAGAAAAACTAATTTGAATCTTGCACACAGCTGTAAATAGCAGGTACATCACCCTCTTACTGCTAGGGGCTAAAAATATGCAGTTCTGCAAAACCAAAAAGAAATCGACAGGAGTGTGTGACTCCCACTGTACAGAAAAACAGAGAAACAGTCTGTGTATAATGAGTTGAACTCTGCACAGACGGGGTGTGCTTTGTTGACTTTGTCGTGTGCTAGCATCTGATGGCATCTATGAGCTTTAAGCTGAACACATAATGGCTCGACATGTAGCAGAAGGATTTCTTGATATATGTGAGGTAAACGTGAATAATGTGCACGATCTGTACATTATTTCCAGCTTTCAGATTTTTTTCAATGTAGGCACTTTGGCTTTGTTGGCAATTAAACAAGCCAGCTGCTGCCGTAGGCTCTTATCAACTAGATTGTGTATGTTGGCCTGTGAGCTACTCAGATAAGTTTGCAATAGTCATTATCTGAACATAACACTATCAGCAAAGAAATGAGGTCCAGTCAAAACTGCTCATGAATAAGCCATCTTTGTTAACAGTGATTATTCATTTGAGATACAACAGTTTTTCTTAGATTCATCTAAGTACTTTCTTAATTATTCAATCGTTATTCTATAAAATGTCATAAAATAGTGTACAATCTCCAAAGTGTCCCCTTTTAAAGGTCTAGTGTGCAAGATTCAGGAGGATCTATTGACAGAATATGGCAGAAATGTGATATAATATTCAAAAGTATTTGAATAGAAGGCCAGAAAAATTGAGCAAATGCTGTAATCTAATATTCATTGTCAGTCAAACTGTTGTGCCTTCAAAGCATCAAGTTTAATTATTTATAATTCATCATTAAATATATTTCCACATTCTCCCACTGTAGTTTTCATGTCTCTCAAGTTGAAGAGAATAATGTTAAATTGCAATGATGGTGTGTCCATATTTCTTGATGTGTTAACACTTCTGCAGTTTAGAGTACTAGAATATTATACCTATTCATTAATATTATAATATATAATATTAAAATTAAGTACTTTTCATGAATAATAACAAGCATATTCAGACAGAGAATGATCTGTTTCCATTGCATTATTTGTTTTTTTCGTAAATAAAGTATTGGTAATTGGGCAAGGGATAGTGTAGATGGGGTTACTCGTGAGCTTCGTCGCCACTGTAGCTTCTCCTGCGTGCTTGAAAGGGGAGGGTGAGGTGAGCAATATTCAGTTGGTTGCTGTCTACAACCTCACCGCTAGATGTCACTAAATTCTACACAGTGGTCCTTTAAATCACTTCTTTTGTTGGATCAACAGTCCAAAACCCAAATATATTCAATTTAACATTGAAGGAGACTAAAAAAAACACAGAATTTTCACATTTGGAACCAAAATTGAAGCTTAAACCACTAACGTTTCCTCTAAAAATTGCATTTACAATTAATAGGTCATCAGAATTGTTTCTGGCCACCTACTAATTGATTAATTGACTAATTGTCCAGCTCTACAATCATTTGTTCACAAATTAATTGTTGTCACGAGATGAGAAACCTCCACATGGCTACCACGCCACTGAAAATGAAAGGAGAAAAAAGTCACATTAAGTGTTGTGAGTTCAGGTGAGAGGAGTGTGTGTGGGCTTTATTTGGCTCCACAGATGGCACACACACACACACACACACACACACACACACATACACACACTACATGTTAAATGTCAGCATGCAGCAATACGGTTGCCTCCTGTCAAACACATCTCCCTGAATAGTAAACCCACAAACCTTTTCTCAGTTTTGTTTTTCAGAAGTTGACAGGAAAAAAAAAACTGTTGTTTCACCTTGTAGCTGACTAAATATGGTCTGTTTTGAGCAGAGATATATATTCACATTCCTGGAACACACAATATCCTCACCTCTCATCACCTGTTTATTTATCAGAAACATGTTTTGGTTTCTGATGGATTCCCCTGTCACGGGCCTGTCTGTTCCTGTCACACCGCTTTGTGCGAGGAAACAATCAGCTAATTTCAGGTAGAAAGATCATGTGCCGAGCGATCACAGGCGACCTGCTTACCGCCTGCCTCTTATCTGATCTTCCTCTTGCTGATCTGTGTCATTATTAAAGCAGAACTCTGACATGAACTGGACTTTCCCATTTTTTTTTCTCACATTCATCAATTCTGAGCAAAATCTTGCCTTGCTTAGCTGAGTGCAACTAAACAATATGGCCTAAAATTGCATCTACAGTGTGATTTCAGTATTTTAAATCATCAATGTTGAGAAACTTTTTGTTCATTCCTTTTAATTACTAAAAGGAAAAAAGGTCTTTGGACTAGAGCCAGATGGATAAATTGTTTATTCATAGAAATGACAGATGCACTGTATGTTTGAGAAACTGTGATGCCATGAAATAGCTTGTCCACCACAGAGTTGTTCATCTATACCAGAAATATTCCTTTAAGGTGCAGACAGACTGTTTTGCCTGACAAAAATTTACTCACGTGGTATGGCCAAAAGCAGGAGGTCTGTGATGTTGAAAGCAGCAGCAACAGCTTCCAGAAAGTTGTAAACTAGACAGTGTTTTGTCAAATATGTTATTGTCTTTACCCTTTATTAATTTCTTTGTACTTACTGCAGTCACACAGTGTCCCTGCCTTCTATGCTGCTTGTATTATTTTGGTTTGTAGTTATAGTTTAACAGGATATAGACAGCTGATATTGCTTTAATAAAGTGAATCCCATCTGCTCTCTCAAACTGTTATTAAATTCACGACTGGAAGCAAATACATTTCATCCCATTCCTCATGAAAAAAATGAATAGGCAGTAAAATCTGGGGTTATTGCACCTTTAGTTTCTGAGCCTCTGGGCGAGTGCGCCAGTAGGACTGTGCAATCAATCGAAATATTCTCTGAATCTAAGTATGGCCAAGTGCAATAACCAATCAACCAGAAGCTACAATTTTTTTTGATAAAGGAAAACAGCATTATAACGAAGAACCCTGGTGCTACAGAGAGGCCGTGGCTTGCAAATCTTGTTCTCCAGATGAAAGAAAACATGTTTGTTTGGTACAGACCCTGAAATGTCACATATCATCATCATCATCACTTTAATAGTTTTTTCACAAAAATGAAAATGTCATGTAAAAGTGATCTTTCTGACTAACCATGAATCATCTGGCAATATCAATATCTGTCAAAATAATCACAATATGATTTTTTTTTTTTTTTTTTTTGCCATATTGTGCAGCCATATTGGCCTGTTCGCAGGCCAATATGGCCAGCGAAGTGGGACAGCTGATCCAACAAGATCCAACAGTCTTGCGATAAATCCTACCCTCATGAATACATAGAGGTGTTTCTGTAATTTAATCTACCCTCACTGATATAAATGGGATGTACAAAGTAATAGAAACACCTGACACTGTAGACCGAATCATTATGTGTCAGTGAACTTGTTTATTTCTGTTGTCATTTTCAGCTGAACGCTAACCTTAAAAGATATATTCTTTAGTTAAACACGATGGTCTGACCTATCTTACGTTCTTGCTGTGATTATTTTATGTACTTTGTTGCTTTACTGCGTTTTTGACAAACCATCAAACAGTGACATCTCATCACTGGTCAGACTCGGCCTGATATATTTTTGAAATTGGGCGCCATCCAGACAGATTTCGTGGACCAAACAATGATAGTCTCCGGTTATGTCCTTCCTTGGTTTATTTCAACATCTGGGCCTGGATGCAGTTTATGCAGCAAAATAGCAACACCAAGAACCTTAATTTGATTTGTTTCGATTTGTCTGAGAGACAGAGAATGTCTACTACTCACTGTACTGACATGTTGATTCCAGTGAATAATTTACAGTGAGAAACATGCTGTCTTCACTTTCCCAGTGTCACAGTGATGTCACAGTGACGCTGACCTTTTGGATATAAAATATCATCACACTATCATTGTGTCCTACTAGACATTTGTGTCAAAAATGTGTCTTAACTAGCAGGTGAATTCTTGAGTTTTGGCAATTTATTCCAAATTTGAAGAAATTCCCTCAAGGCATTCTTGAGATATCGCATTCCCAAGAATGGGACAGACAGACAACCGGAAAACATAATGTCGCTGGATACAGTTTATGCCGGTGCGAAGGCATAAAAAAAGAACAAGAGATCACACAGATCAACAACACCACAACCTGCAGCCTCCAAAATGACCGTATAGTCGAATCTACACCTCTCTGACTCTGTTTCAGCAAAAACTGAACTTTATAAACTTCATACAGGTGAGATTTATTGCAGCGCTGTTGTATTAGACTGCATTTGTTCCAGCAAGGTGTACCAAAAACAAAACTGGCAACTGAGTGTGGTGAATGTGCTACAGCTGACTCGCTAATTAGCTATTTAATCTAGCCTGCAAACTGCCAGTGTTTGTTTGGTCACTGGTTCAGCAAGTTAAGGTTCATGTTTGTAGATGGAGACATTAGCTAGAAAGCTAATGTGGATTCTTGTTCAAAGTCTGTCTTATTTTGTGTTGTGTCTCATGCTGCTGTCTGGCTGTTGTTCAACAGTCTGCTAGACTACTTCATGCAAATACTTTTAAAAAAAGAAAGAAAGACAGATCTAAGCTGTTGCAGAATAAAAAGCATGTGGTTCAATTGAGTTGGAGCTGCCATCTTGATTTATTGTTGCCCTGCTTTAAATTACAGAGAAAGCTGCCAGCTGACAAATAAAAAAAAAAAACACACAAAAAAAAGGAGCTGAAGCAGTGACTAAGAAGCCTCTACAATTCGAGAAAAGTTTGACTTTATATCATTTTTTATTATTTTTACTGTCATGAGTCACCAGTGTGTTGGAAAAGACATGCGAGAGGGCAGCAGCCTGGCAGAGGAGATGTGTGCTCCACAGTAAAGCAGTGTTTTTTATCTCTGTAAGCTCACTTGTTTTAAAGTGTGTGCTCATAATTGGCCAAAAGTGTCAATGCCTGAAAACCTACCACTAAGCCACTGCTGTTTTGGTTTTCGTGTTTTCATTTCAAGTGAAGGATGGATTGAGAAAAGTCTGCGGCCTTTCGAGGCTCAATAAAACTCCTTCAGGAACCCACTGCTTCAACACAGACCTGCCTGGTGGTCAACAGTTTGGTCAGAATCGATCATTATGGTGGAAAAAGATGGTTCAGGATTATTATTCTTTAAATTTAGGGTGTCCAACATTTGGAAAACAGAACTGAAGTGAAGGAACACTTTGCACAGTTGTCTAAGACACAGCGAAATGATAAAGAAAGTGCAAATGAAAGATTTTATTATAAAAGCGATCCGACTAATATATCGGTTGACCAACATTATCTGCTTGCTGTTGGCCTTTCACAGCTCTTTCAGTCTATATCAGCATTGGCACATATTTTTTTTATTGTTAAACCGTAAAATATCCTGCCTCCATTCACATATCTTTGTCCGTGTTTGATAACCACATTTGAGGGATCATTGCAATATCAGCTGATATGTCGATATTGGAATTTTTTGCTCACTAGTATCACTATCGGCAACAGCCCCCAAAATCCAGTTTTGGTCGGGCTCTAATCACTATTTAATGTCATCCACTTCAACATTTGCACGAGACTTGTTGATCTGATCATGTTTGCACAATGCAGCATTATACATTAAATTCTCAAGGCTGCTTTAATTCTGTTCCGCAGTAATTTCAACAGCAACAAATTAGGTTATTATCCAGAATTGCTGGTCAGAAAATTATCCTCAGAAAAGCCTTGAACAGTAGGAGAGGAGAACTTACTGCTGCCAAGAACAATGATTCCTCATGATTTAATAGTCCTGCACTTTATCAACATGTCCAATAGTTTTCAACGTGCTATGACTCACTGAGAGCCAATGCACGTCTGCCAAACCTCAGAGGTGTGAATCATAACTGTTAAAATGCCTAATGATTCATATTTATATTTCATTCTTTAGCTTATTATTATGCTTTGTCTAAATTTTCCTCAACATCTGCAAAGATGATCCTGATTGTTCCCCAATAGCTGTGAATGTTAACTGGAAATTCATCGGTTATGATGATAAAATAATGCCAGCAAAGTCCGTCATTCTAAGTGGGTACTGTGACAGCTGAGAGGTCAAACTGGGTTAAATAGTGACTTGCAAATATTTCATAACATTTAGTTAAGCTTGGAGTTACCAAATCTCTTGGGTGTACCCTGGTTCATCACGTGGGAAAACACATAGTACTTCTTTTAAAATATCACAAAATGATGCAACTGATGTGACCGTGAATGTTTCGGGCGTGGGGAAAAATATGTGAAAATAATGAAATGTTGCCTTAAATTTGGTCCTTTCATCATAAAGGCGCATCTGTGTCTTTTGTTTTTACACTTCAAACCTCGTTGTCGCTTGTGGTTTGTTACTTCTGGCCTACACTGTTAAGATAATCAGGAAGCACTGCATAGTTTATTTTTTGCCTGATGTCAAGTGTTTTTCCATCTGCTTTGCCCCAATTTATGTTTCCTATCACTCTGAGGGCAACACAAGTAGAGTCTCAACCCTGATACACAACAAAATTATCAGATGTTTGGAAATTAGTCCAGTTTTAGTGTATCTGTTAGTGTTGTGTCACTTTAAGGTCTGTTGCTGGGGAGCGTTACCCAACAATGTTGCCATGTGCATCACCGCTGCTGCAACGGGGCACGAGACACAATGAAGGTCAACAACTGAGTTTTAAAAATTTTTATACTCTGGGAAAGTTTATAAGTATTCAAGCTCCTCTCTGGAAATGCCTCACTGCTAAATCAGTTTGTTGTCAGTTTTTTGTTTGTTCTCAGATGGAGTTGCCATTGAGGTTTACCACATAGGAAAATACAATAAATGCAAGATTATTTTGGGTGCTGACAATGCAGCTGCATCTCTTACCTCATCACCGTCGTACTGTAACCACAGCAAAGAACATTATTTGTCATTGCTCTATGTGTAATTACTGTAATTATTTGCAATCTGTGGGATAACAGCAGATTGCATGAAATAAAGCGACTTAAAATTTGAGTAATCTTACTGAGGTGTGTGTAACATAGCAGCTCATGCTCCAAATTTGTACATCAGAAGTGAATGAAAGAGATTGATCAGCAATGTAAGAAACTAAAGAATACGAACACACAAGAAAAGTCTCCTTATCCAGTTATTTTTATCTGTATTTGTGTACTTAAATCAGATTTTCCTCCAACAGGTATAAATATTTTCATTGCAGTGGAATTATATCAGCCAACTTCCAGTGCAAATTAAATTTTAAATTATTGTCTAAAATATTTTTTTGACTCTAGTACAATGATCCTTCATCTTCTTTTCTTTGAATATGATTTGGTGACACTTAATAGTTAATTAAACTTTAATTATAGTTATTTTACAATCATAATGTTTATATATGCTTATATATATATATATATATATGTTGCAACTTTACCATGGCCATTAAAACTTATAGATGCATCAAATACAGCAGCTTGGTCAGAGGCCCTTCGCATCAAACTATCACACTGTAGGGACCCCTGTGGCATTACTTAGCACATGCAGGCATCAAGTTCAAGTTAGCAATAATAACTATGCAACGTAACGTAATGCAAAGCAACGTAGCGTAACGTACCGTAACGTACCGTACCGTAACGTAACGTAACGTAACGTAACGTAACGTAACGTAACGTAACGTAACGTAACGTAACGTAATACGTACGTAACGTAACGTAGGGAAGTTCGTACGTGAGGTATTATAATCACAAGTTGCAATTTTATAGCCATCCAAATAATGTTTACAGACATTTTTCAAATAAATTATTAACCATTAACAAAGTTACAAATATCTGGTCCATCTCTCTGAGTAATGACTTCTTAAAGGTTTATAAATCATTTTGTAATCATTAACAAATACTTAATGTTGTTTGTAAACAGTGAAATAACTGTTAACTTAAGTTTAATTAACTGTTTTTTGTTAATGATAGGAAATTTTTAATGGTTAATGTTTATTATAAAGTCATACAGTTGATTTCTGTCAAAAACTGACTGTAGTATCCTCACAGCACTGGGAGATTTTATCACTTGTTTTGAGGAAATTGTTTTTATGACACAAACGGAGAAAACAGAGCTTTTTAAAAATGAGTATTCACTTTCTTATCAACAGTGAGTCTGTGCCATTGTGTTTGTGTGTGAGTACGTGTGTGCGTGAGACCTCTCCCACTTGTGGTTGTCTTTTCTCCCAGACCGTAGGAGGCCTGCAGTCTCTCACATCAGGACAGCTACACGTCTGCATGCCACCAACATACACACACACTGTTCTGTGATGTAGAGGCTGATAAACAGACACATGTGTTTGTTGGTGGGGGGAGAAAACACATTATGAGCCAAACAGTCACTTCACCTCCCACCTGATCAGATAAAATCAACTTTTTGCTGTTAGAAGATGCACCAACATGTTAATGTGTTTGGGGATCTTGGCTGTTTTTTTTAAATGTCGTGGCAGAGATTTAATGTTTCTGCAGTTAATTTCTTTCTCAATTTTTTTTGTACTTCTTTTTTTTATGGATAACATCTGATCGTTAAAGGGGCAAGTAAAGAGCAATTACGGAGATGTGGTAGAGTGGTTTATCGTTTGATAAAAGCTCAAAACCTCATTAAAGGTCACGGGTTTGATTCTTGCAACAGCCAATGTAAAACAACAGCCTATCTGTTGTATTGGCTGAAGCTTCAAGTCTCTCTACTCTGCACGGGACAAAACACCCAGTAGGCTAAATTATTTAAAATGTAAACTGGATGCTAAAGCATTTAAGTGAGATCTTAAGAAGAAAGCTGTCAGTATTCTATATTTTCCTTACTGTCAACAAATTACATAAAAAGACCAAAATGGTTCCCAACAAATGCGCCACCTACTCCTGTTAAACCAACATTTGCTAAAAATTTGCTAAAAACTTCAGATTGTTTTGAAGAAATTATCTTGCTTTTTCAAACAAGATGTAGAGTGTATTCACTCCAAAACAAGCGGGGCGAGATTGCCTGGTCTCACCTCATTTCCACCCAAACTCTGGAGTGGTTTGTTTGCACTCAGAGCGCAATTGACCTTATCATCCAAAATGACTGGCTTATGCATTGCCTGATGGGATGCTCTTTTTCATTGGTACAGCTATCTTATCAAGTGTATCTGATGCGCCATTTGTCCAATGAGCGTGTGAGGCTACACTTTGATCAGTCCTGTGACTTAAATGCAAACACAATATGCTAACATGCTTACACTGACATTGTGATGCTGGTGTTTAACAGTTTTTTTTTGTTTTTTTTAAACAATATTCACCAGTTTAATGTATTAGTATGCTAACATTAGCTAATTTACACTAAAAACATAGTACAGCTGAGGGTGACTGGAATATCAGTTATTACATTCATTCTGATTGGGACATCAGTGTTTGGCCTATACCAAATTCCATGGCAATTCACTGAAAAAGTTGTTGAGACATTTCATTCAAAACCACAAAAAGTCAAGCTTGTGCTAGAGAGAAAGTTGGGGGGTTACCAAAATCAGTAGAATTAGTAGGTCATCCAGGGATCATGAATATCTGTGCAAAATCTTGTGCCAATCCATCTTGTTGAGAAATCTCACTGGATAAGTGACAACTTCGAACTGCTGGTTGGAGTGTTTAATCCTCTGGAGGTCATAAATGTTTGAACAGCATTTTATGGCACTCCATCCAATAGTTGAGACATTTCAGTCAGGACCAAAGCGGTGGACGGACTAACCCACCTTGCAAGATAAAACTGAAACTGGCATCTTGGTGATCACTTTTTAAAGATGTAGGCCCTCAGGAACGATTGGGCTTGGGGCTATAGACATGTTAGGGAAGATGGAAAATATTGATGGACAATTTTGGTCTCATGGGATTTGTTTACAAGCTGTTGACATTATGCATACAGAGTCAGAAAGACTGTCAGTTCTCCTTTCGCAGCCAAACTGGTCATTTCAAACAGCTAATTTTTGTCCCACCACTGTAGAGACCAACCCTGTCTCCTAGACATTAAGTTAGTGCTAAATTGTTTTCCTAAATACGTTGTGGTGGCAAACATAATCGCTGATTTGACTATGTTAAGAGGAGATTGTGAATGAAGCACTACATTTATGTACCACATTGGAGTCGCAGGGTCCAGACTCCTGTCTGTGGTTAGGTTAAGGTTTGGGAAAGATTGTGGTTTTGGTTAAATGCTGATAATCATATTGTGTCTCAAGTCGCAGCACACATTCCCTGTATTAAACAAGATCTTTCCGTAACCTTAACCAAGAGCAGCCAGTCTGTAAACATAACCATAGAAACGTTTACATCAGCATCATCTCAACTGTCATAGAGTAAAATGCTTTGTAACTTAGTGTAGTGAGCAGACAGGCCTCATTGTTTCTAGACCCTTCACACTTTGCATATAGGAAGAGAGTGGGAGTCGGTGCTGCACGGTTTTATAAGCTTCATTGAACTTGGAAACAGCAGGTAGTTCTGTTTTCTCATGGATCCTTTTATTTCAGAGCATTTTAATGCAATATAACCATAGATTTTAGCAGGTTAGCAGGAGTCATGGTCTCTTTTCTAGACCTCAGCCTGTCGAACTATGAAATTAGATCTACAAAGTGAGGCTCGCCACAGAGAAAACAGTGTCATGACCTTTAATAATCACACTGACTGTGGGCTCGTCACCTTCTCTGATTCTCTCTCAGTCCAGCTGAGCCGAAGTGTTGACTTTGTCAGCTTGTGTGCTTTCAGTGATTGAAACTTGATTGTTGGTAAGACCAAGCAGTTAATTACTGATTTTACAGCAGCCTCCCTGCCTGTCAAATGAATTTCCTGCCCTCTAATTTGAGAAATTAAGAATTAAGATGGCTAATTGAATGCAAGCCAATGTAATGGGCCCTTTTAGCAGTGGACCACCATTTTCAGTAACCACTATTTTGTTTTTTTCAAATTAGTCATCAGCCAATAGAGCCTGTATAGTGCAACAATATCTTCGTGTTATCCTAGAATTAGATAGAAATTGGGCTTGTGTGTATTTTCATGCAGTGACATACACCAGACTATTTCTTTCCCTTCATCATTAAGTCTCACAATTTTCTGACCTTGCTAGACTGTTCTAGCTGAGTGAAATGAACAGTGCATTTACAGTACCAGCATTACCAGCAACATTTTTTCTGAATTTTTCGCTTTTGTCATTGGCCTGACTCCAGACTTACTGGAGGTTTCTCTACTCTTAATAACGGCTAAACAGCGGATAGTTCAGCATCATTAAGACCACCCGTCATACATTGAACACCTGATCGTGTTTAACTGCCTCACTAAGAGACTTTTAATCATGCTATCTTCCGATCTCTGAGCATTCTGGTGCTGATTAAACATTTAAACAACATATGGGGTAAATTGAGTTTGAAAGTGACTTGAAAACAGGCCAGTATGCTTCATCAGAAGTGCCTGTCTGGTGGTCAAATAGCTTGGAAAACCCCCTCCATCCACACTTGATTCAGTGACTGGCCAGCTGTAAAGAGGTGAGAAAGGAACCATCTCAGCTTCTCTCACTGGCTCTCTTTTTTTCATTCTTTGCGCAACTATTTCTGTCTCTTTTCATGTGAACAACAAAGTACAACACTGTGAATGCTCTCCAAGAGAGACGGTCTGAAAATGTGTGCCATTATCCTCATATTTAAACAACTTCGCAACCTCCCTTTCATCTATGATGGCTGGCTTTTCACTCCTCCCTCTGGCGTGGCTGTTCTGAACAGCTATAAACACTTGATTTCAACGTGGTCAGATAACATGTTGTATGAAGTAGGTCTGTATGAGCATAACCCGACCCTGAAACTTTGCCTTTCGGAATTATGATGTACGCAAGGCCTCTATGTTTACTGTTGCAAATTCATAGTCTAAGAGTGTAATTATGGATGTATTGCTTGGTGTAAAACAGCCCAGTGCAGACACAAAAACAGCATCTACAGCAGAGATGTTAAAATGATGCCTGATCTCTGATATTGTCCTTCGTGTCCATGAATATCTATTTTATAATTGTTTTATATGTATGTAGTACATTATTAATCTATATCAGGTCTTTTTTATGATTTGGCACCAACAGTAAAACAGATATTTGAATGTTGAGGGATATTACTTGTGTTTTTAATGCGGTCAGCACACATTTGAATGGAGTTTTGTTCTGCTTGTTGTCTCCCATTGTTGCCTGTTGCTGGGCAGTGTCGGCCAATGAAATAATCAGTGCTGTGTGAAACTGCCAGTGAGTTCAGCGGGGTTGTGAACTGTTCAGGTTGTCAGCCATTTTCTCTAAGTCCCAATATAAACACTACTGCAGCGTAGCGGAAGTTCAGCGTTCCTGAAAATTGTGCTGTAAAAGGCTTTTGAGTATCTTCACTCAGTCAGTGGTGGTTTAACAAACTCTTGTTGACTTCCCCTTGGAAGATCCCTGTGCCATCTTACATAATGTTCCCATGGCAGCAAGTGGACAATGATGTTAAGGGACATGTTACGTCAGAATCCATTGTGATAAATGAAAATTTAGTGATCAGTAAGAAAATAAAACCTTTTTGACGACAGTGGATTTACTTATTTTTTTTAATAATGAATTAATTCAATCATTCTGCAGTCCTCTCTTTTCTGAATAGTTTTAAACATGATTTACAGTTCTCGGTTTCAGGGCCTATTGTTCTATTCTGTTCTATTGTGGGAAATCTTTAGGGCCGCTCCAGAAAAGCTGAAGATTTGAGAGCAGTGCAGGAGCAACAGCATGACGCCAGCGGACAGCGAGGCAGGGCAGCGTGAGACCAGCCTGTTGATGTTTGCTCCAGTTACTGAAATCGGCTAAACCACTTTGTAACGAGACGCTGGTACAAGGAGGCCCGTTTACTTTCAGGCATTCCGTTAAAAATATCACCGTTCTATTGTTTACTGCTGTCCACTGTGACCGACTCTTTAGGTAACAGCGCTGCAGCATCCTGACAGGAGAGACGCTCCGTGTTGTGCTGGGATTTTATGTACCGGAGCAATGAATAGGACGCACACTTTTACTTTCTCTGACTGTGTGGAAATCTAATGTTCCCATGTCACAGATGACAACGAAAGGCATTAAAACATGAGGTAGATTAAAACATGAGACTCATGTAGGCTGAGTTTAGTGTGGCGCTGAAGTGAAAAACAGGAAGGAATAGTCAAATCTTTGTATTGAACATTGAAATCCAATTGGAGTGACAAAATTCTGAGTTGAGAAGAACCCTTGAAATTTTTAGGGCACTACAGCAGGACAATCTTTAAGAGATTCAAAGGAAATCTGGCCTTTTATCCTATCTGTGAGGGTCAGAGCCCTACACGTACACTACGCAAGTTGTGTGGGGCCCTGCGAGGTACACAAGGGCCCCGCCTCCCCCTCTTGTCAAAGCGGGTGTCGGTGTTTACAACTTTGATGAGAGGATGAAGCAGAACTAAAGAGAAAATAACACATGGAGAGTGAATGGGGTGAACAGTAATCAGGTAAACTTGTGTTTCCTCCTCTCCAGGTTTGATATCATTCATTCACAGTAACGTTAAGTTGCTGCTCCTCCCTCTGTCTGTCTGATGTTAGCTGTGCTGCAGACAGTCTGTCTGTCTGTGTCCTGCTTACAGACACATCCAGAGCTGCTCTGTGACTTTGTGTGTGACAGAAGTGAGAATCAAATTAAAACTACTTTATCATGTTTGATGAACGTCAGCGTGCAGCAGCGTTTACAATCTGTAGCTCAGAGAAGATCACCGCATTCATCTGCACGTACACACTTTTCTGCAGCAGCCTCTGTGGAGACCAGTCTGTCTGTCTGTCTGTCTGTCCAGACAGTATGTGGACATGATGTTACTCCTTCGAGGTGGAAGTATTCAGATCCATTACTGGTGTAAAAGTATTAATATCACACTGTAAAATACTTCACTATAAGTAAAAGTCCTGCATTCACAAACCTCACTGAAGTAAAAGTATGTAAATATTATCAGATAAATACACTTAAAGTAAAAGTATTCATGTTGCTGTAAAGTGTTCCCTGTCAGTCTGATGTTTTTGGATTAATATTATTGTTTTAAAGTTACTGCTGTTTACTGCTGTAGATGTTTAGGGTTGAGCTCATTTTAATACTTTATAGGCCACTGTTGGCTAGTTTAATCTAGAGCAATGCATCATGGTCTATAAGACCATCTAATGTTTGTAGCATCACTGTCCTGTGAGAACCTTGTATCTCTAAAAAGTCAGAAAACAGCCACTTTCAGCTTTGTGTTTTAAAAAGCACAGTATTTGCCTCTGGGATGTAGTATAGAAACATAAAGTTGAATAAAATGGAACACCAGACATCAAGCCTAAAGCTTAGTTATGTTTTAGTATTTTCTACATTTTATATATTCTAAAATTTCATTTTTATGTTAATCTCATTATATATATCATCATCTATTATATCTATATTATAATATTTTATATCTCATTATTATACACAAAAATATTCTATTCAATAAGTATTTTTTTGTTTGTACCTCAGTCTGTTCTATATAGATCTACTTATTCTTTGACCGACAGATTAAACCAGTTAAAGGAGGGAGGACTGTAGTGGGAACACTGGGCTGTCAGGTGTTTCTGTGTGGCAAATGGCAAATGGTTTACGTGGCTCTCAGGTCAGTTAGGAGGGCCCTTGGAGGCCAAAACCAGCTCTGGTTAGGGCGAATGGCACTTCTGATACTTTAATGTATGTTTTGGCATTTAAGAATCACATTGGACCTTAGGAATCGTGTCGGCAAGGAGTCAATTTGATTCAGGAAAATTTTAAACCAGCCTCGTAGGATGCAGAGTGTTACTATTCGGGAATTGAAATGGTTGAAAAGTGCACTTGGTAGCAAATGGAGAGTAAATTTGGTCACACAAAAGATTCATCCTGATAAACTTGACATGTGTAGTGTGCTGAAAAGCTGGCAGTCATTTACATACGTGTCAGTTTGCAGAGGAACCACAGACCACCAGTGTAAAAGCATATGAAGCACGCAATTTGGGCTTGCTTTAAGGGCACTATGATGGTAGTATTGGTGAAGTTGGGGATTACTCATTCACTTTCTCCGCGTAGTTTTTCAGAGCTCGATTCTCAAGCCGTCCTATTTTACACCAGCAGCACTCAGGATGGATGTGTTATTAGTCACAATGAGTAAAGTTCAAACCGCTTGATTTGATCCTTGATACCACATGATTCAGAACTCACTCAACATGTGCACCTTCACTTGGTGAATTTATTTATAGGATCATTTGGCTGTAGAAAGTCTCAGATTCTAACATGCAGAAGAAATAATGTAAATATTCATAAGGGCTTAGTTATCTTGAGACTAATTCAGTTATTGTGGAGGAGTGTGAGGCCTAGATATAATTGGTTGCCTTCTCACCACTTCAACACTTTCAACAGATGGTGCTGTCGTTTTCACATGTCTCTTCAAAATGGAGACCACAGCTCTCCTACGGACTTTTGTTCTCTCCTCTCTCTCTGTTTAGCCTCCCACATTTCTCTCAGGTCTACATGCACCACAATCTCTCTGTCTCTACTTTATTCTCTGTCTTTTTTTTCTTTCACTTTTGTTGTTTCTGCTTCAAAACATTCAGAGGCACACCGAAAAGAGAAAAGTAGACTTATCTATCCGTGTGCTTGCTGTGAAACTGAATCAAAAAGAGAACTACTTTGATCAACGAGGCATTAAAGGTGACATGATTCAGACTGAACCCGGGTTTTAGAAACTAAATTTAAACTATGACTCGTGAAAACAAGGCAGAATTTACGACAAATAGTTTTTAAAGCCTCCAACATTTTTGTTTAGTTTTAGTTTTTTATTTTTCTTTATTCTATTTTTCTAATAGCTTATAATACAAAAGTGGAACACAGTAAATTTGAGGTCATGTTCTCAAACCGAATCCAAATAAGAATAAGACTTTTTATTTATTTGAATGCAGAAATTAATAGGTTTCAAAATGTTCTTATTTGTGCAAAATTGTTTATTTTGATTTGCCCTTGTTTTCTTTCATTTTCTGCTCTCTTTCAACTTAAAAATATCAGCGGCAGAGAAAGAGGAAAAGTGTTTCAGCTCCTCTACCCACCGCTCTCTCATCCTCTCAGCTTCCTTTTTACTTTTTGAAACACACACACGCCGTGCCTGATCGCATCAAAGCCCAGCCTCGACGTCTTCTTCTGTGCTCTCTGACTAATTTTGATAGTAACAGACGCTGAGTAAAGCTGATCTGTCTCCCTTTTATATTTTTAGGTGACACAGTCATACTGGATTATGTCATGTTTCTCAGGTGCACTTTTATGAAATAGGTCGGTGGGGATGATCGTCTCCAGCGACGGCTGTTTACGTCCCACAGAGACAAACCCAGGCTCTGCCGTCTGGGGAAAAATTGTCCATCTCAGTTCTGATTTGAGTTTGTGTTTACCGTTTTTGACGGACGCTAGAAAATTGTAGTTGGGGGCTGGCTGGTATTCAGTCACAGGCCCCTGAATGTTCCTCGGGGTGTTTAAGTGTGAACAGCAAGGCTAAACTGTTGATGTTGCAGTTGAAAACAATGCTAAGTAATTATGTGAACGTGGACTTGTGCACAAAGCGTGGTTTGTTTGCTTCAGGTTTGTGTTTTTTAATAAATAAAACTATCAGTAATAGTGAAACTGTGAATCAGAATGAGAATTACTTTGATCGATGATCCTTTAAAGGTGACATATAAACTGTTGTAGTGTGGGTGGAGTGGTGTTAAATGTTGGCAAACGGTTATTTTCTTTTTTAGGTTCATCTGCACTTCTGAAAGTGTGATGCTTTACAATGATATTTCATAAATTACTTACTAACAAACGCATAATGTGCTGGAACATTTTTCTAAAGTATTTTACAATATTAAAGGTACCATATGTAACTTCAGACTGACATTTAAATTATAGTTTTTAAATGTGACTTATTTAAAGCATGTTTTGAAATTAAACAGATGTAATTAAATTAAATTAAATTAAATTAAACAACATAAAATGTGCACAGTGAGCTCACTGTTGAATTGAATCGATAAAATGATTGGTCATATTGAAAGTGAAGCAGATACTGAAACTCTAACATGACATTTATTCGTGTCAAATTTGTTTTTGAAGACGTATGTCACTTTTAAAATGTGCTGTTCAAAATGACATATAATAAGCTCTATAACCAGTGAGTGTATTTGGTGTTAATTGGTGTCAGGCTTGTTTTCTTCTTATAAATAAATCCATCCAAGTCATACTGAAACTATGATGCTTTGGAGTGATAATATTACCAGAGCACAAGGGGAAATTTGCCTTGAAATGTTCGGTATCTGGCAACCCACTCAGTTTCGACTGGAAAAAAAAAAATCTTTTAACCTTTTCAGCAACAACAAATGCAGGTTTAACACAAAAGCAGAAAAGAAAAAAAAAGGGTGAAATGAGCAGTTCAAAGTAGAAATCCTGCTGTTGGGTGCAAAGAATGATAATTCTGCAGGATCATGGAGTCAACTAAATGCACAATTTGAATCACTTGTTGTCTTATTTTTGTCTGGAGCGTTTGCATATTTTTACATTCTGTATTTCATGTCTCCTGTCATACGTGGCTGTTTGATAATTTCTTGTTTATGACTGAGACGAGCAGTTTCAAAATGAGACAGTAGAGACAATATTTGACGGCATGTCATGCCCGTACGTCGACAATATTTATTATACTGATTTGACTGTAGGTGTGTTCACTACTGTACATTTGTTTCTTAAGATGACTCAAATGCAGTTTAACATCGTAACCATTAAGGTGAAATTACATTTAGGTTATTTTCAACAAGCTTTATAAATATTATTTTGACTCTGACTTTGACTTTTTGTCTTTTTCTCATAACCCAGTTGATTGGTTATTAAATGTTTCCTTCAATATTGTGATTTTTTTTTGTTTAGAGAAATGATAAAAAGCTACACAGTAGGTATTATATTTTATATTTGACTTTAATGCTTAATCTCAATTATTTTCTGAAAATGTTTGCTCACAGTGGTTTGTTGAGTTGAGTATTAAATGTCAGTGTTTGTTGAGTGTCCTCCTTTAAAATGAGACAATGAGTAAATATAAACATGTTTATGGTTTCAGACAGCAGTGTTTCGTACTTACAGCCCGTGGGTGGCATCACTTTGTTGCCTTCAACGAGTGTTTGACTAATCGACTCACTAACTTGTTCCGTGTGTGTGCTTATACAGCTACTTTTACGTATTAATCTGAGTTGTAAATTAGCATTAATCTTTGTGTGCATGAGTCTGTGCATGTATATAAATGTGCATAATGTGTGTTTACTGTATATATTCATCGGACTCTGTGTGCATTATGTGTTTTTGTAAATGTTCAGGAGTTGTTTTTTCCTGCTTTTTGTGTGTGTGCCCCTGCAGTTACGTGTGTGTTTGTGCACTATTTATGTGCAGATACATTATGTATATGCATGTATTTTTGTCTCTTTCAGTGTGTGTGCATTGTGTATTTGCCTGTTACACACTTAATATTACAAGAGCTACTACATTTTGGAGGGTATGATGTGCATATATATGTGTCATATATGTGTCTGTGAATGTGTATCTTTATTTCTGACTTTGTATGCTGTTCTCTGAGTGTGTGTAGTTCTGTTGTGTTTATGTCTTTGTTAGGCTACGTTTGTGCATGTGTGTGTATATATGTATATGCTTATTACCTGATTTGATTATGATATGATTGGTGCTATGTGTGAGTGAACATATTGTATGTTTACTGTGGTTGTGCTGTCTGTGTGTGCGTTGCGCTGTGTGTGTGTGTGTGTGTGTGTGTGTGGGTGTGTGTGTGTGTGTGTTATTTCTCACAGTGTACAGTATGTGGTTCTATGAGAGTACTTCTCCGGTTGTGTGTGTGTGTATACATGCTGTACAGTGTTCTGTTTGTGCATGTATTTGTACACTTTGTGTAAGGGTCTGTGTGTACATGTACATATATTTGTCAATGTTTATATGTGTGTCTTTAAATGTTTAATACATATATGGCTCTGAGTGTGTGTACTTCTACACTTGTGTGTGTGTATATACAGTTTTTACGGTGTTGTGTCTGTCTTTATCTTCATATCTTAATATATCATAAGCATGAACATGATCTGTTTGTGTGTGTTTATTTTGACTGATTTTTGTGTTATTGTGTATTTTGTCAGTCTCTCTGTGTGTATGTGTGTACAGTATGTGTACATATGTAATTATTATTACTACTACTATGTGTGAACATGCAGTTTGTTTACTTGTGTATGTATTTTTGTGAATGTGTACATTTATTGCTGACTGCGTGGTGTGTGCTTATAGTGTGACTCAGTGTGTACATGTACCTATTTTTTTTATCAGTGTTTTATATATTTTCTGTGCCTTTTCTCTTTATGCTTTGTGTGTAGAGTGTGTATGCATATGTATATGTAATCATTATTATAATATATATTATTGTGTATGTGGTTCTATTAGTGTGTGTATGTCTGCAGTTGTGTGGGTTTTTTTTTTTTTTGCATTTATCTGTACAGCACCGTATGTGTATGGGTCCATGTGTATACATATTTTTATCAGCTTGCTTTTTGTCTTTGTCCATATGCACTGCAGACTACATGTGTATGCACGTGTGCATATGAAATTATTGTTCCCACTGATACTATAACTGTGTGAATATACAGCATGTCTACTTGTGTATGCATGGATGTACATTCATTTCTGTCTGTGTGATTCTTTAAGTGTTTGCTTGCAGTTGTGTGTGTGTGTGTGTGTGTGTGTACATACAGTATTTGAGTGCATTTATTTGTACAGTGTGTGTATGACTCTGTGTGCACATGTATGTATCTTTGTCAGTGTGTGTGTTTACATGTGTAATTGTCCATAGTTATGCAGGCACCGTAGTATATGTCCATGTATTTATGCAGTTTTTTATTTATTATTAATATTGTCATGTGCATGCAGGTATGCCTATATGTGTGTGTTCATTTCTGGTTGTGTATGTTGTTCTGTAAGTGTGTGTTCTCGTTTATCTGCAGATACACTAAAATCACCGGGATTGAAAATGCACCCAGTACCGGCTGGTTGTTTTGATCCACTCTTATGCTTATTTTTTTTTTCATACTCCTGTTGACTTATTTACCCACTTAGACACAACAAGCTCAGGTTTTACCTCAAACCTGTCACAGATGTGTTGTTAGTTGAACAAAACGATGTGCACATGGCATATTCTTAACAATAACTAACAAATAGTGATGTGTAAGTTTAAAAAGAGCGACAGGAAATTATTGCAGTTTGCAACCATACCAGATGCACTCTTTTTTTATACAGGGTATACAGGGTCACTGAATGTTTTGATGAAAATTATGTGAATCATATGTTAAGGCTCTTACTATGAGATTTTGGACCTGCCCACCAAAGATAAAAAAACAAATGAGGATTTTTTTTTTTTTTTTTTGTACAAAGATAGTAATAATCCCCCCAGTAGAGTTTCATTGATTTGTAGAATCTATGCCAAGCATAGATATGTTTATTTCTTTTTCTTTAATTCCACCCACCTTCATGTGTGTGTTTATATGTATACAATATTTACCACTATATGTTATGTGCTTATATGTGGCTTGTGTGTGCATGTATTTGTTTGCATGCATGTGTGAAAGTGCTTGTTCCCTCTTCTCACTGTTAATCATCTGTCCCAGCTGACATTTACACATTCAAATCAGAGACTGTTTATCATCGTCTGAGGCACATGACAAGATTTCATGCTTTGTTTAAGAGACTCACTTACTGTATGTTACTGCAGGCTGTGGAGATGCTGTTTCATACTGGAAGACTCAGATGTGATGCTCTGTTGACGTCAAGTAAAATCCTCACATCTCCCACAAGTTCACTTTTCAGGAACTAAGAGTCAGTTTTGTTTTTAGCTTTACCACTGTGTTGTTGATTTTTTTTTTTTTTTTTTTTTTTTTTTGAATTAAAAAGTAATTAACGCTCTTTGAAAGTTAGCTCATCTTAAATTTTATTAATGTTTTTGTTCTGTTTGGGATCCCGGAGACCCTGGACCCTTTTTAAAACCTTAAAACCACAGTGATACTTAATTACATTTCCTGATTTTATGAAACTTGTGCAGAGTTTATTTTAAAGTCTGCTACAGTGTTTGGGGTCTCAGACACTTTGGATACTAAATAATTAGATTTTTCAATATACTGTATGCAACACATGTTTTGAAACATAGTGTACATTTAATTGCCTATGGCATGAATTAATAAATTCATTTATATTTATTTACACATAGCCCATATTACATACAGTGTATAACAATAAATATGTCCTTATTTGGTGAAATAACAATGCTTCATGGTCATTTTCCATATTTTGTCATGTACATAAAATATGCAGTTTGTGGCAAAGGGAGGGATTACCACTTCAGTACATCTGCACATGTTAGGCTTTAATGAGGTCAGAAGAAAACATTAATAATTGCAAAATCAACTAATTATTATTTTAACACATAAGCAGTTGGGGTCCAAGCAACAAGGAAGTAAAGTCAGTGTCAACAAAAAACAACAGTTAAACATCGGGATGCACCGACCGACCAGTCAGAGACCGGAATCGGCGGGTTTTCTGCGTGACCGGCCCTGACTGGTGACCAGCTGGTCAGTGTCACATGTCTGATTCTGTGCTGGTCAAATTCACACATATGCTCTGCACTATGGTCCCATCATGCATGCAGCAGACACACTGAGCGTGACGTCACACCAACAACAGCACTGATCACAGCCACACACACACGCTTGCATGAAGTTGGTGTTAGCATCAGATTCCAAGAACAGGATAAAGACAAGACAGTCTACAAGGAGACACTGTAGCTGAGCACCTGACGATGTCTCAGAACAGCCGTGAACTTCCTAGCTCTTCAGGCTAATGTTAGCCAGCAGCAGACTGCCGTTCACAGACTGACAGTTAAAATCTCACCTCCTGTTCCGGCTGAAGAATAAGCATTTTCTCACCCAAACTCGTTTAACTTCTGCTTCTGTTTTTCTCACTGCAAAGCTTTACTACAGCAAACTGTTGCATATCTCTGGTTTGTTTACATCTGCTTCCACATGAGATCACGTGAAATCACGTCCCACGAGATCTCGCAAGATTGTGTTCCCTCTAGTACATAATAATAAGAATATGATAATATAATGCCTGGGTGTAACCTGGATGACTTTTGGAGAAAATGTAAAATGCTATTTAGAAATATTTAAGTAAGTCTTTTATTATGAACATCCAATTTAATTTAACAAGAAAAATTACAAAAATGTTTGTGAATGCTGTCAATTATAGTTCCTAGAAAGACTGAAAATCAGAATTGGCCAAAATTGGAATCAGCAGGTCAGACCCTTAAAAAATCGGAATCGGCCAAGAAAACTGGAGTTGTTCGTTAGTTAAAGAACTCTTTGCCCTCCAGATGGCTTGTCAGCTTTTATCATATCATGAAGCATTTTGTTTTTCTTCTCAGTAATAATTGTTTTTCAGAGGAAAAAGTCTTGATCTCACTTTAAGTCACTGTGAATACTTCTGCCAATTTCTTACACGTTCTTCTTTTTTTTTTATTTTTATTTTTTTACTTTTGTGGAGTTTTACTTACAAATGTGGAAATAACAACTTTCATCCAGTTATAGTGAAGAGGTTTCTTGGTAAAATTGTTCATTTTATTTTATTTTTCCTGTTTTGTTAAATGAAAATTATATGTAACATTACACGGAAGTTTTTATAAAATCCTTGGAAATTGGAAAATAAAGCGGACAGTTATACAGAGTTTGTTGAATGTTATATTGAGTTATTGTTCAGGTTGTCTAATTAAATTAATTCATTTTAAATGATAGAAAAGACAGAAATTACGTGATAGGTCAAATCTTGTCAAATGTAGAATATGTTAGATAAGCGCCACCACTAACAACACTAACTTGTGCCCGTTATTAATTATTAACACATCAATTTTATCAGTATTTGCAGATCACTTCACACCAATTCAAAGCAGTTAACCCACATACATAGAGGATGTGTGTGTGATCATGGTTAATATGGTACATTGCATCAGTCAGTTTTAAAATTGTTGACATACAAGGGTATAAAGGGTGCCTAATGACGGGGCCAGCGTCTTCCCAAATATTATAGCAACCATGAGAACACTGTGATATAGCATTGTTGACTGGTGTCATAGGTACACGTACAGATTAATACATTGATTCTAGATTGATGACTAGATGTATACAATCCTGTGATCCTGTTAGTGACAAGTGTAAATATGTCTGTTTCTTATTCTCGTTTCAGGAATTAAACAGGAAAGCGGTGCATGCAGGGTTCAGACTACACAATATCGGCCTTATAATAGCCCGAACCAACAGACGTTTGCGGGGGTGGGAATGAAAATGAGCGTCGGGGGCGACAATTGGACTCTGTGCATGACTGTAACCATTGAGAGGCAAAGAGGAATGATGTTGTTGCTGTTGCGAGGTGGCCCTGAGGTCACACTATTTTTTTTTTTCTCTCCTTTTTGGCCTTTCTGACTTAAGACAGCCAGTATCATACACACCGCAGCAGACGTCATTGTTTGTTTACATTCCCTCCCTAGCACTTGCTTCCTGATGACATCACGCACATTTTGACAGAGGGCAAGCTGTGATTAGTTGGGGACCAGCGGGTTGTCTGTTATGTCTCTCAGTCCAGTCATGACAGGAAATGATCACTCTATGAATGCCTAGTGACCATTGTGACAGACAAATTATCATGCAGTCTGAAACCAGCATTACATGATAGTGCTAATACTGAAGTGACTATCTAGTGACAAAAAGCTGATGTTAACTTTTCACATATCCTATGGACAAGTTCCTAATCCTAAAATCACTTTTTACTAATACCTTGATGAAAATCTTATGTTTAATGTGCATATTGATAATCTATTTTAAAAGATTTTTCCGTTTAAAAATGTTCTTTCTGTTTGAGGCCAGAAAATCAATTGTGCAAGCTCATTTCTACCTGTATTAGATGATAGATAGTGATGTGATTTACATGTATGCAACTTCATCCCTACTTAAAACACTGGATTCTGCATATCACACTGCATTACTTTTGTAACAAGTGCAGGCTCATGCACTCACCATTACATTCTCTATACAAGAGGATAAAATACACATTATTTATTGCCAAAGCATTGTTAAGTAAACTACCTACTTAAATCTCCAGTTTTTTATCTTATCATACTAGCAGCTTGAAGCACTAGAGCTATCATTGCTATAGCTACTAGCTTGGTAAAACTGCTCTGGACATGGAAGAGCTGCTGATACCATTACCTTAAAACCTCTCTCTTATTTGAATACTTTTTGAAGGTCTTTTACAAACTGCCCTGAAGAACACGTGTTGCTGTTTTACATAACCCTTAATTTGAGGGGGAATGTGTTATGACTTGTGCGCCTCTCTTCTCTTAGTATTTCTGTATCATGGGTGCTCAAACATGTGATACTGTGTATGCTACCGTCTTGATCAGGACTGTCTGGAAGATGAGATATTATATCTCAGTGGGACTTTCCTGGATAAATAAAGGATAACAAATAAAATAAAAAGGTGCCATCACTACTTAGCTACTATTAGCTGACCTGATTTAAACTGCCCCCATTAACTAGAGACAGTGATGTCACTTCACAATAAATTTCAGGACAGAAATCGAAACTAGGTTTAGGAAAAGATCATGTTTTGAGTTTAAAAAAAGTTGCGTTGCCTTACATTACTGAAGCAAGTCACAAAACAAAAGTCACATGGTGCAAGCCCCATAATGCACAACATGTTATGTACCTTAAAACCTTAGATGATGTTGTGGTTTCACATGGGACACAAAGCCCCGCATCCTGAGTGAAAGTCACGTGCTTGTTTTTGTTTGAGACATTCATCCACCCGACATCCTCCATATTTCAGATTTTCTTGCTCTCTCTACTACCACACCTTACACAGATGAGTTGAAGTCAGCTGGAACTTTAATATTTCACAACTTAGGAGTGAGAACAAGCTTCAGTTGCATTATGGGAAATGCAGGATCCGATGTCTTTTGGCTTGACCAATGTATGCCGAATGTATAGTAAGCTAAAGACCCCCTCCAGTGAAAATCACATTTTTAACCTTGTTAACATGTCCATGTGGTGTTTTTCATGCTTTACAACACACATCAGGAGTGAAGTAAGCAGTGTGAAGAGGACTATTCGCATATTAATAATTCCTTGAATACTAAATGAAGATCAACCTAAACTTAGCTTAAACAATGTGAGCAGTCTGTCAAAACAGAAACATATTGTCTGTGTGATTTTCTGCTGCGAGTCAGCAATTTTTAATGTGGAAAACACACTAAGGTGCAAACAAAGACATTAACAGACATTAACAGAACATAGACTAGAATCATTGCTCTGAGTCGTAGATTCTGTTTGCAGCGATGTTGAACTCCAGAGGTTCCTAGGAATATTAGTCACATCTTTGGCTTAGTCACAGTGGCTCATCATTGCTGCTTTGCTTTTGCTGTAAAAATCACTCTGCTGTCTTACGCATTCACAGCCAGTGACCTGTATAGGAACCTCAGCTTAATGTAAACACGCCACAGCAGGGCATGTACTGAGAATTGAAACATATTGACTGGATTTTCCCTGTGCTCCGCCGCCTCAGCAACTCACTGATATTAAACCTCTCACTTCCTTTTTGAAGCCGCTTTGTTTACCAGCCAACATGCTATTTTTACTGGAGTCCTCTGTGCACGCTCACAGCCTCAGTTAACTGTTGAAAAGGTAGTGTCCTCCTTAACACGTGTCTCACTTGGAACAACACACACTTTTGACACTATTTTGCGCAGGGTACAGTAGGAAGATAATATACCAACTTTCAGTCAGGTGACTCTGATCTATATGACTGTTAGTTTTACCTGAATTTTCATAAATGTGAGAACTATAATTTCTTTTTCTTCCTTCACTAACTTGGAATTTCTCTCTTCTTGTTGTCATGAAAAATGCAGGCAGTAGTAATCAACTATTGCTTTTGTAAATGAAGAGGTGACTAATTATAAAATCTTGACTTTAACCCATCTCTTTTTGTATTAGATTAGATAGTCTGTGAAAACCAAAGTGTAAAAACTCAAGTTGTGTTATTATTTACCTTTGGAAAGCTGCCGCTTCCTGTCTTTATGGTGAACTAAGACAATTAGCTCCTGCCTGTAGCTTATATCTGAATCATGCTGCTGTCTGAGAATGACAACAGCAGACAGTACATAGTTGTGACATTTATAACCTGTGGGTGTCTAGTTTGGGGTAATGCACATCTCTTTATAATTTATGTTGCTAACAGGATCTCATATTGACACAAAATAGGATAGA
Source organism: Lutjanus argentimaculatus (assembly GCA_034769285.1). NCBI lineage: Eukaryota > Metazoa > Chordata > Actinopteri > Lutjaniformes > Lutjanidae > Lutjanus > Lutjanus argentimaculatus. The sequence continues at coordinate 2,837,339 of JAWZSL010000013.1, read as the reverse complement.
CACAACTAGAGGAATGCCTGCATTTTGTAATTCAGTATGTGTCTGTGCTATTTTCTTCCCTTGTGAAGCTTTTATGCTGGCTTTGAACTGTGGCAGAGAGGTTGACTCAGCTGTATGGTCATTTGTGAGCCTGGGGGGTGATAAAATAACAAGACGCCATAATGCGAGTCTCTGGTTCCATGTGCCGTGAGTCATGTTGAATCCGATCTTGACAAAGTGAATGTTTATGTGCCAAAACAGGTTTTACAAGATGGAAATTACTGTCATGTTCCAAAATTTATGTGTGTGAAAGGTCTGTGAAAAGACTTCTGATGAACGTGTGGCTCCGCGCATTGAGATCACACGAGAACCTCGCAGACACACAATTTTCTAATCAACACCACAAAACCAGGTTCACAAAATCAGATATTATTTTTAGACAGGAATCACACTGTCGAACGCTCGTCGGCTCTGAGTCATTCTGCTACACTGAGAGTCAGGCTTCAGGACAATGGGCTTGGGATGCCAGACTTTACTGGGTGGTCTGATCCAAAAAAAAATACATCAGAAGAAGCCCACCTGATGAAGGTTCAAATCTTTATATTATATCACGTTACATTCACTGTTGGACAGTAACATATTTACTCACTAACCCGTTACAGTGTGACTACTTTGTCCAGCAACGAGTTATGTCTGAGATTACAATTTGAAATCCAGTTATAAAATCACAACTAACAATGATTTTACTCATGTACTTATTTTTTACTCTATAAAATTTCATAAAATAGTGAAATGTGTCTGAAAAACATTTACGTTTTAATCTTAAAATGTCTTGTTTTGTCTGACCAACAATTCAAAGCGCAAAGATATTCAGTTTAAATTAAAGCCTGATGAATATATCGGTTGACCAGTATTATTGTCCCGTTACTGGCCTATTACAGTTACATCAGTCTTTACCTGAATCAGCATACATGTTATCTGATCTGCACTTAAATGAAAACTTTGTTTTTGACAGATCATAATGCAGGTTGTTTTTATTTTTTAATTTTAAAGGCAGCATTTTGTGTATGTTTGATTATTCTTCCTTAATCAGGTTTAATATATACATATAGTTTGCTATATTTGTGTTTTCTTAATATGGTTATTTATAATTATTAAAAATTCTAATGAACGTTTACTGTTTCAGTGACCTAATGTCATTTTGAACTATAATGTTCACAAAAATGTTGTTTAACAACAATAACGTTAGACTGTGAATTATCCTGCGTCCATTACATGACTCTGCACATCGCAAATTATTGCAAAAAATGCATATTTATCTATATATTCTAGATTCTGTATGAAGAATATCAGCTGATATTTTGATATCAGATTTTTTTCTTTACTCCAGTATTGGTTGGGCCTCAATTTGATTTATATAAAACAGAGAAAAACTGCTAAAAAAGAGAGTCCTGGTAGCTGGCAGCTGGTCGACGTGTGTTCGTAGCTGGTTTACAAACTTTAGCCACGGGTAAGCCAACATTTATAAATCAATAGACCTTTTTCATGGCAGCTATACTGTAGGGTAAACACAGGTGTTACTAATAATACTAATTAAGATCTTGTTATATTTCATGCGGCAGAGCGTTTCCACTAAGCCAACATGCAAAATAGCAGCACCCTGACTCTGTTTGACCTGAATGGACCTTAATTAGTATCACTGGTAACACCTGTGTTTACTCTACAATATGGCTGTTGGGAAAAAGGATTTGTTTGTGAGTATGAGGTGTGTGAACCCTGCATCTTCTCTCAGGAGACTACAGTTGCTAATGTTAAGCTATTAATTGCTGATGATGGCTGTAAACTACAAGGTTTACAGAATGAGTGTTTACATTTCTCAGTAATCCTTCCACTGGTTTGTATATTTTTTTGTGTTATTGTGTCTACCTTTGTTAAAGCTAGAATATGTAACATTTCAGACAACACTAGGCATGTGTCATATATCTTGTTGAGCTGTGTACTTATGCAAGTTGCTATAACTATACGGCGGGCATGTCAGATAGTGAGGAAGGAAGTTGGTGAGCTTGACTAAATGCAACATGAATGAAACTTTAATGCTGCTTCGTCCACGAAGATGATTTCAGCTCAGTCATCCCACATAGATTTCCATTGAGTTGGTGGTTGTTTAACAGCGAAGACAACAACTCCCATGATCCCACTCTACTTAAGATTTCATCAGGCTAAGTCTTCTGTTATTGTTTTAAGATGAGAAAGACCCCTTGAAGCAGAAATCACATATCGTGCGTTTAAGTTTGAGACTTGCCTATAAAAAACTCACATAAATGCATTTGCACTTTTTCAGTTGCAGTGTGACCAAGTGCGTACTATCCTACACAGAGAAATAGTAGTGGAATTAGTAACGGTGGTTGGGGTGGTAGTCACAGCAGTCATAACAAGGGCAACAGTGCCTTCTTTTTCATTAAAAGTTGTGATATCAACAGGAGCAGCAGTAGTAGCAACATTAGTAATAATGAAAGGAAACTTATTTTATATGTCTCCTTTCATACTAACGTCTGAGCTGAAATACAGCTCAAATTCTGCTTACGTCTGTAAATATTACTTTCACTTTATTTTACCTCAGCTCTGATACCCATTCCCAAATGATGCTTTTTTAATATCAAAATCCATTTTTACAAAAAGAAAATTACACATTACAAGACAATAAAGGAAGAAGCTGTTCAAAGACCTGCTTGTAAAAGCACAAAACAATGATCCCCGTCTCTGGCTGAAATGTAGTGTTTTCCCTGCCCTTACAACATGTAACATTAGAGAGCCAAACAGCATTATTAGATCTTGATATAAGGATGCTGCGTGCTTATTTATCACTGAAATTAATGAGATTTACTCCCTAGGTATCAAAATTTGGTATTGAATGACACTTTTTGATACTTGATAGTATTTCAAGCAATTCGGTCTGTGCCATAAAAGTATCAAAGTTTAATACCCAGCCGTAAATGTGAAGCAGGCTACAGTCACATGTTGACGAATGAGAAAAATAAATAGTTTTGAATGATTGCAATTCCATTTTTATAGTTCAAGTATTTATACGCAGCATTTACAGTTCATGAGTCTAAACCTGTCAAAGCTGTTTGGGAAGTGTCTGTCAGTTTTCAGGTGAAAAGTGAACAATAGTCTGCTTATTTTTCTCTTCTACCATCATTATGAATCACCCTGACTAACCCTACGGCACTGTGAAAACACTCTGATGGCTCACAGCTTTATATATTATGTGATTTTGTAATCAATCAGTCATCATGGGGTAAATTTAGGATAGGAGCTCTGGTTTGTGCTAAAGGGTTAACTGAGGATAAAGTTAAGTTTGGTTATGGTTACAGGTTTAGATTATTGAAATGTGATGTACCGGTGTGTGCCGATGCAGACAGGGACCCCCGGGCAGAATTGTTGTTTCATCACCTGACTGTCTGTTCACAAACAGCGTGGGGAAGAAGAAGAATAACAGAGAGCAAGAGAGAGAGAGAGAGAGAGAGAGAGAGAGAGAGAGAGAGAGAGAGAGAGAGAGAGAGAGAGAGAGAGAGAGAGAGAGAGAGAGAGAGAGAGAGAGAGAGAGAGAGGAGAGAGACAGGAAAGAAGAAGAAAACTTGAAATTCAGGCTAACAGAAAGAGCACAGTGGGAGACTTGCAGGCATGTTTTATTTATGCGCAGATGATCTAATATAAGAATATGTGACAGCAAACAACATGTGATGCTCCAGTGCCAAATATATGATATTGATAAAGATGCAAGGTGACTAAGTTTATCCACTACTTTAAGGCACTTTAGAGATATTTTTTATGATGAATCCTCGAGGAAAAATAGCAGCACAAAATTGAAGTTGCATGCTGAAGGTGAAAAAGAAGAAATAAAGTATATATAAATATTGGATATAAATTATGGCATGACGAATTTAAACAAGTATCCTTTAAAAATGAAAGACAAGAGATGAGACAGATTAAAACTTGACCACCCACATCAGATCGTCTTTCACCTTCTCTCTGTCTCACCCAAAGACACATGTGTGCACAAACAGGCTTCAGGTTTAGTCAAAATGCTGCCCACACAAAGCTCTCTTTGCATCTGTCTCCTGTGTGTGGGATGGCTTTTCAGACATTGCATCATGTGTCAAACAAAACATGAACACACACACAGAATGGTGAGTGAGCTTCTTCTGTGTGAAACATCACCAAAAAAACTTGATGACACACAATGTAAAACCAGGGTTCCCATGGCCATTAAAAATGTAGAAAGGTTTGGGGGTTAAACTTTGTTTTCCCCAACTACAAGTGGGAATTTATTTTTATTTTTTTTTACAGAATTTGACACATTTTACTATGTAAACTTTTACCTACATCAAGGGTATGTTTGCTTGCAGGGCATCTTGTTAAGTTTATTTGTTTTTAAGGCAGCCTGAATACTAACTTTTTTAAATTAAAATTTAAATTTATTTTTTACAGTGTAGGCATAGTTGCCATGTATGTTTCATTTGATAATGAAACAAGATATAGTCATCCAGCATCTTTCAGTGGTTAACACATGAGAGACGCTTCCAGTGGTGAGGGCATCTTAGTATCCTAGATAGAAAAAAGAAAATTCTGCGCAGCAGTGGAAACAATTCAGTTTTCTTTCAGGAAAAAAAAAAAAAAAAGTCGGCTGCAGACACAGCCGGTATAGCAGCAGTTCTCTGATGAATAAACGGAAACGGGTATTTCCCAATAAGAGCGTACTGATTGTGTGTGTAGCTCCGCACCAATCATACAGAAATGATCATGAATCAGTTGAATGAAGTGTGAGATCATACTGCGCCAAACATAATGACATCGAGGAGAGAATCTGGGCAATATTTTCTTTGAAGGCTTAAAACTGTCAGATACTCCAGGTGTCCACAGAGCTTCCACATTGATCCATATACTAATATTTTAAAAGTTTTAAATGTTGCAACTCAAATGATGCAGTGGATGTGGACCAAGAATAACAAACAATAGACTCAAGTAGACTAGTATGACTGTTAGTGTTTACTGGTGTGTAATGGCTGTATGTAACAGGACAGTGGATGCTGTTACAGAACATTATCAATGCCAGGTGCAGGACAAAACATGTTGACTTTATGTCGTATGACAACACTGAACAATGCTAATGCATGGCTTTGGGTTTGCATTTTGCTTTTATGCATCCCTCAGTGTTCAGTCTCTTGGAATAACAAGAAATGGAATATAATATTCATAAGTATGTTTTCATTTGTTTATAATCACCTGAACATAAGAATCACAGTGTTTTCGTTGCCTTAGAATGAGTTGTTTATATCTAGACAGGATGTGGGTCCTCTTCCATTGAGGCTAACATGTTGTACCATGTTTCTACAGTAGCCCAGAATGGACAAACCAAACACTGGCACCGAATATGGCCATTTGGCTTTTTCATGAGTGTCGCAGCCACTGTAGGTTTTCCTATACACTTGGAAAGGAGGGAGAGACAAGTTGTTTGAAATCTGCAAGCTCGCTGGATGGCACTAAATCCTGCACACTGGTCCTTTAAACCTGTGGGGAAAAAAAAAAAAAAAAAAAAAAAACTCCATAAAAATAAAATAATAAGATGAAGATGAATGAAGGCATATTAGTGTTCAATTGCAGGCGAACTGACTTGTTAAAATGGGGATTTTTCTCTCTTTTGCAGGGCTGAGGCGCAGGATTGAGAAACTGTTCACCACAGGACTATCAGGCTGCCTTCCACCACATTCACCCATCCTGACAGCTGGTGGGGAAACCACCTCAGCAAAGCTCATCCGGTAGGAGTTTACAAATCTGTAAACTACTGTACTGGCAGTCTGATCAGTGGCTTGTTGATAACATCAAACATGTTTATCTGACAGAATCCTGAATTGTTCCTGTTGTGTGTACCAGCTGCGAGAGCTGTGTGTAGGTGATGTTAGATGCAGTTATAGTGATTGTGATGTTAAACAGTGACCTGCAGTAAATGTGGTTGACAAGCCAACCTGACATTACCCCGTTTCTGCTGCTGCCTGCTCATTTCTAGCTCCGGTATTCAACCCACATTAATGTCATTTCTCCAGCAAAAGCTCGACTCAAGTTGTCTTCTTGTTCTGTCTCTGTTGTATCAGCAACTACTGAAGGTCAGGATGTCTTCAGTTGTCCTGTCAAGTGTGTGACACTTGATCATATAGCCTAAATCTGTAAACCCTGTATTGTAAAAATATAGGTTTTATAGGGTGCAAAAATCCTCCCACACAGTCTCTCAGTTTCTGTATGCAGGTTACAGCAGGGTAGTGTTGTGACTGGAGGAAATGCGTTGTGTTTTTTCTTGTCTGCGTGCCTTTGAGCAAGACACCAAACCTTAAATAAAATGTCATTTCTCTGGCAGTTGCCTGTGAATCTTATTTTTCAGCAAAACCTTGGACCACAGTGCTCACTGGAGCAACAGAGGCCCTGTGTGCCATGCTCCAGACACCTAATCAAATCACAGCATGTGCCAGTTTATCAAATAATCTGAGATTTGAGTCAGTTATCTTCCAGTCACAAATCTGTTTTCTTCCCATCAGGTAAATAAATCCTTACAGCACTGTGTGTAATATGAACACTGAAATGCAGAGAAAACAAATAATATCTCACTATTTTTAGGCTATTTCATGATATATAGGATGTATCTCAATATTCACTTTTTCTTCAAAAAAATTTCTCACATTGTACAAACATATAATGATCTTATAGTAGGGCTAGGCAACAATATTTTAGGGATGATTATTGGATTCAAGAGGAAATCAGAAGAGATTGTTGCCACTGTGTGTTTTTATTAATGTTCCATTAATTTGCACCACAAGTTAGTTGTGGCAATACCAGACTTTTTAAATTTGATACAATACTTATACTGACATTCTTTTCAATGGGTACATAATTTTTTCAAAATAATAACCAATATTTAAAAAAAAAAGTTTTTTTGATGGGCAGGGGCATTTTTGCCTTTATTTGACAAGGACAGTTGAAAATTTGACAGGAAAATGGGGTAGAGAGAGAGGGGACGACTCACAGCAAATGGGTCGCAGGTGGGAGTCAAACCGTGGCCGCTGCAGAGGACCAACAGCCTCAGTACGTGGGGGCGCACACCCTACCAACTGAGCTACAGGGGCACCCCAATAATGACCAATTTTGAGAAATAAAAAAAGAAAATCACATGACACATAATGGCCAGTTATAACAAATTTATTACAGAAACAAATATTAGTACAATTAAATGAAGGTGTTTGTGCTAATAAGTGTAAAAAATAGTCTATTTTACAGAAATACTATGATAAAAATGATAATTAAAATAAAGAAAGGTCTTGTTTTTATTCAGCCTCCTCAGAACTTTATATCTTGTCATGAACTGCGTCTTGCTGTATTTTCATTTACAGGTGAAAAGTTGTCCCACATCACATTAGGTTTCCTTTCTCCCATTCTCTCACAAGTTTGATGCTGGTTTCCACAGTCATGTGACACAGTCAGCTAAGTAAGAATATCAGGGCTGTTTATGGGCACAAACATTATACAGAAGTACTGAAAACGTTTGGAAGTGATGCAGCCATCCACATTTTGTATTTATATGTTTAAATTTACAACAAGCTCACTGTTGTTTATTAAGGGTCTTTTGACAGCAGATGTGTAGGGAATTGGGTCATGGAACTGCTCAAACTGCAAGATAATTGGCCAAAATTTCTGATCCCCCCACAGCCATATCGTTCATCATTCAGGCAATTAATCCAGCATCGAGACCCCCCCTCCTCAAACTGCACATTAAACCACAGCTGATCTGGCCCAAATCTTGAATTACTCTGAGGCAACCAAGCCACATTTTAAATCAAGCTTAAACTGTACAGAGAATGCCCTGCTTTGGACTTTATTGTGTCTGTAATTGTTTCCCTCTCTACTGCAGCAAAAATACATCTTACAGAGTGAGGTCTTTCTAACAGGACCAAGAAATATCCTCAGGTACTTGATGCCAAGATGCAAAAACCTTTAACGGTTTATTTTGACTTTTATTGCAGAGGTAAAACGCCCAGGAGGAAAACTATGCTGCCATTTTAAAGTGACATGTGTAGTGATATATATCCAAGAATCTACATGTGGCAACATTTTTAGAAGCCTGCTGTACACAGATTTACTCATAAACTGGAGGTAGATCACTGGGGGGTATTTTTCACTGCAGCCACCTTCAATGAAGCAAACAAACCACCCAAATTCGCAAGCTTCTCATTAACACCTGATCCAAGTCTTCCATGTCCTCCCTCTTCTCTCTTCCTCACCATTTTAGCCATTTCATCTTCTCTCTAATGCTGCTTGACTGACAGCAAGTGCATCTGCAGAGGCTCAAATTAATTAGCTAAAGTGGAGTCCATCCATTCATCAAAAAGCCGTAATGATCAATAGTATAAGTGCATGGTGTTGGACTGGGCAGAAATGCAAGTGTCGAAACCAGAAGCTCATGCCTTACTGTGTGTGTGAGTGTAGATGTGTGTGTGTGTTTGGTGCTTTATTTATCAAAGAGAGAGACTGCCTGGCAACAGAGGTGATACCAAGAGCCAAGAACTGTAAAGTAGCCATTTACAGCAGCTGACCAAGCATTTAGAGAAACTACAGATGGTGCATTGAGCAAGTAAAACTGCTACTTCTATCAAGGTTACAAACTCATTGTCTTTAATATGATGGGTTCTGTCCTGGTCACAGCCAGTGCTGGGCAATATATTGATATTATATCAATATTCTGATATGAGACTACATGTCATCTTAGATTTTGGACATAAGTCTTCCTGTTTTTAAAGGCTAATTTACAATAATTTGATGTAATTTACCAGACAGTTCTAGTTGCTCTGTTACTTGACTTTACCCACTTAGTCAAAAATCAAAAATCTCATTGTTTTAATGTAAAAGAACTAATAGTCACCTCTACAATTGAAATGAGTTTTGTTCATATTGCCCAGTTCTATTAATTTACAAATTTTATGGTATGGTATTTTAGAGAAAATGCATATATATATCGTATATATCGCGAAATATCCCAAAAATATCAAGATATTATTTCTAAGCCATATCGTGCAGCCCTAGTCATGACCATGCCTCATTATTTTTCCTTGTGTTTCTTTATGTTTCCCTTTTTCCAGTGTCTCCTGTGCTCCCCTGCCCGTCTGTCGCTCCCTGGTGAGGCGCTCCCTCTCTTTTCTTTTCTTCAGTATTAACGTAATTTGATGATAGCGGTCTGTACATCCATGGATACATTGCATTGCAAACAGCCACTGCTAATAGCTAATTTGGCTACTTTTATTGGTGCTAATGTTTCAAAATATATAAAAAAAAATTGTAATCTCATGTTGTTGTTTGTGTGCTACTACTTTGTGTAATATAACCACCCATGTCAAATGTGCCCCTCTGAAAAACAAGTGGCCCCAATCTGCCCGCCTTACTAAAATTGGTCTAGGGCCGCCCGTGCTGTCACAGTTTCCAGGTGTAGGCCTACCATATTCATAGAATAAAGACAAAAAATGTGGTTGCAGGAGCCACATAAACCCCACACTGACTGAATAACTGATGATTGCCTCAGCTGGAGTTCAGTCTCATCACAATAACCTCAGTATCTGACAGAACTCTCTTTGACGGATTTAATGAAGACCAGTCGCAACATGTTTACACCTCCATTCTAGTTATTAAAGTCTTAACATGCTTCATGTTTTTCTGTCATTGTGATGGAACATTTGCAAGAAAAACATGTCAAAATGTGAGAGGATCATTGGTACATTTCGCCTTTGTCTTCCCCAGATTCTCAGAAATGATAGTGTCACTACAGGCATGTAAACAAAACCCCTGATCTTTATGTATTCTCATGCTGATACAGTGTGATTTGTCATTTAAAGTCTTTCTTCAGCCCAGTTACTCACAACCAGGAAAGGGTGGCTATGTGTGCTTACCGGTTTGGGTCACTGAGAAAACAAATGAGTGATATTTCAAATGGTCAATGGATGGGACCAAAAAAGGGAGTGCGGCAGTTGTTCATTTCCTTGTTGCCTGTCACAGCCTATGTTTTCTTTAAGCGTGACCAGAGATGTTACATAACATAATCCAAGTGACTATTGTTGTATCTGTAGCAACAAATCCCCCGACCTTAAAAAAGTTGCAATTGTAACCCAAACATGATGGTTTTCTAACCTTAACCAAGTAGTTATTTAAACTCAAGCCATGCTGTTTCCCCCGACCCTTGCCAAGTTGTGCTTGTGACCCAGCCTTACCAAACCGTAACCACAGCATTGTCACATCATAGAATGGATTTATTTTCTGACAATGATTTTTAAAGGTTTCAGACAGATGTCTTCTTTGTGTCATTCTAAAGGGCAGTTTTAAACAATGTATTTTGTCATATAACGTGTTAATTAATGAACTTTAGAAGTGCTGGTAGGCTCTCTGTTTCTCCTCATTTCCAGTTTTGTGCTAAGCTAAGCTAACGCTAGTAGCAGTGCCCCTTAAAGGGATAGTAGCATTATTTTTAAGTGGGGTTGTATGAGCTACAAATAGCCCCTAAGTACCGTGATTGCAGTAGAAGACTCTCCACACTCCTCCCGTTAGCATCGCCAGCCCATAGTCCTGCTCAGAGATTTCCAGCATACAGTATTGTGAACGGTCCCAAAAAAACGGCCTATTTTCGCGGCCTAGAAGAGGTTTTACCGAAAAAAATACACAGTTCCATTGTTCGCTATAATAAAATTATTCTCAACCCCTCAAAGTGCAGGGTTAGCGCCCGCTGATCAGCCTACTACACAGTGTAGCTACTACGCAGAGTGCTGTAGTGCTCCGCCGATCAGCTGTTTTGGTCAGTGTCTTGGCTTTTTGAGGAAGAGTAGAGATATAATATACTTTTTAAAAATGAGAGATTTTGACAGTGACAGCGAGAATGAAGTGCCATTCACTTTGGAAGCAAGCGGATATCTGTATGAACCGGAGTACACTGAAGAAGAGCTGTTGCAGATGGAAACTGAACGGGCCGAGAGAGAGAGAGGGGAAACATCGGTGTAAGGTAATTCAAGAATCAGCCAAATTCATTTTCATGTTACAGCACTACATCTCCGTTTTCACCTATGTGATAAATGTGCACTGCAGTGATAGGCTACATTACACTCTTTCACAGGTGTTTCACTTGTCTTACCAGATGGATGGGCACAGCAGTGAAAGTGTTCTCACAAAATCCTCTTCAGCGAAATGGTGACTGCAAACACGGAGATCCTTTAGTGATGCCGGTGGCATGTTGACATCCAAGTTTAGAGGAACTAGCTGCCGAAGGCCAATATCACGCAAAGGAATGCGGTGAAAGCTGTAAGGGCTATGGGACACAGCTTTGTTATTGCATCCTGGATATCAACACACACGAAGCATTTTCAAAATGTTTGAAGAGGTTTCACCATCTTCCGTCCTCGAAATCGCAATCAACAATGACTCAAAACAGCTGATCAGCGGAGCACTACAGCGCCCTGCGTAGTACACTGTGTAAACAGCTGATCAGCAGGCGCTAACCTTGGGCGGAGGGATACGTGAGTTGGTTAGGTCCAAATAAAAACTGCGTTTTTCCTGCACTTTGAGGGGCTGAGCGTAATTCTATTATAGCGAACAATGGAACTGTGAACATGAAATGAATTTGGCTGATTCTTGAATTACCTTACACCGATGTTTCCCCTCTCTCTCTCTCGGCCGTTCAGTTTCCATCTGCAACAGCTCTTCTTCAGTGTACTCCGGTTCATACAGATATCCGCTTGCTTCCAAAGTGAATGGCACTTCATTCTCGCTGTCACTGTCAAAATCACTCATTTTTAAAAAGTATATTATATCTCTACTCTTCCTCAAAAAGCCAAGACACTGACCAAAACAGCTGATCGGCGGAGCACTACAGCACTCTGTGTAGTACACTGCAGGCGCTAACCCTGCACTTTGAGGGGCTGAGCATCATTCTATTATAGCGAACAATGGAACTGTGTATTTTTTTTCCGGTAAAAACCTCTTCTAGGCCGCGAAAATAGGCCGTTTTTTTGGGACCGTTCACAACACTGTATGTTGGAAATCTCTGAGCAGGACTATGGGCTGGCGTCGCTAACGGGAGGAGTGTGGGAGAGTCTTCTACTGCAATCACGGTACTTAGGGGCTATTTGTAGCTCATACAACCCCACTTAAAAATAATGCTACTATCCCTTTAATAGGCGACTAAGGACCCATGTCCGCATGGTGCTTTTTTTTTTTTTTTTTTTTTTTTTGAGCGCCAGTATCTTTTTTCAGTTGTTCCCGATGAGGAGAGAGCTTCTGCAGCTGCATGCAGCCACCTAGAGAAAAGTGACTGAGCCCATTGTCTTTTTTCCAAGCACTCTGCCTTTTTTGTGCAGCCACTGTGAGCATTGCCACTGGTGTTGTCAGCGGCACTTTTTTTTCCAGGCAACTAATCATATATTAGACAGGGACTTGTCAGCGTCGTAACCAATGGAGGAGACTCAACTCATATATGTGCAGGAGCCCAGAGGGAAAGACAATTTTAAAAGCATCTGTGCATCCAACTCTCAGTACTTTTGAAGCTTGCAAAGATTTGAAGTTTAGTTTCTCCTGAGTCACTGTTTTTACTCTGAAATATCCCCTTTATTTTACTTTCATGTTTGCTTTCAGCTGATAGGATTTGCGTCAGGTTAGTGCTGGTGAAAATCCAACAGCTGCTTCATAATAAATGCTTTTAAGACAACAAAATATTGAGGGACCTTTATTGTGAAGGATGTATAGGAAATGGCATGTGGCAGGTGTTTTACAGCCACTGGACTCAATATAAGCCCATACACACACTTTTGAGATATTGTCATAGAAGCAAACCCCATGTGCAAGTTTGTTTTTGTTTTTTTTAAACGGCACAGATGCTTCATCCCAGCACTCTGCAGCACCCTGCCAGCACATACCCATCCAGAAAAAAATGCTATGTGGATACAGGCCCTAAACCGTTAGTTATTGAGAAGAGTCTTAGTCAACCACATTTTCTGATTTCTCATTTTCTCTTGTAACACTGAAGTTATCAGCATACTGTTGCTAACTGTGCTAAAGTTGCTATTAGTTAGTAAGCTCAGTTAGCGGTCCTATTACACTGGGACACAGCCTCCGCGACGACGGAGGTCAGTTTGGGAGCACAGTAGCGTTACTGAGGCGATGTACAGCGGCTCGACCAGGACTCTGACTCGGGGGATGATGAAGACACGGTGGGTTCAGTCGGGGATAGAGGGCATGAAGTGGTTGAGATCCGAGTTTGTAACTTGGTGAGTTAATTTATAAGTATGTATCACTAAGTTGCTTCTGGACCCAGCTACATATTTACCATATCGATGTGAGAATGGTATTGGTATGAATGGTTTGGACCGTATGTTTTGGCGCACGCCTTTCTTCTAGATATCCACAACCTCGCTGTGTCTTTGTGTGTACGGGGCGCAGTTTGGTGAGGGTATAAATTTCTGTTATGCTGGAGTGAAGTATGTTTTATGTGTGAAATTTAAATGATCACTGGGGTTCATGGAAGGTAGTTTCATGTTCCATAGCACGGCCTTCCACAGTCAGGCAGTACAGAAGGGAGCAGCTTTAACAAGATAAGATCGTAACTACAGAGACCAGTCCCTTGTGATTGGCCAGTGCTGTGATTTTTATTGTTCTAACTGAAGAATAAAACTTGGATGCAGACCTGCGAAGCTTTTGTTTGACAGCAACATCACTTATTGTTCTCTTCACTTTGGGTGTGTGACAGCCTGCACACATCTGTGTGTTAACTGATCGGAAACTGAAACTGCTGCATGTTTCCAGTCATCTTCCCTGTGTTCAGTCAGGACACGACCACTTGGCAAAACACAAATGCTACTAAGGAGAAAGGCAGATGTAAATAATTTTCTTGTGTAAAAGGACATTGGTTCCTTTTTGCTTTGTTGGACAGCTTTATTGGACAGGACAGGAAATGGAAGGAGAGAGAGTTGGTAAGAAATGCAACAAACGTTGCCGACAAGAATCAAACCAGCAATGTTGCAGCATGCACTGTAACCATTTAACTACAAAGGCTCCTCATTTATGTATTTTGACAGCTGTGTGTATGTTTGTGTGCAAGTAGATCACAATTTCTGGTAAATTTCCCACCTTTATCGTTTTGGTTCCAGGCTCAGCCATTTTTATTTCCACATCAATCCATCCAGTCAGGAAATGAGCTCCTTCTCCTCTGAACCACAATAGAGAGAGCAGAGTCCAGTGAACAGTGAATCACTCACTACGACTCTTAAGTAATTTGTTTTGTCCTTCTGACTTTGTCCAGCTCAAATGATAGCTTCACATTTTTTCAATACTCACGTTATGTGTTCGTACAAGAGATCTTTTTCACTGAAAACATTTTCATTTGTTAGAGAAGGAAAATCTTTTCAAGTGTCCCGATGGCAGTGTGAGCCTGAAATTTACACAGCCATGATTATTTTCATAAAAATGGCTTATGGCTAAGGTTAATCATGGTTCATGGCTTATCAACTTAACAACACCCCTTTTCTTTAAGCCGTTCTATAATCACTGTAAGCAACGGCCACCTGGGGATTATTGCTTTCATATACACCTGCACTTTTCCTGCTCTGACATATCAAAATGTCCTCTGTAAAAGGCATATGAAAGAGTTATTGGTGAGAGGCAGAGAGCATTTCCAAGAAAATAAAATTGTGTACATGCGTAAATGATGTAAAAGATATAATATTTATTTGTTTTAGACAGAAATGTGGAACATGTGTTGGAAAATCCGGAGAATGATGTGTAAAAACATGAGGGAAACAATTAACAACAAGGTGCAATGGTTTTCAATGAAAATGAGAATAATAATGTAAAAATTATATTTCCCTCTCAGTACAATTGCAATATCAGTCAAAATAATTACCATTAGTTATTTTTTTCAGAATCATTCAGCCCTAGTCCCATATTTCCTAAGATGAAAACATATGACAGATTGTGGCATCTGTCAAATTTGTCATCAATACATTTTGGACCATTTTGAGTGAGTAAGATAAGTGCCTTCTTCCACAACTATTTCCACCGCTGAATGAAAAAATCATAAACACCAGTGAAATAGAGCTGAACATTTTGAGTCTGGCAAACTTAATACTAAAAGAGGAAATAAATGAACTGGATTATTACGATATAGGTCTCAAAATCATGAAAAAAGTTTCTTCTGCTCTGCTGGCTAAAGACTGCAGTTTACTGTGTAGACAATGAAAACGGTCAACCTAAATCAGGTCACACAACACTGGGCTATAATGATGAACTGGCCTTTGCTTTTGCAGTCTTTTATTTTGCTCTTAGAATTGTGAGCCACGATGGTATGGTGAGCGCTGTGGGGCAGAGAGCACGGAGAGCCCAAATGTGTATTTCACAACAACAGTTTTGGCTTAACAGGGTGTAAATTAAGGTCATACTTATATTTCCATGTACGTGTAGGCCTATTTATGTTTGGCTGGTGTGAGAACATACAGTACATTATTTTCACTTCATTAAAAAAAGTAGATAACCAGTAGAATTACAAGGTAACAGCAAAGAAGATATACAACAATAACGGCACATGCCCAATGTAAAAAAGCTTTGTAACGTTGTTGTGGGTGTTTTTTGTGATCCTTTGATGAACTGACTATGTTACATGTCGTGTGTGGTTTTACTGTGCTGCTGCTGTAGGCGCCTTTTTCTTCATTTGATCACAAACATCAGTGAGTCAGTTTTAAATGCTGATTTGTTTTCTGGGTGTCATCACTGGCCCTCATGTTGCAGGCTGTGTGTGAATATGTTACTCAGAGCTCTGAAAATTAAACAGGGCGTTAGTGTGATCAGATTGCAATCAGATTGTACAGTGGTAGTTTTTTAATATGCTTTCCAGTTTTTACTCACTCATAAAAAAGTCAAAAAGTCACATTTTTACGCATTTTTATATTCTGTAGAGTTACTGTAGAGTTAGTGTGTGAGGAGAACTTTACCTTCATTTTGACAGTTTTGTCATTCAGCTAGTTACATAATTATTTTTGTTGTAACTATTCACATATATATGAGCAGTATGGTTGGCATTACAATAACAACAAGTTAATTCGTAATAATGAAGTCATGTGTCATTGTAGTATTTCACCTTCCATTAATGAGTGTCTTTATTAAGGAATTAATAAAAGCCTATTTTAATAGTTGCCTGCATGTTTTTAAGTCACATGACAAATATCCGTAGTATAAATCAATAAACAGCAGACACTTACATGCCAGTTTATTAGGCACACCTAGCTAAAACATCAATCCTGCTATAGATCGTACTTTCAAAAAAATCACAATGTTCAGTTTTTGTTGAAACTGCTTGAGAGTGTTGATTTAACGTTCTGGATATTTCGGCTGTACTTTGTGGTGTTGCTGAAATGTACTGTGTGTTTCTTTTTTTCATATATATATGTACAGTATGTGCAGTATGTGTTATACAGATCTGTGCGACTCAGTTTAACAGCACCACAAGCTAAAGCCTCCAAAATGTCCATAAAGTCAAATCAACACCTCTCTGAACATTATAATCTTTATAAAGGTACAGTAGGACTTATCGCATAGTTTTAGCTAATAAGCTGGCAGTGCAGTGTATACAGTACGCAGCTCATCCACAGTAAGACTAATATTCAGTACAGGTGGATGACTCAGATGCTGAACTGTGAAAAAGAGGATTGTCAGGATGACTTATCAGCTGCACAAGTCCTCATCTTCACCTTTGATCTCCAGCCAATACATACAACTGCTGTTAAGTAGTCTTAAACCTGCGTAATGCTGATGCATGTTCCCACTTAATCAAAAGGGACGACAAGAACAAAACACCTACTCATACATCAAACTGGTTCATCTCCTTTCACCGGTAATGAATAGACGTCCCATAAAGCCATGGTGTAACCCCTGGTCTTCGACCGAACTGCAATCTGTATTCACACTTACTGGCTGCGTAGTGAGTGAGTGTCAGATAGGAGTTTTAGTTGGACAAATGTTTATTGGAAGCAGGTCTGAAGATAGAAATGTGGTAAAACTACAATTAAAGTGAACTAACTGCCAAGACACACGCACAACATATGTGTTGCTAGGTTATCTTTTTTCATTAGCATCAAGGATCTGGAATGTTTTATACTTTGCCTTTTTACAAAGCTTTAGTCTCAACAATGTTGCCACCTCTATACCAAAGAAACATGCTATAGGTAGCTCAAAAAGTTGCTAGAAGCTGCCTGCTATCATTGCATGCAAATTTTAATTCAAATACGTCTACAGCAGAAGGAAGGCTTCGTGGGCTTGTGTTGATGTCATAATTACACCCGCCAGGCATAAACCACCTGAAGGGGATCATGCAATAGGTTGAGTGTGAGTGAGTAACCTGAAGCTTGTCTGCATCTGTTCTCGCATAATATTGGACCTCTTGTGGTTGTGGTGATTCACAATACCGACAAACAATATGCAATAAAATTACAGCTATTAATCAAAATGTTCGTGATTACAAATGTGTTACATCCGAATATTCTTTTCATGTTGCCTGGCAGAGATCTGCACTTTACCGAGGGCACTTTTCTAGTTTGTAACTAGTTTGACTTTGATAATAAACTGCTGCAAATACGTAACACAATAAAGGCTAAAGATCAGCAATGGGGTTAAGAGTAAAGCATCAGTTCCGCTGAATTGGAATGGCAATTTTTCAATTTCAAGTTTCTGCCAGTGAAAATGCAGCATTAACATGGCTCTGAAAAATAAATATATATCAGTTATACATTGCAAACAATTTAATGGTTAGTCACTTAACTGAGGGGCTAACATAATTTAATCCACCTTTCAAAAAATCCCTTATATTAATATCTTTGATTCAAGCCTCATCATACCTTCATTTTGATAAATGCCAAACCTCAGTTTCGACATTCACATGTCACCCTTGAATCATGACCTCATTTCTGTCTCATTTAACACTTATACTGTAGAATAATGTTGACATTAGGATTGTATTTTTCATTAAATCAACATATTTTTTTTAACTAATTTCTCTTATTAAATCCACTTCTACTTCAAGGCAGAGATGTAGGTCAGAGACGAGCTTCGTTGTTGTTAAATATCTAAACACAAGTGGTTATAAGCTTTTAAAGGATCCTGTCGCTTTTTTTTTTTTTTTTAATAAATGTCCTCCACGGTGTTGACCTGGAAGAGCTAAATGCAGATCCACTTTATCAGGCAGAGAAGACAAAGCACCAAGTCATCTATCAGACTGGTTAATCCTGTCCCTTCAGTAAATTATTCATTGTAGTTATATGTCTTTGTCCTGAGTGAAAAAGATCTCAGGAGCAACGGGCGGCCCTGTTTGATCCCCTTCACGGATAAAGACAGTTATATACTGTTGTTTATATGTTTGAGGAGAAGTTGATTGTGGTTGTGGGCAGAGGGTTGCTGCAGGTGTTTCTCTGCTGAACACTTTGAGCTTCAGGGCTTTTGGATTTGTTAAAAACAAGAGGTTGTATTTCAGAATTTATCTCAGAAATCTGTTTTCATGTCCTGAGAATCTGATTTACTGCAGGCACTCTGTTGTTTACAGTGATATCTAATACTTGTACTGAAATCAAGAGAAAAATAAAACAGAAAACCACTCAGAGTGGGACTGAAGCATATTTTCACAGCGACACGTTGAGTCTGAAACTAAGTGGTGCTCCACTTAAAAAGGGCAGCCAACTAATTCATCTCCTCAGCTCTTAACAGAATGATTAACAGTGTCACCAAAGCTGAGAAATTTGTCTGTCCTGCGGTTGGTAAAATGTCTACGGTGTGAGGAAAAAGGCCACGTTATAAATGGAAGACTGTAATTTATCTTTTCTGTACTTCTTGTGAGGTCTTTAATCACCGTGTCCACCTCTGGGACTTTAAGATGGCTGAAGACATTCATCCTCAGAGGAAGAGCCTGATGCTTAGTAGATAACTAGAGAGATTTGTCTTAATAAAAGTGGTTGTGTGTGTGCATGCATAATGTGTATTTATATAAGCCACGTCTGTTTCTGGAGATTTTAATTGTGTCTACCACAGACGACAGAATAAATGTGTGTGACATATATTTATATATGTCCTTAACAGATTTTGAATTTTTTTTTTTACTTAAAAAAACAGCAACACATATCACCAGAGCACAAATTATGAGTCATAATGATCAACATGTTCCGTCGATAGGTAACCGCAACGACACATAAAATATGCATTTAAAATGCTGCAGCCTTTGCAGAAGAGCACATACATCACACCGGGGCTTATTTGCATGTCGATGTCATTTGTTGATTCTTAAATACCGTTTATAATAAAATAAACACATGATCATTGGGATATCCGGTGAACAGATCTGCGCAAAAATAAAAACATATGTAGTCCCATCCCCAGTCAAAACATCCCACTTGTGTTGTTTTACAGTACAGTCAGTGTGAGCTCTCCAGAAAATCATCTGCTAAAAGTCTAAATGTGTAAATGTCTGAAACAGCTGTCTGCCTCATCTTTTCCAGTGATGCACACAAAGCTGTGGGGAGGAGGTCCTGTTGTCTGTTGTGTAGCCAAAAGTGTGCAGCGCTCTCTTTTTATTCTACCAGTGAGGCAAAGCTTCAAAGTAAAAAAAAAAAAAAAAAAAAGTGCTCTTTGTCAAATTAAAGGCTCTAAAATTTAAAGATTTGTTCCATTTTAAATCAGCTCAGAGACAGTGCGTATGAACTGAGAGGAATTTGAATGTTCAAAAGGCAATTAGTCGGGACTCGTGTAAAAACAGCCAAGTATTTCAGTCCAGAGAGCAGAAGAGCTGCAGGGAGGAACTAAAAACATGAACGACACTCAGTTTAAACAAATATTTAAGGACAGCATCATTAACAAATATGAAAATTGATGCAGGAAGGATGGGCTTAATGAAATGTGGGTTGTTTTTTTTTTTGTTTTTTTTGTTTTGTTTTTTTTGTCTGATGTTGCTTTAGCTGTAGCTTCAGCCTCCACCTTTTCCAGAGTATTTCTTGTTTAATGACATTTTTGTTTGCTTTGTTTTCTTCTCACTTATATATATTTTTCTCCACTGAACATGCTCAATCCATAAAATGCTTTGCTTTAATCAGTTCGGACTGCAGACGGGGTTCATCATGACTAAACAAAGCACGGTCAGATCAAAGAAACCCTCACAGTAAATCTGACGCCGTAAATTGTGTTTATTTAAGCGACGGCTTCAGGAATTTTAATTGACCCTGGTCCTGTTAACTTTGCTCCATGCGTCATAACAGTTTGGTTTAGCAAGTTAAAAATTAATACGTAACTAAATTATAATATATAATCTGCCATAATGCTGTATGTGCACAACAATAACCTGCAGTTAAAGGAGCACTGCCTCCTTCTGTGTGTTTGTGAGCTGAGTGGATGTTTGGGTGTTATAAGCTAAACTAAACTAAACTAAACTAAACTAAACTAAACTAAACTGAAAATTAAAAACTTGAGCATAGCTGCACCACTGCATTGTGTAGTTGATCTATCACAACACTGGTCTGTGGTGCAGGCTGCGTGCTGATGTTATGTCGTCCATTTCCTCTGCAGAGAACTTGTGCGGGATCTGTGCAGGTGACTCAGGCAAAGTCTCCACACGCTCTCACTCACACTTCTTCATGTCTGAGCTCCTGAGGTCATGTGGGGCCAGGAATTGTGTTGCTTCTACTTTCATATATTTCTTTTTTTTTTTTTTTTACATTACATTTAATGTGCTACAAAACAAGTTTGCCGTGTGTATGTATGTGTGTAGCATCAGATACTTGAACCTAAGCTAATAGTGAGACAGGTTTTTAAACACCTATTTCTACTCACAACAGAAAAATAAAGACAGTTTTTCTCTTTATTATTTGTGTATAAAGATATCAGATGTTTTGATAAATTAGAAAACAGCATGAATACAAACATGCTACGTACATTTTTATGGTCTATCTATTTGTTCTTATTTACAACAATCAGGTCAACTGTTTCATTGCAGCTCTCATGTAAAGTTTGTCAGCTGATGCACCCATGGCTCCCAGTCATTGACACTGTATATATACATAAAAAATATATGGAACTGCACATATTTTTTACTGTTTATCTCGCAGGGAAACATAAACAGTAAATGAACTTGAGTTCCCCCAGAAGGTTTATCTTTATTTAGTTGTCCCAGGCCAGATGTTAAAAAGAAAATAGAATACAACAGTGTGTAGCATAATAGTAAAACAATATGCACAGGACAGTACCAGTATGCTAGTTTAGACAAATGGGCAAACAAAAGGAAAGGATTATCTGTTGTTTGGGTTTTGTTGCTTTTTTTAAAATTCAGCTTTTGTGCCTAAACGTAAGTGTAATTTCTGGTATTGTTGAGCCTCCATCTGTGACCAAAATGTTGAAGGAAAAAGAAACAAAATTCTGGTTTAATATGAGCAAGAAGATCATCTGTGGATTGTGACTTAATGTGTATTTTTAGTCAAAATCCTAGCCCGACATTTCCTTTGTTTTTGCCGATGCTGCGTTGTAGCGTGTGTGTGTTGTGTGTGTGTGTGTGTGTGTGTGTGTGTGTTGTGTCGTGTCGACAGTCTGAAGCTGGACAGAACGTCTGGAATTAAAGCAGGAAGCTGCAGTGACGCTGAACATTGTACACAGATGTTTGTGTTGTGGAGAAATCACATATCGACATTCGCCAAGCTGCTTTTTGACTACACTTATATTTATATTTGTAAAGGCGGCAATTAAGTGCATGAAAGTGATTTTTTTCTATAATTGGGTAAAGTTAAAGTTTCCTAAAACTTGAGGACTTCAGCCAGGATGCCTGGTGTGCAGAAGGGGCTGTGAAAACTGATATACAGATTTATATCCATTTAGATTTCAGAGAAAAACAAATGTATTTATCATGTTGGTACACTAAAAAAAAAATCACAGGAATTTAGTGGAATCAACTAAACATTAAGCAGCTTAGATGTCAAAAGTATATTTAGATTCATATATTACATATTTGTATATTATCTTATAGCTCATAATTTGATTATTCGGTCACTCTAATCACAAATTAATGAAGGAAGGATTTAAGGAAGCTTAATTTCTCAGCTTGTCTCTCTGTTTTTGTTTTTCCTTTTTTTTGTGTGTTTTTTTTTTTTTTTTTTTTTTTTTTTGCCACAGCTCATCTATCCCCGAACACCAATTGAGAACTTAACAATCATTTAAAAGATAAATAAAATCTTAAGAGTTACCAGAATTAGCCAGGAAAATGTGAGAAACCAGGAACACACTCCAGATTTTGCTTGTTATGACTGTAACACATCAGCGGTGCCAGTAAGTGTGCAAGTGCATCACCTCAAACATTTCATTGCTCCTGTCGTTATCAGTATGCACTGTTTATATTTTAAAGATTGATGATAATATCTGGTTTTAATTGCAGTGGACAATCTGAGGAACCTAGATACATTTAAGTCCTTGCATTAGTTTTATTTTTAGGGAACTGTAATGTGTCTCCTTCTCTGCAGCTCTGCAAAAAGCACATTTTTATTTGTGGCCAATAAATGCTGATAGTTAATTGTGTTGCACTGAGTGCTGATCCAGCCTGTTATATTTTATTTGTTCACAGTAGGCCTATAATGCACTTAATGATGCCCTCCACTACCTGTGAGCACCCCTCAGTGCAACCTTACATTTTCATATCTTTAACATTATTTGCCAACATTTACGTTCATTTCCCGTCTTTCCTGTGTCCTTTTCCTGCATCCTAACAATGTTTTTCCCTTGTTCTGTTCCAGTTGAGATGTTGCTGAGTCAGTCTGGGGTCATGACATCATCATCATGAGATGGGGAAGCTGGCGAGCGGTGACCACAGGCAGCGACAGAAGAGGTGGTGCCTGTGTGTCGTGGTTTGCAGCTGCCGCTTCTTGGCAACATAAAAATGGTGCTGTGGAGTTGCCTCAGGGAATAATTTGCTCAAATGTTGAAAGGAAGAACAAATTCAAGAGGTTTAAAAAGGCAGTAGGTAAGTTTTTTTATTGTCGCATTGCACCGAGTGACCATAAAACACCTGCAGGAGGGGGATCGTGCTGTTAATTGTCCAGGTGTTGAGGTTTTCTGGCTTTCCAAACCGTCTTTCCGGCTTGTGGGCTGTTTTGGAGCTAAATCTCCACACCCAGTGAAGTCATGCTGATGCTGTTGAAATCCCAGCTGGTGGTGAAATCACAAGTAAAAGATTACTTAGCCTCTAGAGTCTTAAGCAGGTTTTATTTACAGTAACACAACTTTTAACATTTTTATATAAATGCAGAGACAAGCTGAGAAACCAGCTGAAAGTGCTCATGTGGGGCTTTCACATTAATCTCTGTAGATCGTAACACATTCTTTTAAATACATTTTTTAAAACATAGAATTTTTTATATTTTCAGTGCTTTAGACACATACATAGTGAGTTTACATGTACATAGACTACATTATAGTTTTATTTCTTACACTCTCTCTGCTGTATTTGTGTTCATAAATACAGAATCAATATTTTTACAGAACTATAACAATATATTGAGTGTGTCATGGGGCTCCTTGCAGATTTACATTTTGTTACATTGACAAAATGATTAGACAGACTTACAGCTGAGACAAGAAACATTTAAAAGGTGCTAAACAAAGACAAAAATGAAAGCATAGAGACAGTTTTGAATTACATATACATTCAATTCTATTTGAGAAACAAACATTAAACATACACTGACAACCTGCAGCTTAAGACATTCAATTTAAAGGCTGTCATTATCGTCATATAGGCTGTCAGCTGTGAGGTTTAAAGCTCATCATTAGTTAACATTTTGAAATTCACGCAGGTAATTTTTCTGACCTCCTTATTGAATATTCAATTTTAGACAACACTCCAGAAACACCAGTAAATCATCCTCTGGCTTCCATGGCTGAATGAATTTGTTCTTCCTCTCTATGTGTTGTAGATAATGCACCTTGTTTGTATTACAATAATAAAAATGAATAAATTAAACTTAAACACTAACCTGCAGTCCAGTACAGCTCTTGTTTTGGTATTATAATGTAGGTCATGAAATGCACTCAGTACATAAATGACTCACTGTGATGAGAACAAGTGCATATTTGTGTGCAGTTTAACAGAACGTTCTGTGTCCGTGACAGACACTCTGTTCGTGTTGACTATTTAGGGCTGCAGCGAACAATGATTTACATTATATGGATTAATCTGCTGATGATTTTCTTGACTGATCGTTTGGCCAATTAAATGTCAGAATATAGTGAGGTTTCCCATCACAAAGCCCATCGTGACATCCTCAGGTGTCTTGATTTGTTTGGCCAACAGTCCAAAACTCAAAGATATTCAGTTTGCTATTAAATGAAACAAATAAAAGCAGCAAATTCTCTCAATTTAGAAGATGGAACAAAGAAATGTTCGGCACTTTTGTTTGAAACGTTAATATCATGATGAATGTATTTTAAAAAGTTCCAGATTATTTTTCTGTTGATCAGATCGATTCAGTTCGAACATCATTTGAATATCCGCCTCCTGGATTTGAACAGTTGACTTCCTCCAAGGACTTATAATGCACTTTAGAAAGCAAAGCCTATAGCATCTTATTACTTACTGCTACTTTTTAAAAAAGTATTTATACCTCACCATACCTCATTAACTCTTGTGTTTAGTAAATGAAGGATAAATCAATGTGTGGCAGCAGTTCATGCAAACTAGCTGATAAAAACTAACAGGTTACTTTAAAGGAGCAATATGTAGCAACTGTGTGTGCAAAAATGAGCGCAGCAGTTCAAATAGCAAGTTAGAGCCATAGACAGCATATTAAACAGGTAGTAATCCTGTTTAATATACGATCTGTGGTTGAAGCGAGTTGTTTCCCTCCTTCCCAGACTCCGGGAAGCTCCTGCAGCCTGCAGGAGCTCCACTGGAGAGAAAAAACATGTCCTCCAATGTAAGTTGATCAGCTGTTTATAACTGTCCGTTGTCTGTCCATGTGAAATTAAGTCCCACAAAACAAAAGCCACTGTTCTGAAAATACACACTCTGGAGTTTCAAACAGTTTTTCAATGACTGCCTGCCTTCTGCCCGCCTTCTGCCCGCCAGACTCCATTCATATATTTGCTCAATTTAATCGTTATGTTATGATGTTTTACAGCTCATAAACAGACACTAACTTATTCAGGGAACATTCAGAATTCATTTGAACTCTAACTAACATGAAACAGACAAACAAAAACATTATTATGCTATTACTCTGGCCCGGAATAGAAATTTTAAAGGAAAACACACCGGCTGCAGCGCATTGATGTCAGAGAAGCAAATATTTTAGTCTAACATGTTTCCTTGATCTGTGATGTGATATGATGTTCATTTTATGATTTAGTACAGTAAATATATTACAGATGTCTCCTTTAAAGATGGATTTATTCTCCGAGGCGTGCTCGCCTGCATGTCGGTGTTACAGTATGGCTGCTTGTGAGTTTTGGCAGTGAAAGGGTTTCCGTTCTCAGAGCTGCAAACTGGCATGATTGACTGATTTCAATGATTCTGCAACAAGTGGAGCTAAAAATACCAAGTCCAGCTGTGAAAAATGTTTGTTTAAAGAAGAGACATGAAATGTTACCATAGTTCTTACAAAAATATGCAGTCCTTATGATTTGTTTTCAAATATCTACATATATTGAGGAAAATTTTGTTCTCATAATATAATCTCAAAAAAGTGACATTAAAACGTATGTTATTCAGGTATGTTCAAATACATAATCATACAGCATAGCTTTCATATAGTGCTCTTTTAAAAGTACATAATACAAAACAACATGATTTAATATTATTTGAACAACTGTGGAGGTTTCATAGTCGATCAATAAACTGTTGATCGTTAAACTTCTGGCTGAAGTGCGACTGCTGCTGAGTAACACTGCACTGTTTTAACACTATTAACAGGTCATCATTTATGGGTTGAGTGAGTTTCATGAGCCTCAGGCTGTGAAGCCACATTGTTAAATTACAGAATGTGGTTATCAGTGAGAACATGCATCATTCCTGAAAGATTTACTTTTCCCAAACACATTTACCCTCCCAGGAATAGCGATTTTTCTGTTTGTCCTGAGATGAACTGAATTTTCAGCCTCTCAAAAAAAACAAGTTTTCAGTCTCAAAGTGAGGCCGCATGAGAAAGATAGAGCTGTTTGAAATTTGTTTATCAATGCTCCGTCTGCACGCACAGCTAATGCTTTCATCTGAGTGACAGGACAGGCATGAAATATCACAGTTTGGCCTCAGTTGGTCACTGAGACCAGGGCCACACTAATGCAGATTTGTAAACAACTCTCAGAATTTTCTCTCTTTTAAAGTTTCATTTTAAAGCGCTGGAGACTGCACTTCAAAAATCATTGTCAAAAATCCTATAGTGACACATTTTATGTTCAGGTGATCCATTTGAGAAATGACACAAGGACAAGGACAGATAATTTTGGAAACCTTAGTGTGGATAAGATGCACCCGGCACTTACACATTATTAACGTGAACATGGCCTGAGTCAAAAAGGAAGGTGAGGACAGGAGGACACAATACTTATGGAGAAAAGAGACCAAGGTTTTGTGACAAAGGGAACAAAATAATCACAAAATAATGTGTTGTGGATGATGTTACAACAGCAAGAAGCAGACATGATACGTACATCACTTAGCAGACCCCTCATAGTTGAAGATTCGAGTCATTAGTCAGAGACTCCTCATTCGACTGAGATTCTTCCAGTTGAGCATTCTTTTATTTTTCCTTTGGCAGTCAGTGTGCATTATAGTTACTGCAAAAAAAAAAAAAAAAAAACCAGAAATGTACAGTGAGGACTGTACATTTAAGTGGAATCCTAAATATATTTTTGTATTAGCTGGCACACTTACTAAAAAAAATCCTCTGACAACATGCACTGGTGGTTAATCAGTGAGAGAAGGTGAAGCGAATGGTTGGTAAACAAGTTTCAGCTCGTTTTTTTAGCTGTGTCATTGTACACAGAGTAATGCAACAGCATGACAGGCTGTAAACTATCCAAACTGAGTCTCTACATCACCACAAACCACAAAACTAACTGTGATGGAAGCAGAGAAGAATGATAGAAAAAGAGCACAGGTGATGAGCCGTCAGCCACCTCACCAGAGCACACCGACAGAGCGCACAGGGCAGGTGATGCTCGTTTGTTTGTGCTTGTTTTTGTCACTGACGGGCTCGGATTGTTATTAAGTTATTAACTGTTATGTAAGTGTCTGAGAACATTATGGAAAGGATCGCGATTTTTTAAAAAAGACACTCCTAGTTTAACCAGAAACCACTGTTTTATTGCTCCCCCCCAAACTCACCAAACTCCTTTTGCAAAACGTCAGCTTCTTTCAAACTCGACAGAAACAAAATCAAACCAAAAATGCCTTGGTTCATCCTTCCACTGTTATAACGAGCACCAACTCTGGCTTGATCAAAATAAATCCTTAATTCATGGTGTAAAGCAGCGCAGAGCGTGTACCGCTGGTGACGCCAGAGAGCTGCTGCAGCCTGGGGAGAGAAGCTCCTCAGGTCAGCTGATTTTATAACTGAACTTCAGGAGGACACACACACACTTTAATTTCTCTGATTGTGTGAAAATCTGATGTTTTTGCATCACAAATCAACAAAGAATGAATCATTAAATATTTGTATTAGACAGCCAAATCTGATTTAACTGAAAAAAAAAAATCTTAGTCAGGGACAGCCCTATAGACCTATTGTAACATCTATCCCACAAATTTATTTCTTTTTTTTCTTTTTTTTTCTCCCAGTCTTTCATTTCATTATTTTTTCTAGGATGCACAATTTGAGCATATTTATTTATTTTATTATTTCACATTCAATAAGCTGAGAACTTTCAGAAAGGTCTCTGCGCACCTGAACCTGGATGAAGGTGGTCTTGTTTACTGCTGAATATTTTATTCGATCTTCGATCGAGTTTCAGCTTCGTGGCCACATCCCTACTGGATGCAAACGACTAGCAGCCACAACTGTAAAGTAATGTTACTGTGTATGTTGATAATTAATAATAACAATATTAAATTATATATTCCCTCGTCGTAGTTTACATCCAGGCACTACTTTTATGTAACAACCCAAAAAATGTTGGAATGGCTGGTTTCAATCTTTCAAATTTTGTTGTATTTTATAAGCTGTCTGTGTTTTCTTTATTTTTTCTTTAAAGGGCCAGTGTTTAGGAATTAGTGACATCTGGGGGCTTTCTTGGAGCTTGCAGCTTGCAAATACCTCGTCTCACTCTCCCGTTCCAAGCATGTAGGAGAACCTACAATGGCTGTGAGACTCTAGAGCCAGTGTTTGGTTTGTCCGTTTTGGGCTACCATACAAACATGACCTCTGTAAATAAACAGGCTCATTCTAAGTTAACAATAGTCTTGTTTTCAGGTGATTATACACTAATACTTATAAATATTTTATTCCATTTCTGCCAGATTCTGCCTGTAATTTCCTGTAAATCTTACACACTGGACCTTTAAGACATTGTGCCATTATCATAAAATCTCATCAGCAGCAGCCTAAAAAATGCAGGGAGAAGAGATGAAGAGTGAGAGAAAAAATCTGAAGAAAAAAAAAACAAGGCGGACTCTCTCTCTCTCTCTCTCTCTCTCTCTCTCTCTCTGTGTGTGTATGTATGTGTGTTTGAAAGAGAGCGTGTGAACTAGGAAGAGAGGGACAAAGACAGAACAGGAAAAAGCGTGTGTGAAAGAGAGCAAGACAGAGTGAGTCAGGGCGGGAGAGAAAGAGGAGGGGAGATATATTTGTCTGCCTATAAAGCCCTGCATGCTTCTCATTTTGGATTTTGTCCCTGTCGTGTAAAGTTTAGCAGAAGTGAATCTTGGTTGTAAGAAATGATGACAATACACCAATAAAATATTTCAAACCGAGGAAGCTGTCTGTTGTTGTTGTTGTTGGTGGTGGTGTGTGTGAAGGAGAACAAGAAATCTACAGATCACGTTTCTGTTAAGTGAATTGAGGACATACATGTGAGAATAATCCAAAGCTGAGGTGTGCACTGAACATTATGTATCTCTTTCCTCATATAGTGAAATATTCATGTCACATGGGTAGTTGACACACATTTACTTGATTCATCTTTTGCACATGATGATCATATCTTCCATTAGTCAAGTTGTGCTGTCTCCTGCTTTTCTAATGGCTCTTCTTTTGGTATCTCTGATCGATTAAGTGCAGCTGCCACTGATGCTCATTTTCAACTATTTAAACTCTTAACCACAGGAAGAGACTTTTTTTGGTCAACAACATAGTACAGTGATAATGACAGCAGACAGAAAGTGACCAAAACTCAAAACTTTCAGTTACATGCTATTACTTTAATTCCCAAAGTGTGGGCCGTGAAGGCCCTGCAGGTGGGCCTTGAGAGGAAAGAACATTTTAATTTGAAATTAACATAAAATATCTGATTAATTAAAAAAAGTAACTAGGACTAATAAAACAATATAATGGAAATTAGTGTTGTTCTTCACAGTTTAACCGGCGTTACACCGTGTGTTGATCAGAATTATGTTTAAAAGTTTGGGTAGGCTGCAGAAGATTTTCAGTTTTCAGATTGGGAGTTTGCATTCTAAAGTTTGGGAATTATACAGTAATGGATCCATATCTTGATTCAGATTTTAACACTGTCTTAGACATGAGTTATTTATTTTTAAACAAAGGAATAGTATGGTTTATTGTCGGGCTAATGCGTCTTTCATCAAAGTTAACTTGGTTCTGTTCTCATGTCAAGCAACATGCAGTTTCCTTTGTTTTTTACTGTTTTGGAAGTGACTTTTCCATTTAAAAAGCAACTTAGCAGCAGCAGAAGATCTTGTTTTTGCAGACCCGCTTTGGTTTAGCTTCTTACCTTGCTGCGGTGATGTGGAAGTGTAATTGAGGATGTGTCACTTCTGACCACACCCTGCAGAGGTGCAACAAACTTTTAACTTAAAACTGACGTAAAGCGAGAGTGGGGAAACACTGCTTTTTAGCCCGTATTAAGGAACAGTTAACATTTGGAATAACTATCACCTTCTGACAAGAGGGTTAGACGAGAGGTTTGACACCACAGAAATGATAAAGCTGCAACCAGCAGCTGTTTAGTTTAGTTTAGCATAAAGACTGAAACAGAGCTAGCCTGCTGACTCTGTCCAAAGGTGACAAAATCCTCCCACAACACCTCAAAATTCATATTTCTGCTTGGAAATCATGAAAAAAGACACTACGTGTAACTCCAGAACTTGCCTGAGTATATGATGTTTTGAGGTTTTAATCAGTAATCCAGTGGCAGATGTCTGTTTATCCATGAGTACATTGCAAAAAGGAACTGCAAGTAGTTCGCAGTACTTTAATGGTGCTTAATGGTGCCAAAATGTACACAAATTTTTGGCTAAATATGGACTCAAGTTGTAGCTAACAGCTGACATGGCAACACTGTACTTCCTGTTTACATCCCCTAAAGCTCACAAATTATGGGAACTGTAGTACTGGGTGCAGTTGTCTTGAGTTTGTCTGAGGAGCAGCCCAGAGGTCAAGTTTGAAAACTCCTGCTGTAAATAAAGCTGTCAGCTCATGAAAAGTTTAGTTTTTGGAGACGTCTGTAGCAGGTCTCTGATGTTGCCTTGTGTTCTTTTGGCCTACGTTAAATCTTTATTCATGGTCTCATGAATAGGTTTATGTTTGCATACACACCTCTGTGATATATATTTTTAAAGTAAGAGCTGACATGATAACGTGTAATATGTTACATTTAAACACGAAAATGTCTAAAAATGACTACAATGATGTCATATATTTTGGTGAGTGGTGTACTTACATTATCCCAAATGTTTCCAACTGTATTAAAACCAGAGTAATTTGTAATTTTATTCAAGGCAACTGTGTGTTTCATTTGGTTGCCCCTGTTGCAGTAAGTTCTTGGGTAACACAGGATATGTCCCAGAATGAGTTGGCGAAAGCGACAAAATGTAATGAATAAAACCATGAACCTGAGTATTACATCGTTCGTGAACATGATTTCTGCCTGAGTCACATCAGATAGATTTTCATGGTGGTTGTTTAATAATGGAGCCAAGAATTCCCACAATCCCATGCTAGTTCAGGACGTCTTTTGTTATTGTTTTCATGTGAGAGAGAACCAGAGTGGCAGAATTTACATATTGTACCTTTAACTCTGTTGGCGTTAATTATTTTGAGACCTGGTCAATATTTGTCCAAGAAGTTCAGAGCATGCTTTTTATGAGCATACAGTAAAGTACAGTAGAACCTACAAATTAAAACTATAGTATAGTCTGAGAATATTTTTCCCACTGGATCATTGTATGACAAATGTAACATGATTAGCTCCAGGGTCAGGGCAGGAGCTAAGCTCAGTCTTTTAACTGAAAGTTTGAAAATGTCATCCAGGGTCAAATTTACAGATGGTAGAGGGACCTGGGGTGGGGGTGTGGATGGTGCTCAGCAAAGATAGAAATCACTCAGACTGAAAGTTCGTGACCTTATGACAGGGTTCGATAAGGACAGAAATGTAAAACAAACACACGCAAGAGTTGGTGAAAGTCAGTTTTCTCTGCAGAGGTAGGCTAAAGTGCAGAAGCATACAAAGTGATGAGTTATATACTCGTTCTTTTGATCTTAATTAGTCATCATTTTCAGTAATTACTATAGTTCCATCATCTAAAGCAGTTAAAATCAGTGGAAATATTTCACATTTGTCTCAGATTCTTCTGTCTTTTTTGATGCTGGAATTAATTACATCAGTAATGTATTGAATAAACTCAAAGGGAAAAATCTGTGACTCTGCTCCACAAAGAAGTCAAATCCAGAAAAGGACTACAGTTGTATGTGTTGATTAAAAAGAAACCATAAATGTAGAAAGATTTTTAGATTATATTAAGTATGAAAATGCAAAAGAACCAAACATGTAGTGTGTGTCAAAGAAAAAAAAAAAGTCTCTGGTGCCCCCAGTAAACTCTGGCATTTTGTAGCATTAGATATCAGATATAATCATACTCACAAATGCCATGAAATGAGTCAACAAATGAGTTTGGGTAGGTTGAGGCTGCTCTTTAGTTTTGTAGGGCAGACTGGAACAATGTATCTGTGACTGTGGTTTAATCTAGTGGCTAAAACAGAGAATAGATGTGATAGATGTGATAGACAAGGGTAGAAACTAGAAAAGAGGAGGTTGAATTTGACATTTTGATCAGGTCAGGTAAACACACACACACACATATATATATACACACACACACACTAAGACCTGTGTGAATGTCAGTGAAACAGAAAGTACTGTTCCCATACACAACAGTCACATCTTGTAGGTATCCATGCAAAATTGCCTCTATAACCAACATAGCCAACTAATACTAGGAAAAAATAAGGTGTCAGTCGATCAGGCCTTTGATGTGTCGCTCTAATAATTCCCACCACAACTGTGTGAATGGTGAAAACTGGGGTTTGCTTTGATGAAAGTTTTTTTTTTTTTTGTTGAGGAATTTATAAAATTTGCCTTTTTACCAGGAAATAAGTGTGCACAAATGCAGGCGTTTCCAGGCTTGTGACTTATGCGGGGTGGCATGGAGCATGTGTGCACATTAATGTACCACTTCTCATATCTGCTTTCCTTACAGTATTGTGTTTTTATTTAAAAGATAAAAGGTCTTTCTTCAGACTGTGAGACTCCTAAGTTCATCCTCCACACTCCATCATGAAAAATACTTTTATATTTATGATTTATTATTAGTGTCAGTGGTGGCCAGTGCACCCCCCCGCCCCATTCCCCCCTCTAGAAACACCCCCTGCATACAAAGTACAGTTAATTAAAAGTACATTTAATTAAAAAATCATTTAGATCTGTGTAGTTGTATATTGCAGTAATAATGTGTGGTTGTTACAAAATCCCACAGCACACCAGGACTTGCCACATGGCACACTGTTTGGGAACCACTACCCAAGAGCAGTGGTTCCCAAACTTTTTTCCTTGGAGCCGCATCGTACCTTGGAACCGTATCTTTTTACTAGTTTTGTATACAGACTTTTGCATAAATTTGAATTGAGGTAATATGTTCAAATCTAATTTTGACAACCTCAGAGAAAACAATGCCTTGGGGACCCCCTGTGATTTTTGCTGCCCCCGCTTAGAGGTCCCGGAACCCAGATTGCGAACCATGCCCTAGAGGATGAATTCTAATGAGTCAGGTGAACTTTTCCTCTAGCATGACAATCAAGCTGACATGTGTGATTTTGTGGCAACATCCACCTCGGTTAATTAGGTTAATAAATATGTTAGGGCTGTCATTAAGAGCATATTAGAATGCTAATGTTAGCATTTAGCCTGGCCTCACAGAGCTGCTGGCATGGCTGTTGGCTTTTATGGTGCATTCAAATGGGCTTGTGTTTACCATGTTTGTCGTAAACTGGACATGCTCTGTTGGCTCGGAGTTCATGACGTTCTGTTCACAACTTGTGTGTCCTGATAACGAGTTCACGACTTCCACCTGAACGTAGCATTAGTTCTGTCATATATAGTAATTCTGAAGATTGATTACTTTCCAAGATCTTTCTGAAGTTGTTTCACTACCACCAATAATTTACTGAAATCTTTGTCCAGCTATGGGTAGCGTCTCCAGTCTCTTTGTGCATTGCATTGTGGGACAATCGGATACATTAACAGCAAACTCAAAAATTGAGTCTGTTTAGTAGCCTATGCTACCATCTGCTTTTAGTGTACTTCACACTATCTTACGAAAAACTAGCTTAGATTCAGATTGTAGTTCGGATTTGGGGTGCACCATTTCTCTCGTTTGAAAAGGTGAGGAACATAATTATGTTTTCAGGTTTGCAGCTGACGTGAACCTCATACAGAGCTAACACCCAAATACACCAATGACCTGGTTTGAAGTATATTATTTTTTCCAGTGCAACCTCTATTTGTCTGCAAATTCTTTCTTATGTGAAAGTGATTAGTTCATTTTTCACTTGTTTTTCACTTGAGTCCAGGTGCAGCACAAGTAGCACACGGACACACGCAGGCAGGTAGATGACCCAGGTGAGGCTACTGTAACACAATTCCCTGATAACAATGAGTCATTGGAGTGTTATTGCTGCAGACATCATATGATAAGAGGAGCGTAAACATATTCATCAAGATGTGCTTCACATGTACTCTGGCACCCGGACTGTTTTTCTTCAGTGTGCTGACTCACTCATATTGTAAACTCCTCTTGGTCCCTCACCTTTTCACTGTTACAGACAATTCATTTAAATTTTAAAGACTTAAAGCGAAGACTTTTTTCTGCCTGTCCTATCACATTACACTTGCAAATGATATTAAATTCCACCCCAACAACCCGCTTCATTTATATTTTACTATTGCACCTACATGTAGCCCCCTGCTGGTGACTGACTTTTTTTTTTTTACTATATTACTGTTGATACTAGGTGTTGATTTGACTCAGTTAATACAAAGGAAATGGATCAGCTCACAAACTCTCTGCTTAGTGCTGCACTTTTTGTCTCTGCTGCTGTTGTGTACACGCCCACAGTAGGTTTATTTCCATCCACCACTTTCTATCCGCATTTCTAATTGAAAAACCTTATTGGAAATACAGAGAATGTTCAAAAATCTTGATATTGCAAAATTTGACAGAGTGCAATGGAAACAGATATGAAGAACGTGACTTAACCATCCACTGACGCTTCCGCTCCAATGAAGAGATAAAAAAGTGAATGTGGAGCAATAAGGAGCCTGTGATCTTCTTCGCTTTAATAGAAACGTAAATGCTGCGTTTTATCTTGTTTTCTACACCGTTTTTCATCATTTCTGGTAAAGATGAAACAGTGACCAGTTTCATGATAAACCACAATAACATTCCCAACAACTGGTTTCACCGTTTCATATTTCAGTTATTATTAAAGCCGTATTTTGCAACCACACTTTAAAAAACTCAAGCATCAACCAAAGTTAGCAACAGTCTTCCAGAAGCTGGTGGACCAATAACGTGGATTTGTTTTGTAACTGGCAGAATCAACTTTTTTGTTGTTTATGATTTAAAAACTGTATTCTGCTTTAACATGCATGTGCTTAGTATAAACAAAGCACTCAGAGGTAATGAAAATTAATTCATAAAACATGATGAAACATGAGTCACTTTTATTAGTAAAAAGTAACAAGGAAGGTCATTTATTATCATTATACAACACAAGCTTGTGCAACAAAATTAGAGTTGTAGTCCCACCATAAAGCAGACAAAATACAACAAATAATTAATTTAATTCAGAGTGTAATAGGATGAAATATAAAACAAAATAAAATAATAAAAAAAATATGTACAGTTTTACACATATACATATATACACCCAGGAAATAATTCTGTAATGCATATTTTACATCTGCAACAGGTTGAAAGTTAGCAGCAACAAGATGGTTGGACATCTTCTCATTTAAAGTTAATGTAAAAGTAAAAGACATTGACACCATCAACACTGAGTGCGTTTGTGCATAAAACATCATCGATGTAAACGTAGAGTCCTCCTCCTATAGTCCTTCCAGAGTCCTGCACACTGCATCCTGCCCACTCAGAGTATGATCTGCCCATCAAGTGCAACAGCTCGATCCTGTGGTAAAGCAGATCTCTCTGTGTGGACATGCCAGTCTCTGGTTTCCTGTTGTTTGGCTGGGCCTTCCAGTCCCATTTTGTCCACTTCATTTTCCTTACCGGAGCAGCCCTAAGTCCCAGCTGGAGCTGGCTGTTGTCCCAGCTCACCTCCGCTCGTCATGGTGAGTCGGCGGTGGTGCGCCCAGATGATCCGACTGCATCTTCGAAAGATGCTGGCTGCATTGTTGATCATCTCAAGGTCTGCTGGTATATAATCCAAACCTCACACTTCATTTTCCAATGCTTACAAGTGTATTTTTGTCTTAAGTGACGCATGTTTCGGCATTAAAGCCTGAAAAAATAATGGATTAAAAGAGAATAGTGGTAGTAGTAGTAAAGTTTGAAGGAGCTACTGGCTGCTGCATCCACGCACAGCCATGGTTTGTATCTATATTTTATCTGTCTATTTCAATATCAGTGATTCTGGCACTGGTACACATCAGATTGGCGCCATATTCTGTGGTGTTGCCCAGACAAGTTGGGAGGTGAACACCATCGTAATCACCAGAGAGACAGCCGACACAAACTGCTGAGACAGAAAACATGGGCTTTGATTTATTTCCGGAGATACAGATTAAACTCGTGAAGATGTTAAGTAGTGGTGGTGTCCATTTCCAAAATAGAAGATGGCACTTCAAACCACTTCTACCTTCAGTGACTATGGGGAACAGGACAATGGCTAGGATTTTAGAAATACTGAGGTTGTCAGTCACCCCTTCCAAAATATTTGAACTGTTAAATGCTTGTGTCCACAAATTGAATTTCTGAACATGACAGACTACAGAAAACAATGTTTTAAAGCCTTCAAAACACTTCCAGCGGTACAATTCTGCTTCCATTGTCATGTTTCTTATATTTTCATCTTTATCATTGACTTAAATCTAAAATCAGTTTTGTTTTTAAGGGCGGGCAGGCTGACTAATTGTAAAGTAACCGTGCCAAGTTGTGGTACAAAGTCTTGTCTTGTTTGTTAGATTATAATTACAGACCCAGACCATAGTGTTCATCACAAAGACACTGTTACATAAACACAGAAAACAAATAACCTGTTAGATGATTTTTAATGCTGTGATGACAGCTGGCTGGAGGTAAAACACACAGACAGGATCAGAAAAGAAACACTGTAGAGTAAAAGGAGCAAATATTTAATTTTCCTTTTACTTAAAAATAAATTTGTCACCTCTTAAGATTTTTTTTTATGAAGTTAGTTTTTGTTTCATTGTTTGGGATTAGGATTAGTTTTGCATTTATGATTTATGCTTCACCTCACAATGCAAACTACACAAAGGCTGTCCTCCGTGTGTGTGTGTGTGTGTTTTGTGTGTGTGTGTGTGTGTGTGTGTGTATGTGTGGCTCAGTCAGTGCAGTGCTGTAGGGCTCTGTGCAACACTGACAGAGAATACGCCCAGACATGTCTCAGAGCGACCTTGCCACACACACACACACCTCCAACTACACACACACACATGCACAGTCATATTTGAATCTACATGCTGCTGAGATACACACACTTGTATACACACACAAGCATGCAGTGTGGTTACAGCCAGCTGCTCAGCTGGTTTACAGCCCAGATAAGACTTGAGTCCTGAGTTCAGCCTCACTAACACCATGGACTCGCTGTTCTGGTGAAATTAACAACAACAGATGACCTCACTGACACCTTGCAAAGAAATTTCAGCTAAATTATACATATACATGATGCATGCATGTAACTAAAAAGAAAAAAAAAGATATCCTCACTCATTCTTCATTGTATATACCCATACTGATTTTGATTTTTGTCCAGGCTCTCAAGTATCCACACCTGAGGTTGGTGGCACCACTCCAGTACAGTGGAGGGGCCCTGAACAGTTGAATTACTTTCAACAGTGGAAATATTGCTGTTGAGGTTTGGTAAATGCAATTTTTAAACCTTAATAGTATATGGATGGAGGCAGAAATCTCACAGATGGATATCTAAAAATCTGGGGAAATAAACCAAAACCATCTGCATGGTTAAGTAACACTAAGAAGTGCACCACAAAGAAAAACAGCTTCAGAAGAAGGACCAGGTGTGCTCACATCCAAGACTAACACTATACGTAATCTCTTTGGTTTTGGTTTGGTGCATTTGTCCGTTTGTGCCAGTTCAATTCATTTGGGTTGGCAGAAAAGCTGTCTTTTGAACTCCGGTGCGGACTAAACAACCGAACCGAGACCTGACAATGAGGGTCTCTGTCTGGTTCCAATCAAACTCTAATTCAGTTCATTTGTGGTTGTGAAAGCAAAGCTTAGTCATTGAAGCTGAGTGTTAGTAGATACGTGATTTCTGCATGAATTCTAAAACTACACTGAACCATCTGCTGATCATAAGAGCTGATCATCAGTATGAATGATCTATATAATTATGCAAGACCATAACAATGGTAAATCAGATGCTGCTCAGCCTGTGAGTGCAGCTATTTTCCCTCATTAATCAGTGAAAATAAGTTAAAACTGAGGTGTGGTGTGTTGTGTTTATGTACTCTGTGTATTTGAGCAGAAACTTATTGGCCACACAGTAACTAAATTATATATAATACAACAGAACAAGACTATTTCTCATCCTGCCAGTATCTGTCCATCATTATTACTGACACATGAGGTGCAGATTTCAACCAATGATGCTCATGACAAAAAAATACAATCATTTCTTTGTTTGAATACAAAAATACACATCTGAGGCAGTAAAGTGCAATATGACCTGCTGGGAGTCTTAGAAATTTGATTTTCTCATGTCAGTTCATGTAGTGCTGATGATGCAGGATGACAGTCACAAAACTGTCCAGTGAATTAGTTACCAGTCAGTACTCGGTACTTGGAGTTGGAAGATAAACTGGACCATAAAAGGCATCAATGTATCTTTTGTTCCTGGTCCGGACCAAATGAACCAAACTACAATTATGCACTTCAGGGCCCCATTCACACCTGCCTCATTTGGTCCACACTTTCGGACTTGTTTGATCCGAACCAAAATTACCATTGTGAAACATCCCCTGGACCACTGTGCCAATCAATCAGCTAAACCTTTGTCAGACCGAAAGAAGTGGCTTCGGTCCAATATCAAATTGAGCCATGGCTCCATTTCTTCATAGACTGAAAACATTTGTTTGGATGGTTTGGACTTTCGGACCAGTTACAGGAAGTTCCAAAACGTTCTCATGTCAGCTCATCGCATACAGATGACTTTCTTGACTCATCCATCCACCCCACCTCCTGCATGTGCAGACTTTCTCCCTCTTTATACTATGTCAGTGTCCCGGGGTGTCTTCTACTGTCCTTGATGGGTTTACACTCAAATCACTTGAAAAAGCCTGGGGAGTCGCTTTCAGACACCAATGGGTACCGTAAGTGTCTGTAGGAGTCGCCAAGGAGCAGTGACAAATAGTCAGTATGTGATAAATGGGGCAATGAGACCGGGCTGGAAGTTCAATTTTCACATGACGAGGGCTTTCATATGGTGAATTTGAGCTGGTCTCCTGTGTTACGCTTGAAGTTGGTGGTGGTATAATGTCATAAAAATAGCAGCAATGAAATTAATTATTATAGCTCATTATTTTTTCTCCATTCATTCAAACTGTGATAGATGGCTTCCTACCAAACTGACTATAGGTCAACATCAGACCCGTCTACTAATGAACTGTACCTACAGGCGTGTGTCATGTACAGTTCTTTAGTGCGCTCACATAATTGCAATGTGAAACCAAAACTAACTGGATCAAATGTTTGCATGTAACAAAAATGGCTCAGGTTAACAACATAGTTCAGAGATACAGTAGTTTTGGGTAATTTTACTGTTTTTTCCACCTTCCCAGAGTCAGAACCTAATGCCTTTGGACAGACCTTTTTTATGTATAGTTATACTGTCAAACAGCAATATTAGGCTATCTTGGCTCACTTGTTAAGTGTCTGTAGGATGAAATAACGTAATCACAATCCCATAGAAATCCAGGAATTCAGCAAAACTAACAAAGTAAACTAAGCGGGGGCGCCTTTTGATTTGACTTGACTTTTTTCCCCTACATCCCATATTGTATTGGTATAAGCTGTAGTTCATGACTCATCAGTATTACAGACAGTATGTATGGTCAAAGGTCAAAGAGCTGTCAACAACACATGTAACTCTGGAGTGAACACGTAAAGAGGAAGTACCACGACAAAAAAAAGAAATAATGTACAAGTGGGACACATTTGCATTTCCATTTTCTTTCCTACATTTGCTTATACTTTTACGTAGACTGAGGAGGACGGTGACCAGCACCTTGCTTAAAGACACTTCAACATAAGTATTTTTAACAAAATACATGTGAAGACCCAGCGTGTTAATTTTTGTAGCATTGCATTCACATAAGATCTTATTAAATCTAAACCAACACAGCCCCCTCTGTAGATAAAAACAACAGCATTTATTGTACGGTCAAATCATGATGAACAGAAACAGCGTGTTGTGACAAACAACTGGATGATTTTGACACTGGAGTGGTTCACATTCCATCTCAAACAGAATATTAATAATTGCAAACAAAAATAATAATTCAATTCAATTATTAACATGAGGTTTTCTTGTGTGTTTTGAAAGGCCTCAGAGATTAGTCCTTGTAGACTAATCAAACCGTATTTATGAAAACATTCCTTTTCTTTTCACTGTGGACACTAGAGGTGAAGTGAAATGTACAGGACAGAAAGAGGAAGAGCTCATGGCTCTATAGCATGTTTCATCACACGTAAACTCGTGTGCATTACTTTGAGAGACCAAATATAGACAAAAATACATTCATTCATTCATTCATCTTCTGTAACCGCTTATCCGTGAGGGTAACACACAGAGACAGACAACCATTCACACTCACATTCACACCTATGGGCAATTTAGAGTCACCAATTAGCCTATCATGCTGCATGTCTTTGGACACACTGCATGTCTTTGGACTGTGGGAGGAAGCTGGAGTACCTGTAGAGAACCCACGCAGACACGAGGAGAACATGCAAACTCCACACAGAAAGGCCCTGCCGGCTCGGGGAGTCGAACTCAGGACCTTCTTGCTGTGCAGCAG
Source organism: Lutjanus argentimaculatus (assembly GCA_034769285.1). Classification (NCBI taxonomy): domain Eukaryota; kingdom Metazoa; phylum Chordata; class Actinopteri; order Lutjaniformes; family Lutjanidae; genus Lutjanus; species Lutjanus argentimaculatus. Next base: position 2,796,479 of record JAWZSL010000013.1, on the reverse strand, counting down.
CAGTGCTAACCACTAACCACCTAATGTGCATGGGCTGAAATGACACCATTTCATGATTTTTTTATTTTTTTTTTCAAAATATGACCTTTATTTTCCAGTTTATACTCTGTATCTCTGGAGATACATTGCTCATTCAGGGTTTAAATTTAACATTTCCCACTATATAACTTCTAAAACATTACATAATTAAATAATTACACTACTTTCTTGTTTGTTTTACGTTTGTTTTACATTTGAGTTTTACAAAAGTGAAAAATAACTGAACATTAGATCAGTCAGACAACTCATGTTTAAGAATGTTTATGGCAGCAGCAGGACATAGTTAGAGTTTGGCGTCTAGGCTCCGACCTCATCACTCCTCACAGATTATGATTACATAGAGATATTGAGGAGTGATGAACACATATCTTGGACTCTGCCTGTCAATGGCACCGACAGGCAGAGGAAGAGATGGGAGGTTTTAGCAGTTTAAATAGACCGCCAGATTGGAAGGGTGCGTTTGATATGTAGTACAGAGTGTGAGGCGCGGCATGTGTGATTGTGGTGCAGCTCGAGTTGACTGCCTCACCTAGCTCGCAGGCGTCGCTACATTTATTGACATAGTGCCTGATACTCAAAGTTGTGAAAATGTACCTCATTATTTTTCAGCAAGAGCATATACCAACATCCTTAAAATATATTTTCTCAAACAAAATCCCCCCAAATACAATAAACATGAAAAAAGCATAATTTACCTCATGGTCAATATCCATGTATGCTGCCATCTTGGATTTTGGTAAAAAATTATGAGTATAGTCAGTCTCGTCTCACTCCTAACTCGTCAGATATTGACGAAATGTCACTGCCCCTTGGCGACTCATCCAGACATGGACGCTACCTGTTCACGGCTGAAACCGACGCAACGTGCCTTTCAAGTGACTTCAATGTATAAGACAACCTGGGCTGCTAACGTAGTATAAAGAGGGAGAGAGGTGGGCTGGATGTCATGTCATTTTTGTGTCGTGAGCATGGAGTGACACATGACTTATGTACGTCACGTGACTTCCGTGTTGAGTCCTTCAGTGACATGTGACTTTTGCAAACAAGGTCTTATCCTAAACCTAACCAAATACTTTTAGTGCCTAAACCTAACCAAACTGTGGCACTTTAACAGCATTAATCACATGTTAAAAACAATTTTCTGATCATATCAGATACAGCAGCCGAAGTCTGCCCTCTGCCTTCAGTATCAAAGGGGCGGTGACACTTCATCAGTACGTGATGAGTTTGGATGAGAATGTGTTGGTATATTTTCTGAATAAATTCATAAAATCACATGACCTGAGTACTTGACCCATCTCCCTTCAGTGTTCATGATATAAAGTTCACTTAATGCCCCTCTCCCCACAGCCTGCACAATGGCGTGGCCACACACCGGCTGTACAAGAAACAAGTGCTACCATACAAGTACACAAACACAGCAATGACCCATGAGCCTGGGAGAACAGGAAAGTTTTGAGTTTGCTTTTGAATGCAGGCAGCTTGTTCGAGTTAAGACGTAGGAGTATGGCCGGCTCTGCACATGGCCACTTTGCATGAAAGGAAAACTGCTTTTGACCACAGGGGTTTGTAATTCCATAATTCACAACCGCATTTTAGGGTTGGTTTCATTTTCCCTCTAGAAAAACACCCCACCTCCACATGATAGTTGGTCACCTGCCAAAGTGGCTCTTAAGGAGTTGAATGACACACCGAAAACTCAATTTCGGAGTGCAGTTTATTCGGCGTGAAAGAAATTGTTCTGCATTTGTTTCTTCTGGAGAATTAATTTTCCAGTCGTGACCACTTGTAATGTTTGGCGTGACCATTAAAGTGTTGTAAATAAGAGTTGTGCAGAGAGCCTATTTGTTGTACTAATTCAATGGAAAGTGAGTCAAATCTTGCCCTGACATGTGTGAAAACCACACACACATGCACACAAACACAAACACACGCACACACACCGCACACACACACACACAAATGTAACACAATGTGCTATTTTGAAAGTAGCTGACTTGATAAGATTTGCATCAGTGGTGTGGGACATACAGTGTGGCAACTGCAAATGTCAAATCTATTTTTGTTATTGAATGTTGTTGTTTTACACAGTTACATATACATTTTTTTTTCTTTTATAACATTCATTATAGCTGGAAAATGGCTTGTAAAACAGTGAATACAAAGAATGGCACTTGGTCAGCATTTACAACATTGAAATTAAAATGCAGATCTAATTTCCTTAAATATTGTCCCCCACCACTTTGTTAATGAGTCTGATGAGATCATCTGTCACTGCTGAATAGAAATGAATGGAGTGCTGTTGTTATAAATAATAATGTTAATAATGTTTAATTCTATAAAGTGTGAAAAGGAAGGGCTTCTTGCATTGTCACTTGTTAAAGTAGCAATATGAAACAATTGCACATCCAAAAATGAGTACTGCAGTCCAAATAGTGAATTGGAACCATAGACTATAATTAATAGGTTGAAATCCTATTTATCATACTGTCTGTGCTGAAGCAAGTTGTTTCCCCCCTGCCCCATCCTCCCGAGACTTGAGGAATCTCAGGCAGGCTGCAGGAACACTGCAGGAGCACAAGACGAGCGCAACAATGTGATTTGACAAATAAGAAATAACAATGAGTCCTACACTGTACAGTCAGTTGTCTGTCAATGCAAAGCTAAGCTCTTTATCCTGAAAACAAAAGCCCACTGCTCTGAAAATACACAAATTATAACACAGGTTACAGACCGGAATAGAAATTTCAAAGGAGAACACCACGGCTGTAGAGGTGTTGTCAGAGACGTTTTAACTTGGCATGTCTTCTTAATCTCTGATGACATGTTCATTTTATGATTTAGCACAGTGAATATATTACAGATTTCTCCTTTAAAGAAAAATAAAATAAGTTGATGCGGAAACAGCGACAAAAAATAACCCATTTATGCAACAAGGATTTTGCAATGCATGTCAAGCCACATGTGAAGGGTTAAAAGTGAGCACCGGTTAAAATGGAGAAGCTCGTTGCTGTGGAGAAGAGGAGGCGTGCTCACACACTGACACACACAAACACACAGTTGTGAGGCTGCTGTTGAGTCTGGGAACATGCTGTCTTTCTTGTTCAGACAAACCGGACATCAGGCGGACATGTTGAAATGTGAAACTGCACAGTCATACTCTCACTGACGTAGTTGCGTATGATATCATCTGGAAGTGTTGCAACCCTAGTATCCCTGAATATGCGATACTGATCTCTGTGCATTTATTTGTTTGCTCAGTGGTTATTATTGGGAATAAAAGTTCCAAACCACGCCTTGATGATAAGAGGGTTTTTTTTTTTTTTTAAATATTACACGCTTGGATAAGCACTAGGTACATTTGTGTATCAGAGGATGATTTGAAAATCAATTGGAAGCCACCTGCAGCCCTACTTCCTATTGTACTGATTATATTTCTACTAAATATAACAACCATGATTTAATGAACGATACTGTGGGACACTGAGAGGAGTCATGAAAATTTGATATTTTGAAATGAGAACAGGAAGATAATTCCGTCTCAATTTCACCCACAAATGCTGCAACAGATGACTACTGATGCAATGTACTTTCATTTTGGCTCTGTGTTTATACATTTAGTTGACTTGCAGGGCATCAGTGCTGAGTGCTGAATGTCTGTGTGCCCTCATTATTTAGCACTCAGTTTTGAGAATTTGGAGAATCTACTGAGGTCCACTCTGAGCTTGAGTACTCTGTATAAGCACACAAGCAAAAAAAAAACAAAAAAACATTTGGGATCCCTGTGGAGATATTAAAACAAACACATGATGAGACAACCACAGAACAATACAAGGATGAGCTATAAAATAGCAGAAACACGAAAGCACTGAAAGCAGTAACAAGAGACAGAAAAAGTTAGTGTGCTGTGAAAACAGATGCTGCTGACAAGTTAACATCCAGTTAGACATGAATTACTAGCTATGAAAAATGTTACACGTAGTATTTTGTATGTCGTACAGGCTGCATGGGTGGTCCCAGTATACTCACACAAAATTATGATATCCAATACCACATTCTGTTCATTCTGTTTGTAATCTTGTATTGAAATGGATGGTATTTCAGAGTATTTCATAAGAATTGTACCGTGTAATGTTCTACAGGTCTACATATTTATTCTGACTTGTGTAACATGTAACTTTATTTTTTGCTCCAAAAACAGTAACATATCTTGGCTTCTTGTCCTAATCCAAAGAATGTTTCAACATTTTGTATTTGTGCAGTATGTCCAGCTTTGTTCTCTCTCAACTGGTGACTCTTGGATTTACAGGCAACTAGCTGGCAAGCTAAAAATCTGATCTGGTTTACTGTCACATACACACAGTCCCACACAGTACAACATATAGTGAAAATCCATTCTCTGTATTTAAACCATGCTATAGAAGCTGTGGGCAGCCTCTGTGCAGCACCCAGTGAGCAGCTCTAGTTCTAAACCAGTGCCTTGGTTAAGGGCACTGACAGGAGCATTAACTGAGCTTACAGTATGTGTTTTCTGATGGTGGGAGAAACCAAGCAAACAGAGGGAGAACATTCAAACTCCACTTAGAAGGGCCCTCACGGGGCTCAAGGACCAAGCATACATTGAGAATGCAGAGGCCCCTGGGCACAAAATCTTGGAGGCCTCGCTCCCCCCTTTGGCCACAACTGTGATCATTCAGTTAGAAGAAACGTTAAAGTTTCACAAAAACATACAGTATAAGCCCACCTTTGCTATTACCACAGACATAAAGTTACGTGTATTTTGACCGTTTGATGCAGATAAAAGCAGCTGTAGATGTAGCTTTTGAAATTGGGTGATACAGTCAGTTTTTGGCACGACACCAGTCAAGTGAGAAACATCCTCAAGTATGCACACATTAGGGAAGGTGGATCAGCTGGATTTGGTAACTGAGAGCATTCATGGGTTCATATTTCAACGCACACAAACTAGGTGAAATATTGTTGCATACTTATTGTTTAAAGGGTTTATTTCCAAACTAAATTACAACTAAAATTCTACATAGTAAAATGGAAAAAGTCTAAAAGTAATAAGGAACAGTATTTAAAGTAATAGAAGTATAAGTATGCATTAGGCTTGGCATTGTAATACTACCCTATCATATACTGTGTTGTCTGATTATTTGTATCACTATAACATTCTGCCAAATATATTGGCTGTGTCAGTGTAAGACATTGATTATTTTTTTCACTCATGTGATCTATGATTAGTCGTTATTATCAGAATGTTTATGTTGATTTTCTTGTTTTTAAATATCGTGCTGTTGTTCTAACAGTCACATCACGTCTTCCTGTTTTAAAACCACAGCAACACCTTTCTCTGTATTTTATAAAACACAACACGCTCTGAAACACAAAGCTTTATTAAAGCGCAGTAGCCCAAGTAAGTATGTCACAGCGTACACAGCAGTATGTCACAGCAGAGCAGAGTTAAATTTTTGGTGTTAGTGAAATTTGAGCAAATGCAGAGTTAATTATACTCTGGATATATCAAATCTCTTATGTTTAGCTCTCTCATAACAAGGTGTTTTAAAATCAAAACTTTAACTGTCATTGTAGTAATATTGATTCTGAACTATTAACTAACTATTAACTGTTAACTGAAGTACTACCTAAGTATTCATTATCAGTCATCATAATTGAATACTGAGTACAAGTTTAATTCATATCCAAACCTTTCACCTGCAATTTTGAAGCCATTAAGCCAATCTGATCACAAATGAGCCAATTTACAACCAGGACATATGGATGAAAAAGAGCCCCAAAATGCTGCTGCAGGCACGTGTTTAGCAACATGTTCTCATCCCAACTCATCGCATATCAATTTGTCACTGCCCCACAGCGTCTGATACCGAGGCACAAGGAACCCTTTAGTGGCTATCTGACTCGGCCAGGAAGTCTTTTTAACACCTGAGTAAAGTAATTTAGGCGGAGGATCTGGACAAACACAAACCCCTTTGTTTGGATGCTGCTATTGATAATTCATTAAATACCAGTGGAGAAAAGTAACTAATACTCTGTGTAGCTTTTGAGAAGAATATTTTGCACTTTTACATAAGTATTTTTCTAACACCAGTACTTTTAATTTAGTATTTTAGTAATGTAACAGTGCTTTATTAGAGTACAGATTCTCAGTACTCTTTCCACCACTGGTTTCCAGGACCTTTGAACATGTTTATCAGGGGATTAATGTTTGATGTACCACCATCACCGCAGCAGCACAGTCAAAATTGGGTTGATCAGAGTCTGTAACATCCCCCTCCGACAGTTGAAAGTAGTTTATGTGAATGCGGAAGTCATTCAGTCTCAAAACACCTTTGGGAAATTGTAGCTATGAAACACACAAGGAATTGTGAAAGTAAAATTTGGGCCACGAAACATGTCAGAGATGGAAAGTAAGGATTTAATGGAGATAAATAAAAGCCAACATGACTTAATGGAGAGGAAACGTGTGGATTTACTTTTTTTCTGAAGTTGAGGGTTATTGTTGGAGCAGCTGATCACTGCATGTCTCAGAAGAGGCCGTGTGGTTTTGATGATCTGCAGGTGAAAAGACATTCAGCTGTCTCTTAAAACTCAATTTCAATTTCATTGAAAAGTTCCAGATTTTCTGTCTTTGGTGCTAGAGGGAATATATCCGATACCAACGGAGATCCGCTTGTAACGTTAAGTAAGGAAGAATTACATCACCACACTGTAGAGTCCCTCCTTTATACGACTGTCCCACAGTCAGTGAGTATTTATCTTCTACTAATTTACTACAATATTTATTTTCCTTTGTTATGATTATCTTTGTTTTAATGATTTTGGATGTTCTTCTTCTTATTATTAATATTATTGGTGATGATGGTAGTAATAATAATCATATTTTGTAATGTTGTTGTTATTGTAAGTATTATTATTTTTAAGGTTTTTGTTTGTTTGTTTGTTTGTGTTTTTTTCTTTTTTTTCTCACCAAAAAAAAAATTGATATTGGACCTATATAGGATGCCTATGTTACGGACAAAGTACGCGCATGGATGAAATATGTCAATAAATAAAAAGTATTTTAAAAAAGAAATGTTTCAGATTATAACCTTTATTTCAGCTGCATTTTGATTTCAGTCTCCTGGATACATTCACTGGCAAATGGTGTAAAAAAGCCATTAAAGGACATTAAAAGTAGAGTCCTTTAAAGTAAATACAGTGCAACTTGTATTTACATGAGAGTGCCCATTTGCAGTAATGGTGGTGGTTTGTTTACTTCCACCCATAATCTGAATTATTTTACCGATTAAATGTGTGAACATGGGTGTCAGAAGTATTTCTGATTAGAAAACTTGCAAGATTTACATTTAGTACTCTTAAAATCTTACCACTAAAATCAGCCTGAGTTTAACTATAAAAAAGTAGAAAAAAATAAGAGTGATACTGAAATATTTGTCGTACTGAAATACTTTTAGAAGGATACTTAACTGAAGCGTAAATAATCATCATAAAAACTTAACACGTCCTCATGTGGTTGTTATATATATAAACATGATGTTCACACAGCCAATTATCTGATTGACCTTCAGGATGTGTTTGCAGTCTTTTTTTTAACATGTGCTAACTTGTGTATACAGTGAACCTATGTAGCCTCCCTCTCACTAAGCAGATCACAAATCTCAGCTGCTGCCTGCTGTGTTTATATATCTGTACAAGAATAGCTCAGCCAATCACATGAGCCAGCAGTGGCAGGTACGCTGAATCATCGCCCAATCATCTGCAACATTAATGCTTGGAAGATGAGTCACAGTGGCTAAATAGAAGCAGGATTCTGATTGGTGGGAAGAATCCTGAGTCACCAGGCAACAGTTCCTCATTGGTGAAAATGCTAACAAATGACAAGTGAGAATCTCTCAGGCTCAAAGTGAGAACCGGTTTTTGGAGGGAAAAAAATGAATGAAAGGGAAGAACATTTATCATTTAGCTAATATTAGCTCATATTCAGCAATGGACTGAGGACAGCAGCAGTGGACTTTTTTATTAAGCAGGTTGGGACATGTACAGGCATGACACAGAGTTAATGCTTTCACAAAGTGAGAAATATTCTAAAAAAAAAATAAAAGTTTAGAGATGTTGAAGATAAACTATAGGTTAATTTCAACACATTTTTGGGGAATATACATTTCTGTTTATCTAGGTTTAAGAGGCCTGGTCAGGTCCCATTTCAAGTGTCTCGTATCAAAATAAAATCCAGATGAGATTTAAGATTTACTGAACCACAAATCTGATTTCAATCCCTTGTGGCTCTCTGGGCTACATGCACCTGAAGCTGTTTGGTAACTACTCACTACAAACATGAATGAATTATTTATGAACTACAAGCAAGACAAAAGTTTGTGTTCATAGGTTCTAACTCATGCCACCCCCTCACCCACACAGATTATTCACTGGTTGAACTAATCAGGGATCAGATAAACACTACAGTAGCGAGATGCATTTTGTATCGTATGTGTAGAAAGCGCTGTTTTTCTGTGTGGCTTTAATGAGACAGAGTGTAATGACTAATTTCAGTTGGAGATTACAGTTCATTTACTCCAGTCAATAAGTGATTTGTTAAGTTTTGATGGTGGGATGGCCCAATGCAGCGTTAGGGTTAGGGTCAACCCCCATGGGTCTAGGGGTGTATTTTCAGCAGCACAGGCGCTGATGAAAAATCATAGCAATATTAGAGAAATATTACAGGCAGCAGTGTGTTTCTATGATCCTCTTGCTCTTCCAGTTGCCTGTTGTCACTTTGATCATGAAGGCGTCACTACAAAACTGGCAGAAGGGTGGGCTGAGAGAAAAAGTCGCAATTACAAATCTGTACGCTACTTCAGCACCAAGGACAGTTCTCAGGATTTATCAATACACTGCACAGTTAGGCTAATGATATTTTGGAGCCATGGTTGGGGCCATAGAGTCTTACAAGGTTACGAGGATGCAAGGAGATTTGTCAATGTTTTACAATAAAGTTGTATGACATAGTTCCTTCTTTGATTGATTAATTGGACTGGCTGAAAAGATAAAAATAAAAAATATAAAACAGACTAATTTATACGGAGGAGTGCTGAGGATGAATTAAGCAGTCTCACAGCCTGGAAGAACTGCTCTTCAGTCTGGTGGTAAAGCAGCGGATACTTCTGTATATCCTGCCTGATGGCAGCAGGGTGAACACGCTGTGGAGGAGATGGGTATTGTCTTTTAGCATCCTCTGGGCCCTGTACAGGCACCTCACCTCACTGATGCTTGTAGATGGGTACCATTGATGTTCTTGGTGGTTTTAATCAGCTGCTGTAGAGTTTTCCATCTAGGGTTGTGCACATCCCATGCCAATTTGTGATGTTTCCAGTCAGGATGCTTTCTATTACTCCTCTGTTGAGGTTAACAAGAACTTGGCATGAGAATTTTGCCTTGGGGGGTTGCAGTCGTGGGTGTAAAGCTTGATGAGGAGGGGGCTGAACACTCTAGAGTGGAGGAGGTGAGGCCACCAATCCGAGCTGCCCAGGATCTGTTTGTGAGGAAATCCAGTATCCAGTTGGTACTCAGGTGCAGAGTGTGAAGTTTGCCAATCAGCTTCACGGGGGAGATTGTGTTGAATGTTGAGCTGAAATCAACAAACAACATTCTGATGTAAGTGAGTAAAGACTGAGGGGAAACAGTGGAGATGCCATCCTCTAAAACCCTTTGTAAAAGCATGCCTTATAGACTAGAATACAAACCAGTATTCATACAACATTTTACAAATTCTATATCAAGACAACATAGCAAAGAAAGAATGACGACCCGCATGACTGTAGAGCTTCACATTCATGCAGTTACACATATTTGCGACACATATGTGCTTTCATTATCCCAGATTTTACCCACGTGGATTTATCCTAAACTCACGACCTGACAATAACAACCCCTCTCCTCAACCTGCAGATTCTACTGAAGTCCCTAAACCAAACATTTGGCCACTGAGTGAGAGTGCCTTAGTGGTGATTTGTGTGACACTGAAGGCACCTGGTGAACAAAAGCTTGCTGCTTCTTAATGCCCCCACTCTCCCCCACACCAGATGGGATTATTTTTACATCTTTGTTTCAGAGGAGGTTCTCAGTTTTATGCTCAAGTTTCCATCAAACAATTTGTGGTTTTGAATAAACACTAAGCTCTCATCCAAAGAGCTAATGAGAGCCATATCCAGGCTTTCTCCCCTCTGTTTGGTTTGGGTTTTGGTGGTAAAAATGAAAGTATGGTGGGGAGCTCAATAAATAGAATAAAAGGAAGAAGAAAAAGTTTGATTCTTCAGTAAATTAGACCTTTGTCAGCCCTGAAAACAAGTTGGCATACTTTTTAAAAACCCACATATTAATGCAGATTAATGAGTAAATGTATTTGTGTTGTACTTTCTCTGTTCCAAGTTATATTTGTCACTTCATTTTGACTAAAAACAACCTACGGGAGCTGTACAGTTTGCATACAATAAACTCTATCCTTAGATCCTTAGACAAGTACAAAGAAAAGTAGTAAAACAGTAATATGCAGGGACAGAAGGACAGTATAGGGTGAATGAAGTACAAATATATCATTTTAAGTCAGTTAGGAATAACATTCAGGCAGAATGTAGAAGTGTGTGGAGACCATTAGCTGTCAGCTTAAGAGAGATAAAATAATGGCAGATGCTATTTGCACCTGGGGTGTATATAGTTTAGCATGGCAGAGACACCGACCCAGGTGTCTGTAGACAACAATGCTATTTGCACCTGAGGTGTAAATAGCCAGTGGGGTTATTTACACCCACATAGCAGAGACAAACATGATCTTTTTTCCTAAACCTTACCAAGAAGTTTTATTGCCTGAACCTATGCCAACTATGACTGAAAACTTAAAATAGTAATTTAAAAAAACAGTAAATAATAAGTCAACTAAGTCTACAAATGACTTCTAATTTCACACTAGACTAAAACCCCACTGTCCCACATTACAGTCCTGATCTTAACCTGTTCACCCACTGCAGCCTCTTGTTCACTGCAAATTTGTCATGCGTTATAGCCAGACTAAGGCGACCGAGTGTGAATAGCTGAATGATTTCTGTATGCCTATTCTCACTGGGGTGCAAATAGAAACTCTGTAAATGAATATAAATGAAAGTTATAAAATAAATGGGAGATTTGCACTGCAGGTTTCCTGAAAAAAAAACCCCAAAAAACCCAATAACAGCCAAATTGAAGAAAGTGACTCCACAGTTACACAACAATCTTAATGGACTATACCAGCAGGTAAATTAAACTGTGTTCTGCATCTGTGAAGATTGTTACTGTTCATTTCCTTGATCACAATATTGTAGTGAAAATATTTTTAGGTTGAATCTCATTCTAAACCCTCATCCTAAAATGAGATAATACTTAATTGATCCCTGAGGTGAAATTCACAATTACAGATGACTTTGGAAACATTGTGTAATATAACTGAACATTTTAATGAACAAGTCATCTATCAGTATCCACAATGATTAATGGTTTATTTGAGCATAAATATCCTCCCTCTGAGAGAGTGACTTCTGTAATGAAGTGCTAATGAGCAGGTCTGTGTGGGAAAAGGCCTCAGGGCATCACAAAGGAACTCAGACCAAGCCTAAATCTTCTGCAAAAGAAGGTTAAATGCTGTTTGACCTCAGTCTTTAGTTTCGAACGTGCGGGGAAGTCATCTGTGTTAGCAGCACAAGATTTTGCTGCATTTATTCTGTGTCTGTGGTTTCTCCCCAACAAAGCAGAGAAGTGATAACATCAGTGTGCTTGCTCCAGTTTCAGTGGAAAATCCCACAGGCTGATACTGGCAGCACTGGGGAAAAGCTTAATCTGAACATTTCATACAAATACTCAAAACTTGCTTGACGTCCTACTGTTCAAGGCTAACCAATATCCAAGACAATGCAGAGTGCAGACATATGTTTAATAGTTCGCTCAACTCTGTTAACATGCACGATACCTGCTTACTGTATGTCTTATCTGTGTTTGTTAAAGAGACATGTTCATGTGTTTATGTTTTCTTAAAATGTTGCAAAGTTGGAGAAGCTGTTATCTAACTTACATTTTTAAATCTTAAATCTTTCAAAACATAGAAACACAGGCGTCTCCTGGATAATTTAAACTCTAACTGAAGTTTGAATTCTCCTCATTTTTGGCCAAGGAAATATAAACTAAAGTGATATTGCAGCTGTGGTAAATATTTCATTAATTTTTCAATTTTTGGTGTATCCCAAGCTAGCAGGTGATCGACATCAGAGAGCCAGCAATGGTCCACAGGGGCTCTCAAAGTTTTGATGACTTTGTGACAATTTAGGGAACCAGCGTGTGACTGAGGGCCACACAGGAAAATTAGTGAGCTTGTCGTAAGATTTGTGATTGATCTCATAAGGGCATTTAACATCAAAAATTCCTAAAGCACTGAATTCAACTGTTTGCAGAACGCTTCATCTGTCTCCCGTGGTCCAACCAAGTAAGAGCTGATCCTGAAAACTCATTTTCTCCTGAATCATTAAGCGTTTTTCTGTGGTGGCTTTTCTATCTCACTTGAACTGCAGAGTTGTCTACTGGTATACAGCACTAGCACTGATGACAGAACATAATTCCTGTGACACTCGTAAGTAGCCACTAGTTACCTTGAAACCTGTAGTTCTCTAGGAGGGCATTGGGTTACGTATTAGCCGAATAGTGTATTACATGTAGGCTGTCTAAAGTTAAAGTATTGAAATGGAATTAGTAAAATATAATACGTGCACTTCATTTTATTTCTTACAATACAATATCTGCTTGCAGCTAAAGCATTATTGTCTTTTTTAAAAACTTATGTTCAGGTTCTCAAAGCTCTTCATTAAGTTTAGGGAAAGATTATGGTCTAAACTGAATATTGAGATACAAATACATTATGCATCTATTAAGAAGACCAATTTTTTGTCTGCTACAGCATACATATCTGCTCTGTAAATCCGGTCTCTTCTCATTCCCAGGCCATCAAATAGTGACTTTTTGTCACACCCCTCTGCATCTCATACAGATGCACAAAGCATCCTCCAGCATCTGTATGAGACGCAGAGGGCTTTAAAGTAACTTCAATGTAAACCCATTTGTGTTGGGAAAGGCGGTTGATTGAGTGAGAGAGTCAGTGTATGGAGGAGGTAGGGTTGATCGACGCGTCAAATAAACACAAGACTCTCACCCAGGAGGCCAGGCATTCATGTCCCATGTAACACCAAATTACAACATTTTAAGCTCCATAATGTTACTTGCATCTTGTGACTTACTTCACTTACACAATGTGACTCATGTGAGTCATTCATGAATGCAAGTTGTTCATTGTAACTCTGACCATGATCTTTTCCTAGATCTAACCAAGTTGTTTTGGTGCCTAAACCTACCAAAACTCCAACCGTTTCACAATGCTAACCACGAGTTGGCAGCGTCTCAAAGGGTGAGCGGTTAGCCAGGCTAATTTTTCTCCCTCATTTCAGGCTGTTTGCTTTAACCACACAGATATGAGAGTGCTCTCTCACCCGAAAGTGAATAAGTGTAATTTTATAAGTTTTTAACTTTGTTCTATTTGTGCATTCAACAATTATGTTTAATTTGGAATGAAACAAAAGAGGAAATGACACATACAGTAGCATTAACAGCATTAGCAGACAAAGGGAAGAGCATTGCTTACAGAAAATTAAACTTCAGTGAGAGTAATTCTAAGGAAGTTATAGACAACCACACACACAAAACTATGAGTATGAGTGGAGATTTCTGAGAAGTGCAAAGTGATAGAAGGTAAAGAATACAAGTTTATGCATATTTTAGAGCAGGCAGTTTATTCCTGTTATTTGACCGAGAATCAAAAGTAACTTTGCTGCCAGGTACTTTTAGATGGAAAGGTATTTTCCTTGGTGCACAAAACATGAAACACAATGAACTAACATTGGTTACATACTGAGAAGTCTTATCAGGAAAGGCATGGCCCATATCCACTGAGTGAGGTGTTGCATATTCATTGTGTTTGCTAAAATCTTCTGTCTAAAATCTGACATACTACATTCAGAGAAAACTGGACACATTATTGTTATATCTTAAGTATCTTTTATATAAGGGACCAAAGACCAGTCTGATAGTTACTGTGAGATCACCATTTTGAGTTGAGACCAGCAGAGTTGCCTGCTGGTCTGATATTTCTGCACTCTGACTCATGTCAGTGTCACTTCAGTGGTATTTGATAGTGGATAATTGAAGAGTAATTAAAAAGCTAAATTCTGAATGTTTTTGCTGTTCTAAAGTCCCCTGCTACACCCCACCAACAGAAAGTGAAATTAAGAACATTTCTGTGAAAAAGGATAAGTTATAAGGAAAAATGTGTCATAGCCCACACACACACACACACACACACACACACTGAGTATGAGACATCTGGGAGGTGCAGATGGAAACAAAATTACTCAAATGCAAGAAATCCACAGATAACCACTTGAATTTGGTGGTCGTTGTGGGAACTGATGTCTTGGTCCTTGAACAATTCATCAAATAACTTTTAAGCGAGACACAAGGAAGATAATTCAAGTTTGTGCATGTCATAGAACAGGCAGGTTACTCCTACTGGGTGAATGGGAATGAGAAGTCGCTTTGCTGCCAGGTACTTTCAGATGGGACAGGAAAATACTTTAGTGCACAAAATGTGAAAAAGCAAAGTTACCTGACATGATCAGACTCAAAATAAATACTGAGAATTATGAGAAGTCATACAGAATCATTATTCCAATGGCATAAGGAACTCTCTGCCAAGTCAAATGATGCCTGCTGCAATGAGTTATGCTGCAATAAGTTATGAAAGTTTAAGGGGCAGGACATACATTGTTAATAATAGTGCAATGATGCTTCCCACAATTGTCTATGACTAACAGTTCATAAGTATTTGCAGGGAGCGCGGTCAAAGTTTAGGGGATGGGACAAACATCAGTAATGATAAAGGAACTCTGCTGAGTGCGTTGCAGCCATCCCAGTGTGTCTATGTCTGACGATTCATGACTTTGTGAATCCTTTTAAAGTTATAGGCCACTCCCATTACCACGCCCACTTTCTTCCACTTGGTATGAACAGTTAATCAGCTGTTGTTTGGCTCATGACTAACCTTTTCACTTAATCTTGTGTGAGTCTGAATCCGTCTGGAAGATATTATTTGCGATAGGCCACTTCCATTGTCATGCTTGTCTTAGCCAACTGACAAGAACACAAACACACGTTTTCAGACACACTTGACCTCCATGTCAAATTTCAGCCTCCTAGGGCAAAAACTGCAGCCGCCAAAGGGTGGGGAATTTTTCTGGACCAATAGAGCTGCTGATCGCAGCTATAAATAAATACTACATTGGAAAAAGGAAGCAGAGTCTGAGTAGAAATTTCTCACCAACTGTCTTTAAACAGTCATGAGTTTTTAAGCATAGGTGGCAGATTTTTTTACTTAAGTGAAAGAAACAATTGTGCAACATAAAAAATAAAAGTAAAAGTCTGGCATTCAAGATATTGCTACAGAAAAATGCACTAAATGTTACTTTCAGTTTTGTCTTAATAACAAATGTGATTGTACTTTGTGTTTTGTACTTTGTCACATATTAATTATATTCATACTCTGAAGCAGATCTTCCTCAAAGAACATCTGAAACTCAGAGGAGGAACTTCACCAAGAACAAACAACTACACCACCTTCCACTCCAAGCAGAGATCACAGATGAACTTTAGCCTATGTGACAAGAAACTCTCTGATTGGTGCACAGACAAAACGAAGGCGGGACTTGCAGTATGGTGTGATTATCAGTAAACGGGGAGGGATCCCTAAGGAAAGTACCTGAAAATTGTAGATGAGCTCGGAGTCAGGACGGGGTCAAGTGTATTCAACTTTGCATGTGTGTGTGTGTGTGTTTGTGTGGCAGTCAGCCATCATGAGTCTGCAGGCTTACTCTGCAGTGACTTTTAAATCAGTGAAACTAGATTGAGTGATTTAAATTCAACATCACAGTTTTTTTTGTATACATTTTGAAAATCACTCTGATGAAGCTGAGGTGTGTCGTAGGCTCCCTCTTCAAATTCAAGTGCATTTTATTTATTTATTTATTTATTTATGCAGCACCAAATTGTAACAGAAGTTACCTCAGTTCACTTTTAGACTGTACTCTACTATATTTACAGAGTTTCAACATCCTGACAAGTGCAAGCACTCTTAAGTACCTAATAAAAATAACCTTCTCATCTATCGCTATTGAGGAGCTTGTTGCATGACGTACTGTGACCCGTGTTTTTAATGAATCAGAACAGCGTTCCTGCTCAGTCACACATACACGACGCTGGTACGGGCGAAGTCAGAGACACAAGTGATTCTTTATAGTAGAGAAGGAAGTTGGAGAGACAAAAACAAAAAGACAGTTTAGTTTTCAATTCTGAGATTTATTGAAAAGATAGAGATATAGACAGACTTACAGACAAGGAGACAAACAGACAGCCCAACCATACATTGTTTGCCTCAGTTTGGCGCAGTGACACATATTTTCCATGACCCTCCAGGAGGCTTTTAGATGTGGTTGACCTGACTGTGAGACGACTCTGCATCCACATCAAAACAACTGCAAATGACACAATCATGTCTGCTATAACAGCAAAACACCAGGCAATAGTATCTTTTGATTGTTTAGATTTTTTATGCCTCATTTGGCTGTAAATAGCAGGGAAGGAAAAGGATGATTGTCTTACAGTAGTTTATGCTAATTGAGATACAAAGTTTTGTAAAAAAAAAAAAAAAAAAGAAAAGAAAGAAAAAAAAGTACATAATTTCCCCACTGCTGTCCTTGTCACTGATAACAGTAGGGTAATTGTACAGGGGCATGAAGTTTGTGCGATTATACACTACACATCAATGACAACCGTGGCCAGAGGCATTATGTTTTATGGGTCATCCCATTCTTGCGAACACGATATCTAAAGAACGTAATTACAAATAGATGTAACAGTAATTCAATTACAGTTATAAATCAAAATATTTGTGATTAAAAAATAGTTACATCCACATATTCTTTTCAGGTTACTTGGCAGAGATCTGTGCTCTTCTATCAATGTGTCAATTTATCAGTTTCTGTCTTTCAAATAAAACAGTGCCACATGTTTTAAGACTGCTTTTCTCAGACGTTACATTTATGGTGCAATTTGTTCTACTGCAGTGGTACCTTCAGTAATAATAAATCTGATGCAGTGACTATAAGTATAAAGTTCAATTCCTGCCTCCCATAATATGTAACTTTAAACAAACATAGTTACATTTTACTAAAAAAAAACTTTAGCACAGCCCTTCAGAAAATCAACCTGACAAGAACACTGATATTGTTCAGTGCTACAATTTATTATTTTGTGAGCACACACACACACACACACCAAGCAAGGGGAAGATGGTACACCATGCCCTATTCACCAAATGTTTTTGGTTATCTTGCCTTCATCAGGGTGGCCCTCACCACCCTGAGGTTTTGATTCAAGTTTCAAGGTGAAGATCATACACTACTGAAATAAATTAAAATGTAATGGCTGAATGGAAAGTAAGAAAACAAAACAAAAAAGTATAAAATTATAATCCAAACACGTGTTGAGAGTCTGTTTACAGCGCAGCCAAATAAACTCATGTTGTTTTAATAAAGGAGTCAATAATCAGTCTTTTTCCATCGTGCCATGAAACACCATGGTCTGATTTCATGCTGCACACAGTGCAAGTAGTTTTCCACACAACAGAAGGGCACAGCATAAGGAGTTAGTTACCTTGCTGAGAAGTTCGATGAAAATCTGCAGGCAACAGGCTGCACACCTCAAACAGCTCACTGTGGCTGCTCCTTCATGTTGTCACTCTGCAATGTTTAAACTGATCTGATGTCAAAGAATGCAAAAACTGAAGCCCGTTCTCACACCCAACACGCCAAATATAGCAGCTTGATCAGCTGTAGGTACTCCTCCAGTGTCGTTTCTTAAGCATTACTGTATGTGCCATCAAAGTAAGGTAAACCTAACCGAGTATAGTAGTTTATGATTTATTTATGCTGCTGTATTTGATGAGTTAATTGAGAATCCACTGAAACTGACCAGGTCTTGTTTTTGTATTTTTGATGCATTTCTCTTTTTTGTGCATTTTTGATGAAAAAACAATACACCAAAAGGTCAGTGCCAACCTCTGTAACAAATACACTGTTTCTCAGGAAATTGTAATAAGTTACTTTTTACTTTAAAAAGTAATATTACTTCTTACTTGGTATAACAGTAATTAGTTACTGTTCGTTATATTACTATTAGGGGTGTAACGATTCACTCGTGCATCTGATACTCGGACTTAAATGTGTAAGATACGAATGCGTCGGTTCAGATGGCCTGTAGCAGTAAAAAGCTGAACGTGAAGTGGAAAAAAATCAATGCAGCTCTAGCGTATCGATACATCTCATTAGGACATGCAAGGTTTTTTTTTGTTTTTTGTTTTTTTTATTTTAGCATCAATGAACTGCCACTGTAACTTTCCTCCGTTTTCTCTCTTCCCCTGCCTCTGCCTGCACCGCTCTGGCTGAATGCCTGCTGCTTGGCTCACACAAAACAAGCGCTCCCCCCTCCCTCACCTGTCTCTGCTCTTCATTTCCTCTAAACAGACCGTGCTGAAAACAGACAGTGAAAGAACTGACGTTACACCACCAAACTTTCATAATGTGCAAGTGTAGAATAAGTTTTGGGTTTTATAAGAAAGATGAGAAACACTGCTGCAAAACATTTATGCAAAATGTGTCAGACAGCAGAGTCCAGAGCCACGAGTCTGACCTATTGAGACGTCATGTCACTGTGAGAGCAGGTAACACGGAGCATCACTGTTCCCCCACACTAATCAAAACCACAACACTCTTCATATGGAACAGAGTAGAATGTCATCTTACTGCAAAAATGCATTTTAAAGAGTTATTAAAGTTTGTTCACACATTCTCAGTTAGGCTACAGCATGTCATTTACACATGAGATTCCTAATAAGATGTTAACACCACTGTAATGTCTTCTTCTCTCTGTCTCTCTGCAACTAATAGCACCCTACAAATAAAGCATTAATTGAATCAAAATGTAAAGATTCACCCATTGCATCCTCTCATATTTCATGTATCATATCGTTGAACGTGTATCAAGATATGTATCGAATCGATCCTTGTCAGTGAGATAATTACTATATTACTTCCGTTCCTTGCTGGCAGGCCTGTTGCGCTCCAAAGTTGAACTGCTGATCCGTTAAACTTTTAACACTCAGAGAGCTTTAGTTTTTAGCTGTCCAGCTGTGGTGGAAACAAAAGCCGACAAAAGTTCTGATTAATTGCAGATGAATCACGTTGGGTCACAGATGGGTCACGTAGATTATTAGATTTATAGAGTTATTAGTCTGACAAATGATACAGTCATGTTAGAAGCACTTTTACTTATCGTCTTAAAGAACATTTTCACAGCATTATTGTGTCTGAGCTGCTTATTTCACGTCGCAGCTAGTCGCAGTAGCAGCTAATAACAGCAGTGTCCAGATTGTAAATAGTGGCAACTCCCATGAATTAAAAAATATCTTCCAGTAATCCTTGTTGATGGTCTTGTAAACTTTCATCTGCTTTTGTAAAATCAAACATGAACTCTTCATGACAAGTCAGTCCACAAAAAATGTTGTCCCCGTCTAACAATCATTGAATTCACTCACCTTTAGGAAGTGCGCTCTCTCTTAAATGCAGCAGTTTCACAATTACTTCAAAGAGAAAAGGCAGTGGGATTTTGTATTTGTATAAACACATACTTGCTAGATTATGAATTATCCATTAATTTTTCCAGCTGGAGCCTACATCCAGCAAGCTACACCCTGGACAGATGTCCAGTCTATCAGGACATGATTCATAAGAATGTCATTAAAGAGATGGTGAATATGACGGGGAAAGACATTCTTGGAATCCAAATCATCATTTAAAAAGCCACCTCTTTCTGCCCAGTTCTGTGTCTATCGATATGCTGTCCTGTCGCATAAGGGCTAAAAAGCCCAAAAAATTATCATCTGAAAAAAAGGGAATTATGAAAGTTTTCTCTCAGAAAAAAATGTGCTGCAAGATAGTTCAAGTTCAACTTCTGCAGTAGACAGAGGCTGACAATAGATGACCGGACATGTCATCTCCCAAATATGTCTGAGACCTTGAGAAATCATGGTTCTCGATTGTATTGTTTTTACAGTATTTCTGAAGTATTTACTGTATATTTGCAACTGTTTTCTCAGAAAATATTTACTCAAATTTATTGTCCAGTTACCTCAGTTTGTGGTTGACCTTGACTCATGAGCTGAATTCTAATGTATGAACTTACAACAACTTAAAACAGCGTACAACGTGATAAACCTCACTTCCTCATTTCGATTTCTGGGAAATCAAGGTATGTAAGAGGGCACGGTGTAGCCTATTAGCAACGTGATTTTCACACATTGGTAGAACTTTTCCTGTTTAGTTCCCCTTTCTCTTTAAAAGCTTCTTTTTTGAAATGAAGTTCCAGTATGTTTGTGAAGCAGGACTTTTCTAACAAACTACAGGTGTAATATAAAAAAAACAGCAAGTTCTCCAAATTATATGACAAATAAGTTAATAAGTATGCACATTGTTGTTGCAGTTGTCCTCCTGACTTACACCTCAATCAGCAGGATGACATTAATTGTCAGTGCCTTCAAAAACACTTACAAACAACTGCTGCAAAAATAAAATCATTTTGTGATCTTACACAGCAACTAAAAAATGTGTTTATTGTTGATTCACTTTGATGTTTGAGCTTCACTGTGCAGAATGATGTACGTGCAGAGGTCGACATTAGAAGGCAGTTTTCACATCTCCTGAAGGGGAAAAAGTTTCTCTGTGCTCACTTTAAAGGGGTAGTTTGGATTATTTGAAGTGGGGTTGTATGAGGTACTTATCCATAGTCAGTGTATCACTGAAGCTTAGCAATGTACTGCTCTGGACAGGGTCAGCAGCAAAATAAATTTTAGCCATTTAATGCCCATCTAAAAAAAATCTTTATCAGTTTAAGTGTATGCTATTGCTGTCAGACAGCCTTGTCTGACAGTAATATACTGTAAGTCAAATATCGCTGTCTCTCGCTCAACCAGACTCCACTGGCAAAAGCAGTAATTTTACCTCACAGAACTCAGGACTTGCTGGTCTATCATGGATAGTTTGTTAGTGTTATTGTGTGACTTTGGTGTTTTAAAAGGTTAGTTTGGATTCACAAAAGGCACACAATAGGCAGCTGTAGACCAGCAATTTGTTCTGCAAGGCAAAATGACAGTTTTTGCCAATGGAGTCTGGTTGAAAGAATGAAAGAGAATGTTAAGTGTGGCTGTTCCCATCAGAAAAGGCTGTCAGACAGCAAGGTAAAAAGCTGCAAAAATATTCCAAATATAGTATACACTGAAACTGATAGAAATTTATTTTAGGTAGGAGTATTTTGCTGCTGACCCTGTTCACAGCAGCAGGCCTACCTTGCTTGCTGGTACTTTTCCCTCCTCCTGTCCAAACTGGGGGCCTGTCGATCAGCATTTACTGTAGGTAAAATGCTGGCTTTCAAGAAGTACCTCAAACAGCCCTGCCTCAAATGATGTGAACTATTTCTTTAAATCTGAGTTCAAACCATACGTACGAGCATTATTTTGTGACACCACAACCACACTGGAAACCTGTCATGATTCAATAACCAACTGTGATGTGGAAATTTCAGTGCTCCAGCGCACAAACACTTTGTGTTGTTGTGCATTGTTTGCACAATGTAGATTCTGTATTTTTCAATAAGGCAGAAGGAAGATTTTTGATTTTGAGAATTTATTAAGCATTAGCTAGGCAATTGAACTGTTTTGTGGGAAAATTTTATTAGACACAAATTTTTATTTAAAAGTACAATTCTGCCACTAGGGGTGGCTGACATGACTCAGGCATAAATCATTTTAATGAACGAAGTAATATTTAAGATTTGTTCACATTACGTTTAGTCACATTTGACGACTTCCCTCCTCACTCCCTGATGTATCCTGTGACCTCTCAGAAGTTAAAGCAACTAGCAACTAGCTTGCAACATCTCACAGGAAATGCACTGTTAACTTGAATAAATTACAGATTTCACTCTGTTTTGGGATAATTTAAGTGCACAACTTAACAAATAATGTGGTGTTTTTAGACATTTTAATGCAGAAATGTTGGATATTAGAGCTTTAAATCAGTGTATGAACAATAAAAATCCAATATACAACAACATGTGTTTTATATGTGTCATGCTAACGTTCATTTCACGAAAATTCAACTTGAATCCTTTTTATATCAGTTGCTACCCCAATTATTTTAATTATTGATAATAATTGTGGGGGTGGGGGGCACAAACTCTTTTTGGCTTCTCAAGGTTATTCAAGGTTTGGGTACCACTGGGTTAAGTTAAGGCACAAAAACACTTGGTTAATGAAACATCCTGGTTTGGGTTTAAATTACATCTTTGTTAAAATCAGGAAATCTTTGTTGTCATGGTTACAATAACAACTATTTAGTTAAGGTTGGAGAACAATAATGAACAGTTGTTGGTTTGAAAACAGGAAGCAAAAAGTGGTCTCCTGTGTCTCCTGTGACTTTCTGTTGATTCATCCAATCACCATGACCTCCTCCTCCCTCTGTGGACTGTGAGGCTCTATAATGACATCATACCATTTCAATCCAGAGAGACGCATTCTGAGTGTACAAAATATATTTATTTGACATGTGCACAGTAGAGATGAGAAATGTGAAAAGTCCTTGGCAGTTAAACTCCATCATGACATCATCACATACAGTATAAACGGGGTAGCGAAGCCATGATTAATAAGGGAAAGCCCCGATGGAGTCTGTGACACTGGTGGTGGTGGTGAGGGGATGGCTGAAGATCCGGATGTGATGAAGACTGGACTTCTGATGAGATCAACCGGGGAACTGGATTAAAGGAACTGGAGGAGATTGGGGTGGAGGAGAGTCGCAACAATTCCATGCAGAAATGAGAGCTGAAAGGATTTAAAGTTTTGACACGACATGATTGGCTGATGGAGATTGTTTCTAAATCTGGTTGACTGGCTTGAAGAGTGAGCTCCCATGGATAGCTGTTTGGGAATAAGTGGGTAAAGAGAGAGGAAGGGTAAAACAGTTAGGGATGAATGAGGTGTAGAGATAGTCTTCCTGACTGAACTCACGCTGAGCTTCATTTCCTCCTTTGTTCTCACCAGACAAGAGTCCTAATTACTAAGTGAGTAGTATCTGCTGGAAATAAAGCTCATCAAATCTTCAAATGTTTCTGGAACATTTGAGCCTCATTTCAAACTGTGGCATTAAAGGCTGATAGAGGACACACCTCTATCTGAGCATTGATTTCCTAATAAAAATGTGACTTGATTCTTTTAATAGTTTCATATTTGTGCAGAGTGTAGCCCGCTTAATCTGAGTCAGCGTGTTTCCTGTTTTCATATCCCTGTGAAGTCATTCCTACCCTGCCTGACTCACTAATCCAAATGAGTACAGCAGGAAAACAAAGTTTTTCTTAAGAAGATATTTAAGAGGACACACCAGTGATTTAGTATTCTACTTCCAAAAAGAGACAACAGGCTGATTTTTTTTTTTTCCTGAAAAAGAATCGGCCAAATCTAAACAGTTGCCTAAGATATTGTGTATGACCTGGGTCAAGGTTCCCACAGAGTGTATCCTACATTTCCCATAATGCAACACAGAAGGGTGTTTCATCAGAATCTCTCTGCTTGGTGAATACCCATGTTTTTTCAAACTCCACAACCACAGATTGTGACCTAGGCTTCCTGATTAAAAAATGTCATATCGAAGTCCAAGATGAGATTTTTTTTTTCCAGGCTTTGCAACTCTTCTTTAGATCAGCAGACCAACAAACTGAACTTGATCAAATCTGGAGACTGTCCCTTCAATTCAGCAGTTACCTGTATCAGTCCTATGAGCAGCACAAAGCAACCTGATGCGATGCAAAAACACAAAAACAAGACAACAACACGACAAAACGCAACGCTCTGCAACACAGACCCTCAAAGCAACACCGTATAGCCAAAATAAACAAAAGCAGCGAGAAAAATCAATTTCAGGGGCGTGAAGTTTAGTTGCCCAAGGTGATGGAGCAGCTTTGATATCTTTGTTTTTGAAGATGTGAGACCTTTTGATTCTGAAACCTGTGGTAAAGGTTCTGCAACAGCACCTGATTTTTAACTTAAGTGGGGTTTTAAAGGTCTTTCAGCGGCTTCACACAGATTACATCTATTTGTCTGTGTGCCTGTTTTACAGTTTTACAGTGAGTCAAACAAATGATGAAATATTACTGAGTGGCGTGATGAGGCACATGGCAGGAGGGGAAGAAGTCTTGTGATGGGGAACCTGAACGTGTGTTACAGCTAAACCACAGCCTCACATGTGATGTGTATCTGTCCTGCTGTCTTAAATTTTTACTCATCCAATAAAGCTGCTGTTACAGGGTTTTCACACTTTTCTCAACTAGACTTAACATTACCAAAGAGACATTGTTAAACTTGTGTTTCATATGGTAAAATTAAAGCTGTTTCATTTCAAAATCAGTTTCAGATAAACTAGTAAATGCATCACAGCTGGACTTGATCAGCTCGTTTGGTTCCTTTCCATTAAAACATTACTGAAATACGTCCAAAGCGAGCAGCATTTCAACTTGAAAGGCTCCATTCATTTAAATTAACCAGTGCATGATGGAGAACTAACAAGAAGCCGTTACACTCAGTGTTGCCAAAGCTTCAGTGCTGCCATGGATGAGAGCAGCCATACGTCACATCCCCGTTCTTGAGAACGCACAGCGCTCCCCTCCTTGAAAGCAAGCAGCCAGTCTGTATGTGTGTCTGTGTCAAACACTTCATCAGAGGTTAGTTATTGATGTTACTGAGTAAATGACACATGTACCAATTGCGTCCATAGATCAAAGTGAACCAGAGAAAAGTTTTAGTGAATTTTTGCGTGTAATTTAGTGCATTCCTGCATTTTTATCAATTTTTGTAGACAAATTGATATTGGGATTTATTTGGAGAAAGAAAAACTCTCAGATATGGAAAGACATACTTGGCACTGTCAACATGGCAGACAATGTCTCCCTAATTTTCAGTTTTATTACTGGGCTGCCAACATAAAGATTATGCTATATTGGAAGGAGTCTCCATGAAATGGCACTGCCCCCAAATGGTTACAATTGGGGAACTTATCTTGTGGCCCCACTTCCTTGTATGCCCTGCTCTGCTCAGAACTGTCCCTTTCTGAACCTTTATCCTGGTACACTTCAAACCTGATTGTTAAACACTCTTTTAAGATCTGGACACAGTTAAGGCGATTCTTTTTACTCAACAATTTCTCGATCCACGCTCTGATAGTTAGAAATCATCTATTTGCACCATCACTTATAGACGGAGCTTTTGATGTTTGGGTTAAAAGAAAGCAGCTAAAGAAAGCTAAAGAAAGCAGCTAATGCTTAAAGGGATAGTTCATCCAAAAAGTGAAAATTCAGTCATTATCCACAAAACACTGCTGGAGTTTCACAGGAAAACGGTGCTGCAGAATCGCCCAAACAATGGAAGTGAATGGTGACCAGTTCTCAAATGTGAAAAACAACTGGAAAGAAATCATAAAATGCCTCCATACTGCTCGTCTGGCAAATCTCATAAAGCCCCAGGATGCCGTTTGCACACTGTCACACCACACACACCCAGTTCAGACAGTGTGCATACATGAACTTGTCTCCAAGCTCAGGGTCTACAGTGAAGATTCAGGCTAAAAACATGGTGTAAAGGACATATTTCAAGCCAGTTTAGCATGTCAGGGCTTTAATAGACATGGATTACACCAAATGAGCAGTATAAAGGCATTTTATGTTTTTATTCTGTTGTTTTTTTCCGTTTGAAAACTGGTCACCATTCACTTCCATTGCTTGGGAGATTCTGCAATGATGTTTTCCAGTGAAACTCCAGCAGTGTTTTGTGTACTAAAAAACTAAACCTGACCTTCAATCAGCATGAGGGCAAGTAGATAATGACTGTATTTTCATTTTTAGGTGAAATATCCCTTTAAGTTTAATATCCCCTGCTCTCTCTTTTTTTTAAGATTTCTACAACTCCGTAGTAATATATCAGCATCATCCACATATTTCTCATTGCAGCCACCCAACTCTTTTTTAGATTCCATTTTGAAACTTCCATGTTCTAAAGGGTCTGTTGAGCAGTTTATTCCTTATTGAATTCACATTATTTGAAACCCTTGATATTGTTAAGGTATCAGTGGGAGGAAGATTTGGGGAGTTTCCTGATGAAATTTGGAAGAAAGCTTTCGATGGGATACATTCCTCTTCAATTTGTCTATGACATACAATTATCCAGTTTGATGTTTTTCATCGCCTTCGCTGTTCTAAAGTAAAGTTAACTAAGTTTACGCCTAGTGTCGATAGATCACCAACCACCCTTTCACTTATGTTGTGGTTTTATCTAAAACGAAATAGTTTCTGGTAGTCAATATTTAAAACCTTTTCAGATATTTTGGAAGTACCAATAGAACCCTCTGCTTCTAATGCAGTATTTGGAGTAGCTTCACAGGATATACATCTTATGAAACAGTCTCAATTTAATACTGATGCCTCTATATGACTTATATCAGCAAACAAGTCCTTTGGCTATTTATGTATTCTTAATGCCTGTAACCGGGTCGGATTCTCTGTGAGATCAGATGAAACAAGCCTTTATTTACAGTTCATTTTCCCAACTGCAGTTACAATGAGTATAGTGCATAAGCTAGTTTAAAAGAAGCAGGATAAATTCTTTATTCATATAAATTGATTTTTGATGTTATATTTTGTGGTTGTCCACAGGGGCCTCCAAAATCAACAAAATATGAGTAAAAATAAGTTCCTTATAATAGTTTTTAATAAATCAGATAAAAAAAGAAAATCTAATCTCTTGAAATTCTCTTAAATAGCGGCACTAATTTGCAGCCAAAATAGCAACAACATCACTCAGTGCACATTATCAGGGCAGCAGCCAAGATTTGATCAATTCTGAGGTCATGAGTCCAAGTCTATATTCAACTTTTTTTTTTAATGTCTGATTTATTTGCTTAATTGCCAAATTATGTACATTTCATTTGATATGATAAGAACAATGATATTTCAAATACTTCTGCACACTGCCAGGAATGCAATTCTGATAGGGAAACATTCAATTTTTTATTTATTTATGAATTTTTGTTGGTCTGAAAGTAGTCATTGAGTCTGACACCATATGTAGATTTTAACTGCAGGATATGAACACTCTCCTGGTTACTAAAACAACCTGACAGCCCAGACACCACTATGATATCCTGACTTTTGAAAAAAGTTGTCACCACATTAGGTAAAATGTGGGCTGCGTTCAGACTGAACAAGGAGAGCTGCTGCTGTCAGACAGTTGCAGATCTGATGTTAGTCTCGACATTCTTTCCATTTAAGTAAATCAGTTTAAGTTTGAGCAAACTTTATTTCTCTGCAAAACATCCCATCTTCATCCTAAACCAGAATTAATTCGAAAACTCTGAAAAGTTTCTAATAAGAGTCATGTACCCTTCCTTAAAGCAGAGGGGAATAACAGCTTCTTTTGTTTGGGGGAATATCATGAGACAAAATAACACTGAATCTCACTGTGAGTCACTGAATGACGTGTTTGCTCTGCTAACTGTCAGCGATTATACGTTGTGTGAGACAAACCTGTCATTAACCCAGAGGGCACAGCAGCAGCAGCATGGGTTGAAACTTCCCAGAGCAAAGTCAAACTGTTAATTTAGATTTCTGATATTTTCTACATGGTTGAGTGACATCAAAATGTAAAAATAAATCCATCTAAGTGCGCATGTTTTCTTAATGTTTGGTAAGAGGATGAGATAGCAAACCTAGAGCATTTACAATAAGTGTCAGATGTCAGATGAAAACTTACTTCCTGAAATGCACGTAAGAACTTTTGCCCTTTTGCCCTCACAGGCTCGCATGACATTTGCCACATTTACATGTCACATTTGCCGAGAAAAAAAAGTAGTGCAAGATATGTCGTAAGAAAGGGAAAATAAGAAGACATGCTTGAGACTGTGTGAACCAACTAGTAACATGAGTAAGCCAAAAAAAACTGAGGTTCCAGAATGCTAAATATCACAATAATATCAAAGTCCAGCCTGCAAAACAAAGTTAACAATCAAATATACATGGTACCTTTTTGCAGTGATGGGTAATGTAAATTAAAGGGACAAAACAAGTATTAACAATTAGTCCCAGTCCATTACAGGGATAGTACTGATTATTTGAGGTGGGTTCAGCCACCTAAAAAAGGTCCACCTAAAAAAAAAAAAGAGCGAGAGACAGAGACAGCCTCTTAAACCGAATGTTGCTCTCTCCAAACCAACCACACTCCATAGGCAAAATTAGTAATTTTATCTCACAGAACACACTACCTTTGTGTTATTGTGTGACTTCGCTGTTTTAAAAGGATAGTCAGGATTCACCACAATAACACAATAACACAAACAAACTAACATATCAAGCCAGGGGCAGACCAGTTTGGTTGGTTTGGATAGAGCAATATTTGGCTTTTATAATATCGATGTCCTGTCAAAAAAAGGCAGTCTGATCACAAAGTAAAGTGGTGAAAATATTTGCTGCTGACTGTATCCACAGCCCTTCACTGCATAGCCTCCGTGCTTACCGACCACCATGTACTGCAGGTACAACACTATCAATAAGTACCTCACACGGCCCTACATCAAATAATCCAAACTATCCCTTTAAGCAGAAAGCACGTCTGTAGTCTCTGTTAACTTTGTAATGTCAGCTCTTCTGCAACTGTTTGCACAGACAAATATGATCCTGTGACATCAAGTGATTTGAAAGAATTGTATTGTCTCTGTGATTTTGATTCTTTGTTTGCAAAATTAAAAAATTCCACCGTGCAAATTCCCTGTGTGCTGTTTTTTTGTTGAAGACAAAGTATAACTGTTTCAGCATTCATACATGGTGTTCCTCCTGTCATAGAAAAATGAAGGCATGAAGGGAATCTTTACAGGAAGGGTTTGAACAGTCTTAGCATAATGAAAGAGTCAAAAATGGTCACATAAGGGCCTTACACACATATATAGGACATTATAGGACAGTTTTACATACATGCATGTTCACTTTTATCCAGTTGCCCCTAAGAGGAATTCATAATCCTTAGAATTTTATGTTTTCTCATCCTATAAAAGAGCATTAAAAGGCAGAAATTAGACTTTAAATGCTGTCACATGACAATACTGTCACTACTTGTACTGTTGTAATTTTTATTTAAATAACATACATAAAAATCAAATTTGGCCTTGAAACTCACTCACTCACTGTTGACCTTTCCAACCCAGACTTAAGACAGATCTTGTGCAAATGTCCACACTTCACTCTTACAGGTTTCACAGGAAAGCAGAAATGCCATGACAGTCATCTCTACGTGACTTATTTAAACTCAGCTGCCTGCAGGCTTTGGGCCTGCATGTGTGTAGCATTTCCTATTAAAGGAGCAAGGGTTTGTGGGATGTTGGAGCTGTAAACAGGAAGTTAAGTTGAGCATGAGAGAGCCAGTACAGGAAGTGTATCAGTCAAACACAATTTATCATTTCCAATAACTCAGTTCACTTTGTTGCCTTTTACAGTAAATTGCAGGTATACAGACATAATGGAGACCATGTTTAGACTATATGAAAATGGTTGTTTCCATTTGGTCTTGGTCTAAGTGATAATGATACACAGTTTGAATAGGTAACTGACCCTTTTCTCAATTGTTCCCTAATTTTACAAAGTCACTTTTACATGGAACAGACAAATCAATGAATCCAGATTTAACCTTTTAGTTCTTGTTTATTTAAATCAAATTAATAATTTGGTTCAACTTGTATTCAAATCATTTTGCCTGTGGCTGTGACTAAACTAAATAAGTCAAACAGGAGGAAACGCTTAATGCACATTTGGTGCAATAGTGAGTGTTTACAGCAGCAGGCTGGTGTATATGGGACTGACTAAAAATTAGCTACAGTGGCCATGTTCAGTGAGATGTCTTTAATACTTTTTAGACAAACTCTGGATAAACAGACAGTATTTATTAGTAGGATCAAATTATTATTTTTTGTCTTTTTAGGGAATACTAAGAACAATAGATGTGAAGAGGGAGATGTGGAAAGTCCCATTCATTTATCCCATAAACAATGTCACATGACTTACTCATATAGCTTGGATCAACATGAAACTTCAAAGATACCATAGACTGTGTAATAAATAGTGGACATAGCATCTATGACATCACCTGTAAGTTTCTGAAGTGCCACTGTGAAGCTCACAGTGTGGTGGCTCTGGCTGTCGCCATTTTGGCAGTTCATGACTCAACCAACCATTAGCTAATCCAAAACTGGGCAAAGGGGTGGAGCCTAACAGGAGCTGAGGTGGCCGAACAAAGGGGCTAGCTGGCAGCTTGCCATCTGTGACGGTACTGTCACTCAAAGTAACCAGGCCCTTAATTATGTATAATACAGTATTAAGGCCTAATATAATTTAAATTAGTGAATTATATAAAAATCACCCTCTGTACAGTTGTCACAAAGGGGTAAATTAGGTATAAAGACCAAAACCATTTTATTGTACCAGGCTGTAAACACATTTATTTCTGCTGTAAAGAAGCTAGCCAGTCTCAACTGGCCATTTGAGGAAGTTTTTGGCACTTCCACACTGGCCTCATTTTACAGCCCCAGAGTTTGCCGCTTGCCGCGAATATTAAGACATTTGGGGTAAAAGTTAACTACCACTACCAAGGTGCATTTTGGAAAAAAAACATCCAGTCAACAACCTTGAAATTCACTTCCCTGTTTCCAGTTCTTGTGCCCAGCTAAACTAACTGGCTGGTGTCTTTAGTTTTATGTGCAATATTTCCCAAAGTGTCAAATTATTCCTTTAAGTTTACAAGCTGGAAGGCCAGTAGATCTTTTCCTTATTTGGCGTAGGTTGCTAGGATGACTGGTTGACTAGGCTAATTGGTTTGGTATGCAAGCCAGCTTATCATGTGGTGTGTTTGCCTGCTGGTGTAGTTGTTTGTGTGAATTCATTTTAATAGGCCTGGAGCTCTTTAGTTGTCTTACCCTGATATTTTTGTCCAGATGACTGCGCTACAAAGCAAGATTCATGGGTTAGTGAGGTATGTTGGCTCTCTTTTAACCTGGCTAGATCACCATGGTAACTTATTCTGCACACCTAACCTGCTCCAGAGGAGATCATGTTCAGAGTTTTGGTTTACATCGGCAGTATAAAGCGCCACCCTTTCACTAAATCTTTTCCTGATGATATAGATTTGAGCTGAGGGAACAGGCCTATGTTATGCAAACCTGTTGAGCCAAAGGAAACAATGCGCTTACAGAAGTGCGAACTGTTGCCACAGAAACTTACATGCATTCAGTTGGTGAAGCAGAAAATGCATACCTATGTTTTTATACTTGATCCTGATTTGATTGCAAAGTCTGTTTTATGCTGAAAATCTCTAATGTCCAGCTGTCACATTGGAAACAAATATTAGGCGCTGAGAGTGCATGTAGTAGTAAAATAAATTACAAGTTACAAATTTACACATCTAACAATTTTCTGCCAGAATTCCTCTCTTACCTTATTTGCAACAACAGTGTTGTGTAATTGTTTTTTCTCATAGCTCTCCATGACTTGTTCCTCTTGACTGAAGTAGGCAGCATCTGTCTATTTTGTGTGGAAGCAGAATAAAATGATGCATCAAACATCCTTTTTTATGGGACAATGCACCATTTTGAGAGCAAATTTTTATTTAGTTTTAATCATAGTTTTTTTTTTTTTTTGACAAAAATGACATTTAGTTTAAGTCATATTTTAGCTATCTGAATTGTTGATGGCATAAGATTTTAGTGGTTTACAGTAGATCTAGACCACTAAACACTACCATAATTCATTGTGGTAATGTTTAGTATGCAACCTAATAATTACCTGAAATAAATATAACATATTTAAATATAACATTTGAAATACTGATATGTTAGAAGGGCCTCAGGGTTCCTCTCTGTTAGTTCTACTTCCATTTAGGCATACATTTACACAGCCATTATATCGTTTACCATGTGGAAGTGTGTTGCATATTCACCCTGCTGTCTCAGCTTCTCATGCATTTTCATGCTCATGTGACCTATATAATTACATTTCCTGTTTGTAAAGTTAAATTTGTTGCAAATAACTAGTGTTGGTTAAAGGGAAACATTTCTGAAAATACAGATAATTAAGCTGTAAATGGTGTATCTTATAAGAAAATGTGTTGATTATGTTTTATAATGTGAACACTGAGCCTAGTGGGAAGGGAAACTGGTTTAAAGGGGGCTGCTTTGGCCCTGGATGAGTCAACCTTGTCTTAGTTACAGAGAAGGTAACATTTATTGGACCTCCAGACTGTGTTCTGGATTTTTTTTTCCTGAAAGGTTTTTGAGTTATTGAAGAAATCCTTTTGTGATATTTTGTAATCTTGTAACTTCATCTCCACTCCATTTTGTAGGATTGCCATGAACATTTTGGGTCTGCTGATGAAAAGCAGCTGTGGTCACCCTTACATCTTGGTTGTGTGTGACTATGCCTCTCGTTTCCCAGAGACTTTCCCCCTGATCGCCATCACTGCCTCCAGAGTTCTATGTGTTCTGGTGCAGCTGTTTTCCAGAGTGGGAATAGTGGACGAAATCCTGACAGACCAGGGAACCAACGTCACCTCTAGGTTAATGCAGCTCAGCAATCAAGACCACACCACACCACCCACAGACTGATGGCTTTGTTGAAAGGTTCAACCAGACGCTGAAGAAGATGCTGCACAAGTTTGTGGATGATACTGGCAAAGACTCCCCAGCCCTCAACAGGTTTGTCCCTTTTTGGGCTGCTGTATGTATGGGATGTACAGGGACCACTGGATCTGCTCTGAAAGGGCTGGGAGGCTCCCTCAACCAATCCAAGTGACAGGGGGTGGTGCAATTTGAGCTTGAGATGAGGGACTGGCTGGCAAGATACCAAGAGGAGGCAGAGGTCAATCTGCATGAGTCTCAGAAAAGCCAGAAGACCTGGTATGAGCAACAGGCTCAGAACAGAGAATTCCAGCCTGGCTAGAAGTTTCTGCTGCTTCTCCCTTCCTCCAACAGGGACCAACCAACCCAGGCTCCAGGAAAGGCACTGGTGAGGGAGGTGGATGTTGGAGAGGAAGTGGAGATGGGACCAGAAACCCTAAGTAGGCCTGGTACTCCTGTGCTTGCGCATCTTGCACCAGGGCAAGCTGCCCAGCTCCTCCAGGTCTTTCAGGAGGCTTCTTCCCTCTCTGCAGCCAGCCCTGAGAAAATCTCCTTCATTGAGCATCCATTTAAAGGATGGGAGACCAATCCGCCAATGTCTCTACCATGTCCCACAACAGCTGGTGGGAAAGCTGCAACAGGAAGTGGAGGAGACGTTGAAGCTTGGAATGACTGAGCCGTCCAACTTTGAAAGGTATTTGAGTTATTGAAGAACTCCTTTTGTGACATTTTGTAATCTTGTAAACGTAGTATTTTTTTTTTTTGCCTGTTTTTTGTCCTTTTTCAGTTTTTTTGTAAATATCACTCTTTGCACCCGGACAGCATAATAAATCACACTATCATAATGTCATTCTGACTATGCCTGTGTTTTTCCAGTTTTGAGGAGTTTGAAATAGAACCCCGCAACATATGTCGATGATAAAATTTATTTATATATATATATGTATATATATATATATATATATGAGGGTAAATTGTTGATCTATGGTTATATTTATTGGGTCAAATGTTAATATATTATTTAATATCGATCTGCCCAGCACAGTGCCCATGTATTATTCTTTGAATAGTTCCAAAACTACAAACCATGATTCTACCAGCAGGACATTTCTACTAAAACATTACTTCACAAAACCAGTCACGTTTTCTTACCTTGTTCACTATGGACACTGTTATGTTCCCTAAATTTAAAGTGGGAGTCAGTGAGCCTTTTTCACTGTCTGTTCTGTCTTTTTACTCGCTGTTCTCTTGGACACTACAATGCCACGTAGCTAGTGCTAGTAGCCCTATGCTATTAAGCGATAAATATTTTAAAAGGCACCAAAACAAGACCCTGAAATAACTATAGGTTAATATAATGTTACAGGTGACACTGTATTAAGAACAGGTTGAAAGTGTGGGTTGAAAATATTCAGTGGAAAAGTTGTGTGAGGATGGGGCGGAGCAAAGGGACATTGCCGCCGTTCACCCACAGACAGCTGTTGAGCTCAGGTGATCTCTGAGGAGAGAGTCGGGGGCAGAGAGGAGCTCCTGGAATCATATTGGATTCTGCTCACTCGTTTTATTTGTTTACAAAATTATCAATCATTGTCATCATAATTTCCTCTTTATTTAGTTATTGTCTTGTTTTCATCAGTTAAAAAAGTCATTGATGAAAATTATGGCAAAGATTTTTAGTTAAGGAAATTAACACTGGTGCACATAGAACGTGATAAGGAAAACATGGGTTAACAAAGAAAAAACACCCATTGTGATAAACATTATCTCTGACTGGGTTCTATGTTTTATCAAGAAGAAAAAAGCCTGGCTATGCTGAACTTGCTTTGTAGTGCAATGATCAGGTTGGGTTGGGTGTATTTGGTTTGATTGTTTTAATGGTTTCCTGTTTGGGCTCTCTGGCAGCGGGTGTTTTGGTGTTTTGTGGTTTGGTTTGGTTTACTCTAACATGTCTGGTCCTGGCCACATTTGCTTGGGACTGTTGTGATTAGTCTCATGGAGCAGAATGGTCTCCTGTGAATATCACGTTAGTTTGGACTAGTTTGAGTTAAATTGGTTGTGTCTGTTCTCTGACATGTCACCGCTTTCCTTTGCTGTGGGCTGTTTAAGCTGGTTTTATTTCCTTTACTTTGGTTGGCGTGTGGTTGCCCCCCTCTTTAGTTGGGATTTGTTAGGTTGACTGTGGAGCTGCTGGCTTGATTTGCCTCAATGACTGTGGTGGGTATACATCGGTCTGAGCTGCTACAGAGCTGCATCGCTCCACTGAGGCTGATGTAACACTGAGCCAAAGAGCTGCAACACTGCTTCTTACACTGCAGTGCTGCTCACATATAGAGATGCTTTGATACAAGACAAAAACAGGCTCGTATGCTGCATGGACACACACAGATTCTCTCAAAAAGCCACAGAAGAGACAGAAGAGGAACCTTTTTTTTTCTTGCAGTGCTCATCAAAGGGACGCCATATATCACAGGAAGAACGCTACATTTTAATGAGGAGATGTGAATAAAAAAATCTTTAAAAAGGCACAGGGTCACATGATGTAAGCTTCTGTGTAGAGAAAGTATTGCTGGAGAAATGCAAAAAAAACAGCTGCCCTACTAACAACTCAACCAGTATTTTAGCACGGGCCTCTGCTCTGCTTTTGACTGTGTGGTGTGTGTGTGGGTAGGTGATGGTGTGGGGTATTTCCACTTATACTGAGGGCCTGTTGATGAGACAGGGAAAGGATAACTTCCTTAAAAGTGTTTACAGTAACACAGACAATACAATATATCCTTTTGCTTTCTTTTACTCTCTCTACCTTTCTTTTTGATATCAGATATACAGTACGACCAAGCACTGTACTAGAACTGTGTTTTCTCATAATTAGGTTACAAAGGTTCTTTACTTTCTCTGGGTGGGAAGGTGGTGGTTGGGACATACATGTGAATGTAAACCACACTGAATGTACTTTTAATTGGCCAGTGCCCATTATTCTCCTTCTACCCTCCAGTTGCACTCCATGTGTCCTCCACCTGCCTCACATTACCCTGTTATCCCCCAGAGAGTGAATATTGCACACCTGTCCAGTAGCTTAAGGATAGTTCAGATTTTTTGAAGTGGGGCTGCATGAGGTACTTATCCAGTCAGTGCATTACCTGCAGTAAATGGCAGTTGACACTCTCCTAGTTTGGAGAAGCAGAGAGGGGCACCAGCAGGGTCAGCAGCAAAACATATTTTAGCCCACCTAAAAAAAAATAATATCAGTTTAAGTGTACACTGTATTTATAATATTTCCAGTGCTTTACCTTGCAATCAGACAGGATTTACTGATGAGAAATCATCGTTATATCAGCCAAATATTGCACTCTGTCACTCAACTGGACTCCATTGGCAAAAACAGTAATTTTACGTCGCAGAACACGGGAGCTGCTGGTCTACCGCTGTCTTGATCAGTTAGTTTGTGTAATTGTGTGACTTTGTGAATCTGAACTAACCTTTCAAAATACGCAACTCCCGTTTTCTGAGAGGTAAAATTACTTTTGCCGGCGGAGTTTGTTTGGTTTGGAGTGAGCCGGTTGGTTTCCTGTTGGAAAAGGCTGTCCATGGTAAAATGGAGAAAATACTGCAAATAAATAGATTCTAAAATATGATCTGCTGCTGACCCTGTCCACAGCTAATCTGACACACCAGATGGTTTGTTACACAGTTGTCTTGGGAAGTCATCCTTAGAAACTGTTTGGAAAAGAGCTGACATTTAAAAAAAAAAAAAAAACACATGGAAAGTGATTGAATG
The DNA here is from genome assembly GCA_034769285.1 of Lutjanus argentimaculatus. Lineage (NCBI taxonomy): Eukaryota > Metazoa > Chordata > Actinopteri > Lutjaniformes > Lutjanidae > Lutjanus > Lutjanus argentimaculatus. The sequence continues at coordinate 2,759,663 of JAWZSL010000013.1, read as the reverse complement.
AAACATCTAGTGAAACATCTGTTTCATCTAATGAAACATCTGTTAGTCTGTGTCATGTCTGACATGGACTAACAACCAATCAGATCAAAATCTTGTGGGGATCTGCACTGACCAATGAGCTAATGATCAAGAATGGTTTTATATGATAGGAGGTACAAGGTGGCTTCCTCAAATCACATTTGCCTCATTACGTTCACACCTCTGAGTGAGAGATGAGTAATTTTTTTTAAACAAACACTTTAAGGAGGAGAAAGAGAAAGGAAATCTGATATCTAAATGTCTGACTTAAACCAAGAGACAGCAGAATAATTAACACAGATACACAGGATAAGAACTTGTACTCTTTATTTCAAAAGTGGTAAAACTCATAAGTGATATAAGATGTATAATGGTGAAATCTGTCTTGTGACTTTTGCTGTGTCAATCTTCTCATCAAACAGCACCATGAAAAACATCTGAAAAGCAGAACTACTATAAAAATCTCTTTTAACAGTTAATACCTCAACTCATTACTACACTCCCTTCTCATACTATTTATATATTATTATTATTTTTGCTCTGCTGCGGCAGTTTCAATGCCGTTTTTCTGATGATGTCAGTCGACGCTGATTTCCATCATCTTGCTAAATTGATCTCTTTGGCTGTTTTCTGTTTGGCAGTTAAATGTGTGGTTGGATCTGAATTACGTCGAGGCTTGTTCTCAGAATCTCTTTGATCTTTTTTGGTTTGAGGTGTGATAGAAATATGATTAAGCATTCAGCCATAAACTAGCTTGAAGTTAGGGCAGAGGGAATATTGATATTACTGAAATAAAAATGTATGTACTGTGGCTTGTAAAATGTGTATGTTCTTCTGTATAAGTTGTGTATCTTACTTTTATATGATACAGCTGGTACCATGTGTACTTACTCGTGGCATCTTACAGACAAATCAAGTGGGTATTTACCAAAGTTAGTCTTTCCTGTAAAAAAAAAAATCCTTCTCTTGTTACTGTACGACTGTTCCTCCACTTCAACTCAGCAAGGAAACACAGTGAGGCAAAACATACAGAGGACTAATCTCTTACACTGGAGATGAAGTAGAAAATGATCTCTTCACAGCCAGGTTTGTATTGTACTTGGACTTGAAAACAAGCCTTCAAATGAATAGCAATTACAGCTATCAAATAAATTTAGAGGAATAAAAATGACAATATTTACCTCTGTAGTGCAGTAAAATTAACATAAAATGAAAACATCCAAGTACAAGTACCTCAAAGTTGTAGCAGTACTTGAATAAACTTCCATTCTACCATCACTGCCAACAAATACACTGATCCTGATTTATCTTGCTGATATCAACTGATAATACTGGCCTACATACATTAGTCAGATTCACACTCCTGCAGACAGATTTCAGTCTAAACGTTATATTGTAAGTTTTTCCGTGAACCAAAATCAAAACATCTATTTTGCATTTGCAAGTTTTTCATAACGTCTGCTTTTCCATATTTGCTTGTCTCTGCTGTCAGGAGATAGTAAACAGGTCAGATCTGATATCTTTGTGAGGCAGCCGTGTGGAGGGTTAGCAGCGTTAGCTCACTAATCCCTGCTGAGCCGACAGGGTTTGGTTCCCAATACCTTCTTATGTAAAAAAAACACAGAATATCCAGTAGAAGATAGATGTTATCGGTAGTGTCAGGATGGCTGAGCTGTTTTTCACAAGTCAGACTGTATATTATGAGGCACCAGGAAGTGAGTGTGTGTGGGCGTGTGTTATCGTGATGAGCGGCACATCAGGTCTTACTGGACGTTCTTTTGTCTGTTATGTTGTTTTCCAGCCGTCGTCATATGATGTGTTCAAATGTGTTTGCATGTGCGCATGTGACCAAGCGTATATGTGGAAGTTTGGGAAAGTTATCTTATGTGTACTGTACATTTGTGTGTCATTTGCATTTGTGTGTGTGTGTGTGTGTGTGTGTGTGTGTGTGTGTGTGTGTGTGTGTTGTGTGTGCTAGAAATATGTATCAAGTACTTGATCATTTCAGTTGTCACACTATGAAAACAGACTTTATTGTTGATCTTTTGATTATTATTACCCCAACATCGAAAATATGTATTTCTCCTCTGGCCTGTTGTACAATTTATCCATCTAGATTCTTTTGATATAAGCTGCTGAGTCTGCACTCATCTTCTGGTGCTCAAAGTGCCAAAAAATACATCAGGAAAATGTAAAAACATAAAAATGTAAATAAGGAGCAATGTTTCTTTTCAGAAATCATTACCCAGTTACTCAAGATAAACCACAGACCTTGTTGCTGTTGTGTGCAGTTTTATGTAGGAACTTGCCTCTAATTCCTTTATAGTCAAAAGAAAGTTATTCTGGTTGATTCCACCATAGAAAGAAAGTTGTTCCTATTGTATTTGAGAGAGGGCAGACATCTCTACGGCAGTATCTCCAAAACCTGGCAGCTCACACCAAAACTATCTAGATGGATAAACAGCACTACAGGTCAGAGGGAAAATGTGTATTTTTGATTTTGGGGTGAACTGTCCCTTTAAAATACTTTTTTTTTTCTCTGCTAAAGCATACATACCTGCTCTGTAAAACGCATGCCCTGTGTTGGCCTTTGGGAAAAGAGCTGAAAACAAAAGGGAAGAAATTTATATTATTTTTATATTTTTCTTTTTTTTCATTTCATTTTTTATATATTTTTTGGTTTATAATCTTTGCATTAAGTAGGAGAAGTTATTAAAAAGTAAAAGTCCCATTCATTTCCTCTATAGACCATGTGATTCACACTTAGAGCACTTCTACAGCGTCAATCAGCATGAGGCAGATGTTAACTATGACACCCGATGTACATTTTGATAAGAAATGTACATTGAAATAGAAATATGATATGCACTGCTAATGGTGGGTGGAAACTAAATGTGTTGAGAAAACTGAAAACACAGTCTGCAGCTTAAAACAACTGACTTCCAAGTTCTGTGGTTGATTGTGTCGGTATTTTCTTATTTACTTATTATTCTGCTGTGTTCAGGACAATTTACCCACACAGAACGACACCATCTGAAATCCTGGGAATGACACTCAACAATTAACTTTTCTGTTGTGTTTATTAACAGATACTGACTCTACCTTTAAGGACATAAAGGAAAAATTGAAATGGGAATATAAAATACGGGGAAAAAAACATGTCTGGAACCAGAAGCCTGTTTTGTCACAGCCAATGAAAATGCTTCATTTTAAACCACATTTGCATAAAGCACTAGCATCACTGGTCTGTCATAAGCAGACAGTGACTAATAGCCAGACAGCAGCCTGCTATACAACGCAGACTTTGAACAACCTACATTAGCTTCTTGCTAAAGTCTCCATCTTATCTAACTTACAAACAGGAACACACATCTTGTCCTGCACCTTAGCTTGTTGAATGAGGGACCAAAGAAACATTCACAAACATCCCCAAGTTCACTGCTAAAATCACTGTAAACCACTGCCTGGTGGCTACTGCTTTAAAAACCGTAGTACCTGTCTGTTTAGATGCTGGTGTAATCCTTATCTTCAGTACCTCTGCTAATAACACACTGTCTGTTCATGACTTATAGGCTGCAGCACAAGTTATGTTACTTTGTCTTTGTTTCCCCCTCAATCAAACACAGACACTGACATCCTCAAAATGACTAAATTTGATTTTAACTGTAGTTAAATGTATTTCAGAAAACTGGTAATAAGATTTACAATTTTTAAAATATATTTTTTGGTCTTTCATGCCTTTATTTGATAGGATAGTGGAGGTTAGGACAAGAAGGCTGGAGTCAAATGCATGGCTGCTGCAGGAGACTCAGCTTCAGGTCCACGTTCAACCAACCGAGCTACTAGGCCAAAAATCATATATATGTACAGAGAGAGAGATAACTATTACCATGTTTTTTATTTATTCTCTTTTTCCTTTTTCTATTATTGTCTTCTTTGTGTCCTATATTTATTTATTTAATTTATTTTTATTTATTTATAATTATTATTTTTTTCCTTTTTTCCTCCCTCTCCACTATACAAAAAGGGAGGAGGAACATATATGAACATATAGGTGCAAATACAGCAAGTGCTTTTCTTCTTGCTTCTTATACTTATATTCTACTTGAGTATTTTGAGTATAGTCATATTACAGAACAAAACATATAATCATCATGTAAGATATACTGTAATGCATTATTAGACATGAGACAAAGGTTCTAAAGTTTAGCTTCAGCTGAACCATTTTAATGTCTTTAGAATACTGCTTTCAAATATAAGAGGATAAAAGAGGTTGATCTGTACAATGAATACTTTTACCCATGCTCTTTGCTCCTTGTGCACTTTGCACTTATGAAAGCACGACTTTTACTTGTAACGACATGGTATTTGTTATTTCATTCAAGTAAAGAATGTGAATGCCTCCTTCACCATTGGTGGCTCACACTACTCACACACAGACAGCAAGTCAATAGAGGAAGACAATAGACTGGAGGTCCCTGACCACAGCATCCTGAATATGTCTCCTTTTGGCCCCGACACAGCAGATACACAGCAGCCTGAGCTGGTTCACATGTGTAAGGAAATTCTGTGCGCACCTGGTTCCTGCTGTGTTTTACACAGTAAGACGTGGTAGTTGTGAAGAGGCAGGTGTTACTTGAAACCAAACCATTGAAAACCACAAAGTGCTACCACGATTAAAAGTGCTTCCTGTGTAATAAGTGAGGTACCACAGATAGGACTTCATGCTGGGAACTGCTTCAGTGCTGGACTTAAAAAAACAAAACACTCACTCACTTAATGTCATTGCTTAGCCTACTTCATCTGTCACATGGCTGGATTAACTTGCAAGGGGGTGCTGGGGGAAAAAATGAGCTGGTGGGCACCAGTGTACCACCACCCCCTTTTTGAGTAGGGTTATGTGAATCCAAACTGATTCTTTGAAACCCCGAATTCACATAATAACACAAGGAAACAAACTGGTTGAAGCAGCCAAAGATCAGCAACTCCTGTGTTCTGACAGGTAAAATTTCTGTTTTTGCCATGAAGTCTGGTTGCTTTGAAGAAAGCAATATTTGGCTTATATAACAGCTGTATACTGTGCAATGTGTAGTGAAAAGCGAGAGACAAAACAGAGAGCGAGAACTGGTCAACTGCTCGCCAACGTCCGTCTGACGATCGGATGAATTTCAGACGTGGCAGAAATTATGGTCAGATGTTTCAGGCTCTAACACAGTTGTATCACAGCTATGAGTCAAATCCCAGACGTCAAAGGCTTTTTTCTCATTACACCTGCAAACAGAGGACGGAAATTGCGGACAGTGCAGCAGGCTCCAATTCTCTTTGTAAAATGGACCAGCCATGCTGTCTGCCTAGCAACCTGTGAGTCCATATACACTGACACCTTTTTTTCTTTCAGCATTTCGGCAAACAGGATGGCACAGATGATCAAGGAAGCCTGTTTCTGCCTTGTTACAACTACAAATCAGCTTTAGCAGGACTGCTAGCGAACAAACTTTCAAACAAATCTTTATTGACAGTTGTCAATAGTCATAATGGTCCACAGAGGCAAGCGGGCCGTTTCATTTTCTAATGTACAGTGTGAGCACTCAGGTCATGGCTTGACCAGTGTGAGCACATAAATTGTGAGCTTTCGCTTTAGCATTGTAGATAATTGACTTGTACAGGGTGAGTTGGAGTTCAGCTGCATTTCTAAAATCACATGGTGTATGCTCAGCTTTAGTTTCCTACACCTGTACTCCTGCCTCTCAAAAGTGTCAACCCCAGTCTACGGTAGGTAATGCACTGACTGGGACTAAGTACCACAAAAGCCCACTTAAAAAAAAGTCTGAACTATCCCTTTAAGCCATGTACATAATCTTCATATGTTGAAATACCTGGCTCCAGGTTTGTAGTTTGGTACCTTAATTAAACACAAATTAATTTGGAGATAATGCAACATATAAGCAGAAAAGTCACGTAATCAGTGTCTTACAACTAGACGGGTGTCAAGATCAGAGAAAAAAGCAGGGCTCACAGAACAGCTTCCATCATGTCAGTTGATATTGTAGTTTAGTGGCTCATACTAATTTAATTACCACAAACCAACGGCTACACGGTAAACACAGACATGTTGTCGTGATGTGTTTGCAGTGGTATTAAGGGATAAAGACCAAACCGTTTAGCATTAAAAAAAGACTGACCTGTTTCATTTGCCACAGCCAATAGCAAACAAGCCCATTAGCTTACAAACTGAGGCTGGAGTTCACTTTTCTTCTGGTAACCTTCTATTTAGTATTTATACAGAGTATTTAAACATGTAACAAATGGTTTATATCACGCTATAATGTAAACTGATGTAAAGGTTATGTAATGTATTTAGCAACAGCTATAACTCGCCCTGTGGGGCCCATTATGTGGAATGCAATATAGTAAAACTTGGTTGTACAACATATAAAATATGTCTTCATAGCAGCAGTTAAAATTATTGACAAATGGAGGCTATGTTCAATATCTGCTTACATCTGTAGTGTGTTATAAACCATTCATTAATTGGCTGTAAATGCCAAATGGAAGAGGGTGGAAGTAAAGTTTTATTGAAGAGGATATTAGCAAGAAAGCAAAAAATTTATTTGAAGAATATGGAAAAAATGAAATATAATATTCAAAAGTATGTTCTCATTAGCGCACTATCACCTGAAAATAAGAACTCTTGTTAGCTTAGAAGGAGCCCTTTATATGTACAGAAGCAGCAGGTCCAAGGCACAAACCAAATACTGGCTCTAGATTCAGCCTGTTTCGTGGCCACCATAGTTTTACCTACACACTTGGAGGAGGAGAGTGAGAGAAGATGTTTGCAATCTGCAAGCTCACCACTAGACGCAACCAAATAAGTTTTAGTAAGTTCCAAATCAAAATCGATTTGATTGACTGAGGTTTTCAAACTTCTTCTGCCCAAGACACACCAAAGAGTGAGCCAAAATCTCAAGGCACACCTGTATTATATCAGTTCAAAATAGCCTCTATAATGTGTGGTTGTCATAAAGTCCCACAGCACACCTGAACTCACCTTTGCACCTTTTGGGAACCATTTTGCTATACTATATATATTAAAACACTCTCTATTTATTTTCTGCAGAGCAGGTGTCTATTCTGAAACATAAAATAATCATGTAATTTAAAGTTGGACTTGAGGAAAAGCAAACCTGCTGTATGAAAGTAAATTTAGTGTCTCTTTGTGCTCTCACCTTGAAACCACAAAGGGTTAAAACAGTTACTTCTCTCTTTCTCTACAGATGGAGGAATCCACCCTGCTGGACTGCTGCTCTGACTCATAAACACGTGTGTGAATGTGTGTGTGTGCATGCACGCATGCAGGAGCCATTTATGCGTGTGACCCTGCATGTGTGTTAATGAGTTGTGTGTATGTGCGTCTGTGTGTGGAAGACATATAATTATCTGAGCATGTGTTTGTGCCAAGCTGTGGAAGGCACCGTACTTTCCGTGTCCTGCAGATGAGCACACACAGGCGCGTGCGCACCCCCCCACACACGCGCGCGCGCACACACCCACACACACACACACACACACACACAGATGCATAGAAGACAGGCAGAAGAAAAAAAGAGAGGCAGAGAGAGACAGGCAGACAAAGTTACTCAAATAAAAAGAAATCTGTCCTCGTTTCATCTAAATGAACTTTTCTGCCAACAGAGACAGAGCACAATGACCTGAAGTGACCTGTGAAGCTGTGATGGACCACAGATTTAATAAAGACACTAATATTTGTGTTTCTTCCTATAATGCTTTAAATGGATGTTGCGACATGTTTTTAATGTGTATTTTCAAAAAACTGCGCTTGGTTAAGACTTAATATTCAGGAAAATTGAGGACATTTAGTTTATGGTATAGTGGATCTGTTGTGTTTTGTAGTTTTTGATATTATTATTTTTACTAATATTAATTGGTATAAGTATTCACACCCTTTATGAAGTCAAAGCTGAAATGATTACTTGAAAGAATGTACTGCTGAGATTTTACTCAACCCATTAAATCAATGAAAACTCCTCACACATCCTTCTCCTTATTTTTTGTACTTTGAAGAAAATGTACATGATGGAAATTTACCATCTCTTTAACTCATGGTAAATTAAGTCACTGTTGTTACTTTTCAAAATAATGAAAGCAATGCCAATCATGATAATGGTGAGCATCAAATTCATTCCTGACCCCATACACTTATAATTTAACGCTGGAAGTGTCCTTGCATGTTGTCTTTGTACTAACTCTGGTAAAAGCTGCAGCTGTGAGGCCTTCGTGTCAAATGAAGAACTGACTGAGAAAACGGAAATTGAAAGTAAATCTGTCTGTAATGTTTGTCAGAGTGATTGAGCAGTTGTTGATTCAACTATTTTTTCAAGTTGATTTAACTTTTATTTATTTTAGTAGATTTTACTTTTATTATACTCCATTTCTGCCATATTTTGCAAGTTTTACTGGACCTTTAAGCATTTTATAAATTAAACCCTTTAATATGGTTAACTACACATTACACAATGGCACTTTCAGAGGTATATTATGTATTATTTTATCTATTTATCTTTTAATCTTTTATCTTAAATTGGTAAAGCGCATTGTTGTAGCTGAGAAAAGCAAATTGATGTACTTGGTGGATAATCTGCAGCACTGCATCATATTTTATAAATATGCTTTGTATTGAAAAATCATTATCTTCAAACTAACTAGTAACTACAGTTGTTAGACAAATGTAGTGGAGTAGAAAGTACAAAATTCCCTTAAGAATTGTACATATGTACAGTACTTGAGTAAATGTACTTACTTCCCACTACTGAATACAGTAATATTTCTGTTTATTACAGTTTAAGGTAATACACAGATTACAGTTCAGTAGAAGCAGACTAGCAAAGATGTTCCCAGGATTAGATAAGACCTGTCCCTGCTGTAATCAGGATGAGGCCACTCACATTCTGGTCGGCCATCTGTGAAACATTCTCTACTATTTGTGGTTACTACTAATAGTCAGGCAGACCCAGGCATCGCATTATTTGGAGTATTTCCTGGAGTGTTTGCACTTACAGGTGCACAGGATGATGCTTTAGCCTTTCTGTCATTATTGGCATGACGTGTAGTATTGATTCACTGGAATTCTACCAAACCACCATCTCACAGTAAATGGGTGGAAGGTGTTATGGCACATCTCAAGCTTGAAAAACTTAGATACTCCATTAGGGGCTCTGCACATATATTTTTTAAAGTCTGGAAGCCTTTCCTCTCTTATTTTGAACATAATTTCAAACCTGAATGTTAAGCATTAAGTCTGGGTTCCCTGAACCTCTGTACCCCAACCCCAGAGTGTCTGCCACCCCAACCACCCCCCACACCCCACTTTGTTTTTTGTTGCTGTATTTTGTAATTGTATGTGTATGGGGCTTGTTGAGTTGTGATGTTATTTGATGTGATATATGTTGTTATGAGTGTATGAATATGTTAGAAAAGTTCAATAAAAGGGCTTCAAACTAAAAAAAATCTTTCCGTTCAAGCGGTTTTATGTAAAAAGATGTAAAAGCTTTATTTACGGCAGTTTAAACATTTTAAAGCAATTAAAACAGCATAATTACAATATTTTCAGTGTACAATAACAGTATAAACAAAATGACATCATGTTGCTACAGTTGTACTGGGTCACTTGGAGTCGTCGATTTGTTTCTATTTCTGCACAAACACACTCCAACATTTGCATTTCTGTACAGCATTTGCAGCAAAGCACAACACACCACAGTGTTTCTGGGTCCCCTCTACTTCATGTTCTTTTATTTTAACAATTCCAATGAAAAAACCTGTGAGTATAAATGTTTATTTTCATGTTAACTGACGATAGACTCAAATGATTCTCCCATACTATAAATCCTAAAAGCTCGAACAGGTACAGCAGCTCCAGCAGTGTTGATGTGAGTCGGTAAAACCCTGAATGTCACACAAATGATTCTGTAACACCTACAAATGATGAATCAACACATTACCAGGTTTCCATATCAGTTTCAGAAGACGCTAATTCATCTTTCGGTTTCCTCCCTGCCATGCTCTACTCTCGCACTCCAGCTGTAATACAGTACTTCTAAATGAGGTTTCACATGGCAGAATATCAGAAATCAACTTGCAGTCACAGCGCACTCAATGTCAAAGCAGAGGAAGAACAAAGCGAGTAAAGTTGTCACACAGGACACGAGCCTGAGACTTGTGTATTTCCAAAAAGATACTGTGAGTCATTCTGAAATGTTTCATGTTATTTTATACATTTCGCCAGAAGGAAAAGATTAGCTCGAGGAGGAAACACAGCAAGAAGCAGAATGTTTAGTGATAGAAATTAAATGGGTGAGGTGTAAAAAAGGGATTTGTAAAGTGAGTAAAAATGTGTTAAGACTTAATGTGTTAAGCCTGCGTTCCTGTAAATAACAAGTTGCAGTATTTTTTAGTTAAATTGTTTTTTCAGTGTAATAAATGAGTGCTAAATAAACAACTTTAAATACTGTAATATGAAGTCATTGATATCTGTTATTTGTAGCTCTAATTAACCAGCAGCCATGGACAGATTAAGACAGCGAGCCCCTGGACAAAAACATGATAAGGTTCCCAACCCCTCCTACATAAGAATAAGTAGGGTGGCTCATATCTCCTTGTGGTTGTTTTCTGTCTCTTTCAGGTCGTTTAAAGTCTCTTTGCATTCGGTTTGTATCTCTTTGTGGTTGTTTTGTGTCTCCTTGCAGTCTATTTGTATCTCTGTGGTCTTTATGCATCTCTTTGTAGTTGTTTTGCAACTCTTTGTTCTTGTTATGCATTATATGTGTTTGTCTTGCATTTTCTTTTTGGTCATTTGCATCTCTCTTAGTTGTTTTCTAACATTTGTGCTAGTTTTAAAGTCTCTCTGTAGTCATTTTGCGTCTCTTTGTGGCCATTTTGAATTTCTTTGTAGTCGTTTTGCATCTCTTTGTGGTTGTTCTGAGTCACTCTATGGTTGTTTGCCATGTCTTTATGGTTATTTTGTGTCTTTTTGTGGCTGTTTTATTGACTGTCCAACAACAAATGTTAGCAGTCACTTCATACAGAGGCTCTAGTCCAGGGGCCTGGGCCTGTTCCCAGTAAGCCAGTTCAGTAATCCATCCATGGTGCCAATAAGCCATCTATCACCTTCTGACTCTGATAGTAGGGGCCAATCAGATTCCATGAGGGGCCCGTGCCACCCCTCTGTTCCTGCCGCTGGCTTTACCTATTTGTGCTGTTATCTGTTTGTGTACTTGGATGTCTAATCCAGTGTTTAAAACTGGTAACACAATTTTTGTGAGACTGTTGACAGGGATAATTGTTAAGGATTTCTACATCAGAACAAAAGCTGGTTCTTCTGTTGACTTTATCCAGTGAAATGAATCACCCATGTCATTACCTTTTATATTAAGCGTGCAAAAACAAATGTAACAAATGTCAACAGGCTTCAGTTACTAAATAGGCGGTAATCCATCATCTTATTGGAGGAGGTTTGAAAATGAAACTTTGAGGCTGGACAGCTAATTTAACACCATTAAAACATGAGATTACACAGACGACTGAGGAGCTGAAATGAGAGTTTAGGTATGATGAAATCCAGGAACACATTAAGTCTGTGATACATTCATGTTGACACAACTGTGCAAACATCCGAGCTTGGCTCAAACACATATTCAGATGAATTTGGTTATTGATTGTATTACAACAAACTTCTGTTTCTGCTGCTCTGATTTGCTGTTGTCGTTTGGATAACCTCACGGGGAGCAAAGTTCAACAGTGATGAAACTCATTTGTTTCAGAAGTTTAAATTCAACACATGTAACACTCATAACAACACAGTGTCTTAAATGCTGCTAACAGAGACTTTCATTTGAAACAGATCAACTTAAGAATAAATATTTAAATGCATGAGGGGTGATTCCAGAAGCTGAAGTTTTTCAGATCTCTAGCAAACCGTTTCAAAGTACTTTTTTGACACTATTTAATGTTTCCAAGGATAAACAACAAATCACATTTTCATTTTCATTCCAGTCATGATGAAGGAGACACTCACTGCAGCTGTTGTGATTTTGTGACTGATTGGTACCGATCAAAACAACACACATGTGGGCGGAGAATTTGTTAACATCCATTTGTACCATCCAGAAAACAATCGTTTTGCACCAATCTCTTTGGTCAACATTCAAGCTGCATCCATGGACTTTTAAAACACAATGTCTGATGTGTACTACTGTGTAGCTCAATGGGCAGAAGATAGCAAACCCAAACCAAGTCCTGGTCATGGTTAGCCCCGTTTGGGAATGTCTCATCTACTGCTTAGGAAACCCAAATGGTTCTGTAGAAAAGCTCAGGAAACTGGCTACTCTGTAACGGAGGTGGGGCGGTTAACCACACCTACATTTGCCAAACCAACCAGTTAGTCTTTATCTTTGAAGTCATTTCTCTTGTAAAACCTGAAAAATACTGCTTAAAAACATTTCCAATAAAGTATAAATCTCACCAGTTTTTGAATGCAAGATGAGCCCACTCCACACTAGAAAGCAAATTTGGACCAGCCACATAACAATACAATTTATGCTTTATCTGTAACTGTATTTTTGGTTTTACAAAAAGAAGGCTTCAATGATCTGGTTAACTTCCCCAGCCGCACAAAGCCGTTGATATGAGAACTGTTATGTCTTAATGAGCCTAACGAGTCTAAAGATAAGAATAAATGTACTTAATCTGAATCAATGATTGATATACTACTTACTGACAAAACCCTCTTTGACTCTGTATGATTCAGTGTTTGGTTGTAGTCCATAAATCTCTCTGAAAGTGTTTAATGACCTGGCAAGCATGAAGGAACTTGGCCGGGTCTGAATCACTGCGTTAATAAACGGATAACATGACCTTGTCAACAAACCAATACTTGCCAGCTACAGTCAATCTGGCTGCTAATGGTAAATCCAGAGGCAGAAACAAAGAGCAGTGAAAGACAGAACTGTTTGATTATTGTAGAATATTAAAACAATATCAAAGTAAGGTTTGTAAATGCAACACATAGAGGATGAGTAAACAAAACAATTGGAAATGACAGTTTAATGGTTAAATGTTTGATTTTGTTCATCATAATAAATACTCAGATCTTATTACTGTATTGACTAGTGAAAGTAATCTGCTCCTGATTTTGATTATCAGTGTGCAACATCTTTGTTTTAATGCTGAATACAACCAGAGCAAAGAGGGAACTGACACCACTTAATGCTTTTTTTGACTGTCACCTTTTTTTGAATCCATGTGCACCGGTGATATTTGGTGATAAAAGTCATTCTGAAATTCTTGGAAACCTTTGAGGCTAGAATTTAGGAAGTCATGTGCCTTCACCATTCAGCCTGGGTCCTGGAGGATTTTCTGTACTGGTATCAATTACTTGTAAGCACAGGTACAGTGTCATCTTACTGGCATCAATGGGTGAGGGGATTTTTATGTTAAACTGAACAATACAAAGGCTAAAATCTGTCTGGGGAGGTTTCGTTTACAAATTAACAGGTCATAATGTCCATTGTGTACCAACTGTTTTTCAATAAATTGTAAAGTAGTCATGCAATAAATGGATAAAACATTAAATCTGACATTTCCAAGACTATAAATCTCTATAATTTACAGTAGATGTTTCGAAAACTGGTAGGAATTCATAGAAATGTGTTGTCATTGTTATTTAAACGGCAGGTTGGTGCATTTACTTGAAGTACCTTTTAGGGATAACAGACCTAATTGCAGATTACCTGACAGAATATATTTGCCAAACAGTATCAGGAGAGCTACTGCAGCTAAAACCCATTAATATATGACACACAAAACAAAATGGAAAATGGACTTCATTATCAATGCATACAAATACAGTATTAAGCTGCATTCGGGCAGGATTCGTTTCTCTTGGGAAAGTTGGGTAATCTCACTATTGTATGTGCTGATCAGTACAGAGCACATTTTTCTCCAACTACCGTAGAATTTACGGTCCAAAATACTTGTTCTGGCATGTAAAGATCTGATTTTCCCATTCCTTTGTCCCACCACCCCATAGCAAATATTTCACTACCCACCTCAGCTCTCCCTGGAATATTAATCCTGTCCAAATGTGGCTTTAGTTGTAGAAGCCTGCAAAATACAGTATGTTATTTAGCACTCAAATGATCAGCACACAATTCATTTCTGTGGGCAATAATGCTGGTGTTCAGTGTGCTCTTATTCACTTGCAATGGAGACATGTATTTCATGGTAACAAAATATCAAATGGAACAGTAGTTTAAGAGCATTGTGTGAAAACATTTTAAAAAAAATTATTACTTTGGCCCAGTTGGTTCCCACAAAGGTCAAAAGTCTATTGCATGCTGGATCCTGACGTGACGAGGGGTCAAAGATCATTTTTCCCTGTCTGTAATCCTCAGGGGGAAGGGATAGGGAAAAGTTCTGTGGAATGGACCCTGTACTTTAACAACCCTGGGTCTGGCGAGTTGGTCACCCGAGGAACTTATAATCTCTGTACAATAAAAACCTTAAAAGAAGCTAAAAAAGTAAACAGGAAACTGTACAAGGCACGTTTGAAGGCACAGGCAAAATTTTGCACAGAGGCATATTCAGATGACATGGCTGCCTGTGCGCTGGGAAGGAGTGCAAAATCCCGGCTCTTTGGTAGCATTGCAACGGCTCAGAGCTGGTGAGGGAAAAACAGAGGTGAAAAAGCAAAAATTTAGACATTTTAGAGTTCCTTAAAGGTGTTAACAAATCATCCCCATCAAAATAAACACACAGTCCAACATCTCCTTCCTCAATTGGGAAAAGGGGAGGAAGAAGATACATTATTGAAGGTGGCTGCTACGTCTGCTGGGTTTTCCAAAGGCTAAACTTGAGAGTGGTCCTGGTTCGTGCTGCCTTGCAAGTAAATTATCCGTCCAATGACAAGGAGCAAGAGGCCCACACAGAGAAGCATGGCGGGCTCCTGGTGGATGTGTGGCAGCGGGTTCGGAAGGATCACAACCCGTCTATGTCCGCCTGCCATTCCCTGGAATAGGAAAGAGAGATGTTTCAGCCTTAATGAGAAATATGTTACAAATATACAGGGTGGTGGCATCAAACTGAATAAAAATCAGTTTTTTGAGCCTGAAAAAATTAGGTGGAGACCATAGACTGTCTAAAACATGGATGTTTTCTGAGGAGCCACTGTGAGGCTCAGTGTGGTGGCACTGGCCAGCTTGGCAGTGCCTGACGCCATCGACGGGCTGGATTATACTCCTATATGACATGTACATGGGCAGCTGGAGACATGACGGATGCCGATTAGCTCTGTTTATATTACTTTCTGGAGTCTGCTTGAAGTACGCATTTTGCACATGCATAGTAGATGATGTAGATGTTGTGTATCTGTATAGTGGCCACATGGACAAGTCCGTGGACAAGTCAGTGCGGTCACAAAAACTGGGAGTTAACGGATGTCCGGACAGAGCTTATGTGTACACCTTCTGATAACAAAATTAATGTCATGTAGACCCTAGGGGACCCTTGTGCACTGGCAGATGCCAAAAGTGTAATACCAGCTTAATGGGCGAAGAGGTGGAGCGTGGGTAGAATTAAGTGCCTACCTAGTGGCTAGCCACTTGAGACGAGCCTGGCACTCAATGTGGCCAAGCCTTAATATAGTCTAAATGGGTGAATTATATAAAATTTCACCCCTGTACAGTTGTCATGAACGGGGAATTTAGTAAAATTTAGAAACCGTAATTGCAGAGTTACCATCAAAATTCTGGAGCAGCACTGATAGTTGCTGGCTGAAATTACAACTTTTGCTAAACAATTTTACTATCAGTTTTATCAGCAGTAGTGATGCAGCTAAAGCAGCTAATCCATGACTTGGTTGAAAACGCCATCATTGGACAACTGAACCATTTTAAAACCTTATTAATAGAGTCTACATTTGCCCTTGATGGCTACATACATGATATTGAGCTAAAAGACTAAAGCTGCATGTCCTAAACATGAGCATCCTGTTGATGTTCAATGTAGAAGACATGCAAATAAACCAACAGCATTGTTCCTGCGTTGCAGTATAGAGCTTGTATGATCTAGTGTTACAACCACCAGTAACCATGTTTGCCTGCTTAGCTTACCTAGTTGGTCAAGCAAGAGGTACAATATATGTTGTACAGTTTATTTTTTAATGCAGTATACAAGGGAAAAGGGTTTTAGAATGAAGACTGAAGAGTGTGTTTGGGAAACATTATGCTATTTCAGAAAATGACTTTGGGGTTGTGGAGGGTGAACTCCAACATCTATGTGTGGTAAGTATTTATGTGGTTAATGGGTGTTAATGGTGAGTACTTTATTGTTTTATTTGCCTAAACTCATCCATCGGGTGATCAATCAATGAAAAATGTTCGTTCATAAAGTTACCCATGTCCAATCATTGCATTTGCCTTTGCATAGTGCGCTGTCATTTCATTTCCGAGTATGCTGTGATATATACATCAAATGTTCATGTCATCCCTTGATGATTTAAAATCAAAGACAGACATATACTGTATGTTTACATCCACAGGAAGCTGTTAAGTACAGTTCTCTACATCCCGCCACAACTCTCTTTACTATATCTCCAGGTGTCATTTCCTTACGTCAGTGTGTATATGAATGCATATGTGTAACGTGTATTTATATGTTTGATTGAGTCTGAAGTCACTGTGAGAACCTTTACTAACAAAGTACGTATGAAAGCATACATTTCCTTGCGATTCTCATTCAGTACTGTAACGTATATAGACTGTATTTAAGACTGCAATGAGTGACCAAAGAGAAATGTGGGTGAAATACTGTTTTACATTTTAATATAGAGAAAAATACTACAGGAAAACAGAGACAGTCTTTAATGAAATGTGTTGAATTAAATATTAAGATTAATGTGAAGAAGTTGAAATAATGTACAATTAAAGGGTTACTTGCACAGGGACTTGCACAGAAAAAATGGGGCCAAGGTTCCCTGACAAATTCAAAATTCTTGGATCCTGCATTTCCCATGATGCGACAGTCAAATAACCCTGATGACCTCATCAGGGTAATGAGCAGACTTTGGAAATCACCCTACAAAGCCATAACAGACATTGTACAACTGTTTTTACAGGTTGAGTCTCCATGATGATCAAATTGGCCATTACTTAAAAAAAACGGTGGACTTCCCCTTTACAAATCAAGACTCATTGAAGACCAAAACCCAACGAGAGCTGAGTTTGCAGAAAGTCAAAGCAAGTCAAGCTGAGTAGAACTGAATTGATTTAATGGGTGAAATCACCAGCTGTAGTGCTGGTTAGGATTCTAATAGTTCCTTTACATTGCACGCTTCAATTGTCTTTCCTGTCTCTTCCTATTTCGAACACCTCTCTGCAGTCGTTCCGACACATTTGGCATGCTTTTACTGCAACAGGTGTCTTCTTGTCTCTTCTGCTCTCCAGCTGCAGTTGAAAGCCTTGGCCTTGGCCCACTGCTCCAGCAGCGGCAGCCTCTCACCACTAAGAGATCTGCCAGATGGACAGAAGAGAAAGGGCATTTCCCCTGTGCATATGCACACTGGGGAGGTTGACCCAGAGGAAAATACTCTTCAGAAACAACAAGGTTGCTGTTACTGAGGAAGGGTGGAAAGGTGACGCAATGAATGACTTAAAAGGTATCACATAATAGTTGGAGAAACTTTAATTGCTTCAACTTCAACAAAAGATTTAGCTCATATTTTATAGTTACTTACTATTTTCCCTATTTGGTCCAACTCAAACAATAAATCAGAAGAGAACTCATTGAGAAGTGTTCATCATGAAATTATGAAAAACATCTTCCAGTCACCGACAGTAGACTTTACTGTAATTGCACTATGCAGCTCTCAGGTGTGAAATCCTGAAGATGTGTCAATGTTGGGAGTTTTTCTTTAAAAAAAATACACCAGCCATTATTACTCTAATAAGTAAAGGTTTGAAGAGGAAATCTCTAACTGGAGCTTTTACAAGAATAACGCAGGAATTTACAAGAGTAGGGATCAGTTCATCCGCTGGAAGATGGATGTCCTGTTTTGGCACGAGGCTCTCTAAGTACAGCCCAGCCGGATGGACTGTACAATACCATCCAGACATCGACTGGCACAGAATAAGCCTTTTGCCCCGGGGCAAGACTGTTCTCTGAAAAACAGGATCTTTATGGACGAGAGCAAGAGGAAAATATAAAAGCTGTGCGGTTTGATTCGAAAAGTGAGCCAAAAACCACAGAAACCCATAATGCCAGAGGAGGAAACAGGTGAGAGGAAGACTAGTTAACCCTGTCATGAATCGCTCTGCTTCTGCCGCTGACTCAGAGTTGGCTAAAGAGCTGCTAGAATACCCATTTGAACAAAACTTGACCCAGATTTCCGTACACAACCACACAAGCCTAATAGATTCATAGAGAAGAAGAAGGAGAAGAGGCATCCACAACAGCTGAAAACAGACCAATATGCAATGCATCTAGAAGATGTATTGGGTTTTGATCTCCGTTCACACAGCAGGCTCAAACACTGCAGACCCACACTCCTGATTAATGGAAGATCCACATAACTCTGGCACGATCGACCTCAACTCAAGACTCAAGCCAAAACATTCAAGCCCAGTAGCGCAACCAGGGAAGGTACAGCAGCAACCTGCAGACAACCACTGTGTATAGCCAGAATACTTACCAAACTAGAGTTGGTGACTGATTGTTGGATGGTTGGTGATGGTTAGAAAGGTGGAAAGACTAACAAGATGGTTTTGGTGAGCTTTATTTTGTTTCTGTTGAGTTGAATATTGAGTTCACAAGGCAATTGAGCTTGTCTTAGTTTGGTAAAAGAGAAACCGGGATTCAGAAAGTGTAAAGTTGAATTTTTATGTTTAACAAGGAAAATACGTGTAAGAATATTTCCTTTCTCGACATTTTATGACTTTTTATTTATTGGAAATGGTGAACACAGTGACTTTGGCACACAGATAAATATATAGGAAATCGCTGATTATTGGGCTGATGGTGGCTGGTTGGAAAATGTTAAAATGTTACCCAACCCTACTCCATACACAATGGAGAAAAAAATGACTGTCCTGATCAACGACTTCCTTATTCTCCATAATACGAGGCAATGAAAACAACGTAAAACAACGCTCTTTAAATGAACCACTTTCTCATGAGCCAGTGTAGCAACAACAAGAGATAATAAAGTCAGAGATATACTTGCTTTTAATTACGTATTCGCATCGTGACTGTCTCACGGATCTTATTCAAAGCGATGTTTGTTTACGTCCTCAGAAATGACTAAGTATGCAAACATGGGTTTAAACTGCAAGCGTATCTCCAGCCTAACTCAGGCAGATCTGAGTACGTTAAGTGCATGCTTGAGTCTTTACGTTTATAAAGGAGCGACACCAATCATGAGCATATCTTTTTAGCCCAGCAAGCTGTCAGACAGTCGGTTAGGTCACCACTTCGGTCCACAGTGAAATGTCTCAATAACTATGGTATGAATTACCATGAAATCTGGATCAGACATTCGCGTCCTCCTCAGGGCAAACTAAAATAACTTTGGTAATCCCTCAACTATTCGTCTAGCACCATCAAAAGGTAACATTTTAATTTGTCCAGTACTTTGGTTTACAACTAAATACCTGCCAAACCGATGACATTCTCATCAGCCTGAGCTGTACTTTGTTTTTAAATAATAATTTGCAAATGTTAGCATGTAAATATGCTAAACTAAAACGATTAATATAATAAACAATGGCATGTTAGCATTGTTATTGTGAGCATGTTAGCATGATGACAGTTCAAAGCACCACTGGGCCTGAGTGCAGCTCCACAGCCTCACAGACTTGTTTTATTATTGGTTAAAGGTTTAAATTAAATCCAGCATGAAAGAAGAAAACTCAACTGCCTAATGTTTCTGAAACACATCTGGAAAAACACTTAATTCAGGCATAATGTGATACTTTTTCTTCTTTCTTGGGATTTCTTCCCCAGTAATCATCACCTTATGAACTTTGTAACTTTAAATCAACTTCTGATGAGACACCGGCATAGGAAGTAGCTGAGAGAGAGGCAGAGGCTAATTTCACTGCAGCTTAAACCAAGTCTGATTTCCCTGAATGTCATCAAGGGACTGTTGTGTTTGGCAGTGAAAAGCAAACTCTCTCCATGATTTTTGGGGGATTTGGTTTCATCTCCACAATCTTAACTTCTGCTATAAATTATGACTTGTGTGTGGGTGTACAGGCTAAAGTGAACACCCAATAGTTCAGCCTCTCTGGTTTGGAGCTCAAAACTTTGTCATTTCATCTTGCAGATTAGAGCTTCACCTTTGTTTTGGGCAGAAAGTTGCAGTGGATTTTCGTCGGAAGTGCAACTTCTGCAAAAGCAGTAAAGGTCTAAAATTTTCTCAGGTTACACCATTTCTGACCTTTAAATGTATAATTACACTTCTCTGTTGTGAAAACTTTACAATTATTGTTATTAGTGTTTTGATTTGCTTGCAGCAACGTTTATCATGTTGCACATTAGAGACTTGTTTCTCTTTAAAGCAGCTGTGGAAGACACACAAACTTTGTGGTTTTTGAGTTGGCAGAGTTTCTGTGCTCTTTCCTCACCTCATGAACCGCTGTCATGATTTAACTGTCAAGATGGTCTGCAGTTTGCAGAGTGAGGGGAAAGACCACGCTGGCAGATTTATGAGCCTCAAGTCAAAAACCAAACTCACTGAAAGCTTGTTTCACTACAACATGTTCATTTTGTTGATCTATGAATGTCTAGATACCTGAATATGTAAATATGAAAGAGGATTTAGAGTTTAGATTGATCAAATGTTCTGACCCACAATGAAAAATGCCACCTCCTCAATGTCCTTCCACATTACAGTATATCCAGCTCTGTAGTCATGGTTTGCACTTGTTATATTTTACATCTACAGCTAATAAAAGTGAAGGAGAACCTGTCAATAACAGGAGGATGTGGTGTACCAGGAAGGAGCTGAGACTTGACGTATGTGGTTAAACACAAGTGATGCATTTACATCCCTGTACAAGGTGTCTCAACCCCCCAAATCAAAAATGCATATTTTTACCTCCCACCTGTAGTGCTATTTTCATCTAGGTAGTTTTGGTGTGAGTTGCTGAGTTTTGGAGATATCAGCCATAGAGATGTCTGCCTTCTCTTAGATGTACTGGAACTAGATGGCACAGAGTTTGTGGTGCTCAAAGCACAACACCAGCATCTCTTTCCTTGCTGTGAACCTTTTCATGTAGGAACTATTTTCTTTCTAGTAGTTCCGGTAGATTCTACCATAGAAAGACAATAGCTCCTACTGTAAATGAACCTGCTCAGAACAACGTCTGTGGATTATCTTGAGCAACCGGGTCATGATTTCTGGAAAGAGGCACTGCTGTTGAGTTTTACAAATGTATTTTTTGGCACACTTAACAGCACCACAAGCTGAGTTCCATCTAGTTCCACTGTATTTGAGAGAAGGCAGACATCTCTAAACCTCTGCGACTCACACCAAAAGAATCTAGGTGGATAAATAGCTGGCTGTAAGAGACAAAATAATTTGGGGTGAACTGTCATTCTAATAAATGTTGGAAATGTATGCTATATAATGTTTCTTTTGTGTTCAAAAAAGATGATTCAAAATAGATGAAGCTAGATCCATAAGGCTATTAATTTAGCTTAAGATAACAACTGAGTGCAGAAATACCCTGGCTCTCTCCAAAGTTAAAAAAAAAACATTCAGCCACCAGCACCTCAAAAACTCACAAAGTAACACGTTGAATCCCATTTGTTTAATCCAAACACAAGCAGTAATATCAAAAAAGTTTCAGAAAATCAAGTGTTCTGGGAATATAAATAATTACCTAAACTTAAAAAATCCCATGAAGACAATAGGGCTGGTCTGTTATTTGGGTGATTGATTGTATTTCACAGTCAGGATGAGAGGTTGTATTCCACTGCAGAATCAGAAGCAGATGTGCCAATTTTTCAGCTGGAAAACTGCAGGCTGGGAGTCTGACATAACGCCAAAACCAATTTCACCAACCAACACTTGATATTCAACCTATAACTTGGGTTCAGGCTACAGAATAGGGAATGGGAAATGGGTAATCCTGTAATAGTTACCTCATTTAAACTCTTACCTCAAATAACCCCTTACATCATCTGAGAATAGAAAACCTGCTGCCACAAATCATTTTCCTGCTGTCACTGCAACCCTGCAGACTTCTAACAAGTACGCCAACTGGAACACACACATATGCAGGCACCACCATGTAAAGTACATGCACCTGCAAATACACATGCAAACAATAGTGCTAGTGTGATACAAGAACAGACTAATACACTTGAAAGAAGCAAAACATCCACAACACAAGAGAAAAAACAAGCATTTAATCACCTAATCAACTTACAAGATAATCAGTCAACCAGAAAATCAACCAGTCAGAGTCAGTCAGTGCACCAGTAAATGAACCACACTGTCATTCAGCCAACCAATAAAACAAGATGATACAACTCATGTTGGCCACAATGTCTACAGACTTTTAAGGATAATGCTGATTAAGATTGCATGTTTTATCCAAAATACCACAGAGCGTGTTTTGTTTACATACAGGATATTTAACTTTTTAAGACTTTCTCCTGTTTCCATTGCAGCAACAGGTTTTCATTAATTTCAGTTGAAACAGCATTTATACAGCAGGTATCAATCACAATGGACATCGTTTTTGTTTTACACCAGTTTTATTACTGTTAATTCTTATGCAGCTCAGTGTTAAGTCTCCAAGTCTTCTAGGATGATGATTTCCATATTGATGGGAATCGCCAATACCCAGGCTACAAAGTGAAAAGAGTGAATTTGGCAGCACTGCGCATTAAGTTAGGATGAAAGTCAAGGATGTCTGAATTTCCCATCTGCTCTTGAAAGCACCAATCCAGACTTTTCAAATTAATCTGTGAATATGGGGAAAAAGACAAGCAGACTAGATGCTCACTGTGATGAAAATGGCTGCAAGTTCTTTTTTAAAGACATGAATGGAAAACTAATGGCTACCTGGATGAGAGGGAGTCTAAAACTTATGGAATCCTTTGCCAAATGGATGACAGTAAATTAAAATATAGGTAATTGATAGAATGGGCTAAAACACAATCTTGTTTGAGTGCTTCATATTCAAATGGCTCTTCCTAAGTTCCAGCCCTTTTGGAACCATGGCCAGCTCTCTCCTTTCCTGTTTCCTGTACTTTGACAGAGATGTCCTATGTGCTAGGTTCGAGAAGGGAAGCTGGCAAACATGACTAAACGTAACCTGAATAAAACTTTAATATTATATCATCCATGAACATGATTTCTGTCTGGGTCATGTCAAATAGATTTTCATCAGCTATGTTAGCAAAATGCTGGCTAACTAGCTAGGGAATCTTTATGACAGTTAGACAGGTAGTTAACTAGCATTTTGCTAACATTAGCTAACTTAAGATGTGACTACATATATATATATGCATATATGCTGCTTTTACAGGTCCCCTAGCAACATCTTTTAATCATCTTCAAAATTAGTTTTTCTTTCCAACATAGCTGATAGAGGTTCCACCGGGTACCAGGCTTGCTCAACTGTTATTGGAGCACAGAGCAAAAAGAGGCGGTACTTATGAAGGTTCAACTGGGACAGAAAACCTGAAGAATCAATGGAGGATGGCAAAAGGTGATGTAAATTACATGACTCCCCTTCCACACCTTTTCCTGTTTGGGTTTGAAAACTATTGATGCCTTTAGACCTTGAGAAAAGACACATCTCTGATGCAGAGAGGATACAAATATCTCATCTTGCTCTTCTTCTTGTGTCTCTTTTCACAGTGGAAACATTGAGTCAGCCCGTTCCAGAAAGCTCATGTGATTTTGTTTGGTCACCACAACTTACTATGCTGCATCTCAAAAATAGCTCTCTAAACAAGGCTACACTTACAAGCACACACATGCCAAACTAACACACACACACACACACACACACACACACACACACACACACAATGTAAACTGTTATCTCTATCCTTCTCACTCTTACCTCTCTCTGCTTCTAATTGCCACTATGCAAACCTTCCCAAACACTATAATTTGAAGGTTTTACCTCTTAAAATGTTTTTTCAGGGGATTTCTTGTTGTTAGAGCATGCATAACAAGTTTAAACATGAAAATATGCAGTCTCACTTACACTTCTGTACATGTAAACATCTATCTGCACGATCCTTTACATACAAACCCATACAACACATCAACGCCCACACACACACATGCAGGTTGCATTAATGATGTGGTGGGTCTGCTATCGCTGTCATCTCTGCTTATCTTTTGGCAAAGTTGTGACTGCGACTCTATGTTTGATTCTGGCTCAAAACTTAACAGTTGGTGCATCTATTTGTGTCAAAAGCTGTCATTAATGTCTGCTGAATGTCCACTCAAAATCATCACTGCTTCAGTTTTACGCTTCAATGTGAACATCATGTTTTAAAATGCAAACAAGGTGCTTTGTGCAAGGAAAATGAAGAGAATCCCAACTATCCCAGCAGGAAGGATATGATGTGGAGAGCACATGACGAGAGCATGTTGTCATCTGACACTGAAACATCACCACAGAAACTAAATGTGTAGTTCAAGATGAACTGTTGTAACAAATCAGTCTCTAAAATTACGCCAACCTCTGTTATAAGAAGTTTTATTGACTTCTCTGGTGCAGGAAAAATCAACATACTTGAGCCAATCCCGGGACTGAACTGAAGAATATAGCTTAATGCCTCTGGAGAGTCTCCTCCTTCTTCTCACATTTCAACTTGCATCCAAACATATGTGTGTATGGTTTTCCGGTGTTCTAGGTACTTTCCACATTCATCATGTTAATTAATTTCTGCCACACTTAGATCCGATCTGTTTGGCCGTCAATTTTTTAAAAAGACATTTATTACACCTTTCGCCCTCCTGCATCTGCCTTCCTGTGTGCCCTTCCATTGAACTCATCTACTAAGCACTCCAATACCTGGCAGTTTGAGTCCCAATGAGCCCTGGCCACAAACAGGGGTTTGTCCTGTCTATCTCCAACACAAGACAGTTCACCCAAATGAACAGGCTGAAGAATTATACCACTACAGAACTTGTGTCAGAAGCAGTTATTTCATTACAACTTAAGGTTTTCACCATTGAACCAGGACAGAAACCACATTAATTAACACTCCTTCAAGTCCAAGTCATGCAATACTATTTTTCTGTGTGTGTATTGAGTCTTAACTGTTGAAATTGAAAATATTGCATAGGCTATTGTCAGACTTTAAGCAATATAGAATAACGGCTGTGACAATAACCACATTATGGCAATAATGCAATACTGTGGTCATATTATGCCTACTGCGGTGTTGAGCTCATTAATGTCCACCTTGAACTTTATTCCAGTGTACAGTGCATTTGAGATCGGCACACAGACGGATCGGAACTGCCACAAGCCTGGAACAAAGCCACTGATTTGTTGACTCTCATCCCAAGGCATCATGGAATTTCCATTGGGCAACTAACAACATGCTAGCAACAACAACAACCACTGTTTTCAACACTGAAAAAATAATAAATTATCACAGAAGATATTCAGAGTTGGATTTATCATTGAGGATTTATTTTATCATGTCTCCAAAAAGACACTGCAGTTCAAGGCTCAGTTACTATGTGGGCTTCTGAAAGGAGACCACACTGTAAAGGTACAGCGTTAGCATTAGCTTAATGTTAGCCCTTCATGCACAGCTTACTTCGGGGCTAATCATTCTCTTTTCATCTTGAGAAGCTGTAGTGTTTATTAACTGACACACTGTCACTGTACATTTACTGCCAGACTGACAACTTACTGCTAAGTTTAAGTTTCTGCTCCGCTTGCAGCACCATAACTTGTCTGCTGCTCACGCTGCCTCACTTGCATGCCGCATACACATTATGCCCTGCCCTACTCCTTAAAGATGCAACACTACGTTTGTGACAGTATCCTTCAGTAAAGTCCAATAAAATGTAATTATTAAGGCAGTCACAGTAAACTGCCACCCCACAGAAATATGTTGGTTTTTTCACCACAGTCAGAAAAAAAATCCATACCATCACAGCCATATATAGAGCTCAGAAAAAACTTAGTGAAAAACTTTGAGAGATTTTTCCTAATGTCTTTAAACACTGGTGTCATTGAACTCCCCTCACAATCCAGGACATGCATTCAACAAAACAATCTTTCAGCTAGCAGGCTATAAACAGGCAAATACTACAATAAATGAGTATTTAATCCTGCATTCCACTGATGGAAACAGCAATGCATGCTCAACTTATGGATAAACAGGGATTAAAAATACTTCATTTTGTCTTTCTCCCGCTCTTTGTCTTCCACACACATAAACAAAAACACAAGCTGCCAGTCAGTGACACCCGACTGGTCCACAATGTTCCTCTGAGTTATTTCTGTCTTCAGGACAAAGGGTTTTACCTCTTACTGAAAGATGACCAAGTGTGTGTTGGAGTTTGTTTGAGTGTGTGTCTGTGTGCATGTGTGTGTGTTTGAGTGTGTTTTGGCAGGATAATTAGACCTTGTGCTTTGCTCCCTGAGAGTTTTTTAACCACAGGGCTGAGCCATAATGAAGCTACACTGTCACGGACACTAGACTGACACACCACACACACACACACACATACACACACATGCACACACACACACACACACACAGACCAGACACCACACTGAGCACGTTTGCAGATGTTTTAAAACAAACGCACACATTGTGTAAATGTTTAACTGGCGCACATAATCACGCACACATTGTGTAAATGTTTTACTGAGAGTGTGTGTGTGTGTGTGTATGTGTGTAATAAATGAGGACAAAAGAGAGTAAGCCAGTGAGAGACAGACAAAGACTACTGAAAAACAAATAATTACTCTTCATTATATTGGTGATTACACATCACTGTACATGTTTTCCTGGCAAATAATCAATCACCTCAATATGGTTTGTATGTAAAAGTATTTTTTGGAAAGCGCTTTGCTAATTTCTCAGGCAATAAAATGAACTGAACCGAAAGAAAACACTTGTATGTTTGTGTGTAAGTGCACCCTCAGATGATGTGTCATTTTGAAGCCATTATGGCCTGAAGGAAAGAAGCTCGGTGACAATATGCTGGCAACTCAGAATTCAACAGTAATGTGATGATAAGTTGGTAATAATGTGAGAACTTGTCAGACAACAACATGCCACCACACCTGCAGATCAATTCACATACTCTTGTTAGATTTTAAATTTGCCTTTGCACAGCTGGGCTTAAATAATGATAAAATGATGTTCATGATGATGTTGGAGAGCTCAAGCTTCCTCTAGCTCTAGACCAGTGGTTACCAACCTGGGGCCTGGGACCCCCTAAACAGTTGTGAGATGTGTGAATGTCATTAGTTTTGCAGGTATTTGGTCATGAGCCAGAGTATCTGATAATTACATTTTCGACCAGATGGTGACACTAGATTGAAACTTAATGGATGAACAAAGTTATTATAATTCATCCCGAGGGGAGCATGAATATCAGCACCAAATTTCATGGCAATCCATCCAATAGCTGTTGTGAGATTTCACTAAAAACAAAACCTCAACCCTATGATTGATCAGGGGGCCAACATAGTCGGTAGGATTCATCATCTGGGGACCATGAATGTCTGTACCAAATCCTAAGGCAATCCATGTAATTCAAAAAATGTCTTGATCTTTGCTGCTTTTCCTTGTAAATTGCTGTGAAGTTTACTTCTATACAGTATATAATGTTTGAATTGATCACAACTGGTAGATATGCAATGAAAAGGTTGCTTCAGTTTAAGAGGTTACAGGTCAAAAAAGTTGGGAATCCCTACTCCTGGTTCTGAGGTGTTCAGGGGATAGCCATACCAGGTACCTGAATCACCCCAAAGTCATCCCTGTCTTGCCCAGCTGGACTTGAGCCAGATATGATTCATGATGATTCGCCTATCCTGCTGGGAATCTTTGATGACAGTGTGAAGTTCATGGCATTGTTGAGAACTTTCCTTTGGCTCAAAAACTTCCCCAAGTTTTCTCAAGATCTTTCAACTCTCAAATTCAAGTTGGGGAAATGTAATTCCCCAATGTGTTTGGGGATTTGGGTTTCTGGTAGGGTCATTCTTCAAGGCAAAATGGTCTCAGATGAAAGACTAGACATGATGACTCACAAAGACTCAGAATGATTGGTGTGAAAAGCTCAGAGTGTTGCCTAAAGACACTGTGACTCGTGGCTGGAGTCAGTCCTCAGTGTTGGTCTTGGCTGAATGCTTGGTGGTGGAGTGACCCTGTAATTTGGCCATGTACTATTTGAAAAAAAAACAAAAAAAAACAAAGGATCATGCATGTTGATACAGCATGCATGCAAAAACTGCATGCAGGTACCATAACCAACCAGCAGGAGTTTCCAGTAGGGTGACAAGGATGCACTGGTGGGATTGTCCAAGTATTCTGGCTGTATTTCTTTAGCCGTACGTTCATTTTGTGCAATCATGGTTCAATTGCAAAGGATGTGCACAGCCTAAGAGCAGAAAACTGCCTTTACAGAGCCCAAAGGACTAATAGAAAATAACAACTTCAGCCACAGCCTGTTCACCCTACTGCTGTCTGGCAAGAGATACAGAAGTATCCACTGCTGTACCACAAGACTGAAGAGCAGCCTCTTCCCTCAGGAGATTCCTCAATTTATCCCCAACACTCCTCCATGTAAATTGGTTTGTTCTATATATTTTTTTAATTATTTTTGTATCTCTTCAAGCCTTCAATCAGTCCAATACATGTGCATTTTTAACAGAACAAACTGCAATGAGCTGAAAGTTCTGGATTATGTTTTTTTTCAGCAACAAAAATAAATCTTCTTATACTGATGATTAAGCATCTGATTCATATCTGAAAAACCTGAAAAACATCTTATGCTCCTGTGGTTATGAAATCATGTGTAACCATGCATGTGCACTTGTCCACAGCAACACCAACACCTGGCAAGAGAACAGGGAACAAACCTCCACGTTCCTCTTTTCTCAGCCTCCTCACTGTTCCACAGTACTACACTGTCCTACAGTTCTCGGCCTCCTCACTCTTCTACATACAAACACATGTTCATATTCTTTCTTGATAATTCCGCACCCAAGTTCACAGAAGGTTTGCCACTAAGTCACACGCAAACACGCACGGTTCTGTTCTTCTCTTTCTCTTTCTGGTGTGACTTGGTGTTGAGTCACAGCCTTGATTCATCACATTCGAACATATTTCTCCAACCACCCCCTGTTTTACTCTGCAGCTTGAGCCACAGCTGTGAAGGCCAAACCAGCCTCGCCTTGCATGATTCTTGGCACCTTACCTTAGCCCAGCTCGTGGGATTTTTCATTTATGGAATGAATTCATTGTCCCTGGTGTCAGTGCACTGCTGTTACACTGCTGAATTTCCCAGACCCCTGTGCCTAACTTGGTGACATACTCAAGGAGCATGTTGACACTATATTTGATCATCGAGGAGGCAGAGGAATGTAGTGATTAATCGAAACCAAAATGTGAAAGATGGCTGAGTAACCCATCTCCGTTAATGATGGGTTTTGAGAGCAATGTGATGACTGCTGGAACCACAAGTGCACTCAAATAACATCCCTTAAGGGGTTTCATGGCTTTTTGGTTATGTGTGCGTGTGTGTTTGGGGGGAAATGTAGAAGCATGAGGGCAAGAAGGGTTAACCATCTTGTTGTTTGATTCTCATTAACACCCAGAGGGTTAAACACAGTGGGAAAAGAACATTTTAGAATAATCAGACTGCTTGGCTGGGGGGTTGTAGCTTTATCGTTGTTAAGCTTTTGACACTGAGGAAGCACTTTAAGCTCTTCACAGGGATATAACAGTCCTGTCATGCTTGTTAGGACTTTTACTTTTTAATCCACTTCTCTAATGAGTGAATTCAAACTAGCTCTGTTCTTTTTCCTCTCTTCCTCTCTGACTTCCCAAAGCTCCAGTCAGCTCTTTGATAGTGGAGTAAATAAAACTGTGATGATGCAACATGCAGAAATGTTGCCAAGAAAACAGAAGCCAAGAGGAAATGAACTCTTATTGCAACTTTACAGCACACCCTGTCTGACTGACTGATGGGTAAACGGCACCATTCAGAGGATTTATATTCCCTGCAACAATGTGATTATCTCTTCACTAAGGCAACAGTCAGACTACTACAACAACTGTAATTTCATATCATTATCAGAGCTAATTAACCAAGGTGGATTTCACATCCATCTTTCATAATACTCCCACCACGTATTCTCTGAAATCTGCTCATGTTAGAGCAGTATGATATGGAGAAAATATGTGAGGCTGTAAACACATTATAGGATAAACACTTAATGGTGCCCTGCGCAGTTTTTCTCTAAAGAAATTAAAGTTTCATTTATGCATTTTATCTCTCCTTGAGGTCTAACAATGTGTTAAACGAATTTCCCTTCTCATAAAACATTTGCAAATCTGTGTATTTATTTTTTTTAATATCGCCATATTTCCTCGCAGTCTTCTCTCCTGCATTTGCTGGCATATTGCCACACATTTATGCACGTTATCGCCACCAACTGTTGATAAGTAGAACAATGTGGAACCAGTGACATGTGTATCATAATCATACACAAATTCTCATCAAAACATTGCTCCATAGCACTACTAGTGGTCAAAGAAGTTTAAGTATAAAACTTTAAGGTACATTTCCACTACATGGTGCGGCTTGACTCAACTCTACCTGCTTTGGTACTTTTATTTCCTTTTCCACTGAAGGTAGTACTCCTGAGCTTATCATCAAAGCAACACTATTCCAGCAATTGGGAAACAACACACTCACTGGTGGTTTGGTCAGAAACTGCAGCCTTTATTCACCGACAACTGTAAGCTACACTATTCATTACTATACGACTTCACTGCTCACCTTTTCCTCTGCTCGGCTGCATTCATGCATGGTGTTCTTGATATATCTTAACTTTGTTAACAGACCACAATGTGGTTTTGCGGGCTGCCGTTTTTAAGTGAATTTGAAATTTGTACAGGACGTTCTGTGTCTGCGATCAATCACTGGTCTGCAGCGTTTTCATGTCACCTTTTAGTTTCGTCTCAGCTAGCATTTACTGTGTAATGAATCAAACGCAATTTTCAACTTATTTTTAGAGATGTTCAGACCATTTCATCCCTCCCGATGCTGATTCTGATACTTGAAGTTTGCGTATCAGCCAATACAGAGTACCAGTCCGATACAAGTGTGTCCAAAAAAAGCTGTATACAGCCAACCTTGTATGGATGTGATATGATAGCTATCATAGCTGTATGGCCTAGCTCAGGTTAAACCCTTTGTGAAACATGAACAAATACAGAAAATGAACGGCTAGAACAAGACTTTGCCATCCTGGGGAAAAATGGTGTACAGGACGCTGCTGGGAAGTAGTGTTTCAGGTTTAAGAAATTACATGGCAGCAGACTGATCTATAGGCTCGCTTACCCGCCTATACCAGCATTTTAGGCAGCCTCTGAGGCACTTTGCAATACTGGTATTAGTATTGGAACAACCCTATTTATTTTCAGCCATAACACCAAATTGTAATAATAATAATACCCATACACAATTACATCTAATATTCATAAGGTAAATAATTTCCTGTTCCTAAAAAAAAAAAAAGCATCCACAAACACCCCTGTGTGCATCAGTACCTCAGTGAGCCTGCCAAGAAATAATCAGCTAAACTGCTGCTACTGAGGCTGAGCAAATAAGCACCGCTTTTATAATGTGAGCAGTCATTGAGCTTCTCTGGGTCTCACCACATTTAAACACCCTAAGTTGTACCACTAAGTTTTGTTTTTGTTTCTTTCCCACTGCTGGAAACTGGCTGAAGGCTTTGCAGAGGAGAATGAGGTGGCTTTTCCCCCTCAACAAGTCCATCTTCTGCCCCTGCATTGTCGATGTGTTTTTTTTTTTTTTTCTTTTTTTTTTTTGTATCATATGGCTGTTTTCTTGTTTTTTGTTCGGGGTTTTTTTTTTAACAGCAGTGGTTACTGTGGCATCTGGATTTTCTGCAGCTTCAGGCTGTCTGCTTGGTTATTTTCTGATCAAGAGTCATTTCGTTGTTCTCACCCCGAGCGCAGTGGAAATAACCAGCTGGTCACAGGCTCGCTCAGATCACCCACGGCGGCATTTTAGGGTCATGTTTGTCCCGACCTCCCACCACTCCTCTCTCTTTTTATTTCTTGTTCTAATGAGCATATTGCTCATTTTAAACAGCATCCTGCTTCACATTCACACGGTTAAACAGTCGCTGTTTTAACTTGATTTCTGTGCTGCAGATTGCTGTGATCTGATAAACACTGACTAATCAACTGTGGCAAATAATGATAATGATAATGAACCATGTTGATATAAATCACTGGACAAAAAGAGATTTTACACATAGCATTCACAGTCACATCAAGATGGGACTTCTGACAAGAAACCTTAACTAAGATAACTTTCCCCAACAATGACAAAAGAAAAAAAAAAAGTCAGATTTGATAAAAGTCATTTACATCTGTTAGCTAATCACAGCCCTACTGCAGCTCTACTGCAGCTGTTGAGCATTCAGCACTTTGCTCAAGAGCTCCATAAATGTGGTCGCTGGTGGCTACCCTCCATACCCAGATCCCCTTCTTCCACACACGCACAAATACACATAAAAACAGTATCTGTGGTCACTGACCCTTAAGAGAAGCAGTCTATTGAAGTCGTCTCCAATGCGTCGGAGCTCTCGTCCGATTGCCTCTGTCTGCATGTCCCCTGCTGCGTTTTGTGGCCGCATGCTAGAGGGGCTGGGAGAGGGTCCTGAAACAGAGTAGAAAACATGCAGAATTTGCTAATACAGTACAGTTTTACAATCGTTAAAAGGTTTAAAGCACCTCCACTGAGACAAAATGCATGCTGAAGTAATAATATTTTGACAATGCTTAATTTGTGAGAAGCAACAGGAGTCTGCAGCTTTATTTGTGGTCGGAGGTTTAGTCATGAAAACACTGTGAAACTTCAGCACCAAGATACTTGAAAGATGACTGGTCACACTAACAGAAACCAGAGATGTACTAGACTCTGCGAATGTCAGGGCTGGGGCAACAACGTAATCGACGTCATCAATTATGGAAACACATTGATTTGCATTGAACTGCTGTGCCTGGTCAAAGCATGGATTCACCCAGAGAACAAACTGCAGCTTACAAACCTCGCCTGCAATCATCTAAAATGTGGGAATATTTCAGACAGAGATGCAACAGCATGCTTCTTTGTAAGCTCCACAAATTGGAAATGTCTTATCACAGCAGTACAACTGCTCTGCACAAGCACTTGAAGTGAAAGCACCAGAGTGCCTTGTCCAGCAGCAAAGCACTCTGACTTTTAGTCAGCACCCAAGCATGACATATTTTGATTATCAACAGGCAGAACGTCTTTCTGTGAGTAGAAGTCACTTAAAATTGATTTTCTAAATATATCTTCATCACCCACATGTTTAAAGTAATTTCTGCACTGCTGCTCTTAAAATAATGCTACCTCATGCATCATCTGATGTTGTCGTTTTATGTTTTATGTTTACTTCAACGGCCATGCAAGAAAAAATGGCTAAAACTAGTGTGTGCAGTCTGTCTGTAAATCTTAACTGCATATGACTACAGTGAGGAAATAAATCCATATCATAACTACTTTTAAATCAAGTTCTTCAACGATTAAATTAATGTGTCACCACAATCCTTTTGAATTTCAGGTCCAGGATATTTTCTGATCAAGCATCTGACAAATAGGTAAATAAAGTGGAGATTTTAAAATATGTCTATTATCATTATTATTGAGGAGCATCACCAGACCTGCAGTTCAGACTGTGGCCACTACACCAAAATCACTACACATCCTAATTAAGTTCCTGTGAGCTTGACAGATTGATCCTTTTGAATCTCGCAACACTTTAATTAACATGTGAAGTGGTATGTCCAGCTTTGCCGCCAACACATGAATACTGCATAAAGGTTACAAAAAGGCATTTTCTGATCACCAGTAACACTTTGAGGAAATGAAATAACAAACAGACAAAACAAAAAAGGCTACCAGACAAGCAGAGTGTAACACAGAGAGTGGGTGGTTCACAGTATCAGAGCAGATATTTTTTTTAGTTTTGACATTTGATGTTATAAAAGATACATGTTCACAATGCTATGCCAGAAAACCACAGAGATGTAAAGCAGAGTATTCAGTATTCAAGCAGATGACATTTACAAAAAAAAAAAAACAACAACAAAAGACACACAAAGCCATCCTTACAGTTTTATATGTTTACTTTGACAAACTATTGTTCTTTAGATAGATGAGACATCAGAAAATGTAATGAATTTCAATGTGCAAGACAACAATAAATGTGTGTCTCACTGGCAACATAACAGATATAGACAAATAACCCTCTACCAGTTGACCAAGTGAGCGGACGTTCGTGTATACATGTGTTTTCGTGGTTAATCTATTACATTTTCAGTCTGAACTATAATATGACTATGAAAGGCTCTGACCTCTTACCGATCTCCACTTATGACTCATGAACGCTGTTATGAAACCCAGACTTAATATTTCTCACATCCTCCAATATTGTAGAGACCAACACAGCTGATTACACCAACAATATCCTCAAGAGTGTTTATGATGGGAAATATGAGCATGACAGCAGTGTATCCCATGACTACACGAAACACTATGAGCTATGTTTGAGCACTGGAAAACACAGCAAGTGTTTTCTCTACTGCATTTCCCAGAGATCAAAAGTTAACTGTCCAATTACTGTTTGCCCAAGGTCACAAATTATTCTGAAGGCCTAAAGGCAGGTTGGTTCCATCTGAACACTGAGGACACCAAATAATGGAACAAAGATGGCTGAAAATGATATGAACACAGAGAAGGAGCTCAGATGAGGTTACCTGACCAACACTGGATTTCTTAGGCTGATATCAATACAAGCATAAACACATAACATAAATCTTGGTGTACATTTTACAGATGGAAAATCAACAAGTCAGTGCTAACTGGTGAACATGGTTTCTAAATTACCTCAAACATAATTTGGCATTTCTGTTCTGCCATGTCTTGTTACTTAACGGCTGTCATACAGTATACACTGATACACTGATCTGTAATAAGCTAATATCGACCATAATATTCTGGAATAGCTCTAGTTTTTATTGTAAATTAGCTCTGTAACACCCATTACATTTTCAGGAACTGACTTGTCTAAATTAATGGGTGTGTATAAGACTGTCATTACACTGTCATAACCAATGTCATGACACCTGACACCTTTATGAATGTTTATGAGTGTTGTCATTGGGTCATTATTCATATTTGATGCAAAGTTGACATTGTTCATGACGTCTTTGTTCTGACAATTTGACCTTATCAAACTTAAAGAAACTGTTTAGTTTAAAGTTTTAACATTACATCATGCAATAATATGTGGTTGGTTTTGATGCTGGTCGACAAAAAGATATTTACAAGTTGTGTTGTCTTGGTTGATGTCAAGTTGTCAAAACAAAGATATTTCAAACAATGTTAACCTTGTATTAAAACTGGCATAATTTACTGAATGACACTCTATGACTACATTCATAAACGCTCATAAAGACTCATGTTTGTAACAGGTGTTATAACATAGTTATGACAGTGTAATGATCGTCTTATACGCACCCCTTCAAATAAATTGCTACCATTTGAATCAAATTGGTTATTTCTGACTGTTGAAATTAATTTGTGAAATTGAATTTGTAAAATGGACAGCCAGGCTGCTATGGATTCACCTGGAGCACAAAATTGCATGAATATGAACATGTCACCTGTTATATGACAGGTGACATGTTCATATTCATTAAATTTTCATAGAACTAGCAGTCTCTGAAAGTTCTTTATATTGCTCATAATTTTATGGTTTACAAACAGTACGGATTTTTTCTTGCAAGAGTTAACAAGAACGTCTTGATTTACCCAGAATTACCAACAATTATGAGTCATATCTGTGCAGCCTCTGAACTTAGATTTCTGTCTTAGTTTATTTCTTAGATCAAATCTTTGCGCAACCAGCTCCAAGGTTTTGTTATAATGAAACGGTGTGAATACAAATAAAGCAAAAACAACAATACATAAAAGCTGACTGTTTCACTCTGAGCTTTGCGTGAAGAAACATGACTGTTTGGTGCAATCCTCCTGATGCCGGAGGAGGAAGTGTTGTGATAGGACAACTGTAATCACCCTGTCAGGGAGCGACAACAACAAGATGATAAACTGATCCTCCTCAAGCTCCAGCACTCTATCTCGCACTCTAACACACCATCAGCCGTCTTGATAAGTGAGACGTTTTTTGCATTAAGGACAATGTATGATGTTTTGTATGAGTGTGTGTTTATCTCCTATCTGTCCTATCTGATGGACGTAGCCAACTGAATGAGAAGTGAAGGGTTTCTGTCTGCAGCTTACAAAAGACCTGCATGACTATTTTGACTGCTACACACAAACACACACACCGCACACACGCACGCACCACACACACACACACACACAACACACACACACACACACACACACACCTAAGGCCTATTTTGATTGCTGTACTTAATGAATGACACACACACATGCTGCTCTGTTTTGACTGGTATCTTGTCTGTCTGGCTGCAGTTAAAGAGAATAACAGAGACACAAGGCAATCAGTGAAGCTAATCACTGCTATTATAAAAAGCAGAGTCATACATACAGAGGTTACAATACACTGAGGCTTACTGAAGTTTTATTTCAGCCTGCGGAGATTACTATTTTACTTACAAAACACCACTATCTTTGTAAAAAAAAAATTACAAAGATAAATGTGCATGGGGCTCAAACTGGGGTTTATTTGCTAGAGTTGTCATCCACTATGAGGGGATTTACTCTGTTAGTTGTTTGTTTTTTTTTCCTTCTTGGTGCCAAATCTCAGCCTCATGCCACAGTTTTGTTTGCTACCAAGCAACAGGGTAGGGACTTTAGCCGACAGCATCGTAGCCAAAAGCATGCGTGTCTTTCTTGTCTGTGTTTGTATCTAAATAAACAGCGGTGATAAAAACAGGATCACAGCTGAGAGAAGTGATCAATGTCCAACAAACAAATGATGACAACCGCATTTTCAGTTTGAGATGATGGCGCAGTCATAAAATGAGGTTGGACTTGAGCGCGGAATTTCATTCCTGACCACTGGGACCAGTCTATGTCATGCAAATAATCTAATCTAGTTTCTATTTAAATCTGGGTGAGAATAGTCACCCATTCTGTGTCAAATAGTTTTTTGTATTATTTTCAGTTTTCAGTCACAGTTTGGTTAGGTTTAGACAACAAAAAAAAAACTACTTTAGGTTTAGGAGAAGGTCATGCGGGTATAAATAGCCACACTGGTTATCCCACCCCAGGTGCAAATAGCATTGTTGCTGCGGACATCCATCCCTGACCAAATTGTAAGCAGTCAAGTTGCATTGTGGATAATGTAGATGCCAGTTTTTGACAAGGATGAAGAATGTCACTTAATGTGTGATTCTGCTCATTGATTTTTTATAGTTTTCCTAAAAACTGTCCATCGTGACTCCAACAATGTTGTGCGCAGTGGAATGCTCAAGTGGAATCCTCTTTTTAAGTGCTTCAACTTCCTCTGTAAGCCTTATACATCAAGTTCAAAAGTTCCAAAAGCTCCACATACTTAGTATGTTTAATAGCGGTACAGTGGATCGCAGTTGTCCTGTGCCCCATACAGACTCCCACCCCCCGGCATGAGTGTGATCCGCAGATTACATGTAACCTTCATGATGTGAAACACAGTTCTGGTGCCACCGTTACATTTATACAAGTAATAATACCCAAAATCTCAATGCAGAGTTGCAGTGAAAGGCAGGACAGAAGTGTGCTGTGTTTTAGTCTGCAGCTCATCTCTGTGAAGAGTGACTGAAGCCATCACATTGCCTTGAGTGAAATCCAGGCCATGACTTTGGGAATTTGCACTTGTATAACCATGCTGTCTTCAAAGAAACAGATTATAAGATTGTGATATTTATTGAAACTTTAGTGATATCTGCTGTCTTAACTTCTACACACCTTCTCTGTGATCACCGGTGCAGCTCTGTGTGTGTTTGTCTGTGACACGGTGTGTCTGTGTTGATTGGCTACTACTTGTGGCTTCTAATCAATCAGGGCGGGCGGAACACTGAGCCAGGCTACAGAGCGTAGTAGTGTATTATGCTGTACAGTGTATAATTATCTACAGTATTATATGTGCTATAGTATATACATAGTACAGTACTGTATAAAGTTTAGTATTGGAATATACTGTATAGTATTATATATTATATAATTTAACCCTAATCCCGTCTTGTTTTTCTTTTTGCTGACACATTTTGTGTCTTCCATGTTTGCTCACAAGATACAGCAACAGGCAACCAAATTAAATGCACCCATTCCTTGAATAAAATTGTGGATTTCTCTGGGTTTGAATATCGTTGGAAACATTTGGGATAATCTAAGAACACAACTCAACAAAATATACAATATAGGTCTAGCTGTTTTTAGACATTTTAATGTGATGTTACAAAGTATAGCTGCAATATTGCTTAGTTTGTGAGGACAGTGATTATGAAGTGACTGATGACTTTGGCAAAGCATCTAATGTCAACTAACTGAAACATTCACAAGAAAATCTATCTGATAACCATTTAGTGTGGCAGTAAAGAAAATGTCAAAGCATTTTCTCCCTCAGTTTCACTAAAGGGCTGCTGCATCGATCCTTCTACTTTAATAGTTCACACACACACATACAAACACTGGGCGTGGTTGGTTTAGCCAGATGTCAGGACACTTCTTCCTTCTGGTAAATCTGACTCAGCAGGACTCAATGAAAACAGTGAATCGAAGGCAGCAATCCAACATCAGCAAGTCTACCAAAGCCTGCTGAGATGCCTGAGTCAAACTCATTCACAAAGTGAGTGATGCCAAACACAGACATCACAAGAAATACAGCTGTCATTATACAGTATCACAAAGCCCCATTATGTGTTTGTTTGTGTCCAAAACAGCAGGCTTCCCTTGTATGCTGAAGGGATGTGCATAAGACTGTCGGTACACTGGCATAACCATGTCATGATAGCTGTCATGAACATTAAGGAGTCTTTGAGTGTTTGTGACCAAATTTTGTGAGATGTTTTTCTTATGACATTGACAAAAATGTATTTTTTTATGACAATTTGACTTGGCATCCCTGGGCTGAGTCAGCTAATTAGGTGGCTAGCTTCAAGGCTAACCGAAAAAAAGAAGCTAATGCCAGCTACAGATAACAGCAAACAGCAGTTAGCCTACTTTAGCAACAAGTAAACTAGCTAACTGCTGTTTGTCCACCCCTGTCATCAAACTGGCCTTATGACCCCCACCAAAAAAAAAAAAAAAAAAACAAAAAAACAACTTGTATCACTTTACTTGCGGTCAAGGAAAATATTCATGACATACTTATAAGGTCTCATGACAGCCCGTGTCAAAACCAACCACATAAGACAGTATAATGTAATGTTAAACCATAAAGCTTAACAATTTCAGTTTCACATTTCAGTTTCAGTTTGATAATGTCAAATTGTCATGACAAAGACATTGACAGGTTATGTTGTCTTGGCTAATGTCAAGTTGTCCTGACAAAGACATCTCACACAATGTCAACTTTGCATCAAAAAATACATAATTAACCGAATGATACTTAATGACAACAGTCATAACATTCATATAGACTCCTTTATGTCCATGGCAGGTGACAGAATAATGACAATCTTATGCACATCCCATCAAATAAAGTGTTACTCACTTGTTTTATGACATTACTTTTGTCCAAATAAGGATTTGGGGGTGTTTTACACACTCAAAGAGAGTGGATGTTACTCAGCAGGAAAAAGAGTAGTACTATGTTGGAATGAAAACAGGAATCAGCAGGAATGGGTTTGGCAGCGCTGAGGAGTCATGTTAATGTGTTTTGGATCTTCATGTTTCAGCCTGAAGTTGTCAGATTTCCCTCTGAGGGCGAATGGCGCGAGCCGTGCTGCGTATTAGTCAATAAACCAGAATGTGAAAACAAAGACGAGACTAGAGATTTACTCATCTGAGAGAGCAGCGAAATACTACAGAGGAGTGGAAAAAAAAGCTCTTCCCTCATGAGTAAGATCTAGTGAAAGGGGAGTGCGAAAACATCCTGAGTATGTTTTTGTTCAACTTTTTACTATCATTGTTAACATTCAACACCACCGCCCGCCCAAAGCCCCAAATCTTTGATAAAGGAAGCTTCGGGGAGCTTGTGCTGGGCTCATATCTGGTTTCATATTTTGCTGAACACCCACACAGCAGCAGCAGCAGCAGCTAAATTTCATGGTGAAAACAGCCAGAGCTGCTTTTACTGGCTGATGATTCAGGCCAGAAACTTTGACACACAGAGGGTACTGATTTTTTAGATAGTATCAGGGTCTGCTTTCATGTATTTAGACACTTGGGCAACTACACTTAACACTTTTTATGCATTGATTTTTGAGGATATCAGAGGTGAGCCGCAATGATTAGTTGATTAATTAACTGTTGAATTAATCTTCATCATTTTTATAAACATTTTTTAAAGAAAAAAGGTCCACATTCTCTTCTCAGCCTCTCAAGTGGGACTGTTTTCTGGGTTCTTTTGTCCTCTATGAAAGTAAATTGAATATTCTGGGGTTGTAGACATTTAATTTATTTGTCCCTCAACACTTTGCAAGAGGACTCTGTAATGAGAAACTTCAACCTATTCCACTTGCGTGCATCCACTATTGGCGGTTAATCATCGGTTGTTAATGTATGCAAAATGCCTGCTCACCGTGCTGCTGGTGCGTCCCCGGTCCTCCGCCGTGCGCCCCAGCCATGCGGTACAGGGCGTGTTGTATCACCTGGCCGGTGGGGCTCGGAGTCTGCGTGGCGCTGTCAGCCATCAGTGGCCTCGGGGAGAGCGGGGAGCTCGGCAGCGAGTCTCCGTCGGAAGAGAAATATCCACTGGAGGCGCGACGGGGGAAAATCGAGCGTGTTTGAAACACGCCGAGGCTGTCGTGAGGGGAGGTGGGTTTGGGTCTGCACCAGGACGGCGAGTCCGGCTCTCCTCCTCCGGTGGAGCTAGGGTGGCCAGAGCTCCGCTCGCCTGCACAGGAGTTTTGTGCTGAGGCTCCAGTGGCACCGACGGATGGTGGACCCCCTCCACTCCCCTGCGCTGCCGTTACTGCGGTCGAGCCATCGGACCGGTTTGGTGGTCTGCAGGATGAACAGAGCGGCGCTGTCAGCCTGGGCTTTCATCACTCTGGACAGACAGCCTACAGCCTCTCTGCTGCATCTGGATCTGCAGCTGGATA
Organism: Lutjanus argentimaculatus; assembly: GCA_034769285.1. Taxonomy (NCBI): domain Eukaryota; kingdom Metazoa; phylum Chordata; class Actinopteri; order Lutjaniformes; family Lutjanidae; genus Lutjanus; species Lutjanus argentimaculatus. The sequence continues at coordinate 2,718,044 of JAWZSL010000013.1, read as the reverse complement.
CGAATCAGCGCGCTGCTGCGTCAGGACTAGACCTCGTAGATCCAGAATTTTCCTTTCCCACCGCGAGACTTCTGTTATTTAAATCTGATTAATTTCAAAGGCAATCGCACTGACGAGCATCGACTTTTTTAATTAGTGGGAAAGTACCAACTATAAACTGGTCAATAGGTTGTCTGTTATTAAAGTTACCACATTCTTTTCTAGCTCGCGTCCCACTGAAGCTGATACCCACAGGAGCTTTTGGAGTTGTGTAATGAGTGTTTGACTAGTTTATGTGTACTGGATATGTTCGTGTTAAGGCGGCAGCTCAGGTTTCCTGCCCAAACAGGGCGTCCGGTGCGTATCCATTGTTAGAAGTTGCTGATTGCGGCAGATCTTTGTTTCACTTGTGGGGAAAATGACCAGGCATGAAGGAAGCGGCTGGAGTAACTTCAGCTGCGTCACACATGAAACTTGAAAGAAATCCGTCTCAGCGAACCTGAGTCAGACTGGAAATCTAATTTTCGAGTTTATCATTTAAAACAATATTTCAGTTTGTTCGGACATTCCTACTTACTGACAGCTGACGAAAAACTCAGATCAGGGTAAATTATGAGGTACATTTACTTTATTTACATTTACTTTATTTAAATCAACCAGACTTGCATTGGGAACAAATAATCTTACGCTTTTGTCATCTTGAATGTTAATCACAAAACCCCTCAACGTGATATTCATAAAAAAAAGGGGGGGTTCGTCAAAATTATATTTTGTCGCAGCGCTTCCTGTTTGTCCAGACTAAACTACAGCTTCCTAAACGCACAGATTCCCAGCGGTAATGACCTACTTCTGCGCCAAACTGACCTAAAATTATAACCGACTGCTTTTCACACCGAGGCTCCATGCAGCACCTTTGATGCAAACTTTTGCGTTTTACGCATTCTTTACGCACGGAGAAACAGCGTCAACAACAGTGCTATAACTGGACGCGACGTCTGTCCTCCAGCCACATGAAAACTCAGACTTTCCCTGCGGGTTTCTTAGGAGATCCGAGCGCGACGGTGAGAGATATTAAGCGTGTCAGTCGGCATGTAGACAAATGGCACCAAAAAGTACCGGCGGCCAACTCGCCGAGAGGGAAAAGCGCACAGAGGGAAGAAAAGGAAACCCGCAACGCTACTGGTACCGGAAAACTGAACAAACAAGGCATTTGATCAGGTATCACGGTGCTAAATGTTTAACGAGATCCCTTCAGCGGTGCGTCTGCACCGTCACTGAGAGCATGAAGAGGCAGGCTGTAGTTTCAGTGTGTCCGTGGGCGAGTGATAGAAAGGTCGATTCTCCCCAGAAAAAATACATTTCAGATGACACGATAAGGTTTCACTTTACTATTAAAACACATATTAACATACGTGAGTAGCTGTCACATGGAGCGTGTGTCTCTTGGATTATGGTGTTTACAGCTCGCATCTCCAAAGCGCTGTGGTGTATGTGCGCCTCCCAGAGGCGTTTAGTTTCCCACACCGGCTATGACGGAGGATACAGTCTGATAGTCGCCTGTTATCACAAGTGCTAATACAAGAAAAGCTAAAGTTTAACAAGCTTGACTGTGTGGGTCTTAAAAATATCACTTAAACTCATTACCTGTCATGGAGTGGTAAATTAAACGGCGGATTAACTCTGTGACCTTGATCACAACAACAACACAAACAAACAAAAAAAAATCATCTCTTCCATTTGAAGGAAAACATCATTTTGTCCTTAAGTGTATTTGGAAATATATGTAGCGATCAATATCTGCTTAAAAACTGCACACACTCTATTTAGAAAATAAAATGCTGTTTATCCTCTGCATCCTTGAAGACAAAGCGACACCACAGTTTGACATTTAGACAAAATGCAGTGTCCACCCCGGGTGAAATGCCGTTTGCACTCAACTAATGAGTTATGGGGCTAATGAAAAGGAACTGAAGCCGGTGCGCTACGTCGCCAAACATACCGGCAAAGTCAGAGGATCGCTGCAAAACGCACTAATACTGCTAAAGCCTCCTCGATATAATACAAAAAACATCCATAAAGTAGTGAAGGGTCGCTTTAAACTGCGACTGGATTATTACATGAATAACATTTGAAAAGAAAGCGGGGTTAAGTCAATACATTTCGGCTTAAGTCACGTTTTACGCATGGCACAGTCTTCAGTAAGATCACAGAAATATTCTATAATGTAAAAGCAAAGCTATTATTAATTTCCTGTATTTAAAAAAAAAAAAAGATGTATAACTACGACGTGACAGCTGACATGCAGGTAGACACGGAGGAAAATCGAATTTTTGTAAAACAAAGCAATAATAATAATAATGATATAATAATAATAATAATAATAATAATATACAATAACAACAGATCACCTCAGCTCCCTCCATTCCAACTCACCTGGACGGATGATGCATGTCAGTGGCGGGACATCACCGCTGGCTCCGAAAATAACAGAAAGTCGGCTGTAAAGTCGCTGCAACCAAGGAACACCGGTTCAAAGTGAGCTGGACATAAACTTCTCAAAGGGGAAAGAAACGATTCAGGTCCCTTTGGGTCCCTTTAGATCCTTCTTTGTGAAGACTTTTCCGAGAGGAATGGCAGAATAATCCGCGTCGTCCGGGTGGAAACACTGCAGCAGCAGAGGAGGTAAACAAAGTCCAGCTAGAAACTGCGCTTTTGTCTGCTCTCAGATGGTTTCCTTCCTCTCTCCCTCTCTCTCTGTTTCTACACTATAAAATGCAGCCTCTGCCCAGCCTGATATGAGGGCTCCTCCTCTGAAACCACGACCCACCTCTTGTGGGTGGGGTTTATCTCTCAGCTCTTTTCTCTTCGCTCTGTCTCCCCCTGCCTCTCACACGAGCGTCTACATTAAATCCTGCAGTGTCTGCAGACCCAAGAATAACAGTGACAGAGAGAAAAAGTAGCGACAACAACTAGAGAAAATATTTGATTTAAAATATAAAAGCTGTTAGTCTCATTTTGTCTCTCATTATGACTGTGCCCACTATCTTATCTGTGTGCCTATGGCTGTTTCAGTGTCAGACTACATACTAATTTCTATTAGCCGGATTACTTTTATTCTGGAGCTCCACACTAATTTATTTTCATTGCTGATCTTTAGTTTCTTTGCCTGTTGAGTCTATTGCCCCAGTGCATCTCTGTATATCACTATTAGTTATGTAAAAGTTATTTTTAAGAAATGGTCACAAATAAATATTAATAAACATTTGGGAATATTCCTATTCTCCGTCCAAAGCTGCAGGTGTTTACGTGAAGTAAACATTCTCAATTCAGTTATGTAAAGTGCACTCATCTATCAAATAAATTTTAATCTCCAAAGTTCCAGGTAGGTTTAAGATTCAAGTATTCAAATCCACAGTTTCATGTAAGAAATTTTCAAAATGACAAGTTGTCTGATGAGTCAACATAATACAAAAGTCCACAAAACTAACATATAAACACCATCATGAAATGAACAATCACACTAACTACTAATTCCATTTCAACCAGTGTTTCCTCTTATGCACAATCTACATGAGAAAGCAGAATATGGACTTGGTATTGAGACATTAACAATTTGGATGAAACTGACGCCTACACTTGTACCATGACTGCTGGCACGAAAGTAGAACCCAGTATGAGCTGCTATCACTGCTATGAATCATCCTAAGAGCTCTTCTGATGCCATATTTATGTTTCTGCATATGTCTCTGAAAAATGGAGGAAAACCAGCGAACACTGTTTTTCCACTGTGGATATGCAATTGTGTTCTGGAACAATTCAGTGATCTCTGCTCTGTATTCGACTTGTACTGTTTGTTTTTGCGCTGCTTTGTCATTATGCTCTATTATGCACATCAAAAGTCATGACTGAACACCTTCAATACTTTGGTCAAAAGTTTGACTTGCATACAGGTCATTGATGCACAGTATAAATTATACACACGCAAAAGTTCATTCAGAAATTTAGCGTGTTCTTGTGGATTTTTTAGCCTGGGCATATAAACAAAATAATAAATAGTTCTTACACCTAAATTAAACGTCCAGTTTGTAAGATCTATATGGATTTATTGGCAGAATATAGCAGAAATGGAATATTATAACAATAATTATGTTCATTCATCAGTGTATAATCAACAGAAGATAAAAAATGCTGTGTTTTTCTTCCCTTAGCATGAGTCCTTTATATTTACAGAGGGTGCAGGTCCTCTTAACTGGACTTTGCCATGTTGCCATGTTGTTTCTACAGTAGCCCAGAACAGACAAACTGAGTACTGGCTTCACATAAGGCCTTTCACGTTTTTTGGGGGAGTTTCACGGCCACTGGAGGTTCTCCTCTCAGATAAGATCATGTCTTTGGCTTCATCAACCAATGGCATTAAGTGTATGTAAGAGCAAATAATCCTCCAGTTCTACCTATTCCTCCACTATACAGTGTAAGGATTGACTATGAATTTATAGATTTTTATGAATTTTTAAGTATTGTTAATGAATATTCCACTCACAGGATGTCATTACAGCGGTCACACAAGTCTCACATCCTGTTTTCATGACAAAATAACTCAGCAGCAACATGCCACAACACTTATCAAAAACTCAGGAAAGACTCTATCTTTGAAGTCCTGTTGAGTCAGTAAATGATGACAGGAGTGAACCTCACTGGAGAAAAACCAAGTCCGGTGCAGCAGAGTTTGTTTATATTGTTGATCCCATGATCAGACTGAAGAGAAACGCTCATCTCACCTCTGTATATACACTCCTGAACAAAATCTTAAGACCAGGGGAAAAATTACAAGTATTCGCATTTCGCACTGGTGGATCATAACCAGGTTGTAAGTAGAGCTTCAAAATCAAAAAGAAGAAACAGGAGCAAGAGACAAAAAATAGAGAGTAGGCAATTTATTTAAAACTGGATTTAAACTCAAACAGGCTGTTCATCAGCTGATCAAAAATTTAAGACCATAGCCCCCAAAAAGCCCCAAAACAGAACTAAAAGTGTCAAAAAGGACTCAGTAGTGAGTAGCCCCACCGTTCTTGTTGATCACTTCAAAAATTCATGTAGGCATGCTTGATGCGAGTGTTTCCAGAAGGCTGGTGGGAACGTTGCTCCATGTGGTGAAGATGGCTTCACGAAGGGCATCCACGGTCTGGAACTGATGTCCGTTGTTGTAAACTTCCCTTGCCATCCATCCCCAAACATTCTCAGTGGGATTTAGATCAGGGGAACACGCAGGATGGTCCAAAAGAGCAACATTATTCTCCTGGAAGAAGTCCTTCGTCAGGCAGGGGTTGCGAACTGCAGCGTTGTCCTGTTGAAAGACCCAGTCATTACCGCACAGACAAGGGCCCTCAGTCAGGAGGGATGCCCACTGCAACATCTCTACATAGCCAGCCACTGTATGATGCCCCTGCACAACCTGAAGCTCCATTGTTCCATTGAAGGAAAAAGCACCCCAGATCATGATGGAGCCTCCTCCACTGTGCCGCATAGAAAACATCTCAAGTGGGATCTCCTTGTCATGCCAGTAACGTTGGAAGCCATCAGGACCATCCAGGTTAAATTTTTCTCATCAGAGAATAAAACTTCATCTTTCAATGTCCCATGTTTGGTGCTCCCTTGCAAAGTCCAAACGGGCAAGTTTGTGGCGTGGGAGAAGACGTGCCCTTTGAAGACGTTTTTTGTTCTTTACGCCCTTCTCTCGCAGATGCTGTCTTATGGTTATTGGGCTGCAGGCAGCATCAGTAAGGTCCTTAGTTTGGGTTGAGGATCGGCCTGTGTCCTCACGGACAGCCTGTCGGATCCTCCGACTCAGCGCAGGTGAAACTTTTTTTGGGTCTACCACTTGACTTTTTTGTCCCATAACCCTCAGGATCTTTTAAGAAATTTAAAATGACTGTCTTACTGCGTCCAACCTCGGCAGCAATGGTGCACTGCTAGAGGCCTGCTTGTGCAGCTCAACAATCCTGCCACGTTCAAAGACAGAAAGCCTTTTTACCTTTGCCATCAGGAGGTCATGACAGTGTGAATGAATGAAAGAAAATGACATGAAAGCCAGATTTTTGTGCAAATCTTTTTGACTTTTTAAGGCTATGGTCTTAAACTTTTGATCAGCTGATAAACAGCCTCTTTGAGTTTAAATCCAGTTTAAAATAAATTGCCTACTCTCTACTTTTTGTCACTTGCTCCTGTTTCTTCTTTTTGCATTGTGAAGCTCTACTTACAACCTGGTTACGATCCACCAGTGCGAAATGCAAATACTCGTAATTTTTCCACCGGTCTTAAGATTTTGTTCAGGAGTGTACTGTTGGGAGACTCTGGAGAGTCTCCTCCTACTTTTGACCTTTCAAATCATGTTCAGATCTATTGGTGTATAGTCATCTGGCCTTTCAGGCCCTTGTCACAGGCCATTTCTAGTTATATCTGCTTCCCTTCAGTCTGAGCCCGTTCAGTGGGTATTTTTTTAAAACAGCAGGTACATGACGTCATACAATGTAGTACATACGCATAGGTGACAGCAAACCTGTATTAGACTGTATTTGGATATATCAGCAGCTCTGTGCATGATCATGACGTAATATTATTCATTGTATCATTTCTATCAGTTCAACTGGCCTTGACTGGCCACAGGTCAGGGAGCACATGGCATGTGGCTGAATGGACACATTGAAGGCCTCTGTCATAACATTCTAGGTGGTTAGAGAAGGTCTCATACACACACAGAAAGGCTGCTGCCACCTCCACAAAAAATGATATACAACACTGTAAGTAGCGCGGCTCTGTGATGCTGAGGCTGGATGGGCCTGGTCGGGTAGAGAGTAGAGTGGTGATGGGCGCCTGGGAGCAGCAGGAAGATCCGATGTACACAACTCCAACAGCTGCAGGGGCAGAGGAGCAGGAGAGAAGTCACACACACAAAAATCGATACAGACAGACAAAAGAGTGAGACAATCAATACCATTTACATGTGATCAATAATGACAATCCCTCAGAGTGTGGGAAAATGTTTGTGAATGACTGAAAATATCTGCCTTTGTTAATCTTAGCTTGTGTTTTCTATTGTCACTTCTGTTTTGATATTTTACTTTCTGTACAACATGCAGTTTGGAGCCTTGGTCAGTGTGAAGATAATGAGGATGATAGCAGTAGAAGATGGTACCATCGATGATGGAAATGTTAAAGGGATGGCTACGTTGACCTATAAGAAAATGGATACATCTCTGGACTGTGAATGTGGTACAGTCATAGCTACAGTGAAGACTTTAATAAGGGGTCATATAATAGCAGAATGGAACCGGCGCTGCAATTACAACGTCCACCAAGGTAAGTTTCCTTTGAAATACCAAGGAAAATAACAATACTAGCTTGACGAAATGTCTAGTCAAAATAATTATGTTCTACATAACAGACTTAGAGAATTAGATTAACATTTTTTTAGCCACACCAGCAGCATGACTCTAAGAATGCCAATGTCTGTCTGTTGGGTCTTTGCTCCTTTTCATCCAATTTTACTGTGAAGTTGACATCTGTGGTGAGATTTCTCATCAACTATTAGATAGATTGTGACAAAATTTGGTTCGTTCATGTCTGCTTCAAGATGATTTGTTATTACTTTGGTGATTACCTGAAGTTAAATTTTCAATTTGTCGAGTATTTCGGTTCATGTCTAAACCTGCAAAAATTTTTCAAGTTAAGTGGTACCTAACACAAGTTTGGCAGGAGGTAACTTGACTGTTGGTGGTAAGCTAGTTAGCTGGAAATGCTAAAGTTTGCAGTGTACGACAGAGCAGATAAAGACAATGTTTAATCCGAGCCCTCACATGTGTGATCTTTTGTTTTAGGTTTCTGAAAGACTACAAAAAAGACCCCACCATCCAAATACCGTGAGTATCACTCTACTTGAAGCCCCAAGCTCACCACTTTAACAAGGAGAGAAATGCAAATCTTGACAGGCCTGCAGTGCCTAGTCACAGGTTGCTAATCTATGACTGGACAGTTGGAGGAGGCATTGTAATGGGTTAATTAACAATTAGTTATTAGAGAAAGTGTAACATTTTGCCATTGATGGCGAGTCCTGGTCCAGGTGACTAAGATGCATGCTTTGTGACTTCTGGTCATGGCCTTTGTCACGTTATCACTCCCGTCAACTACCACTTGCGCTGAGTTTACAGAGAGAATGAGATAAGACCCAGTAGGGATTTCTGCATGGATGATTTTATACAAGTGCATTTAAATGTTTCCCGCTCTATAATGACGTTTGTGGTTGCCTGTGCTCTCCTCTGCGAATTTGCTTAAACAGGAAAATCATTGTTGAAGCCCTACACTGCTGGAACATCGAAACCTAACAGAGTTTTATGGCAACATTCAGCAGCCCTGAGGGAACTTAAGGGTAATTACAGATTACTCACAAGAGAAGATGCCATTAAATGCAATAGAGCATAAAGAGCTATAAATTAGACTCTAGTGCCAACCCTACAATCTTTGGGCGTGTTAACAAACAATAAGAGTCCATACAGCAAGTTAACTGTGTCATGATGACAAGGTAAATGTAGACAAAAGGTGGTGAAAACTTCCCAGTTTGTTCTTCAAGTCTGACACAGGGGAGCTCCACTCCCCTCAACAACAGTTTCTTATTGAGAAGCACGAGATGTTTAAGAGCTGTAACTAAAGCAGTTGCAGGTTATGTTGGTAACAAGCTAAAGATGATTGCACTGTTGCGATTATGTGTAAAATATAGATATAAATCTCTAACATCAACAGGCCCGTGTCGCCTCAGGAGAGGCTTCATCACAACATATTGACCCAGTTGTGAAAGTCAATGAAGCGTTAAAAATGTGTGAGTCAGGCTGCTGAACACAGTGTTTACTGTGACTGTCTGAGTGTGAAACAACTTGCTCACAATGTTGGACACATTCTCCACATTATGAGAGAGTAACACAGCTTATATTAGTCAGACTTTTGCTTTTGCTCTTGGAAAGACTTACTAAAGAGACACAACTACAAATGTGTGTGTGTGAAAAGGACAAAAATATATATGTACTTTAGAGTATATATATATATACCACAAACTGATAAGACATTAGCAACATCCCACATCAGCCCGGCATCAATGCACCTTCAGCTAATAAGTATGATAATAAACACCATGACAGCATGACGCATGCCGACAGCCACACACAATGACCAGTTTGGTGACAGGGAATAGTGAACTGAGTTTTTTTTTTTTTTTTTTTGGGGGGGGGGGGGGGGGCTAATTAGACAGCTAGCTCCATGGCTAATCAAGCTAACTAACTAATGCCAGCTACACATTACAGACAGCTGTTAGGCTACTTTAGCATGAAGTAACATTGATAATCACTATCTCTCCATCAGGTAACTCTATAATGTAAATCACCTTGCTACTGTACTGTGTCATCAAACTGCCATTATAACATTTAATGACATCTTTATGACAAGCCAAAATGATACCACTTTCACTGAGGTCAAGAGAATTATTTATGACACCGTTACAAAAGCATTTAACAATGTAATAAAACTTAATGACATCTTAATGACAAGTCAGAAATTTACTATTTTATTTGAGGTCAAGGCAATTATTCATGACACACTTAGAGTGGTCTCATGACAGCCAGTGTCAGAACAACCACATATGACAGTATAATGTAATGTTAAAACATAAAGCTAAACAGTTTCTTTAAGTTGTCATGTTGTCATGGTTGGCAGGTTATGTAGCCTTAGTTAAAGTCAAGTTGTCACAATAAAGACATCTCAAGCAATGCCAACTTTGCATTAAAAATGACAACTGGCCAAATGACAACAGTCATAAACATTCATAAAGACTCTTCATGTTTGTTGGTGTCATGACATGGTTGTGAAAGTGTAATGACTTGTCTTAATGCACACCCCTTCAAATAAAGTGTTAACAAAACATCACTCTTGCAAGCCACTTTGATGTCCTCTTCACTACCATATACTACTTAATTACTAATGGCAACACAGTAAAAAATCAGCACAAGTCACCATATATATGACCACAATTCATCCATGATAACGGAGCGTTTACTCATGAAGACCATTAGATGCGTCTGATATCTCCAGAAATAGCTAGAAGTGGACCTTAAGATTAGTTTGTCAAACAACAATATTAGTCAATTAATTCATTGGTCACTTTTTAAACAAAAATGGCCAGAAACTCTAGTTTCAGCCTCTCAAAGATGAATATTTGCTGTGTTTGTTGATCTTCTATGATAGTAAATTGAATGTTTCTTTTGGTTGTTTCAGTTTGAAGACTTCACTTCTGGATGGTTTCTGGATAATTATGCATTTATACAGGACATTTTAACTCCTTTCAGACATTTTCTAGATCGATTAATCACTCAACCAAGAAAATAATTAGTGAATTAATTTATACTGAATATTTAGTTGCAGTCCAAAAACTTAATTCAAAGCCAAATGTGTACTTTCTAATCAACTGCATATGTATCAAATGATCAATGATTTAAACATTTATTCACATGTTGATGTGTGTGTGTGTGTGTGTGTGTGTGTGTGTGTGTGTGTGTGTGTGTGTGGTGTGTGTGTGTGTGTGTGTGTTTAACAGATATTGACAATTGGTCACTGAGTGCTAATGGAAGTGGAATGGAATTGGTTCCCATGCAATGAACCATGACTCCTGTCCTCCCCCATAAGAAAATACTGACCACCTGGACCAGTAATGTGTGTGTGTTTGTGTGTGTGTGTGTGTGTGTGTGTGTGTGTGTGTGTGTGTGTGTGTGTGTGTGGTGTGTGTGTGTGTGTCCATAATAATATTGACTGGTTGTAATGTGAGAGCTCAGGACACAATAGCACTGTGACTCTGAAGACCTAACACCATGCTGTGAGAGGTCACAGCTACGTGTCACTCTGACACACACGCACGCACGCACACACACAGACACACGCACACACACACGCACACACACTGTATCACTTGTCCATCTTTGTTCGTATACTGCAGCTGATTGTTTGTTTCTTCACATGTGACATGTGTTTTTTTGTTGTTCTGATGTGAATCTCGTGCGTGGATATAGATGTACGCCCATTGCTTCTATTTTTTATGGTTTCAGTGATAAATGGGTGTTTATGAACAAATACTCTATTATTTGGTTTGTACAGACTTCAGGCTGCAATTGATTGTAGCACAGACATCACATGCAAGCTTGAATGCAAAAAAAAAAAAACGTCATGAATGAAATACTATTTTCAAAAGGTTCATGTTTTTTAAAGGCTAAATCATTTTCCAAAATAGCTGGGGACTGCAGTTATTAGCAAAGCTTACTCAAACAGGAGCAAACTGTACATTTTGTGGGGACTATTTTCAGCTGTGGATTAATACACATTTGTTGCTCTAATGAGCTTTTACAGCACCGGGACAGTGAATGAGGTAATAAACTACAGCATGTTCACAGTAATGATGGAGTGTATCACCCAGTGTGATGATGTAAATGATTGATCTGTTTTAAAGTACGCTGATGGTGCAGAGGACAATACACACAACACATAATAGATCTTTTTCAGTTTTGATATGAAATAGTAAGTCTAAACACAGGTGTTACCAATGATACTAATTAAGGTCCTGCTCTATTTAGTGTAGCGGAGCTTGTCAGTAAACAAAAATGCACAGCAGCAGCACCGACTGTTTGACCTGAACAGAATGGAACCTTATTTAGTGCCGTTAATAACAACCGTGTTTACTCTTCTACTTCATGTCAAAATGGCTGCTGTGAAAACTGCAGGTTGGAGCCCACAACCCATTAGCCTCATATCCTTTCAACTTATTTGCTTCTTTTTGAAAGTTTATGTTTTTCTTGGTGAATAATCCTTGTGGTCAATGAGAAGAGTCTCAGTTGACCATGTTCCTATTTATCCATTAGTCATTGGCAGTCACAGCTGCCACTGGCTAGTCAGCTCAGTTAGCGGTCCTGTTAGACTGGGACACAGCATCAGAGACCAATGGAGGCCAGTTTGACACAGGGAATACAGCACCTGAGGTGATTTAATATTACAATTACCAGTTACCAGAACTCCAACCCCCACGATGATGACAGCACGGTGGGTTCAGGCCAAGAAGGAGGCATGAAGTGGTTGAGAACCGAGTTTGCAAGTTGGTGGACGTTACCACTTTTTCCATTAGCATTTAACAGGCCTCTATCTTGATTTGAGCTCCAAATATACAGTATATATTTAAATAACTTAATTAATAATATAAATGTGCAATAACTAATTGACTAATGGCCTAAACTAACTGACTAACTAACTGAGCTACTGGTTAACTCAGAAAATCTTTAGTCAGGGGCAGCACTAGTGTGCACAGGCATAGTTGCTGTCTTTGTTGTGGCTGTGATGTACCACAAAACTGTACTGGTCGCATCACAAAAATAGAATGATGTTCCATAGTGTTTATTATGCTACTCTAAAGGTCAAGGGGCCTCAGATTTAATTTGTAACCTGAAAAATGTCTGTGTTGTTATGGTGCATTTACTGCTGGGCCTTGCAGCATGTCAGTGTCAAAGCAGATCTTTGGTGTTGATTAGAGATTGAAAGTTGAAATCCGTTGCTGCATGACGGGGTTCCTTAATCCACTAGGAGTATGAGTAGCCTGGAAAAGTCTTGACACACTACATTGCTTTGTTTACTGATTTGCAATGAGCCCACTGTACAGAAATGGATGAGGCTTATTTGAATGCGTGACACAGTGTCTGTTGTAACAAATCTTAATCCAAAAGCCCAACTAATCTGTGTTTGCCTGTCTCGTTCTTTTTGTCCCATCACACCCTCTGCCTCATCTCTCGATCTTTATCTTACTTTACAACTCTGTCTGGAACTTCATCTATTCATTTCCATCTGGTACTCGACTGTGAAACAGGATAAGTTGCGCAGACTGAAAAACATTGCTGGATGCATGTGTTTTTTGTTTGTGTGTGTGTGTGTGTGTGTGTGTATACTCTGCTTGTTGATCAGTTCCAGCAGTCTGGTAGTACAGTTGTTCTCACTTTGCTGTGATCAAACAGTAGTGACACACTGCTGTGTACACATGCGCGTGCATGTACACAGCTCTTATGTCACGCAGTGCGCTAATTAAATACTGTACTGCAGTGTTGTCACGTTTGGGCTTGAGTCCAGTCAGCAAACTGTTTATCCTTCATATCCTGACGGAGCAGAGCTCAACAACCAGCACTGACAGAGACCAACAGAAATGCTGCCTTATATCTTCTGTTAAGATTTGCAATTGAACACACCACAGGGACTACAGACGATGGCCAGCTGATCGCTGACACACGTGTATGTTTTTCGTAATCTAATTTTTTGTAAGTATTTCTATCTTAAAAAGCACAGACCAACAAACAAAACAAACTAGCCAACTAGAGGAGTCATTGTGAATCTGATTTAATCACCTCTTTGTGAGCTCAGAATAAAAATTTGAAATGCTTAAAAATTATACTATGAATGAGCCTAACAGACTACTTGCAATGAGGCTTAAATATATCCTAACAACTATGATCTTCGTGGCAAACAATCAATAACAGTCTAATAAGTAAGACAAAAAATAACAAATGATGTCTCCATGTTTCAACTAACTGATTACACATATTGTTGTGTACTTATATTGAAAGAAATGAGATTAAAGTGATTGGCAGCATCTGTACAACAATCTGTAATTGCAGGCATTTAAAGCAGTATTTTGATTTAGATAAAAGCTGCATTTGCACCACATGGTTTGGCTTGACTTGAGTCAATTCTATTTGTTTTTTTCTTTTTTTTTTAAATTTCCCATTAGGCATAGTACCTGATACTTCATTTGTTATTACCTTGGTCAAGGTTTCAGTCGAGCAGAGCTGATACCAAACAGTGACGTGACAACACCGCAGACCACTGAATGGTTGCATGACCTGCATAAGCTGGGTATTTTTAAATAGCAAAGCTACCATCGACAGTGACCACATTAAGGATAAGAACTAAAAGGAGGTTAAGTAGACTCGAGTTGAGCCAAACATCATGGAAACATGGCAAGAGAGACATTAAGTAATCTTTTAGTTTCACTCACCCCTACAGGCATCAAACAGGAACTGCAACAACAGTGACACCTAAACTAATTTAGTAACTTATTGATGTTAAAGGACCACATCAGTTTTAGTTTTGGTTTCAGCTTATTATTCATTACATCACATACTTTTTTATCTTACTGGCAGTCATTTTCCAAAACATACTGCAATTGCTCTGATTTTAAGATATATTTCCAACATCTCAGACAGCCCATGGTTTCACTTCAGCACACTATGAAAATCAACTCATGTGTGCTTGCTAGCACAACAGCAGCAGCAGCTTCAGTCCCCTGCCTGTCTCTACACAGGAATGCATTCAGACACAGCACAGAGTGCAGGTTTTCGCAGGCCAACACACATTCACTAAACTTACACATGTAAAACAGACCAAATAGACAAATTCTCTTTGTGACGCATTTACACTTGTATGGTGCAAGTGAAACATGAGTCTTTATGTGACCTTTGTAGACAGCTGGACTGAAAAATACAAGCGTATGTGTTACGTCCGAAAATGGACTGAAAGACTTTCTGTGTAGACGGGTTCTAATTTCCATTTTTTCTGAGTGCTTTATCTTCATAAATCAATTATTTAACTTTATATGCCAATGAAGAACATGTGATATGAGTCGAAAGCTCCAGAATAGCTGCTAAATCAAACTTGCAATGAGATTTTCTCAGGCATTCCATCAGAACGGACATGACATGGACGAGAAGTAGTTCTGAAAGTGATCTGAAAAATTTGAAATTTTCAGTGTACTCTATGATGTTAATAATTGTTTCTTTGTGTTTTTTTTCTCTGAATGTCCCCTGACTGGCCTCTACTTGTCCGTAGCATCAACATTACTATCTTAGGTGTAAATTGCATTTCTATCTGTATTTAAAACATCACATCAAACCAAACAGAGCATGAGAACATCAGTTATTAAATTGTACAGTCAGTGGACAGTTCATATGCAAATCTTCAAACTAACAGTTGTGTGGGAAAGAAACACACTGAGGTGTGTTTTGTGAACAGAAAGTCGATTTGGTTATTGGAAAAGAAAAGCACGTGGTTAGTGAGTTACCTCAACAGCTCAGTGTGAACAGAGGAAATGGAAAAATAGACATGGTTTCTCTAATAGATGGTCTCTCTATCTTGCTTATGTGTGGTAGTCTCAACTGCCACATGAGGTCAAAGCAAAGAGTGGAAAAAACACATTGTGAGGTGCACACACACCTTTGTGTCGACATTGTCACATCTGGAGAACAACCAATGCGTTTATCTGTCTATACACATTTATAATGTGTTCAGCTGTTCTACATAAATTTGGTTGGTAAAGCTTTTACCTTTATTTTAGGCGCTTTCATCCAAGTTTTGGGTATGAAACTCACAATGGCTTTACTGAAGCATACAAGCTTTGTTCCTTACTATATTCATAGTGACCACATATCACATTTTATGTGTTTTACTATAAGATAAAAAGTAGTTTATCTAACTCATTTCACATAGATCTTTAATCTCTGGTTACATGCATTTGTTCACAGGTCAGTCTTGCCTGGACCAGTATGGTGGTGACATGATGTGCAATTCTAAGGCTAATATATCTAGTCTATGGTCACCATCTTGGTTTTTTGGAGCCAGTAGTGACCATATTTGGATAAGCTGGGAAGGATACGCATTGCAATGTCTCTATCCTGACTGGATCTGATTGAGAACCTGAGGACACACCGTGGCAGCAACTTGTCAATCATGAGGTAGCTCCACCTTCTCACATCAAGTGAGAGGGTAGGGTAATTTTCTTATAAGGTTTAATACAATCAGACCTCTTTTTGCAACCAGTGGAGTCACCCCTGCTGGCCATTAGAAAGAATGCAGGTTTAAGGCATTTCCACACTGGCTCCACTTTTCAGACCTGACAGCTCCGTCCGCTGTAACTATCATGATGGCGTCAGTATGCTTCAAACCAGAGCTTGTCCAACAAGGGGGGTAGAGAGACAGGGGATGACACATGGCAAATCACACGGGCTGCAGGTGGGAGTTGAGCCGGCAGCCACTGCTGAGGACCAACAGCCTTAGTACATGAGGCGCATGCTCTACGAACTTCAGCTTTTCTCTCAAGGTCCTTATATCCTCTCCTTTCACAACTACTTCCATGGACAACACCATTAATAAAATTAGGCACATACTGTCTGAAAGTCTGCACCGTTATCCCCCTTTGTGACGATGTATCGTACAAAGAGGGATCAAGGCAATGAGGACAGGCAAAAGACACGGAGCTCTTAGAGAGACATCGGGGAGTGATGTGTGATGCAGCCAGGAGGAGACTACAACGGCAGACTTTTCGCGTCAGCCTCATGTGTGGCCATTCTGAGATGGTCTAAACATTACAGACAGGTCGGAGGACTCATCATAGGAATTGACTAGTTTCAAGCACACTTAAACCTCTAGTGTGTTCTTCTGCAAAGTGACAGGAAACAAGACAAAAGAACAAACATACTCAATGTGTAAACTGTATGCTAAATGTGTCCTTTTTTCCATATTCAAATCTTGCTCAATAACCGACTTTCCCACTCCTCATCATACCCCAAATGCAAAGTTTGGCAGTGCCTCATTTACATGTGAAAGCTCAGTTACATGCCACTTTTTACAATATAATTTGCACAGGGAAACACAACACTTCAGAGGTTTACAAACAAACTTAAAACCTTGACATGGTTTTAAGTTGAAAAACATGTATATTAAGCATGCTAGAAAAGGGAAAAGTCACAATTAAATTTAAATGTCATAGTACAGAGTACAGAGGATGTTTATTGAGCGAGGAGGCACCTAATTTCAAACAAACGACCTCTGGCCATTTTCTCACCTGAAACACACATTAAAACCAAATGTGAAACCCTCCATTTCTTACTTTCTCTCCTCTATTTTCTCTAGTCTTGTGCATCGCAATCTCCCCACACATGTATATACTCATCTAACACATGTGGGGGAAATAAAAACCCACCACAAACTCCCTTGAAAAAAACAGAACAAAACAAAAACCAAAATGTGATATTTGAGCAGAGACAGCAGAAAGTGATCTCGGTGTTTCCCCCTGCTGAGGGACTAGAGGGCTCCCCTAAAAAACAACAACAGTTTGAGTATTGGGTGTCTCAAAATCATCAGCCATTATCTCACAGCATTTCTGATGAATGAATGAGCCTATAAGAAGTAATTAAATCAAATTAAACTGTCTGTACTTTAAATGTGTGTGGCTCTGCACAGGTGAGTATGGCTGACTTTATCTTTTGTCAATAATGCATATAACACAATTAATCTGAACATGCAGGGTGTATCATGACTGCGGGCTGCTTTTTTGTGGTATTGGTAAAGTCAATTGTGTGAGGACTTGATGTCAGACAGGTGAGTAATTCTCAGAAACCAAGCTTTCAAACTGATACCGCTCTGTAAATATGTTATCAGAAAAGAATGGACATCTCCTTCTCCCGACTCTTTCCCACCACCACCTCCTGCTGGTGCAGTATGTAAATAAGTGAAAACCTTAGTGATTTTCCCGACCACACATCTCTGGTTAGCCACAAAGACAGCATTTTGGCACGGACAAGAACCCCTCGTGGTATGGCACATTGGATGAGAATAAACAGCCTCAAACGTCTTACTAAGTGGCAAGTTATGTTTCTCTCTTTGTAATATTTGTTAAGACAGTGATGTCCACCTTCTCTCCTTCAACTCCTCAGGTTGTCCATGGCTCTGTCAAGTTCTTAAAGCTTTAATATGTAATATTTCCGCATTAAATTGTCTAAAAACGCTACATATGTTATATATTTTGTTTAGTTGTGCGCTCACATTATCCCACATCTTTGTTTTCCAGGAAAACACGGACATGCTGGATACACCAGAGGGTGAGGGAGGAAACTGGCAAATGTGACTAAAGTTTAACATATCCCCATCTATGAACATGATTTCTGACTGAGTCATGTCAGATAGATTTTCATCAGAAATAGTGGTTGTTTAACAATGAAGAATCCAACTCCAGTAATCCCAGATCACATCACGACATCATCAAACTAAGACCAAATGAAATGGAAAGCAGCGCGCTTTTTGCTTCCGCATATTTTCTTGTTTTCTTCAAAAACAGGCAGCTACAGAGGGACTTGTTGCAGTGGCCAGTAGCACTGAATGGACTTTAAAGCAACACCCCCTGGGTCATACAGCTACAGCACAGTGGTCCATTTACTAATCTGAATCTCCCTGGACCAGCAACTCATGCTGAACACAGCCAGACTGAGACTGAACACTGCCTCCAAGGCCGACAGAGGTTTGGCGACAGGGAGTATAGTACAAACATGGTTTGATTGCCGTTTTTGGCTCCTTGCACTCTGGGGCTGAGTCATTTAACTTAACTGCATTGCTAAACAAGCTAATGGCAGTTATCAGTTAGCTACTTTAGTAACAGGAAAAGCTATCGGGATGCTAAGGAAAGCATCAGGAAACAGTAAATGCTGTTCCTAATTCCTTTTTTGAGTTGAGATAAGCGTTGCACCATGCAGTGGAAACACGGTAGGATATTTGACAGACACAGTACAATTGGAACAGCGCCTGAAAAGGTGACTGGAACAAAATGAGGTCTATTTGATGAGCGTTAACTTCACTGCAAAAAAAGAGACCAACTGTTTCTCTGGCTGATGGACAGTTAGACAGATTTGTTTGGATTATGGTTACCAAAATTGTCTTGACGCACGTGATGTCTGTCTACTGGCCTCGTTTTGCTTGCAAATCAGTGGATGAGCACAAAAGAACCAAAGACATAAACACAACAAATTCAGGTTTTCGTTTCAGGTTCAGACCGAAGCAGACAAACTCAGGGTGTGATCCTTTCGAAGTACAAATTGTGAAAAGTGGTTAAAGCTTTTTTGCTTGCAGTCATTTAGTGGAGGCAGGATGAGTATTCTTGTAACAATGTAAAACTGTGGGCCATAGCACTCAACATGATACGTTTATTACTGTGGTTCTCATCTTTGTTATATTTAGATTTATATTTTTGTTTCATCTGTTACAAGGCTGACAGATGCACACATGTTAACGCCATGTTCCGTCACTGTGCCATGTCTGCTTGTTTGTATGTGTGTGTTTGTGTGTGTGAAGTTTCCATAGAGAACAGTGGGCTGACTCAAAATGAGAGCTCAGGGTTTCCTCTACAAGCCTGAGAGACAGAAGACGAGTGGAAAACTGGTTTCACACACAAACACACACAATATTCTACAAAACCATACTAACATACACACACAACAAAGAGCATAGCCCCTAAAAAAGCACACACACTTGCAACATATTGAGCACACACTGACACAGGGACACATGCATATTGTATATACATTGTGAAACAGAGAACGTTACACCCACATACCTTCCTTAACAGGGTGTGTTAGGCAGCGTTCAACAGCCAG
The DNA here is from genome assembly GCA_034769285.1 of Lutjanus argentimaculatus. Lineage (NCBI taxonomy): Eukaryota > Metazoa > Chordata > Actinopteri > Lutjaniformes > Lutjanidae > Lutjanus > Lutjanus argentimaculatus. The sequence goes on along the minus strand of JAWZSL010000013.1, from coordinate 2,698,527 downwards.
AGCAAACTGCTCCAGGGGAACTATGCAGAAACACCCAGGGGGGCTAAATAAACAACAGGATCGCCACGAGAGTGCGAAGGTCAAAATGTACAAGCACTATAATGGAAAAACATCAAACAAGATTCATGCATCATGCTGCATTTTTTTTAAAAGTTAATAATGAAGGGGCAACTGATGATTTGTGTGTTTAAAAGATTTTCAGTCCACATCACATCAAGTCTAGTGAATTTACTATGTTAAAAATTAATTAATTAAATTATTAGGTCCTCTCAGGTATAAATTTAAGGCTAAAACTAGAAACAATGTGGTCTTTATTGGACAGTATTATTCCCTTTATTAACCCCTTATTAGACTTTCTTAGAGGGTATTTAGGGACACATTACAAGAGAACTGTGCAGTAAACTAAAGTAAAATCACATACTTGCTACTTGAGACATTTGGTTCACATATTGTTTTAAATGAGGAAGTAGCATATGTCATTTCATTTAAGTTTACAGTACAGTTCTGTTGTCATGTATCCCTAAAATATTGTCTAGTCTAATAAGGGTCTAATACTGTCTAATAAAGAACATATTGTTTATAGTCTTTGTTTAATTTGATATAAAGTGCTACTGAAAATATACTATATAAAACTGAAATGAAACAACTGAAAGAGGGTGCGCATGATTTGCAAAAGCAAAACAGCAGAAATATGTTTTTATTGTGATATCATTTTTGTAGGCAGCACATTGGCACTAAGTGAGCACAATCTTCCTAAATTTTTGATAATAAAACGGCGAAATACACCAGAGCAAAAGAGGCGTGAAAAAGTATTACCATAGCAACATGAGTACGCAAAAATGTATCTGCGAAGTTGAGGATTGCCATCAGAACGTGGAGAAAACATTCTGCAAATTGTTTTGAGTTGAGCTGCCATCATTCTGTGAGGTACAGTTTCTTATAGTTATAATCAAATCTCTTGTGGTAAAACATAAAACAGCAGGTGAGAAAAGGCAAGAGCCTGCAAGACAAAGAAATCTGCCACAACAAAGCAGCACACCTTTTACTTTTCTTTTTGTGTTTCTTTTTTAACCTTGTTTGTTTTTCATCTGAGTTGTTTCTTGCACACTGTGAGGTTTTAATATTTAAACACAAATCCCCTTGCACACTGTGGCTGTTTCAAAGAGCCAACGTGCCCCCAACCCAGCTCACCCTTCCATCCTTTTTCTTTGTTTTCTTTCTTTTTAATCATCTCTTTTCCAGTTGTTCCTTCTTTCCTTATTCTTTATTTACTTTATTTATTGTTTTTCTATTTCTCTCTTATCCTCTAAAGCAACTTTTTGCAAAGATGTGTGTCTGTGTGTGTGGGAGGGTGAAGAAGAAAGATTGGAAAGTATTGGTCTTGAGGTGTGAAAAAAAGTGTGTGGTTTGTTTTTTTTTTACCTTGACTGGCTTTACGAACATGCATAAAAACCTGAATTTTTTTGCAGCGACAATTTACAACCATATAAATCAAACGTGCAATGACGTGCATGCAGTCAAACAAACACATACAAACACACATAGAAGTACACACAGGTACGTATAATCACACCTTCACTCTCATAAAGGAAGGATCCCAGCACTCTCTGAAATTGCGTACTTTGACACATTTCTAAGCACCAGTGACTTGGGGAGGGGGTGGTGGTGGTGGTAGGGGGTCTCCAGTGGAGGAGATGAAAGAAAATGCCCTTTAGGTGCTCTTAGAGTTGAACAGAACGTGGACAAAACATGATAAAGTGCCCTTTAGGGTGCCCTTCCCCTGAAGGAACTGTAATAACGTGCCATATAAGTTGGTCTAGGAAATTAGTTGCCCTCCACATGCCTCTAAATCAGTGGATCTCAAATTGTGGGGCCCCACTGGTGGGCAGAGAACCACTGCAGGTGGTGGTAAGTTGAATGAGTATGATTTATGTAGAGAAAAGTAATTAATAAAGAAGATACTGATACTGCTGATAGTGTCCTGCTGACCTTTACTTCACTAAAATCAACTCGTATCCTTATTAGTATTTGGAAGTACAGTCTTTATTAAACCAAATCTAGATTAAACATAATCTAAGATATTCACAATGATGCATATTCTGAGTTGCTTATAATGTGCTAATGGTGGCTGCCTATTGTGGTTGTGTTCACTTTAATAATTATTAAGATAACCACTATGATTATTATGATTGACTATCTTTAGCAGGGACACAGGAAGTCAGTTACAGAGGGAGCTGGGAGAAGGTCAGTCTATACTAAAATGTCAGAGGTGGATGATTTTCATGTTTTTTGTATTAATTTGGATGGAAAGGATCATTTATATCTATAGATATTAACAATTTATTATTAATTATTAGTAATTTAGTATTAATAACTTTGTATTTCAAAATAATGAGTATCTCAAACTAATGAGAAACTTTCTGAAAATACTAAGTATCTCAAAATATGACTTAGTATGTCAAAATATTAGCTTAGCATCCCAAAATATTGACTTAGCTTGAATTATTGACTGGTTAGATCACCATGGTAACCTATGCTGAACTCAGCCGAACTCATTAAATCAGCTGTAAAAAGCACCACTCTTTAACTGATTCTTTTCCTGGCAAGGTCCTTTATGAGCGATACAGATTCTCAGCTGAGAGAAGATGTTAGATACGAAGTTGCTGAGCTGTAATGTCATCAAAAGAAGTTGTGTAATGTAATTACAGCGGTTCAAACTGCATGCATCGCGTTGCCATGAGAACCTCCAGTGATGATGCAGAAAATCATCTTTCCCCTTTTGCTTCAGGTCATATTAACACTTTAAATTTTACACAGCAGATCATCCACACATTAAAAGAATAATAAAAGCGGTTATCGACACTTTGAATGATGTTTTTTATGATTTGCTGTCAAGTCTGTTTTGCACTGTTGATACTGCCGCTCAGAACTCTGATTAGAAAATTGATTAGTCTATCCTATTTATCGTACATAATATTCAGTCAGTAACATTCATTTCACTTTGATTTGGCCAAAAACTACAGTGATTTCCATGTATTCTTCATTATGGGATAGCATGAGACGACAGTATCATGTTTAAATCTGCTGTATCAAGTTTAGTTTAGTGTGCAGACGTCACATTAGAAATAAACAGCAGCATTAAGAGTGCATTAAGCCAATCAGTCATTTTCTGCCAGCATTCCTCTTTTCTCTTATTTGCAGCAACAGTGCCGCTTTTTGCTGTCATATACTTTTTATATTTTTCATAGCTCTCCATTACGACTCATTCATCTGAAGTAGGCGTCACGCGAAAGGTCCATTTTGTGTGGAAGGAGAGTCAAGTGACGCACCAAATGCCTCTTTTTATGTGAACATACACAGAGCCTGAAGATTAGAACCTGGGTGGTGTACTATGAAGTGAGATTAACGGGTTAGCGAGGTATGCTGAGTCTGAAACCAGGGTTTTCAGTGTCACAATGGTGGCTCTCTTTTAACCTGGCTAGATCACCATGGTAACTGATGCTGAACTCACAACCTGGTTGGGAGCAGGTTATGTTTTGAGCCTCAGATTAAATCGTTCATAAAAAGACATTAAAAATGAAAAGTTGCTGAGCTGCATTTGCGTAATATCACCGAACGAAGCCGTATAATGTAGAAATGGAACATAATGTAACAGTAGCATAAACTGCATGCATCGTTCTGTCACGGGAACCTCCGTTTGGTGATGCAGAGTCATATTAACACTTTAAATTTACACAGTATATCATCCACACACTAAAAGAATGAAGAAGCAACCACATACGACTTTGAATACTACTATTTAAAGTCTGTTTTGCGTTGCTGAAATTGCAGCTCAGAACACTGATTAGAAAACTGATGAGTCTATCCCATTTATCACGGAAAATCTTCAATCAGTTACATTCATTTTACTTTGATTTGGTGAAAACCCTAAGTGATCTCCACATCTCTGTCATCACGCGACACTGTCAGACTGACAGCATGTGTTTGAAGTTTGTTTAATGTGCAGTTGTCATGTTAGAAATAAACGGCAGCATTAAGATCACATTCAGTCGATCAGTCATTTTCTGACAGCATTCTTTGCTGCCTTATTTGCAGCAACACTGTTGCTTTTTGCTGTAATATATGTTTTATATTTTCCACAGCTCTTAATTATAACAACTTGATCATTTTGAATGAAGGGGGCGGCTCGCGATCGCTTCACTTTGTGCGGAAGAACAGTCAAATGATGCACCAAATGCCCCTTTTTATGTGAGCGCATACAGATTCTGAAGAAGAAAAGCCTGGGTTAACAAAGCAAGCTAATAACCACTGTTGTCATATCTGTTATCTCTGACTGGGGGTTTAGCTTTTGTTGAACCAGCTCATGCAAAGAAAGCCTGGCTGTGTTGAGCTTGCTTCATCGCATAGCCCTGGTTTGTGGTTTGGGTTTGTTTCGAGTTTTTTTTTTTTTTTTTTTTTTTTTTGTGTTATTGTTGTTGTTACAATGTAAGACAAATAGACAATAATGGCACCTTAGACATAAATACTGAGCAGTCACAATTTAAAAGATTGTTTCATGGTTGAAGATTTGACTTAATGAAGGATAAAAGATGGGGATACTTGGTAAAGAGGAATGATATTCGAGATATACATGATGTACATGTATATTTATTTAACATATTTTCAGTTGATCAGATATGAATATACAAATGTTGAGCGTGTTTGTGTGGAGTGGATGTGTGTTGATGTTGTATATTCTAGTTTTGTTTTATCTTCTATTTTCTTGGTTTGGTCTTGGTTTTGTCGATGTGGAAAGTGTACATTGCATATGTGAAATCTAATTAAAATCTAAAAAAAAAAGATTTTCTTTGGTTGACTACAGCCCTTGAAATAACATATTGATTGTTTTTTGAGAAAAATACATGATCTGTTACTTTTGTGTGTGTGTGTGTGTGGTAGTAGTATAATGCTATAATGTGTGCGAAGCTGTTCTGAGAACTCTTAATATTATAACCATCACACTCCAATTTTTACAGATTAATGCTGCATTAGTGGTATATCAAACACTCCTTTGTGAACAAATTATGTGAGTTGACTGTGAACTTGAGCTCCAGGAACTCTGCAAGAAGGGTCATTTTACAGTGTACAGAAGGCCACATGTAGCACTACACTGACAACAAGACAAACGTCTTCACTGAAACATCTGTGAGGGCAAATACAAGTATGTCCCCTTGTTACCCCTAAATGTACTTTAGTCAGGTAGTGTCACTTAAATGGATTATTTCTCCAGGTTTTTTTAGTGTCAGATAAGTGGTATCTGGTACATACTGTATGGATGTACGGATGAACCAATTATGCAGTGTGTCCCTTCTCATTTGACTACACACAGTGGTCTGGTCTTGTCATCATTTCACATTATAGCAAAATACAACAAGTAAACCTAAACTAACCTAAACAAACAGCGCCCCTCTAAGGTAAATAAGTGTAACTTACACTCCTTAATGTTCCTACTGCTCTGTAATGTCACTGAGTATTCAAGATACTGTGTTTAACGGTATAATATATGCAAAAAAACCAAACACTTTCACCATAATTGTGCAAAATATGTTCTATCCTTCAGCTCCCAGAGCTTCTTTCGCTTTTGGCTACTGCTATACTTGCCAATTTTAAAAAAAACAAAAAAACTACAGTTCAGTCAGAGACACATATCAAGGAATTTACAATTTGTAGCAAATTGTTATATTGGTTAGATTTGGTGGAAAAGGCTCTTTTCTTTTCTTTCGCAGAATGAAGCAAAAACAAGCAAAAAGGATTCTGCTGGTGAACTAATCCTCCCTTTAAGGGAAAAATATGTAAGAATATTAGTTTAAAAGCTAAAAATTATCAACTGAATGTGAAGAAATGACAATCATGACTAGGGCTGGGTATCGTTTTCAAAAAATATAGATATCAGTACCTTCTTTATGAATATCATTTACGGTGATTGGCTATGAGCAAAACCATACAAATAGTCTTTTTTTTCCCTAGATCTGGGTAGAAAAAAGGATTGGTTGAAGGTATCGTTTGACTTGAAAAGATTCTTTACTACTTTGTACTGGGTTATACCTTAAAGGTATTGAATACTGATGCCCAGCCCTTATGACATTGAGTCCAAGATGTCTACTGTGTTGCAAAGATATCTGCTGAAGTTAGCATGCTAATAACAGTCTGTACGTGAAGTGGTGATAGGCTGACAGTATAGCTAAGAGCTCACTTCATTCATTTACAAATCCTGGGTGGAGTGTCATAAAACTGAAAGAAAAAAACAAAAACACACTACTAAACTTAATTTATTTTATTGCTGTGTCGTTCCAAAGTGGATACAAGTTACACAATTAGAAACATTGTTTAAATTATGTCAAAACTTTTATAGACTGGATTTTATGTGATGTGATGCATCCAATCACAACTTAATTGCCCTTCGGGGACAAATAAAGTTGAACCTAACTTGAACTTGACTCTTCTAAACTTTCCTACCTCTTTAAACCTTTTGCGTCGCTTTATGCAAAATTTTTAACCTAAATCCCTTTTTATACTCTTTACCCTAATTATTCTTTTGTTGCTATTATACTCTTCACTTTGTTTTAGGTTTCTTACTTTTTATTTCTTACTTTGGAGCATTTTGATTGCTGCTCATATGCACTATCACAACCTTCATTCAAGTATGAGCTTTTGCTGTGTCAGTCAAGACACTGTTAATTTTGTTGCTGTAAAAGCTACAAATGAAATTGTTATAGAAACCACAATGTTGAACGCTGTACAGATTCATCAGTCAGAATTGATGGCTTTCGTTCATTCCTTAGTGGCTCTACCTTAACTCTCACCTCTCTGTTCATTGCAGACACACGTCACCCTTTTTCTTCTCCTTGTTTTGATGATAATTATTTCCAGCCAGTGCTTTCCAACATAAATGTGTGTTCACTTGGTGCCCTCACTTGGCCTGAATATGTCTGACTGTGTGACATGACTGTTTTTATTGAAAGGAGCCGTGTAACCTAGTTAACCTAATTGCTACATTATATGTCCACGTATGTTGTGAACAATCCTGATGAATCTCCCGACTGTCTTCAACGCGAGAAAAATCTGATTTGTCCGTATTCTGAGTGGTCACTTAATGGATTCTGGCTTCAGTGGTCAACAATGGTCGCTTTCAAATGTCAAGTGGAGCGGGAAAGTCTTGTGACTGGATGTGAGGACCATTCTGCTACAGATGAGGACAGAGAGTTCAGTTTAGGATCAGACTTACAGGCCCCCACTTTTCACGGTTTTAATACTGTCTTTAAAAGCCTGGATAACTAGTTGGTAATTAAAAGTCATGGAGACAGCCTGCATGAGCTCTATAGATATATCTTATAATTATTTTACATTTAACCCAGACTTTAGTCACACTGCTGATGGTGAAAGAGCTGGCATGGCAGAAATCAGTGTGTCGATACAGTTTCTGATTCTCTTTATTAGTTCACTTAGAGCACTGTTACTCATGTTTGACCTACAGTATAGGGGGCCCTCAGACTTACTGTAAGGGGGGGCACCAAATTTTTGATAATATTTTGAAAGCTTTTTTTTTTTTTCAAAAATCAAAATATGTCTGAAAATACACAATAATATGGATTCAACATAATGTTAGAAAAGATAAATCTACCTTTTCATAATGACAACTCAAAACATTTCATTCATACAACAATGACAAAAGCTAGCTAACCTGTTGAGCCTATCCATAATGGATAACTAGTTAGTTTTGTATTGTTGAAACATATTGACCAATTAGCTGTATTATTATCCCAAGTGTGCAAACACTATTGTGAGACACAACTGATTATTTTGCAACTTCATGAGGAAGAGATTCTGAAATCTTCCACCTCAGAGGCACCAGGAAAAGTGTGGAGGGTGAGTTACTCACCTGCTGACTTAATAGCTATGAGTGAGCACAAACGAGAGAAGCCCCAAAAATATTCAATGCAGTATATGTAGTCAGGGGTCCCTGTTCTGACTCTCCATCAATTAAAGGTCCTTGGGCTGCAAATATGTTGAAGAGCCCTGGTATAGTGTGTGCGTGTTGGGCAGTGCAGATTCTTACCAGAAAAGCTTTAAATCAGAACATACAGTACAGATGAGATATCATTCATGAATATGGAGAAGACTAGATGGGTTTCTTATTAAATAAGGGCAAGCAGGTCAGCCGAGGTTAGCCTATTATCTTTTTATCTGTCAAACTTCAAAACACCATTTGAAATTAGATACAGCAAATCTAATTACCATTTTGTCTATATGTGGCATGCTTATCTGACAGCTGTGAGAGTCCAGTGCTGAGTATTGGTCCAGTTAAAGAATAAAGTTAAAAGGATAGTTCAGTTTATTTGATGTGAGGTTGTATGAGGTACTTCTAGCTAAGAGGAAGCAGAGAGAAGGATCAGCATGGGAGCAATGAGCTGCAGTGCACGTGGTCAGCAGCAGAAGGTATTTTAGCTACTTAAAATAGGTTCATCTAAAAAGTTCAATAAGTGTACTCTCTGTTTAGAATATTTCCACCACTTTACTTTGCCATCAGACAGTTTTTTCTGATGGGAAACCACTTTTATACAAGCCAAATATAGCTCTCTCCAAACCAATCAAGCTCCACAAGCAACATCAGTAATTTTACCTCACAGAACACTGGTCTGGTCTACCGCTTTGGACTTTAATGAATCCAAATTATCTTTTCCAAACAACATCACACAGTAATACAAACCAGACTAATAGATAGGGGCAGTGGTAGACAAGAAATTCCTGTGTTCAACAAGGTAAACTCACTGATTTCGTCTATGGAGTTTGATTGGTTTTGAGAGGCCCCTCTCTGCTTCTCCTGAGTGGGGGCATGCCAACTGCCACCAACTGCAGGTATTAAATTGACTATCAACAAGTACCTCATGCAACCCAGTTTCAAATTATCCAAGCTATCACTACATATGAGTGAAGACTAAGAGTTTAAAAGCTTTTTTAGGCCTGCAAAACATAAATTCAAGCTTCACAGGGAGAGGTGTTTGAGATAAATTTTGGAGGCCAGAAAACTCAATTAAGATAATAGCACGATAATTGTAACCTCCATCTCGAGACACGCTTGACACGTCTGATGCACTGGGACTCCAGGAAAGAGAGAAAACATCTGTTCAAGTTTTGAAATTCAATAAACCCCGAGTATGACTTAGAAACACGAGGTCCTGACCAAGCAATTGTTGCATCACTGGCATCAACAGACCAAATAATAAATTAATTCAACATACCACAGATAAAAAAAACATTATAGTGAACATAATATTTTGACTATAAAAGAAGAGTGTACGTGTCGACTGATCTGAGCTGCTTAAACTCACCTGACGTCAATAAATCACATTACCAGATGTGACTTCATGACTCTGTTCCTGACTTCAGTTTAACACAAGTCATTTGTAACTGTGAGGTACTGCATTACATTTTTGTGAGGTGATCAAAAAATGAAAATAAAACATCAGAGTTACATTCACAGACCTCCTGAATCTTCAGTGGTCACACTATATCAACTACTTTCAGTTGCCGGCCTGGATCATTTATGAACTGTAAAAATGAGGAAATAATTATAAATGGTCAGTGGCACTCAAAATACTGTATGAAACGCTGGCTTTATGTGTAAATTCACAAACTAAGCATACAGGGTTTTTTTTTGTTTAAGGTGTGCACTATGAAAGATTGCATACTTGTGAGAGTATGCTGTTACCTGATGGTAAAGATGAGAGAAGAGCTGTGGCTGGATGAGGCTTCAGTTTCAGTTGACCCTGGTGCTCTTTTGGTCCAGACTTACAACTGAAGGCTAAGAGAAAAAGAGCAACATGCTGTTTATTAAAGGTATTCTCCATTATATTGAATTAGAAACTGAAACACACAGAGGAGACAAACATGTAGCAAACAATGAATGACAGGAAAACCTGCAGATTGCTGCCTTTGAAAAGCTTAGCCACTCTACTATCTTGCTCAAACCTACACCCGCAGACCTGTCTCCACACTTTGATTTAGCATTGTGCTTAGAGAGAGCACTAGAGGAAGGTCTAGTTGAACCCATTATCATTCTGGTACAGGAGAAATAACACTCTGGCCTGTTTGTATTCCTTTAAACCAATCACAGTTGTTCTGTGCAGCAAACACTGCAGACCGCTGATTGGTCGAAGTAGCGCAGCATAGTGAGTGTGTAACAGATGAGTGAGTGTGAGAGACAGAGTGGCAGAGATTGACGGGGGAATGCACGCTGAGTGGAGGAAGAGGTGAACAGTGAAGTTGTTTGTCTGGCAGTAAATGTGTCAGTGATTAAAGACTGCAGGCAGATTCTCAAGACCAAAGCAGACCTCATGAGTGTGTGTTGTTTGCCATCTGTGGGAACACCATCTAATAGTGCCATGCTGATCAGTTCCTCCTACGTTGAGGAAGTACTGTCTGTGGTGGAGTAGTATAAGTATTACACCAATACCGTCTGCTGTATACTGGATACCCAAGTAAAATGTCAAGAAGGTAGAGTCCTGGAGAGGGTTAGGTACCCGTATAACACATACAACATGATAAAAAGTTTGTTTTTTCCTGGAGAAATCAGAAATGGGCATGATTGTGCAGTAATTTAGCATTAAAAACTGCTAACAACATAATATCATGCATAATCAGAATTTTATTGTGAAAGCCTGCGACACAACCTTTGACCTCACATCTTGTCAAACGATGGGACGTCACAGTTTGATCTGGCAATGATGCAGGCTATCTGATAGCAAAAATGGATAAAAAAAGGCAAAAAATACCCAGTGGAGAACACCAAATTGTGAACAATACATCACCGAAGGCCAAGTCGGACGTTTGGGAGAGATCTGGTGTGGTCAGTAAACAGTATTGTTCCATTTTTGACAGTCACAGCAAATAAAGACAGAAAATAAACACAGTCTATCAGACAGGTAAGATAAAGATTTCATGAGGGGAACATACAGTATCTGGGTGTGTGTGGAAGTGTCGACATGTGTCCTTTTGGGTCCTTTTCATCTGTGCTTCCTCAGGAGTATCATGTGTTTTGTCAAGTGTTTGTCTTCCCACAGAGAAAGTGTGTATGAGTGATGTGGTAACACACATTCATGCGCATGCACACACACAAACACACAAGCACATACACACTCACACGCGCACAGACACAGTGGCATTATGCACCTGGCTGCAGCATGACAAAAGTTTATCAGCGAGCGAATCTAGTGTAAACCAACAACGCAGGTGTCTTCTGTGTGCGTGTGTGAGTGAGACACACGTTTCCTGGCTGACGTCAGTAGTGCTGTTCTGTAGTTCAACAGTGCCCGTGTTTAATGCAGCAAAAATATTTGATTTAAATCAAAATTAAAAGTTGTTTTATGATAAAGTGTCATGTGTAGGACAGTAATCATGTCCATGTTTTTGAACTGAAACAGCAGGTAGATTTAGTCTGAATATCTTTAGAATGTGAACAATTCTTCCTGAAGTACTGAAACAAACCAGTGCTTCTCTCCAGAGAAATATTACTGCCAGGCTGGAAACAGCATATAAAACATTAATGGGACAGTATATTATACACTGCAGCATCACGCGTGACAACGCAAAGGGCAAACTGATACTGATCTAGCATATGAAAATGTGGAGTCCAAACTTTTCTCACTTCCTGTGTGAACGAATGCAAATGGAAGAAGGTTTCAAGAAGAATCTGGCAGGAATAATTGAGCTTTTTGCACTGTTGAAGAATGTGTTAAAAGCACATGCTCCACAATGGTGGCATGTTTAAATGCTCTGCTCAAGCATCACAGTGGCTTTGCCTCCCCCATGTGGATTAGCAGTCTATAACATCACTGAACGCAGGATGCTGATGTATGCATGCTTGCTACACAGACAGAAATCGTATACACGTGTGTGTCCTGTGTGGTACTGGAACTGAAAGCCTCCACTAAAAAAAGAGTAGAAAAGTGGTCCATTTGCCAGCCAACAGCACTCTATTGGCTGTTCTACCTTTTAACATTATTTACTTGTATTATACTGCTTTCTCTGTTTTTGAAGATCTTTTTTAACTTGTATTATACTCCCTTCTCTATTTTTTGATGATATTATTTAGCCACAGTCATGTTATTCTAGTTTGGTAAGGTACTGCCCTTTGTTACTTCCAATACTCAATAGTGAACCACCTCAAAGTGTAATGGGCTGTGCAATAAAATGTACATGTTTATGCATCATTTAGATAACTGTGTTCATAAACATCCTACCGGTTATCAATGGCTTTTCTGTGTCCTCAAAAATTTCAAAACTGACTGAAACTTCATTGGCTGGATTTAATTAAAATTGACATTTTGAATAACTTTAAATAAATTAATTTTAAATGTCATTTAGATAAATGTGTTCATAAACAACCTATCATTTAAAACTGAGCTGAAGTTATTTCAATAAAGTTAACTGTGCAATCCAATTGATTCAGTGTCTTCTAAAGCTTCTAAGTGAAACTTCATCAAAATGGGCCCATCTGGAGTTGTAATGTGGCTACTTAGAGTTTAAACAGACATTCTGAAAACATCAAAAATGGATTCAACATCCTCAATAACTCCCAGAACGCAAATATTGTCCTAATTGGCCCAGCAGTTGCTGAAATATCACCCATATAGATGAATATGCTAACTATACAAATTGCCCAACATATACAAGTTAGCATTCAGCAGTTTCATAATACTAACGACCCACAATTTGCATTTCTGATATAAAACTTTGGGGTACTCAACAGTTCATATTGCTGGCAGTGACGACAGATGGTAATGATGAAGAATAAATCATGTTTTCATGAATACCTGCGAAAAAGGTCTATTAAATTGATCCAAACTTGAACATCAAGCAGACGGAAAAGGTTTTGTGTACGTGTGTGTGTGTGTGTGATTGCAGAAACAGGGGAAGTCCTTTTCTCTTCTGTGTTTTTTTTGTGCTCGGGGATGCCAACCTCAGAGGAAACCCCTCCTCCGCTTGCCTCCCACGCATCCACCTACACAGTGGAAACTTCTGTCTGAAAAACACACACACACATTGTTTGATCACACAGGCGGCCTGCGGAGGCTTTCAGGTGATGTAAAATACCTTCGGGTAGCCATATTGTAAGTCATGTGCATGAGGAAATGGTGGCTTTAAAAAGCTGGTCAAAACATATACATATAGGCATGTGCTGATCTATGCAATTGCTCCAACTAGGACCCCACTGAGAGTGGATTCTTTGGGGGTAATGCAATTGATATATCTGCCAATATTTTTTATTCATAACACAATATGCAGAATATAGAATATACACATTTACTCATATACACAAACATTTTTGTAATGATCCCCCAAAAGTGGTTACAATATGTGTTGTGGGCCAAAAATATGTAATGGAGGCAGGATATTTTACAGTTTGACAGTAAACTTTATTGGCCAAAATAATATCAGGGCACTGAAACAGTAAACTTTCACTTGATAATAAATAACTATAAATAAACACAAATGGAGCAAAATGCATGCATATATAACCTTAACCTGACATAGGAAAAAAACATCAAATATATAAAAATGTTGTCTCTAAAGCTAACAAACAAAAACAAAATCTGCATTATGTTAAAAAAAAAAAAAAAAAAGAGCGCATATTTGACAACATACATGCTGATACCAATCTGTGATAGGCCAACGCTGGGCCAATAATATCTGTCAACTGATATATCAGTCGGGCTCTACTGATAACACAAATACTTTATCAGATTTCTCACCTTCACAAACAACATTACTTAATACATCCACAGACAGACAACAGCAAGCATTTTCAGCCTTTAAAACCCTGTTCTAAACTGGCTGCTACCAATTCTTGACAGCATATCATCCACTGGACTCTATGAGGACAACACATATGTGGGTACAAAGAGATCTGTGACATGACAACACAACTGAAATTAAAAAATACTTTCACAAACTGCAGCTTCAATTTTTATCATCTGATACTGAGATATTGACTGATGAACTTCTGGTTTCATTTTGATCTAAGACTATAGATATTCCTTCATAATATGGACATTTTATATTGTTATTGCGGTGCACAGGTGCTTTATTGACAAAAAGTACTTTAAGGAACTGAAAGTGACTTAATTTCTGAGTCACACACACATTGTGTCACTCAGAAATAAAGTCTGACTTTATACAAATAAAACAAAATATCATCTGTCTATAAAGAACAGCAGATACTTTAAGTATCACTTGGCACTTCTTTAAGTATTTGGACACTGATAAAATAAATCCAAACCCATGCTGGCACATATACTGTGTGAAGGGTACAGGCGAACACGTGTCACATTTCAGGATGCAGAAAACATTCGCAGCAACAGTGGTTGCAGCAGCGGAACAATGCAGGGCTCCCCGTGTGGGGGCAGATACACTCAGAACGGGATGTTCTCTTTGATGAACACACACACACACACACACACACAAACAGTACACACATGTTTGTACAAACACTCCTCTGAATGCTCGACATGCAGATGCATAAAAGTCAACAGTTAATGCAACAAGCTCACAGTTCACAGTTTCACGTGGACACTCAGAAAAATGCTGCACACACAAGAAGAACAGACACACTCACTACACAAAAAAATGTATGTATGTTTGTGTGTGTACCTGGAGCAGTAAGACAGAAGGAAACTGACTATTTTAAGTAAGTCAGCCAGTATCTGATCCAATGTAACAACCACAGCCACATTTCTTCACAGTAAGGCAGGGGCTTATTGCCATCACAGTTTCACTTTGAACTACTCATTGATGATGTATGAACACGCTGCGTGCATCAATGTGACTACATATCAGGCTGACGCAGTATTGTAGTATTTTGATTATGTGTTTTTAAATTAACTAATTTCTTTTTTTTATTTTAGGAAATATCTCCCTGTACAACTAGAGGGACCTCAAGTACCACCAGAGGTACTGAACTATCTCTTTAATTAATACCACACAAAAACCTTTATGACTGGGATTTTGTCTTCACAATTATTAATCATAAAGGTCCAAATTCAAACCACTTTTTCCAACACCCTTGGTGTTTTATATAGGACCATCTTTACAATTTATACTTATTTATACTTTCTCTCTCATTCAAAGTTTCAGTTAGGGACGTTAATGATTAGTCATTAATCAATTAATTGCCATTAAGAATTTGACCATTTAAAAATCTATTAATCAATAATTTACTGAAAGACAGGAAATGGCAGTAATTGCACCTCATTTAGCATTATATTGTCTGGTGGAGCCATTTTTTTAATTAAAGAAACTTAAACATGAACTTAAGAAAAGAGAAGAGAAAAAACAAGAAAAATAAAAATGAGAAAAATTGAGAAAAACAAATCTTATTAATAATGATTAATCTATTGTTAACATTTTCAACTATCAGTTTAGGAAAATGCACAAAATTTGCAACCCTGGTTTTACTATTACTAGTTTGACAATATTTAACAACCTATTATTCCAGACTAAAATCATGATGTATAATCACACTAATTATGCAGCCCAATTATACAGTCACAGTTTAGATCAATCTAAATAGTCCAGTAAAGAAATTTTGGCAGTGCATTTCTGTCATTTTCTCTGTTTGTTTTGAACCCAGTTTTGTTATTTTCATTTCATCAAACAGCATTTTCACTTCCTCACAGTTCCAGCCTACTGGTAGGCCATTCGTTTTGAATAAACTTCAAATACTTTTTTCTATGTATCAAACCAGACTGACACACTGATGGACTTCACACCCTGAAGCTGCAGACGTGAGTCTACTGCCCCCTAGTGGGTAAAACACCTACTCCACCCTGACGTACCTTCATGGCAGCTGCAAGCTTGAGCAGTGGATCCCACTCTGGAGGGTGTGAAGGCTTCTACCAACACTGGACAGGACAGCTCTTTTTGGGAGAGGACAACACACAGTGACTGTAGACATACTGCAGATCTGTGACACACACACATACACAAGAAGAAGAAGAAGAAAGAAGAACTACTTTATTAATCCCCTTGGGGAAATTCAATCTGCAAAGTGGATATTTGTACTTCCATCTTTAATCACCTGAAAAATAAGAAAATAAAACACTTTAACAGATGTGTCTTTTCCCCTGTATGACTGTTGAATGATAAAAATGTCACACCAAATGTTAGCTTTGGAAACATCACACAACTGCAGCTAAAATTATCTTCATGTGACAACATGTTCTCTGTGTCTGGCCCATTGTCAACAAGAAACAAAGTGACACCAGAAATGCTGAGCACATCTCTAAAAGCTGCTTTTAAACACTGAATTGAACAGGGAGATCGATCTGATACATCTATCTTTTTAGGTCAGGTGAGAAGTATTATAATAACACAACAGAACGAAACAGAGCAGAACAGAAACAAACAGACCAGTACAGAAAATAATCAATTCACCAGAAGCCACTTTGTGAGCTACATCTGTCGTCTCGCCCAATATATGTCACCCACACAATCTCACTGGCCCCTGTAACCTTATCTTACCTGAAGTGTTTCATCCAGCAACTCCTTTTATCAGCCGTGACGAGAAAGAACCAGTAAGACCTGCTGTAGTGTGACTCCATCCCCTCTGCTTCTGGGTGTTTAGTCTTTCTAATTACGTATCTTCACAGACTTATATGCTCCTTTCTTGACTTGTAAAATTATCTTTTAAATTGACAAACAACATATGTGTGATTCGTGACACAATTCAAATGGGATAGAAAATTAATTTGTCTCTTGCCATTGACCACAGTTCATATTTTTTCCAAAGTTAGGTCCAATGAGGGTCCACTGGAAGGGGTGTAGCTTAGGAACTTTTTTTTTTTTTTTTTTTTTTTTTTAGAAAAAACAATGGCACACCTTTCTGAAACCTCTGTGGGTGTATTATTTAAAAAATGACAGAAAATTGTCCAATCAGTAGATAAGAATAGACCTTTTTCGTTCAGTAGCCATTTTGATATGAAACAAAGGTACAGCACAGCGCAGACACAGGTGTTACCAATGGTACTAATTAAGGTGCTGCTACTGCGCATGCTGGCTCACTACAAAGGCTGTGCTCCACTTAATGGAGCATGGCCTCATCGTATACCTGTGCTTAACATATGTCATGTCAATACGGCTGTAACCTGTGACATTTAAGCTAAGCTTGCTATCCCTATTGTGACCACAGCACACTCCAGTCAGATAACGTTAACAAAAAGGTTCAACTGTTCATTTAGAAAAAAAACAAAACAAAAAAACATTTATGACCAGAATGAAATTGATTTTAAAAAAAACAATTTACAACTTTTAAATATTTCTATTTTATGTGGGAAATTTATAAATACAAACGTTGATGGACTAAACAGAAACCAGAAATATAACAATTCAAAGTAGAAACCCCACATTATATTGGAACATTACATAGGCTGAAAAATGGCAAAGCAGTAAACACAATAGAAATTAAGGAAGTAAAACCTTACATATTTTTATTTAAAATCTTTATTTATTGTTACATGGTACCCCATGTATTCAGCTTGTCTCCTTTTTCTGTCCTGTTTGATATTGTATACAATAAAGGTTTATTTAAAAAAAAAAACTAAATGACAATCTTAACAAAACTATCACATTTATGTTTATCTTCAAGTTTTGTCATGATTTGATCAGCAAACAACAAACAACTTTCATGTTCTTTCATGTATTTAGTGTAATTTTCATAGTAAAGGAGATTAATGGTCACTGTAAAAAAAAAAAAAAGTCTGAAACAGAGGCTCACCTACTTTTCAATCAAAGACTCATTATTTGGCACAAGTCACTAGCACCATTTTTTTAAAGAAAATTTTGATCAAATTCAAAATACATCGAACTGCAGTGCTCATAACATCAAACTTAAAAGTTATGCAGGCTAAATATGGCTGCCAGTCCAGACTTCATGTTTACTCTGTAAAGCTTTCCAGGTATAAGAGAACTGCAGCCATCTCCCTTTGCCTGCAAACCTTTGTTTTTTGTGATGTTTTCAAATAGATTACAAAACATGTAGGGTTAGTGCTGTCCTGACATAAATATGTTGTTTTTGTTTTTGTTTTTTTTTGCTTGATGTCCCTTATGTTTTGGTATTTTTTTAAATCTGTAAATAATAACTAGAGATATATGGTACATCACAGGTAGGTGAATCATGACATAAATCATACTCAACATCAAAATAATAAAATTAAATCACAAAAGTATAAACAATGTGTGGGATTTTCAGTTCCAAATTCTTTTTTTTTTTCAGAAACTCGCTGATGGTTACCTACAATTTTTTTTTAAAAAAAGCAAGATTCTTGTAATGTCTTTCAAGTAATCCCTTATACAGCATCACTAATTACTATATGAATGTTTTTCCCAATATTTAGAGACCAGCTCCAGTGCTGCAGGCAAAAATATTGTTAACGCTTCATGTTGTGCGATCTGTGGTATTGAAATGATCATTTTATCACATTAATACAATAAAGCATGTTTGTCATGGTCAATTGAGTGTACATAACCAGACAACATCATCATCATCATCAAATAAAAGGTCAAAGATCAGGTTAAAGTGATTGAAAGTGTACAGTATGCCTTGTTTATTCTCACTGTGTAGTGTTTTCGTCTTGTGTACCTGACACTAAGACTTAATGGTGCAGGAATGTTAACATTTTCTTACATGTTCATGATGTGTCCAAATCAGTTACATTCCTCTACTTCTTATAGTAGCAACACTTCTCTAGATCTGTAGTATATCGATGTGAACAGTTTGTACATATCACAAAAGAATGCTAATGGCAACCTGCTTATAAATTTTGGTTTCCATGAAGTGAGAAATCCCTTTGGTTTTCTACATGAAACAAAAGGCAAAAAACTCTTTCTGAAAAAATAACAAGTCATTATTACATAGGCTGTGCCTCCCAGAGTCACAACATTGTTTAAAAAGAAGGCACAGGTTCAGTTCAGCTTTATTTCTTCTGGGCACTGATCTTGTTGAGCCTGAGTTCAGGGTCTTTTGTCCGAAACAAATCAGCGGCATATGATGCACATCAAAATAGCACCTTTTACTACATTTTTTGTAAACCCACATACCAGCAGTGGGAGGAACAGTATATCGACTGGCACCATCATATGATGTTCTGCTGCTGCGGACTTATTTGTGCAGCTGAGTTAGACTTGGACCTCCAGCAGCGTCTGACTAACATGGCTGCCAGGACCACAGAGCTGAACATGAAGGACGCCCCGCAGAGGAAGAAGGTTGCTTCGTAGTTTCCCGTCCTGTCTACTAACCAACCTGGAGACAGAGAAACAGGAAAGATGTGTTACACCTCAGTGGAAAAAATACAATCCTACATGATACAGGCAATAACTAGCATTTTATCCTTTTCAGTAAAGAAAACAATAGTATGGTGCCTTTGGTCAAAATTATGAGAAACTAGAGCTAACATTAGCTCTGAAATGAGACTGAAGCTACCAATCATCTCAACCCTGGTCTCACTTGTTTATATGTCAGTTATTAGACATAACTGATAAACTGTCTGCATTCTTTCTAATGGCCAGCAGGGGGCGACTCTATTGGTCTTATGAGAGTCTTATGAGTCTTATGAAAAGTGACTGTACTTCTCACCTGATTTATGACCTCAGTTAACAGTTTCATAATGAGTTTATTGTCTCAATCACTAATTTCAAGTCTTCTTCCACACAAGATGATATTTATTTTGTAAATTACAAGTAAAACGCACACAGGGCTCGCAAAACTAGGTTAAACTGTCAAACGAGACAGTATTGATCAAATATGATAAGATTCTGTTACTACATTTCCTATTTCTCACTTAAAATCATTTTAGAAACATAATTTAGTGTACTGTTTACCTGTAATACAAGAAAGACCATGGCCAGGCAGTTTAGTCATGACTAGAAGTGAACCAAAGACTTGTGAAACTCTTGCAAGATTCATGTGTGTTGTCTCTTCATTGTACATGTTGTACAAAGTAATTGTTTAAAAATGTAAAAATGGTGTGGACTGGGTAGATTTCAAGATGGTTTCCAAATGAGCCACCCAAAACTCAGATAAAACTGTCAGACCTGGCAGTATTGATAAAATATACATGAAAACTATGTTACAGCAATGCCAGTTTCTCACCTACAATGTTTTTAGCAACATATTTTGGTGTACTGTTATAGCTGTAATATGAGAAAGATTCAGTGAGGTGACCGCCATTATTTCCTGCTGAATGGACAAGCCAAAACCAAGTGCTGCCTGAGCTGCAGTACGTCACCCACCAGCTCCACATTCCTGTCGCAAAATAACCAAGGAGGCAACCTCCATAATACCATACTCAAGGCTTCAAAACGGTAGTCCACAAACCTGTGTGTCCCGGTCGGTTCACACCAAAGTCAAGATCTCAAAATTATTGTGACAGTGGTGCCTGTAAGAATTTTACAGGACAACTTTAACCACTGCAGCAGTTGTGATATAAATTCATGTACACTTACCTCCAATAGGTGGGCTGACTAGGTAGGGGATGGCATGGAGGAAGTAGACCACACCCAGAGCAGTGGTTAGGTAGGTGGAGCCCACGACGTCAGAAGTGACCACTGGGATGAGCGCTACATACGCCCCGTCAAAGTACCCGTAGACTACGGAAAATAGCACCAGGTAGGGGAAGGAGTGAAGCAGTGGTATGAACATACAGCAGAGGCCCTCCATTCCTATCGCCATCATGTAGCTCAGCATGCGATACCTCTTCAGACACCTAAAGGGAAGGAGATCTGTCAGTGTTCGGCTTAAATGAAATGTCTTCCATTTCTTTCAAACAAAGCACACCTGCAGCTTCTACTTACTTCCTGTCTGTGATCCATCCAAAGGTGATGTTACCCACAATGCCACTGACTCCAAATATGGACATGAGGAAGGCAGCCTGCTGCTTCCCCACCCCTACAGTACGAGCGTAAGGAACCAGGTAAACTACTGGAGCACTGCAGCCATATGCCATAAACAGGATGGAAACAGACAGAATCAAGAAGTCGGGTAACATCAGAAATCCAATGTCCTCCATGGACTTGAGACAAAAACAGCCTCTGGATGAAGTCTTTGTGTTCACTAAAGGTTCTGGAGGATGGCTATCACTGTTATCTAAGTGATCTGCATCAACAACATCTGTTGGTTTGGCTTCAATGAGTTCTGAGTCTTCCATCTTTGCATCCTTTTCAGCTGCCTTATTCTTCAAATTCATGATTTCCACCAATTTCAAGTCCTCAATTGTGGTACCATTTTCTATTTTATGATCTGAGAGTTTGATCTTCCCTAGCACTGTCTCTGTTAGCTTGTTGCTAAATAAAATGCATTCAGCTATCTTCCGATCTGTTAAACTAGGATCAGGCAGGCTCGGGCTTGATAACAGCGCTATGTTCCCCTGACCTAGTTTGTTGTTTTCAAGTCCGAAGTTTTTGAGCGCTCTATTGGCTATGAGTAGCCCTCGAGTATCCTTTAAGTGGTTTATTTCCAGCTGCTTTGACTCCACTTGGCTGCAATCAACTGGTACTTGTTCAGTGTCTGTGGAATCCAGTTCTGTTGTCGTGCAGTCTTTCCCCAGGTTTGCCATGTTGTTTTCCCATATCCTTCAGATGAAACACAACAGAAAAGAAGAGCATACATTGAAGAATCAAGAAATTGAACTGGTATTATTAAAGGATTAGTTAAAGATTTTGTGATAAAATAAATACTAAGTACTAAATACTGCTACCATAACAGAAAAATCAGACAAATAGAGACCAAATGTGAGATGGGTGAGCAGTGCACTAGAACTGATTTTATTATTTCGAGCAATTATGTTGTGCATTCCTATTGTAGTTGTGTTTCATCTTAAATTTAAACATCATTATGATTATTATGATTAATCCTGGGGCGGCACAGTGGCACAGTGGTTAGCACTGCTGCCGCACAGCAAGAAGGTCCTGAGTTCGACTCCCCGAGCTGGCAGGGCCTTTCTGTGTGGAGTTTGCATGTTCTCCTCGTGTCCGCGTGGGTTCTCTCCGGGTACTCCGGCTTCCTCCCACAGTCCAAAGACATGCAGCATGATCGGTTAATTGGTGACTCTAAATTGCCCGTAGGTGTGAATGTGAGAGTGAGTGGTTGTCTGTCTCTATGTGTCAGCCCTGCGATGAACTGGCGACTTGTCCAGGGTGTACCCTGCCTTTCGCCCAGTGTCAGCTGGGATAGGCTCCAGACCCCCCGCGACCCTCACGGATAAGCGGTTACAGAAGATGAATGAATGAATGATTGATCCTTAGCAGAAGTCAGTCCCAGATGGGGGTGCTGATAGAAGGTCACTCTCTATATGACATCATATTAAATGATGCATGATATTCATGTTTCTTGTATTGATTTGAGTGGCCAGGATAACTTAAATCTACAGTTATTATCAACAGCTTGGAATAATTTGACATAATTTTACTTTTAGAACACCAACATATTGTATGTCAAAGTAGCCACAGCAGCTACAGTCGGCAACACAGAAGTAATGCATGATTAGCAAAACGCTCATAAGATGTGTATGTATCTCTTTGCTGAGTGCCTTGTACAAAAATATATACATATATATAAAATATATTATAATGTGGCAATGCTGTGGTTCACATCTGGGTACATTTAGCAATGGAAAATAATTGGTTAGGGTTACAGAAAGATTAGGTTTGTGTTAAAACGATCACTTTTTTTGCAAGCTCTTACGCAGGTTTGGGTTTCCATTCTAGACACAACCAATACATTAGATGTAGAGGAGGCGAGTGTTCATTATGTTAAACTACTCTACAGTGAAATAATTAATTAATAATTTAGTTGCAGACCTAGTATAAGTGGAAAGAGATCTCAACTCAATAGACTTCACCAATTAGTGGGTCCTTAGCAGTGGAGCTGGGGACTTACCCTTCACCACCTCTTGGTTCCAGCGGCCTCATCAGAGCACCACAGACACACAGGTTGGAAACAAAACCTCCCAGGACGAGCAGAGCTCCTCTCCAGGAGTAATGCTCTATAAGCATTTGGACTGCAGGAGCCAGGATGAAGGTCCCAATGCCACTACCTGAAGATGAGGTGAGACTGGATTTGATGGGATGAAATGAGGCAAGGAGAGTAGAGGAGAAGCACGGGTAGTGGAACTTCAAAACAGACTAGAGAAAAGCGCAGAGGAAAATAGTACACAAAGTAAGATGAAAAGTGAAAAAAAGAAGAATGAAGGGGTAGAAGAGAGGAGGGGAAAGTAAGGTATGAATGACAAGAAAACAAAGTAACAGTAAGTAAAGATGTCACTACCAGACATGGCGATGCCATAGGCCAGAGCTTTCCTCTCACTGAAGTACCTCCCAACCATCGCTATGGCTGGTGTGTAGCTGAGAGCAAAGCCAAGACCTGTAGAGGATGGATAAAAGGGTTTGGAGTTTGGCAAAATCTGTCAAATGTTGCCAGATCTGAACCAATCTGATACAACCTACTATATGACATAAGGTATGACAAATAAATCAAATGAACTATAAATGCATTACATTATATTATATTGCATTGTATTCACTTGGAAGACGCTTTTGTTCAAACCATCTTACAATAATTATACTCATTCGTTGAAGTAGATAATAAATACAAATTATTCGAGCCTCTCCCTGACTCTGTTTCACCTGAACGGAATGAGACCTTCATTAGTGTCACTGATAACATCTGTGTTTACTCTATTATTTCAAGGCTGCCGTGAAAAAAAGGTCTTTACTGGATCAATTTCAAAACTTGTTGTCCCTTAATCGCTTAGACACAAAAATAAGGAAGAATAGGGTTCATGTCAAAAAATACCAAAGTTACCCTTCACACACAAAAAACACATTCAATACTCTGAACATGATGCTTTCTGTCAATAGTGTAAGTGTTGTTACCAGTAGAGATACGACCTCTGAATTCCATTCTGTCTCAGGTTAACCTAATATAAGACAACCATTCCTGTTTTAGAAGGTTAAACCAGCTGCCAAGTTGGCGCTAAAGAAGTGATACTGATGATTTTGAGGTATTCTTATGTAAATGAAAAAAAAAAAAGGTTTACACTCCCAACCAGTGAAATGCAGATTGAGGTTCAGCTCAATCTGTGTCACTTTCCAAACTGACTGAGGGTGTTAAGATAGCACAGAGACACATCCCTGACATCTTGGTTGATTTTTAAATTAGCTTAAAATTAGCTTAAGATCAACAATGAACCTCTAGCTACAGGTAATGCAGTCAATGTCTGGCTCAAACTTCACAAGCCATTTAAGCTCGGACAGAGATTAAACCCAGTTTTTTGCTCAAGTCACCATCTGATCTTTCTCTGTCCCCCTCACGCTTTACAAGTTAAATACTATGATGAAGGCATCACAGAGTGCTCAGGTATAATGAGAGGTGAAGTGGCCGTGTACCTGTGAGGATGCCCATGCAGACATACAGATGTTCCAGACTGGAAGCGAAGGAGCTGATGATCAGACCAACAGAAGACAGCAGACCTCCTAGCATCACTGTAGCTCTGCAGGAAATCCGGTTCCCAAGGAAACCACCCAGAGGAGCTGGAAACACAGTTGAGTGTGTGAATTACTCTGATTTCACTGACTGATCAGTTGCCTGTATCATCCACATCCACACTCTTTTTTACAAATGCACCATTTTGCATGTAATTTGAACAAATGTTTAATTGCACTCCAGTTCTGATGTACTCATTTCCCATGGTTTGATGTTTTATCAGTTTTTATACCCCGTTACTTCAGAAATAACATCTCATTACTGTATTTTCTAATAGTTAGAATAATAGGCTAGAGAAAATGCTAAAAAAGTTTCACACTTTTCGATCACTGGAACCCTTCCTGAACCTGCAGCAACAAATGGGATTCTTAGCAAATATAAGTAAATTTTGCTTTGCTAAATCTAGTTTAAGTGCAGCATTGATCTGCCTTCGGATGCTGGTACAGATGATCTTACCACAGAGCATGGTGGTGGAGTCGATCAGACTGTGGATCCAGGCGGTGGTGGAATAATCCCTCTCAAAGTGCAGCTGGAACTCCACAAAGAACATGGAAACACACCTGGACACAGAAACAGGCGGCAATTTGGTTTAGTGAATTTTTATATGTTTAAAGGACCAGTGTGTTGGACTTTGTGGCATGTAGCTGTAAGCTTGCAGATTACCACCACCTTGCCTCAGCCTCCATTTCTAAGTTTGTGGGATACACGTGTCAAACTCAAGGCCTGCAGGCCAAATCCAGCCAGGGCAATTTAAAGAGAGCTCGGAAAGCAAAAACTTGTTTGTGCTTAATTGAGACAAGCCTGTAAGCCCATGCCTTCTTTGTAAGGAGGCAGTGGCAGTGCTAAATGAATATAATTTACACTACATTTAATTCCATTTACAGTTTGGATTTGAAACCTTGCTTGCAGGCCACTCAAACTTAAACAGCCCTTATTGTTATTTTGGTTTTATAACTTATACTGCTTCATAAATTACATTTTCTTTAATGAAACTGTATAATAGTACAGTTATTTAGTACAATAATAGTACACTTGAATGTCTGCTTGCCATTATTTTCCCAGAGACATCTGCTTTTAGAGCTAGCTGATAAGTCACTATTGACACCAATACTATTAGAATGCAGATACAATTATGTAACATGATAACAAGTTATACATTTTTATGGTTTTACTTTTACAACCAGCCCTTTGAGGGCAACCATATTGCCGGCTCTGGATGAAACTGAATTTGACAACCCTGGTGTGGAAGAACCTTATAGCGGCCGTGAAACTCACACAAAAATGCAAAAGGCCCTCTTTGGAGCCAGTGTTTGGTTTGTCCAGTCTGTTCTTACTGTAAAAACCTGGCAGTGCAACATGGCGGCTTCCATGAAAACCTCATTCTCAGGTAACGAAAATGCAGTGATTCTTATTTTCAGGTGACACTAATGAAATGAAATATATAGATTCCGAACGTCAGTCTGCAAAAATGTCATTTTGATAAATATTTTTTTAATTACTTTTGTCTCTAGCTCACTGATGCAACACAAGAGTTACACGTACTGTGAAATCTTTTCATAAAAGCCTTTATAATAGCTGTTGAAATGCTGTCACGATCTGGAGGCTCTTTTCAGAAAAAAAACACCTCTGCTTCACGAAACATAAGTCATGAGTCAGGCGAGTAAATAGAAGGAGCGTTAGAGAAGTTAGTATAAGCAGCTGACACAAAACCTCAGGACAATACCACTTTAAATGAGGTGATAAACTGGTGACACTAGGTTTTGCAAGACTGTGGCATGGCCTCCTTTATAACAACTTTAAAACAATGAGGAAGTCATTAAAGCTAAGGACATTGAGAGCTCATATCACAAAGAGTGGATGGAAGTCAATCAATCTGGTTGACTTGACTTTTGACAGAAGGTCAGGATGAAAAGATGTCTCATATCAGAACAGTTGCAATCAAAATGACTTTACAGTCTGCTAGTCTGAGGCAATGATTATTGGATGATAAAACCTTGCAACATACAAAATATTCATAAGCGTTGTTCGGTGTACTAAAGGACACATTTCAACAGAACTGTCCTGTAAACTAAGGTGAAACCACATCTCCTACATCCAGACCAATGCCTTCTTCTTTGATCAAATCACATCACCTGCCACTGTATGACAATAAGTCTGTGCAGTCAACCACAGACAAAATATTCCTCTACCACTGAAATTTTGGCCTTTACTTGGTAGATCTGGTTCACATATTGTTTTTAAATGGGAAGTACCAGATATGTGATTGCATTTTAGTTTACAGTACAGCTCTTTTGTAATGTGTCCCAAATTAACTTCTAATAAAGTCTAATAAGGGTCTAATAAAGAAACAAGAAAGAGGCAAAAAGAGAGTCTAATACTATCTAATAAAGATCATATTATTTCTAGTTTTAATCTCCTTTGATACAAAGTACAGCTTGCTACATGTTAGTAGTGTACCGTAAAATAAAGCGTGACCCGCTTTTCTATAAAGGAAAGCTTTAAGAGGGGATATAAATGACAGTAATGATGTAGCCTGTCTGACCTCAATAGACGAGGTGTTCAAGGTCTTATTAGGTGTCAGCATCATGTCAGAGTTGATATACTACAGTTGAGTGTGTTTATCAGTTTATGGCTGTCAATCATATCCACCAGTCTGAGGGCTCTGCACTCGCTGACCCATTTTTTACGACTCTCATTGTCTATTATGTAACCTCAGACAGAAGTTGCAGGTCTCTTGGCGTTCCGAACAGACCAGATCACACCCACTGATCGCTTCTCATAGTTCACATTAATTTGCAAAAATGATTACAGCCATCTTTTTACTTTACGTACTTTTTAGTGGCTCTTCTTCATCATATGCAAACCTGCTCCCTCACACACAGATACACACAAACACACACAGACACACAGAGAAAGTACCAGAAATGTTGATCCTCCCTTCTACATTAAGCAGCAGACCAGCGAGTGAAAGTGAATGTAAGAGTTTCATGGCCTAATAAATGAGATTTTATTTCTTTATTGATCAAGGATTACATTATAAAGAGTTAGGAAGATATACCAGATTCAGCATCATGTGTATAATGGTCAGAAGTGTCATGTCATGTCAAGAAACTGCGTCACAATACATTATAAAAGAATAAAAGATGTCCTTCCCATCATTTATCGACCAGCTAAAATTCAATTGCTCCCTGTTGGTCTGATTTGGCATGCACATTTACTTGCCCTGTGTTATCATCATCATCCTCAATCAGAAACTGTTCTATTTTATATCCTTAGGTTTCATGATGGCGCCCCCTTGTTTTGCATTAATTCAATGGGATACTGTTCTGCATGTTTCCCCATAGACCATATTTCTTCCTTTGAATGTGAAAATTTTTTGAACACACATTTACATACTTTTGAGTACAAAAAAGGATGATGAAACATGATTTCAGTTGGCCTTTAAATCCCATGGATCAGAAACTGTTTTGACCTTTGTCACTCTGTTCACCGTCTCTGCCTGAGTCAACAGGCTTCTGTCCAATACAACATTCTTACTTTGAATTAAAATA
Source organism: Lutjanus argentimaculatus (assembly GCA_034769285.1). Taxonomy (NCBI): domain Eukaryota; kingdom Metazoa; phylum Chordata; class Actinopteri; order Lutjaniformes; family Lutjanidae; genus Lutjanus; species Lutjanus argentimaculatus. The sequence continues at coordinate 2,670,405 of JAWZSL010000013.1, read as the reverse complement.
ACTGAACAGACCAACTCACAACAAAGCAATTAGCTTTTGTCGTTGAAGACACTGTCTTCTTGTTCAATGTGTATGATCTTTTACTGTCCATTGACATAATCTTTTGACCTTGAAAGTGCTGTAATTAAAGTTACTTTTAAGTCCAAGACCTGGCCCTTTAACTCATTTTTCTCCATGTTCAGAATATCCAATCACCTATGCACCACAGTACTTTTCATTGCTAACTGCAATTATCAATTATTTTCATAGTCGATTAATCTGTTGATTATTTTCTCGATTGATAATTGTTTTAAAACATCAGAGAATTTGGATTTTTTGTCTTTAAAAAATTACTCAAACTGATTAATTGATTATCAAAATAGTTGGCGATTAATTTCATAATCGATTAATAATCAATTGATTGATTAATCATTGTGGCTCTAAACTCTACTGCTGACCTAAACAAAGTGCACAAGGACATAATCTCTCAGCAGCAGCTTGGCAAACACTGCCAGCTGAATTTGTTGGAGCCAGCCCATTCTCATTCAGAAGCCATCAAAGACCAACTTTTAGTCACGCTCCTTGGCAACTCATGCAGATGCGTAAATAGCAAGTGAAAAAGGCCGCGTTTGGTGGAGGTGGGATGGATGGATCAAACAAAGACAGAAATTTCACCCAGAAGACCACAGTGTGTGTGACCACGTGAAACCCAAAATATTATTAAAAGTGTTAAGGTACATAACATTACGCGTTCATAACATACTTTAGTAACTCAAACCAAGATCTTTTTCTAAACCTAATCAAGTAGTTCTGGTGCCTAAACCCAACCAAATTGCAGCGTTTACCCCACGTTAAGACTGTAACCAGACGGAGACTGCGGGTATAAGCCTGCCATTGGTCACTTGTTTCAGGCAGTGACACAGCATCCACTATCTGCATTTTCAAAGTCACCCGTCGCTACAGGAAACAACAACATCTTACATGCTGAACTGGGGAACTAACAATACATAACTAAAAGCTGTTACCATTTGTTTGGATGCAAATTTAGCCATTTCAATGACATGGCTTACCTATTTTTCAGGGGTACTGTCACTGCATCCTGGGTTCAGCATCGCTCAAGACTATTGTGTTTGGTTTAGATAAATACAAACAAGTCAGAGCGATTATAATATAGGTAAAGGCACCACAACTGGAACTGGAACTATGTTTGTCTCTGCTGAAAAACCCAAACACCTGCATCATTGACTACACATGATGCCAAAAATGATACTTACGATATATTTAAATCTAATCTCTTTCTTGTCTTACTAATTTTTCAGTCTACGCGTATTAATATGGTCATGGCAGTGGAAATCAAATGTCAGCTAACAGTTCAGCTGTAAAGGCAATGTGCTGACTGTGCAAAGTTGGAAAATGGAAACATCTCAGCAGGAATTCTTAGCATTAAGTCTTAGTGGAAAAAATAAAATATCACCACTGACGTAAGTCAGTAGCTTAAACAATATGAGCTGAGTGGAAATGGAATCATGCCAAGTAATAACATAGAAGCATTAATGATCAAAGCTGAGAACATGAAGGCTTGTTGAGAACAGCTACAGAACTGTATACCACACAATACTGCAAATCCAGTAGCTACAAATGTGTCTGTTCACAGTCAGGTCAAGACAAGTTCAGTAACACGCAGGAACAGGAGCGACACCAAATGATGCAGTCTCACCGTGTCATGTTGTTGTTAAATATTATGTTTGCGGTATTCTTAAGAGCTTGAATCTTCCTCTGCAAGAGAAAATCCTCACTTCCACAAACCTCATAAAATGTCACTGCAACACACACACACACACACACACAGTCACCTGGTCACTGCCCGGATGCAGATGGTGGCGAGGAAACAGCCGGCGACGACCATCCAACCCCAGCCACCTTCCGGCGGGGTCGTGACCCCCGGCGCCCTCCTGCCTCCCTCGAGCTTCTCCTCCTTGTTGACTGCCATCGCTCCAACCAATCAAAAGGCAAATTGACATCAGTGTCTCCTCCCTCTCTTACAAGGGATGTTGGAGGTCAAAACTCCACTCCTCAGTGTTCTCCTTTTGCCTCTTAACGTACAGCAAGTATTCATTAGCTGGGCTTGTTCTGTCAGATTCACAGTCGCTTGCTTCAAGAGCTTCAGGAACCTTAAAGGAACTCCTTCCCCTCCTCTTCTTCAGTCACTAAGAAAGCACAGGAAATACAAGAGGCAGAAATTAAACCACAAATGCCAGCATCACTTAGAGTTGAAGCTCCTATACAGTTCATTCATCTACTTTATTTTTCTGTACACAGTATAAGATTACATTTCTGTGTGTTTTTGATGGGTTTAAGTACAAACCTCATCTAATCTAGCTTAGAATGAATGCTGCCAGCTGCTTAACACACTCTAAATAAAAAGACATTTGTGAAGTTACATAAGTTACATACATTTGCTGGGTTATTTCCTGGATGAAACTTTCATCCTACCTTGGGTTAATGCTAACATCAGCCTGCTAGCATGCTCACAAGGACAATGTTACAACATGGTGATGTTTAGCAGGTATAATTTTCATCATGCTCACTTTGTTTGTTTGCTATGTAGCACTAAACACGAAGCGCAGCTGAGGCTGATGGGAATGTCACTTTTGAAGGTCATAAACCAAAGTCACTGTAACAAAAGGTTGATTAATCAATTAGTTGATCAAGAGAACATTAACTGACTATTCAGAGTAACGTTTCCAGTAGTATTTAAGTAGTAGTATATAGTAGTACCATCTGAAAAACTGTAAACTGCGACTGCAAATTAGTTGTGGGTATGAACATAATTCATAGAATACACTGTAATCATGGCAGAAACTCATAATGGGGGTTTCCAGTTCACCAAAGGCAACAAAATATTGGAACACCAGTATACACACACAGACTCTGAATGCACAATTGCAACTTGTATCGTTTGTAATAAATGATCCCAATGATGTGAAGGTCACACGCACACAGAAGAGCCAGGATGACCTTTCGAATTGACCTTTTCGAACAGTTTGCTGATAAAGAGGCAATTTTAGAAAAGTCTCATTCAAAATCTATCTGCTATTCAAAATCACTAACACATTTGCTTGGATCAGTAGAAGAAGTTATTATGAGCAGTAATGGCCAAGACAGGTGATTAAAGTGGACACATCTTCTTTTCCATGCTCATCATGCTTCATGTCAACCGGTTTGCATACACTTCTTGCTGCAAGATAAAAGTAACTTACAGCTACTGATAGTGTGAGACTGATATCTGTGCTCCTGTTTTTCCTCATTCACATCTGTGGCTCAAACAGTGGAGAGCAGCTCTGGTTGGACATGAGCCTGCTGAATAACACCAGGCAAGAAACGCTAACTGATTTCTTTTAAGTTGTCGTGGATGTCAGGGTTCAACATTAATTAGGGCTACGCAATTTTTAAGTGAACAAAATTCTATTCAAATGTGCATAAAAAAACTTTTGTCCTTTTGCTGTCCTACAAATCAGATTCTACAGACTTAAAAAAAACATCTTCATTTGGGACAAATTCCTGCCAAAAATCACATCATAGTCATTTTTTACTTGTTCTTCAATCAAAATAAGAATAATGATATAAAAATTCACCTCTACTCAGAAATATACGTGCATGCCTGCAGTCAATTTTTACTTGCCCCTGTACATATTGGCCTATTTATTAATGGTTATCAAATAACAAAGAATTACATAGACTTAAGTCCATCACAGTGTTTTTAAGTCCAAAGTGGTGCCTTTAAATGATTTGTTTTGTTGAAGAAAACTGGGAAAAATCTCCATATCTGCGAGCCAGAAAACAGCATTTTCTGCCAATTTTGCATGACAAAATACTATAACAATGACCAGATAATCAAAAATAGTTTAATAGTTCAATTCTCTTATACCATTTGCCTGGTCAGACAAGTGAGATGCCAGATTGACTAGGCTGACATGGCATGTTAGTTGCCTCTGGCAAGCAGAAAATCCTTATTATTGAGCTCTGGATGTGTTTAAATCCTTGTACAGCACATAAGACAACATACTGGCATTAAACAATGGTCAGCAGGGCCACTAAACAATAGATATTAATTCCAGACAGCCTGTTCGACACCTTTCGACCCCACCCACTTATTTCCATCTCAAAAAGCTCTCACTTCCCGCTAAACAGCAAAGGTGTCTGTTTTCACTGTTCTCCTTTGAAACAACACCAAACAATTACCATAACAGTAATCAGCTAAAGGCCTGTCGAGGAAGATATTAAATCTCACAAAATAACAGAGAAAGTTCAGGCTGTACTCCCACCCACACATCTTTTACAAAGTCAGCACATCTAGCATCTGACCTGTTTAATGTTAAAAAGTAAAACTTAACCGGCGTGTACTGTATAAGGCCTTTATAACGAGTTAAATCAAGTTTTAGTACATAAGTTAGCTAACGTCGAAACTTCCAAGAAAAGAAGGTCAAGTAAGTCAAATCAACCAGCATTGACAGCACTACAGTAGACACAAGCACATTTTGGACATTTGCTTACATGTAAATAGGGAGATCTCACACACCGTACTGTTTATCACTACCACTAACCCAATATTTATGGCGCTCCTTGTGTCGCTACATCATATTATCTCTTAACATTAGCCAAAATCCATGGATTTTAGCACCTTTTTTTGCACATGTTACTATTGCTGTTGTAAGTGCAACAACCAACGCTTCTTTTTTAACTAGCTAACATACTACTCACTGTAACTTTCCCTGGGAAAGTGCGAAGAGAGGTTTGTTTTCCTGATTTAACAGAGAATCCAACCTAGAAATAGCAGATCTTCTAATGGATGGTCTTGTTTGCTCATGTAAGTCATATAGAGGCATCAGTAATAAACTGAGACTGTTTCATAACCAAATAAAAACTTCTTGTAGTAACTTTAATTTCAATAAAAGCTACATTTCAGCCACAGCTTCTTCATGTGCCTCATCTTCATGCGTGATGATGCAGCGCAGCAGCCATGTGATAATCTTATGGTTAATAAGATTATCGCATGGCTGCTGTGATAATCTTCTGCTATGGTTTACAAAAGGCTAAATAGCAGATGAGAAGTCAGAGGTCAGTTAGTTTCCCTGGAGCTGGTATTGTGGATCAGTGTGCCTGTGGTGGGATTTTTCAGCAGTTTAAATGCGAACAGTTAAACCCTGGTTGTTTGCATTCGATAATCATGTCCTGGGGCTAAGCTCCACGCTCTTGGTTCATCCCTTTAATGTGTGGTCACTGGTGTAAGCCAGTTGCAGTGGAGCAGTACCTGTTGTTTCCATTTGAAAAGCTCCTGCCTGCACACCAGCTGTGCAGCTTTTGCATTTCAGGTTAGTCTGGTTTAGGCCACTACAAGGGCTCAATCAGGTGAAAGCTGGAATAATGTGGACAAACAAGCCGTGTATGTGTGTGTTTTGAAAAGAAGGTTGACCCTGTTAGCAGGACAGCAAACTTTCAATTAGAAAATAAAACAATAAAAGGAACAATGACAAACTTTAAAACATAAGAGTAGAATTAATATGAAGATCAATGTGTGCTGTTTCACCCCAGGCACCCGTCCAAAGGTTTCTGGCTGCTGATTCTGCTTTGTCATCTGCTGCTCAAAGAAAAGCGTTATCTTGACAAACTAACAGGTTGTAAACTTAGGCATTTGTGTGCCTGTGTGTTTGCATCACCAACAGAGAGTTCCCCTCCTCCTACAGAGTAAACTGGCACTGAGCCATGAAAACAGTTTTACTCAGATTCACTGAAGCTGTTAAGCCACAAGAATTAAGATCCAGTTCAAACAGCCAGAATTGTTTATAAATGATAATTAATTTGCATTCATTCAGAAAGGGATACATACATGTAAAATTTGACCAAAAAAAATGACCAAAATACATATTTGCCATTGAAATCAAATCCTTAAAATTGGTGCTGTAGATATAAAAAAAATTATTAATTAATAATTAATATATTTTTTAAAAGTCTATAAAATATAGGATTTACAATGCATGGCATGCACATGCACATTTTATTTGTATATTTAAAACTTTCATTTTGTACTTGAACATATACTTGTGTTTTAGTTGCAGTATGGGGTGTTTTTAATATTTTGAATGATATTAAAAAAATGTATCAAAGTATGAGCCAATAGTTCGGTTGAAATGTGAGAAGTTGGAAACTTAGTAGAGAAACAAAATTGTCGATAAAGTTGATGAAGGCAGATGGGGAGAGAGACAAAGACAGACACTAGGAATAAAAAAAAAAGAGAGAGAAAAAATCCCACCATCAGTGCAGATAAAAACACAAAAAAAGAGGTGTACAGAGAGAGTGTGTTCACTTACATCAGCTTGCAGCCAGTGCCTCTGTGTCACCGTTTCATTACTCCAAACAAACAGCCGACAAGAAAAAAAAAAGTTAACTAAAGGAAGCTTTCCTCCTGCTGCTGCCTCTCCTGCAAACACCACGAAGGTGTTCTGCAACACAACTGAGCCCGCAAACTGAAGATAAGAGGGAAGAGGGGGGAGGAGGAGGAGGAGGAGGAGGAGGAAGAGGAGGAGGAAAACTCCCCTTAAATATTCACACAGCCACAAGTGTGACTATGTCAGAACTCGGCCCCTTTGTTTATGGAGTTATTGCTACAAGTTATAGTAATCCCGTGATTTCGGGTGAACTGCGCAGCCTGGCACCATAGAGTCATTTACGGACTTTATCAGGATTTTAAATTGTTTTATCTCCTGTGGTAAAGATACTTTGTGTAGGGGTTTTCTGTACGTGTTTTCCACATGGTTGGCAGTAAATGTTTATCAGACAAGTCAAAAATAGAACTGAATATGCTGCACAGATATAGTACAGTTACTCAAATTAAAGCAAAAACAAATTTTACCTTATATTTGTCTTCTGTGGCTTATTTTTCTGCTCCCAATAGTTCTCATAAGGAGCTAGCAAATTTAATCATCCTGAGGTGACTCTAACATAAATCTAGCTGAGGCCCATGCACTGCTCACTCCATTTCAATCAGGAAAATATAGTCAAGTCATAATCCTATTTTTTTTTCCTTTGTTTTCATATGATTATTTTGTTAAATAAATATAGCATTCAACTTAAGTGTATTTATAGTTTGGCAATAGAAAGCGCATTTTTATTTAATAAAAGCGACGAGTTTGTGTGTCCCTTAAATTAAATGTGGGTTGTTAAGACCCACAGATGATGACCTCAACACAATTGTGCCAAACTCAAGAACACACGACTCATGACCAATGCCCTCTACAATCATGATTTTGTCTATCAAAGGCATTAACGACAAGGCCGACTCAGTCCTGTGCATTTCATAGACATAGGCATGTTTACAGTGAGTGTGGGGAGAACCTCCTCAATGCACCCAACCCCATAAATAACCTGGGGAAGCAGAGGTTTGTGTGGCCCAGTGGACCACATAAAGGATCAATAAAAAAGAAAAACCCTCCTTGATTACAGGCAAGCAGAATCTCAGAACAACAAAGTTTCAAGAAAGGCTCAATATATTCAATATCGGATGGCAATAAAAAGCCTACAGGAGATCAGAGAGACTTTCTGTTGTCCTAACTCGAGGTCATGACCAGTGGTGGACAGTAACAAAGTACATTTACTTGAGTACTGTGCTTAAGTATATTTTTTGAGTATCTGTACTTTACTAGTATTTTTTTTTATCTTAAGACTTTCACTCCACTACATTTCAAAGACAAATATTGTACTTTTGACTCCACTACATTTCTAGGAAGGTTGTTGTTACTTGTTACTTTTATTCTAAGCATAGCTTTGAAGTCAGCTGTTGTTGTTTTTTCTTTTCTAAAATGTAATTGGCCACATGCTGTGTTCCTTACAGAAGGAAACCAATCGCAGTATCCGCTCTCTACTGGGACTGATGGAAAATCAGAAATACATCATCCAGGCGTGTTCTGTAACAAGCGCAAGCAAGCTCTCCCTCTTTCATTCAAGCAAAACGCAGTCTTGCAACAGCAGGAGAAAGACAAAATTAAATCTCAAGGTGTTATTATAATTAGGAAAAGAGAGCTAATTCTGGGTAGGCTTTAAATCTTGGATTGTTTTTATTGGGGTGAAAAATACTGCATGATTGATGTAAATACTGCCCCTGAAGCCAGAAAGAAATCTTGATTATTTAACAGACTTGGAGAACTCCCTGCAGTTGGCTTCAGTCTAATTTTATGCAGTTACATCAGAAAATGACAATAGCTGTCCTTTTTGTTTTTGATTGCATGTCTATGCTGAAGTTTTTATAGGTGTTTCTATAGGCTGAGCAAGTCAGTGCATTCATTGGGTGGTTTCAGAGAGTTACAAGGTTCTGTAAATGCATTGAGGACAACAATACAATAATGTACTGATATTAGACAATGTACTTTGTAATTTGTACTTTTGAATACCCAAGTATTTTTAAAAGCAAGTGCTCTAGTACCTTAACTCAAGTAGAATTTTGACAGAGCAACTTTTACTTGTAGTTGAGTAATATTTGATCAGTAGTATCTATACTCTGACTCTGAAGTACTGGGGTTGAGTACTTTGTCTACCACTGGTCATGGCTGTACAGATATTTGGGCCTACTTTGCCCCAGTAGCACACATGATAAGGCAAAGGAAACCTGAAAAACTTTTTCAGTGATGGGTCAGCTGGACTTAGTTTGACACTGGAAATGGTAAAGGGACATCAGATGGTGTTGGTGTAACTGAAATGTACCAACTCTTCAGTGGCGTTATTCCACTATTTTAAGATGAGATCACATATAGGCCAGAGGTAAGATAAGAATACCTCTTACTATTTACTATTACCCTCCTATACACAAGTATATATGTATTTTAGAAGCACTCTGAGCCATAGATTTTGAAAAGTGCTTTATAAATAAAGATTTATTTTTATTCATCATCATCATCATCCTTTTCTTCTTATTATTATTATTATTATTAGTAGTAGTAGTAGTATCACTTACTAATATCTGCTGAAAGTAAATTGAGAATAAATGACCTACCTTTAGTTAGATCTATTAAACACTGACCTACCTACTTATCGATATATTTACCCAGTCAGATAAACTTAAACAGAGTCTACATGCAGTACAGTATATACTGTACATATCAAGATCTGCAGAAAAAAAAATAGTAAGAGGCGAATTACCTGTACAATGCTTATCTAAATAGAACTACAGTCATAGAATAGAATATAAAGATTAACTTATGCACTGACAGAGCCAGTCGGCCCTAAACGCACATTACGCAGGTTACGTGGCGCCCGGCGAGGTACGCCTGGAGGTACTCCTCTCCAGGTTTGATATCATTCATTCACAGTAACGTTAAGTTGCTGCTTCTCCCTCTGTCTGTCTGTCTGATGTTAGCTGTGCTGCGGTCTGTCTGTCTGTGTCCTGCTTACAGACACATCCAGAGCTGCTCTGTGACTTTGTGTGTGACAGAAGTGAGAATCAAATAAAACTACTTTATCACGTTTGATGAGCGCCAACATGCGGCGGCGTTTATAATCTGTAGCTCAGAGAAGATCACCGCGTCACAGGTGAACATGAGGTCATATGCGCGTGCACACTTTCCTGCAACAGCCTCTGTGGAAACCTGTCTGTCTGTCTGTCTGTCTGTCTGTCCAGACAGTATGTGGACATGAAGTTACTCCTCTGAGGTGCAAGTATTCAGATCCTTTACTGGTGTAAAAGTGCTAATATCACACTGTAAAAATACTTCACTACAAGTAAAATCACTCACAAAACTTCACTGAAGTAAAAGTATGTAAATATTATCAGATAAATATACTTGAACTAAAAGTATTTATATTGCAGTAAAGTGTTCCCTCAGTGTTATTATGTCTGATGTTTTGGGTTAATATTATAGCTTTAATGTTACTGCTGTTTACTGTTTAAGGTTGAGCTCATTTTAATTAGTTTACAGGCCACTGTTGGCTAGTTTAATCTACAAATGTCTGTAGCATCACTGTCCTGTGAGAACCTTGTATCTCTAAAAAGTAAGAAAACAGCCTTTTTTCAGCTTTGTGGATTAAAAAGTACAGTATTTGCCTCTGGGATGTAGTGTAGAAAAAGTTGGATAAAATGGAACTCATGTAAAGTATAAAATAAGTACAGTACTTGATGTAAATGTACTTAGTTACACTCCACCACTGATTACAACTCTGAACTAATGTGAGATGGAAATTAATGGACTGACATTCATTGCTGATTGATTAAATATTGAATTTAAAATTAATAAACTGACTAATTACCAGACAACAGACCCAAAGCTCAGTGTTATGTTTTAGTATTTTCTACATTTTCTAAATTTTCTCATTCATGTTAATGTCCATATTCACTTATCTGAAGATTCTACACAAAATATTCTGTTCATTAAATATTATTTTTGTTGTACCTCATTCTGTTCTATAGATCTTATTCTTAGATCTTATTCTTTGACTGACAGATGGAGCAAACTGGGGATGGAGGACTGTAGTGAAGCACTGGGGTGTGACTGTGTGGTAAATGGTTTACGTGGCTCTCTGGTCAGTTAAGAGGGCCCTTTTGCAGAATTTTGCTTAGGGCCCCATGGAGGTCAGGACCAGCTCTGCGTAAAAGTTAAATCAGAATTGTGTGTGTGTGTGTGTTGGTGTGCTAGCTTGTTCCATTTAGTGGTGTGTGACAATATATAATCTGTGTGTGTGACTCGTTTTTTCTCTTCTTAGCAACCATGAGGCCTGAGGACCAGGTGCTGAAGCAGGTCAGGTCACCACAGACCCCCAAAAGGTAAGATAATACAAGATTTCACATCAGTGGCAGACTTTCATGGAGTGATATTGCAGCTTTCATTTTTTTCGGACCAAGGTGATTTTTTACGGTGATGTCTAGAGGGGAACCCCAAACCCGCGAAAAATCTCAAACCTAAAGGGATAGTTCACCCAAAAATGAAAATTCAGCCATTATCTAGACACCCTTCGTACCGATTGAAGGTCGGGTTTAGGTTTTTTGTCCACAAAACACTGCTGGTGTTTCACAGGAAAACAGTGTTGCAGAATCTCACAAACAATGGAAATGGCAAGTGTTTTGTGGCCTAACAAAATGAACCCAACTCTCAGCATGAGGGTGAGTAGATAGTGGTGGAATTTTCATTTTTGAATGAAATGTCCCTTTAACAATGATCTATCCAGAGTTTAGCAGATCAAGGGTTCCCTTCTGGACATGAGCAGGAGGACAGGCTCACTGCAGGACAGGGAGGTCAGTTGTAGTGAGTTTCTATAGTTACGTGACGCCCTCACTTTAAAACCTTCTGTGGGTTAGGTCTTCTCAAAGTGTGAGTGAGCGTCTTTCACTTTCTGTCCAGATTGAGATGTTCCTGTTCCTGAAATCTAAATAGTTAGTTTGATGCTGTAAATATTTAAATAGTCTGAAATAATTGTTTATTTGTCCAAAAGCTGGATGATGAACACACAGATTAAACTTCAACTGAATGTCTATATTGGTATCAACTCATATTAGCCAAAGCATTCATTTGAATTTTTGGGAAAATGTTCTATTAAAGCTAAGGTATGTCTTATGATGAACTGATATGCTGTGATAAGCCAATATCAGTTAATAATTTATCAGTACTGATATTTATTGTGTGTCCCAAGTTATATGAACTTCATTTGAAAATACAAAAATGTGAAATTACTGGTCTTATCAATATCGGCCATGAGAAGCAAGTAATTATCAGTTATCAGTACTGTATGCTCCTTTGTAAAAATCAACACTAAGTAACACTCTGTGTGGCAGTAATGATGTCGGTAACGTTAGCTAGGACGTGGCTGAATGCCAACACAGTATCAAATTTTGCTTTAGCTTGAAATATGTCCTTATGTTCCTTTAGATTTTCACTGTCCATTGTCTCTTCAGTTGCTGATCAATCAGGAAGTGCTGAAATGATAATGATTTGTCAAACGTCCGATGTTTATCTGACCTGCAACAGGGAACACAGCAGTACTACGTTTGAGTTTGTGACATCAGAGGAAAATGGCCACCCTCGACATATTCATGTAGTCTTTTGTAGGGATACTCTCTTGAGATTAATACAGAGCTAAAACTCAAATGTTAAACTTCATTTGATACTTAATATTGGATGATGTTGCCAACGGGTGTCACTTGAGACAACAGTTGAGTCAGCAGTCACAATTTCTTCTTTTCATCATTCTTCTGTGGAATTTGAAGCTGCCACAAACCTAAAAATTTCACCTAATGATGTTAAATCCATTTAAGGAAATGCTATTTTTGTGTCTTTTTCTGTTTTTCTTTTTCCGTCTGTCTTCCTGTCTTTTCATTTCAAACACAGATGAGTAAAAAAACATACAGATCACAAAGTATATCATCCAGTTTTAGTTTAATTCCTTTTTAGAAAAAAAAAAAATCTCTTCACTTCAGTACATACGCATTGCACAAGGCAGGGAGCCATTTTTAATTGTCTTTTTTTTTCCTTTTTAACCCTTTCTTTCTTCAACCCAGAGTTAAAAGCAGCAGCAGCAGAACTGACGCCAACAACCAGCACTGGGCTTCCCAAAACCTCCACACCAAAATCCAGATAATAGAGGACCAGATGTGAACAACTGGCACTGAAATCCAGCAGACAGAAAACAGATACCCAGACTCGATGTGAGTTAAACACTGAAACGTCTAATTCAACATACCACATTTCTTCTTCAGTTCTCCATCACCATTCAGAGTAAGTATGACTTATTTAGTTAGGTTATTTTATCAAAGTAGGATAGACTTGAATGGAATTGAGAAAATTATATTCAAGTGACACATGTAGGGTTACAATGAAAGCAGGAAATTTTAGAAAATCACAGAAAACATCTCGAAATGTGTCTAGTCCTGATGAGGAATATCTCATCAATCATATACCACCACAAGTAGTTTAACACAGACTGCTAAAAGTATTTGCAAATACTATTTATCACAGCTCTGGTAAAGGTGATAACACTGCAGAGGAAAGTGGTTTGTCTCGTTGCGTCTTCTGTCTGCTTTTGGATTGTAAATGAAGTGCCGAGTCGTGTTTGGGAAACCTGACCCTGAACAGTTGAAACAACTTAATCAACAGACAGATTGCTGGTGAAGAATATATCATATTAATATTATTTACAAACTCTCTGTACAATCAAATACACAAGGGTGAAAAGGTCTGTTCTGCCAGTCAAGCATTTCAGAAGACAGTTTAAAGGCTGGACGTGTTCACGCAACAGGATGTTTGACCAGATTGAGAAGCTCTGAGGAAATCACGGGGGTGAAAAACATTTGACAAACAAAAGGTCAGAAGGTCACGAGGGACATTATCTCACTTTAACTAGTATCCAACTTGAGATGAGACAACAACGAGGTGTTTACAGCTTGATATCTCTCCTAAAGATACACGGCTTGGATGAAACGAGGGTCTGCCATGACAGAACCGTTCAAAAATAATGAATAGATTCTCACTGTATGTGTCAATAACCTTACAATGCCACAGTGCATACAACATGCTTGCTCATTTTGGTTCATAATTTGGCCTAGAACATCCTGTTGCGAGCATCCACCTTAAATAGTGTTAACAACTAAATCAGCAGGACAAACTTCGGGAGGAGAAACTCTCCGTCAAGATTCAAACAGGATCTCTAAGACGGGGAGAACTAACAGGGTTGCATATTTTCTTGAAAAAAAACATTTACAAACAAGTCAAATCAACTCTGGTAGCTTTAGAGAAGAGGTGAGTGTGTTGAAAGGGACAAAGATTTCCAATGAATGAGTTACTGCATAGCCTGTTGGTTTTTAGATTTCACTATGGATGACATAACATTTGTCATTCGGTGAGCGATTTAAACCAAATCTCCTTACAGTACCGAGAAATACATACTGATGTGAGTACAGGTGGTCCCAATGGGAAATGAACCTCAAACAAGTGAGGTTCAAACCCCGAACTCTAAAATCACAACTCAGATTGTAATAAAAGCAGACAAACACTCACATTAACTAAGAAGAGCAGAGCGATTGCTGCTTAAAAACAAATTTTTAAGTGACTGAATTCTTGCTTCATATCTGTATATCTGTATGCATCTGTGTTGTAATTCAACAACCTGCCTCTTTTCGCTCTGTGCTCCAGTAACAATTGAGCAAGCTTAGTACCTGAGTCAACTTTTTCCCTTCTGGTTTCCTCTGTTTAGATACGCTATGCGCTAAGCTTGTCTACGTTGAAAAGAAAACCAAATTTTGAAGATGGTTGCTGGGGTAACTGTAAAACTATATATTCAAATCATAAGTTAGCTAATCTACATCAATCATTACCAAGCTAGTTAGCTGATGTTCTACTGACATTAGCAAACTTAAGCTGAGGGTCTATATGTCACTTTCACAGGTTGCCCAGGGTACCACACTTGCTTAAATCTTATTGGAGCATAGCAAAAAGGGGTGGGACTTAGGAAGGGACAATTACAGAAAAATGTGTGAAACACTTTTAAAATGGACAAAATGTCACAAAAATGTCAACGACAGTGTAAGACACAACACTGCTTTGAATAATAGGTTTCATCACTGTTGTTGCTAGAAACATAAATACAGTTTATGTGAAGAATTTAAACTCCTGCAAGTGTCATTGATTTGGTTCAATCAAAAACAGTTGAACAGTTTTAGATTAGTTGACTGTGAAATTGATGCTAAACTTGCACTTATAACATCACTGAAAACATACAGGTACACTTTAAAATGAACAACTTTAAAACACATGTCATCTATATTGTGCAGAGGCCAATACACCAGCTTGAAAATGTTCCTGTGTACACAATGTCTTCCTTCATCTAAGGACTGAGCAGCAGATAGTGAAATATTACAACTGTTAATGAATGCTCCTCTACTTGGGCATTCACCTGTTTGGAGATAACAAGTTCTGCAGGACACTGATAGCATGTGTTTGAAAGGTACAATTCGCAGTGAGACCCTTTTGTAAGTGCTGCAAATCACAGCATGTTTGAAAAGGCATCTTCTGCCTGACAGACCATGATGGCAGGGATTTACACTTCAAGAAACAATCACACTGGTTCTTTTGTGCCAACCAAAAACAATGAAAAACTCACGAAAAAAGAAATTCAGTACAACAGAACTTTCAAATCACAGGGGAAAAAAAAACTCACATTCTTACTCACTACTGGCCACAAAAAAAACAAAAAAAAAAACAAAAAAAACAAAAAAAAAAGCAAGATAACAATAAGGACACACTTTTAAAAAATGTTCCCAAGCCAAACTGTTGCCCAAAAATGAAAAGAAAAGGTTGGGGGGAAACTAGTTTTCCAAATCCCAGTTCCAAATGAATTTTATTACCAAGACCACTGCAGTGGTAGTGGAAGTTAATGCTGTTTTTGTACTATAAACACACTTGGGACCAACAGGTGAGCTGTGAATGCCGAACAGTGTGTTGAGCACACTGAATCTTTTACAGTACAATGGGGGAAAAAAAAGAAAAAAACAGAAAGCAAGAGTGAAACCTGAACATATAGATGAATCTACAGCAGGTAAAGAACTGAAATTAAACCACAGAGGAAACTGAAGGGCACAAACATGATGTAACACAGTGAAGGCAACTGATTAGGGTTTTCAGATTAAAAGACGGGGTGGCACAAGATAACCAACAGCAGCCTCATTTTAAAGCTGAGTGGCACCTGACAGGTCGAGGCCACTATTATCATCATCATCCAAACATGAGTTGGAACAAGGCAAATAAAAAACAAAAACAGAACAAAGAACACCTGAAAAGAACATCTGCAGTGTCGTCACACCTAAAAACAAGCAGGATCAAACACATTGATCATTCGATGTTTTCAGAGGAAATGGTTGCAAAACTCCAAAACGCTACTACTCAAATAGTATTTCACCACAGTTTTAGTCTTAACACTTGAATAAGTGTTTACATTTGGATTATTGAAGCAAATAGGTAGTTAATGAAGCCTGTTTCACTCCATGTATCCACAATAGAAAAATACTATTTTTTCATTTTTAGTACGGATGAACTACAGAGATTACCGCTCTGTAAACATCTAATTATTCTGTTACTCAATGAGTTAAAAACTGCTCATTAAAAAGGACCCTCATCTATTTTCATTCTGTTCAATCGATAATTTGCAAACATTTGATTAAAATGGTGCATAATCAATTCCACAGCAAAACCTTTTAAATGTTAGTGTATTGTGAGTTGCTGTGGATAAAAACAGCCTAAAACAACTTCCTAACAACTATGTGGCCTATGATCCAACTGCCCTATGTATCTCTTTACAAGTGAACAAAAAAGAACTGCATAGCAGCAAACATGTTATTCGTCAGGGTCAAAGTACAGTTGTACACGGGTACGTTAGATGGTGAAGAGGAGATAACTGCAATCCCTTAATTCTGTCAATAAGACGTTCACAATACTTGCATAACATTCAACTAGCTGATAAGGATTTTACAGTTGTTATTATACTATAGGTGAAATTAAAAAAACTGCAAGGTCCTGTCAAGAAAATCCCCAGTGCTGAACTAACACTTGTACATCAGGCTCAGAAACACAGAAAACTAACTGACCTGAAAGTGTTGGTAGTGATGGTTCGGAGGTATTTTAACAACAAATAATCCAGTACAAAAACTGAGAGATGGAAGTGAATTACACAAAGAGTGGTTCCAAAAAGGGAAAAGAGCACAGTTTCTCTGATGGAGAGTAAAGGCATGTAGACAGTGGTACTAAATCTATACAGCAGTGGACAGTGGAGACTGTTTCAACTGCTTTGACATTAAACAGAGTTGAAAGGCTATAAAGGTCCAGGCTGAGAGAGGGGGTACCATTACAAGAAACTATACACTTGTGGTCCATGTTTCTCCAAAACACCTATGATCTAATCACTGATGGTGTCATGCATAATAAATTAGAAGCAAACTTAGCCTACAGGATGAGGTTTGCATGTAATTTACAATTCCAACTTCCCCAAATTAATGCGGATCAGGTAATACTCCTTCAAGTGTCAGAAAGAGGCAATTCAGGCAAATAAGACGGTTTTACATCCTAGAAGACAGACAGAGGCTTGCAAACTGTGCAACTGAGCGATAAATGAGGCCATTTGTGCTTGTGCCACAACTTGGCTTATACAAGTGTGGTTAATTCTGATCAATTCTGCCAATTTGCCCTTTAAACATAAGCTTACACAAGGTTTCATGGTTGGTTGAAATAAAGCAGAACATATCTAAAACAGTCTAAGAGGAGTAAGAAGCGATGATCAGCATTGTACCGGGGGGGGGGGGGGGTGTTGGCCAACTAATACAAGATACATTTCACTGATTTGTGAGAACAAAGTGGGGGGAGGAAAACTTCACCTAACCGGCAGAACTCTGAGAACAAATAACCTAATGTCATGCACAATAACTGCACCATTAGACTGTAAAAACAGAATCTAATCTGCAGAAGCTGAACTGATTCTGCTGCTAGCAAATTTGCATTAATGTATTTTACATGAGAGGCGACTCTTGGCTAAAAGTATCTTGGTCCATCCTTTTAATGCCAGGACTCACATGGAGCAGATTTAATCACAGCCTGCATTAGCTCAGCCAGAACACCTTATTCAATCACACTGCAACATCCAAACAAGGCGGCAGGGTGGCAGAGGAACCAGAGGGTGAGGAGATGGGCCTCCACCCCGCTGAAGTGTCCTAAAGCTAGACACTGACAGACAGGGAGGAGCGAGAGAAAAGGAAAAGATGATTCCCTAAAGAGATTAAAAAAAAAAAAAAAAAAAAAATCCTGTAGTATTTCACAAATCTCACAGGTTGCTGAGCCAGACCAAACAGTAGTTGTAGTGATGCTAGTCAACAGAAATCATCAATGCAGACACGGCTGTAGCACTATCTGTTGGAAGACAATGTCTTGGTCCCATCATCTAACACTAAAGTCACGAAACACTGCATGCGTGGCAATATGGTGTTGTTAATGTTGTTTACATGTAGGCAGATGGAGGAGAGACAAACAAAAAGCAAAAGGCCATGTGCAGTGGAGCAACAGAAAGAATTAAAGACTGTTTTTCCGCTTCCCATCTGAGTTGAAGGAGGCAAGTATCATACGAATCTCAACAGGATTTGGCTTCAGTGCACTCCTTAGAAGACTGGAGCGTAATGGGCAACTTTTTGTGCAACAAAACAGGCAACAGAACACTTCCTAAACCTCAGCTATTGCCGCAGCTGCTGTCCAGCTGCAGTTTTGGAGCTGTACTGACCACTAGCTATACTCAAGTTAACATCAGCTACAGCTGTCCGTCTGCACTGACAGATGAAGGCAGGAGGCGTTGGTGGTCACATGATGTTTCTGTGGTTACAGGAAAGGAATTATCTTGAGTCCCTGCTGGTAAAAAAATGACTCATCAAAGAGTAAGGTCATTTCTGTGCAGACATCCTATCTCAGAACTGTTGCACAAACAGTCGCCCGGGGCAACACAGCCTCCAGGACGAAATGCTACAGTAGCTATTCACAAAAAAACACACACAGTAAACAAAAAACACTAAAATACTCTGTCTCTGTGCTTCCTGACACAGGACTGATTACAGGAATCGACAGAGGCGATTACAGGAAACCATAAATTAAAGATTACAATATTAAAACCTCTATGATAGGGGGACTCTGTTTGGGAAATTTAGGAGATGAATGTTAGAGGTTATTATTATTTACAAGAGTTAAATTATTAAAATGGCTTTTCTCAGTTTCTGTGTCTCTCTGTCTTAGTGTTCCTTTAGCGGCCTCTTGTCAATGAGACCTTTCAGCAGCGTCAAAGGTTGATGACGTCACAGCATCGAGAGTTGATGACATCACAGCGTTCAGGGGTGTGTGACATTGTCTTGTCGAGGGGTTGATGATGTCACAATGGTATTTCCTTCATGGGTCCTCTGTTGTCTTGAGCAGCTCCATCAGCGCCCCGACAGCTCCGAAATAACCCTGATGCAAACACACACACAGTTTTTACACAGAATACGTGTCATATGCAGTCTAACACTAAGCTCAACCTTTAGAAGCAAGAGGTCTGAGTTTTCCTCCTGTCTTCCTACAGGTCTAAGTAGAGGCTTACACCTTAGTTAAAGGATAGTTTGAATTATTTGAAGTGGGTTTGTACTTACTACCTACAGCAGATGGAGGTCAACACGTCCCCAGTTTACAGAAGCAAAGAGGAGAACCAGCATGGAAGCTAAGCAATGAACTACTATGGATCAGCAGCAAAACATATATTAGCCTCTTAAAAAAAAAGGTCCAGGTCAATATATTTCAATGGTTTACTTTGCTACCAGACAGACTTTTCTGATGCGAAACTGCAGCCCTTATATAAGCCCAATATCACTCTCTCACTCAAGCAGACTACAGAGGCAAAATCAGTCATTTTACCTGACAGACCACAGGAGTTGCTGGTCTACTGCTGCTGTGTTTGCCAGATTGTGTGACTTCAGTGAATCTGAAGTAATCTTTTAAAACACAGAAGTCACACAATAACACAAACAAACTAAAAGATGGAGGCAAGAGTCTGGTTGCTTTGCTATCAAAAAAGGCTGTGTGATGGCAACGTGAAGCAGTGAATGTAGTGTACACTTAAAATGATTAATTTTTTTTTTTTTTTTGGGTGGACCTTTTTTGTAAGTGGCTAAAATACATCTTCCTGATGACACTGTCCACAGCAGTACATCGCTCAGGTTGCTACTCCGGTAGGGTGCATCAACCACCATCTACTGTAGGTAATAGACTGACTATAGGCAAGTACCTCTTTAAGTTAATTCTACAGTTTATTAGTCGAGTGCTCACCTCATGTTCCAGGAAGAGCGCCCTTAGTTGTCCTTTAGACCAGAAGTCCATGGCATATGCAAGCAGTTTTGTGGACACTGTGTTGATACGAAGGAAGTTCCCAACAAACACCACACGCTCGATTTTCTGATATAAAGAGACACATAGAGAAAATTAATACAAATGAAGCCCCATTATGTATGTGACAACTATGTCAAATGCAACAATAACATAAATCTTCATTTGAAAATATGTAAGATTGGGGTGCCCTGGTGCCCCAGTTGCCACGCTCTTATTCTAACAAAGGCGCACAATTCCCCAAAGAATAATAAAATAAAAAGAGATAAGAAAGAAAAAAGAAAAGGTGAAAGACCAAATGTTGCACCACATATTTAGACTCCACTGATCACACCAGAAGATGGTGCTCACTGCTCTTTATATTAAACAGACATTGCACATGTCTGTTTATAAAAGTTCATGAGAATTTTTTAATCTGCCCATAAACACAAAAATATAAAAATAAATAACTAAAAATAATTTCAAGCATATAGATATATAAATCCACTAGTGCTTGACAGATACATTCTTATTTATGTGAAACATACCAGCAATTGTAATTAAGAATGCAAACCACGTGGTGGCGCTACAGAGCTGATAAACTGATTACCAGTCAATCTGTGGCTTTACATTTATTTGTCTGACACCTTTATCCAAAGCAACTTACAATAAGGCCAGTCAGACATGTGGATACAACCCAAAAATTGCATGATCAAGGCTAATACATCAACTTCATCAATTAAGCTGAAGTTGCTACATTGTGAAACAATAAGAGACAGAGAGAGAGTTTCTTTTTTGCACTACAATGGAAAAGGTATTGTTCAGCAGTACAGACCATAGCATTTTTTTCATATCGGTGGGGTGAACTCAAAGCACTAATAAATCAGCTGTTAACCAAATACTGATTACATTTGGTATTTAACCAAAAACTGTAAAGGTTAAACAAATTTATACTTATATTCGACCTTCAGTTTAACATCCACAGTGGAACAACAATCATATTGAAAGAGTAGTCTCTATATGTTTGACACTGGATTATAAATATGTAACATTTGGCAAAAGTATTTTTGCAAGATTATAATAAACAGCCACAGTGTCTGGTGAATTTGGGGGAAATGTGAATAGATAAACCACAACAACCAGAATTATAAAAAAGTTTTCTGCTGTTAAGAAGATGATTGTTTGTGACATACGTTATCTTCATGCTGTAAAATTTATTATGCAATACTCCTGACTGTGCACTTAGAACAAGTTGAGTGTGCGTTTGTGTGTTTTACACGTATGTGTGTGTGTGTGTGTGTGTGCTAGACTTGGTATTATGCCTTTATAATGGGCAAGTACAGGACTTATTGATATCGAATTATCAGGTCATCTACCCCTGATAGGATGGAGGTCCTTTCCTCTTCACAGCCAGAGGAAAACACTGGCAGAAAATACTTTTTCTCATGTATTTATTTGTTTAGCTGCTCAGTGATGATGGAAAGTAAATATTTGTTTAAAGTCCTAATGTATATTTACCAAAATTATAGATAATTGTAATTGTAATGGCTAATTTCCTACAGTCGGTGGACATGTGCAGGTCTTCGCTGCAGCTCTGTGTGCAGTGATAGCCCTGTACAATGCTGCTTGATCGCCATGCCACAAGGCAACACTGTAAAGAAGCTCACAGCACACAGAAAGACTCCAGGCTGATTCCTCATCCAAGAAAATAACAAGTCTGAGTTTGGCTTCTGCCACTAAAAAATTTTAAAATCCTGCTTTAGCTCCTCTTTTGTTTCATTTAACTATTTACTAATGAATACATTTATTTATTTATTAATTTCAGTAAAGTATTATTATATTAAAGAATTGTTCGCTGTTTGTTTTGTCTCTGTGATACACACTGATTTTAATGTGGCACCAATTAGCGCTCACAATACCAGATTTGCCTGGAAGCTCAGTTCATTATTTGAAACTCATTGCCACTCACAGTTGAGTTTCAAAACATCAACAACAGCAAGCTGGGAGGAAGAATTCAGGGATTTTAGGGGGGCTATGACAATCTGTGTTTCCCTCTAATTTGTCAGATTCACTCTATTTTGTTAGTCATGCTGAGTGGCTAAAAAAGTTCTAAACTCTGGTTAGTGTGTGTGTGATTATACGTATTTCAACACCAACATGTGCTAATGGATCATGTTACTCAAAGTATACTATAAACACTCGTGTGTTTGTAAGTATTACATAAACCATACATTCCTGGATAATAAGCTGCATATTAGTGACCAAGATCTGTGTGTGTGTGTGTGTGTGTGTGGTGTGTGTGTGTGTGTGTGTGTGTGTGTGTGTGTGTGTGTGTGTGTGTGTGTGTCTGTGTACCTCGTTGACAGCACACATCCGTGCTATTGATCCTATGTTATTAGTGATGGTGACCAGTGTGGCTCTGGCCAGGTCTTCCTTACTGATGCTGTCTCGCTTCTCTTTGCTCATCATGTGACCAAAACTGTAAAAATAGACCAAATGAAACACAACACATGAATAAAATCTGTCATTTTACATGTAAACATAAATACACAGACGCACTTCCCTCATAGGTCCTACTATAGTTTGATGTACTGTACTTGAAAACTAAACAGGCACAGAACTTCTGTTAATGTCACAATAACCCCTAGAATAACAGTAAACAAGCGCTGTTTGTCAATCTGTGTGTGTGTGTGTGTGTGTGTGTGTGTGTGTGTGTGTGTGTGTGTGTGTGTGTGTCTTTTTCAATAAATGACAGTATGGAACGCCATAACAAAAAACAGTGATTGTAATCTGTGATAAAAATCTGTTTTTCACTTTATGGATCAACCTTTGAACACAGAGTTGCAGGTTTACTATACACATGCTAAACCCAGATTAGCTGCAAAAGGTCAGAGTGTGTGTGAGAGAGTTAGTGTGTGTGAGCACTTTATGCTTATTATGACCAGTCGGCTACTCTGCTGTGAACTCTGTTTGTGCAGCCATACATTCACACAAAGCATGAAACAGCACTGCATCCACACACAAATTAAACCCTGTT